>OU343160.1:54718981-57218981 GCA_910595825.1 Philhelius pedissequus
TTTTTTAATGTTTATTTTGCTGGTATTCCTAAGATAGGATAGTTTTTACTCGTAATACATAATACTTAATAATAATTGTACTTGCCATATAATTTTTTTCTACTATCTTGATTATTTCGAAAACGGCTATAACGATTTGTATAAAAATAAGTGTGTGCACTATTTTACGTATAGACTACATTTTGGTGTAAGCATTTCTTTTACATACTCGTATCATGGTTTTAACGATACATCCCACACATTTTTTTTTTATTTTCGACTTTATCATAAACGGCTAGACAGATTTCGATCAAAATTTTTATATAGTAGGTCCTTCGAATTATAAATAATATTTTATAGAATATTGTCTAGGAATATTTGTCTTTGGATTTTGAAAAAAAAAAAAAAAATATTTATAAATTTTTTTAAATTCAATATTTCGTGTTAAAACTTTTTTTTTGAAATTTCGTTGTAAGTTTTTTTTATTAAATATTTAAATTTCCTACACGAATTTTTTAGAACAAAAATATTAAAGAAATTCATTTATTATTTAATATTCATATATATTTATAAATAATTGGAAGTCTCTCTAATATATTTATATATAAATATATTATATTAATATATAATAAATTTATTGACGTAATAATTAAATTATTTATATATATATAAATAATTTAAAAAAATTAAATTACATATAAAAAAATATATTCAAGAATATATTTTTTAAATGTAATTTAAGATTTGATTTAAATATTTATTAAATATTACTTTAATTAATATAAATAACTATGCTATATTTATTTATATTACTGAATAAATATATTATATATAAATTATATTTTGTAAATAAAAAATTAAGTTAAAACGACTTTAATAATATATTATTTAAATTCTTAATAGAAATGTTTTAGATACGATGTGATTGCACATAAGAGCAAGTACGTGCAATCCAGTCGTGCATTTTCTTTTATATTCCATTTAAAAAACGGGAGACGTCAAAACGAAATACATGTTCGCTTCTCTGCCTCGTTTTTGTTAGCCAATCAGGGCTCACACTTCATTAATTTTATTAAGTATAGAATTTAATTCAAACAGAATGAAACAACCTTTTTGAGCAGTAGCTTTTGGTCTCAGAATAAGAATAACCAGAATTGTTTTTTAGAAGGGAAATTCAGTTTTCATAGAACCAAACAATTATTAGTACATTCATGGGAAATTCGTGTACATACTTCGTATCGTATAATTCACTGACGAAAATTTAATAGTTGGCAACCCAGATCAGCAGCGAGGTTGATTATGTTATTTCCAGTAAGTCCAAGATGGCTGCGTCAATAAAAATAACTAATCAAACTTGAATGTATAAGTACTCTTATTTCTTATATGCTTCTATACAAAATAGTCATTTTTTTGTGATTGTGGAGCGAATTTCATGAAACTTTGAAAATTGCGATGTGAGATTACAAGGTGTCTAAAAATGAACATATACCTACACAAATCGTAATTTTAATTTAATTGCATTCAATAATTATTCTGCGAATACTCGTATATTAAGCGGTTGTAGTTATTGCTGGCGTTGTTACTGTTGAAGATCCGGTAGCTTCAAATTCCTCCAATTCTTCGCTGAAGATTAAATATGCTTCCCTCGCTTCGTCCTCAGTACTAACACTTTTTTAAGGGCACCCTGAAATCAAAGTAAAATATTAGCAAATTAATATGCATAACATTGGCTGCATATTCCTACCAGCATCGTCCTCATCCAGCGTCAAAACGTAAATTTATTCTTTTAAAATTTTTATTTACAGGTGATTTGATGACTTTTAAGTAATTTGACAGTATTACTGATGAAAATGAGAGATCGTCAATTTTCCATCTGAGTTTTTAAATTCTCTGGATATGCCAGGAATGCCGCAACACAAGCTCTGTCTGAAAATTGGTTCACAGCTCATTCTTTTGGGGAACTTAAGTCCACCAAAATTATGCAACGGTTCACGATTAGCCATCAGAAGAATATCCGGAAACGAACTTAAAGCAACGATATTAACTGGAAATCTTAAAGGTAAAGTCCTTCTATGACCTTGAATACATATGATTCTATCAGATTCAACAATACTTTTCAAAAAGCAGACAATAAAAATTTGTGGCTTGGACTTGGATGAATCATGTTTCTCCCATTGATAGGCATGTCCACGCGTTGGAAAACCATCAAATTTATGTTTGAACGAAAGACAGATTAACGAGAAATATCGTCCATCCTTTACTTCTTAATTAATACAAAGCACTAATTGCTACTAATTAGAATCTTTACCAATCACTTCCTTAACAATACCAATTGTAATATCTATAATAATTGAACGCAATACGATAAAATCGCAGCAACGCGCGGCCGGGTCTGCTAGTTGTTTATATATTTATTTCAATAATAAAAATATAAAAAATGTTTGGTCATTCATATTTTTACTTGCTTATTTTTCGTCTATGGCTGTATCGTTGGAATGCCATGTTTTTGCTTGTTTGACATTCACATGAGGCGGGTATATTCCGAGAATATTCTTTTCATTCCGCGTTTAACATGGAATAAAAATAATGCATTCCAAATGTTCCGGAATGAATAAAAAACAACAAAATAGCTTATCCGGAATATTCCATGGAATAAAGAAATGTAATAATGGTATTCCGACTATTCTGGACATCCCAGAACACTCAACACTCAAAGTGTTTAAAGGAAATTGAACAAAGTGAAATGTGACTCAAAAAGGTATAAAATGTAGGTACATATTTCAGTAGTGATTGGTTTTCAAGGAATATTGTGTAGATAGATTTGTATAGAATTGTTCATTGTGTTTAAAAAATATAGAAAATTAAAACTGCAAATCTCATGATGAAAAATCCACAACGTTAATGTTCAAGTTTTCACTTTAGCCGGCAATCCCGGAGTGCAACCCGTTGTTTTTTTTACCAAAGCTACACGAATTAAGAAGACAAGATCTGCCTATAAAAGGAGAAGCAAAATCTAGCTGCGGATAGATTTGTGAGATGAAAGTTATTTGAGTATCGAATAAGGATTTAGTTGTTTCATTCATAAAGGTTGTACTCTTGACGACTTTCATGAATCTCGAAGGCTTTGTTCGTAAAGTTAAAAAATTATGCAATGCTTTCATCTTTCTATCAATGATTATTTTTTAAATTTCAGAATGCATATCATGGACAATGTATATACATATGTATGTACATATACTACCCGTGTTTTCATGAATATTATAACTAGCAGAGCAAATAGAATTGAAGAAAACAATTGAAATCAATTTTTATCCATACTCTACGAAAAAAGTGTACCTAAACAGCTGATATATTTTAAAGTGCTGAGTAGGCCACTCACATTTTTCAAAAAAAAAAAACACATCTAGTCATGTATTTTAACGGCCATCAGTTCATAGACAAAAATATTTAAACCGGTCGATTCAAAGTTAAAATTATTCTTAGAAAAAGTAAAAAAGGAGACAAATATTTCTTTCACAAATGCATTCCAGTTTGTAAAAAATGGACTTACTTTTTATTTCCCATGTGAAACTAATTGAAATCGGAATTTTGATCAAACTTGAGTTTACAATGATAGAGAAAATAGAACACGATAAATTGGTTACCGCCATTACGTCTGTCAGTACTCCGATCTACACCTTAAACCGCTCAAGCGATTGTATTAAAACTTGGTACTTAAGCATCTTAAGTGCCCTGTCGTAATTTGTAAATCTTAATTAATAACAATAATGTAAATTTTAATTATCTCATAAACGTCTCCAACTGTTTTGGTAAAAAAAAAGTTCTGTGCACTTTTATGGCTTTGCATAAGTTTTATTGGTAAGCATAAGAATTACAAAAAATATTATTACCGGTACCTGCAATTGAATCTTTTTCTTTATTTTTGGTAGTCTCATTTACGACTTATCGGATTTCGATCAAAATGTATATACATGAGGTCCTTGAAATTCTAAATCATACTACATTCCAAAAATGTATTGACCGCTGTCGCTGATATCAAATTTGACTTTAAAATTCGTGCCAAGCGAGAATACCACGTCATTTTGAATTTAAAGGTTCGAGTTGACCATTTGCTTTAAATGTCTAATTCAAGTTAATCTATGAACATGAATTTTCGAATGCGCCGACATACTTCTTTAATACAACGATTGTTGTGATTTTTTGTTCGTGGTGTAGCTTATAATTATCACCAAAAAACGGGTATTCACTTCAATTACGAGATTCGTATCACTCTACTTCATTAGAATATTATATTGTAGTATGTGGATCTTGTGGTTTTGTTTACGATTTAGTGTCGGTGTTAAGTTTTAGAAACTAATATTTAATAACAGATTTGATGCTAGTATTTAAGCTAACGAAACTAAAAATGCTTGCCGTCAATATCTTATATAAATTTCATCTCTATTATTCTAACTCAACCGTTGGACCGCATACAAGTGAAGTTCATAAAATAATTATTTAATGAACGCTAACATTTTAAGCAAGCAAACACTCTACGAACATACCCCTCCACTTGTACAACAACTGATTTGAAAAAGTTGTTGGAATATGATTTTTTTCATTATTCATTTTATTTTTCGAATTTGATTTTGTATAGTTGAATTAGTTATTACTTGAAAAATTATCGAAATTTAATTGTATGAGAGTCAAGTCATATACCAATGAAATGGTCTTGAAAAACTTGGTATCGTCGAGATATACTAATATTTTAAAACCATTTGGTTATAAGAAATGGTTAAAACAAAAAGGACAGGACTTATTGGGCTGCTTTTGGGGGTCCCGGAGCCCGGAGGTAGGTAGAAATTGAATGGGAAGGATTTGAAAAGATAGTCCAAAGACTATGGTGGATAGCTTGAAGAGTGGGTGGTGGAAGTGCTATGGGAATTTCTGTTTAAGGCATAACTAAAATCGGTAGATATAACACCTACGAAGTTTTCTAAGACTGAGACGGTAAGAAAAAAAAATACGATTAGGATTGGGGCTGACTCTTCCAATTCTGTAATTCATCCTTAAAAATAGATGAAGTATAGGGTTTTCCAATAAGAGGTGTTATTTTGATATTCAAAAAAAAAGAAATGCGTTGTTGAAGCGTGTATCGTTCCATTTTTATTAATAGCGTAGTTTCTACTTGTCAAATGTCAAAAAATGACAGCTTCAAAGGTGACAGCTACCGAAATAGCGGGCTATTCAAAATAACACCTCCTTATTGGAAAACCCATGGAAAACCCTTGGGTTTTCCAATAAGTGGTGTTATTTTGATATTCAAAAAAAAGAAATGCGTTGTTGAAGCGTGTATCGTTCCATTTTTATTAATAGCGTAGTTTCTACTTGTCAAATGTCAAAAAATGACAGCTTCAAAAGTGACAGCTACCGAATTAGCGGGCTATTCAAAATAACACCTCTGATTGGAAAACCCCTTACAATCTTGTGAGAGGGAGAAAGATAAAAATGAAGCACATTTAAAAAAGAAAATTGACAGGGAAGTCATCAAGCCCGGGGAAAATTCATCATTTGGCAAATAATTGAAATATGTAGAATCTCCTACAAATAACGAGTCATCGCTAAATGATTGTTTAAAAAAATAAACTAACAATGTATAAATATAGTTTGTGGTTAACTTGAAGTTTCGTTATTTAGAGTGAGAGAGGTATAATTGGCAAACTAATAAAATTACTTAGGATCATCAATAATGTTGGCTTGCGCTTTGATTAAATATCACTGGTAGAGCTCGTACAGCTTGCTAAAGTTAAAATATGTATGTACGAAGATTTTAAGAACAGTCGATGGGGTATCGAAATCGAAGTAAAATTTTTCATAGCTTCTTTCTCCCGTTTCGCAACGAAAGTAGTACCAGAAGAAAGAAGCAGTAGACAGACATAATGTCAGCATGGAAATAGGTGTTGGGGTCAAAATTCTGCAGGAATTAAAATTCTTTTAACAAAATTCTGCTCTTCAAAATTCTGTAAATAAAAAAAGAATCCAAAAGTTTGGAAAATGTTAAAAAGCACGCGCTTTTGTTTCCCATTTGCTATTGTAAATAAAAAAAGTTAATTAATAATTAAAAACAACTAACCCGGGACTTCACCACGTAAATTGATTCAATCAAGATTGGAAGCACCTTTTTTGGTTCAATCCAGTTTTCTCTAACGATACAATGAAAAAGAAGCAGAATTTTGGAAAGCAGAATAAAAAAATTGAAAAAAAGCTGAATTTTGAAAAGCAGAATTTTCATTTTAAAAGCAGTATTTTGAAGCCAGAATTTTGACCCGCTCCCTAAAATAGACTGGCCACCTCATTGTTCACAATTACTTTGCCATTCAGAGTTTTCTTCTAACTAAGGTACCTACTTGGCTTGCAATGTCGCTAATGCATCAACTTTTTCGAGTGGTTGATAATATTATATATTTGCTTCTATATAAAATTTTTCGTCCGCGTTACACAGTTGGAAGCAGCATGGTGAGTATTGATATTGAGAATCAGATTTTAGTCGCAGGAGTTACTTATAAATCAGTATCTTCAGCTGTTGTCTTAGTACTGTTCGTCATCTAACAAATGGTGTTTGCTGTGGAAGACCATGCTGATGAGTATACATTTCCTGACGCATTGAAGTTGGATCTTTCGTTCTGGGGTTTCCGTCAAATAGTTTCAAAACCAGAAATTGCAAACAGTTAAACTGCCGTTACCAGTTGAAGATCTGCCGAAGCACAAAATTTCAGGGTGTTAATCTGAAAGCCCCATTTCTTGTGAAAGAAAGAGCTTTTGGTCAAATCTGATATATAATGTGATCTGCAGAAAGAATGTTCTCTCATATCCAGTTGAATTTGGTTAGTGGACCATTATTAAGCTGGATCTGATGTGTAATTTGTAGTTGTCCAATTGTATGAAAAATAAAATTTTCCTCCAGAAGTAGCAGAATAAGTGAAGTTTGTGGATTAGAACTTCCATTTAAATGCTTTCCAAATTTTGTCTCCTCATCCAGAAAACATCCGACTGTGGTCCGATGATGACGTTAGTAAAGAACGAACTGCATGTCAGGGACTGAAGTTTGTTGCCAAATGATATATATTTTTTTAAGAGAATTCAGTGGTCGTCAAATTTCACCTGGCTTCATTCCTGTTGATTCTAATGGTTTCGTATGAAGACAAAACAATCTGAAAACAGTAGTGTTAGATCTCAAGCAAACTAGAAATATACGGTCAGCGTAATATGTCACAGATTTCACTGACTTCACCACATACAAAAAATTTAGTTTCACTCTCTCTTAGTCGAAAAACTGGCTCTGGTCAACAAATGACAATGTTTTTCATTTGCAATTATAAGACCGTGACACAATTTTGACAGATTTTCAAGCCATTCAAGATGTCGACCATGTAATTTTCGTTTAAGAAATTTAATCGTTGCTGACTTGACTTTCTTAGAAAAAAAAAATCATTTACTTCTTTTCGTATACGAGAGCCATAATATGAAGTTTAGGTGCTGAGTAGATTCCCGGTCCATTTAAAGGGCTAAACAATTGCTTAAAACAATCTATTTCCGTTTCATATAACTGTTTTAACCCCATTCAATAATTTCACTGGAGTTCCTAAGCAGGAGCATATTAAATTGCAGTTAGTTCAATAATTTACGGGTACATATTATTTCAAATACTCTCCTGAACTGAAAGTCACAATCCCATTAAGCCGATTTAACTCTGGGTTTTTGATTGCGTGTTGCTTGTATACTTTCGAATTAGACCATCTGTCCAATTAAACTGAAAATAAAACACTTGCTGTTCCAATGATACAAATCCATTACAGAGGGTTAAAACTGTCAAAATACGAAAAGCATTGTTATTTCCTCCATCACCATCAGTTTAGATAATCAATTAACTGAAGACTGTTAGTTAAAAGTTGGTACAACAGTATAAATTTACCAATTACTGACATTTTGTTTGGATTTTTGACAACGGCGGTGGTGGTGGTGGTGGTAGTGGTGGTAGTGGTGGCGAAAACACAAGAGAATATTCAATAACGTGCGGACATCATGACGATGGACGGATAACACTAATGATGACAGGTAATTGTCCATCATTTTTTTTATCAAATAACCAATAAGCAGGTTGGACTTAATTTTTGATACACACTCTACAATGGATACGAATATAAACACTGAAATTCGGTCTTTTAAGTTTGACCATTATTTCAACCGAACGCGTGAAAAAGTAGTAGCGAGAGAGAGTGGCGATTTGCGCCAGATTCTGTAGCCGAATGCTGGCTGACCTTCCATTATCAGATTATGCCACTTCTCTGACTCTTTTCTATTTTTGATGTGTTGACCGTTCTAAATGACACTATGCTCATGCCAAAATATGAAATTCATAAACTAAGTTACCAATATTGCTAGCGGATTTTATAATGATGGCGGTATGATGGTGCAACATCGTAATCATCGTAAAATAAACCGGCAGCAACCACTCATCAATCAATTAGTATTGGAAACTACGTTCATAAAACATAATGTGGTCCAATGGTTTGATTTTGATGGGATTTGAACAGGGATGATATTATTGAAGGCAAAAGAAAATATTATAGGGTTACTTCAGAGTCGACCGTAATTGCTCATATTCAAAAGTATGTCCAATATTTTGGTTTTTGGTGGCCTTATTATAGCTTGGATGAATTGGTTAGTCAGCAAGAAATTAAATGCGATTTCATTATAGGCCATTAAGCATTAGTCTTTGCAGCATCTTGTCAGACTTTGTTACTGTCAGCCAGTTGTTTTGTCTTCGTTGTTTGTTGTTGAATATCAAACTTTATTTTCTATCAATATTTTAACATGATGGATTTTCTTGAAGAGTGTGTGCTTATTTGACAGTTTTTGTTGGCCAACAGTCCACCATAGACTACGACCGTATCCAACAAGATCTTTCAGACAGCTTGTTCTTTCAATGTAATTAAGTGGAACAATTTAAATGGAGGTCCTTATTCATTTGTGTGTGCTTCCTTAAATAGAGGAAATTCGGAGGAATGTTGCATACACTTCCATACTTCTGCGATACACACTGGCCCACAAATCACCCGGATGAATCTTCTCTTGAAAATACCCACTCAATAAATGCTAATCCGTTCCTTATAAGATACATGTTTTTCATTGATGCTGATGGTTCCGGGAAATTATGCCAGAATTTTTTTTGGAAAAACGCCAGAAAATTCTTCATACAAAATTCTGAAAAAAAGCCAAAGTTATTTGATATTGTTTCGTAAATTTCTGGCCATTTTAAAAAAAAAATCTGTTTTTTTTTTTCATTTTAGGAAACGGAAAGAACGCCAGAAAAAAATTGGAAAAAAGCCAGAAAAAAATCGAAGAAGTGTTTTTTGCAATTAGGTTCACTGCATACAAAAACCTCAGGCGCGTAGAGGATCTATATGCATTTTTTTTTTGGATTTGCAAATTTCTTTTTAAAAAGTTCCAAAAAAAAATTCCATATACCCAAACTTCTACCCACTCCAAATCCTATATTGGGCCAAGCAGGGGGGTTGCCCCGAGCTTTTTGTACGGCGTCTACCTTATTGCAAAAACACTTTACCAAAGGCCGAACTTTTTTTCTAGCTTATAGGATATGGCCCTGTCCCGACCGGACGACGCGCAAAACACCCCCATCGTCTTTTTTTGAAAATACCTTAAAACATTGTGTGTCCTTCCTTCCAAAACAATATTTGGAAATTAGGGCAGAATATACAAATTTTCTGGCTTAATTTTCATTTTGCTTTCAGGCTATTTTTCCACGCCTATGTGGCATAATTTACAAATATTTCTGGCTTATTTGCCAAACAAAAAATGTATTTTTTCCAAAAAAAAATTCTGGCGTAATTTCCGGGAGCCCATGCTGATCAAGTTGGTAGAGTCTTTTTGATTATTATTTAAGGGGAATTGGCTAGTTTGACTTCTGCACTGATGCTGTTTTCGAGGTAATAATGAATTTCAAGTAGACAATGAGTCTATGAAGCTTCTTTTTCATCATCGTCACAGATGCCGATGTAAAGATTCTCTTTTGAAAACTTGCGAATACCTCCAAACCCCATTATAAAGATGTTCGCCTGCCTTAGACAACAAAGCGGGTTATGTGTGTGCTTGCGGCGAGGATATTTCTCCTCAATTATATATATTCATCTGCAGTTCTCTTATTTGGGGGATCATGCTCATTATATGGCTGCTCGGTTCATTGGACATACAGCTGCAGTTTTTTTGCATCTTATATGTGAATATCACAAACTGCCATCGTACAACTTGAATGCAGTATTTTTTCTAACTCCGGAGGGACACTTTTTTGTTATATCCTGCCACTTTTCCGCTAAGATAAAGTCCTAAGATCAATATTAGCCAGACAAAAAAAATTAAAAAAATTATCCATGAAACCAATATAAGTCCTGCAAGCATACAAAATATCCTTAAGCTAACTCAACGAAAATAAAAACTGATGATGGTCATAGCCTGACCTCTATAAATAATATGTCAACGGATTGCCTCCGGATTGTTGTGCCTTTTAATAATCAGTACATATAACAAAATCCTGATAGACACATCCTAAGTACTTTTAGATGGGCCATCTTGTCTCCGCCCCATATCGTCGTCCTTACACAAAGAACAAAAATAATATACTTTCAGGTATTTTTTTTCTTTGTTCGTTGGAGTCATTAAAATTGATGAGGTGGCCATAAACACAACATGACATTTTGGAAACTCCTTCTGCGTTCGTCATCATGGTCGCCATGAATAGCAATGCATCATTTGAAATAACATCACCAAACGAACGCAAAAATGAACCCACAACAAAAACACAAGAAAAAAAGCACAAAGTCAGCACAAAAAATCGACAGGAAATAAAGAAGAAGAACTATAATAATAAACGATGAAGAATGATTGCGGTCAATCACAGAGTTACGAAACATCACAAGGCCATTCGGAAGCCGATTTGATTTCAAGACTAAGAAAACGAAAACGAAAAAAAAAAAAAACTACCGACGACGCCAAAGCCAAAAGACGATGATGAAACACCCATCATGGTGAACATAAGAACCCACGGCTATGGGAGTTCAGTTATTTCATTGGGTACGGGGTACCCCATCATTAATGTCATCGCAGCGCAATAAGTTCAATCATTCCGTTCGAGATGCCGACCTAGAGGTTAGAACTAAAAGCTATTTCCATATTGTTCGTTGCTAATTTAAAAGCTTGGCTAGGCTTTGTCGCGCTATGGTAAATGTGGAGTCACTCTTACCAGATCATTTATTGAGATTATACGGTTTCGCGGGTCAATAGTGAGTCGGCAATAAATTGAGGAAGAAAAAAAAGTAACACGTAATTTTATTATGTTCCATAACTTTAGATTGTTTGATGATAGTAGTAGTACTATTTTTATTGATTGCTTCAGTTGATGGATAGGATAAGGGCCAGTGTACCTTCTGGGCTCAGCCTTGTCAGGTCAGCAGTAATAGAATTCTCATAAGGATTCACTTTTATAAATAAATCTAAGGTCTTTAACCAGGATCAAGTGTATACATATGAACGAAGTGATAGGTAGTTTTTGTCAAAGACTGAGGTTTTGCTCATGGATGTACCAGATTGTTGTTTACAAGGAAGTACGCAACCTAAGGTTTAGTTAGTCTTTTCTAATATTAATAAACTAAAGTAGGCGGGTGGCCGTGGCGCAATAGTTGTGTGTTCATCTGTGAACCTCATGGTCACAGGTAGTCTATGTCATCTTATTTTCCATTAAAAACCAATTCTAAAATAAATGTCATACAATAAGTTGTTACTTTACTTATAAGGCATATCACTAACAACATGTGATATAGTAAAGCTAGTATACCGATAAATATGATAACGAATAAAAACATAATTCGAATTATAAGGGACATAGATAAATAAGACACGGAAATTGCTCCGCATTAGTTCAGTCGCCTTCCCTGGAGATAAAATCTGAGACAACAACCACCTACAGCCTCAGAACATCG
Organism: Philhelius pedissequus; assembly: GCA_910595825.1. Lineage (NCBI taxonomy): Eukaryota > Metazoa > Arthropoda > Insecta > Diptera > Syrphidae > Philhelius > Philhelius pedissequus. The sequence goes on from OU343160.1 coordinate 54,730,993, forward strand.
CGCCACGCATCTTTCCTATCCTTCTTTATCTGCCTTAACCTAGCGCTCGCGAATTATAAGGGACATAGATAAATAAGACACGGAAATTGCTCCGCATTAGTTCAGTCGCCTTCCCTGGAGATAAAATCTGAGACAACAACCACCTACAGCCTCAGAACATCGCGCCACGCATCTTTCCTATCCTTCTTTATCTGCCTTAACCTAGCGCTCGCGCTGTGTTGAAACATTTAAAGGGTACTATATAATTCCTTGAGCACGTATAGATTATAAAAAAAAGATGTGATACAATTTCCGCTTCTGTGATATTCCTCCTGGATTAATTAGATTTACGTTTTGCTATAGTTATTCCATAAGTATTTGTGTCTCTCTGGAAAATGACGATTAATGTTGCTGGTGTGCAATTTCGTAGTCTCTAACCATAGATTACCTACGTGGATATCAGACTAGATGACCCGAAAATCGACACTTCATTATAGAACACTAGCAGTATTTTAATCAAATTCCTGAGCAATGAAATTGAGAAAAGTGCCAATGCACATTTGTACTAAAATTTATTCCCAAACTTGTGAGACTCATCTGCCACGTAGAGATCTAATCTTATAATAAAAAGTCCTGAAATAAAAATTATACAAAAATCAAATCTTTTTGTAGAAAAATTTCAGATTATTTCTAAAATGAAAAACGACAATTATCCATTTAAGTAAAATAAATCATTTTTTTTGTATCTTGCATGATCTGTCAAAACATCGATTTTTCAATTTTTGCTTCTAGATTTTTTTTTACTTCTTTATGTAGGTAGGTATATAATTTTCACAGATCTAGATATTTCGTCAGATTTGCCCATTCCTATACTTATACCAATAATAACTGTCAGCTTGAAAAATTTAAAACGATTTTCTAAAATGGTTTTTCATTGGTATAAGAAATCAATTATTTTGTGTAATATACATAGATGTATGTCAAAACACGAATTTTGGCACTTAAATCTTTCTATTGACAAATATTAATTTGACAGATGTCAGTTTTCATTAATTATTTTTAATATGTAAAAAGATATAACTAGATTGATAGCCACAAATATAAATAATATTTCAATACAATAACAAAAATAAAACAAACTCGAATCACATTTTTAATTCATCACGGACAAATTAAATTTCGCATCATATCCTAAATTTACCAATAGAACACGCCATACAAAAACAATAAAACAGTTTTATCGTTTTAGTGCTAATGCAATCATAAACCAAAATTAATTTCATTCAATTCAAATGCTACTTGGAAAATTAAATAATTTTAAAGTCTCTTAGGCTAGGCGCGCACATGCAATTTTTCCGAAACGAAATAGTTTAATCACTAGTTGAACGATGATCGCGCACATAAGCAACTTACAAATCGATCAACGAGATATGCCAACACACGGACAATATTTTAATTTAATGTGCGCACAGTTCCATTTAGTTCGGTGTGATGCAAAGTGAAGAACTTATTTAGGGCGAACGTTCGATTTGTGCCAAAACACAAACTTTTAAGTTGCTCTAAGAAAAAAATTGAAATGGCATTGTTATGAACTTAATAATATAAGCTTACAAATTAATATAATTTAAAAAATAATCAAACCGATTTCGAAAAATTCAATTTTCAAAAATCCAAAAAATATTGTTTGAAAATGTTGGTATGGAATATATATTATTTAGAATTCGATCGAGATCAACGAAGCCATATATAGAAATTCGAAATAAAAAGTTTGTATGGCAGGTAAAAAAAAAGTTTGTATGGCAGGTACAGTTAATAACAATATTTAAACAAAACTCTTGGACCAAAATGTAAAATACGTATGCCTATGGTAGTGTACAGATTTGTTTTTAAATTCCAAATCGTTTGTACCCGTTTCTGTATAAGATAATAGAAAAAATAGTATGGCAGGTACCGTTAATTTTGGGGCTAAAAAACCATTGTAACAAAGCGATACGATTCCGATTTCTAAACGATCGCTGGCCGCAGTAAGACTAGTACTAACCAAAAGATCCAGCAATTCCGTACGACTACCAAATAACCCGAATACAAATGACAACAAGAGCATCGTGCGACCAATACCAGTACTTAGCCATACACAAGCAAGCAAAATACGACCTGATCACCACCCTTACATTTGCGTTCGTCATCCTTATAGTTCACACTGCCTTACCGCACGAAATATAATTTGTAGAGGTAAGAAAAGACGAATTTAAGAAACTTGTACACTCGATAGCAAGCTTTGATTTCGATTTGGGTGTTTGCTGAGGAATAAGATTCTCATCGATCGCGAGCGGTAGCCAGCTTGGTGATCAATTCCGTTAACCTTAATTGGTTTGGTACACTGGTGTGCCTTTTAAGGCAGTGATTTTGAGTTATAAACTATCCGATTATCCCTCGGTTTAGCCATGTGCTGGAAATAGATTCCTAACCGCTGTTGCCCTCTTACTGATCCTGAGTAAGTTGTGGGCTACCCGAATTTCCCATTGGACTAACATTGAGCAGGAACTAGATGCCTAACCGATTTTCCCCTCTTGCTCCTTCTGAGTAAGCTGTGGGCGTAAATTTAAACTTATATTTGGTATTCCATGTCTGCTCCTCCTGAGTACGAAAGTGGACCACTTACTTATATGAAATACCGTTTTAATTATCTTAAATTAAAGAATTTGTAAAGCACATTGTGAAAGAAAATATCGTGAGCAATAAAAAGATAATTGAACCAAGTTCTAACCTTCTCAAACCCAAGTTTTATTTGCTTTCTTCGGGATATCCTGGGCACCGACGAGCTTACCTCAGCATTTCGGAAAAAAGCATCACACGATTAACAAATCTATTTAAAATTAAATACCAAGTTTGAAGAAAATAGCTTAAGCCGTTTATGCCTTAGCTCGTTGCACAAACAGACAGACAGATGGAATTGCGGGACCCACTTGGTATGGTGCTTTCTACCATAGTAATGTCAAGTTTGATTAAAATCTCGAGTTCAATTTTTTGCCATAGGTATGCAAAACTTGCCCAATAATTACTAGGTACCTATATCGCAAGTAAAAATGGCCGTCGTTTACCTTCAACAATTAGAATAGGTTCATCCAATAATGAGAAAGTGGAAAATATGGAAAGATAGTTCTTGGTAACTATCATTAACGCAAAATACAATATTTTTTTTTATTTAAAAGTAACGAGTATTAATTTAAGAACATACACACTTTTTTATCAAAAATCTTAGAAAAGGTTTTGAGAAAAAAAAATTATTTAATTTTTTTTTTTAAATTATTAGGTATCTATTAGGAACCGTTTTTATTTGATTAGGAACAATGTTCTTAATGTATTCTTGAAAATGTCAAATCGTTTTTAAAATATTTAGTTTTTAAAAACATATTATGAGTATTCATATAGGATTATATACGGTGGCTCCAACGCATAATCGGACAGTAGTTTTATTTATATAAAATATGCTGTAAACTAAGAAAAAAATCGCTAAATATATACTTTTTTCCGCTTTTATTTAAGGTAGTAAATTTAATTATCTTAATATCAAAAAAAACTTAAAAATGAAAAAGAAGAAACCAAAATAAAATAAGTTTCTAAAGTTCCACGTATAATCGGACGAAGGAAAATATCTAACTCCGAAATCGTTTAATACTTGGTCACAAATCCTTTATTGTCCAGAACGGCTTGAAGACGTTTTGGGATGGATTTAACCAAGTTTTGGCACACTTCTGGCACACTTCTGGCTCAATAGAGTTCCATGAATCAAGTACAGCTTCCTTAAGCTGATTTATGGAGCAAATTTTTTTTTGGTACACTCTCCTAGCCAATTACATTGAGGTCTGGGCTCTGGGCTGGCGTCTCAATAAGTTTGTGGCAATTATGGATAAGCCAAAGCTTTGCAATACCTGATGTGCGCTTGGGATCATTATCTTGGTAAACAGCGAAATTCGTTCCGATTCCCGGGGAGAGTACGATAACTTTGGCGCCAAGATATAATAACGGTTTTTGGTAGAGGGGCTTAATACAAGCATTTTTTACTATTGTAGGGGGGGTCTATCTCCCCTCGTTTAGGCGGGAGGAGCAATTTTATAAAAATTTACTTAAAATCTTTAAAAAAAATATTAAAAAAGAACGGCAATACTTACAGTTATAAATTATACCCTTTTCAAAAGTCAGAACTCTACAATTTATAATTAATTTTAAAAAAAGTTGTTTTAGTCAATAGTTTTTTAAATAATTGACTTCAAAGTCAAAATTTATGAAAAAAAAGTTACAAAAATCACTTTGAATATTATTTTTCTCATGATTATGGATATCGATAAAAAAATAATTGATGTAGTTAACTGCTCCAATTATTTTTTTATTAAACACAGAAAACTACTTCTTTTTATGTCTTCTAGTTTTTAAGATATGTAATTGAAAAGTAGTAAAACTATACTTGTTCTTTAAACCCAAAAGATTCTTTAATTTTAAAGAAACTTTGCATATAATAAAATTTTAACCCTCCCCAAAGCCTATAGTGGGCCCAAGCAGGGGGGTTGCAGGGGGGCAACATGCCCCCCCTTAGGCATCTCACTGTTTGCATCGTAAATTTTATATATAACTTTGTGATTTTATTACAGTTAATGCGGTTATTAAGTGTTTCTTTTTTCTATGTACATACGTTTATGTATATAATATCAATTATTTTTTTTAATCCAGATTCTTTAAATGCAAAAGAAAATTTTATTATATGCAAAGTTTCTTTAAAATTAAAGAATCTTTTGGGTTTAAAGAACAAGTATAGTTTTACTATTTTTCAATTACATATCTTAAAAACTAGAAGACATAAAATGAAGTAGTTTTCTGTGTTTAATAAAAAAATAATTGGAGCAGTTAACTACATCAATTATTTTTTTATCGATATCCATAATCATGAGAAAAATAATATTCAAAGTGATTTTTGTAACTTTTTTTTCATAAATTTTGACTTTGAAGTCAATTATTTAAAAAACTATTGACTAAAACAACTTTTTTTAAAATTAATTATAAATTGTAGAGTTCTGACTTTTGAAAAAGGTATAATTTATAACTGTAAGTATTGCCGTTCTTTTTTAATATTTTTTTTTAAAATTTTAAGTAAATTTTATAAAACTACCCCTCTCGCCTAAACGAGGTGAGATAGACCCCCCCTACCATAGTAAAAAATGCTTGTAAACGGTGATTTTTTAAGAGCTTGGTTATTGAAAATTCAAAAAAACACAGAAACTTGTAAAAAGTGAATGAAATTTTTATTTGGATCGATAAATCAATTTCTGCCATTTACTTTTTAAAAATAATTTCACCGCGGCTACGCTTCAAGTGGTCCATTCTGAAGGTCCAATTTTGGCAAAATTTTTCACACATTTCGGCCGGAATCTCACCAATGACGCGTTCAATGTTGGCTTCCAAGGCAGCAATCGTGTTTGGCTTGTCCCCATAGACAATAGACTTAACATAGCCCCACAAAAAATAGTCTAACAGGGTCAGATCACATGATCTTGGTGGCCAATTGACTGCGCCAAAACGTGAGATCAACTGCTCACCAAATTCGCCTCTCAATTGATGCATGGTTTCGCGTGCAGTGTGGCATGTGGCACCGTCCTTTTGGAACCACATGTCGACCGAGTTCAATTCTTGCATTTTCGGCAAAAAAAAATCTGTTATCATCGAACGGTACCTTTCTCCATTGACCGTAACCCTGCGGCCTTCATCGTCCTTGAAGAAGTACGGCCCAATGATGCCGCCTGCCCATAAACCGCACCAAACAGTGCATTTTTCGGTATACATTGGTAGCTGCTGAATTGCCCCTGGCTGCTCTTCACTCCAAATACGGCAATTCTGCTTATTCACGTATCCATTTAGCCAAAAATGAGCGGAAAAAAAACGGACGTAGCTTGCGAAACACATTTTTCACAGAGCACGAATTTTGATAATAAATTTCAATAATTTGCAAACGTTGTTCAGGCGTAAGTCTATTCATGATGAAATGGCAAACAATACTGAATCGAAATGTCAAATGTTCGTGGAATTTGTCATGTGTGATCTGTGAAAAATATAAACGTCAAAAACCAATTAGCAAAAAAATCACCCGTTATTAAGCCCCTCTACCAAAAACCGTTATTATATCTTGGCACCAAAGTTATCGTACTCGTGCCCGATTCCCAATTTCTCCGAGCTTTGCTTCACATTTTCTTTCAAAATGTTGAGGTACACAAATTTGTTCATTTAACGATCAATAAAATGCAAATTGCCTACTTCAGCACTCGACATGCTGCCCCAAACCATGACAGCTGTATAGTGACTTTTGTATTTTGGTGCTGAAACTCTGTATTTGGCTTACGCCACACAAACATCTTTCCATCTGAGCCATGTAAATCAAATTTGCTCTTATCACTGAATAAGACCTTGAAGTATTGAGGAACTGCAAATGAAAATATAATTTTTTTAACATATACATATGTTCACATTACCGTATTCCAAAAATCTTCTGGTTTTAATAAATATTCCCTGGAATATTTTAGACTTCCATAGTAATCGTATCTATGGAGAGTATTGCGGATAGTGTTGAAGGTTGAGGCACACATCCTTTCCAACACGATCTGTAAGGGAAATGTAAGATCTTTTGCGGTTTTGAAGGGATCTTGTTTTATTTCTTTTAATATTGACCGCTCTTCTCTTTCACTTAAAAGTTTGCCTTGGGCTTCTCGGCTTTTGTTTTGGCCAATCTAAATTCATCTCTGTACCTTTTTATGATATCTTGCACTGTAGATTTGTCTCCTCCAATGAACTCTACAATTTCTCTAACTGTTTTGCCTTCAAAATTTAATTTTATAATTAATTGACTAAGTTCGACACTTGTTTGTTTTCCACTTGGAACCATTTTTTCAGTACTTGGTTGAAAGTTCATTGAATGACTGATGAGAGCAAAGAAAAACTGCATTTGAGTGAGAATTTGAAAGTAACTGTATTTTTCATTTACTTTATTTGATTTATCCGATTATACGTTAAGCTCCAGAAACTAGTTTTTTTGTTGTTTTTTTTTCTTGGAATTAACAGTTAACATTTTAAAATTTTTAGTTTTTGTTATTTAGATAAGTAAGTGTGCTACTTTAAATAAAAGCAAAAAGAGTATACATATAGCGCATTTTTTCTTAGCTTACAGCTCATTTTATATAAATGAAACTACTGTCCGATTATGCGTTGGAGCCACATACCAATTGTGTAAAAAATAAGTTTATGCAAAAGTTTGCATGAACGACCTTTTTATATAATTTTGGGTAAATGTTGTGTAATTGAATCAGCTGTTTGTTAAATGTCAATGATGGGTCCGTTCAGATTTCGGAGTTATTTTTAAATGAGGTACCTCCCAGAAGCCAATGCAAAATCAGAAAGCGACATTCAAAACGATAAGAAATATGTATGCCCAGATGCAATTGGATAAGAAAACGAATTCGGCGTTAAAAATTTACAAAAAGTAGCTTTTAGAATTACCAAATAATATCGGTTCAAAAGATACTCGTATAGAACACAGGAAATTTTTTTTAAGTTCTCTGTGCTTTGAGATAGTTAATATAATAATATTTATGAACACGCCCAATTCTAAAAGTCACACTAGCGTTTGGATGAGTTTATCAAAATAAATTCACACAAGTTTCCACCGCAAATTTCTGACACAAAGTTCGATTTTTTGTCTAAATGCAAAAATTGACCTATTGTATGCACCTATATTATCACAATTAAAAATAAAGAGAGCTGTCAAACTGAATTCACTACTTTGGTTTCAACTTATTTTAGGAGTATGGCTGCCAAACGGAGCTGATGTTGCTGAAGTTGGCCCAGTGTTTTCTGAAGAATAAGAAATATATTGGTTCTTAGATGGGCAGCCAATGTTGCTGGTATAATTTGTTTCATGCTTAACCATTTTAAAAGGTGTAAAACTAGTCCAAATGCGTATCAACTCAGGAGGTGTTCACTTAACCGATAATTTTTTTTTCCAATTTAATGCCATACATTTCACGCCTTTGTGTCAGTGTTTTTGGGAAATTCAACTTCGTCTTCGGTTCCAACGCTCGTCTATAATGACTCCCCTTTTGTTAGTTCTCGCGAAAAAGCCAATTTGCTTTCAGCGCAGTTCGCTGTTAATTCGACGCTGCCAGAAAGTGTTATGACTCCTCCAGTACTTGAGAGCGTGCGTAAACGATTTTATGGGACGAATCTTCTTTCGCTCTCGTGCAGTCGCTAGAGTCCTTAAAGACGTTGATATACACAAATCCGCTGGCCCGGATAGTATCCCTCTCATCGTTCTGAAGAGGTGTTCTTCAGCGCTGGCAAAACCACTGCGTAAGCTTTTCTGTGTGTCCTACTCTACTGGTTTCTTTCCGAGTGGATGGAAAACATCATTTGTCCAGCTTGCCCCTAAGAATGCGAATCTTCTTCACCCGCTAATTACCGTCCAATTACAATTACGTCACTTCTTTCCATGGTCATGGAAACGCTGATTAATTATCAGCTCAAGAAATATCTTGAAGAACGAAAGCTCCTTAATGACCGGCAGCATGGCTTTCGTAGCAATAGGTCCACTGGTGATCTGATGGTATATCTCTCCGAACAGAGGCACAAATCTTTATATCGTTTTGGAGAAAGTAAGATTATTGCGCTTGATATTTCAAAAGCATTTGATAGAGTTCGGCATCAAACTCTCTTATCGAAATTGTGTGCATTTGGTATCGATGGATCTCTTCTTCGTTGGAAATTACCTTTTGGACCGTTCAATACAAGTTGTATTGGTCGGTTTCAAATCTTATATCCATAAAATAAATTTTGGTGTGCCCCAGGGCTCCGTATTGTCACCGACCCATTTTCTCATTTTTATTAATGATCTCTTATCTGGAACTTTTAATCCACTTAATTGTTTTGCTGACGATAGTACTCTCAGCTTTTCATATTCGTTTTCAGATCCATCTCCTTGTTCGTCGGATGTGCAGCTGCAACGGCAGCGTATGATAAGCTCATTAAATTCTGATCTTGACAGCATTGTCCAATGGGGAATAAAAAACCGTGTAGAATTTAATGCTTCAAAATCTCAGTACTGTCTTCTGTCGTTAAAGCAGAACCCACCCACCATGCCACTATCCATGAGCGGCACTTGCATTGAAGAAACAGATCAGCTATCAGTCCTTGGCATGTGCATCACAGACCACCTTTTGTGGTATGACCACATATTCGATGTCGCCAAAAATGCTACAAAGTGTTTGGGCTTTCTTCGAAGATGCAAGAAAATGTTTCCCCAGTCTGATCTGGCTGTAATCTATAAGGCATTCATTCGTCCAAAGTTGGAGTATAACTCGCATATTTGGGTAGGAGCTCCCAATACCCATTTGAAACTTTTAGATAGAATTCAAATAGAGCTCTAAGAATGATTGGCGATAGAGTTATAGTGGAAACATATACATCTCTCGAACATCGTCGAAATGTTTCGTTATTTTATCTCTATTTTTATAAACAGTGTTCTAGCGAAATATCCAGTTGCATTCCTCCCCTTAAACTATTTAACCGTAATACTCGCGCTTCTAGGAATGCTCATCAGTTTACCCTTGAGCCCAACTTCGAACATACTGTCAAGTACAGAGATTCTTTCTTTAGCCATACAACCCGAATGTGGAATGCTTTACCATACTCTATTTTCCCCTCCCATTTTAATATTCTGATCTTCAAAATCAATGCACATCGGTATCTCCTTTCAAATCCTCCCCTATTTTCCTAATGATCCACTGTTCACGTTCATATTAAGGGTAGTCAAAACCCCTTTAGTGCGTGCCCAATTATAAAACAAAGAGCAATTTTTTTCAGTTCGAATCAAATGGCAGTCGGCAGTCATCAGCATAGTACATTCGATACACCCCTTATTTGTTGTTCTAGTGGTGGTATCAAATAAATCACAAAACCAAATGATATTGGTATAATGAATTAATTTTGATTGTTTCCTTCTATTTCCCAAATACCTACCTCGCTCAGAATAATAGCCCTCAAGAGGACTAAGTGTCTGTAGGTAATGAAAAATTGAGATTGCCCTCCCATAATTTAAAGAAAAAGCTTCCTAAACACTTCAGTTTCCATTGCTATCTTGACTCGGTGTTATTGGTGTGAGGCTGTATGTTGGCTAACTGTAATATCAATGTGGACAGTTTCGCCAACTTCCGCTGCCGGGGTAATGATCAAGCTATTAAGATACATACACAGCGAGCTTGAATAATAACATTGTCACTCATACATTTTTTCTTTTTCCGGCTATTTGTGGTTCTAATATACCTACTGTTTCCGAAGACAAATGGAAAAACTGCGTGGATAAAAATACCTCACTTTGGGAAAACAGAAAATTACTTTAAAAGCCCGAAATCTACTACAAAAGTTTTGCAACACAACAACTTAGTTTTGTTGTAGAAGGTAGGTAGGTACATTAAATTTTCGGTAATAAATCTTTTGAGCGCTCTGAGTTCAAGCGTATCTGGGGGCAAACAAAAAAAAAACACCTTCCGAAACAAACTTATAGGTAAGTAGGTAGGTACCTTCTACAACCGGAGCCCCGGAATACCAGAGTATCAACGATATGTGATGGTGCCACTGCCACCAGATGAGAAGGAGAAGGAGCCACTATAGTGCTAGCACATGGTAAGGGCAGGTAGGTATATCTTATTGCAAGTTTAAAAGGAAGGCGAGATGTGCTATTTGTTTAGCACTGGCCTACGTGACTTAATTATATAATTTTTGCACAAAAATCTTATACAAGTATGTGAAAGTTTTATTTTATTTTTAGCTGTTGCTATACGATATAGCTATCTATATTTTTTTTTATTTCCCAAAGATTTTGTGTTTGTTGGTCTTATGAGAGGTACTTACGGTAAGATTGATCAGGAATTTGATACACACAAAAAAAGTGTCTCTGTAGAAGAAAGTTATGTCAGAAATTTAGGGTGCCACGCGCCACACATGAGCTTACAAAAAATTACCTTTTATTTACTCAATTTCTCACGTGATATCCTTCCTGATTCTAGTTCTTGAATAAGTGCCTAAAGGCAGTTCTTGATTTATAAGAAAGAGCAAAAAGGACGAAGGTGACGACTGATTTAACATGATTTGTAAGATGGATACGAATTTTACATAACACTTTTCGAGCAAAATAAATTGAAATTTATAAGGAAGATATGAAGATAATGATGTATAATGTCATAATAACGATTATGACATATAATTTATTAAGAACGTACTAATATTGTTGTATTAACATTTCACATAGATTCTATATATACAACTTTTGAATTTTGGGAACGGTTGTTCTTCGCTTATCCGTTATTTAACAACGAGTCATTTAGTATAGAAACAGATTCTACACGAAGATGATATAAGATGTGGGATGTCATCAACGGTCTAAATGGAAAAACCTGTATACACTTATGTATAACTTATGCAAATTTTTAAATTTCGTCTAAACGAAAAATTGATTTGAATGACCAATCAAGGTTTAGATGAGATTATATTAATAACATCTAAGGATGAGAATCTATCATGTTTCCAAATTAAAAAAAATCAGCTTCGATAAGGCATCGGTAGCTGCAATAAGACCTTACCGAAACTTTATAGAAGCTGAAATTTTAGAAGTTGTTTTTGCCAAAAGGCGAAAAATGAGACTAACCCATTTACTGCCGATGTCGTTTATGACCACAAACTTAAACTTTTGTTAACAAAACTTTATTAAACGAACGTAACTGGGACATGAAGAGTTTGGTAGAAAAGTATATAGAGTTTAAGCGGCTCCGTATGGCTAATAGGACACACGACTTCCAGAAATCAATTGTGTGATTGAGAAGCCCATTAACCTCGCCAACCGCGGCGAATATATAACACCTTTTAGGTCGAACACCTTTTATAAAACGGTTATAACTGTTATAAATTTGATATTCTCTAGTCTCGTCTTCATTCGATATGAGCAAAGGATTACGACAAAAATGTGTGATATTTAAAAAAAAAGTTACTAATATGCTTAAACCGAAAATAAGACCACGCAAAATCAAAAATAATTATTGTTATTCTTTTCTAACTTCTGTGGAATTCCTTGCCACGACATATTAAGGAATTACAGAACACTACAAGCATAAGTAAAGCGTTAAAATTATATTTTTCAGAAATTTCATGAACTTATTTTCAATTGCAATTTCTAATATGTAGGTACCTATTGCTTGTAACCATTTTTAAATATTATTATATAATATTAATGTACGTAATTAATTGAATTATAGTTTTAGCTCTGTTGTAAATTAAGCTTAATACTAAATTATAAGATATTGTATCTTATATGCTTACACTGTTAAGCATTCTCGTGAAATAAATAAAAATAAATTAAAATCAATTTTGTTAGAATTTCTATCAAGTTTCTTTGGTTTTCTTCTAGCATTTATTTTTTTATCTTTTGGATCTGGTTATAGTTAGCGTATATGTATCTATTTGGATGTTTTTCTCTTTCAAAATGACCTTGCAAAAATCTAAAAAAAAAAAAATTATTTTGCAAAGTTAAAACAATTTAAATAGGGTGCTCCATATTGTGTTTTAATCATTTTGTAGTTCTATAGCAACTTTGTCCATAAACCATATATCTTCTATATTATTTTTACTTGCGATATAGGTACTATAGGGCAAGTTTTGCATTTGGAAAAAAAATTGAACTCGAAATTTTAATCAAAGTTGACATTACGATGATATAGAACACCAAAAAGTGGGTCCCGCAATTCCGTCTGTCTGTCTGTCTGTATAACTCTCTACAGCCTAAGCGGCTGAAGCTATTCTCTTCAAACTTGGTATTTAATCGTTTTAGGTGATTGCCCAAAATAGATTTTTGAATCGTTTTTTAGCCCAAAAAATAACGGTACTTGCCATACAAATTTTTCTACCATCTTAATTATCACGAAACCTGATCTAACGATTTTGATTTAAATTGGTGTGTGTTCTACTTTTGGTATGGTCTACATTTTGGCCAAAAGTTTTTAAAAAATATTTTGTTATTAACGGTACCTGCCATACAACCATTTTATTGATTTTCGACTTTCTCATAAACAGCTCAACGGATTTCGATCGAAATTCTTATACAAGAGCTCCTTCAAATTTTAAATAATTCTGCATTTCAAGCTTTTCGAAAAATAGTTCTTTGGATTTTTGAAAAAAAAAATATTTTTTTTTTTTTGAAAATTCAATGACGATTTTCTCTGAAATTTTGTTTTTGAATTTATATTAATATTTAAAATGTAGGTACCAATTTTTTTTAGAAAAAAATTAGTGTTTTTTATATATAAAACATTAAGTGAGAAACGACTTTAAAAATTCTTTTAGCCGTTTCTATTAAGAATATTTTGCATATAATGTAATCGGACATAGGAGCAAGTGCGTGCGATGCAGTCGTGCATTTTATTCTCCTCAACATCCAAAATCTGCAACATTCTCCAAAGACATTGACTTTGTAACAAATATCGTAACTAGGTCTCTCGATGGTTTTTTGAAAAAAAAAAATAAATAAAAGAATTGTTTATTCTATTTTTTCCGTGTTTCTGTTATTTTATTGTTATTCCAAAACTCAATCCATCTCTAATCTGAAGTAGTTTTGTGTGCAGCTACGTATATACTATAGTAAACTGTTTACAAAAGCGCCATCCATCGATTTTATTCAAGGAGGGAAAAATTCAAACAAACAAAAAATTGTAAATTAACTTATTTGGTATGCAAGAGCTTTACTCTGTCATTGCTGTTGCTCGTTGCGGCCAAGCCAATATAACTATGAGTGAGTGAGTTGGTGAGTGAGTCAGTCGGTGAATAGGTTTTTGGCGAGGCGCACTCCCAACTTCCAAACAGAATTACGTGGTTTTATTTGCATTTTGCGTTTCACGGATCTAACTACAACGTACAATGCCCCAGCAGCATACAGCCACAGACACTCGACATTGACGACCGTCGGACGGGACACGGGGAGAAAAATATCGCCAAACATGTAGTATGTTGTGTTGCAGGCAGAACACTTTCCACTTTGTTTTTTTTTTTTATTTAAAAATATTTATTTTGTGGAACACTTCTTGTCGTCGAAAAATTTCAATTTCCCAATACCGTATGTGATGCATACTGAGTAACGAGCGCTGGAACACATTTCCTGCACCGTTTTTCAATTTCACTTAGGATGTGTTGGTGGTTGATTGTGTGGCGCGCGGTAAGGGGACTGTTTGTGTTTGACTATAGTGAGATATGGTGATAAAAAATGAAATCCGCAAACGGGTGCAGCATACATATACAAAATGTACTCGTGTAAGTGCATGTGCATTTGCCTTAAGCATCCAAAAGCCAGATCGCACCAAATTGGCTCTGGGTCAGCGAAATGATATTAAAAGTTGTCAACGCAAACAAAGCTCGCTTATGCCGAAAAAAAATTTAAAAAACAACATGAATAGTTCGTGAAACATGAAAAAGAGTTTTAACCTTCGCATTCAGGCCGAAATTGGCTTAACTCTTGTGCTCCTTGGGTGTAGTTCTGTGAAATTATTTAAAGAGTTAATTTACTATCAAATAACTGAATGCAGTTATTTCCAATGTTTTTTTTTTTTTTGTATTGGAGTTCCATGAGAGTTGTAGATTCCGGGTTTGAGAATTGAGATCCGAGATTAATATTTATGCCTGATGCAATTTTTATCGAGTCGGATTTTTCTTTGAACTGAGGAGAACAATCAGCTATACTCTGTTCAATTTATATTTTCAGTACATGCCTTATGGGAGAGCTTTTTCAAACACACTGGTGCCGGCTGGTGTTTGTATGGCACATAACTTAAGAAATTGCTTTAGAAATATTCCATAAGCCCACGTACATTCCACCATGACCCGTCTGTTCCCCGGCTGAGAGTAGACTGATCGCCAATTTGACTCTCGCTTATAGTGTTTATTAAAGAAATAAACACATTAATTAACAGTTACAATTGGTCCGTTGATAGAAATTCTAATACCTTTTTCTTTGGTTTTCGCTATCGAGCTTTCAGATTCAAAACTTTCTTAGAGCTTTTGAGAGTATATATTTTACATTTAAGGAAAAAGGTGTTGTCGCTGCGTTCTTTTCTGCTTACATCTTTTGTTTTTTTTTTTTGGAAAACGGTTAAAATGCAGCTATATATTATTTGTTGGGTATTTGTTTAAAGGAAAAATTACTATTTGACCAAGTTTTTGATGTAGTTCGGTTCACTAATTAATTGAAACATTAAATTGACAAATAGTTTTTTTGTTCATGAAAATAAAATGGAGATGGTTTCGTGTCTATAAATATAATGTTTAAAATAGTGATGTGCACTTTAAGGTGATATTTTTATTTTATTGATTTATTTTCCCGTTAAAATAGGTAAGGCCTTCTGGGGAACTTTTACTTTTTGGTTGTGTGGAGAAAGATATATTTATTTTTATTTAGAAATAGTTTAATTTTTTTTAGATTTAGTTTACGATGTACATGTTTCCGTTCATGAAATCTAAATTAAAATTTGGTAACCCTACCGACATTTGTGAGAGAAATATGCCAATTTATAATGCTTACTACGGCAACCATGGAAAATGGAAAACCTTTATAGAAATAGAGATAGCTTATTGAAATCAATAATAATATGGGTGAAAGGCAAATATCCTATCTTCCCTGTACTGAAAATATAAACTGAACAGATTATAGGGTAATTGCAGGAGAGATGCCGCGTATTTTCAAATATCAATGATTTTTTTTTATTTTAGTAAAATGAACTTTATTTATGCTTATGTTCTACCATAAAAAAAGCAATTAAAATTATAAAAACAACAGTTTTCATAAAAAATAACAAAAAAGAAAAATATATTAAGTGTGCCATCTCTCCCTACATGTGCGGTAGAGATGCCCCATGATAATTTCATTGAACTTAAAGAATTAATTTAACTATGAAACATGGTTTTTTCGTTCTTGCTCACGTCCACAGTATCTGCAAAGTGGATAGCGTAGATTGTTTTTTGTTTAAAAATAATTTTCCCAACATTCAACACAAATATTGGGATCTTCAGTCGACTCAACCTTCCTTTTAGTATCTTTTTTTCCTCTTTTTTTCTCCCGCAGCATAGGAGGTTTTCTTTATTTCAATTAAACTGGGAGAAGTGAAAAAGCTCTACTAACTGCTTACATCTTGGAAAAAATCGGCACTGGAATCAAAGGTAGTGGCGAAATTACTTGCAGTAGTTTTGTTGGCGTTGGGTTTTCGAAATATGATGAAGTGTGTGTTTCATTTTTGGAATGATTGCAATCATGCGATCCATTCCTGGTAGTTGGAATTACTGGTTCCAAGATTGTTTCATGATATGAAACGGTATTTTCAGAAGGAAAAGGCTTCTTTAAAATATTTCCAGCTTTTAATCGTCTCGATTCGTGTTCTAGCTGTTACGCCAAATAGTTTTTCTGATTTTCGGAGAGACATCCCATTATCAATGTTTTTTCGGGCTTCTTCTAGCCCCTCTTAAGTCTAATTACCACTTGTAGTCTTACTATTCGCGTTAAAAAAAAAAGTAAATAAATTTAACATGCGGCATATTTTCAAAAAACAAAACCGCGGCATCTCCCCCCAAAGTGAGGGAGAGATTCCGCACCACACTTTAAAACTTAAGAAAAAAATTAAACAAACAAAAAATACTTACACATACGTATTCTTATAACACTTATTTATCATATAAAATTATTTCCCTTGGAAAAATACGCGATAAGTTGTTTTCCGCATTAACTTTTTGTAACTGAAAAATTTCAATAGTGAGTAAGGGAGCGGAAAGTAATACAAATATAAGAAAATCCCGTTACACTTTGGCTGCAACCAATTTTTCGTCCTGCGTTTTTTGTTTAATACGTAACAAAGAAAAAGCAAGATAAAATTTTTTGCGCGGATGACTAGATGTATTATTTTGGTTGAATGCGGCATTTCGGCCGACGCGGCATCTCTCCCGTAATTACCCTATAGGAGAAATCTTGAAACAATAGTTGTGAAATTTGAACCGAAGCTAAGGTTCTATTAAAAGGAAAATGGTTCTAGTCAGCCATGTTGGTTGAGATACTCTTAGTGTTTCGTGCGGTGTAATTTAGGCACTGATCTCTATAATACACTGGATAGTGTATTCCCTACAAAGTATAACAGTTTTATTGACTCCATTTGAATTTGACAGTAGCACCATTGCAATTGCCTATCTCGTTTTTTTATAAAAAGAGAGAAAGAGATAGATTGCACTCCTTTTCAAAAAAAAAATTGAAAAACAATTTATTTTTATTGTCAGTTTCAATCAAGATAATAAGAACTATAAAAAATTCAGAAAAGGAAAGACGGAATACGGAATCTGGACAATTGGATCTCGCAAGAGATTATATCAATCAAGACGAGGGAGGAATTGATATTGAAACTGCAAAGAAGTCCTTCGTGAAGAGGATAAATTCGATAAGAACGTTTCAAGGAAATTGTCAAAGCTAAGCACAAAGATGAAGTCGACGACTTTGGTAGTGATGAACACGATCAACATGATGTCGATTTGTCATGTTTGCCGAATACAGATAAGACTTAGAAGAAGACGACAAAGAAGATGAACCACGTCACAAGAACGTGAAAGATATTGCAGAAAAATTATCATTAAATATGGAAGCTGAAATTATTGCAATGTAATTGTTGGGAAAATAAAACAAGTTCAAGTTCTTTTACAAATGGAAGTCAATATTGTGCGTTTTTCTGTCTTTTTTCGTCTTAAAATTCTAGGTTATTTACAATACATATTAAAAATCTGCTAACAGAATGTTTCAAGGAAATGTATTTTCTTGTTGGTGGAGTTGAAAGAGTATGCTGTTTTTTTTTCGATTTTCTGGTCGATTTTTATCCAATCTCAATGGTTTATGAGAACTTCAACGAGTAGACCCTCACCGCCTGCCTAAGATAAATTTGCCGTTATCAGTGATACAAGGTGGTGCGGCTTAAGAAGCCGCTTTTGCCAATATTAAGCTAGCACCGAAACCACTTTCAATTCAATATTTAATACACACTAGAAACAATCAAATATATCATTAGTATGGCTTTTTTATTAAGAAAAATTCGTACTTACATTTGTTGAAAATAGATGTGTAATTTAAATTTTATATTTTTGGGAAGAAGGTGCCATTGGTATGGTTGATTAAATAAATTTAATTTCAAGCATAAGCAACAATCTTGAAATGTAACTTGGCAACAAAAATGTTATACTGTTATACTGACATGCACCCTCTACAATTATTACAGTTTTCTATTGGGGTCGATTTTTTAGTGTGAATACACTATCCAGTGTATTATAGAGATCAGTGTATTTAGGTAGCTCATACATTTTAGTATGGAGGTCATTTTTGTTGAGTCTTCAGATTGTCCCTATCATTTTACCTGCATTTGTGACTCTAATACAGTGAAATCTCCCTTGGGCGGATAGCCATGGTTCAGAAATTTTTGTCGGCCTAAGGGAGTTGTCCGTTTAAGGGAAATCAAATAAAACACTAAATTTCAGGAAGTGGAATAAGATTATTAGATTTAACACATATGTAAATACATATAAAAATCAGCCTCTATAAAAACTTTGCAACAATATAAGAAGATTCGTATTTATGTGTTTTTAAAAAAAAATGTTTCACGATTTGCTTGTTTAGTTTTAGAAAATACCGATTTATTTTGGATCTGTAGGTCAACCAAAAGTTGAACATCTACCGTCATTTTCCTTGGCCGTAAAACTTTTTTTAAATTTTCAATTGAAGTGTTTGCTTCTTTGTAGGAATTAATAGATGTTCCCATCAGGTCATGATCCTCTTCCTCATATTCACTGCCAGATTAATTTATTTCAACAGGAACTGCAATATTTTCATCTACATTAACATTTTCATCCATCAACACAAGTCTTTCAGGTTATCCAACCAATCTGCATTCATGAAGGAGCTTGGAAATTTTTATTAATTTTGCTTTAATTTGATAATTTGATTTGCTATCATCTTCTGGATCGAATTCATTGTCTCCATATTCAAACTTGAAACTACTTGAGCGCAAATAACCAAAAATCTAAAACGCAAAAATAAGCCGTTTGATGTCCAAACAAAATCAATATCATCACGTAAATGAGAGAAAATAATTTGATGGTCGCTGTAGAAGATTGCAACTTAAGAAAAAATACCGTTGTCAAAATTATCAGCGTGATGACATATTCAATCCTGCTCTGTGTCCGTCTAAGAGAAATTTTTTGTCATTTATATGTGAAATTCCTGTCAGTGTCCGCCCAAGCGAGTGTCCGTCCAAGAGAAACTGAAAACAATGAAAAGTTTATGGAGCAATGTCCGCACAAAAAAAATGGGTCCGCCTAAGAGAGGTGTCCGCTTAAGGGAGGTGTGCACGAAGGGAGATTTCACTGTATTATGAAAAAAAGGGTTTCCTTCTGCCATTTTTCGACTTGAGTTTGAATTGATCTAAATATGCATATAGACATATCGATGTCATTTAAATTAAATATATAAAATGCACGTCTGGATAGTGGATGCATGTAAGCATTGACTCTATTCGTAGGTAGGTAGTCTTGTTTGCAGTAGGACATTAAGGAGGCTTAAAACCGATGTAGGCGAGCTAACCTTTTAAGAATCAAAATTTGAAAAATTTAAAGTACTTGCATACATAATTTATAAATATAAAATTTTAATTTCAAAAAGTATCAAGTGCGCTACATACATTAAAAAGTATCCGGGTCAATCATAAAATCCAAAAGTCTATTTCCTTCATTAATAATAATCGGCACTTAAGCGAAACTCACTTATCCGGGTATTACTGTACTCGCAGTACTTGCCTTTATACCTACTATACTTAACTACTTACAAGCCAAATTATGGATTCGTGCAAAAAAAAAATATAACAATCAAACATGACATTAGGATCATATAGAACACCAAAAAAGTGGGTCCCCCAATTCAGCCTGTCTGTCAGTCTGTCCTCGAGTCTGCAGCCTACGGTTCGATTGAATTGCTTCAAACTTGGTACGTATTGTTTTTTCTTGGCCAAAAACAAAAATCTTATATTTCTCAAAAACAGCTCCAACGACTTATATACAAATAATATGCACGACTGGATCGCACAAACTTGCTCTTATGTTCGATCAAGTTGTATGCAAAAGATTTCTATTAAAAATCTAAATATATTTTTAAAGTCGTTTTTTACTTAATTTGTTAAATATAGAAAATATTTTTCTAAGAAAAATTGGTATCACAATCTTAACTATTTAATAATATAAACTTCAAAACAAAGCATTAAATCGGCTTAATCAATGAAAAAATAATTTAAAATTCTGAAATAATTAATTAAACTAGTTTGAGCTCAAAAAATAGGACTACATACAACTATAATTTTTAAAAAAAAATAATGAGCAGTTTTCAAAATATATTTTTTTTTACAAAATTCTTTTAAATATACAAAATAATATTAATTTAAAATATTGGGACGCAGTATATATAAGGCTACCTATATATGTATGTGTGACATTTCGAATCAATCGGCTAAGCCATTTATAAGATAGTCGAAATAGAAGAAAACGGTCATGGAAAGTACCTTTTTTGACATTTTTCTAAATTTTTTTTTCAACCACATGATCGGTCGTACCTAAAAAGCTGCACTGATTTTTTTTTTATCAAAATCGTTAGAGCCGAAAGAAATATAGCCGAGAGTGATGGTCTTGAACGTAACGGTTTTATGGCAGGTACCGTTATTTTTTGGGCTAAAAATTCAATTTCCCCGCTGTACAATACCTAAAAAACTCTATAAATGTACCAAGTTTGAAGCAATTCGGTCCACCCGTTTGGACTGTAGGTGTTTATACAGAAAGACTGACAGACAGACATACAGACGGACAGAATTTGGAGACCATCTTTTTTCGCTTCGCTATCATCGTCATATCATGTTTGATTGTTATCTCAAAACTTTTTTTTCGACGAATACATAACTTGCCTTATACTGTATGTACATAATTATGTATGTAGTACATATAATCGCAAGTAAAAACTAGTTCATTAAAAAAGGAAGAAAGGAATATTTCGGTATTTTTTTAATTGTTATTTTTGGTACCTATAGTAGTACCATTTGTTTGGTTTTCGATTTTATGGGAAACGGTTAATTTGATTTTTTTGGAAATTTTTCGCGCAGAAGCTCCTCAAAAGCTTACACAGAAAAAACTTAAACTTAACTTTGAAAACTTAAAATTTTGAAAACGACCCAATGGATTTTTTTACATTATCTTAAATAATTAAGAAAAATAAAAAACGTTAAGAAAAAATGTATTTCTCAAAAACGGCTCCAATAATTTGTATTAAAAAATGTTTGTATTCTTAAATTAGTACAGTCCAAGTATAAAAATATTTCTTTTCGCTTGTCTACTTATTAACGGCAATTCCCATAGAACCACTTTTCATATTTTCAACTTTCTCACTATTATATGAACCAATTTATTTTTTTTATGCAAATGTTCCCTAAAATTGTTAACAAAACTGCTTACTCAAATTTTCAAACAAAAAAAAATAGTTTTTCGATTTTAAAAAATGAACAAAAGAATTTTTTTTTTGCAAAATCTGTATATTAATAATATCTTCAAAATGGGGTTTCAGGTTTTTTTTCTAAGAACGTTTTCAAAATTTTATACATAAAAAATTAATTTAAAAAAAAATTCTCCAAAACTCGTTTTTCACTTAATTTTTTATACATAAAAATTCTAAAATAAAAAAAAAAAAAATTGTTATGAACATCTAAAATATTTAATAATATAAATAAAAAAAAATCGCCCACCCGTTTTCGAAATATTAAATTGCAATTTTTTTTTCAAAAATCAAAGAAAAAAACTATTTTTCGAAAATTTTGAAATGCAGTACTATTTAGAATTCTATAGGCATTCTGGATAAAAATTTTAATCGAAATCTGTTGAGCCGTTTATGAGAAAGTCGAAAACCATTAAAATGGTTGTATGGCAGGTACCGTTAATAACAAAATATTAAAAAAAAAATTTGCCCAAAATGTAGACCATACCCAAAGTAGTACACACACCAATTTTTATCTAAGTCGTTAGAGATGTTTTCGACATAATTAAGATGGCAGAAAAAATTGTATGGCAAGTACCGTTATTTCTGGGGCTAAAACAACCATTCAAAAATCTATTTTGAACAATCACCTAAAACGCCTTACCACCAAGTTTGAACAAAATCGGTTTTACCGTTTAGGCTGTAGATCGTTCTACAGACAGACAGACAGACAGACGGAATTGCAGGGTCCACTTTTTTATGTTCTCTATGAGCGTAATGTCAACTTTGATTGAAATCTCGAGTTCGATTTATTGTCCAAATGTAAAACTTACCCTATAGTTCCTATATCGCAAGTAAAAAATGTTTTATTTTAAAGAAGGATCATTCGCCTCTAGCCACTTGAGTGGGCTACAGAATGACACCGATTTATCTAAGTTCTTATTTTATTTTTATGTTGTTAATATGTATTTAAATATTGCTTTGTTATTTTTTGGATTATAAAACATTTTGCTTAATTTTATATTATTAAGCATGATTTTTATTAAGCTTAATAAATAAAACTTCAAAAAAAATGTCAAATAATTATTCAAATTCTGGATTGGTACTTTTACTACTAAGGTAGAGATCGATTTTCTGCTGTTCGATAGATTTAATGAAAAATGCAAACACAAGTTTCTATGAAAGTTGTGTAAGATATTTTTTTATTTATAATGGTGCAGCCTGAAATCATTTTCCGACGGGTACCGCAAATTTAATCTTGCCAACGACTCATTTTGGTAAAGTGGTAATGTGACCTTTCTTTTTTAGTTTTCGACCAAATGAACTGGTAAAATAATACTCCTTGATATTTCTGTTAACTCTCCATTAATACAATCATCTTCTGACAGCATTACAGGAATATAATTTTTTCGCATCCAAACATACTTCAAATATTAAAACAAATACATACATATGTACAAATAAAATAAATTAGGATTATAAGCACCCAACCAACATATTATACTCGTACTTTTACAGTTTTTGTCTTTTTTAGATTTTGAGTTTTACACAGCACTGTAAGTCCTAGATATCTTTTAAATTGGTGCACAACACACAGTTTTCAGCTTTGTGTTCCTCCTGCACTTATAAACTTACATTTTTGAAGAGCACTTACAACGCGACGACGAAGACGCCGGCCGGCCGATACGGACAACCGACCATTAGCACACGCATGGTGTTGTGTAGATGACTTAAAGAATCCGACCACATCCACATCATATGAATCACTCAATCCTGTGTTTAACCGTTTTGTTGATTGTAGTTTCAATAGAAAATCAAAAGATTAACAGTTAAGACCCTCATCTCATCATCAGTAACGGCTGTTGAGGTTCTATTCAGCAAGAAGAATTATTTAAATTGCTTCATAATTATTGTTCTATCCGGACAATCAGTTATCAAAAAGAGCCACATTGCAGGCCGCGATTGAATAATAAACAATTCGGTATGACGAACGAGGAAATATTCCCTTCGATCGGTGGGGTCGGCCCATCAGTCTCACATTATACACGCATTAACCCATACTGCCCTTTTTTTCTTACCGAAAAGTTCAAGTGTACAGTATTCACTGCGAACAGCTAAATCATAGAAGATGCAATGTAAAGAAAAGAACGACTCTGACTTCTTGAAAATGCATTTCAATGGAACGTATAAGCCGGCTGGCGATCTTCACAATACCTCACCATTGAATTGGTTGTGTTCATGCCATGATGGATGGATTCTTTAGCCGCTAAGTTGGTTTTAGGTGTGATGTTCTTTTAGCTCATTTAACACGTTTTAGACATGTGCCATGGTCTGTGTCGAGTGTCTGGTCTTTGCAATTCAATTGTAGAGATTTATTTATTTATTTCCATTAATGTCGACTTATACTTAATGTTGAGATCTTACATATACAACAGCTTGCTGGATTTAGTTGTTGCCTTGTTAATCATCGATGAACAGGAAGATGCCAAGATATTGGTTGATTAAGAATGTTGATTCTTAGAGAATAAAGTAGGTACATATGAAATATGGTGACCATTCTATAAAAAATCTAGTTTTTACTACCTTAATTTTTAGAAAAAATATTATTGAAACGACTTTATTAATAATTCATAATTGAATTTAATATTACGAAAAAATATTGCAGAAAATACTAATATGTATAATGCATAAGTATGCATTACAGTATTATTGATATAACTTCACTAATTGGCTGTCAGGTCTAAATATAATAATTTAAACAATATTATACGAGTAAAATAATGAAATAGTAGGTACATTATGATTTATTTAATTTCGTATCACTGTTTTTCTTAGCTTTATTATAATAATGTCTTTCATACAATAATAACTATATTATTTTAAACACAATTTAAGAAAAACGCTCGACTGGATCGTACGAACTTGCTCTTGTAACTTAGAATAATGAATTGTCGAATGAATGATTCATAGGAATCTACCTACAATGCATCTTTAAATTTAGAGTATGTATTTTAATGGGTTATCCATTTTGCGGTTTCAAAAGTAAACGTAAATAAAACACATATAAAATACTTTTTGTCATGATATTACTCTTTTTTATTATAAAGTTTAAACGTTGACATTATGTGCGAAACACAACATCATTTAAATAACCACCACGCAAATTGTTGCAAGCATCTATTCTTTTGAGGTAATTTTCGACCACTTTTTGACACATATTGGGTGGTATCTGAGCCATAACTTGACGAATGTTGGTTTTCAAGTGCTCAAGAGTTAAAGGTTTATCTGCATAAACACGGTATTTCGCGTAGCTCCACAAAAAAAAGTCCAGCGGTGTCAAATCGCATGATCTTGGTGGCCAGTTGATATCGCCACGACGAGAAATTACGCGGCCAGGGAATGTCTCTTGCAATAAAGCCATATTCGCTCGAGTTGTGTGGCATGTGGCACCGTCTTGTTGAAACGACATATTCTCCAAGTCGTATTCTTCAATAGCAGGCAAAAAAAAGTCGGTTATCATATGGCCATAACGCTCCGAATTGACGGTGGCAGTCGTTCCATCGTCGTTTTCGAAGAAGTAAGGTCCAATCACACCTTCGGGCCAAAGAGCGCCCCAAACAGTGACTTTTTGTGGATGTAATGTCCTCTCTTCAATTACTTGAGGATTCTCTCAACCCCAAATACTACAATTTTGTTTATTATCATACCCACGGAGTGAGAAATATGCTTCGTCGCTGAAGAAAATTTTGTTCGAAATATCGCCGTCCACCGCCTGTTGTTGAAGCACCCATTCGACGTATCTACGACGTTGTGAATGGTCAGCTGGCTTCAGTTGTTTTGTGAGCTGGACTTTATATGGATGTAGGTGTAGATCCAAATGCAAAATACGCCATAATGTGCCGTAAGATAGTCCTAATTCCTGAGAACGACGACGAATCGACACATTCGGCTCTTCGGCAACACTTTCACTTACAGCAGCGATATTTTCAGTGGTTCGAGCGAATCGATGATGCACAGGTTCTTACAATATCTGTAACCAATCCAGTCTCTTCAAATTTCTTCACAATTTTGCCAATTGATTGCGTAGTTGGACGATTATGTAAACGATAATCTCCTCTTAAAACACGATATGTGGCTGTGGCAGAATCACCATTTTTGTAGTAGGTTTTAACAATTTTTATGCGTTGTGCGATAGTTAAGCGATCCATATTAGTAAATATCAGACTTTCAACTAACAAAAAAAAATTGGTTTAACAACTTAGTTTGACAGATGTCGAATTCCAGCCCTATATTTTGAAACCGCAAAATGGATAGCAAAATGATAGGTGGGTAGGTATAGCTATAAAATACACATAACTTTGAAGCTGAAATGAAATATGCTTAATATATTCATTTGATTTTTAAAGATACATATGTTTATGTATATAAATGTATGAATGATATGTAAGTATTCAGTGACTTAATCAAAAATGCCTAAAAATAAAATATACTTAGGTAAAAATTCGAAACTACTTTTCAAGTTGTCACCGCACTTGTATTAAAGGTATTTTGAATGATACTTTTTCAATGCGCAAGGCTAATCGGGTTATTAAATGTTTTCAAAAAAAGCATTTCGGCACATCTGTATCTTAAAGCGCCAAAACAAAAACATTTTAAACTACTTTTTATACTAAAAGAAGATCATTTTACATAACTATGTTATAACTACTTCAAATAAGGTTTTCTCAATACAAAAAATAAGAAATTTAGAAAACAATGTTTTTAAAAAAAAATGTATGAAAATTATTCTAGAAAACCAATGATGAAATAAATATTTTCTAAATTTTCTTTACATTCTTATTCCATTTTTGAATCACACTTAACACAATTTTTATTTGGAAACAATCTACTTGAATTTTCGATATGCTAGCCACACTATTCAAAATACGTAATCTCGCATCTAAATGAGAATAACTATAAGCTTACTTTAGAGGTAAGATATTTTCTGTTTCGATGTGCTACTACTACATATAAATACATATGGTAGTTTAAATTATTGTGGTAGAAGACAACTATCATTTATTCTGTTCTGTTGCACACCGCAAAATGAACGTGATATACACTATAAGCGAAATTGCTGCCGAGTGTTAAATGTTGAATAAATAAGTCCCGTAAATCGAATGATATGAAAAAAAAATATAAATAAGAAAATAGCAGCTAAATCTATGAAAACCACATTCAGATTCAGGCATTTGGATATCTGTATCTGAGACATCAGGAAACACATCTTATTTACTCACTCACTGCTTCCATTTTCACTTGCTCTATAGGACAAGTAGTGGTTTCTTGTAAAAAATTATTGGGTTCTGAACTAACTTAAAATTAATGGCGCAAAATTTTAAACGATTTAGTAATATGTTAAATCATTTTTAGTATTATACCAGGTTAAAAAGAGGATTTTGCTAATTTTAAACGAGTTTAGTATCATATTATCTTCTTAAAATTTTACTAAAATTAAAATCACAAAATGGCTACTTTAATTTTTTAGTATCGTGCTAAATCCATAATGTCATCTGATAGTATATCGGCTTTGCGCGCGGGAGGCTTAGGTTCGAATCCTGCTGATGTGCATTTTTTTTTTTTTGTAAATACTGAAGTTAAATGATTAAAATATAAACATAGAATACTTATTTAGAGCACATGTTGGGTTTCCATCAACATATAATTAATTTACAAAGCAAAAACACAATAAATGTGTTCATCAAAATTCAAACCCTACAAATGCTTTGCTATCTGGTTAACTAGTATTTTACTAGTTAAAAAAATTTTAAAAATTTTTAAAGTTAGTAGACTACTATGTATACAGTAGATTGTTAACTTTATATCGTGTTGAGGAGTTAATAATAGGTTGCTTAAAATTTTGCGCCAATATTTTTAAGTACAACTTGGAGTAAAGTTGCGATTTAATATCAGCCTGTGTTTACTAAAATAATTTTGTTAGTGGCACTGTTTCTTGAGAGTATCTCGTCATAATAATTTGCCTCCCATCTGCATAAGTCGTTCGGATTTGTCAGAAAATTGTAGATTGCATAGGCATTCGTGTTGACCTATAACTTATACACAGCATGAGTGATTTAAGTCATTAGAGCCCTAATGCAACGATGTCAAACACAGGATAAATTAACCATTTGCGTAAAATTACATTTGGTTAGATGAAATTCCCCAGTTAGTAAAACGATATTTGTTATTGCATTTGCTTAACAAATAGGTGATTAAAATTACACAGCATTTACATAAAATTTACATTAAAATTTACCATTTTACAAAATGGTAAGCTTACGACAAAAAAAATTTAAAAGTTTCCGTTGCCCAGTAAGTTTGCTTAGATGTCTAATTACCCATCTCTCTTTCGAGCTACACCTTAAAAATATTTAAATTGTTGTTTAAATTTATACAAAATGGGATTTTCTTACTAAAAAACGGTTCTTGCGGTTTAGTCAAACAACCCCAAATTTTGCGTTGCTGTTATTTTTGCAAGAAATTATATGAAGTAATTTTTGGTAATTGGTTTTTCAATTTTTATTTTTCTTGTATTCAGTCAAAATAAATATTCTACCATTTTTCCAAAAGATTGCCGTTTTTTATAAAATTTAATAACAGCTGTGTTTTATTTGTAACTTGGTAGGCAGCACAGAAAAATTTCCCAATTAAACGTTATGTATTTTTCTAATTTTATTTCTACTTGATTACTTATCTAATTATTACTTATTTAGCAACTTGCCAATAAAACACACGACTTAAGATAAGTCTCGTATGTTAGTACTTCCTCATGACCTTGCACAGTATAAACAAGTACCTGCGACCAAGTTGTGTATTTTATTTTGTCTTTTATTTATTTTTTTTGCTTTTAAAGTAGGAATTCAGGGATGAGTATGACGACTGAGGAGTGAATATCGTCATTGGCGAACGATATTGTTTTGCATGCGATTGAAGCTTAGTGATGATGGTCGGTTTTGGATTTGGTCTGAAAATCTTGAACTGTTTAACCTTGTTTCGGATTTGCTCTTTCGTTGCTTCCTTTTTAATGGGAACAGTCGAAGAAGTAAATTTTTGCTTGGATAAAGTGATAACAACAAAATCTGGGTAATTGTTGGATTTTAGTTTCTGATATTTGCGGTAGAATTCGAACGTGATAGGAATTTCCCTTGAATGGATTAAATTACCAGCATGACACAATTAGTGAATATGTTATGCATAAGTGTGTCAAATATGCAATTGATTAATAGGAGTATAGGATTAAAGAGTATAAATATGTGGATTAAGTTTGAATACTAACTATTTTCGAAATATCGAAAATAAAGTCAAGTTAAATATTATCACAATTTTTTAAAAGAGATACAATGGAGGAATTTTTTGCATTGAGAAAAGTGTCTTTAAGTTTTCTAGAAAGGATTTCCAAAATTACCGGAAACGCAATAAAGTAAGAAGAGATGTAAAATCGGCGGCCACAACAAAATTCCAGATCGTTGTGGCCCAATTAGCGCGTTAGATTATGTACACCGCTTTGATTAAAAAAATACTCGTATATATACCTATATGTAATGTGAGGAGGATTTGCTCCCTAGCTGATCATCGTCCACTCTTAGAGTTTGACAATAATTGTTATGCTAGGTCCTTTACTCGCTGCCTCAGAAACGAACACGATCTGAAACCCACTTTACCAAATGCTAAGCTCCAGTGCGCCTTTCATCCGCTCCCTCCTCATGACATGGATTTTAGATCTCCACTCTTGGAGTAGATCAATATAGAAAGTTCCTCAAAGTCGTGCAACAAATTCTTTTTGAATAATATGGTTGGTATAAGTTGAAATTGGTAAAGCAACGAAGTTTGAATGACGACGCGACGGTGATGTTTGCACAATTGGAATATGGGGTCATTATGGGTTATTTAATGTACGAGTATTTAGGCAATTACGGGGATGAATTCAAAAAATGTCCTTTTCGTTGTTCTTTGACTGATTTCTATGAAATTGAAAATATTATGTTGTAGCTGACAAAGAATTTTGAAAAAGAAAAGAAAATAGTTTTTAAAATAGGGTGTGTAAAAAATGTTGCTTTTCAAGAAAGAATAGGGCTGGCAACGAGACGAGACCAGGCGAGACTTTTGTTAATCTCGTCTCAGTCTCGTCAAAATCGAAAAATTCCAGTCTCGTCTAGGTTTCGGTCCAGGTCTCGCCTAACCAAGTCTCGTCTCGGACTTGGTCTCGACTTTTTCTCGAGAAAATTTTTATGTGTGGTCTCGTCTCGGTCTCGGTCTTGGTACCATCCTTAGCCTTGGTTTCTTTCGTGTTTTTTTGGTAGTAAAAAGATGTAAGATAAAGATAAGACGCATTGTTCGGATTGCAAATATAGAGTATGGTTGTGGTATCTCAGCAGTTCGTCGGTAAGAAAAATGCGGGAAAATGTATGAAACAATCTCGTGAGCCTGTTTTGTCTTTTGAGTTAAGTGGAAATAACATCTTGGAAGAATTGTGTAAGTTAATATATTTCATAGCAAAAACAAATAAAATATTAAAAAAAGGAGTACCTACATACAACGCTCGATTTTTTAAAGAATAAATTAACCAGTTTTGTCAAGCCACGACCTGTCAAAAACCATTTAAGGATGTCTCCGATTTAAACGAATTAAAAAAAAACCTCTACAAAACTCAAATTTTACCTAAAAAATCGAAATTTTTCGATTTAATTTATTGCTCCATAAAAAGTTGATTTTAGACCTTTTAGGTGAAATTGCGAAAACAAAATAATGCTCAAATGTCAAGATATATTAAGCTGCCTACCTTTCAAGTCATGAACTGTCAAAATCCATTGAAGCATCGCTCCGATTTGGATGGATTACAAATTCTCTACAAAATTCAAATTTAACCTCGAAATTTTTTCCTCCGGCAAAAGTTGATTTTAAGCCTCTTGTATGACATTTGGAAAAAAATATTATCAAAACGTCAAGATATAGTTCGTTGCCTACCTGCCGAGCCATGAGCTGTCAAAATCCATTGAAGGACTGCTCCGATTTTAGTGTTTGGTTACGTGAAAAATCGTACGAATTGGTACAAATTTTCACATTTAGCTGTCAAAACACCTAGAAAAAAAACCTAGCTTGGGAAACTTGGTGAAAATAAACGTACAATATGGATCTCAAGAATTCGGTCAAACTTGGCATCTGCACGTCTTTTCCAACTTTATTGTGCTTGTCAATTATGAATGTATCCAATAATGATATATCCTTGTACGTTGCTTATGCTAAACAAATCATAAACTAGAAATTTTTTTCTGCAGTACGTAAGTCCATGAAGCTAAGGCCATAGACTCCACTTGAAACCAGTAAGTTTTACTTGTTTAGATCGAAAACTATGATTTTAAGTTGAATTTTATTAGTTGCGTATGAAAGCGCTCCGAATGGCTTACATTTTGTGCGAATTTAGTTTTCAAATGTGTGTGATAACGTAAAAAATAGGCTGTGAAGTAACATTATCAGACACCTTTGAAGAGCCGTATTTCCAAAATAAAATTTGAATTTTCTACAGTTTTCTTAATCCATTTTAATCGGAGCAATCCTTCAATGAATTTGACAGTTCATGGCTTGGCAGGTAGGCAGTAAACGATCAGCCCTATTCTGCTATCTTCCGATTCACGTAAATATTTCACTCAATTTTTCACTATTTAGATATTTTTAAATGTCTTCTATCTTTTGAGTCCAAAGCTTTACTAATATTTTTTTTTGTTTAATTCTTAAGAGAATCTAATTGTTAAAATGTATTTCTGATCGAAATTTATGTACTTTTTCAAACAATTCGTTTTTTCCGTCGGATAGCAGAATACAAATATTCACGTGAACGTTTAACAGAATAGGACTGTATATTTTGACGTTTTTAAAAAACTTCGAATTGTCCGAGTTAAAATTTTAATGTTGCAGAGCTTTTTTTATTTAACTATTTAAAGCGGTGCCATCCTTCAATGGATTTTGACAGCTCATAGCTTGACAGTTATGCAACGAACTATATTTTGACGTTTTGACAATATTTTTTACCAAATGTCACCCAAAAGGAAGCAACGCCTTGCATACATAAATCGTACGTATTCTTCTATAGATTTTCGCAATGCGCCTATCTCTGTATAACTATGTACATACATATATGGTTTGATATGTTAACGCGCATATAATATTTTGCAAAAAAAATCTTGTGAATATTATAAAAATTGAACATGATTAGATATTAAAAAATAATGAAATTAAAACAAAATTTTCTTATAGCGAAAACCGAAATCAAACCACCGAGACCGCCGAGACCAGCGAGACTCTCGTCGAATTTCGGTACCAAAAATACGGTCTCGTCTCGCTCTCGTCTCGGCCTCGTCTTCGGTACTTTTAAAGGAGTCTCGTCTCGTTGACGAGACCGAGACCGAGACGAGACCGAGAATAGTCTCGGTCTCGTTGCCAGCCCTAAGAAAGAATGTAGGCTTTCAAAAAATTTTGTGAACTAGAAATGGTTTATGGCATGTAGATCAACATCAACATCAACAAAATAAAATAAATTGTCTTGAAAAGTCAGGGTTTTTTCATTAACATTTACAAAAATTTCAAAGGAAAATCATACGAATTTTTTAAAAAGTACACACACCCTATTCGAGAAGATACCAATAAACAAGTTTCGTAATTAGTCAATTCAAGTTGTCAATATATATAATAAATAATAAGGGCCCCAAACGTCTACCCTGTAGAACGCCGGAATTAATAATTACTTGAATAAGAAAGCTCCTTACTAAGAGTACCACAACAACTTCTATCTTCTAATTATTATTATTTACTATAATAATGTTAAGTAACTCTGATGTATACAAAAAGAAGGCTTCACTCTTTTATGGCGTGTTACTGTTTCTTGTGCTTTAAACTATGTTTAGACCGTAAGCGTATTTATGCAAAGACCAAAGAGTTAAATTTCTGGCGTAAGAATGATTTTAAAATCTGTCTCATATCACGTTGTATTATACCTATTCATCATAGCAGAACACCGTAAACACTTTCATCAAGCTTTGATATTTGCGTTGATACGATACTGTGTAATCACTCTTTCAGAACTTGTGGGTTACAATTGGGAGATTAGCTTGAACTACACGTAAAATAGAATCACTAAAATATAATTGCAACGGAATACATTATTTTCCTAAAAATATAGTTTGGTTGACCATCCGTAAATTGGATTATGTCATATAATTCAAAGAGTACTAAAGCCATCACAAGGAAATGGTGTCTTTCTGTAGGATTAAATATCAACATTACGAAAACGACGATTATACTATTTAACAAGAAAAGACTTCTACCACACATGAAAACTATCCGGTTAGCTGGCGAAGCAATCGAAAATAAGATGGTCTAAAATACCTCCAAATAAAACCTTTAAGGCTTTGCAGATACAAAACTATTTTTGTTTGCTTTTTTTTTTATAATGAACGCACTAAAGGGGTTTTGGCTATCCTTAATATGACAAGCGCAGTGCGACTTTAGGAAAATAGGTTAGGATTAAAAAGGATATACCGATGTACATTAGTTTTAAAGTTCAGAATATCAAAATAAGGGGGAAAAATAGAGCCTGGTAAAGCATTCCACATACGTGTTGTACGACTAAAGAAAGAATCTCTGTACTTGTAAAACCTTTTGAAATAAAAATAAAATAAAATTGAATTGAATTTAATTGAACCTAGTGGCTCACAATGAAAATGATCCACCTAGTAAAAATATTTTATTTGTGGAACAATTGTATGAAATTAAGCAAAATATTAAGTCAAAGAGCTGATTGCCAATAGCTTATCATATTTCTGTTGTAAGACAAAAAAAATATAATGATTCAAATACAAAAACAACAAAATGATAACAAGTAAAAGAAAAGAGAAAGAATTTTACCTCGCAGTGAAAATGGCCCATGTAGCAGAAGCTTCTCAAATAACGGTTCTTTTTAATTTCCGTTTCCGTTTTTTTTTTTCTCTTTTAGTTTATTGTTCCACATTAGAATGCCACGTCATTTGGTTTGGACACGCGTGTCATTTAATCGTAAATTTAATTTTTGGCAAAAGAGGCCCTCCACTTCAATAGAGATCCGCAAATTAATAATTGAACATTATAAAAGTGGAAAAAGTCAAAGGGAAATCGCTAAAATTATTAAAAGAGCCCGTGAAACAGTGAGAAATGTCATTAAAAGGTTCCATTAATGAGCCGAAAAAAACCCTCAAGAAGCTGTTTTCTGAGCGCGATTAACGTTGGATGGTTAACAAAATCAAGGCAAATCCAAAGCTGAGTGCGCCAAAACTGAGAGATATGGTGGAGAAACATGTTAACATCAATTGCAATGCAGAAACAATTCGGAGAGTTCTACGCAGAGCTGGATTTAATGGTAGAGTGGCAAGGCAGAAGCCACTCATCAGTAACAAAAATAAGAAGGTTCGTTTGGAGTTCGCCCACAACTACGCAATGAAGGATTTTACGTTCTGGAAAGATGTTTTATTTACGGATGAAAGTAAGTACAATCTTTTCGGGTCAGATGGTAGAGTAAACGTTTGGAGAAAACCGAATGAAGAGATGAATCCAAAGCATTTGCGTCCCACTGTTAAGCATGGTGGCGGCCATGTAATTGTTTGGGGTGTATGCTCAGCTTCTGGGGTTGGTAATTTACATTTTATTGAAGGTATTATGGATAAATATCAATACTTAGATACTCGTATTTTGAAAAATAATTTGCAAAAACTTGGAATTGAAAATACTTTTTATTTCTACCAAGACAATGACCCCAAGCACTCGGAAGCACTTGTTAAGGAATGGCTGCTCGAAACTTGTGCAAGGGTGATCAAGACCCCCCCACAATCTCCAGATTTAAATATAATTGAGAATTTATGGCAAAAATTAGAAATTGAAATTCGGAAACATGAAATTTCTAATCAAAATGTTTTAAAGAGAGTTTTACTGGAGAAATGGAACAAAATAAGCCCCGACTATACCAAAAAAACTTGTCGAATCCATTCCAAATCGTCTAAAATCAGTAATTAGACAAAAAGGATTCCCTACAAAATATTAAACAAATTCAACACGTTTTTAACCAACTTTTTATTATTAAAAAAATTGTTGGGCCATTTTCACTGTGAGATGAATTTATTTAAGTTTTTGTTATTTTCTTTGAATTATTTGTTTTGTTATTTAGTTTTTAAGTTTTTCGCTGTTTTTGAAACAAGAATAAAATGCTTTATTGAAAATATATACTTTTTATTTTTATTTTGCTTCATTTCATACAATTGCTCCACGAAAAAGATTTTTTTATTAGGTGGGCCTTTTCATTGTGAGCCACTGTATAGGTATCGCACTAAATAGTAAACTCCTTTGGGACGAACATGTAGAATCAACCTTCGGGAAAATCACAAAGGCCCAAATGATATGCAAGAGACTTGCATGCAAATCTTGGGGTTGCAAGCCGAAAATCCTCAGATGGATGTGCAACATGATGGTAAGACCCATCATTACCTATGGTGCGGTCGCATGGCACAAACGAACCGAACTATTAACAAATAGGAAAACCCTAGAGAAAGTATACGAATGCTCGCATGCTTAGGCATAACTGGAGCAATGACAACCGGCCCTACATCGGCCATGGAGGTTATCCTTCACCTGTATCCTCTACACGAGGTTATTGGAAGTGCTGCAAACGGAGCTACTATGAGATTTGACAAAGAGGGAACTGGGACGGGCAAATACATAGGCCACAGAGAAAGATTCATTAACTTTTTGAAATCTTCAGTAACAAACCTTATTGACATGACAAGTGATGGAATGATTAAAAAATATAACTTCGAGAAAAACTTTCAAACGAAGTTAAGTAGCAAGAAAGAGTGGTTTAAAGGGGAAACTGTTAAATACACTCTGAAATCAAACACCATCAGGTAGTACACTGATGGATCGACGACGAGAGAAGGGACTGGTGCAGGAATTTTTGGGCCAAGAACCAGGCATTCTGTACCGATAGTACAATCTACCAGTATTTTCCAAGCTGAATTACAAGCTATAGGAATATTTGCAGATAGGAACCTCGAAAGAAATTACAAGAAACAAAACATTACAATAAGATATGTCCGATAGCCAACCGCACTTAAAGCTCTGAGCTCTTACTCCATCAGTTCTAAACTGGTATGTGAATATGTAGGTAGGTTAAATGAACTCGGCAAAAATAATACTGTCACAATTTATTGGGTACAATGAGGAGGCAGACTCCTTATACTTATAGGAAAAATAGGTGCGTCGACTTCCTTAGTGGGACCTGAAGCCCTGAACCATATTTCGGAATAGGAGAAAATGTGGTTAGGAACAATATCAGAAAAGAAAAGGAGGCCATAAGATCCAAAAATTAAAAACAAAAAACTTTGCAAACTAAGACAGATCAAACTACTACTTGGGAATTATAACCAACAACGTTTCACAGACTCTATATAAGCTTAAGCAGAAGCAACCTCTGAATAACAACGGGTCTCCTCACAGGACACTTCAAACTAAAAACACACTTGAATTTCCGTGGCCTAGTAAATAGTGCCATATGTAGGTTCTGTGATACGAAAGAGGAAGCCGGACCATATTCTGGGAAATTGTGATGCACTTGTCCACCAAAGGCAAAAACACCTGGGACGATACCAGGTGGAAGAGAGTGACTTATCATCTCTAAAAATACTACAAATACTCAAATTCATGAGGAAATAAATTCATTTCATGTGATCGTCAACCATTACGTGCCAAAATCTTTGCACAAAGTGGGAGCAGTCTCATTGACAACACATATTTGGGACAACATTGAAAAAGTGATGCAAGCATTCCTCTGATCTGCAAAATGTTATATCTTGACTGCGTGGAGCCGGTACATTCTCATTGCATTTGAACCTTTTTTTATGTGATGGCATAGATTAAACGCATTGACATATTTTCGTAGCTTCATGTTGTACTTAAAAACCACTGGCCAACTAAAAAATGACGGCCTCCATAATAATGTTCAGTAGTGTCAAGTTAACCTACATTAATTTCCTCAATCATTAATAGCGTTGAGTTCATCATGTTTGATTAAATTTATGTACGATTAGCCAGCCTGCAAACAATTATGATTTTTCTTCTGCGATTTTAGTAATTGTCTTCGGAAGTCTTCTGGAAATTGAGCTAGAAAAGTAGGTAAAAATATAATAAACCTCACCTTTATTATATGCGGTTATTTATAAAATTTCACCTAATTACCTTCAACTCTATATAATTAGAAAGGGACTTGGGAATAAGAGTGTCATCAATCAAATGATGCAAGTGGATATGCATATTTTATGCTGGTTAGATGTTAATGATATGCCTTCTAGCGAGTATGAGATTACCTTACTGAATAAAGCTAATGCAGCAATTATATATTTTTGTGATAAATATCTACTTTGTAGATAGTTAGCAACTTCCTTCTGCATAGGTTAACAGGCATATAACATAATTCTTGTAGTTCAAGTGGCCTGGAATTTTAAAGGTCTAATTACAATGTATACTAAAACAAAAATGTACATTTGAATAATTATATTGAGACGATCTTATACAACGTTCTGGTAAAACAGGTTGAGATTCTAAATATATATGTCTAGCGAGAAAATTCACCTCATTACTTAAGTCTATAACATTCAGCAGGATTGGAGGCTTACATAAAGTTACTGTTAACACATAGAGTTGTCATTCGACTTTACCCTATAAGCGGTTAATCCTTGAAATTCGCGAATACCGAAAATAAAATAAAATAAAATAAAATAAAATAAAATAAAATAAAATAAAATAGAATAAAATAAAATAAAATAAAATAAAATAAAATAAAATAAAATAAAATAAAATAAAATAAAATAAAATAAAATAAAATAAAATAAAATAAAATAAAATAAAATAAAATAAAATAAAATAAAATAAAATAAAATAAAATAAATCAAAATAAAATAAATTAAAATAAAATAAACGGTTAAAAATATCCACCACTAAGTCTTCCGAATCGGCCGATTCGAAACATAGAATTTTTAAAACAAAAATAAACTTCTTTTTAAATCTGAATACAAATTTTTATTCGATAAATTTTAATACAGTATTATTAAATGAACGAAGTCCTGCATTAAGTATGGGAAAGTCGGAGAAACGGTTCCCTGGTAGCTACCGTTTCTGGCCGAATATGTTTTTATTAATCGTTATAAACGTTTCCGATATGAATAAATTTCTAATGGCGCTTGCATGACAAGTGCCGTTATTTTGAAGGGTTAAAAAAATCAGTACTAAAAAGATCCAACTGAATTTAAAATAGCAAAAAAGAGAATTTCTATTAATTTGAATGAGGCTTTAAGAGGAATAGGAGTGCATGCTTTTATTTGCTTTTTTCTCTGTGGCAAGCTTGTAGATTAATTTCTCTTTATAAGGGCCAAAGGTATATATGGCCAGCTCGTGTGAGGTTTTACACCCAGTCACTAGTTATATATCAAAAAAGCTTTGCAGAGACTGCTTTATCTAGTTTCCCAAGTTTAATATGGATGAAATAGGATGGTGAAGTTTTGTTCTACTCAAAAGAAGTTTAAATATAATTATACCCAAATTGCGAAGGCTGCAAATTAAAAGGTACTTACTTATTGTTCGACCTCTATATACATAAACTTGATGACAGGTCTCCTTAAAATGCTTGATATTGATTTCATTTCATGCATACGTATGTAAAAGCCTAACTTTTAAACCTAAAATGATTTACAAAATATAAACCAATGCACGTGTTATAAATAAAAATATTTTTTTATTAATAAAGTAAGTTTGTGAAATTATCTTTATTATTTTTTTTAATAAATTTTATTGGGACATAAAACAAGGGACAATAAAAAGTACTCCGTTAATTATATAATCAAATTGCAAAAAAGAGCTTGCGATACACTCACACGCACACCCACAATATTAATATCTTTTTGACCCTTTTTGTTTGGATAAACCTAATGCCTTACTTTAATTTAATTAAAAATACGAATATTTTATGAAGCAATAATGGTTTTTACTGAAAACTTTTTGGCTTAAGTTATTTAAATGACAGAGAGTTGCTTTTACTTTTCTATTTTTACTCCTAAGATTCTTTAATCACATTTTGAAAAATAATGAATTAAGATGGATTAGGAAAAACTTATTCTGTAATAGACAATTTGAATACAAAGGCTTTTTTGTAGCAGATACTCGTACTTCAAATGAGACGCTTTCGGCTGTCGCTCATGTTTCAAAATAGTATTGCAATAAAATTAACATAATCTTCAGTTTTAAAGCCAAATTAAAATCAGAAACATTTTCCGAACTGTTTTCTTGATAGGATTTTTTATGCATCATAAAATCATTCACCATCAAGCATATACTGTCGATAGAGCATCAAAGTCTATCGTAATCGTTCTATAACAAAATAATAAAACCGTGCGGAACACCAATCAATCGACGTATGGTCAACTTCATTGGAATACATATACAAAGCTGCTGAGGATGGTTTTATAACTAGCTTGTCAATCTTTTCCGACAATACATTTTGAAAGCCTTTAACGATAGAATTTTATGCGAAAATAGACGTGTTTTATCAAATATATACTCTTCTGTCTGCAAAGTCATTCACTTGGAAATTAAGTGACTAAACGTCTGCAGCTTTCCTTTTGTCTTCTTTTTTGTTCTTGATGGACCAGCTGACCTGAAAAAAAAATAATGTTTGCGAAATTATAATAATAAGAACAAATATATAAAAAAAAGTAATGTGGGCATTAAAAAAGGTTAGGATATGTAAATACATATTCCTAAGAGGAACTACTTTAGAAGTTCATAAGATTGACAAACATTTCGATTGTAAAGAAGTTCTTGAGAACGATAAACAAATTTGGTCTTTTATATGATTTAAATTTGAAAGTAAATTTGGAATCGAGTTTCTTTCCCATTTAAGGTTTAATTTTGAAACAGGGCCTTTACTTGTGTTAATTATCAGTTAGGGGCTTGTATCAGTACAACTTTTGAAAAATCTTTACATCTTTACAGACAAATTTCTGCTTTGTTATTAAGCCGGACAATTCAAAATGAATTTCTTCTTTGTTGGATATGAAACTTCATTTTGAATTCTTCTATGTATACACGTTGTATTTGACGGCTGTCTGAAATCCACAGCGTAAGTAATGGTGTGCTCCAGGCAGTGGTGTTCGACTTTAATTGTCTACATTTCCACGTAGACAATCGGTTGACAATGTAGACAATATGTCGACAATGTAAACAATAACTTTCACATCTAAATCTCACAAATAAAATCATCCCAAAAACTTCGCGGTTTGATTTAAAAAGGAGTCAACTATTGACAAGATTTTGATTTGCGCATTTTTTTCCTAATGTTTGGACACCATTCCCTTATTTGGGCGATATTTCCAATTGTGGGTGTTCTTTCCATTTGAATTTTCATATTTATTTTTTATGCGTTCTTTCCTTAAAAAAATAGAAAGATGAGAAATAACGCCCAAAAGAGAAAAAAATAAAACAACATTTTGCTAAGATTTTTTTGTTGGTGATATTTCCAAACCGATTTGGGCGATATAATATACGGTAGATCGGTGGGTCTTGACTTGAAGTTCATATACCTACAAAAGAAAAATCGAAAAGCTTAGGACTTCCGTTCCGGGGCGTGGTATCCACTCACTCTCTTAGAATCGATATCAATAATGAAGCACTTCGGATTCCAGTAGAAAAATGAAATGTGGTAAAGTGATATGATTTGAGTTCATATTTAGTATAAAGGTAAAAAATAAAAACTGGAGATTTTCGATTCACAGATTTTTCTCAGATTTCTTGTACCAATTATTAGAAGTAATTTCACGCAGAATGATGACCTTTAGACATAAGAGGTGCTCCTGTTCATAGAGAATCGAAATATTGAAAATTTAATATTTAAAGGCCATGTCATTCAGCCATTTTATCAGAGTAAACATAATATCGGTGCTAAAAGAATTGAAATTGGACCAACAAAAATTATCAACTCCAAGATATGTCAGAAATGTATCATTTTATGATCTGATTACAAAAATGTTTAAAACTAGCCTAATTATCAATAACTTACAACTAATTTACTGGCCCTTTACGGGCACTCTAAACTAAACAATTATACTACTCTTTAAATGTTACAACACACCGCGGGCGTGAGGTAAAGGAAGAGAAATAAGGATAGGAAGGATGTGTGGCGCCATGTTCTGAGACTGGTGGTAGTTGTTGTCTCAGATTTTATCTCCCGGGATGGGGCTGAACTAATGCGGAGAAATTTCCGTGTCTATTATTCATCTATGTCCCTTATAATTCGCATTATTTTTATTCGTTGTCTGATTTTATCGGTATACTAGTTTTAATTTAAAGTTTTTCGATATCTTCTCTAATTCAAATATTTGAAACTGAAACTATTATAAGCATAGACCTAGGTAAACACTTTTACATTTAGATCAAATGAGTTTTTCACGACTATTTTGTCCTTAAACAAATGTGTTTGTATTATAGAATAACTTGATTCTTTTTTTAACATTTATGTTTAGTGGTTTGATAAATTTTAGTTTAAAAAATTATGAATTATGATGGTTTTACTAATTGTCTACAATACCTACATTGTCGACAAATTTATGTCGACAATTTTGTATTGTCTATATCGAATTGTCTACATGTAGACCATCATGTAGTCTACATTTATAGTCTACATGGCACAACACTGGCCCTTGGGCTACGTTCTGCCTGCGAAACTATTTCTCATTTTCATAAATGATCTCCTGTCTGTAACGTGTGCTCAAAAAATTTGGTTTAAGCGCAACAGTAGACTCAGCTTTGCAAAAGTCTTTTCCAGATTCATATATATACCAGCTTTTCGAGAATGGATTCCAACGATATAAACTCAATGAATTCAGACCGGGCAACATTATACCTACAATGGAAAAATCTGCGTAGAATATGAGGCTTGAAAACTAAATGTTGTTTTATGCAACTTAAGCAAAACTTGACTCTGATGACGTCACCAGTTCCATTTTTTACCTTTTTAATTCAACCGTAATACTCGCTATTTAATAACTGTAAATCAGTTTTCCCAACTTCAGCCCAATTTCGGACACAATGCGTTTCGATCGCTAGAAAAGCATTTCTGACTTTCTCAGGTGACACATATGTAACTACGATATGATTGTGAAACATTTTTTGTTTACGTATTTTTTTTTACCTTACAACTTTTCCATATGATATTTTATTGGTTCTTGAGTTGAAAGCAAATGATCCACAAATTCACATTTATTATGGTCGGTCTGTTCAATAATTATTCCGAGAGAACATGTTCAGTTACAAACTTCATTTAAAAGCTGATGAAAATTTCAACCTCAATTGTAACGGTAATAAATAAAATTCCAATATGGTGCATCGAAAATCCAATAAATTATTAAAGAACAAACTTACTCGTGAACGTGATGTGGAATAACCGCGAATAAGTTGCGATTAATGTGGATGACTTTCGACACTGTGCATTGATTGCAAATTTTTAAAAGCCAAAGGTTTCAGTATCCAGTATGACAATATGGATCAGAAGCTCACACAGCTCGTCAAACTATTGTTCTGTTGAGAGAAATGTTTGGTAATTCGGTATTATCGCGTTTTTCTTTAAATGGCAAACCGCGTTCGCCCGATTTTCACATAACGGGTCCAGATATTTTTCTTTGGGGCCATCAAAAAGAATGCCAATAAGCCAACTGCTTTAGACCATGAAGGATGCCTGGGCATCATATTCCTAATTTAAGTTCCGCTAAAAATTCTTTAAAGTTTGCCATTAAATATTTTTTCCGTCACTGCGTCGACGAAAATTTCTTTTAAAATAGCCTATTAGATATTTATGCAGTCTTGTCAAGGCTCATGCTTCCATTCTATAGCATGCTTAGGGTTATTAGGGTCTTTTCTTAGAGTCCACTTGGTTCCTTGAGAATGTGATTTACTTATAAACTACGTGCAAGTCCTCAAGAAATAAGAATTGATGATGATCATTCTTCATTTGATCCTTGCACTACTCATATTCGCTTCTCACTTCCGTAATATTGCTTCAAATACTATATTAAATAGCACTCTGAATTTAAATCGTGTAGTTTTTGCAATAATTTTAAATAATTTACTGGCAACTTGTTGCCTACCATAATTGCAGTATTTTTACACAAGTAATCATTCAAAATATTTTATGTGTATATGTTGAATTTTGTGTGTCTAAATTCAAACAAAGATATAAAGTAAAAATGTGTATTTCTAC
The DNA here is from genome assembly GCA_910595825.1 of Philhelius pedissequus. Taxonomy (NCBI): domain Eukaryota; kingdom Metazoa; phylum Arthropoda; class Insecta; order Diptera; family Syrphidae; genus Philhelius; species Philhelius pedissequus. Next base: position 54,773,976 of record OU343160.1, read on the forward strand.
ACCGAAGATGTTAAAACTTAAGGTATAAGTATCCATAATTTATGTTTAAAATTCAACAGGATCGTTTTTTTTATATATAAGCATAAATCTTTTTTTTTGTAAATTTATAGTGAAATTCAACAAACAATGTGTAAGCTCCGTACAGCATTACGTATGCAAACGCTTACAATTAGACCTAATTTATATTATTTCGCTTTTAAAGATCTCAATTTTTTTTGCAGAGATTCAATACATAATATGTAAAATTAAACAAAATCTTACACTTGTATGCCTATTTACATATGTTGGTTAAAAATGTTAACATACAAATTAACACAAACTAACAGTTAGCATAATTTTATCACAAACATTGCATCACAGTTTTCCTTTTTATTTATTTTTATTTTGAAAGAAAATGTGATTCGTGAATTTCTCATAAAAGTATAGCTTCGTCTCCTAAGAATCAATTTATTTATGCGTGTTCATTTGTACACCATGTTCAACCATCATACATTAAGGCAGCTTGTAACAAAAATATGGTAAAAAGAAACAACTTCATAGATTGGTAATTTTTTTTACACGACGGGAGAGAAAAGATTTTATATACCTACTCTGTGTTCGCCAACGGTCTGCTCACAAATGAAAAGAACTTGCAAACGTATCTATATCCTAACAAGCGAATTGCGAGTTAACACATAAAATCTGTAACTTTCATCAAATGGTAGTAAATATAAGCAATGATTGTTTAATTACAAACACTAAACATATGGTGTTTAAATTTAAGCAATATTTGTTTAATTATAAAAATTGTGGGTGTAATGTTTAAACATTATTAGTTTAATACTGAACAATGGTGATTGAACACAGAGGATGAAAATTTACATCAAATGCATGTAATGTCCAACATATTGTGTTCGATTTTTACCTATTGTCAATTGTCATGTGTATAAATACTCAAAATTACATACAATTTCATGTTAAATTTACACTCAGTTTTAAGAGTGAGCACATCGCATTGCCTTAAACATATCTCGACCTCAGCAGAATCTGATTTGTTCTTGCCGACTTTGACAGACGAGCGAGTTTGTCAGGTGGGTCTTGAGCTATGATATGGAATGGTTGGTGAGTACGGATCTGGAATGTATGGGTCTTTTTCAAAAACTTTCGAAGTGTGTAAATGATAAGAAACGATCAGTTGATTTTCAGCTTAAGGTTTTAGTTGTTCACAACACAGAACAGGGTACAGCTGACAATATTAAATAGTTGGTGAAGTTCATGTTATCAATTTTCTTGGATATAGTCCACAATGGTTCAAAAGTTCTATTCGTTGAGCACTATTGTTTACGATCAATGAATGCTTCTTACCAATTCATTTTCGGCAACTTAAAAGAACTCGTCTTTAGATTTCTTGGATTTATACTAGGATATTCCTTATCCAACTTCTTATTGGTCGGAAGAACAGAAGTATTGTTCATAATAATCCCAGTTGAAAGAAAGGCCCATTTAGCCTGACAGCAGCATGTTGTTCTTCATTGCCTGTTACTCAGTTTGCAGAATTGTTCTCTACGCTACGCTTAATCTACTACAATAGTTCCTTCTTTGGCTCCACAGCAGAGTTACAGTAATTCGTTTCGAAAGTTGCAATATCTTTACAAGACTACCTATATATGTAAATAAATTGTGAAGGCTTGTATCTTTACCAGTAATTGTTGGCATTAACCAATTCTAGTTTCAATTTATTTGAGCACCTATAAATGTTTGTCCTCAGAATAAGCTTAATATCAAGCATTGCGCTAATCAATAACTTATGCCTTCTAAACCTGTTGTTAATAATAATTTTATATTTTTTTATAAGAAAATAAATAAATTTCCCGTTAGTTGTAATTTTGTATCTAGTCCACCTACAGAAAATAGATACAAAAAAAACCTACACACAAATTCACCACCCAAAGAATCATAATATACAGAACTAACTCATGGGGTCCGAATCTTTAAGTCAAAATAAATGCAGCAAAATAAAATGCCACCGGAATGCTAACAATCATAACAATCTTGTCATCGCGTAACCTCGAACCATAATGGCTGTGGGACGGGCATGGACAAGAAGTCGAAAACACACAATATTATGTGGCACACGAAAGGCAGCAAGCCCATATTTGAATCCACTCAATTGAGTCATAATGTAGTATAGGTGTATCTTTCACTCAAATCAGGCTTTTCTCTGAGTGCAAAGACTGATTTTCACGATCGTAGTTAGCCGGCAAAAATGTTAGAACAGGTTGAAGATACATACCACCATCAGATGAATGGAATCTTCAACGGCTCGATAACACTCTGCCCTCCTTTTACCACTTTTCTTCACCCAAAAGTTGTGCACACTACAATCAAATCAGCCCACAAAGAAGAAGACAAAAAGAGAAAGAAGCCCGCAGAAGCCCATTGAGACCCTCTTGCCCGATGCCGATGATGGTAATGTTAATGGACTTTTCAGGCGAAGACGGAGAACAAGAAGAAAAATATAGCGCACTGCTGCTAGCTATAAGGCTTTGTGGAGAGTGCGGTTGTTAAGCAGCGGGGAGAGAGGCCGAGACTTGTGTCTTCTGGTTTGTATGAAGATTTGCTGTTGATCTTGTAGCCAGCATTACGCAGCACTTGGTTATTTCTATGAGGCACTGAGGCAGCACGACACACTCCGAATGACGACGGAACGACACTTTCTTGAGGAAAAGACGGTTTAAGTCTTTAAAGTTAAAAGAACTCTGATTCAGTTTAAGATTGTCTCTCAAATGAAAAGGTAGATACTTGGATACAAGTTCCTTTTTAAAAAAGATACTTTTTACTTATCTTACAAGTTCTTGGTAACATTTTCCTTCATTGGTAAATTGATTTTCTTAAAAAAAAATATATATATCTATTTAAGAAAAAAAAAACGAACAAGGCCAAAGCTGCAAGATTGTTTCCTTTGATGCAAAAGATACCACGATAAGATCAATCGTGTGAACAAAAACAAATTTTACATTTTGAAGCAGACGCGAAGCGGGTAAAGTGAATTTTAAATTGAGACTATATCCATACATTGTTACCTCATAGAGACTCCGTTCGTATTCCTTGCTAAGGACGAACGACAACGAGCAAATAAAAAAAATGTCCTAATGCGACTTTTGCCTTCAGTGTGTGGAATCGATTTCTTGTTTGTTCTTAATTTTTTCTTGTCTGTATTTATTTTCGTTTCACTCGGGTGAATATTTTTGCAGTGTGAAGTGAAAAGTGCAGAAGAGCACATGCATGGTTTCAAGTGCAGTTTTTTTTATAGCACGCACGATTTTATGAATAAAGAATATTAAAATTGAATTTGAAAACGTAAAAGGCAAGGAATAAAAGTGTTCGAAGTGTTTTTTTTTGTTCGTATATCCATAACGTCTATGTTAACGTCACAAGGTGCGGAGTTAAAGATTTACAAAGGGTTCCCTTATTTGGATCGCTGATTTTATATAAGTGGTAAGTTGAGACTCTGTTATGGACTGGTGGGTTTGTCGTAAGTGGTCGCGATTTAATAGGAGGAGAAAAGGTTGATTTATAATGATGGTTTGGAGAAGTGTTAATTATTTCAATGGCTTTTGTAAAGACAACCGAAATGATTTTTTTTTTTTTAGAATGAAATCAAATATGTACGCAACGAAAAACAAAACGGTAAAGTCATTTCTGCGGCATATTTAAATTGTTTTAAAACAAACTTCTTTTTGGTTTAAGAGTGTGAAAAAAGGTACGTAGGCAACTTAAAAATATTAAGTACCTATTTCCACGAAACCATTACAGAATTTAAAAACAAAAAGGAAACCCTTTTTTTTGTTTCTTAACCATGAAAAAAGCAATTTTTTTAACAACATCATAAAATTACGAATGTGGGAAATATTTTTAAACAATAAGTTGTAAGAAGTAGATAAAGACTAAGTACTAGAAACTCCCTCAGACGATCAGCTATGGTGTCAAAATGATTGCACTTCAAACCTTAGGAAGCTGTCAGTTCAAAGAAAAAATATATGCATATTTTTTTCTTTTTAGAGACATTGGCGCAAAATCTTATCCTTAACACGATACTAGTTAGCAATTTACTATATACATAGTAGTCTACTAACTTTTCATAAATTTTAAACCTTTTGCTTGCTAGTAAAATTCTAATTAAGCAGATAGCAAAGCATTTGTAGGGTTTGAATTTTGATGAACACAATTATTATGTTTATGCGTTGTAAATTGATTATTATGTTGATGGAAATCTAATATTTGCGCTAAATAAGTATTCGATGTTTTTATTTTCATCATTTTAACTTAATTTTTTACAAAAAAAAAAGACAAACAAAAATTGTACACCAGCGGGACTCGAACCTGGCCCCACAGGTCCAAAGCTGATATACTATCAGATGACATATGGAATTAGTACCATACTAAAAGTTTAAAGTAGCCATTTGGTGATTTTAACTTTAGTAAAATGTTAAACAGATAATACGATACTAAACTCGTTTAAAATTAGCAAAATCCTCCTTTTAACATAGTATCATACTAAAAGTGATTTAACATATTACTAAACCGTTTAAAATTTTGCGCCATTGTTTTTGCAGATAGGTAACTAACTAAGTGCTGAAAATGAAATCAAGACTGTAATAATTTTCTGCAAACAAGGGTAACTTTTTTATGGGTTAAGTGGTTTTTTTTAGGGGTTTACAACTGCCGTTTCACCATAAATAGTAGTATCTATATATAGGTATTATGATGCTGAAGCCAGCATAATATTGCTTTAAACACCCCAAAGATAATAAAGTTGTATTATACCTATCTTATCATTGTTACAGAACATTTCCATTTTTTGTGTTATATTAGTTGATCATAACATTAAAATTTTATAGAGTACTAGTGAATATTATTAATTATCATAATAATATTTAAAGTTTAATAATTATTTACAATTAATTAGAGCAATGGCAAAAGCCATCAGCCAAATTGACAATTTGGATGATTTTTGAGTGTTTGTGAATACTAATTTTAACTTAAATTCATTTCCATTGTTGATAATTTGAAGCATAAATTACTAGCTCTATATTTATACTTGCGATTATAGGTATGTATTATAAGGCAAGTTATGTATTCGTAAAAAAAAAATGTTCGCTAACAATCAAACATGACATTACTATCATAGAGATCACCAAAAAAGTGGGTCCCGCAATTCCGTCTGTCTGTCTGTCTGTAGAACGATCTACAGCCTAAGCCGCTGAACTGATTTGGTTCAAACTTGGTACTTAGGCGTTTTAGGTGATTGTCCAAAATAGATTTTTGAATAGTTGTTGTAGCTTCAAAAATAACGGTACTTTCCATACAAATTTGTCAACGATCTTAATTATCTCGGAAACGGCTCCAAAGATTTTGATACAAATTTGTTTGAGTACTGCCTTGAGTATGGTCTACATTTTGGAGGAAAAAAAATTTAAAATATTTTGTTATTAACGTACATGCCATACAACCATTTTATTGATTTTTGACTTTCTAATAAACGGCTCAACCGATTTCCATCAACATTTTTGTACAGGGTCTCCTTTGAATTCTAAATAATACTGCATTTTAAAATTTTCAAAAAATATTTTTTTGGTTTTTTGAAAAAATATTTTTTTATTTGATAATTTAATATTCCGATTTTTTCTGAAATTTTGTTTTTAAATTTATATTATTAAGTATTTAATATTTTCAAACTTAAGAATTTTTATATATACAAAATTAAGTGAAAAACGACTTTAAAAATACATTAAGCCGTTACCATTAAGAATCTTTTGCATATAATGTGATCGAACAGAGGAGCAAGTACGTGCGATCCAGTCGTGCATTTTATTTGTATATAACTTTGTGTTTGCCATTTTCGATGGTTTGTGGCTTAACATTTAATCCTCCATAAATTGGTTTCTATAAGCAAGCGCATCAGCGACATTTATTACTGTAAGAAATTATTGTATGGGATGTAACGTTTATAACAAAATATGTAAACAAATTGTTTGACCAAAATGTAGACTATACCTAAAGCAGTGCACACACTTTTTTTTATCAAAATTGATTGAGCCGTTTTCGAGATGATTAAGATGGATGAAAAAATTGTATGGCAAACACCATTATTTTTGGGTTAAAAAAAATGATATATGTATTACAGTAAAAACTCCTATTAAGGACAGCTTTGTTAAAGACTATAAAGGCTCGCCGTCTTCATCGATATAGAATTCAAATTAAAAATATAAACTAACGAAATTATTAAATTCGGAAGGGCCATTATTGACATAAAAATATTTGTGTGATTTAAAATATTAAAAAACAGAAAATAGAAATTTCATGTAAGTAATATTTATATTTACATACCTGACATAAACGGCTCATCGGATTTCAAGAGAAGGTTTTACATAGGAAGTCCATCAATTTATGTATAATACTGCATACCAAAATTTTTGAAAAACATATTTTTTTTTGATTTTTGAAAACAATTTTTTTTTTTGTTGAAAATTCAATATTTCGAAAATATGTGGACTATTTTTTTTTTTGAGATTCAGTTTTTATTAACATACAATTTTCATACAAAAATTTTTTAGAAAGAAATTTGCATATGAAATTTTGTATATCTATAAAAAATTAAGTAAAAAGGACTAAAAACATACTGAGCTGTTTCTACTAAAAATCTTGTACTTAAGATATGACCGAACATACGAGCAAGTACGTCCGATTCAGTCGTGCATTTTAATCCAACTAATATTATAAATGTGAAAGTTTGGATGCATGTTTGTTGCTCAATAACTCCGGAACGGCTGAAGGGATCTGGATGAAATTTGGTACAGAGATAGATTACTGTCTGGAATGGCAAACAGGCTACTTTTTATCCCGTAAAAATGTATGGTTTTCTTGGGATAGGTTTATTTTAATTTTTCAACAGAATTATTCTTCTTATTCTACAAATATTTTATTCAAAATTCGCCTAAAAGCACACGGATTTGCATCAAATTTAATTGGTAGATGAATGGGGTACTGGATATTACATAAGCCAATTTTTATCCTTAAAAAATTAACGGTTCCTATGGGAGAGGCTTAAATATGAAAAAAATATATACATATACTTGGGTGTTTGTTCCGCTTTTTACGCCTCAACGACTGAACGGTTTTTAATTGTATGTGTATAGATGTTATTAGATTCCCGTGGGATAGAAAGTCCGTATACCATCGCACGGGCATCTGCTATTAGAAATGGTAAACAAATGTATTGTAATTCATCAATAATTGAGAACGAATGTGCCGATTTGGCTCGAACTCTTTCTTAGTTGTTCATAAAATCCAGGAGAAGGTTATTGCGAAAGAAAATTTTGGGTAAACCCTCCAGAAAATTCGGGAAATTTTAAAAATCAAAAATTGATTTTTTGTATGGAATTGTTTATGCATGTAATCTTACTCTTCATACTAATATTATAAATGTAAGAGTTTGGATGTTTTTTGCTCAACGCCAGAACGGCTGAACAGATCTGGACAAATTATAGTCTTGAATAGAACACAGCATTCTTTTTATCCCAGTAAAAATATGGTTCCCGTGGAATAGATTTGTTTTAATTTTTCATAGCTTTTTGTTCACAAGAAGCCAAAAAGCACATACACATACTCACACACATACATTCACAAATACAGACTCGATTATCGCATAGGTTATTTTTTTCCCGAAAAATGGAACCGAACGGTTCCTATGGGAGAGGTTTAAAAATGAATAAAATATACACTTGGGTGTTTGTTCCGCATTCATGCCTCAACCATTGAAAGGATTTTAATGAAATTTGGTAAGCAGCTGGAAGATTAGATATGATTTATTTTTTCCAACTTAATATTTGTAGTTCTCACTTTTTGAATCCAATATAAAATCTTCGCTTTGCTTGCGAACATGACCATACACGACGAACATCGAAGCCAACGAGAACGACAAAATCTAAATTTTTCGCCAACAGCAAGCAATTTCTGGCAGGGCGACCGAATTTTCAATGGCTTTTATTTAATAGGCTTCTTAAACTTAAAACGTAAATGGTGGTTTGCTTTTATTAATAAAATATATTGGTCGTCTTCATGCAACGATCTCGATATAGATCTATCTATTGCGGGTTCACAGGAATCCGCCATTCCAATGCTAACATCATTTTATTAAGTTGCCACAGCTGGTCAAATGTTAATATATACTTTTCATTAAAAAGTAAATTTTAATGAAAAAATTCATTAAAGTTTTTGATTTCTTATCAAATATATTCAATAAATTATTCATACTAAAATTTTCAATTCTTTTCCAAATAAACCAAAATTGTCAGTGTCACTTTAACTTTCTTGTATTTCTTGGCATTCGATTCAACACATGATGCTTTCTCAATTTTACTCAAAAATTTTGGTTGTTAGAAGGAAAAAAAAAAATATTTTTCCAGAGATATGCGAATAAAATTTGCCTTTTATAGATTGGTGCGTGAAACTAAAAAGATTAAAGGGTCTGATAAAATTTAAGATGATTTTTGCGTTTAATGTATGTTTATGAAATTGGCCATAACATACTAAAAAAGTTGAGTATGTAATTTACATATATAGTCCTTTTGTCAGCTTTGCATTTTTACGCCTGTGTGCCTGCACTCCAGCGGCTTAACCTGCAGACGACCAATAAATAGATATCCAGAATTCGGAGACCCCCTTCTTCTTTCTTCTCGCGTTCTTTATGATTGTTATATCAAGTTTGATAAACACCTTGAGTTAGATTTATATTCAACTGCGAAACTTGCTCTATAGTAACTACATACATATTAACATAGTATATACTTATGTACGTATGTATAATATGTGTATCGCAAGTCCAAGTTAAACAAAAACTACGGCGTTCTGAAACGATTTGTATTAAGTGGAATTTTTGACTGACAAACGCGTGAATTGGTTTGAAAAAATTTCGAGTAACTAAAAAATTATCGATATTGCACAATTGTGCATTCACACAATGAACAGGTAATAGATACTGATTTCTTTTTTTTTTAATAAAAAAAAAAAAATAGTCCGATGCTGATGGTACAACCAAATCTCAGCACTTAAAAAAGATGTTAAATGTAATTAGCATGTATCGTACACTATAAAACCACTTAGTGGACAAATTTAAGTACCATCTTAGAAGTGCCTATACTGCACCCTTTTACTGTCAATTATAAACATACTTTAATTTATTTGACATCGTTTAAGTGTTTCGGCCTACCTATTTCGTACTTATCGAATTAGGCATAAGTACAATCTCCTAAATCTTTGCTATACATGGTAAACACATATTAGGTTTCGGACCTCTATAAGCTTAGCAGGATAATGATACAGATTTCCCAAATAATTACCTACACAAATAAATTGTACAATTGTAATTGTTTTTGCCTAAGACCTATTTCCACACACACTTTTTGCTAGCGATATATGTACTGTAGGTATAGGGCAAGTTTTGCATTTGGAAAAAAAAATAGAACTCGAGATTTAAATCAAACTTGACATTACGATGATAGCGAACACCGAAAAGTACGTCCCGCAATTCTGTCTACCAGTCTCTAAGTCTGTCTGTACAACACTCTCAGTATTGTGCCAAGTAGACTATAAATGTAGACTACATCATTGTCTACATGTAGACAATTCGATGTTGACAATTCACAATTGTCGACATAAATGTGTCGACAATGTAGACATTGTAAACAATTCGTAAAACCATCATAAATCATAATTTTTCCTCCTAAAATTTATCAAACCAAAAAACATTAATGTTAAAAAAATCACCAAGTTCTTCTATAATAAAAAACATGTGTGTAAGAACAAGATTATCGTGAAAAAATCATTTGATCTAAATCTATACGTATAGCTATTTAAATTAGAGATATCGAAAAACTTTAAATTATGGGAGAAATCTGTTATGATAAACCTACTCACTAAAATTTGATAGGTTCACTGTATGAATTCACTGGCTTACTATATTTGTCAAGTTTTAAAGACCTTTTAAAATTTGAGGAATTTAGTAATAAAATTAAAAAATGCCAGTAAACCTTGCAAATTTGGTTCAGTAATCAAATCGTTAACTGTTAAGTTTCTCACATAATTTGGAGTTGTTTATTTTTGTTGGTCTGATTTCAATCCTTTTTGCAAGGATTTTGGCGCAAAATTTTAAACAGTCCTCGTTTAGAGAATAAACCCAACTCTAGTTAAATCAATCGTGTAGTTGTCAGCCCTTGTCTAACTTTGTTTTAATTTTAAACACACTAAACAACTCTTCTAATTAAAGTTCATAGGTAGATCTTTAGGGCCCGTTAATCAAACTGATGTTGACGAAACAGAATTAAAATTAAACATAAGCACAAAAACATAAAAAAATGTATTCATAAATATATAAAAGCTCAGGTAAGATTTTTAAAATTTGAATTAAAAATCGAACCGTTTTTTTTTTCAAATCGGTACCTTGAATAAAATTTAAGGTCCTCAAGTTTTCGAACGGATTTGTTCGAACATATATAAATTGTTGGTTTTCTAAAAATCTCAAAATCTTCAAAAATATTATAATTTTCTTCTTCAGAAAACATTTTTCTTTTATTTTTTGTTATGAAATACCAAATGTCAACTGGAAAAAATATAGTTTACGAAAGATAAAGAAGCTTTTTGCTCTGTTTAAAGGTAGGCGACCTCTTTACGTTACTTTTTGTCATTTAAAATTATCAAATAATTGCCCCTCATTTCGAAACTCATTTCTAGAGTGGACTCCCAATTTTAAACTCATTTAGAGTAGGGTTTAAATATTTAAAATTTAGCGCTATTGGTTTTGTTGTACACTGTGCAAAGAGCTGAGTATTTATTATTGGTTTTCACCAATAATAAATAAAATCTAGATCTTCAATGATTTTCTTTTTATGTCGGCCAGACAACTTAATAACATCCACGCGCTTTAAACTTTTATTTTTAAAGAAAATTTTATAGTTGTTTGCGTGAAACTTTTATTTTTATGAAAAGTATTAAAACCACGTGTCTATCATTGAAACAAAGACTTTTTGGAATGATTTTTTTGTGAGACTTAAGATGTCAAAGTTATTATTTACATTGTCGACACATTGTCTACATTGTCGACATATGATCTACATCGTCGACATTGTCGACCGATTGTCTACGTTGAAATGTAGATAATTAAAGTCGACACGTAGAGGAACAATACTGAACACTCTGCAGCCTAATCGGCTGAAGCGATTTTCATCAAACTTGGTATTTACTTTTTTGAGGTGGTCATCTCAAATACCTACCCGCCAAAATATCTTTTCTACCACCTAATTATCTCAAAAATGGCTCTAACGATTTTGAATTAAAAAAAAATCTGTGAACTATTATAGGCACTAGTGCTCCAGCGAATCGTATGTATTCGGTACTAAGTAACGGGTATTCAATTTAGTACCGAGTAACGAAACGTTACTAACTAACTAACCAATCTAGTTACTCGTACGAGATCGTTACTCGTATGATTTCGGTATATGTTGCATGTTGGAAACCATTTACATGCACTTGAAACATCCGTATATAATATACGATGCGTTATGCGAATACGAAATTCGAATAGGTTTAAGTATGGATACGGAAATTCGGATGAAATGATAGATGGAGAAGTAGGTATTTTCGCATGCAAACCACACATTTCATTTCAGGTGCTACAAATCATTTGTGCCGTTTTGAGTATTCACTGAAAATAAAGAAATGTATGATTATGGGGTAGGTTTTTTGTATCTATTTAATGTTTGTTTTGAATTTAGTTGCATTTAGTTCATTGGAAACGAAAAGGTATGGACTATAGATATTTTGTGTGTTGTGTTCCTTTTCTTAAACATGTTTAGAGAATGTAATTCATTTATTTTATGTATGCATTGTTTAATGCGATCAAGTGTTTTATTTTGATTAAAAACTGTTTATTTTTAAGTAGGGTAAAAGCACTAGTAACACTTAAGACATTTGTTATCTTTAAGTTTGATTCGTCGACTTACTATGAAAGCTTCGAAATATTGTTATACTGCATCTGAAAGCTTTTTTAATTTTTAATAGCACAAAATAAACAAATTTCGCAAATTTATCTAATAATTATTTAAAACATAAAAATCTATAAAAAGAAAAACAAATTTATTTTCCGGACAATTTTATTCTAGTATCCGCACACCACAATTTTATACGAATTTATAAATCTTCTTTGTATTTATAAAATGAAACATCTTTGTTTTTGAAAAAAATATATGTACATATATACTTTAATTTTTTTTAGTTTTTTTAAAAGTGTTTAAGGAAAATAAAAATATACAATTAAATAATTCAGTTTTGTACTTTTAAAAGTTAAAGAATTATTTTTTTAGTAAAAGTTATCACTAAGCAATTAAAAAATAATGACATACTAACAGCTTGTAAAAAAATCATATTTATCATATTAAGGCGACAATAAAATTAAGGGGTCCTCAATTATACATAACAGTTTTCTGGTGTATCTTTTTCTAGATATCCATTAATATTAAGATTATAAGCCCCGTGTTTAAATCTCCAGGACTCCCGGGACCCTACCAACAGCAGAATCAACCGTTATGTCTAGCGATGGCGGTGATATTTCGATTGCTTTTGATGCTTCAGTTTCAATTACCTTTAAGATGGTTTCAACATCAACTCCAGCATTACTGCCCTGACAATTCTCTTATCTCTTCACTAGCGATCTTCAACCTATTCAATTCCGTATGTTGGTTGGCATTTGATAGATATGGAGCTTCAGGAATTAAAAAATTGTCAGCGTTGCTCCTGAGGCATTATGAGTCGTCCACAGCTGCAGGGTTCAATGGGTATAAACCACACTATCTTAAACATCATGTCCTTCATTAGTTTTTCATTTAAAAGTCGACAAAAAATTCGTTAGGTAAGTGCTTGGCCCACATTTTGTGCTTGCCAATAACGAACTGTTTTTTTTTTAATGGAATGTAAGGGGCTTAAAGACACTAACACCAGCCGCCTGCATGATTTTATAATGTTATCCCATTAAACAACTGCTCTTCGCTTACCAATGTTTTCAGCTTCTCTCAAAGTTAGATTAAGATTTCGTTTCATAAATGCCCGCGACCATGTCTTATCTTGTCTATCGTCCTTGAATGGCTTTTTTGTTTTTGAATCCTTTTATTATTTTTTGGACGGTATTAAGAAAGTTATCAGTTTTTAATAGAAAGCCACATTTACTAAGATCAGCACAACATTTAGCAATCTTTTCCTCCTTCTCAGCTGTTAAGTAAGGATCTGGACCCATTTAAGTTTTCTTTTCATCGATTTAACTTCTGTTTTTCATCCCGTCATGTAGTGATGAACGACATATACCATATTTAGTTGCAGCTTTTCGGAGATGAATTTGGTTTGACCTTATATCATCTAAGGCCTTTGAAATATTTTCTGAATTCATTCATTGAAAGATAGGGATTTAATAGGACTAAGAACACTTAAAATTACATTAAAAACAAAGGTGCCCGGAAACTGAATCTAATTTTTCAGTATCCGGACACGTATATTTTTACCCAAGTAACTCATTCATTCATTTAACCCTGTTCGGATACTGAAACATTGAGAGAGAAATGCAATTCTATTTCATTTAGAAACAAAATATATCCCAAACTACCATTTATGAGCCTTAGAAAGAGATTTTTCCTTTTTTCCTCATATTTTCAGTATCCGGACACTGTGTCCGGAAACTGAAAAAATCTTAAAGTTTAGTTCCAGTATCCGGACACTAAAAAATATTGAAAAAAAAAAAACTTTTTAACTATGTTTTTATTAATATCAAAATTTATTGTATTTATTCAAAACTTACAACTTTCTCTTGTTATAAAATTAATAAACAGATCTTAATTTACTTAATTTTTGCAAATGCTTACACTATTTTTTTCTTAGACAAAACCACTTTACAACCTCAACCCCTAATATCGGACACTTAATTGAAGTATATCTCTTAAACCATTAACGTTATCCGCTTAAAACTTTGCATGTTAATGTGAATTACATCCGAGAATGTGAATTTGTTGTTTTATTCGCATTTACAAGGGTGATGTACCTATTAAACGCAAACAAATCACAAAGTGTCCGGATACTAGTGCCCTTACCTTAAGCATTTATCTGCTTTTTCGTTTAAGACAATAGCTATAATTCGTTGTTACTTTTATGCTTATTACCTATATTTTTTCTAATATACCTAATATATAAATAAAAAATCTAATTGTTTTTGTTTTAATGATTCCATTTTCTATATACGTATGTTGCAGTGTTGTGCTCATCTTTATAGTCCATCTTATTAATCCGAGCAAAATGTACGTAATACCTTTCGGTCCAAAAAGCCTATTATTTCTTTACCATGGTAAAATACAGATACGAATATAACGAAAATAACGATATTGTAGTAACGGGTACTCAGATTTAAAGTACCGTATACATATGGGTACTCATTATGTCGTTACTTTTACAGCCTATACCTTTTGGTCTAACATTTTTTTTTTAAATATTTTGTTATTAAAGGTCATACAATGTTTTTATTTTCGACTTTGTCACAAACAGCTGAACGGCTTTTGATCAAAATTTTTATATAGAAGATCTTTCAAATTCTAAATAATATTGCATACCAAAATTTCCGAGAAATATTTTTTTTTTTTTTGAAAATTCAATGTTTCGAAAACGGATTACAATTATTTTTCGAAATTATATTACACATAAAAATGCCATGTTTACCAATTTTGTGTAGAAAAAATTTAAGAAATTTTGTATATGAAAATTTAATAAATAAACGACTATAAAATATATTTAACCATTTCTATTAAGAATCTTGTGCTTACGATGTGATCGAGCATAAGAGCAAATAAACTGTGTTTTTCTTATAGACGTGTGGTTTTCAAGAATTTAATGTTATGGCAATGAATTTGGCTTTATTATAAATTTGAGGCCTTGCCATTATGTTATATAATTCATTTCGGGCAAGTGGACGCCGCGGATGGCTGGAGTAAATTCAAGTTGAGCGGTGCAATTTCGACCACTTTTTGCAGCAATTAGGGCCGTATGTCAGGAATAATGCGTCAAATATTCTCTTCCAAGGCGTCAATCATCTCGGGCTTATCTGCGTAGACAAATCACTTCACATAACCCCACAAAAAATAGTCCAGCGGTGTTAAATCGCACGATCTTGGTGGCCCCGCCGCCACAGGCCCATGACGCGAGATAATGAGTTCACCAAGGGTTTCTTTCAATAAATTGATTGTTTCGTTGGCTGCATGGCATGTAGCGCCGTCTTGTTGGAATCAAAGTTCGTCCACATCGACATCCTCTAATTCAGGCACGAAAAGGTCATTAATCATGGCTCTATGGAGTTCTCCATTCATGTAGCAGGCGGCTTCATATTTGAAGAAATTTGGACAAATTATTCCCTCTGTCCATAGAGCACACCAAACAGTGACTTTCTGATGATGTAACAGCGTCTCAACAATAGCTTGTGGATTACGATCACTCCAAATACGTAAATTCCGCTTATTAACGTGCCCATTTAACCAAAATGGAGCTTCATCGCTAAACAAAATTTGCTTGTGATGCGTCGCGCGAACCAAACCATTATGTTGGTAATAAATTTGCAAGATTTGCAAGCGTTGTTAAGGAATAAGTCATTTGTTTATGAAATGGCAAACCAAACTGAGCATACATCAAGTGACAGCTGTCAAAAAGACCAACTCCGAAAAAAGTATTGCCAGATTGAAAACCACACGTCCAGTCATCCATTTTATTCTCACTGAAGTAATAAAATAAAGTCTAAAAAAATGATTGTACATATCAAAAATATGACTTTAAAAAAGAGAAATGTTTTTACTCGTAGTAAACCAAATTGTTTGTTTGCTTAAAAAATATTCCCAACTTTGTATGTTGAGTCCTTGAAAGACACTGACCTAAATTTGTATCGAAAATCGGTTTTTGCTGCACAGTAATATGAATCCGCAATATTGATAGATTACAACTTCAATGAGCAATATTATCTACAGTTTTTTCTTCATGTTAGACAGACAGACAGACAGAAGGAATTTTGTTTTTTTTTCAAATTCCGTTCGTGATTTTAAAAACACAAAAGCATTAAGTTGCAGATAGCCCAAAATGAAAGGTGTGATCGTTAAGTGAAGTTAATTGTCTAAATTCGTCGTTATTTCAAGGAACCCTTTTAAATGTTTTGATCTATTGGATTTTCGGAGCGTTCCCCTTATTTTTGATTCCAAATCGAATATAAAATATCCTCTATACATAAATTAACAATATCTAACAATCTTCAAATATTTATGACTTTTTGACAATTTATTCGAGGAAACACCTCAAAATGTTTTCCACATTAAGCATTGGGATTGATCTCAGAATTAAATGACCGATCAAATGGAGCAAAAAGCTGTCATAATCATTCCATTTTCCATGTAACAAATATATTTTGTTTGTTTTAAACTAAATGCTTGTAAGACCTTAGGTCTTTTAAATTTCACATGAATTGCAACGTACTAGTTTTTGGCGTGTGTGTAATTTTTTCATTTTGTAACAATTGACCTTATTTCACAGCCTCTTTTAATAAAGGGCTCTATTTGGTTAGTTAAAAAGTGTGAAATGTGGTTCTTACAGATAAAAGGTATGTTAGACATTAATTGAAATGTTTGACTTGTTTTGCTCTTATTTGCTTGCGACTATTTCTCAAGCGCCTCACAGCACAGGTAAAAGAAAACCTCATAATTTTAACCACAGAGTCAGCTACATCAAAAGCTTATGAAAGGATTTTCGTATGTGAAATAGAGTCTTTGATGTCAGTCATATCCAACTATCAATACACGTTTGAGTTGTGTTCAAGAATGTGTAACAGCCACTAATTGAAAAAGTCCTTTTGTTATTGCAGCTCTAAGGAACCTGCCTCTATTCTATACCACCATTACTGAAAGTTCTATATTATTATGTACTCACTCTAGTAAAACTCAACAAGTAGGGTGCGATAGTTAGAACCATGTTTTAAAAAAAAAGTAAAAAAAAAAAATATCTACCATCAGATTTGCCAGAGCAAATATTTTCCTTTCTTGAACAATCTTGCCAAAGACATAAAGGTAAATCCAGTATTCAGAATGACGTCCCTCCGCATCTCATCTCGTTGTCTATAAGTTTTCTTCTAGATGGGTTAATATTATTCCAAAAAGAAATCAAAATGTGCATCAACAAACAGGTGACATAGCGAAACTATAGGCGACTCCTAGTTCCAAGATAAAGCTATAGCAACAAGAAAAGCGGTAACGAAATGAGGGAAAACAGGAGCCAAGCCGGGTTCTGGTTACTGGTTGGGTTGATTCAAGTGGACAGAGAGTCTATTAAGAAAAACATAATCACCTGCGCCAAAGGCAGTTACACCATGGAAACGGCTATACCGTCAAGCCAAGCCAAGCCAAGTCGATGTAAAACATGCGGCACAGCCGTCGGGTTTGGGTTTTGTGTTATGTCGAAGTTGTTGTCGCATTATGTGCAGCAGATGGATGAGGAGATCTGGATTCGGAGAAGAGTCGGAAGAAGGTATGATTCTGGCGATTGGGAAAAAAGTGTGGATTTTCGCTTTGAGCTATTTTTCTATTTTATTTTCTTTTTAATTTATTTTTTTTTCTTTTTCTTTGAGTTGCTGTTTCATGTTCTTGTTTTGTGATGATGTTTCATGCTGCTCATTCCATTTTTCTGTTCTGCTGCTTCCTCGTTTGTAATCAAGCGAAACAAGTTTCTGGGTCTTTGCACTTGTTCGTCTGATGCTGTGTCGTTGTTGTTGTTGTTTTAGTGTTAATACTTTAAGCAACAGCATTCACAAGCCTCAAAGTCTATTCAAGTTCTCTATGAGGTCACATGCTATTAAATTATTTCAAAGGCAATAAGGAAGTTTCAGATAAGATTAAACAATTGCAGATTGAAAATTTGTGGTTTTCAAATTTAGGGCTAAAAGGTTATGGTATAGGTACGTAGATATACATAAGTATATGTACCTACCTCATTCAGTTTTCAGTTGACTGGGTACAGATATTTTCACTAATGAAGAAGAAGAAGAAAACTACAAGAAGACCTACGAAAGGTGTATCTTGATTGAAGTTTAATTGAAATGGGTAAAACAATGCGGAAATTCAAATTGATTTTACCTTTAACCTTTTATCAACTATCAATTACACTAGGGATTCAGACATGTAACGGCACCTATAACCTGCATCCTACATATGTATGTGCATATGACTGCTTTTCGTTTTGCTGTATAGAACCTATATTTGTTTGATTGCGTGTTTGTGGCTTGCACCTATGGTTTGCTTGTTCACAACAATATAACTCTAGCAACAAGATGCATTTGATAAGGTGGGAATATTGAATAATATTTGCTCTCAATTCAACTTAACTTCAGTACAAAAAAAAACCAAGAAGTAATTAAACTACATACAGACATCGTCAGTGAAACGCACTCTAATTTCTTTCAGAATACAACCTCATATATAGTTGACAAATCTATGGGGCAAAATCTTAAACAACCTATAGTCTACTAACTTTTTTATAAATTTTAAACCTTTTGTTGACTAGTAAAATTCTAATTAAGCAGATAGCAAAGCATTTGTAGGGCTTGAATTTTGATGAACACAATTATTGTGTCTATGCGTTGTAAATTGATTTATGTTGATAGAAAACCAACATCATTTTAACTTCATTATTTACAAAAAAAAAAGAAAAATTGACACCAGCAAGACCTCTGCCTCCTGAATGCAAAGCCGATATACTATCAGAATGACAAATGGATTTAGTACAATACTAAAAATTTAAAGTAGCCATTCGTTGATTTTAACTTTAGTAAAATATTAATAAGATTAAAATTAGCAAAATCCTCTTGTTAAACTAGAATCATACTAAAAATGATTCAACATGTTACTAAATCGTTTAAAACTTTGCGCCTATGTTGCCTCTAACTTCTTTAACTCTTAATCGTCGTTTTGACAAAAAGTTTACTCAAAGAATCTGAGATTTTTCGAAGATGTCAAACATAATAATTAAATACCTTCACTACATTATCTAAGTTTTATTTTCCATTTCCCCCACATTCATTATTTTTTGGAAATATCCCATACTAATACAGTGAAAATGCGAACTACAATTACAATATTGCAACTACTATAACAATTAAAATTACAATTAAGGTAACAATTACAATTCATTTACAATTAATTTTTTATTTGATAGTCTTTACAATTACAATTACAATTAAAATTACAATTACGATTACAATTACAATTACAATTAAAATTACAAACTATTAGAAGCTTTCATAAACAGATAAAAGACACAAATGCAAAAAATTACGTAGTGAAGTGGCGATATTTAATGACTTTAACATATGTATTATGCATCAACACCTATAACTCTTTTGATTAAAACTGTATTAATTTAATTTACTAGCTGATCCGGAAGTCGTTGTTCCGCCCTTTCCGACAAGTGGTGCAATTAGTTTGATTTCTTAATTACTAGCTTTACTAGCTGTGTTGATGTGAGGTTTAGGGAAATTGGGTTTAATGATAGTTTAATTGATGTATTATTATATTTTTTTTTGTTTAAGTTAAGAAACTAACAACAACAAACTATTAGTGTAAATAAATACCCAAGATAAAGATTATGGATTTATTCCAAAGAAATTCATATACACAATCGGGCTTCAGTTGCAGTCAACTATTTTTCAATTGAAATTTGGTAAACTTTGAACAAAATGTACAGATCATAAAGTGTCTAATTAAATCAATATATTAACTATCAAATTTAACCGAATAATGGTTAACTACTTCTTTTTCTATTAGGTATTTTTAAAAAATAAAATACACGTCTGGATCACACGAACTTGTTCTTATGTTCGATTATATCACATGAAAAAGATTTCTATTAAAAATCTAAATATATTTTTAAAGTCGTTTTTTACTTATGTTTTTATATATACAACATTTCTTTAATTTACTCGTATTTCTAAAAAAATTGGTATGAGAATCTTAAATATTTAATAATATAAATTTAAAAACAAAAGATTAAATCGGCTTAATCTAAGAAAAAAATAATTCAAAATTCTGAAATAAATACTTAAACTAGTTTGAGCTCAAAAAAAGTATGCCACATTATTTCTTTGATAAATTTGAATTTTCGAGAAAAAAATTTGAAGCGGTTTTGAGAAAAAAAGTTTTTTTTTAAACTTCAAACATTCAAAAACGTCAAATTCATATGTATTCAGCAAATACATATAACTATAATTTATTGAGCAGTTTTCAAAGTATTAATTTAAAAAAAATTGTTTAAAGCTTTTAAAAACACATAAAACATTAAATAAAAATATTGGTACGCAGTATAAATTGGGCAACCTGAACCTATATATGTGTGAAATTTCGATAGAATCGGTTAATCGATTTATACGAGATAGTCGAAAGCAAAAAAAAAACGGTCTTATGAAAAGTACCGTTTTTAGACATTTTTAATTTTTTTTTCAACCATATCATCGGTCGTACCTAAAAAGCTACTGTTTTTTTTACTCAAAATCGTTAGAGCCGTTTCCGAGAAAAATGAGCTTTAACGTAACGATTATATGGCAGGTACCATTATTTTTGAGCTAAACAAAATTTCAATTTCCCCTCTCTACAATACGTAATAAACTCTATGCCAAGGTAGAAGCAATTCGGCCCACCCGTTTGGACTGTAGGTGTTTATACATACATACAACAGTCTGACAGACTGACAGACTGACAGACTGACAGACTGACAGACTGACAGACTGACAGACTGACAGACTGACAGACTGACAGACTGACAGACTGACAGACTGACAGACTGACAGACTGACAGACTGACAGACTGACAGACTGACAGACTGACAGACTGACAGACTGACAGACTGACAGACTGACAGACTGACAGACTGACAGACTGACAGACTGACAGACTGACAGACTGACAGACTGACAGACTGACAGACTGACAGACTGACAGACTGACAGACTGACAGACTGACAGACTGACAGACTGACAGACTGACAGACTGACAGACTGACAGACTGACAGACTGACAGACTGACAGACTGACAGACTGACAGACTGACAGACTGACAGACTGACAGACTGACAGACTGACAGACTGACAGACTGACATATTGACAGACTGACAGACTGACAGACTGACAGACTGACAGACTGACAGACTGACAGACTGACAGACTAACAGACTGACAGATTGACAGACTGACAGACTGACAGACTGACAGACTGACAGACTGACAGACTGACAGACTGACAGACTGACAGACTGACAGACTGACAGGCTGACAGACTGACAGACTGACAGACTGACAGACTGACAGACTGACAGACTGACAGACTGACAGACTGACAGACTGACAGACTGACAGACTGACAGACTGGCAGACTGACAGACTGACAGACTGACAGACTGACAGACTGACAGACTGACAGACTGACAGACTGACAGACTGACAGACTGACAGACTGACAGACTGACAGACTGACAGACTGACAGACTGACAGACTGACAGACTGACAGACTGACAGACTGACAGACTGACAGACTGACAGACTGACAGACTGACAGACTGACAGACTGACAGACTGACAGACTGACAGACTGACAGACTGACAGACTGACAGACTGACAGACTGACAGACTGACAGACTGACAGACTGACAGACTGACAGACTGACAGACTGACAGACTGACAGACTGACAGACTGACAGACTGACAGACTGACAGACTGACAGACTGACAGACTGACAGACTGACAGACTCACAGACCGACAGAATTTTTAGACCATCTTTTTTCGTCTTCGCTATCATCGTAATGTCATGTTTGATTGTTTTTTCAAAATTTTTTTTTCGACGAATGCATAACTTGCCTTATAGTACCTACGAGTATAATCGGAAGTAAAAAAATGACACAAAGGCAGAAAGATAGTTTCCTAAAACTGTAATATACCTACCCAAATAATTATAACTGCAAGGTCAATCTGGGAAAATATAAATAATGCTGGCTGCAAAAGAACTGTCATAACTTATTGCACGAATAAGCCCGACATCACGATGTATTTGATTATTTTCATTTTTCATTTGATAGTCTTTATAATTTTGTACAAAAAATTTCTAAAGTTCGAATTTATAGGAAGTATTCGAACATACCTGAATGCACTCAACCTTATCTGTCAATTCTATTTACCTACAAGCTCGAAATACAACTGTAAATTGTAAGGCGCTGTTTCATTGAAACTCATCATTGAAAACTGTGGCTATCAATTCTAAGACACTTAAACAAATACAACTGATGTCGTTTTGGTACCAAAATGAAGATTATAAGATATATATAATATTTTATGTAAAAAAAAATATTTTATTTCCTCTACCACTTTCTTGTAAATTCGCTTTTAATTTTTCATTGATGACAAGCGTTTTCAATGATCATTGAAAAATCAAAAGTAAATTTACAAGAAATTGGTAGAGCAAATACATTTCTTTTTTTTACATAAAATATTATATATGTATAACTTATTATCTTCATTTTCGACGTGTGCAGCACGAAACGGAATGAAAGTTCTGCCAATTTTTGAGTGGAGGACGAGAACACTAATACACACAACTTTCTCCCTTAGAGGGACTGCAAAATGTGTGCATCATCTAACTACCCCAAAAGAGGTAGGTACATGTATGCATTTTTTCCCACCAGAATAGTTCATCTCGTGTGAGCTTATAAGATAAGTATGATAATGGTCTTCCACCCTCAAAAATCATCTCGTGTGCGCTGGCCCTATGAGAGTAAAGCGGCCTCACATGACTCTCGTGTAGACACAGGTATCAAAGCACAAAATATCCATTCAGCAACACGAGCAACACCAATCCGCACACATTAGTTGCAAGCAACTGAAATATTCCTCGAATGTGTTATACACATTCTCACACACATAACACAACTAGAGCCAGACACGAAAAATCAAAATGTTTTGATTTTGTCGACACCGTGTTCAAAACAAGAAATCTATGTATACACCCAGTAGGAAATTCACTCCTCAATTAAAAATGCCGTAGTGAAATTTTATATGACAGCGGTCATATAGGAGAGATTATCATTAATTTCACTCATGAAAGGTAATGCAGCCGGTCACCAGTTTGTCATTATGTAGCATGTTCTGCATACCTCAAGTAAGAAGGTAGAGAATAGACAACAAAAAAACTTTAATGAATGCACAATCCCTTTTCATATACATGAATTAAATGCAAAACCGGAGGCGAAGATTTCCTACAAAAAGATTTTTGACCTGCTACAAAAAAATAAATGATGCGAAGATGTAACCTTTTTTTTGGTTATCCCTTCGTTCGACAGACATGTAATCTTATTATGTGACTAATTTATTATATCTCAAAAATCTGTATTTTCAACCTAGAAAAAGAACTTATGAATTCGAAGATTTCAAGACCACAGCGATTTCATATATTCTCTTTCTTTTACTAAATCATCACATTTCAAGCATCAGTCTTTTCACCAAGAAAATGAACTCATGAATTTCATGATTCCATGTAACCGGTGATTTCCTTACAAAATTTTCATAGTGAACAGGTGCACCTATTTACCTCCTAGGCCAAGCCCATATTAAATTCATTATAGGATACCCCAGAGAATTCATTAGTGATACTTCTTTTCCTGGAGGAAAAGCTACTTTTTCAGTTGCGATTTTTTGAATATTTCCCACTGTGCACACTGCATATTCATTAAGAATATACACAAGTGTCATACACCAGTGTTATGTGTATGGGCCACTTAAGAAAATATTCTCTAACTAAACACAAATGCTAAATAAAGTTAGGGTCAATTTTAATCTAAAATTGTAATACCTAATTCAGAGTTCGGCACTTACTTCACTCTTCTGACGAAAATTACGAAATTCTGTTCCCATGAAGGTGCCTTTTCAGACTAATGTGTTGTTCTAGTTTTAAGACTTCCATTGAGCACAATTATTGAACAGAGCTTGCTATCTGTGAGGATCCATTAAATTCCTTGCACAATTTGCATTACCTATTTCAAATAAAAATGACTCTGAATAGAGACATCATCTTTTGAATTTATAACCTGTCGGCACATACATATCTTCTGCCCCCCAGCACTGCCTTAAAATAATTATAAGTAGGTTAGCTAGGTTTATGTTAGTATCTTTAGGTATAAAATCAAAATTGAAAGGCAAGGTGTATATGAAAGATCTTTACTGAGCTTACCATCTGCCACTTACGAGTTTGCCACCCTCAAACTTAATAAGCTGTCGAGCATTATTCAATCATTTATAATTATGTGTGCATTCACTTTACCGAAAGATGCTGCCTGCTTGAGTAAACGGGAGCATACCAAATGCGGTATTCACATTATACCTATATCCTTACATTCGCATTCACAGTAACGGCACCACGAAGCAAAAACAATGGCAATAGGCGATGGCGTGTCGGCGGCATGCATAGGTATAACGTCATGTTGTATCATCGTCATGGCGGCACCACGCGCGGCGCTATTCATCATCATTGGTAGGTATTCCATATTATAGTTAGGTATATACATAGCAGTGCAGTACAAAGATTCTGCATCTTCAACAGTTAATGCAGCAGCAGCCAGAGTAGGTATAGGAGCAAATTCATTTGTTTTGTTTACCTTCTTCGAAGTTCGAATCAAAGAGACATGGTAGGCAGGAACAGATGTCTATTATATGCCTCCTACTTATCTGTCTATCTGGCATCCATCACATTGCTAACACAGATATTGTTTGTGCATTTGTATTGCATCTTTGAGTGCCTACTATGCGCTAACCGTATTACTGCACAAAAATGTAGGTTGTGCAATAATTATGGATCACTTTAATCTTTGCGGTAGCGAAACAGCGGCTTCAAAAAGAATTGTGATTAATTGCTATGCCTCCTTAACTTGTGATTCAATAGTCGTCTTCGACTTCGTCGTGGTTCTGCAGCAAATTTAACTCATTGACCAACATACTTCGGCCTCATTTATTAGAGAAAAAATTGAAATCAGTCTTAGATATTTTGAGATAGTCACGTTTATTTAATATTTTTTTTTATTTAAGAAAATACTTTAACAATAGTTTATAAGTCTCTACTATATAACGATATAGTATAAATGTCAACGCTAAATGTTTATTGTGGGCAACACAAAGAATTTAGGGCATGTTGTGTCAAATGCACAATTTTATGCAGTTATAACGTCTGAATGTCAAATTGTGAAAAATAGACTGGTTGTCAGTAAAGTATCTGCCAATGTCTACAACATAAATGTCAATGACATTGACGCCATATTTCGTAAAAATTATGCCACTTTCACATTCATTTTGCCCAACTTTACAGGTACACATACATATTTGAAAATAAATAAATGATTCAAGAATGAAGTTTAGTTAAGAAAATGTTAAAAAAGGGGTGTGTATTCACGCGCTAGAGGAAAAAAATTCTTTTATTTTTTGGGTTATGCAGCACAGCACTTAATTTGAAACTGAAATCAAGTAGCTTTGAAATGTTATAATTTCGTAGGTCTATAAAGCTGGTCCACATCAAAGAAACATTTCAGGAAACATTGTTTAAAAACGTTTCCGAAATGTTTCCCATTTTCTTCTTAATTAAAGAACAATGCAAATTTCGGCTGGATCGATTTGAACGAAATTTTCAGGAGATCTTAGGACATGTTTGAAGAGTGCATATAAGAAATCTGAGTTGTGACCAAAAATGTCACTCACATGTTTGTTATTGCTTTATTAGTATAAAATATATGTTTTGTTTTGTATGGCCACACTTCATTTTGGTTTCTCTCTGTTGCCTCTACTACATCATTTGTAGTTTTCTGGAATACAGGGCGGTGCACGAATCGTGCTACAAAAATAAAACGTAATAACTTTTTTTCAGTGCGAGTAATCGGCTTATTTTTTTATTTTATAGGCTACTATTTAGATCTATCAAAATGAATGCTTGGGATACTGAAAAAAAGTATTTGGATAGTGCAGCTATACCATTCTTTGCAGTCCGTCATTTCCGTGCAAAGGGAATTTAGGCTGGAGTTTAGCGGTACTCCCCCGAGTAGATGGACCATTATGAGGCTGGTGAACATGTTTGCCGAATCTGGAAACATCTAACGAAGACCGTATCATCGAGATCCCAATGTTCAGGTTCAGGATACAATCGTGGATGTTGCATCGGCAATACGGGCAAATACAAGTGTTTCGACTCGAAACTTATCGACCAAATTGGAGTTACAACGGATACTTCATGATGACTTAAACTTGTTTCCGTACAAAGTCCAAATTACAAGCAAGTTAAACCCTCAGGATTTGCCTGTTCGCCTGAAATTTTGCCGAAAAATGATTGCACTGGCCGAAGAATGTTCATATCTTAAACGGCAATGTTAACAAGCAAAATTGCCATATATGGAGTGAATCTAATCCAGAAATGATCCATGAGACGGGAACTGCACCCCTAACAAATGTGGTGCGCAGTTTCATCAAGGTGTATTGTCGGGCCATACTTCTTTGAAGAAAACGATGTATCACAAACTGTCAATGGGGGCCGTTGTTTAAAGATGTTGTAGGAGTTTTTTTTACCCAGAACTTCGCCGAAAACGTATCCCTTTCAGCAGGATTTGGTTTCAACAAGATAGAGCAAGTGCACGTAGCCACACAAGTTATGGCGGAGCTCCAACGAAAATTCCCAAACCAATTGATGTCCAGAAACTGCACTTTCCGCTGGCCCCCAAGGTCACCTGACCTGACTGCACCAGACTTTTTTTATGGGGCTATGTCAAGCAGGAAGTGTACGAAACGAAACCCAGGAAGTTGACTGAATTGAAGCAGTCCATTAAGACAATAATTGAGGCGATCCCAATTTCAACCCTTCAGGCAGCAATGAACAATTTTCTGATCAGGTGCCGCATATGATTGCAGACTATCATCTTTAAAAACCATTAGTTATTTAAAATAAAATTTAATTTTTAATCCAATAAATAAAATTAATGAAATACATCGACTAAAATAAAAGTTATTTAAATTTCTTATTGTAGCACGATTCGTGCGCCACCCTGTATTCTATGCATTTCCTCTAATTTTTCCGGACGTTTCTCGCTGTTCCATAGATTTTTTGGACGATTTAGAGGTGGAAAACTCTTTGTGAATCTTTGAATTTTGGGGTAATTGTGAAATTCATTGTGGTAAAAGACGTTTTGCGTGTATTTTAAGCGGAAAAGTTAACCAGATATAATAGAAGATGACAATATGCTGCAATCAATCCCACAACCCGTTAGATCGCGTTATGCTATGCTGGGGCTATGATATTGCTCTCCGGAGATTTTCGTCAAACGCTTCCCGTCACCTCGAAATTCAATACGACAACATCTAACTTTTACATTGATCTAAGGCACAACGTGTTTCGGAAACTAGTTCAGTCATTAAATAATCAATTTGCTCAGGACCTTTAAGTCCCATTTTTCATCCCTGGAATAAGTATTTTCAAGTATTGTTACAGATTATCAACAAAAAATTCCAAAAGTGATACCATTACCCAAGACCGTTGATTATTATTAAGTGTAGCATATTGGGTGGTTTTGCTAACAGAAAAATAACATTTATTAACAGGAGTCTTTTTATATTGGATTTGTTGAATTATAATGGGTTATCCATTTTGCGGTTTCAAAAGTAAACGTAAATAAAACACATATCAAATATTTTTTTCATGATACTCGTATTTCTTTTTTATTCTAAGGTTTGAACGTTGACATTATGTGTGAAACACTACATCATTTAAATGACCACCACGCGAATTGTTACAAGCATTGATTCTTTTGAGGTAATTTTCGACTACTTTTTGACACATATTGGGCGGTATCTCAGCCATAACTTGACGAATTTTGGTTTATAAGTGCTCAGGAGTTAAAGGTTTATCTGCATTAACACGGTCTTTCGCTAGCCCCACAAACCAAAGTCCAGCGTTGTCAAATCGCATGATCTTGGTGGCCAGTTGATATCGCCACGACGAGAAATTACGCGGCCAGGAAATGTCTCTTGCTATAAAGCCATATTCGCTCCAGTTGTGTGGCATGTGGCATCGTCTTGTTGAAACCACATATTCTCCAAGTCGTATTCTTCAATAGCAGGCAAAAAAATTCGGTTATCATATGACCATAACGCTCCGAATTGACGGTGACAATCGTTCAATTGTCGTTTTCGAAGAAGTAAAGTCCAATCACACCTCCGGACCAAAGAGCGCCCCAAACAGTGACTTTTTGTGGATGTAATGGCCTCTCTGCAATTACTTGAGGATTCTCAGAACCCCAAATACGACAATTTTGTTTATTAACATGCCCACCGAGTGAGAAATATGCTTCGTCGCTGAAGAAAATTTTGTGCGAAAAATCGCCGTCCACCGCCTGTTGTTCAAGCACCCATTCGACGTATCTACGACATTGTGAATGGTCAACTGGCTTCAGTGGTTGTGTGAGCTGGACTTTATATGGATGTAGGTGTAGACCCAAATGCAAAATACGCCATAATGTGCCGTAAGACAGTCCTAATTCCTGAGAACGACGAAGAATCAACACATTCGGGTCTTCGGCAACACTTTCACTTACAGCAGCTATATTTTCAGTGGTATGAGCGAAACGATGATGCACAGGCCTTACAATATCTGTAACCAATCCAGTCTCTTCAAATTTCTTCACAATCTTGCCAATTGCTTGCGTAGCTGGACGATTATGTAAACCATATCCTCCTCTTAAAGCACGATATGTGACTGTGGCAGAATCACCATTTTTGAAGTAGGTTTTAACAATTTTTATGCGTTGAGCGATAGTTAAGTGATCCATTTTCGTAAATGTCAGACTTTAAACTGAAAAAAAATTGGTTTAACAACTTAGTTTGACAGATGTCGAATTCCAGCCCTATACTTTTGAAACCGGAAAATGGATAACCCATTATCTATGTCTCCAAGCTGTATCATGCAGTTAATCATCCAAAAAAATCCTAAAAGCGGATTGTTTTAAAATAGTATTTGGTTTCGTACTTTTTGAGATCTTCCGAATTTCTTCGGAACCTAAAAGTTAGTCTAAGGTTAAGAAATCCGTACCCCAACCTAGAGACACCATAACAAAACCGCTCTTATAATAAATTAATAGCATTGTCCAATATTAATTAAAGTCATGAATTTGCTCTTAAAAAGTTTCAATATTGCCTTTTAATGCTTTAAGTAAATATGTTTTTTTTTTTTGTTTTCTTTTACAATCGAATATTTTTTATAGTTGAGACCAAAGCAGTATTTTTCTTGTAGCCGATCCCATTTAATTTGTATTCCAATTAAAATATACAATAGAGGTTTCTTTTATTATAAAATAATGCAGCTGCAAGTTAGTTATGCTATGGAAACCGTTTTAACTGCTGAAGACAAAAATAACCTTGGTGAGATATTTTTTTTTTATTGTTATTATTGTACCTTGTACTCCCCCACTGCAAGATTGTTCGGGTTGAGCAATTGATTTAGGTATTATGAGAAATCGAAACACGGAAAAATTGTAAAATTAACATTTCAGACTAAAAGATTGGTTATAGAGATCATATAGAGGTACCTACATGTATATATTCAAGACCATGTACCAACATGCCAAAAGGTATTATTAATTTGTATTTTGTTTAAGAGACGTTAATCTTATATTCACTGAGATGGAAAATAATCGTGTTTTTTTTTGTACAAAATGAAAGTAAAACAATATTCTGCATGTACAATTATATAATAAAATTGTATTTTCATTATTTTTTTAAGCAAGCAAGTTCGAACTATCTTAGGGCTAAAATAAAATGTAGGTACATCGTTTGAACTTACTCTTGTAGCTAATAATACTGACGCTGTTAGTAGGTACATATTCTAGTTACCATTATGTAGGTTTAAAGCCTATGTAGGTAATAATACCTAGATCCTTAGTATAATGAATTGTTCAATAGATGATTCAAGGAATGTGTACATTAGGTACCTGCCAACCAAGAAATGAAAAAAAAAAACAAATGTATTTATTCTTTAAAAAACGAAAAACTATTGTTTTGAAAATTTGAGTACCTATAGGCATGTTTTGTTAACATTTTTACTGAGCAATTGCATACAAAATAAAATGCACGACTGGATCGCCCGAACTTGCTCTTGATTTCTATTAAGAATGTAAATATATTTTTAAAATCCTTTTTTTCTTTATTTTTGTTTTTCAAAAAAAATGTATGTGACAATTTTACATATTTAATAATATAAACTTAAAAAATCCAAAAAAATATTTTTCCAAAATTTTGGTAGTAAAAATTTTCGGTATGTAAAATTTACGTAAAAGTTTTGATTGAAATTCGTCGAATAGCTTATGCGAAGGTCGAAAATCAAATATTTAAATGGTTGTATGACAGGTACCGTTAATATCAAAATATTTACCTTTTTTTTACCAAAATGTAGACTATACATAAAGTAGTGCACCTACTTTTTTTCTTGTCAAAATCGTTAAATCCATTTTCGAGATAATTAAGATGGTAGAACAAATTGTATGGCAAGCACCGTTATTTTTGGAGCTATTTAAGACACTTATTATAAGCAAGTTTGAAGAAAATCGTTTTAGCTGTTTAGCCTGTAGAGCGTTGTACAGACAGACGGTCGAACGGAATTGCGGAAACCACTTTTTTGGTGTTCTCCATCACCGTAATGCTTAGTTTGATTAAAACCTCGAGCAAAACTTTCCTTATAGTACTTATAGTCACGGAAAATAATATATTCACTTCGAAAAAATCCAGGCAAAGCTGAATTTTGATGGATAGCTTCAAATTAATATCCTAAGCATTTCCTGAAAAGTACCCTAAATTTGGAGTGGACCAAAAAATTTTGGAATGATGGAAAGGCGGTAAAATTATTTTTTTTCCAAATTACTCGAAAACCATAGGTTTTTTTTTGAAAAAAAAAACTGTTGTTACACATTGTAGATCATGTCATTCTACATACAAAAGATTCAGAGAGTTTGTATAGAACAATTGACACATTTTTCACATTTTTCATTTCACATTTTTCCAAAAAAAAAAAAAAAAAAAATGTATTAAATTTATGTTTTTGAGTGTGGAGATTTTTTGTTTTTAGCTATGTTTGGAAAAACATGTTCTTGTAAAAAAGCCAAGTGTGAAACCGGAAGAGAAATGCTGCCATCTTATAAATAATACTTTATTTTATTTTGTTCCATAACTCCCAAAACCTTTATTTTTCTCAAAATTTTCTAAGAACAACTTGTAGACAGTACAATTATCTACAAAATGACATATTAATGAATCCTGTATGTCAATTCGTTCTTAAGTTATAGAGTACCGAAGTTTAATTGTTGGTCAAAGTGGGAGCTGTATTTAGTCTGGTTGCTTTAACGAATGAATTTAAAATATATATCATTTTGACGAAGGATTTAACTTTGGTACATCCAATAGTGAGAAAGTCGCAAATATATGTAGAAAGTAGTTCTATGGGAAGTACCGTTGATATTTTTTTCTTATTTTACTTAAAAGTGGACTGCATAATTTAAGAACCCACACAAGTTTTTATCAAAATTCTTGGAGCCGTTTTTTGAGAAATAATTTTTTCTTAACGTTTTTTTTTTAACATTTGTATGGAAGATACCGTTGTATTTTATTTCAGGAAAAAGTTTTTTTTAACTTTTCAAGATAATGTAAAAAAATCCATTGAGTCATTTTCTAAATTTTAAATTTTCAAAAGAAGAGTTGTTTGTTTTTAATTCAGATAAATAGTTGTTTGAAAAAATTTGACTTACATTAGTGTTTAAACTTTCTGGGAGCTTTTGCATTAAAAAAAATAAAAACAATAAAATAAACCGTTTTCCAGAAAATTGAAAACCAAAAAACTGGTTCTACTAGAGGTAGGTACCAATAAAAAAAAACCGAATTTACCTTTTTCCTGCATTAATAAACTGAGTTTTTCTTGCGATTCTAGGTACATACTATAAGGCAAGTAATGCATTTGTAAACAAAATTCTAACGATAAAACATGACATTACGATTATGGAGAAGCCTGAAAACGTGATCGACAAAAAATGTCTGTCTGTCTGTTAGTCCGACAGTCTCCGTCTGTATGTATAACGAGCTGCAGCCTTAACGGCGTGAGCGATTGCCTTTAAATTTGATATGTGTGATTCTTTTGGCATTCCTCAGAGGGGAATTGAGATTTTATTTTTAGCCCTAAAAAGAACGGTACCTGCCATACAACCATTAAGGAGAATCTTATTTTTCTCGAAAACGGCTCTAACGATTTTGATAAAAATTTTGGACAATTTTTATGTTTGTACCAGCTATCATTTGATGAGAACCAAATTTACGGAAAAAGGTTATTAACTGTATAACTTTCATTTAATTTTTTGTTTTTTAATTTTTGGCTTTCTTTGTAACGGCCATTTAGACTTCTGTTAAATTTGATATCTGAGAAGATCTAGGTAGCCAAACTAATTCTGCATATCAGAATTTTCAACATCTCTTTTTTTCTAATTAAAATTAATTTTTTTTTTTTTTTTTGAAAAATCAATATTTTTAAAACTATCAACAAAAAAAATATTTTAGATTATATATATTAAAAAGCTCTAAGAAACTGCCTAGAAACATTTCAAAAAAAAAAATTATTTCAAAAAACGAAAAATAAAAAATAGGATTTCATCAAAATCCTACAATTTCCGAGATACTTTTTATGAAATTTTTCTTGATCCGTGTCATCTAATTGTGTTCTTCGTTTTTTCGAGAATCTGCTTAAAGTGATGGTTTTAACAGTTTTTATCAGTTTAAAAAACGATTTTTTCCCACCTATACATCATTCATGCACTTTCATTAAATACGTATGTATGTACATACCTAGGCGCCATCTATATAGTTATTATTACATATTACTCTTATAATTTACAAAATTAAAATCCATTTAAATATACATTTGTAGGATGGTACCTATGTAACCATTCATTGAATCATGCAGTCGACAATTCATTATTCTAACGTTCAAGGTAATCTTACATACTTCGGCTTTAAACTTGCACAGGATAACTAAACTAGACTACCTATACCTACAAGCAACGTCAGTAGTTAGCTACTATTTATACTAAATACATATAACTATAATTTTTGAAAAAAAAAAAATAATGAGCTGTTTTCAAAATATAAATTTTTAATTTTTTTTAAATGCTTATAAAAATACTAAAAAAATATTAATTGAAAATATTGGTCTGCAGTATAAATTGGGCAACCTAAACCTTTATATATATGAAATTTCGAAAGAATCGGTTAAGCCATTTATGAGTCGAAAGCAAACAAAAAAACGGCCTTTGGAAAGTACCGTATTTAGACATTTTTTAATTTTTTTTTCAACCATGTCATCGGTCGTACCTAAAAAGCTGCACTGAATTTTTTAAATCAAAATCGTTAGAGCCGTTTCCGAGAAAAATAGACTTTAACGTAACGGTTATATGGCCAGTACCATTATTTTTTTTAGCTAAAAAAACATTTCAATTTCGCCTCTGTACAATACCTAAAAAACTGTATATATACCAAGTTTCAAGCAATTCGGGCCACCCGTTTGGGCTGTAGGTGTCTATAGTTACATACAGACAGACTAACAGACACACATACAGACGGATAGAATTTTTAGACCATCTTCTTTCGTATTCGCTATCTCAAAACTTTTTTTTTCGACGAATGCATAACTTGCCTTATAGTACCTATAATCTCAAGTAAAAAAAAATCACATTGAATATTACATACTCTTAATAGACAAAAGCTATTATAAAATGTTAATTCATATAAGCTAACATAAAATGCACAAAACAAACAAAACCAATTTGTAATAGTTTTGTTTAGAAAGTACCTATAACAGGTACATTTTATGACTTCTCGCAATTCATTTACGTATGTCCTACCATAAAAAAAAACTCATAATTTGCCCAGATCGAGACGTTAAGATAAAACAGATTGCAGTTAAATAACGAGTATTTTTATAGCGAAAAATTGTTATAACTTTTACCTAAATTATCTTCTAAATCGATTGACCCAAGCAAAAAAGAATCCTGAAGTTTCTCGTTCTGCTCTGAAATAAGAAGTTCGTTGAAAAATAAACATGTCACATTTGGAAAAGTTTTCTTGCCCAAAACTAATTACACAAAATATTAATTATTTTGTTCAGCTTTATTGCATAACAAAATAATATCAACATTTGAATATTATCATAAATGGTTTAAAATTTTGGGCTTCACTGATTGCGGTTTAATTTTGAAATTCCATAACTACATTATTTCTGAATATTTAACATATATTTATTTTTAAACCTCAAATTATGTATAATGATATATATTACATTTAAAGTCTAGCATTTAGTTTTGAATTACAACAGCAAGTATATGCGATTCAGTGGTGCAATTAATTGCCTTTATTATATATTAAGCCATCTATCACAATACCTACATAAAACATGCTTACACACGTTAACCCATACGCAATCTGTATATCATCCAAACAAACATATAACAAAAGTCAGCGTTTGTAATGGCCAATGGGCAGTAGTCATATTCCACTCTTGTGGTAGGTTATGCATGAATATGTGCCCTATATTTAGAAAACATAATAATAGTTAACTATTGGTTATGTGCTATTAATTAAAAGCATTTGGCATATATCTACTTGCTATTCATTATATTACAAAATAAATAATATAAACTTATGTATAAATATATCTGCAAATGTTACTATGTAAGAGTATACATAATATGTCTGTAGGCAAGTAGACCTATCCGAATATTTTACCTACATAATATTCTTTTTAATGTTATTAAATTAACCACATTTTTGATAACCACAAACAAGAATTTATGACAACCCAAGTGGGACCAAATAAAGAGAGTTTTATACAGTCGTGTGCAAAATAAATTGTATACTAAACAAAAGTAAGAGTAAGAAAAATTGTAAATGTTGAGTTGGTCTTAAAAGCTGTTGTAAACTGTCGAGTAGTGGTTTCAGTTGTTTTTCTGTATGGCTGGTCATTTTAAGGCAATAAGAATATGTTTTTAGCACAACCAACCCGTCTCGCGATTGTTTTACAGGCATTTCCTTCACTTCGAAGCGTTTTGATAATTTCTTTAACTGATGAGAACAATGTGATTTACGACCCAATTTTACTCCTACCAGTTTAAGAATAAATAATAAAAAAAAGAATACAAAATAATAAATAAATAAAAATAATAACGTACTTCTCGAATGAGAGTATTAGAATTATACAACAATTTTTTTGAACAGCCAAATTTAACAATTGTATCATTGAATTGACAATAAATCAAAGCAAAGGCTGGAGGTACGTAAACCAGCAAGAAGAGGATATAAGAGTGGTGCGTCATATTTTATAAGTCATTTTAGTAGCACTTGTTTCACGCTTTCTGAAGAAAATTAAAGCTTTCAAACATTCTTTTTCGCACCTATTATTTTGCACATCACTGTATATGTATGTATTTATGTATTATTTCTATAGGACAAAAATTGTGGTCTGGCAGCTGGTGCTGCCGGTCAATAAATAATAGAATGCATTTTATGCACCCACCAATTTTATATTATTTTATAATAATTATTGTTGTTAAAAAAAAACCACACTTACTTAACGGATCTTATTGCATTTTAATTTAAACTTTTAAATAAAATTATTCAAATTTGTCAAATGGAACACTGCATAGTCCATTTTCCACAGCTAGGACTTTTAAGAGGAAGAACAGAAACGACCATTGTTACCGAATTCGTTTCTAACAGGATGTGATCATTGCAGGTCGGTACTGATGCGGGTTAAGTGTTCCTCAGGGTAGTAATCTCTGTCTAGTACTCTTTTTCTTGTCTTGTCTTTAAATTTCTCACTCCGTTTGTATATATTATGTAGGTGCTCCTATAACTCCCTTAAGTCTCTTGGCAGAATATTTTAAACATTGTTCGTTTAAGGAAATGACCGGTTCTAGTTAATGTAGTCATTTAGATCCGATTATCCGAACACTTGTCTAATTATTTATTTCCCAATTTTAAACAACTCTTCTAACTAATATGGATTTTGTAATGCAACGGAGCAAATTTACGTTCCAAGTTCTTAACTTTCATGTAGGAGTATATATAAAAAAAAATTATAAATAATTGATTTTTTGAACTTTCATTTATATAAAAAAAATAAAATGCACGACTGTATCGTACGAGCATGCTCTTGTAGCTAATAACATTAATGTAGCTAAACATTGACGCCATTTAGTATTTAGGTAGGTAGCCTAGTTATCCTATGCAAGTTTAAAGCCGATGAAGTTAAGAATACCTTGATTCTGAGTATAATGGATTGTCGAATGGATGATTCAGGAATAGTTAGGGTAGGTACCTACAAAACCATATTTAAATCTATAGGTAATGGATTATACAGGGTGTCCACCGGGAAGGAATGCTACTTTGTTTGTTTATTATTTTTGATTTAATGAAAGAGAATTGATCTTATGTTGATAAATGTTTTATTTAATGTCCGCAATTATGTATGGAATACAATAACAGGTAAATGTCCGCCTCTGTTAGTCACAAAAATCCTCGCTCATTTGATCACATTTTTCATTACATTCTCACACATTTCACGAGGTATTGCATTAATTTCATCACGAATATTTTGCTTGAGTTGCTCAAGCGATTCTCGTTTGTTTGGATAAACATTGCTTTTCAGATATCCCCACAAAAAGAAGTCCGGAGCAGTCAAATCAGGCGATCGGGGAGGCCAATTAACATCACCATTTATTGAAATAACTTGTTGTGGAAAGATGTCTCGCAGTAATTCCATTGTAATCCTGGCTGTATGCGATGTGGCACCGTGTTGTTGATACCACATGTTAATCAAGCCCAAAGCATGCAGTTGTGGCGTTAAAAAGTTTTCAATCATATCACGATATCGCTCCCCATTCACAGTTACCGTTACGCCGTTTTCATTTTCAAAGAAGTAGGTCCAATGATTCCTCCTGACCAAATTGCACACCAGACTGTAACTTTTAATGAATGTAAATACATATATGCATATAGAACTGTATGATGGCTTACAATGTATGTAAGTTTCAGGGAATTGCACAAAAATACGTTAAAAGTGAATACTAAAAAGGAATCAATAAATTGATAACACATAATTAAATGTTTTTATATTGCTTTGTAGTTTGAGGGAAAACAATGATGCCAATTGAATTCCTGGGCCCATGTTCTGTTACTCAGGCTATATCTTTTCCTCAATTAACGTCACTGAAAAAAATGGGTTTCTGTAAGTTGAGGCGATACCTTAAATTTTTAATTTGTTTGACTGGGATTTTCCAATGTAAGGCGATAAATTGAAAAAGTCATTTTAACAACAAAACAAACATTTTTTTTTTGTTTCTCGAATACTTTCATCGATTCGAAAGTTACAGAACATTGGCCCTGGATAAATAAGAATATATCAATCAAAAATATCAAAAAAAAAAATCAGTGACTGGGTTTTGGAAAAATCGATTTTTCTAAAAAAAAAAAATTATTTATTTTTTAAAAATCGGAAAAGTTTTAGTTTTAGCTGTTTTATTCACTTTAAGGGAGCATATTTGCATAAAAAAGTAATTTAAATCGGTCCATCCAATAGTGAGAAAGTAAAAGTATAAGTACGCAAAATAAAATCTTATATATAAAGAACAATCCAAATTATGTTTGTGCGCTATCTTCTTTTTTCGGCTTGATCGATTTGAATAAAATTTTCAGGAGCTCTTGAGACATGTTTGGAGAGTGCATAAAAGAAATCTGTTTGTTGTCCGATGTCTAGAACCGGAGTTATGACCAAAAATTCACTCACATGTTTGTTATTGCTTTATTAGTATAAATAATATGTTTTGTTTTGCATACGCACACTTTTATTTTGGTTTCTCTTTATTGCCGTGTGTATGAACACAACTAATTTATTTGATTCCAATTAAATGGATTTTGATATTTTATTTTGTCGGTTGTCTAGAATGTTCCATGGACTTTTTGGACGACTTAAAGGTGAAAAATTCGTTGTGAATCTTTCGAAATCTCGGTTAATTGTGAAATTCATTGTAATAGAAGATGTTTTGCGTGTATTTTGGATGGAGAAGTTTTTGAGATATATATTAGATGACGCTTTTCTGCGATCAATGCCACAACGTGATAGAATGCGTTATACATTGACTTAGGCTCTTTCTATTCAGAAAATGTGCTATTTTTCTTTCTGAAATAAATTCGTATTTGGGTATTATTATACTGATTCCGATTTAACCTGGGTTGACGTACACGTCTTGCAGAATTTCCGAGATAATCAAACTCAAGAGGTAGATACGTGCAGAAGAAATAAATGGAGTCATGCCCATATTGCACAGCTTCAAACTGCTCAATTCGACAAAAAGTTATTAAATGAAGAAAAGTGGTAATTGTAGACTTATATCGCGCTTCTTTGGAATACGATTACGCAATCGGATTTACTTTTTCGATGCTCCCGGTAGGACATGCAAGACATTCGTCTTTAGTTGATTCTCGCAACAATTCGGTCAAGATCTCTTTCGTTGCCTATGGCATATATGACATTGCTGCCACACTGTTTGAAGGCGGTCGAAATGCACATTCCGCTTTGAAGCTGGCGATGAATTTTCTCATGGTTGACAAGCCAATGACGTGCACAATGACCAATAATTCGGCGACAGCTAAATTGAAATTTCGCGAGAATGCAAAATCATAATTTGTGATGAATGCATGATGGTGCATAAACGAGAATTGGAGGCAGTTGTAACAATGAAAGATTTACAAGGTGATTCGAGATGATATGGTGGGGATATGGTATTGCTCAGTTGAAATTGACCACAAATATGAGAGTGGCATTGTACTTTCAAGACGACTGCTGGCACTTGGCAATGGCCAAATTTCTGTTAATGTCTCGACTGCATTGATATCATTCGCGGCTAATTTTTGCGTGTTAACAACGTTGAAGGAGAAACTCTTCACCAAAGTAAAGTGTTCCCCGGCATTGCAAAAAAATTATAGGTATATATAGACTACCAACGAAGAAAAAGGACGTCGTCGATAGCTTGGTAAATAGTCTTTGTTGTTTGTTTTTGCGCCGGCAAACAAATCGAAACACATTGTTTATCATATCACTCTCTACTGATTTTAATATCTGTGTCTTATAATAGCTCTGCAGTTCATTTGAGGGTGTTAAATTGGCCGAGGCGAAGTTCGCCTGGTCCGCTAGTATTTTTATACTTAAAAGTGGACAGCACTAATTTGAGAATAAACACATTTATTTAAAAAGAATTTTAGAGCCGTTTTTGAAAAATAAATTATTTTCTTAACGGTTTTTTAGCATTTGTATGGGAGGTAAAGTTGTATTTTATTTTAGGTAAAATAGTTTTTTTTAACTATTGAAGATAATGTCAAAAAAAAAACTGCCAAATATGAAGTTTCGAACAAATCTTTTGAGTCGTTTTCGAAATTCTGATATCAAAAAAAATTTTTTTTTTTAATTTGCAAAAAAAAAATGTTGATAAATGTTGGTGTACAATAGCGGTTAATGTTTCTAGGTGATTCTGCGTAAATAATTAAAAAAAAAAAATTCAAATAAACCGTGTATTTTTGGTGTTGATAATTTTATTTTTCTAAGAAAAATGACCAAACGATTCTTATTTTTAAAAAATATTCAGTTAAGTAATAAATGCAAAATGTACTTTTTCGTAATTCATTTTTGCCAAAAATGGTTTATAAAATATATTCTCTATTTCTAGTAGAACCATTTTTTGGATTTATATTTTCTCGAATACGGTTAATTTTGTTTGAATTATTTTATGGAGAAGATCCTAAGAAGGTTAAGCAGTGTAATCAGTGAAATTTTTGTAAACACTTAAAAACTTTTTTTCTAAAGCAAAAAAAAAACTGAAAAGGTTCTCAAAAACGGCTCCAAGAACTTTGATAAGAAAATGTGTGTGTTTTTAAATTAATACAATTCACTTTTAAAATACAAAATAATTTAATTTTGCGATCTTATTTTTACTTGCGATTATAGGTACTATAAGACCAGTTACGGGAAAAGTCTATTAACGTTACTTTTCATATAACGGTTGTTTTTTAAGTTTTGGGTTTCTCGAGAAATGTGCGTTGGATTTCTGTCAAATTTTGTATCTGAGAAGATCTAGGTAGCCAAACTGATTCTGCATATCAAAATTTTAAATAACTGTTTTTTTTGTAATTAAAATTATTTTTTGAAAAATCAATATTTAAATTAATTTTAAATTTTACAGTCACATGTATTAATAAACATATATTCTAAGAAACTGCATACCAAAATAAAAAAAAATTAAATTAAAAAACTAAAAATAAAATAAATTTATTTTGACCAAATCAACATTTTATGTAAAACACCCTGTAAATTTCGACTAGAAAACTTCTGCAAATATTTAGATCTCAATTTTGGCGACTTATCAAAATGACAATAGTCAAATCTCTATAAACGCCCCGCTAGATTTCTTTTTTTTTTTAACAAAAAAAAATTAAATAAAAAGAATGCCATTGAAATGGAAATCAAATAAAAGATGATTAGATTGATGAAAGTTTTGTCCACTCAAATTTTAAATTTGACAAGGCCAGCGGGTAGAATATCGATTATGATATAAAAGAAAGAGTTTGTCTTTGTTTAATGACATCAGCAGTGAATAATTGTCAGTGAAAGTAGATATTTAACATTCGACTTGTATATAGTATAAACATTCTTATCAAGTATATTCGATCGTGTTCTTATATTAAATGCAAGAGATGCCATCAAGCTGAATGCTTATTAATTCACACGATTTGACCTGGCCTTGCGTTTCATGGTTCTATAGAAGATAATTGTTTCGAATGCAAAGTAAAAAGATATCACGACAAGATTATTCTTACTTGATTGTAGTTAATAGAAACGTGATCTCATACCTGTGGTGGAATTTAGGCTTTGAGAATTGTTGCAATGATTTTATTTCTGAATTTTGGTTCGATGAATACAATTTTATCTTTTGATAATGAAGCATGTTGGGTTGCTGATGGCCGTTTTAATATTCCCTTGAATAAGGTCCTCCAATACCTTCAGGAAAGTGTAAGCAATTCTCTTTGAAGAAGTAGCATGCCTGCTTTACCAATTTTGACAGCTATAACCGGAAATGTGTCGAAACCGTAGTATTTGTGTTCACACGCCAATATTTTGGTGAACGTATTCGAATTTGTATTGTCTTGTCTGTATTACCGAAAGATTGTGTTCAACAAGACTATCGAAACGCGCGCCGCCATATTTGATTTTCAAAGCTGCTAGAGTGTTTCGGTCAACAGTTGACTCTGTGACTTTTTTGTTCCCCGATTAATTAACAGGAATGTGGACGAGATGTAGTTCGAGTAGGTTGCCCTGCATAGCATACAGTACTAGAAACAATAAACTTATTTTCGGAAATTGGATCCTAAAGATTTTGTGATTTGGCTTAGCTTATCTTGGAAATACGGTAGGCGTAGATTTGTCTCCAGCCAATAACATTAAGAGCCGGAATTTCTGTCAGGAGTTTTTTGAAAAAAAAAAACACGAATGCAAATGCTGCAACGGAAAACAAGAGCAGTAAGGGAGGAGTACCGTGGAAAGAGAAGGAACTAGAAAAAACCCTGCGAAGAAAGAGCAGAGCAACCGCAGTTTATCAGCTCAGGTATCTCGAGGAATCTTGGACCGCCACCAACACCCGCCGGTTCTACAAAACAGCCAAGCAACTGGCATCTGGTTATAGGAATGGCACGCAAGCTCTTCGAAACAGCGAAGGTAACCTATAGTCACCGAAGCACAGGGAATTGTGGACGTGTTTGGGCAGCACTTCAAGCAACTGCTTAGTGGGCATTATGTAGAGGAAGCAACGGGAGAGCAAAGAAGCATGAGACCAGTCAAAGAAGATCCAGTCCCAGCGCCCAGTACTTAAGAGGTTAAGAAAGCCATCCACAAGTTTAAGAACAACAAATCCGCCGGCTCGGATGGCCTACCTGCGGAACTATTCAAGTATGGAGGAGATGTCCTGGTAGGGCGCATGCACCAGCTCATCAACCCAGTGTGGAAGGAGGAAAGCATGTCCGACGACTGGTCAAATAGCTCCATATGCCCAATCTACAAAAAAGGCGATCCTATATCCTGGAAAAACTACAGAGGCATATACCTGCTTAATGTTGACTCCAAGA
Organism: Philhelius pedissequus; assembly: GCA_910595825.1. Taxonomy (NCBI): domain Eukaryota; kingdom Metazoa; phylum Arthropoda; class Insecta; order Diptera; family Syrphidae; genus Philhelius; species Philhelius pedissequus. The sequence goes on from OU343160.1 coordinate 54,816,391, forward strand.
TCCTATCCAACGTACTATGTGAGCGTCTTAAACCTTTCTGCAACACTATCATCGGCACGTACTAGTGTGGCTTCAGGCCAGGCAGATCAACGATAGACCAAATCTTCACCTTGATGCAAATTCTGGAAAAGACGAACGAATTTCAAGTCGAGACGTACCATCTTTTCATCGCCTTCAAAGCCGCATATGATAGCATAAGTCGCCAAGAGTTTCTATTGGCGTTGTCGGAATTTGGGATCCCGAAAAAACTGATCCAGTTATGCCGCATGACGTTACAAAACACGCGGTGCAACGTGCAAATGGGAAACAGCTCATCTGAGCTTTTCCAGACGTGTTCAGGGTTTAGACAAGGAGATGCCCTATCATGTTACTTCTTCAACATAGTCCTGGAGTAGATAGTACGCAAGAGTGGTGTTAACCTGGAAGGCACTATCTTCAACAGGTCTTCCCAACTGCTTGGGTATGCGGGCCACATCGATATCATCGGCCGCTCAAAGCGGGCTGTACTTGAAGCATTCACAGCTATTGATGAACATTCAAAATGCGATGGTCTTGAAGTGAATGAGGACAAAACCAAATATATGATATTTGGTCCTAATGCGAAGAGGGCGAATGGAGGAGAAGATTCAATCGAGAATTGTACGAGCTGTACCAAGATGTGGATGTAGTACAAAGAGCCAAAGCGCGTCGACTACACTGGCTCGGCCACATCGAGCGAATGGACAACAACGCTCCAGTCAAGAAAATATTCGAATCCCAGCCCGCAGGTTCGAGACGACTAGGAATGCCGAACCTCCGCTACAGGGACCAGGCGGTTACAGACGCAAGAGCGCTTGATCTGGACGACGATGGAGCGTGCGAGGGACCGCAACCAATGGAAGACCGCAATATGTCAGGCAGCGACCCTCCATGGATCGGGAGCCAGATAAGTGAGTAAAGTAAGTAAGTTTTTTGAAAAACGTCTGGTGTTTTTTCGGTTCTATATTTAAATAAATGCAAAAAAAAAAGATTTTCGGAAATTAAGGCAGAAATATGATTATGTCATAATTTAAAAAAATAAGGCTGAATATATTCTGGTGCTTGGCATTATTTCGATGTTGGAAAGATTATAAATGGCCTATTTGACTGAATGCAATGTGAACAGTTTTCTAACCTTAATCAAACTTCAAAATGGATTCTCTTTCCGGTTTCCAATGATTTTCAAGTCCTTTTTCGGTCTCTTTTGTTCACGCAACTCCATTTCTCAGCTTATGATAACTTCAGTTGCAAAATATGACCCAACGTAATAGTTAGGACCTGTCTCTCTGTCCTCGAGTCTGCAGCCTAAACGGTTCGGTGGATTTGCTTCAAACTTGGTACATATTTTTTTTCGGCAATATGCCCACACGTTTTTTTTCGTTTTTTTTAAAGACGAAAAATAACAGTAGCTCCCATACATTTTTTTTTTACGAAAAACAAAAATCTTATTTTTCCAACAATTTTTATAAAAAAAATCATTTCATTGATGAAGGGAAGGAGTACCTTTAGTATTTTTTTTGAAAAAAAATTTTTATTTTTGGTACACAGTAGAACCATTTCTTGGTTTTCGATTTTCTGAGAAACCATTAATTTGATTTGTTTAAAATTTTGTACACAGAGGCTCCTAGAAAGTTTAAACACTGTAAATGTTTAATTAATGTTTGTAATTAATGTTGTTTTTTGAAAACTCAAAATTTCGAAAACGACTCGATAGATTTTTTAGAAACTACGTACTTGACGGAAAAACGACTTCAAGAATTTTTATTAAAAAATGTGCGTATTCTTAAATTAGTACTTTTCACTTTTAAGTATAAATATATTTTATTTTGCGTACTTATTAACGGTGCTTCTCAAAGAACCACTTTACATATTTTCGACTTGCTCACTATTGAATATACCGATTATGATTATTTTTTTATTGAAATGATCCTAAAGAGTATTAATAAAACTACATACTGAAATTTTTAAAAACAAAATTTTGTCGATTTTTAAAAAATAAATAAACACATTTTTTGAAAAATCTATTTTTCAAAAGCCAATCACTGAATTATTTTGAAATTTGAATTTTGTATGTATATTAATAATATCTTCAAAATGGCGTTTAAAATTTTGTTTTCGATTTTTTTTTATTTTATAGCTCCAACGACTTCTTATTTTTTTTTATATATTCGTATTTAGGTATCCAGGATTTCTAATGGCATCTTTGTTTTCCCTTAAACTATAAGCAATATAAAAAACATTTACTTATGTCTATTATCCATTTATTTCTACTTTATTATAGGTTTACCCTTTTTCAGATTTTTTCATACGTCAGTGAATACTATATACAACATAGGTCCACATACATTTATATATACATATGTGTCTTTAAAAATCACATGAATCTTATGTATGTATATTGCATACCTACCAAACGACATCCTTCATTTTCATTATCATAAGTACATATTTACATACCCTAGGTATCCATGTATAAAGGTACATACATATTTCTCTGCTAACTTACATAATTAAAATCCATAACCTAGATTTAAATATACATAGGTACATACATTTGTAGGTACTTACGTACCACTCGACAATTCATTATACTAAGAATCAAAGTTTTCTTAATTACATTGGCGCAAAATTTTAAACAGCCTGATGTTAAGGGCTTAGCATGATACTACTTAACAGTTTGCTAATATTAAAGCACTTTACTAAAATTTTCCTAATTTTTAAGTCTTTTTAACTAGCACCATACTAAATCTGTTTTCTTAATTAACTACAACTAAACACGCTTAAGGTAGTGCAAAAAAGTAAGCGAACATAACTTTTTGACGTTTGTGAATGTCAAAGTGGCATATGGATTTAGTACGATACTAAAAAAATAAAGTAGCCATTTTGTGATTTTAACTTTAGTAAAATGTTAAGAAGAACTGGTTTAAAATTAGCAAAATCCTCTTTTTAGCCTTGTATCACACTAAAAATGATTTAACATATTACTAAATCGATTAAAATTTTGAGCCATTGGCGCAAAATTTTAAACGATTTAATAAAATGTTAAAGCCAGTTTAGCAATTTACTAAGCTAAAAAGATGACTGAGCTAATTTTGAACGGTTTTAACATTTTACTAAAGTTAAAATCACGGAATGGCTACTTTAAGTTTTAGCAATTTGCTAAATCCATTATGGAATCTGATAGTATATCAGCCTGGCACTCGGGGTGCCCAGGTTCGAGACCTGCTGGTGCACAATTTTTTTTTTTTGTTAATAATGAAGTTAAAATGATGAAAATAGAAATAACTAACTAAATAGTTATTCAATCAATAAGCACTTAGGAAATTGCTAACTAGTAAAAAGTTAAGCCCTTAACAATGGGTTGTTTAAAATTTTTCGTCATGTCTTTAAACCTGCATATGATAGACTACCTACCTACTGAACAGCGTCAATGTTTAGCTACATTAAAGTTGTTAGCTAAAAGAACAAGTTCGCACGTTCCAGTCGTGTATATTATTTTTTTTTTAATTTAAACACTTTTTCCGTTTATTCTACCACGATTTAAATATAGGATTAAATATATTTAATATTTACGAACCAGATTGTAGTTAATATTTAATTTAGATTGAAAAAGTTCATATTGTTTAGCTTTGCATTGATATACGAGTATGTAATATTTTAAATTAAATTACTAACACACACACTCAACAGCTTATGCCCTAAGCCTCTTCAGACAAGATTTCAAAAAACATTAAACATATCCGTAAAGTCTTTGAAGTTGTTAATTACAAAATAATTCATTTGAAATATCTTTTTTTAAAGTAATGCTCAGAACATTATTTGCCTGACCCACAGGCATATACTTATAGGTAAATATCATAATAAATAGGCTAGGTAAACCTTTCTTTAGAATAAATTATGAGAGGTATGCTTATCCTTTTTAATATGTTTCCTTGTTAATTAGCTTTAAGGCTTAATTTGTCATTGGACAAGGTTTGAAATACATGAACAATATGTTTTTATAAGAAAATATGTATTCTCTGGTTGATATAGAAGCTATAGTGACACTCGCATATGTTAAGGTTATAGACCTTTCAAGTCCTTATTTTTTTTTTTACAACAAGATTGTGAACATTTTCCTTAAAAGGGGTATAAGTATACAGTGTAAATGTTAGTGTATTGCTTACTTAGAAAATGATATATATCTACCTCCTTCTTGGATTATAGCTGAAACATAATCCTGTTTGCATCCAGCAAGGCAAAAGGACATACACGGCTGGTAAAGCTTTTTTTTTTGTAGGTAGATACATACGTATCTAAATATGCCACGCATCAGCCTGGCATCCAAGAATTTGACATATTGGTTATTCGTTTTCGATTTCGAATATATGTATATGAACTTTAAATTCGATTATTTGTGATGGATAAATTAAATTTTCCCGTTATTCGTACATAAAACAACGATATTCTCGAGGGTGACACAAGGCTATGAGATTTCGAATGCACGACGACGGCGACGCGACGGCAAAATGTAGACTCGTACATAGGATAGGTACCTTCCTAACTTCAATTAAATAAAAGACTTAACGGCTCTTTAAAATCTCATTCATCTGCTAATATAAAGGTTATGCATAGTGTATTACGGTACTTCGCTCTCGCATTCATGGCTTAAAGCACAAAAAAGGATCTGCTGCCGGTTTATCTATTTATTTTTTTTTTCTTCCTTATCCGGCCATGTGAACCGAGAATATGATGGCGTGTGCATATGCTCGGCTTCAGATGTTCACATTCGCATTCGCATTAAGGAACGATGGGTTTAGGATGGAGCTAGGGTATATGTAGCTAGGAACGAGCGAGGTCCTTTGAAATTTAAATTCTTTTATTTATTCAAAATCAAAATGTTTGCGCTTCCTCTTCCCTTTTTAGGTTTTGGTTTTGGTTTTGATTCAGCTTGGCTTGGCTATAGCGAAGGCACACTCTTGGGTTCCTCTTGCGCGACATATGTATACAAACATATTCATATGTATATAGCTCACGTCAGCAATTTCCATCCAATTGGCTTCCTATAATATTGTACATGTACCGAGATATAGAGGTGGTAGATATGTCGTCCTCATCGTCCTTATACAACAGAGGAGCGAGATAAAATATATATCTTCGTTGCCTTATATGTATATCTAGTCGTTTGTTGGTATACAAAGGATCCCTTTTGCTTTGCTTGATACAAAAATAAACACAAACGCGAACAAAACTAGGCCTTTGACAGAGCCTTCTGCCTTACCAACATACTCGTATATATCGCAGAACCTAGAGAGAAAAAATAACGAACACAAAAAACAGGATTCATTTTAAGTGCGTGTACAGCACACTTGAATATGAGTTATTATGATAATTCATTGCGGTGTAAGGATATCATATTATGTAGATGGCTGTTATATATACCTATACTTTTTAGAGTTTAGACCGAAATACACAGACGGTTAAAAAGATGATTAAAGCGAATATTTGCCACAGAATACAATTTGTCGATATTTTCAACTGCCGCATAACTCGACAGGAAGGTAGGATATAGGTATGATGTGTTCGTATCCACAATTAGATTCTATAGGAATCTATTTATAATGTCACAGCTGGGGCTTGCCAAAGGACATTTGACGAAGTACCTATGAATGATGTTGCTCCAAAGATTATAAGTAAGTTTTGTATGGAAATTATTCTAATTTTCCTTAGGTATGGTATGGCATGGAATGGGTTGGCGCGCGGAAATAGGTATGTAAGTTAGAGCTTAGTATATTATAAAGAACAAAAACACAAACATCTGAGGAATACATTGGTATAACATGCATATTTAATACTTCATCTCATTGACAAAAAATCATATCATAGGTATACAGAATGGAATTATTGTAATAGGTATAATTTTCCTAATATGTATATATGGGAAAATGTATGCTCGTTTTTTATTCATGTTATGTAGGTATCTTTGGTTCTTTTTAATGGGATTTTAATAATATTATTATTTCTACAAAGAAGATAACCAAATTCGAAGAAAATATTCAGCAAATAGGTTTTTAGTTTGAAGCAGTGAAAGTACGTTTGGGAACTCATTTCTTGATAAAAAGAAAACAACATCAAAAATAGAACCCATTTATGCCTTTACAGGTACACACGGTTTTAGAATTATGTGGTATCCAACATAAGACAATTTTTAATTGAGACTTTAAATAAATAATATAGAAGTACATGTTGTCCAGGAAAATTAGATAGCAAAATGATGAAGCTTAAAAAAAATTCTGACAAAGCTGAATTTTAGTGGAGAGCTTCATTTTTATGTGTTAAGCATTTTCTAAAAAGTGGGGCGAAAAATTAATTTTTTTCCAAATTACTCGAAAACTATAGGTTCTTTTAAAAAAAAGTTGTAAGTACGCAATGTAGCTCATGTTATTAACACACTTTTTATCGTACAATTGATAGATTTGGGGAAAATGGTTGAAAACATTAGGGTGTAATACATTTTTTTAGTGTAGAATAACATGAGCTACAATGCGTAGATACAATACATACAACTTTTCAAAAGAACCTATAGTTTTCGAGTAATTTGGAAAAAAACTGAATTTTTTCCCCTTTACAGCATCCGCTAATTTTTGCTCCGCTCCAAATTTAGGGTTCTTTTTAGGAAATGCGAAGGGCATACAAATGAAGGTCTCCACCAAAATTCAGCTTTGTCGGAATTTTTTCGAAGTGAATGTCTTATTTTAAGATGTCACCTTAAAGGTGTCTGCCAGACGAAACGCCCCACTGTAGGGGTTTGACAAGTGTCAAACAAAGTTTGAGACACTATCCCCTTAAACATATCAAAAAATCAGCTTTGATAAAATGACGTATGTCTGCCGGCCCTGTGCTCTTACTCTATAATGTCATCTGACAGTATATCAGCCTTGCACGCAGGGGGCCCAGGTTCGAATCCTGCTGGTATACACTTTTTTTTTTAATAATGAAGTTAAATCAATAAAATATAAATATCGAATTCTTATTTAGAGGACATGCTGGGCTTCCATCAACTTAAAATTAATTTACAATGCATAAACACAATAATTGTGTTCATCAAAATTCAAACCCTACAAATGCTTTGTTACCTGGTTAACTATCATTTTACTAGTTAACAAAACGTTTAAAATTTATGAAAAGTTAGTAGGCTACTATGTAAATAGTAAATTGTTTACTAGTATCGTGTTAAGGCCTTAATAATAGGTTGTTTAAAATTTTGCGCTTTGTATATAACTCATATGGTCATTTTCAGTGGCAATTTCAGCAACAGGCACTAGGGTATTTTAAAGAGCTCTCCCATAAGGTTTGTACTGAAACTTCTTACATACGAACCAATGTATGTTGATGGCAACAGCATCAACATCTTCGTGGACTCGACTTGATTAAAGTCCCAACACATAGGACCAACTATGGGATGCATGAGCCATTGACAAGTATGGGTAGACTTTTAAATTGGAATTCAAACGTTTTTGATTTCAATATCAGTAAAATTAAATTAAAAAATCTACTCAAAACCAGTGTTCCACGCTCCTAAATGTTTTTTTTGTTTATTGTTATGTTCTTGTTTTGTATTGACGTAATATTATATGTTATATTTTCATGTTGTACTTGTGTTAGTGTTATTTGTAATAGAGTTTGCCTACTAACAACTAACACTGCACTAAATGATGAGCCGGTGGTATAACACAGTTTTCTGTGTTGGCAAACCATTGGTCGCAAGACGGAGCTTGCTATAAGATCTCTTCGACCAATTCTGATAGTGTGTTAAAAAAAAAAGCGGTCCCAACACAACGATTTCATTGCCAATTGTCATACCAATCAGTGGAGAGCGCTAATAATCGATGGTATCCAATTTTGTTATAGTAGAATGTTTACAAATATTTCGTACTGAACGGCATTACGTGCTGCAATGCACCTTCTAAGATCATATGATTGGAACATGTATCAACTTATCGGTTAGTAACGAGGGGGCCATAGATATGGGTTTAGGACCTCAACAGGTTTCTATTTGATGAACGACCACCAATTAGTCCAACTAAACCAATCTTTGTTTCATTTGAAGTCAAAAACTTAATTGATTTAAAATTCCCAATAGAGAGTTACCTTTAAATGGGGAAGACTTGCCGGAACTACTTAAAATTAATAGTGTCAAAAGACACCCTAAAATTCATTCTCTAACAATTCAGTTAGTTGAAAAATATAAATTGCTGTAGTATTGCCCAACTGAGAGATATTTTCCTCTGCTTGAATCGAATTCGTTTAAGGACATCAACTAGGCATTAATCAATACTCACAGGAATTTCGTATGATTTTTTCTTAAGATTCTTGTTAGTGTTCGATACAAAATGTTGTCATATTTGTTTTTGTTTAAACTTGATATGTGTCTAAACTAAGCATCCCAGAGACCTCAAAATTTACACATTTTTACTTGCAATTTAGATACCTAGGTACTAGAGGGCAATTTTTAAATTTGGGAAAAAATCGAATTCGAGAATTTAATCAAACTTGATATTACGATGATAGAGAACACCAAAAAAGTGGGTCCTGCAGTTCCATCTGTCTGTCTGTAGGCCGGTCTACAACCTAGTCGGCTAAAGAGATTTTCTACAAACTTGGAACTTAAACGTTTTAGGTGATTGACCTCAAATAGATTTTTGAATCGTTGTTTTAGCCCCAAAAAATAACGGTACCTGCCATAACATTTTTTCTACTATCTTAATTATCTCGAAAACGGTTCCAACTAAACAAAATTTGTGTACTATTCGACATTTGGTCTAAATTTGTTCTTAAATTATGTTATTATCACGGCGTGGCCCCTACCATATAACCATTTTTTTTATTTTCAACTTTTTCATGAACGGTTCAAAGGATTTCGATCAACATTTTTATGCTATCTTGCAATCCTCGCATTTCTAAATAAATCTCCATACCAAAATTTAAAAAAAACTATTTGTTGGGATTATTGTAGCGGATAGCTCCAATAAGTGGATAATTCCCTTAACCAGACACATTTTCGGGAACAAACTTCTTCTTTTAGTTTCTCAAACAAATTAATTTCTTATAAGCGGACACTCTCATAAACGGAAGCGGACACTTTATTATGCTCGATAGAAAACCTCCCATACGCGGGCACATCATTTTATTGAGGGATTATTTTTATCAACAAATCAAACAACCAAAAAAAACGAAAGGGCCCTTCCAAGTATAGTTTATCTTTTATTTTTACCACGTAAACAATTCCATAGGAAAGTCTGCGATAACCGGGCGCGAAGCTTTAATAACCGGACGGAGCGATGTTTTGTTGAAAACTTTTTAGAGGATTTCCCGAAGAACTAAGTTGGTATAATTTTGAAAGTATATGGTTCCATAACTGCACATGTCATTTCCTTTCCTTCTGGTATTATTTTTTTAGTCATTTGCTTTCTTATTATTTCCCTTAACCTGACAGTTCTCATAACCGGATAAAAATTGGCCGACAATGAGTGTCCGCTTATTAGAGCTTTCACTGTCCTTCGGAAACGGTTGTTTTTTCGAAATTTTGATTCCTTAATTTTTAATAATACACTTAAAATTGCCATACTAATACTTTTTTTTTAATTAAGGAATTTTTGTTTATAAAAATCTATATATAAAAACGACTTTAAAAATATATTTAGCTGTTTCTAAATACTAATAAATATTAGTTACAAAATGTGATCAAACGTAATAGCAAGTAAGTGAGATCCAGTCGTGCATTTTATAATTCTTTAAATTTGTCTTACGGCTAAACGTCTCGACCTAGCGCGTTAAAAATTGCATACTCGTGGTCAAGGAAGTGCAATCTTTCGATCGATATGAAAAATACGAATTTTTTTTTCAAAATCGACACATTAAAAAAAATATTTTTTCAAAAGTTCTAAAAAGAAAAAAAGTTGGTAAGTTTTTTTTTACAAAACTTTCAAATAATATTTTTGTATTACCTTTCTTATACAGGGTGTCGCACGAATCGTGCTACAATAAGAAATTTAAATAACTTTTATTTTAATCGATTTATTTCATTAATTTTTGTTTATTGGATTAAAAATTATAATTTATTTTAAATAACTAATGGTTTTTAAAGATGATAACCTCCACGCTCATCCACGCATATGCGGCACCTGATCAGAAAATTGTTCATTGCGGCCTAAAGGGTTGAAATTTGGATCGCCTCAATTATTGTCTTAATGGACTGCTTCAATTCAGTCGAATTCCTGGGTTTCATTTTGTACACTTCCTGCTTGACATAATCCCATACAAAAAAGTCTGGTGCAGCCTGGTCAGGTGACCTTGGGGGCCAGCGGAAAGTGCAGTTTCTGGATATCAATTTGTTTGGAAATTTTCGTTGTAGCTCCGCCATAACTTGTGTGCCTACGTGCACTTGCTCTATCTTGTTCAAACCAAATCCTGCTGAAAGGGATACGTCTTCGGAGAAGTTCTGGGCAAAAAAACTCCTTCAACATCTTTATATAACGGTCCCCATTGACAGTTTGTGTTACACCGTTTTCTTCAAAGAAGTAGGCCTGGCCTTACTTATTCGCCTCTAATTTTCGGCAAAATTCCATGCGAATAAGTAAATTCTGAGTTGTTAACTTGCTTGTAATTTGGACATTGTACGGAAACAAGTTTAAGTCATCATGAAGTATCCGTTGTAATGACTGTCTGCTAACTCCAATTTGGCCCGATAAGTTTCGAGTCGAAACACTTGGATTTGCCTGTATTGCCGATGCAACAGCCATGATTGAATCCTGAACCCGAACATTGGGATCTCGATGACACGATCTTCGTTCGATGCTTCCAGATTCGGCAAACATGTTCACCAGCCTCATAATGGTCCATCTACTCGGGGTAGTACCACCAAACTCCAGCCTAAATTCCCTTTGGATGGAAATGACGGACTGCAAAGAATGGTTTCGCTGCACTATCCAAATCCTTTTTTTCATTTTGATAAATCTAAATAGTAGCCTATAAAATAAAAAAACTCTCACTGAAAAAAGGTATTACGTTATATTTTTGTAGCACGATTCGTGCGCTACCCTGTATAACATGATTAAATCCCACCCACAATTTTCATTTTTGAATTCATAATCCATATATACTTACTTTCGTACATAATTCCTTTTCTTCTGGCAACTAATTTTAGAAATGAATATGTATTTTAGAAGGTGTCTATGTTTATCCTTCCAATTTGGTGATCCATTCAAATTTCGCTAGATCGTGTGAATGGAAAATTCTAAGAATTTATACCACAAAATTCGAAAAAACAAAAATAAATAAATAAAAACTTTCATGGCTAATGAGAACGAACATTTAAAATTTTATCCAAATCGTATAAACGGTTCCTCAGAAAAGGCTGTCAATGTAAAGGTTTTCGACGTTTTCAATATTCTCGAAAGCAGCTTTGAATTAAACTTTTTATGTAATATCCATAATGCTGCAACATTAGCTTTTTCAGATGATTTACAATAAAGGACGTTTATCCTTACACAAAGATAGAGCGAGTTCTAATATTTTTTGCTTGTACATACTAATGTGAATTGTTCACGTAATCGAGAGTATACTGTTCTGTCCTGTTAGGGTTCACATTCATTGAGAATATAAACCCCTTTAGGGGTATATGAACTCACTTGAAATTCTTGAAAAATTCAAAAACTTTGGGATGCGTATACCTATATGTACATATCAAAGCAATCAACATTGAAAAAATTCCCTCAAATCTCTACAAGCTAATAATATTTTTTTTTCAGAAATTGAAATGGTAAATTTAAAAATTTATGAAATCCCTTTCAAGAAATTCTTAATTTTAACACCGACAGTTACCTAAACGAACAAAAAAGGACCTTCATGAGTTTATAAATATTTACAAAACGGGTGTGAAATTAAAAAAAGGTTACAAAAATAAAAATCGTTCAGACAATCTTTTATTTATTTATAAATGATTAAATTTCTTAATAAGCCTTTGGGCCAAGTCTTCGGCCTTCGAGCGAATCTAGCACGTTCGTTCAAGTCTTTTTCTTTTTTAAGTGCCAGCAAAAAAAAAGAAAGCAAAAAAGGATTAATTACACAATAAATTAAAAATACCTACTAACCGTTAGAGGTTATAGCAAGTACTTGCCATTTTCCATAGCTTGGAAATTGTTATTTTATCAAATACACTTTCATAGTAAAACACAAAAGGTTAAAATCATAGGTAAGGTACCTACCAACGATTTTGGCTTGTCCTGCCAAATTACAAGCATTTGCGGCTCAAAAAATGAGCACATCTGCCGCAGAAGGTGTATCTATGACTATGTATATGTAATATGTATGTATATGTAAAAAGTGGTTCTAAGTGAATAACTTTGTGTTTTCAAATATGCAGTAGGTATACGAATAGGTAGGTAATTTCCGTTTACAATCCGATCCAATTTAACCACAACATTTTAAGCCACTAAACTGCTCCCATCCCCAATCGCAACTTCAATCATTCTCCACGTATACGTTCGCTCCATGCCAGAGTAATTTTACTCGACGGGCGACTACGACGCGAAGCGACCTCTGTGCCAGTCGCCCAGTTCCAAATTTGAATATTCGAAAATGTAGGGTAACACAAACAAAACAACACCAGCGACAGACGCGACTGTAAACGAACAGAGCCGGATGAACCGATAGAGATTGTGTTGATTGCACAATGCACACATATTTAGCGGGAAATAAAAATACGAGTACCTACAAAAAAAAAAGAGGAAAACAAAAATGAAAATTCTGGGCGCATAAACGTTTTGGCTTTTGGCCAATAATTATTTTCAACTCTCTGGATTTTATTGAGGGCGGAATGAGTTCAATTCAAAATGGTAGGAGTTGGGCTTGCTTATTAAATAGACGGAACGAGATCGTGTTTCCCAGAAGCAGCAGATGAAAGTGGTGGGCATTGTTGACCCTGTTTATAACTTCTTCCTTTTGGAAAGGTCGCCGTTGTTCATGCGGGAGAGTTACCATATATGAATATTTATAGCCACTTATATCTATTTAAATTAAGATTTTTTTGTTTTACGATTAGTTTATTGCCTTATTGGCTCGATTATTTTTTTTTATCTTTTTTTTTTCTTCCAAAAATAACGGCAACTGCCATATAAATTTTTGGAAGGAAAATGGTAAATATCAATTATCTCGAAACCGGCTTCTAACGATTTTAACAAGCAAAAATTCAGTTCACCATTACAAAACACAAATTTTTTAATTGAAATGCTATTAACGGTACCTGTCATTTAACAATTTTTACATGATTGTGCAAATGGCCCTTAAAATTATAAATACCAACATTTTCGAAAAATGTTTTTTTTTGTGATTTTTTGAAAAAAAAGAAGATATTTTCGAAACGGGTTTTTTTTTATTTTTATTTAATTTTGGTGTAAGCAGTACCGACATTTATTTGGTTAAGCTTCATAACTTAACCTAACTTTAAACTACATACGAGTATATGAAACTCAGGGCTAAGATTATATTGATTTGCGTGGACGATTTAACAGGAGAAGTCTTAGGCTGGGAGTGCTGAGGTTGAAGTCGAAACAGTTTTCGTTCAAATCAACCCTAGGCAGCATACGGGTAATAGGTTCATTGAAACCATAAGAGGTACGATGAGCAATCAGAAAGAAGAGGCTAGGGTTTTCTTAGATTACGGGGGTTAGTGCTGAGAAAAATAGAATTGTAGAGGGTTTCAGATTCAACGGAACCTGAGAGGAGTAGATGAATAAAGAAGATTTCAGTTATGTCTCTTCGCTCTGGCACGGTATTAAGGTTAGTTCGTTGATGGCGATTTTAATAGGGTGGCGGCATCAAAGGATTATTTCAAGACAGGCCGCGAAGGCAGGAATCTTAAGAAACCGCGTTGAATGCTCTCGATTCTAGAGATATAAATTTGTTGATATGGGGACAAAATTGGCAGGCGTATTCAAGTATCTGGTGACGTAGGGTCGGAGAATTCTTTGGACAATCGCTTCACAAAACCAAGCATTAAATTGGCTTTTGAAATAATATTATCGATGTATATTATGAAATTGAGCTCTTGGTCACATAATATGCCGAAGTCTCGAATCGATTCAACAATGGCTAAGGGTTGATTGTGAAGAGAGTAACTCCTGGGAGAAGATCTTATGTGTTTGCGTGAAAAAGTGATTGATTTACATTTGGCAATATTAAGCCCTAAGCAGTTTTTGATACACAAGCTTGAGAAACTGTCGAGATCTAATTGGATAAGAGAAAAGTCGTATGAGGAAAAATTGTCTTGGAAAACTTAGTATCGTCAGCGTATAATGACATATGGGAATATTTAATTACCAAATCAATATCGTTAATTGTAAGATTAAGAAGCATAGGGCCTAAGTGACCTCCTTGGGGGACACCGGAGGTAGCTAAAAATGAATTGGAGAGGGCAGATTTGAAACGAAAACTGTAATACCTGTTTTCCAGATGAGAACACATCTATTTTAAGTAGATAGACTTAAAGCCGAGGGTGGACAATTTTAAAAGTATTTGTCTAATCGAATATGTTGTCAAAAAAGCCTTACTAAAGTCATTAGAGATAACATCTACTTCTCAAACTTTACAAATTCAACTATGTTAGTTGTGGTAGACCTATACGTTTGAGAAAGGCATGTCGTCTAGGGGAAATGAGAGACTTACAACGGAATCTTAAAAATTCCTACAAAATATTTTCAAATATTTTAGGGATATGTAAAAGATTGGCAATAGGATTTAGTTTTTAATATCGATCTTAGTACCCTTTTTGTATATTGGGGTTATGAAAGAGGTTTTCCATACCTGAGGAAATTCTCCTTGAGATAGCGGTAGACTGAACATTTTGGAGAGCGGAAAAGAGAGGGCTGAAGGACTTTTTTTTAAGAATATTGCGGGGAGGCCATCAAGGCCAGAAAGATACTCATCGTTAAGTTGATTCAACTTATTCTCGATGATAAGTGGAAGAAATCGGCCTAGTGAGAAATTTGGCAAATAATCGAAATAATCTGAACCAGGTATAAAGGAATCGTCGGCTGATTGCTTAAATTATGTGGCATAAAAGTAGGCAATATCTTGCGGATTATTCAAAGTTTCGTTATTGAAGTTAGGGTAACCAACCATCGGATTTTCTTTTGTAATTGACGAACTGAAAGAATGATTTATGAACATTTATATGGTTGGTTTGTGTTTCTATTAAATAGCGTTGGTAGAGGGTGTTGTATAGCTCTGAAGTGAAGATAATGATTAAAATAGTTAGAGCGAATCTTGCGGTTATACCAAGGTTGAGTATTTAATTTAATTTTTAATTTTTAAGATTTGTTATTAATTTTATATTAATAAATACTTAAAATTACAATACAATTTTTTTTAGAAAAAAATTAAAGAAATTTTGTATATAAAAAATTAATTAAAAGACGACTTTAAAAATATATTACACGTTTTTACTACCTACACACTTTTAAACCAAAATGAAGACCATATATATATAGTAATGCACAGATTTGTATTAAAATCTTTATAGCCGTCTTTGAGATCGCGTTTAGGCTGCAAATTGTTGTACAGACAAACAAATACAAATGCAAAAGTTGCATTAGGGAACGAATATCGCAAAGAAAAAATCTCACACACACGTCAAAGTATAAATGATATATATAATAACTAAATTTCCCTTCTTGAATATTTCCTTTTAGGAGTACCATATTCTCAACGAAGCTCTCCATAAACAGTAACTAAGAAAATTGCTTAGCTTACAAAAATTGTCTCCGATGTTTAAAATGAACGCTTATTATTATTTGTATAGCTAAAGAAGAAGCATTTAAAAATGGCTACTCTGGCAACACTGGCTATTAGAAAACATTTACTAGTGTTAGTGTTTTCTATTTTTCTTTTTATTGGCTTCTTTTCTCTTAGAATCATATTTTTTTGTTTCTATTTCTATTTTAAAGCAAAATTGCCAAACAAATTGTGAAAAAAGCGGAAAAAAAATAATAAGTGAAAGGAATAGACGCAAACGAGGACATCACTAGCAAAAATGTCTTTAATTGATTTTGATAGTTGCCAAGAAGTTTAAAAGATTTTTTTGGTGTATTTTTGTGATAGATACTCTACTCTACCTGTTTCAACCTAACCCATCAAACGATTCTTTAAAAAAAAACCTTTCCAACAAGCTCATCTAATGGTCTTCACATAAAATTTAAGATAGCTATAGCTACTACTCTGCGGTTGTTTTGGGAAAATTTAGTTTTAAGTGTTTCATAAAATTTTTGTTTTTTGTTAAAAGAAAATGGAGGTAAATCTTGAAATTTAAAGTAGAATATATGCATTTTTTTTAACTAATTAAAGACGACAAGTTATTATTCTTACCTAAGGGTTTTTGAATCAGCAATAATAACCATATCAAGGATGCGTTTTATTCTCTACTGGCCGGGATTGATGTGGATTAGACGGGTGATTTACAAAAATGTCAAATCAACCTAGAAATGAAAACAAATCAAACGACATTTGTTCTGCTTGCTCAATTGTTAACCAGAATACCGTTATTTTATATAAGGTAACAGAAGGTAATCAATATTGGCTTAGAAGTTTCAAACTTGCATCGCAACACTCAACTATATGAATGTTAGCATCTTTATGCTTAATATATGTGTTCTTGGTGGTACATCGACAGATCGTTTTTTTTTTTAATAATTGAGTGCACTTTAAAGGGGTCTTAAGCTAAACAACACTTAATAAGATCAAGTATACAGTGCGAGTGATGGGAAAGTTTCTGAATATCTAAATAATAGCAGAAAATAGAGCCGGGTAAAACATTACACATTCGTGTTGTACGACTAAAGAAAAAATCTCTGTATACTTGACACTACGTCCGCAGAGTAAACTGTTGAGCATTTCTAGAGGCGCGAATATTATGGTTGAATAGCTTAAGAAGAGGAATGCAACTTGCAATTTGGCTGGAACATTGTTTATAAAAATATCAATAAAATAATGGAAGACATGACACATTTCGACAATGCTTCGAGAGATATAAATGCTTCCATTATAATCCTACGCTATCGCCTATTATGTTTTGAGCTCTGCTTTGAATTCTATCAAATGATTTCCAGCTTTGGAAGAATGAAGGGTTTACAGATTACAGCGAGAGTGGAAAAGAATTTCTTGCATCTCCGAAGAAAGCACAAACACCTTGCATCGTTTTTGGCGACATTAAGTATGTGTCTATTCCATAAGAGGTGGTCTGTGATGAACATACAAATGACTGAAAGCTGATCGGTTTCTGCAATGCAAATGTCGCTCATGGATAGCTCATGAGCTTCGGTGTATTACATTCTAGCCGTTTTTTTTATTGATGTCAAGATCTGAATTTATCGCGCTTATTATACGCTGCTGTTGGAGATCCACATAGGAAGAACAAGGAGGTGAATCTGAAAACGAATATGAAAAGCTGATAGTACTATCGCCAGCAAAATAGTTTAGTTAGAAGATCCAGATAAGAGATCTTAAATGAAAATGTGAAAAATTGTTGGAGACAGAACGGAGCCCTGGGGCACATCAGCATTTATTTTATGAATTTCAGACTTGAAACCATCCAATTTCTAATCCAATGAAGAAGAGATTCATCGATGCAAATGCACGTATTTTCGATAAGAGAGCTTGATACCAAACTCTATTAAATGCTTTTGAAATATCAAGTGTAATAATCTTACTTTTTCTCCAAAACGATTTAAAAATTTGTGTGCCACTGTTCGGTGAGATGTACCATCAGATCACCAGTGGACTACGAATGCCATACTGCCGGCTATTAAGGTAATTTCGTTCTTCAACGAATTTCTTGAGCTGATTATTAATCAGGTTTTCCATGACCTTGGAAAAAGGGACTTAAATACAAATTTACAATAGTTGGACGGCGAAGAAATTTCGCCTTTTTTAGGAACGGGCTATAGAAATGCTGTTTTTTCATCCACTAGGAAAGATACCAGTAGAGTAGGTAGATGGAAGAGCTTCGGCATGAAGAAGATATCTTCAGAACGATGGGGGGATACTATTCGGGCCATTGGATTTGTGTACATCAAGAACTTTAAACACTTTAGCAACTGCACGAGTGCGAAAGAAGATTCATCCTAAGAGAAATCATACACTCTCATGTACTGAAGAAGTAATTACACTTTCTAAAAGCGTCGAGTTAACAATTTGCTGTAAGCAAATTGGCTTTTCACGTAAGCTGACAAAGGAGTGTCATTAATGACGATCGTTGGAGCTGAACAAGAAGTTGTATCTACGTCGTATATTTTTTTACAAATTACAAAAGTTCTTGCTATATTTCGGACAATGTAATATTTTTCACCTTAAATTTTGGTAACGGTTTGAAAAAATAGAAACAATTTTTGTTTATTTTCATATTTCTCTCAGCATGGGGGTGAACGCTATATTTTCGTATTTTCTCACAAAACGTGTATAGCGATTTTGATTAAACTTCGTAAACATAATAAACGAAATAATCACCAAAATTCTTTCTTTTCAGATTACTTGCCAAATAAATTCCATAAAAAAAAACATTCAGGCTTTTGAAAGATTATGAGAATTTCTTCGACGCATTTCGTTATAATTTCTCAATCCGATAGTTTTGAAAAACAGAACAATCCTTAAGAAAATAATTAATTTTTAACTGTAGTCAATTTTGACTAAAATTACTCTTCGACCTAAGAACTGATAAACCAAGTCAATTGATATTGAGAGCTGATAATAATAAAAATGTATAAGATTGCAAATAACTCTGACTAATCTATTCTGCAATAATTCACACACTCGAAAATGGTCAAAAATAACTAGTTTCTGTAAAGCTTCGCTAATATTTTAAGGTAAATGATACCAGATATTCCATAATTTATTCTGTTTTCTGTAAACAGGAATTATTCATGACACAACAATTGTGTTTTTCAGCACCCCACAATGAGTATTTCTTAAACTGTCCGTTGCTGGCAACTGTCATAAAACTGTTAGAACTATTATAAACTGGTATTTCTCTACTCCCGTCGTATTTAATAAGCTATACTCTCTCCCAGAAAAATAGTCAATGTAGGCAAGATATGACGTTTGCCTCTGATTATCGCTACTGTTGATTGCATAAATCTGTCACTCAATAAAGCTCTCACCACAGGGTTTTCGTAGTAAGTATTTTAAATGAACCCAAATATGAAAGAATAGTATGTAGGGTTACCGCTCTTTTTTCCGATAGGATTTTCTATTTAATCGTTTTGCTTATAAAAATTTATATTTTTATATTTTCCACACCATACCATGAGGTAAGATGAAAGGTGCGTTTTTGAAGGGTATCCCCAGTAGGCCTAATCCCTTTTAAATAAAAAGCAAGCAAAAATAACAAAAATATTCATTATCAGATTTGTTTTTCTTTGGTGGCGAGTTTTGGCCTTTGGAACTGCTTCTGTCTTATTTTGCAAATTTTTATGATTTTTTTTTGTCGCGACAACAATTTTGTTTTTCGGAACTTAATTCTTTTGAAATCCTCGAAGCCATTTCGAACTAATTGTAGAACTTAAGAAAACACACCTCCTTAAAAATACACGAGTTAAAAATACAAATTGCACAAAACTTTAAAATAAATAAACCTTTTAAACAAACATTGGATGCAAAATTACTTTACTTCACATTAATTAAAATTTTGCAAATCACGTTTATCTGTAAAAAAAGCAGCTTTACTTAAAATGTTGTTCCTGCATTTAAACGTATTTTGCACACATTAAAAGAATTGCAAAAAAAGAAAACACTCCACGATAACACTCATTATTCAAAACTTTTTGTAAAGCTTTCAAATCAAAAGCATCTCAACCGAAACCCAACGAAAAAAAAACCGATCAATTTAAGAAAAGGACACGGGTAACTCTGACAGCAATCAATATTTAATGGGGGTTGAATAGGCAGCAGCCACAGGCCACAGCAAAGCAATTCAGTCCACTCGACACTCAGATGTGCGCTGAGTAGGATGTTGGGGCTGCATCCGATGCAATGAAATTTTTAATCATTATTTTATATATTTACGAGCGTGCAAACACTTTTTATGGAGAAGTTCTTTCAAATTAGTATGGTGCAAAAATATGACACGTTACTGATTTTGAAAAAGCTTTCCCATAAAGCGTGTACTGCCTATTTTTCTGGGACAGAGTAAGAACTCAGAGGTTTTATAAATAAAATGTTTGTATAAGCTTTTGTACAAAATATTAAGGTAGGTATTTGGGTAGGTATATATCATTTACCCTGTTACTTGAAATTCAACATACAAACTTTAATTTCCTTCCTTTATAAGAATAAGAAAATAACAAGCTTTAATTTAATAAGGCCACATACAGTTATAAAGTATCTTGTATTCTTGATTATCATCTTAAATAGAGTTTTTCGTTTCGTATTAATTTAACAGCCCCACAATTTGTGAACGAAACATAAAATTAATAGTGGTTGACGTTTTCATTGCCTTTCCATTAAAAAAAGAACTCCTTCCTTACTTCTGATATTATGTAGATATACAGACATACTACACCCCTATATAGTAAGAATTAAGTGAACCACACAGAAATCACGATTCAGCAATTTATCGACGGAGATTGTATTGCTTCATTTTTAATTTTGCTGAAACAGAAATGCAGTGTTATAGACCTCCACCTCAATCCTACCTATAGACATGCCATGCACAATTCTACCGCATAGTTGACCGTGTCGTCGAATTGGAGTGGAGATTCTCATTCACATACTTCCAACACAGTTCATTCCTGTGTTATTTCTACATATATAACTACCTAGCTGAACCAAAGGCAACAGGGAGTACTTGTGAATTTTTATTGGGGTTCAGAGTGCATGAAATTGAACCCAGTTCCAGTTGACTGTAATTCACAAGAATCCTCTCTTCAATATATAACTATAGATAGGTATACCGTATACCTTACCTACATATACCTTTATCCTACCACAATTCGTAACAACTGTTAACGACGACGACTCGACTGGTCAAGGTAGATGAAACCTTTAATTTATCGCAAAGCTCATACGTGGTGCACTCGGACCATAGGGAATGTTTGGGGCGAATCTTTGGCCAGAGTTGAACTCCAGATTCTGTCAGATTTCTCAGAAGGTTGTTGCATAGAAATGGTTTTGTATTTGAGGCAAATTACCACATTCGTAATAAATCTTCCGAGATGAAAATATGAAATTTCAAAATAGTTCTTTGTAGTTTTTTGTTCTTCCTCTTAAGTGGTTTGCTTTGGGATTCATTTAAAGACAAAAAGCTAACCAAAATGTTGTGGTGTTTTAAACTCTTGCATAGCTGAGACATTCTTATAGGAACTTTATTTATTTGTCTTGCCTTTTATTTATTATCACGTTTGACGTTTTGAAATGGGAAGTTGCCTCATGAAAGTAGAGTGAAGACAAGTTATTTTTTTTAAAGTGGGTACCTACTTTCCTGTCTGAAGGAACATTTTGTCCACAAAGTTTAGAGCCTAGTTGGAAATTCTTTAAACATGTTTGTGTTCGTGGACTTTAACAAAAGTCTGAGACAAATAGAAACAAAAAAGAAAACATCATTGTGGATAGGTCCCCTGGCGGAAGTAAAACGAAGAAATGTCGATGGGAAACAGCAACAGATGGCGCTGTACGTTATGTGAAAATGACTCGCGTGTATTGTATCGTATGACGTTAAGTATTTTATTCGGGTGTAACTTCTTAAGTTTCATCAGTTTTTTGATACGTTCTGGCCAAATTTGTTTTTAAAATTATATCTTATTCCATAATAATGTTCTATTAGACAGACAAGTTGCACTTAGAGTAGGATACTCCTAAAAGATTAATTTCAAACTTGTATGGAATTATGTAAGCAGGTTCATAAAACTCGCCAAGAACCACATTTTGATGTTCGCAGAAATGATGAATCAGACTCCTTGGCAAAATTAGTAGCACTACTAAAATTCGCTTCATAACAAATCGAATCGACATGAAAACTTATTTGCTTTATTTTATAATTTGCAACTCAAATAATTCTAAGCACTTTAAACTCTTCCTACGAAATATGTATCTACTATATTTTGACATCTCACAGTTTATATACTACTTTTCTTATTTTAAAATATCCCAATTACAATAAAATTACTTTTAATTTTACGCAACAATTTTCAAATTAAAACTGAACTGAATGGCAACTCTTAGATGTAGTTTTATATGATCAATTGAGTTGTGAAGGTTCTCATCTTAGATTACGAGAAATTTCCTTTCAAGTATGATGGGAATTAAAAAGTCGTCGATAAGTTCGGTAGGTGGTTGTCATTGATAACCTAACCTAATCTATTTTCATATATATGTCGCATCTAGATGGGGTTGATGATAATTGTTTTTTGTTTTCAAAAAGAGGAACGTATTTCAAATAAATTGGTACAATATTATATCACTAAAATTTGGATTGCACTTGCAAAATGACGTAAATTTGCTGAAAATAGTATTATGTTACTACACGCGACACGGCAGTGGGTGGTAAAAGTGTTTTATGATATATAATGACTTTAGAAGCCTTAACTTTAATGCAATACATTTATTTATTTGAATTTAACATTTAAATATCTTTTTTAATCGGATTTCTTTTCTTTGCAGGTAAGTTAAATGCTACTACTGATCTGTATAATGGAGATATAAGGGTGAGTTTTATAGAGCTGGTATATGTAATGGGTTATCCATTTTGCGGTTTCAAAAGTAAACGTAAATAAAACACATATAAAATATTTTTTTTTCATGATATCTCGTTTTAATTATAAAGTTTGGACGTTGACATTATATATGAAATACTACATCATTTAAATGACCACTACGCGAATTGATACAAGCATTAAGTCTTTTGAGGTAATTTTCGACCACTTTTTGAAACATACTGGGCGGTATCTCAGCCATAACTTGACGAATGTTGGTTTTCAAGTGCTCAAGAGTTAAAAGTTTAAAACGGTCTTTTTAAACACGGTCTTTCAAGTAGCCCCACAAAAAAAAGTCCAGCGGTGTCAAGTCGCATGATCTTGGTGGCCAGTTTCTTGCAATAAAGCCATAAGCTCGAGTTGTGTGGCATGTATCACCGTCTTGTTGATCGTCGTCCACCGCCTGTTGTTCAAGTACCCATTCGACATATCTAAGACATTGTCAATGGTCAGCTGGCTTCAGTTGTTGTGTGAGCTGGACTTAATATCGATATTTTCAGAGGTACGAGCGAAACCATGATGCGCAGGCCTTACAATATCTGTAACCAATCCAGTCTCTTCAAATTTTTTTACAATTTTGCCAATTACTTGCGTAGTTGGACGATTATGTAAACCATAATCTCCTCTTAAAGAACGATATGTGGCTGTGGCAGAATAACCTTTTTTGTAGTAGGTTTTAACAATTTTTATGCGTTGTGCAATAGTTAAGCGATCCATTTTCGTAAATGTCAGACTGTCAACTAAAAAGAAAATTGGTTTAACAACTTAGTTTGACAGATGTCGAATTCCAGCCCTATACTTTTGAGACCGTAAAATGGATAACCCTTTATATTACTAGTGATTCAACAGTGTCTGACATTTTGAATATAACATTGCCCGCGATTACGCCGTACATGGTCTATTATGAAGGTCTAATTTTGAATTACTACTGCCAGCGCTATAGTGTTTTCGAGATAGTTAAGATGGTACAAAAAGTTGTATGACAAGTACCCTTATTTTTGGGGCTAAAAAGATCGATTCAAAAATCTATTTGAGACAATGGCCTAAGACATATAAATACCAAGGTTGAAGAAAATCGCTTCAATCGTTTAGGCTGTAGAGACATACAGACAAACAGATTGACAGACTTACTTTTTTGGTCTTCTCCATCATCGTAACGTTAAGTTTGCAAAATGCAAAACTTGTCCTATGGTACCTTTATCGCAAGTAAAAATCGAATAAAGCTTTTTACTTCACTCTGGAGTTATATTTTTTTTTTATTTTCAATCTGGGAACCCTAGTACACATGATATTGTAGAATGAGCCCTTAATAACGCAATTATTATATTGTCTTTATAGCAAAATTTTACATACTATACAAAATTTTACCCAAAATTTCTAATTTCTTTTAAATCGCTAGATTATTAAAAGCTAAATTTTTCGAACAAAGAATTTTCTATTCTTGAATCTTTCCCATTAATTAGTTTTTTGTTTACAGAAAATGGCATTGTTTTTCTTAAGAGACTATCTTGCCTTAACTACTTGCCATAAAACTAAAATCTGTTTATAATAGCTGACAAGCATAGTTTATGACTTAATTAAAAAATATCCATACTCAAGATAAACACCATCATTTTTTGTATTCCTGTTCTTAAAGACTTTATATACCCGAAGAAAAGTAAAAATAAAAAAATAGGCAATTCGAACTGCTTCAGAATTACTCCACAACCTAAATTTGGACCAGACTAAGGTAATAAAAACAAATTAAGAACAAAAAAAAAAAAACATCTTCGTTCTAAATGAGTAACTTAAAACTACAAACCACAAAAAGTTCAGAAGTGGGTCAGTGGACATAAGAATTCAGCAATCTGGTATTTCTTTAGTTAACTTAATGTTGTCGTCTTTCACTTTCCCATTCTCATATACGAATAAATATTTTTTTTTTTTTTTTTTTGAAAAAAAAGAGAAGAAATTTAAATGGTATATTCATAGCTTTGAGTGATATTAAAGAAAAAATATGAGTATGAAAGCCCTTAGAGAATGTTGAATAGCATAAATTACTTTTGGTTTTGATTATTTTTTTTTGTTGTTCATTTGTAACTCAAAGATATTTCTTTCTTTGGTCAAATGCTTGACAAAGCAGAACCAATTTGTACCAGTGAATGAGATCAAAGAAATAACACCGCACCTGAAAGTTGTTCTATTTCCTATAGATTTACATAATAAACAATACCTGTATAGTGATTCGAGTTATTCTTTTGTATATTTGTTGTTTGTTTTGTTCCATTTTGTGTTTTTGTTACGAAAGAGATCAATCGTGACTTTGATAGAAAATAAAAATTAAACAAAAAAATATAATCATGAAACAATAGATATAATGGGTATCAAAACAAAATAACAGTGCAAGACTTCTAACCTCTAAGAAATTGGATTTAATATGGTTTACGATTGAAGACAAAAAGTTAGACAGGCAAGCTTTATACGGGTTAGAATAAAATATGAAAAGCCTATTAGAAACTCTTAATTTTTGAAACACCAAGAACCACATGAAATCTCCCATATTGGCTTGATTTGGATCTGAAATGAAAAAAAATCAGTTCAATAATTAAGGGAAAGGGAACCTTTAATAAAAATCATATTCCTAAAGTGAGAAAACAACGGTACCTCGCATACAAATGATAAAAAAATATTAAAAAACAAAATGCACGACTGCATCGCACGAACGTGCTCTTATGTTCGATCACATCGTATGCAAAAGATTTCTATTAACAATCTAAATATATTTTTGAGGCCGTTTTTAACTTAATTTTTTGTATATATATATATACGTATAATTGGTATATAACGGGTCCGCCATCTAACGATTTTTTTTCAACTATGGCTTATTTCGTGAAAGGTAACACTTAGCTCATTTCTGATTTGACAGATAATTAGTTTTACCCTTCCGCTGAACGAATATGGTTGTGTATACGCTTGAACAACGTTCGCTAATTGGGCCTGTGATCGACTTAGAGAAGATGCCGATTTTGCCAAAAAAATCATCTTTTCAGATGAACTCATTTTGATCTTGTCGGGTAACAAGCAAAATTGTCGCATTTGGGGCACAGAAAACCCGCACGCATACATTGAAAAGCCAATACACCCAAAACGAGTCACTGTTTGGTGCGGATTTTGGTCCAGAGGCATAATTCGAAAATGAGCAAGGAGTGGCCGTTACAGTCAATGGCGATCGTTATCGGATCATGTTGAACGAATTTTTGTTCACAAAAATTGAAAAGGAGGATATTGGCAATATTTGGTTTCAACAGGACGGCGCTACGTCCCACACAGCCGAAGCTACACTCGATGTTTGGCGCACATTTTCAAAAAAAAAAAAGTTATTTGGCCGACCCTGTATAAATACTTAAGCTAAGTTCAGCTAAAAAAGAAGTACGCCATTTTATTTATTGTATAAATTTGTCGAGCAGTTTTTGAGAAAAAAAGTTTTTTTTTTAACTTTTTGACAACATTTTTCAAAAAAAATCAAAAATTCCAATTCATGGGTATTCAGCAAAAACATTTAAATATAATTTTTGAAAAAAAAATAATGAGCAGTTTTCAAAATATAAGTTTTTAATTTTTTTAAATGCTTGCTTTTAAATATTCAAAAAAAAAAATAATTAAAAATATTGGTACGTAATATAAATTGGGCAACCTTAACTTACATATGTGTGAAATTTCGAAAGAATCGGTTAAACCCTTTGTGAGATAGTCGAAAGCCAAAAAAACAGTCCTATAGAAAGTACCGTTTTTAGACATTTTTTAAAATTTTTTTTCAACTATATGATCGGTCGTACCTAAAAAGCTGCACTGATTTTTTAAAATTAAAATCGTTATAGCCGTTTGCGAGAAAAATAGGTACCGTTATTTTTTGAGCTTAAAAAAAATTTCTCCTCTGTACAATACATACAGACAGACAAAATTTTTAGAAATGAATTAAAAAAAAAAAAAAAATTTTTAGACCATCTTTTTTCGTCTTCGCTATCATCGTAATGTCATGTTTGATTGTTATCTCAAAACTTTTTTTTTTGACGAATGCATAACTTGCCTTATAGTACCTATAATCGCAAGTAAAAATTATATTATTGAATTAACAATGCATATTTTTAAATCAAGTTTAACGATGCCAAAGATCTTGCTATTCTAATTGAACATTAAACATTTTTTTTTGAAATCCTGTATGGACTTTCTGAGTTGTCTACAATTTTATATCGTATAGAAAAATGAAACTTGTAAATTTGACAAAATACTTGCTATATTTTTGACTGTCAGAAGACAGTTAACTTTTCCCACGGGGACTATAAACTAGATTACTCAATAAAAAAAAAAGAACTCTAACCAATGTCTTAAAAAAGCTTATCGTGCAAACAATTTGTAAGTATCTCTCTGGAAGCAGATAACATTATATTTGCTTTTATGTAAAACGATTTTTTTTAAAAAGATTTATACATACTTTCAGAGCAACCGTTAGGGAGTCTTAAAGCAAGAAACAGGAAGAAGAAAATATTTTCAGGGATTTATCCGTTACTCCAAACGAAGAAATACTGGAATTTTATAATTAGATACACAGATACCCATTCTCTACGCGTATACATACAAATCCATTGCTCCCCCAATTCTGACCTTTTGTCAGAAGCCTTGGCTTTGAAGTCCATACATTCCCTCCTGTTTACCACTTATGGTAATTTTAAATAAATATACAAATTTTATGGAGAAGCCTTGGCTTCCACAATTTGTGTACTAGCTTGCTTAACAGAATGTAAGCTGTAAAAATTAAAATCTAAATGCAAAATAAAAAAAAATAGCAATAAACTAAATCTTGTCACACTTCAATGGGTACTTAAATTGCACCGAATATGATCACAGTTTTAGGACGTGTGGGTTCGATCCCCACGCTAGGCGAATTCTTTTCTATACCTCCAATTTTAATTGGACGCCGGCCGTGGGTTAAAATGAGACAGTCCGTACCTGGTTCTTAAACCCACTGTACCAAAAACTAGTGCCGTGCAATTCTGGTTGCATTTAAAAGACCTTATGTCTTACAGGCATATAGTTAAATTAAAAAAAAAAAAATCCTAAAAACTACGCTGCCTATGTATTTATTTAAGGTTTCTAAAATTGATTATTTACATTAAATAATTATAACAAATTATGTGTGTACATCACACTACTCAATGTATGTAGTTTTTATTAAATTTATTTTGAAAAACTAATAAGAATTCTCTCTTGAAATAGTGAACAATCTCGAAATACTGAACATGACTAGTTTTTATTACTTCACTATATCAAGCGCCTACTGTATATTTATTTGCAATATTTCTTTGAACAACATCTTAGTGAAGCTACCTGCATCTCACTTCTCTATCCTCAGTGAAGTGTATATAATTATATTAATTTATTATTACATGGAGGTTTTTCTTGTAGTTTTTCCTTCTAAACAATATTTAATTTGTGATATTATTTAAATATATATTATTAGTTATCGGTTGTAAGGTAGAGTTATACCATATCTCTGGAAATTGTACTAATAGACATGCTTGAGATTGCCTCTGTATGTATTAAATTTTGACTTTACTTTAATTGTTTTGTTAATCTAAGTAAAATTTTGTAGTTATTTATTGACAAAATTGACTTTCTTTTAGATTTTGACATGATTAAAACAAACTGAGAGATAGGAATTAAATTGTAGGACGATTTTAGTGCATTTTTTAAAAATAACATGATTGATTGTAATTAGTGACGGAAACTCAATTTTTTTTCTCAGTTATTAAACCTTTTATTTTTTGTTATTTTTGTAGAAAATTACATATTGTTTATTTAATTTTGAGATGTAAAATCGAATTTATAATAAAATATTAATGTTTCTGTTTAAAATGTTTTTTTTTTTTGCAAATTAAAACAAAAACATATTGGTCAAGAGTGATGCATATTGCAGTGGAGCCACCTGAAACCCCCCAAAAAAAAATCGCCATCGGACGAAATCCCCAAAAAATTATATCCAACAAGACGAAATCCCCATGGCGAAAGAAACCCTATGGACAAAATCCCAAATATATTTTCATTGTTGCCAAAATCTCAAATAATCCCCAATATATTTCTTTGGCTTAGGTCGATTCAGTTAATAATTAGTTATTATTTGATATATATTAATTCAGTTAGTAAAGATTTTTTTTAAGTGGATATCATACACCCGTCTTTATCGTCTATTCCCTGATTAATGTCAAAAAAGTGTTGTTGTTTTTCTAGAATTGACAGTTTTTTTTTTATATTTTGCTTTATTTTATGATAAACTGTTTTTTTTTTATTTCGAAATAAGGTTTTTTGTTGGTTTAATAAAAGCAAAGCGCATTAGAAAGCACTGTTTTTATTTTATCAAAAAAGAAGGATGAAGACAATTATTATACAGGGTCCGCCAAATAACTTTTTTTTTTTTTGAAAATGGGCGCAAAACATCGAGTGTAGCTTCGGCTGTGTGGCACGTAGCGCCGTCCTGTTGAAACCAAATATTGCCAATATCCTCCTCTTCAATTTTTGTGAACAAAAATTCGTTCAACATGGCCCGATAACGATCGCCATTGACTGTAACGGCCACTCCTTGCTCATTTTCGAATTATGCTTCTGGACCAAAATCTGCACCAAACAGTGACTCGTTTTGGGTGTATCGGCTTTTCAATTTATGCGTGCTGGTTTTCTGTGCCCCAAATGCGACAATTTTGCTTGTTACATACCCGCCAAGATTAAAATGAGCTTCATCTGAAAAGATGATTTTTTTTTGGAAAAATCGGCATCTTCTCTAAGTCGATCGCAGGCCCAATTAGCGAGCGTTATTCAAGCATATACGCAACCATATTCGTTCAGCGGAAGGATAAAACTAATTATCTGTCAAATCAGACATGAGCTACATGTTATCATTCACGAAATAAGCACTAGTTGAAAAAAAAACGTTAGATGGCGGACCCGTTATAATTATTACATATAAGTAATAAATGTTTTTAATCTTGACTCCAAAAAAGCAGCCCAAATAGTGAATCACCCACCCCCACCCCCTCTGTAAAAAGCCTGCCTACGCCCTTGCATATGACACATTTGGGTTTTCATTTTTTTTTTAAATCCGTTTCAAAGACTGGATAATTGAAGCTGGAATACACATTCAGGGAATCATATTAATTCCATATTTCCCTACAGCTATGTTCAATATTTTTGAATCCTGAAAAAATCCTTAGAAGTGTCCCAATCAAGCCCTATAGATATTATCTGAACTTCCACAAAAAGAGACGTATTAACCCATGCCCTTATGAAGTTAATGAGTTTGCAATTCAAAAGAATTCAAATACAAATCTCAACAAAATTATAAACATCCTTTCATACCATTGCCCCATCAGCTATGCTAACCCCTTTGCCGCTTTTTATTGACCAACAAAAAAGAGGTACAAAGCATGAATTTTGATAACGATGATGTCTTAGGTAAAACACATCTTCTGACAACCATATACGGCTTCAGCTTCATACGAGTATGTATATGGTATTTTTAATATAAATTCCATTCAAAGGCAATATAAAAATTGAAGGTGCTTGTATTAACTGAAAAGGAGTATGCAAGCTCTCATATTTTCTGTTGGTTCTTGTTGTTGTTGGAGGCTCCTTTCGTCTCCATATTATATTAAATATAAATATGTTCTCAGTTTTCGCAGTTCCATAATATTTCTGTTCTGCCCAGAAGCTGTTGGATGTATTTTTAAGAGTTAATGAAAGCTTCTTCAGCTTTTTTTTCTTCTTTTTCAAAACACAACCCTTTTTAGAAATAAATGTACGTACACACGAGTATTTTAAGAGAGAGGGTGGTTGGCTAAGGGTATAGATATGCAATAGTGGTATTTTTTTTGACGAGGGATTTTTTTTATGAAGTGCCAACGTTTCAGGAATAAATGAATGAAATTTTTCGGTAGAAGCTGGGTCTAATAATTTTTTGTTCTGCGTACACTCTCTAGTTTTTGGGGGTGTAATGAATTAACATGAGAAATTTTATTTTTCGTTTGGATATTACATTTGGGAGTCTTGATGCCAAGTATGAATACATGAATAACTTAGTGTGCTATTCAACATTTTGAAGTTTTTTTTTTTATTCTTTGGACTCAGTGAAAAAAAAATATTTACGAAGAAATATCTTTCGTAATATATTTTTCTTTTTTAGCAAAGTGTACTTGGTTATATTTCGAGAAGAGTATTTTGCTGCACAAAATTTATTTGAAAGAATAACATTAAACTATGGAAACAGATGAGTAACTATATGATGTTGCAAGGCAATCAGATTGCTTAGTTAGTAGATTATGTAGATACTCGTATTGTAAGGTCTCCTTGAATAGCTAACCACTCATACAGTTCACACATCAGATAGTTTTTTGCAAAAAAAAATCTGTGGCTTGTTCGGTAGTAATCCAAATGAGTTTATCACTGCTTTGAATTCGAGGGGAGGATACTCAATTTGGAAATTAGGTTGAACTTATAACGGAATGAAAGTTCCATCAATATAATAATGAAATAATTTAAATCCATTGATGCAAATGAAGCATAAATATTTAAGTTCAAACGGCACTTAGTGTAACTGCATTGAAATTAAATATTTATGAGTCTCCAGCCTTATACTGTAACTACGTTGGAGTAGTTGCATTACGTGTATAGAAAATAAGGCCATATTATTTACTTAATGTCAAAATACTTTTCAAAGTCTATGTCTATTATTACTTCATTTCATATGCCATGTCAATGGATTCTCTGTGCTGGAGCGTATAGACCAACTTGTAGTCGTTTAGCTTGAGTTGATCGGTTACAGAAACGTTACACGACATTACATCTTTTTTACGTATCAGCGACTTTTTACATAATCGCTTGCATTGTACCTCAATGTCATGTCTTGGCATCAATCCGCTGGAAAATGTCATTGCCAAAGATATTATGATGATATGTTACAGTATGTCGTTCGATTTTTGAGCTACTCTTTGATTAAAAAAAATAAATGAAGAATTCAATGTTACTATCATAAATAATCTTCTAAAAACGAAACAAAATAAAATGCACGACTGGATCGCACGAACTTGCTCTTGTAGCTAACAACTTTAATGTAGCTAACCATTGAGGTTTAGTTAGTAAGTTGTAGTTATAATATGCTTAAAGCCCATGTAGGTAAGATTAACTTGATTCTCAGTATAATGAATTGTCGAATGGATGATTTAAGGTAAAGTTACATAGGCACCTACCTTCAAATGTATATTTAAATCTAAGTTATGCATTTTAATTATATAAGTTAGGAGAGTAGAATGTATCTACATATACATACATATTGATGGAACCTAAGTATGTAAACATGTACATATTATAATGAAAATGGAGGATGTAGGTGGTTAGGTAGATATTTATATGCATATAACCTTATAATTTAGGTGCACTATGCATACATAAGATTTATGTGATTTTTAAAGAACCGTCATATATATATATATAAATGTATGAGGGCCTACATTGTATTTAGTATTTAGTGACGTACGCAAAAATTCCTAAAAAGGGAATAATAATAAGATAGAAATGGATAATAAATAAATAGAAGTTAATAAATAAGAATATATAGGGTCCGCCAAATAACTTTTTTTTTTTGAAAATGGGCGCAAAACATCGAGTGTAGCTTTGGCTGTGTGGCACGTAGCGCCGTCCTGTTGAAATCAAATATTGCCAATATCCTCCTCTTCAATTTTTGTGAACAAAAATTCGTTCAGCATGCCCCGATAACGATCGCTATTAACTATAACGGCCACTCCTTGCTCATTTTCGAATTATGCTTCTGGACCAAAATCTGCACCAAACAGTGACTCGTTTTGGGTGTATCGGCTTTTCAATGTATGAGTGCGGGTTTTCTGTGCCCCAAATGCGACAATTTTGCTTGTTACATACCCGCCAAGATCAAAAGGAGCTTCATCTGAAAAGATGATTTTTTTGGCAAAATCGGCATCTTCTCTAAGTCGATCACAGGCCCAATTAGCGAACGTTGTTCAAGCGTATACACAACCATATGCGTTTAGCGGAAGGATAAAACTAATTATCTGTCAAATCAGACATGAGCTAAGTGTTACCATTCACGAAATAAGCACTAGTTGAAAAAAAAAAACGTTAGATGGGGGACCCGTTATAAAAAAAAAATTTTAAATTGTTGGAGCGGTTTTTTAATAAATTAATTTTGTATGTATACAATTTTGAAAACATTTAAAAAAAAAATTGAAACGCCATTTCGAAGATATTATTAATATACATATAAAATTCAAATTTCAAAAAAATTCTGCCACTGGTTTTTGAAAAATCGATTAAAAAAAATTTAGTATTTATTTTTTAAAAATAGAAAAACTTTTTTTTTTTTAATTTTCTTTTGCAGCTTTATTAACAATTTTAGGGAGCATTTGTATAAAAAAAAATTATTTAAATCGGTTCGTCCAATATTGAGAAAGTCGAAAATATGAAAAGTGGTGCTATCCCATAGTACCGTTAATAAGTACGGGAAAAAATATAGTTTTACACATGAAAGTAAACTGTACTAATTTAAGAATACACACATTTTTGCATAAAAATTCTTGGAACCGTTTTCGAGAAATATACTTTTTTCTTAAAGGTTTTTTAACATTTGTATGGGAAGTACCGTTGTTTTTTTTATTTTAGTAAAATAGTTTTTTTTTCAACTATTCAAGATAATGTCAAGAAACCACCAAATACGAAGTTTTGAAAAAATCTACTTAGTCGTTTTCGAAATGTTGAGTTTTCAAAAAAAAAATGAATTTCCATTTTTTTTTTTGAAAAATGTTGGTATACAATAGTATTAAAGTAAATTTACCGTTTCCGGGAAAATTGAAAACCGAAAAAATTGTTCTACTAGAGGTACCAAAAATAATAATATTTTTCCAAAAAAAAATTGGCAAAAGGTACTCTTTCGCTTCGTTAATGAACTGATTTTTTTTATAAATATCGTTGGAGTCGTTTTTGAGAAAAATAAGATTTTTGTTTTTGGCCAAAAAAAATGTATGAGGGCTACTGTTATTTGTCGTCTTTAAAAAAAATGAAAAAAAATGTGTGGGCATATTACCGAAAAAACAATATGTACCAAGTTTGAAGCAAATCCACCGAACCGTTTAGGCTGCAGACTCGAGGACAGACAGGTGGAATTTGGGGGCCCACTTTTTTTGTGTTCTCTATGATCGTATTTTTTTTACAAATACATACATAAATTGCCTTATAGTACCTATAATCCCAAGTAAAAATCAATAGTTACTGTGGATACGGTCAGTTAAAAATTCTGGTTTAGGTCAACTTGCCTAGTACTAATAAAATCAAATATAATTAAATACTCGTATAACCAAAAACAACCCCAGAACCGAAAGAAAACATTATATTTAAATTGTTTACAATCCAACTGCTTAAAATTAACAAATAAATTTTCTTTAAAAAAAAGTAGCTTGTTGACGAACGTGTCAGCTCTGCGATAGACGACAAATTTTAAATCCACTGAAAATCTAAAATAGCATTACCATGCATTTGGAAGAATTCTTTTATATATGTGAGTGCGACGAGATCTTGTTTTTCTTGTTAAATAAATGTCAAACTATGACGAGGATACAAAAAATAAAGCTTTTCATGTAGTCACGTTACGTTAAATCAGCTTCAATACTATTTTCTTAGTTCTCGTCGTGAAAACTTTCTACCCATTGAATTGGGAAGTTGTTGTATGGTTGTCTCGCACTCGCAGGTATCGTTAATAACAAAATATATAAAAAATTCCGCTTACATTTTGGTCAAACAAAACGACTTTTTCAATAACAGCTCCACTGATTCCGAGAAATTTATTTTGTTAAATACTAACATAGCCAGCCATTATTTTTTTTTTTAGAAAAAGCTTAAAGAAACTTTGTACATAAGAAATTAAGTTAAAAAACACTATATCAGCTAAGAGTCTGGTTTATGAACATTGCATACTAGATTTTGAAGTTTTGTTCATTTAATTGGGAGGGAAAAACAGATATATGTAATGCATTTTGCATTCGTCTACAGTAAAACTTAAGAAAGAATCACTTTAATTGACTGTGTGTGGTAAGCGGTAAGCCTATGAGCATTACTAGTGGCGTGAGTATGAGTTTGATGGAATAAATACAACTGTGGTCTATTTCACCAACTTACGAATTGTAAATTACAAGTGCTTTTTTAACAAATTTGTTGAAAAATTGATTAATTCTGTTTCACGAGAATATTGTTTTACAAAATTGTACTTGTAGATACAAAGGGAAATTTGTAGAAATTTCAGTATTTTCGTTTCACCAAAACTATTTTTTTTTGTAGTTTACAAATACAAGTTTGTAAAATATAATTTTTTTTTGTAAGCTTGTGTTTCACAAAATGAAATAATTTTACTATTTTGTTCAGTTTATGAAAATTTCTTACAATAGAAATATGATGAGTAGATTTAATTACAATTTGTAATTTTCAATATGAATCTCGTTTCCAATTTAAGAATGTCGTTACGTCGCGTCGTAGGCATAGTAGCACCGATAGTGACATAAGTGACCATTTCGTTTTAATGAATGCATGTTGTGCAACGTATTTAAATATATTTTAAGCCCACCACTTTTATTCGCCTTAAATTTTGCCAAACAACACCCCTTAGGTATTTCCAATCCTTCTTTTATTAAAATTCCATGTGATCTTACATTTTCAAGTATTTTTGCCAATCCATAACCTTGGTATTAGGTGTTATAGTATTTGAAAATTTTGCCAAATAATAACGGGTGATTTTTTTGCTACTTGGTTTTTGACGTTTATATTTTTGACAGATCACACATGACGAATTCCACGAACATTTGACATTTCGATTCAGTATTGTTTGCCATTTCATCATGAATAGACTTACGCCTGAACAACGTTTGCAAATTATTGAAATTTATTATCAAAATTCGTGCTCTGTGAAAAATGTGTTTCGCAAGCTACGTCCGCTTTTTTTTCCGCTCATTTTTGGCTAAATGGATACGTGAATAAGCAGAATTTCCGTATTTGGAGTGAAGAGCAGCCAGAGGCAATTCAGCAGCTACCAATGCATCCCGAAAAATGCACTGTTTGGTGCGGTTTATGGGCAGGCGGCATCATTGGGCCGTACTTCTTCAAGGACGATGAAGGCCGCAATGTTACGGCCAATGGAGAAAGGTACCGTTCGATGATAACAGATTTTTTTTTGCCGAAAATGCAAGAATTGAACTCGGTCGACATGTGGTTCCAACAGGACGGTGCCACATGCCACACTGCACGCGAAACCATGCATCAATTGAGAGGCGAATTTGGTGAGCAGTTGATCTCACGTTTTGGCGCAGTCAATTGGCCACCAAGATCATATGATTTGACCCCGTTTGACTATTTTTTGTCGGGGCTATGTTAAGTCTATTGTCTATGGGGACAAGCCAAACACGATTGCTGCCTTGGAAGCCAACATAGAACGCGTCATTGGTGAGATTCCGTCCGAAATGTGTGAAAAAGTTTGCCTAAATTGGACCTTCAGAATGGACCACCTGAACCGTAGCCGCGGGCAACATTTAAGTGAAATTATTTTTAAAAAGTAAATGGCAGAAATTGGTTTATCGATCCAAATAAAAATTTCATTCACTTTTTACAAGTTTCTGTGTTTTTTTGAATTTTCAAAAACCAAGCTCTTAAAAAATCACAGTTTATATCTTTTTTTTCACGTATCAAGCTAGTAACAAACATTTTATTTTGCTTATCTATAGCTGTTGATGTTCTCTATTGGCCGACTTACAACTTTGTGAACAAAAAATTGTAGTCTACAAGTCTGGAAATTAAACGATGAAACGGTTTCTTCTTGTAATTGTAAATTACAATTTCCCCTATTTTTTGTCTCTTCACTAACAAATGTTTTGGAATTATGATTGTAGTGTGTGAAACAGAAAATCAGTTCACAAATTTGTAATTGTAGTTTACAATTACTTATATGTGATTGTAATTGTAATTTGGTGAAATAAGCCACTGGTTGTAATCCATTAATCTTATATATTCGTCCAAGGGCTTTGTATAACTCTTACAGCTAGCTGGAGGTGGAGCTCTAAGACACACATTTTTATTTTTCTCGAACACGGTGAAAATATTTCATATCTTTCATTATTTTATCGCCATTTAAATGAATAGTTCCCTAGTAAAACGTCCCGTTGCCTGTTTCACCAAATTACAATTACAATTACACTTTTGTAGTTTTTAGTTATATTTGCAAATTTGTGATATGATTTTCTGTTTCACAAACTTCAAATTTTATTCCAACAAATTGGTTGGAACGAGAAAACAATGAAGGGAAATTGTAATTGTAATTTGCAAATACAAAACAGATCCGTTCAAATTTGTAAATTACAACTGTTTTTCACAAATCTCTTAACACTCTTGCTGATAATATCAAAAGAAAAATGAATACACAGAAAAACATTTTTATCGTCAGTTTAATTCAGGATAAAAAAATGTATTCGGCAAATTTTCAGATACCATAACAAACAGTCTTAAACTTAGTGAGTCTGCGTGCATGTGTGGGATCCCGTGGTATTGTCCACCATTTCCAAGCTAATGTAAGGCTGCTAGAAATTGCTGTGCGTCGGTGTCAATTAAAAGATTTTTTCAGACTGATTTGCAATGCGAGTTCCAATTGGCCTTCTTATTTCCTCTGCCCTAGCACGTTTTAACTAAAACTTTTCGTTAAAATAAAAAAGAATTTCAAATTTCATAGTTAATTCGCGGTATACACATTTTTCTTGTTCTATTAAAAAGCTCGCTTATATAACTATCGGTGCTTCTATGCCTTCGATGTAACACCATTCTTAAACTGGAAACGAGATTCATATTGAAAATTACAAATTGTAATCAAATCATATTTCTATTGTAAGAAATTTTCATAAACTGAACAAAGTTGTAAAGTTATTTGATTTGGTGAAACTTACAAAAAAAAAAACATTTTATAAATTAGTATTTGTAAGCTATAAAAAAAATAGTTTTAGTGAAACGAAAATAATGAAATTTGTACTAATTTCCCTCTGAAATCTACCACTACAATTTCGTAAAACAATTATCTCGTGAAACAGAATTAATCAATTTTTCTACAAATTAAAAAAAAAAAACATTTGTAATTTACAATTTGTAAGTTGGTGAAATAAACCACAGATGTGAAGAGAAGACAAAATTTCTTGCATTTTTAAGAAACCCTGAAAACAATTTTGGCAACAACGAATATAAAGGGTTATCCATTTTGCGGTTTCAAAAGTATAGGGCTGGAATTCGACATCTGTCGAACTAAGTTGTTAAACAAATTTGTTTGTCCAGTTGAAAGTCTGACATTTACGAAAATTGATCGCTCAACTATCGCACAATGCATAAAAATTGTTAAAACCGACTACAAAAATGGTGATTCTGCCACAGCCACATATCGTACTTTAAGAGGAGATTATGGTTTACATCATCGTCCAACTACGCAAGCAATTGGAAAAATTGTGAAGAAATTTGAAGAGACTGGATTCGTCACAGATATTGTAAGGCCTGGGCATCATCGTTTCGCTCGTACCACTGAAAATATCGCTGCTGTAAGTAAAAGTGTTGCCGAAGACCCGATTGTGTCGATTCCTCGTCGTTCTCAGGAATTAGGACTGTCTTATGGCACATTATGGCGTATTTTGCATTTGGATCTACACCTACATCCATATAAACTCCAGCTCACACATCAACTGAAGCCAAATGACCATTCACAACGTCGTAGATACGTCGAATGGGTGCTTGAACAGCAGGCGGTGGACGGCGATTTTTCGAACAAAATTTTCTTCAGCGACGAAGCACATTTCTCACTCCGTGGGTATGCTAATAAACCAAATTGTCATATTTGAGGTTCTGAAAATCCTCAAGTAATTGAAGAGAGGCCATTAGATCCACAAAAAGTCACTGTTTGGGGCGCTCTTTGGTCCGGAGGTGTGACTGGACTTTACTTCTTCGAAAACGACAATTGAACGATTGTCACCGTCAATTCGGAGCGTTATGGTCACATGATAACCGAATTTTTTTGCCTGCTATTGAAGAATACGACTTGGAGAATATGTGGTTTCAACAAGACGATGCCACATGCCACACAACTGGAGCGAATATGGCTTTATAGCAAGAGACATTTCCTGGCCGCGTAATTTCTCGTAGTGGCGATATCAACTGGCCACCAAGATCATTGCGATTTGACACGGCTGGACCTTTTTTTTTTAGGACTACGCAAAAGACTGTGCTTATGCAGATAAACGCTAAACTCTTGAGCACTTGAAAACCAACATTCGTCAAGTTATGGCTGGTTACCGCCCAATATGTTTCAAAAAGTGGTCGAAAAGTACCCCAAAAGAATCGATGCTTGCAACAATTTGCGTAGTGGTCATTTAAATGATGTAGTGTTTCACACATAATGTCAACGTTCAAACCTTGTAATAAAAAAGAAATATTATGAAGAAAAATATTTTATATGTGTTTTATTTACGTTTACTTTTGAAACCGCAAAATGGATAACCCATCATTATCATCGGCTAAAAGATGTGCCGGTGAAAGCTGATTGCTTCCATTGATGAATATTCCACTACTCAGGGATAGCGACAAAGTGGACGACTTCTGTAGATTAGAAAATTCAGACAGAATATCATTAAGGAATATAAGAAAGCAAGTCGAAAACGAAACGAGAATTTATTTAATGAAGATCCCTCTGAAATACAAAGCGCGATTTGTGTCACTGATCTTTAAGATCCAAATTTCAATATATAAGATCACAATTGGATCTAGCGTTACGTGAGTCTATTAGTCTGTATTACAAAAAAATGTATTTACATTTGAAATTATTTAATTGAGAACGTAGCTGTGACTGTGTACCGTTTATGGTACTCGCAAACTTTTGTAGACTTCGAGAATCCGTCGTTATTTTCAAAACACTGATTTAGAAGATCGGTATTGTGATCGTCCCAAATCAAACATCAATGCTGATTATTGACGCATTCATTCATCTTAAAATGAAGATAAGAAAAGATACAAAAATTGGTTCCATGAACTGTCAAAATATACCCGTCCCGATTAACATTGTTCTGAATAAATTATGTAATAAACTTTGAACAGCCTTGACTGACTGCAAATCTTTAAAATCATAATTCAAATTAAACTTTGTATGTGCTTATAAACGGTGATTTTTTAAGAGCTTGGTTTTTGAAAATTCAAAAAAAAACACAGAAACTTGTAAAAAGTGAATGAAATTTTTATTTGGATCGATAAATCAATTTCTGCCATTTACTTTTTAAAAATAATTTCACTTAAATGTTACCCGCGGCTACGCTTCAGGTGGTCCATTCTGAAGGTCCAATTTTGGCAAACTTTTTCACACATTTCGGCCGGAATCTCACCAGACGCTTTCAATGTTGGCTTCCAAGGCAGCAATCGTGTTTGGCTTGTCCCCATAGACAATAGACTTAACATAGCCCCACAAAAAATAGTCTAACGGGGTCAACTCACATGATCTTGGTGGCCAATTAACTGCGCCAAAACGTGAGATCAACTGCTAACCAAATTCGCCTCTCAATTGATGCATGGTTTGGACGTAGCTTGCGAAACACATTTTTCACAGAGCACGAATTTTGATAATAAATTTCAATAATTTGCAAACGTTGTTCAGGCGTAAGTCAATTCATGATGAAATGGCAAACAATACTGAATCGAAATGTCAAATGTTCGTGGAATTTGTCATGTGTGATCTGTCAAAAATATAAACGTCAAAAACCAAGTAGCAAAAAAATCACCCGTTATATACATATGTAGGTATATGAAAAGTTATATACATAAGTTTGTTTTTAATCTCAAACTTAAGTATTCTTATCGAAACAATAACCCTCCAAATAATGTTCTTTTGCAAATTTAACCTCATTATGTTAAATGCGAATACGCAGACATATAAAACGTTAATGTTTTGTATGCAAATCCCGTACGCACATTTAAAGACTTTCTTTGGTATCGTTGTTATTGTTGTTACCATTGTTCATAATTCAGGCTAAAGTGTCAATGGTCTGGGTCCCTCTATCAAAATACATTAAAGCTCTCTGTGACAGTGACCCTGAATATTGGATTTTCTTTTATGGTAAATTTCCAACTCATTGAATTACATTCGTTCTTTTCGGTTTAATAAAAAAAATCATCATACCAAACTGTGCTGAACTTTCATTTAACTATCGAATGCAGCGCACGAAATGCCGGCCGTCGCCGCATCATACTCTCCATTTCTCCATTTGACTACGTTCAATATTGTCTGATGCGTTCAAGTCAATTCGGACATTTCTGTTTTCTGGTTGGTTTCTTTTTCTGAAACTCATACTGACATTGTCAGCACGCACTATTTGCCTCTTGGTCATACTTACATTTTTATGTGATATTATAATTTTGTTGCCAATTAAGTTGCGTCACGTACAGAACATTAAAAATGTTTCAACTGAAACGTGAAAACAAAGATGATTAAACAAAAGTGTTGACGATGACATTTGATGAAATTTAGTAGGACAATTCGACAACAATTTATTATTTTTTTATTGGTTGGCCCAAATAAGGTTCTCACATACTCGTATACTCGTAATGTTAGGTAGTACATAAAAGGGTAGAAACAGAAAGGTGATGTGAAATCAAAAGTGGCGTCTCACCTTTATACCAGCTATATTTAAACATAGAAAGATACTCGTATTCATAAAATAGATAGAAATGTATCTGAAGCGAAAGTATTTTTATTTCTGCGGAATCCAATTAAATACCTACTATCTATAGATACCTGCGGTTAAACGCGTCAATGTTCTCAGAAATTGTGGGTGAAAGTGTTTGATTGCCTGTTGAATAAGAAATTAAAATTAATTGCCTTGTCATTTGGATACTTACAGATTGATGTATGAGAGTGTTTCTTCTGTTTTGCGCGTGCTGTAACTACTTAATGTAAATCTAACATTTAGTTTTTACTAGTTGCAAATTGTAGGCGGGCTTAGCTTGAAGATTATTGTGTCTTATTCATGCCTATACTGTTTTGCGTATTTCATTCAACTATAGGTCCTGTAAATAAGTCTGTTTTTACCTTTTTTTGTGGAGACCAAGGATTCTGATATACTCAGACTGATACTGGAATCAATCTATGGGGTATATTATGGTATCCGACATAACGTTTCTCTGGACGAGTAACCCATTTTTGAATTTTGTTTGTGTGTGTATGTGGAGAATCTTCTGCAGTTGCCGGTTAGAGATTTTTCCTCATTAACAAGCTAACTATAATTTTGATGGCGCTTCATTCTTGTCCGGCCTTAACCAACAAGCTTGTCTAGCCAGCTTGGTTTTGTTCCCAGTTTCGCACTCGAAGTTGTTCGAATTCCCATTGCACATTTGTGAGCAACGTAAGCTTTGGTCTTTCTTTACTGAGCTACATATACCTCCGGAGCATTGACATTGACACCCATCCGCTCTAAATGATCCGTCCATCTGAGTCGTTGTATTTTATGCACATGGAAGCAAAATTCACCCATGAATAATCTTTCTCTTGAAGCAACCCCAAACCTCCTCATGCTACTCAAGACTACGAAGATAAGGGTTACTTAATTTCCATGAGAGTGGGCTTTGCTACTCAGCTGGCTTCTTATCCCCAAGAAGCAGTGATTGGGTAGATTTATCCTTGATTTGATCTCAGCGCTGGTTGTCTATGGATAGAAAGTCCCTACATATGCAAGAAATCTGTGTTTTGCGTACTACCTTAATGACAGCATATGCTTTGCCCTTATTTACTG
This sequence comes from Philhelius pedissequus, assembly GCA_910595825.1. NCBI lineage: Eukaryota > Metazoa > Arthropoda > Insecta > Diptera > Syrphidae > Philhelius > Philhelius pedissequus. The sequence continues at coordinate 54,859,073 of OU343160.1, forward strand.
CTAAGTCCATTTTCATCACTTGCATTTTAATACCGACCAAGGTGTTATCGACATCACTCTGTGCTCCTCCGACTTTTGAAGAACTACTTCATTGAACTACGATATTGACAAAGTCAGAGGAGCACAGAGTGATGTCAATAACACCTTGGTGGGTATTAAAATGCAAGTGATGAAAATGGATTTAGCAGTAAATAAGGGCAAAGCATATGCTGTCATCAACTACCAGTCCTGGTGCTGCCTCGACAGTTCTGCACGTTGAAGAAGTCGCATGTCAGCACGTCAACTTGGCTACAACCATTTGCGACATTTAGGTTGTCGGTGAGGTTTTCACCGACCTTGAGCGAACATCACAAATGGACAAACTTAGCAGAGATGTGAAAACCAGATATTGCTCTGTATATACCTGTAGGGTATCGATTTGAAGCTTCTGTGTTTATTCAACATCTGACCTTGTGAGAAAATTTGGTCAATGGTGCATTTTCCTGGCTTAAAGTCAAGCACCTCATTTATTTTATTGTTTTTTTTTCGGTTTTGAGTAGATTTCAAAATTATTCGCGCTTAGCAGAGAGGCTTTCCTGTGAGAGTTTCTGCTGATACCGCATATAAAATAAGGAAACTCTTTATTGCACTGAATTGAACAGCCATGTTATTTGAAGTCGACGGACATGGTTTTACAATAAACATTTTAGCTTCGGTAAAGTTTCGGTAAGTCATATCTACTTCGATAAAACCTTACCGAAACTTTATAGAAGCTGAACTGTTGTCTTGTCAATAGTTATATAACAATGACGGGTTAGGCAAATTCTCAGCTTTATTATCTTGAAAAGTTAGTTTAGCTTGGTGTTGAGTATCATATTTAAGACACTGTATATCTCATTGAATATTGGTACCAATCTTATCGTCGTCTTAGAGAAACCAAGATTTAAGTTCGCTTATCGAAAATGCGTGTTTATAATGAGTGGCCTCTTCAATGGATTAGAAATTTATTTTTTTGAACCGCTCAAACAATGTGCATTGATATTGATTGACATTGATATTTCTTTAATTGAGAAAATAAATTTAGTACAACTGCAATATATTTGGACAGGTGCTCCATAATTAACTTGAGTCTCTTTCAAAAAAATAAGAAAAAAAAAACAGCTTTAGAAAGCATAAGCGATAGAATACCCAATTTCTTAGTCCAGTCTAAAATTTGGTTGAAAGTTCGTTGTCGTTGGAACTTTTTTATATTTTACTGCAAATACGAGTACCTATCGTATTTTATACATTAGGTCGTCGCTTTATCGAAGTCTTGTGCACGTCTAGAATTGTGCTGAAGCACATAAGATCGATATTCGAGAATCAACAGTTTCAAGTGAGTTCTAGGAACTCCTGCCAAATTGCAGAATTATGTATATCCAAGTTTTGATTATTCTTTCATGCTCAGCTTACATTTAAGAAATACTGAATTAATTTCCTAATGGGATCAGTAATGGATTACTTTTCCTAATCGAACTTTCAACCCAAATGTGCTGGTTAAATTTCCGCTTCAAGAATATGTGTGCAATGAATAGAACTTGAATTAAAACAAATATATTAAACTGAAGAACTTCTTCATTTTAAATTTTCTAAAATAAATACTACCTCTCGACTAGACCAGATACTAAGACTCAGCCCAAAGTTCAATTATAGATATTCAATTAAATTGAGGGGGCAAAAAAAAAGAACCTCTTTATAACGTGAAATAAAAAAGGTTAAGCTTGAAAGGAAATCCATGAGATCACAGATAATTTCAATAAGGTACAAAAGGTCGTGAACCCAACAGATAAATAGATATAATAAAACCAATCATGCCGAAACTCTGTTCCCGATTTTCGATTTCTACATTACAATAGCAGGAGCTGATGCTATATAGCAAGTTAACAATGGATTCGAATCAATTGAACAAAAAAGCTTTAAAATAGATACTTTTGAATTTGGAAAATACGTAACAATCCTTTTAAAATTAATTTGCAGAACAAAAGGAATTCTTTTGCGGGGCTATAAATTTGCGTCTTTTATAAGGATTAACAAATCCAGCTATTTTTTGTTTTGTTTTGTTTTTGAATTGACAAACCAACACAAAGGCTTTAACGGTCACATTTGGTCGTTCGACTTGGTTGAACTAGATAGTCTGTGACTGGGACTGAGAATGAGTGACTTCCGCAAACTAAGCACGTTTGGATAGAATAAACAAAACATCCTCTTGTCTTATACCTTTATAACCTACAGTTAAATTTAAAGCCTGCTCATTTGTTTTTTTTTTTTTTGTGAGGATAAACAAAAAGACTATGTACCTCTATGCTGTTGTGAAAATAAATCGTTTTATGTTTATCCTGTCACCTTAAACGCCTTCGTCTTGTCAGTGTCACCCGAAAACACATCCAATTTTCTACCGAACTCATCACAAACATATGTGACATTTAAATTGAAATGGAATGATATAATGAATTCCTGAAGCTTGATGCGGATCAAATTCCTGACGGTATGGCTGGCATGGTGCACGGCAGCAGGCGATAGGGGAATACTCACATATACTCTTATACACTGTAGAGGATTTGCATAAAGGGGGGATTATTGGAGGTGTCAAAGTCGGTGGAATGTCACGATTCAGCAAATGACTTATATACGTGTATCCGAGTGCTTAATAATCTTTTATTATGATGAATGTCCCATCTCGAGGAATAGTAACTCTATTCTTCCTTTCCTCCTGAATGAGGATTAATGTGAACAAGTACACTACAGTTGTACTCATATTTCTGATGCTAATGGATGTCGTCTCGTATACGAGTAAGTCGTAATAGAGATCGCTTAATGGACGAACACAAAAGTTTCTCGCACAATGCCGGCCGCCGCACTATCATAACCACCATATCCTAGACCGATGAACTCTAAATGTCCATTCGCGAGTCCATTGAGAGAACGTGTCGTCACACACTAATGCGGCATCTGAAATGGGGACACTCAACGGTGAGTGCTCTGCCGACATCAATTCGTCCCACAATAAACATTAATGTGCGCTTATTGCACTTGTTATAAGGTGTATTTGCGAGCTGGCCCAGGGCAAGAGCAATTCATGCGGATGTCGAATCTGAAGCTGAAGTTGAAGCAACTAATGACGGCCGGGCGGCAGTCATCACAGTGATGTAACCATTAAGTGTTGACCTATAATTTTGCGAATCTAAATGTCGGAATACTTCTTTCTTCTTTGTGAAAGTTATGCATCCTGGCGAAGGACCTACACATACATATGTATATATTGCTGGACTCTATTCAATTCTTCGTTAGAGGGTGTTTCTGTGTGGTTACGCATCTGTATTTAATAATTTGATTGGAGTGTGTGACATTTAGGGTACACAAGTTTTTCAACATAAAAGTGGGCAGTTCTGCCTTAATTGGGCAATTATGTTATGAACATGAGCACATGATACGTTGTCATTGTTGTAAGCGCTTTTTCTCTTTTGTTTCCGAAACTAGACAACGATGTGTGTAATAACAGTATCATGTGAATGGATTTTCTGAAAAGATCGATTGTTAGAACTTTTGGGAAAACGGAAAAGATAAAAAGGTACAAGATGAAATTCAACTAAAGAAGACTTATTACATCATAGACATAAATTCTATTCGTCATTTTAATAAAAAAGTCATTCAGTCGTTGCGAAACCAATTTTTTTTTGTCAGTTTTCTGAATAAAAATCTTATGTATGTAACTTTTAATGATCAATTCTTGTCTAAATGGATTTTCGAAAATGTGATTTTGATGTTTTGTGATTGCTGCCACGCCCAATTTTGTGTATTGCTTTCGAAATGGTTCTATTGGATACAATTTTCAGAAAAAAAAATTACTAAGATCCAGCGACCGCTACGCCCACTTTTATCATTACTGGGGTGCCAACACGTAACTTGATACAATCGAGCATTGATCATCGTCGTTGAACTCGAAACAAATATTTTTTGGCAGCACGTAACTTGAAAAGAATTTCATTTTGACTTGTACTAAAAAAAATTATTGTGAACTAGAATTTGAAATGTCAAATAGTATTTTTTAAATTAAAATTATTTTCTCAATTTTAAAATCCACATTGGGTATGATATTTTTGATTCGGAAATGAAGATGAACGAAGCTCTAATGCCAAAGTCAAAAGAAAATATTGAAGAGCTAATAGCAACCAATTAGTGTTGTGTGAAAATGAGTAAATATTAAGAAAAAAAAAACATCGACAAAATATTAAACTTTTTTTTTTTTTAGTTTTGGCAAGAATAAGTAAAGAATGTTTCCGGTGGATATTCAACACCATTCAAATCCCAAGAAACGTAAGAAGCACTTCGGTTCCCTAATATTTACAACTTAGTGCAACATTGAGTCCGATAGCCAGTGAGAGTTATCAGACCAATGTGGGAACAAATGTCGTGTTATTAGGTATGGCAGAGACAACCGTAGAGATCCTTTCAAACGATTCTTCTAGCCCAGCGCACTGAATTATTGTTTATTTTATAGCATTCATATTTTTTTGAATGTAAGGGCCTCCACCCATGCCCTTTAAGTTAAGCTGATTGGTTCGCGGCTTAAGTTTAACTATTATATGTATTTAAAATCACTCCAAGTAAAAAAATAAAAGCGGTTTAAAAAATATAATCTTATTTCTCATATCAACGAAATATTACCCAATTCTTAAATTCCTTTTGCGGAGGATCTTTCTGTGTTAAATGAATTTTTCAATTTTTCCCAGAGGAAACCGCTTGTTTTCCTTCCTTGGGAGGTTCCTCTGGCCAAGTCATGATGACTACTCATAAATCTAGTAATAGTCTCCAACTACTTTTTGTTAATGGACATGTTTTGCTTGCATTCCATACTTGTTTTGTGGAAATACTCCCGACGACGAAAACTAAATTCTATCGATTAAAACTTTTATGTGCTGCCAATTCTGACGATACAATCGAGCGAAATCGATTGAACCAAATTAGATGCTGACAGTGCTTGATTGTATCGAGTAAACTCGATTGTATCAATTTACGTGCTGGCACCCCTGGTTTCTCTGAAATGCCTCTAACGATTTGGATAAAGATTTTAGTTTTTATTTCCGATCAATGTTGGCAACGTAAGTTACCCTGAGTAAGTTATCCAAATAGTTACGCGTAACTAATTTAAATTAGTTACGTCTCATTTTTCACGTAACTTATCGAACTTATATTGCTTATAAACCTAAATTTTTTTTGACGGAACGAAGGACAACGGATTTCTTAAGGGTGTATGAATTAAATACCACTTTGGAAAGGTTCCCTCAATTTCAGCGGATGAAATGGGATTTTTTTTTGCAATTTCAGAACAAGTCTTGAAAGATTGGAAGGATACAAATCGACTCTCTTCCAGCACAATATTTTTTCGTATTGTTTTAAAAATGACATCTTTGGATTATTTAACTGATCCCCGTCATTAAGCCCATACGAATTCAAATTTCTTAAAAGAAAATTATTAATTTCAAAAAGATAAATTGTTTAACTTATCATAACTTGACAGCGCCATATAGTGAAACAGTGAATGTTGGCAATTATTTATAAATTCACAAATTGGATCGAACAATTATATATTATAAATATTTGCTTTGACTCTCTCCATTAACTCCATTAAAATTGCGTTCGGAACTTATATATGCATCTTGGAAACTGTTCCTATAGACCATAAATAAATATTTAAATGAGACTACATATTTTGTGGATCTAAATTTAAATAATGTGCTTTTAATCCTTGCAAGGCAGTGTTTTGCAATTTCTTCTGGCAAATTTTGCACAGCACCTCTAGTCTTTAAGTTTCGGATCGCAACTTTGAGGTATGAGTCCCAGATCTTCGAGTACATTGGACATAAGCCTTCAATACTGATGCTTTGTTTTGTGAATTTGTTCAGACATTTACCCCCAGTTTCACAGTGACACTTTTCCTCTTTTGGTTTAAGCTTCAGATCAGCAAATTATTCGGTTTCACAGTGTCATTTAAACCTTGAACTAAGTTCAATTTGAAGTTTAAGCTAACCGAGATTATTCTGCTGTTTAAACTTCAATTCAACGTTTGTATTGGTTTTTCTTACGAAAATATTATGAACTAAACAAAATTGTGTATTCCAATGTTATCGAGTTGTTATAGTGTTTTTGAATATTATTTTATTTATTATTCTCGTTGTCTCGCGTGTTCTTTTTGTCAGAGAGTGAAAGGGAGGACGAGGGAAAAAAATACTACAAATTTTTTTTTATGAAATGTAGTTAAGCGAAGTTCAACTGATCTGAAGATCAGATTTCACTGTGAAACCGGACGAATTAAACCAAAAATTTAAACTCAGTTTAAGGTTGAAACTGGGGGTTAGGGTTTTTAGAAGTTAGAACTCAAAAGCAGCGATAGCGACTTTTTGCTTCCAATTAAAGACGTAAATTTGTTACATTTGTTACGTAAGTTACATTAGTTAAGTTAATTACGTGTAACTTATTAAATTATGTAAAACTCGCGTAACTTACCAACACTGCTTCCGATATATGTAGGTAGGTATTAGGGTCAAGTTTTGCAAATCAACCTCGAAATTTTAATCAAACTTGTCATTACGATTATAGAAAACACCAAAAAAGTGGGTTCAGCAGTTCCGTCTGTCTGTCTTTCTGTATAACTATCTACAAGCTAAGCGGTTGCAGCGATTTACGTCAAACTTCGTTAAGGGTTTTAGGTGATTGTCTCAAGAATTTTTTTGAATCGTTTTTTTACCCCCAAAACTAATTATGTAAGTATACATTTGTGCACTACTATAGGTTTAGACTACATTTTGGTTAAACATTTTTTTACATATTATTTTGTTATTAACTGTATGTGCCATGTACAATATCACTCGGATCGACCGTTTTCGATCAAAATGTTTAGGTATATAGAATTTCCTTCAAATCTTAATTATGTTATAAATGTGAAAGTTTGGATGGATGGATGGATGGATGTATGGATGTTTGTTGCTTAATAACTCCGGAACGGCTGAACGGATCTGGATCAAATTTGGTACAGAGATAGATTATTGTCTGGAATAGGACACATGCTACTTTTTATCCCTGAAAAATGTATGGTTCCCGTGGGATAGGTGTGTTTTAATTTTTCATAGAGCTCATTCTACAAATAGCCAACAAAGCTTTTATTCACAAGGCACATAGAAGGACACGGATTTGCATGAAATTTGACTGGTAGATGGATGGGGTACTGGATTCTCACATAGGTCATTTTATCCCGAAAAAAATGAACTGTTCCTATGGGAGAGGCTTTAATATGAAAAAATATATACATATTCTTGAACAAACAGTTCCGCTTTCACGCCTCAACGACTGAACGGTTTTAATTGTAGGTGTATAGATGTCAGTAGATTCCCTTGGGTTAGAAAGTCCGTATACCATAGCACGGGCATCTGCTATTAGAAACGGTGAAAAAATGTATTGTAATTCATCAATAATTGAGAACGAATGGTCCGATGTGGCTCGAACTCTTTCTTATTTGTTCGTAAAATCCAGGAGAAGGTTTTTTGCGAAACAAAATTTTGGGTAAGCCCTCCAGAAAAGTCGGTAAATTTTAAAAATCGAAAATTGATTTTTTGTATTTAATTGTGTATGCATATGTTCCGGAATGGCTTTTCGAATGAAAAAAGAGAACATTCTTAGTGGAAAACTCGAAAAATTCTAGAAAAACGCGAATATTTTTCTTGATGATATATAGATGAGTTTAAAGCATGATTTGATGATTTTGGACATTGTAAAGGTGGAAAATTCCTAGTGAAAATTTCGGATAATCATACTGATATTATAAATGTAAAAGTTTGAATGGATGGATGGGTGGGATGGATGGTTGTTTTTTGCTCAATAACGCCAGAACGGCTGAACGGATCTGGATAAAATTTGGCACATGGACAAACACATAATCGATTTTTATCCCGAAAAATGGAACCGAACAGTTCCTATGCCTATATGGGAGAGGCTTATATATGAACAAAATATATACTTGGTTGTTTGTTCCACATTCATGCCTCAACCATTGAATGGATTTTAATGAAATTTGGTAAGCTGCTGGAATATTAGCCAGGATTTAATTTTTCCAACTTTATTTTTGTAGTTCTAACTTTTTTTTTTTTTTTTATAATTTTGCACGCGCTCAAGGGATTATGAATACCTTTTAATGTTTTTTTTTTTTAACACAGCGCGGGCATCCGGTGACAGATGGGAAAGAAAGATTTGAGAGATGTGTGGAGCGATGTATTGAGACGGTGGTTGTTATCTCAGATTTTATCTCCAGGGATGGCGGCTGGACTAATGCAGATAAAATTACCGTGTCTGATTTATTTATGTCTCTTATAATTCGCTTTATTTTTTATTTATTTTGTTGACATATTAATGAGTAGTCTACTCAATCACATTTTGTTAGTGTTATGCCTGCACAGCATGTAATGAGAGTAAAACAGCATCTCATTTCATGACAATTTTTAGAATTGGTTTTTAATGTAATACAAGAAAACTTAGACAACGGCTGGAATCGAACCTGCGACCACGAGGTTGACAGGCGAGCACACAACTATCGCGCCACGGCCACCCCCAATATTAAATCTTCGCTTTATTCGCGAACATGACAATTTAAATTTTTGGCCAAAAACAAGCGGCTCGAGAACCAGCCCACATACAAGAAGAGTACAGCGAGCGCGAGCATGCTAGGCGAGCATGTTCGTCGTTTGTGCCTACATTCAACGACTGTACGGTTTTGAATGAAATTTTGTAGGTGGATAGATGATTTCATTAGATTCCCGTGGGTCCGTAACATCGCACGGCTTGCCATAATTTTCCAAAAAATATTTTTTTTTTTGGATTTTTGAAAATATATGTTAATGATTTTTTTTCCTGAACTTATATTTTTAAGCTTATATAATTTCCATATCAATTTTTTGTTTAGAAACAAATTACAGAAATGTATATAACAAATTAAATAATAAAATACTTAAAAACTATATTTAGTCGTTTCTAGTTTCTACTAAAAATCTTTCGCATACGATGTGATCAAACATAAGAGCAAGTACGTGCGATGTGTGTATATTATTTTTATTAGCAAGGAGAAAAGCAAAACAAAAATTTTAAATCCGATCTTCATACTGTCACGCCCAATTTTCTTATTAATTAGTTCTTTATCGGAAAATAGTTTAATCATTTCTAAGGGTTTATTTTAATGAAAGGAAAACAAAGTGAAGGGCCAAAACGCCCTTTTAACATTTCGTGGTTTCTCTGAAACGACTTTAATGATCCTTCTTCCACCACGCCCATATTTATCATATATATAGTTTTTCGGAAACTGCTCAAACGGTTTTAATGCATTTTTCTCAGTTTATTTTTATGTGCCACAAAAATATAAAAAAGTGTGAAAAGGGTTCGTTAAGTAAAACATGCTCACTACTTTTTTTCAAATTTATTTTATTACGGAAATTCGCGACTATCGCTCAAGTGGCTAGGGTATCGATTAAAGTAGAAATCCCACTCAAAACACTTGGCTTTGCATTTTGTCAAAAAGTAATAAATCCTGCTATATTTAACTGTGATTTTTTTTAATTAAACATTTTTTTAAAATCAAAAGTTTATCGAAAAATGGCACACCCTGTACATTATTTGGATACTGTGAGGTGTTAGCTAGTTAAAGTTAGAAAACACACAAAATATAATAATACTGCATGTACCGTCCAAAGCTTCTGCTGGCCAATTAGCAAAGCTGCAAAATGAATGCTATAATTTATCATCTACAAACAATAATTGTAGGCAGACTTTGTGCTCTCACTCTCTCTCAACTCGTTTAAATTGCTCTGTGTTTAAGTCCAGTTTGCTTTTTGGCCCCATTCACTGTGATACAATTTTTTCTTAGAGGAATTTGCGATGTTCTGGATGCTGTCGTATGTTAGATGCATTCATGTTGACCCTAATGATGATAGAAAGGATGTCCAGATTCTTTGGGGGGTTTCGATGTATGTATATACATTTTTGAAAAAGCAAATGCTAAGCTCAAAGTGTCTTTTTCTTGAAAAAGACTTTTCTAGAGGAGAGCAGTGACATAGATAAAACAAATACAAAAATCACTATGACACTGACTAAATTGTATGCTTAGAAATCTTTTAGCCTTTAGCGGTATATTCCATCAAAGTTTACATCAAGTTTCCTTAGAGAGCATGCTTGTTCGTTTGGTGAGAGTTTCTTCGAAAGTATCTAGCAAAAGCATTATTGGTCCTCGTGCCCGTAGGCAAAATAAAATTTTAAAAAAATCCTCGCCGAAGACTTTACTAAAAACTCCACTTTTCCTATTCAGGGAGACTTTTTGTAATGGTTTGTAATAATTTACGGCCTCCGTTAGTTAAGATTAATGTAAAGGGTGTTTTTTTTTAGAGACGGCCATGAAATTGTATTCATGGAACATATAATTGTATATTAAATTCATTTTTCAATATAATTTTTGGCATGTTGTCATCCGTAGAAGGATTAGTATTACTTATGATTGGCCGTTTCGAGTAAGCTTTTCAGAGAAAATTCTCGATTTCATAATGGAGTAGAATAACTCGTAGCCGACAGAAAAATAATAAAAAATACGGCGGAGTAATACATAACTCAGAATCCGAATCGTTTCAATAATGAGTATTGAAAAAGTGTATTTTTTCATGACTGCACATTATTCATACATAATTTCCACAATTATTGGGAAAACTGAAATTGAAGCTCTAAAATGTGAGAACCATCAAACAAGAGTAACTATAAATTTCATAAGATTTTTTCATGAAAACTGTAACACTGCAACGCTTCTTAAACTCAATTTAATTTTTCTCAATGATTTTTAAAAACATTTGTAATTCTTATAAAAAAATTAAAATATCCAACAGAAACAAATTTCATAAAACAACTTTTAATCCTGTACAAATTTTCATTTAAAAGAAAATTTCACAATGTTCATGAAACAATACGTTTTTATAAAAATAGAAAGTTTTTAAAATGCATTAGAATTAAATATAAAATATATTAAAAAATAATTAAATATATTAAGAAGATTGTATAATTTTAACCAAAAAATCAAACATATTGTGACATATTTTTCTTACGGTTTTATGTTTAACACGTTTCTGAGTCTAAATTTTGCTGACCATTTTATTTCAATTGGCAATGCTTTAAAACAGTAAGCAATTTTAACAGTTAAATTTAAAATTTACATCGGAGTTACGCTGGAAGTAACAATTAAGGAAACAATTAAGATTCTTGGAGCTCCGAAACAGACTATTTATTGAAAGGCTTGGATTGTTTTTCGAAAGTTGCTAGCAACTTTATTTCTTGTTGTAATTGTAATTGGAAAACTTAACAAAGTTGACCGATTTCATTGCAAGATCAGCATTAAATAAAATTCAAGACTGAATCGTATATATGTACTTGCTCTTACATGCGGTCTCCATTAGCGACGAATCTAGAGCATGCTTTAAAGCATGCTTTCAGTTTAGCAATTGGAGACCAAAATCGCAGCTTTATTTTCATAGCATGCGATGGAAAGAATGATTTCATCGCATACTGCCCATCGCTTGCTTTATCGCAAGGAGACCTCTCATTTTGATATGGCGTTTCCAAATATCATTTGTTGTTGTTATTTCTACCAGCATCGGTTGCCCTCGACATTCTTAAGTAACTAGAAAAGCATGCTATGAAATGCCCACCGAAGAAAATTTGTCTGTCCTTCTGCTATCTGCTGTCTGATTTCTGCTTTCTGCCTTCTGCTATTGCTATTGCGTTTGCTTTAAAATTTATCGCTAATGGAGACCGCGTGTTATATTCGATCACTTCGTAAACATTTGTTAGCATGATAATTTTAAATATTTAACAATAAAATATTAAACACAGAACTAAAAAAAGTCCCAAAAAAAATATTTCGAAAATTTTGGTATGCGATATTATTTAGAATGGGAAGGATCTCCTCTTCAAAATTTCTGATTGAAATCCGCCGAACTGTTTTTGAGAAAGTCGAAATTAATAAAATGGTTGTATGGCAGATGTATGCCATAACAGTATAATGTAAACAAAATGTTGGACCAGTAGAATCGTTTCAGCCATTTAGGCTTTAGAGTAGATCATAGTAATGTTAAGTTTGATTAAAATGTCAAGTTGCATATTTTTTTCCAAATTCAAAACTTGCCCTATAATATATCTACATGCATATATCGCAAGTTAAAATGGATTATTAAAAACGGTAGAACGCATTTCCACACATGCATTCTATGATAAATTACATCAAAACAACTGAGAACTGTCAAATCGCCTGGCACAGAAAACAGTGCTCCCAATTTAAAGGTATCTGCATCTAAAAAAACAACTTTATTAAAAAAAACATATACCTGTTATCTGGGGTGAAAGTGTTTTTGCCGCTCTGTATACATACATAATATTATGTATAATATATTAAATGGTATAATTAAAGTCAGAAGCTTTTAAAATCTGTTTTTGACAACACAACTATGCCTACAGATAGAGCAAGGCGATTGAATATCTTTTTAATTGTTAACCACAATATTTTTTTTGTTTATAATTCCAAAATAAATATAAAGTATCTACATATTATGTATGCATGCATGTATCTTTTTATGCACAGACACATATGACATCGAACTAGTTTTTGTTGCCTCCGGATGTAGAAAAATAGTTATTGTTATCATATGAATATGATAAGCGGATTAAACAGAAATATCCCTTTCACATGAATTGTGACAGTTTGAGCGAATTTAATCGGATAAACATAATAAACGTTCGTACATACATACATTTATGTATCTTTATTATTTTTTTTTGTTGCAGCTTGATGTTGGTGTTAAGATTGGAAAAAATATGAATTTTACGTTTTGTGTAGTTTTATTTATCCAGGTAAACTTAAATTTAATTTTTTTTATTTATTTTTGCCTATAATATGCATGCATCCCAGAGCATATTATTTGCAGGAAAAGTTGTAGGTTAATATTTTAATGCAAAAGATAAACAAAATACAGATGTATTTACTTTGTTGTTGGGCTTCGACTGTGTTAAATTGAATTTATTTGCTTTTATGTTTATTTTGTTTTAATTAAATTTCCAAAAAAAAAAAACAACACAAATGAAAGGGGAGTTTGAGCTGGGAAAAATGGATTAGTAAATGTTTTTAAATATACATTATACAAAATATAGATATCTAACCATTATGAATTTAACTGTTGTTGTTTTAATTAATTTGTTTTTTTTTATTGTTTCAGGAAAGGAAGCTGAATTAAGTAAGTTAAATAATTATTGCCAATAATGTACATACATGTCACTCAATAGAACGTCTGTAAGCTTTCGAAACCCAAATTTATTTATACCTAAAATTATTAAGTAAATCAAACATGAGATTTTGGTTAAACCTATAAGAAATTTCAAAAATAGAGAAGTTTAAGGATTTTGTTAGTACCTACACAAAGTATTCGAAGATACCTTTAATGAAATTTATCAATATTTTTTGATTATATCACTATTTCTACAAAGCTATTAATAAGGCCACTATTAGAACTGAAAAACTAAAAAATCAGAAGTAAGACTTTTGATCTATTAAAATGCTCTATAGGGAGAAAGGTGATATTACTCTACATTGGGGAAGTCTTTTGTTGTGCTGATTTACAGCTTTTTGTCAGCCCATAATAATGATCTTTCGTTAAGAATAAAAACTATTAATAATTATATGGACTAATACACCAATTTTCACCCTGATGCGGAACCACAAGTTCTTAGATTGTTGTGATTCAATAACATTTTACTCAGATTCTTCGATAATCGTTCGTTTACAACAGCAATGAATTTTGTATAGAACTTTTATCCTTTTTTAAGTAGCTCTCATTAGAAGTTATATTAAAGTTCATATTATTTTTTGAACGTCGATACAAAATTTTAAACATTATTACATAAATCATTTTTAGCAAAGAACAGTATGTGTAAATTTCACAATATGATGTTTTTTGATGCAAAGTTGATTGCACTTTACTTAAGCTCATATTTTCGATCACATCGTAAGCACATAAGATTCTTAGTAGAAACACGTGATTTTAAGAAAAATTGATTTATTTTTTTAAATAAATAAAAAAAAATATTTTTCGAAAAAGTTGGCACTATTTCAAATTCGAAGGACCTCCTCCACAGAAATTTTGATCAGAATTTGTTGAGGCGTTAATTAGAAAGACTAAAAAAAAAATCAATTGTGATAAACATTTTTTTAAACCAAATTCTAGACTAATAGTTAGAAACATTATTGAGGTAATTAATATTTACCATTTTTGGTACAGAAAATTGTATGTCAGGTACCGTTATTTTTGTGGCTAAGAATAATATTAGGAACAAGCATCTAGTTAATCACATAAAACGTTTAGTCATTAAATTTGAAGAAAATCGATTCAGCTACTTAGGCTGTAGATTGACTTATAGGCATGCAGATATGTACGATTGCGGGACTTACTTTAATATTCTCTATCATCATAATGTCTTCTTCCTAAATACAAAAGTTGCCATAATATCGCAAGTTAAAATCATTTTTGTAAATGAGGAAGAGAGCTGCAGACAGAACAGCGCCCTGAGGTACCCCAACATTTATCTTGTGTGTTTCAGACTTGAAGGCATCCAATACAACTTTTATAGATCAGTTTTCAAGGAAAATTCTACTTCAACAAAGAAGAGGCTTAATGACAACAAATGTGCTCATTTTTCGAAGAAATTACAACATGCCTGAGTCAAATTATCCTTGCCACTGTCTTTCTGCGAAAGAAAGTGTGCACCATTAAATACGTGACGCACGTATTGGAGAAGTTATGAGAAAATTTGGGGGCCTATAGTTGAAGAAAAAAACATTATCTTTCTCCGAAGAGTTGACGATAGGCATTCACAACAAATGAATCCATATCTTGTATAATATGTAACTCAAAAAAAAAAAAAAAAAAAAAAAAAATACATGACTGGATCGCTCTGTATTTAAATAATGTTTGTAAAATTTAAAATAAAAGTCTATACTTCTTAAAAGAATTTTATTTATATTTCATTGCTCTGTATGTTCGATTACAGCGTATGCAAAATATTTGTATTAAAAATCTAAATCTATTTTCAAAGTCGTTTTTGATAAATATTTTATATAACACAACAATTTATACAACATTTCTTTAATTTTTTTCTAAAAAAAAAATTGGGTATGACAATCTTGAATATTTAATAACATAAATTACATATTTAATAATATGATTTAAAATCAGAGAAAAAATAATTCAAAATTCTGAAAAAATAATAATTAAACTAATTTGAGCTCAAAAAAAGTACACCATTTTATTTCTTGGATAAATTTGAATTTATGACAAAGAAATTTTAAAAATCTGTGGAGCGGTTTTTGAGAAAAAAGTTTTTTTCAAAAAAGCCTTTTCAAAACATTTTTCAAAAAAAATTCAAAAACGCCATATACATATTAACTATAAGTTTTGGAAAAAATATAATGACCAATTTTTTAAAATATAATTTTTTTAAATGCTTTTAAAATACAAACAAATATTAATTAAGTATATTGGTGTGCAATATAAATTGGGCTACCTACACCTATTTATGTGCGAAATTTTGAAAGAATCGGTTAAGCCATTTATGAGATAGTCGAAAGCAAAAAACAAAACCGCCCTATGGAAAGAACCGTTTTTAGAAATTAAAAAAAAATGTTTTCAACCATATAATCGGTCGTACCTAAAAAGCTGTACTGATGCTTTTAAATCAAAACCGTTAGGGCCATTTTCGGGAAAAATAGGCTTTAACGTAACGGGTATATGGTAGGTACCGCTAAAAAAAGGAGCTAAAAAAAATTCAATCTGCCCTATGTACAATAATACCTAAGAAACTCTACATAACAAGTTTGAAGCAATTCGGCCCAACCGTTTGAGCTGTAGGTGTCTTTACATATGTACAAATAGAAAAATAGACAGACAGACAGACATACAAATGGACATAATTTTTAGAGCATCTTTTTTCGTCTTCACTATCATAGTAATGTCATGTTTGGTTGTTATCTCAAAACTTTTTTTTTCGATGAATGCATAACTTGCCTTATAGTACATAATATAATCGCAATTAAAGACATACAATTCCAACAAGTCGCAAATCAATTTAACATCTTCTTATGGCCTTGAGAGGTATCACAGGTTGCTCTAGTCTAAAGTACTAATACAGTATAATGTCTTTCGTACTATATCCTTTTCTATCTCTCTCAGTAAAATTAATAAAATGCTTATGGGGCCGAAAAAATAGAATGGAAGGAAATTGGATTTTGAAAAAAAAGCACGCTTTTTATAGCCAGCGAAACATTCACTCATTTATTTTTTATTTTTAACGTAATACCATTTTAACGTAGGTATAGTTTATTTGTGACTTGAGATTGTCCCGGCTCATACCGAAATCACCAAATGATTATAATTATAATATTTTAAGATTTACATTTTTTATTAATTGTTAAGGTAATAATAGCTGCCATTCAATTGGGGAGAATTTGTTATCCTTCATACTTCTTGCATTTAAATCCACATGTACACTACTTCCTTCTTTTTTGTAGTAAATTCTTCATTTTCTTTTATAGCCAAATTGCTAAGCAGCTTCACACATAAGTGTGTTAATTCATTGTACATCCCGAAATCACGAACATAATAAAATCCTTAGGTACATGTCATATATATGACAAATCACAGAAAAAAATCACCAGGTATAAGCCTTATCCATTTTACGGCTTTGATTTAAAAACTGTCAAAAATGTTGATGGTAAAATACAAAGCCCAAATCGATACTGCACGGGACGGGTTATAGAAAAACCATTTCTGCCCCAAATAAAACCAAAACAAACTTTTTCCGAAGTAAAACGTGACAATGTCAACTAGGATTATCAGTGCCAAGAAAAATACGATATTCATTCCATATTTGACATCAATCCCTCACAATAATTGGTAGTAAGTTAATCAAAGACCGGGAAACACACACAAGCACAGCTAGGCTATATAGCTATATTGTGTCTAGAATGAATGTGCCATTATTACGTGCCACAAGAATTTTATGATAAACATTACATTTCTCAAACCAAAAGAAAAAGTATGTATGCATATAAAGGTACACCGGAGTTACGATTTTCCCACATCAATGAAAAACTCAAGTCAATGTAGGTAAAACTTCCCCTGTCCACTTTCGCTTAGACTTGGCCATAACTTGCAATATTTTCCACAAAAGACAACTTCTTCCCAATTAGGCCTCCACTTTACTAAGCCTGAAATTATCGGACGTGCATTGACTTTTATATTTTTCTTCAATAAGAAAAACAAATACCATAACAAAAAAAGGAAAACGTCTTAAGTCTCTGTGTGTGTGAAATGTCTAAAATCTCAACACACAACTAAAATCCCCTCTCACCAAAAACTGATGTGCCCCGCGTGTATCATGCGTCTTCTTCGGTTGAAAATAAAAAAAAATGTACAACGAAAACTAAAAAAAGATAAATGGATACATTTATAGGGTCGAACAAAATGAATGTAGGTCGGCATTATATATTTGCTGGCTGGGCCAAAACTTCACACACTGACTGAAATACCCGCAGACGTGATTGGAATCCATCGAATACTTTATCAAACTCGCATTGAAATCCAATATGCGATTCCGCACTGCCGTAAATTTGAAAACACTGATATGACCGTCCTGGCTGTAAGAACTTGCTCAAGCTCATAACGAATATGATTTCCTGAGATGGGACAGAATTTTTTGACCAAATGTTTCTTCAAACACTTCTTTAGCACTATAAGCATTTTCGATATCATAATGTGGGTGGTAAATTTAAAATAAATTCTAGTTAATTACCCGCTTTTAACTAAAATGCACCAACTCAAATGTATTCACTGGAAAATTTTAGTACAAAAGCTAAGCAATGAAACGCTTTACTTATCTAATAAAATCGCGCACGACGAATTTGTTTGATTTCATTAAAGCAACAATGAAATCTGTTAAATGTGATTTAGTAGCATTTGCTATCTAGTACCTGCGACTACGAACTTATGATATAGTGATAAAGTTGCATCTGTTATCGCAGACTATAAGTCAGTGACGTTCTCTACTACAAAGCAATGGTGACTTATTAGCATTTGACTGTCATTTAATAACGTCTGCCAGCTCAGACTGTAATTGGTTGATGCCTGTTATTTCAGACTGTAATTCAATAAAGTGATCTATCCCACACTATATAAATAAGTGAATCTATGTCTTTGATTTAGTAAAATCTTTTAACTGTGATTTAGTAGCATATTATATCTCAGACATTAATGTACAGTCTGAGCTATGAATTTGAAGATTAGTGACGTAGTAACTTTTTTAAAACAGTAATTTTTGAATATCTGCTATGATGTGACGTCTTCTATCACATACTGTAATTTTGTGACGTGCGATCTTCCATAAGACAGCGACTTTGTGGCATTATATTTTGAAATAATTTCATGAATACAATACCTATACTGGGTGAGGAATATAAATACCATACTCCAGAAGATCGTCATGGTTTTACTGGAAATTTCTTTAATGGATTGTGCCACCACGGTGTAAGTAGAACTCTTCATCGTTTTGTTTTGGAATGACTTATCTTTTAGCACCTCTGTTTCGAAATGTTTGTGTTTGCCCGCAGTCTAACCGAAAGAACACAACAAAAATACTGATACTGTTGTATCTTCATAAACACTTTGTTATACACAGATGGTTCTTGGTCCTCTCTACCACATCCCCACTCCTTTCCACAAAAAGCAAAAAAAAAAAAAAATACCTCGTGCAAAAGGCTTATAAACCAAATCCTTTATATACTTTCGATACAAATCTTCTACGGTGGCGATTTTTCTGGTAAATTTCGTGTGGCAACATTCAGTTGTGGTTCCTTCCGCAGGAGTTATTTCAACTAACGTTTCTCTTGTTCGTATAATATTTTTTATACTCTTCTCCTTCTTTGATGTTCTTTAGTTTCGGCTTTTCCGGGATTTACAATTGGGAGAAAACATTGCTGTTGGAGTTGAATGTTTAACCGTTTCCGGCAAATGGTGATGAATGAGTGGGAATCCTTTTATGGTATTTTTTTTTTGTTTGTATATTATGGTTTTGTTATATTTTGTTTTGTTTAAGAATGCCAATGTATTGTGTGCAAATCGACGGATTAATTAGCAAATTAATTCAATTTATCTTTCAGATAGCACTTTGTTGAATTGCTATTTCTGGATGTTTGGGGCTAAGGGAGTTATTTTTTTTAGTACGTTTAGTTCGGTTTAGCAGGTGGCTTTGAGCTTTGTAAGAAATCTATATTTAGGTCGAAAAAGGAAGACACATTATGGATAGCATATTAATTTTAGCATAATGAAGGAATTTTTTCCGAAAGATGAAATAATAAGAAAGAAAGAAAATTAACAATTTCTGATTAAATTGTATTATTGATTATTTTTTAATTGATTTCAGGCTTAAATCTAAAGCAATTATAAAGAACAATATTTAGTAGAAGCAACAGCTCGATGAGTTTTGTTAAACAAAAGAGCTGATCAAAGAACCTTAGTCAGCAATAATTTAAGTTCAATATTCAAACTTTGGCCCAAAAAAAAATTTACGGTTTTATTTGAAGCTTATTGGTGCTTGTGGTAGTGCGGCATATGTGAAACATTTGTTATTATATATAGGTCAGGTAGATTTTTTTATTGTAAGTATATTTCTTTGCGATCACATCTATACCTCTATAACTATAGTATTAATGTTTTTATATTCATCCAATAGAAAATGAATCAGCTCCAATTTTGTAGTTTATATTATTTCACATTATTTACGTTTATTATTGCTTATAACCTGACTTCACCAAATATGAGTTTGATTACCACGATCACTATAATAAATAGCGCACTTACACTGGTCACATTTATATAGGCGACAGTGAGGTCTATAATAACTGTAACTGGTCTCAAGAAGACACAATAAACTTTTTAATGTCTTAAACATTAATTCAAGTTAAGATGTTTTAATCACTAAACCCAAGAATAATCTTATTTGCTTAAATCATAACCTAAAATATTAAACAATTTGAAATTTTAAAATTAAAAGCATAGGAATTTCATCGTTTTTGTTACCATATGCGTTTTGATTTTATCCCCATTTTTTTTCCTCAATTCTGTAAATATTTCTGATTTAAAATTTTGTTTGTAGCAAAAGGATAAACATTAATTATCTCGAAAACGGCTTTAAGGATTTCTCTAAACTAAATTCTGTGCAGTATTGTTGTAGGTATAGTCGATTTTTTGTGGAAAAAATATTTGCATGTTTGTTAATTATTAATGGTACCTTCAGTCGAACTGATTTTTTTTCTTAGTTCTACATTATCTTTAACAGCCCAATGGATGTCGATCAAAATTTTCAAATAAATATTTGCTTGGATTCTTGAAAATTTAAGATCTCGTCAGCAGTTGGACGTTTGTTTGTAAAATTGTTTTATAATTTATATTGTTAAATACAATTACCATACCAACATTTATTTAGAAAAAATTGGTAAATTGTGTATAAAATATAATATATTTAGATAGAAGTAGCTAAATGCTATTTTAAAGCAAAAAAAAAAAAAAATTCAATTAAAGAAAACAAATTCATAAAAATTCTCAAAAAATTTCTGATCTGGTTATTTTAATAAGAAATGAAATTTTATAATAACAAAAATGAAAATAATTTTAGCTATATGCCTGGAAGACTGAATTGCACGGCACAAGTTCGCAGGAATAGAAACATAAGAAAGAATTTTTGTTGGTACAGTGGATGTGAGAATTAGGTCTTTAATATCTCATTATAACCCACGGTTAACAATTTAAATTGGAAATACATATAGACAAGTATGCAGCCTAGCATGAGGCTCGAACTCACACGTCTAAGTTTACAGTAAACAACTATATCCACTGTGCAATTTCTACCCGCATTTGTGTCGAGATATTTGAGAATTTTTTTTCCAATAGATATATCAAAAGTACATTACATTACATATTAGATAGATAAGTCGAAGTAGAGGCATTGAAGCAGTGGCAACAAGACCATTGGCATAAACATTAAATACATTTATACAACAAAGAGAACTAAACAGCACGTTTTTGGTTTCGAAAGTCACTCCATTGAGATACTAACCTCGCTCAACGATGCTTGAATTCGCTGATCGATGGAATGCGATGCTTTTACCAGAGCCAAGGCCGTTGACACATTAAATAGCCAAAAACAGAACCCTTTTCTTCGAAATTTCGAACACTACTTGTTCCGAATTGTGGAACCTCTAGTAAATGTGGACGGCGTATGTATTCAGCGCACCAACCAACAGTCAAGAGCCGAACCAGCACAAACGCCATCCGGCGGTTAATTTAAATTTTTTTTTTTGGTCGTTGGCAAAATATTCAGATTTTAAATAGTTTTTTTGTGTTTAAAAAAAAAAGATATTTTTTTTTATTGTATTACTATTATCATTTGAAAGTAGGCAATTGTGCGGGCCGACACGGCCATCGTCGAAGTACGAAGTCGACCGGTCGGCGTAGTGTCCTCCGACTGTGTGTATCATTATTGTCGAAAATTTTTCCGCACTACTACCGCGGGCTTATAGGCCGCCACCCCCTTAAGAGCGCTCTGTAGGTAGGTTACCGGCCAGGGCGAAGTATCCGTAAATTAATTATCGGAGGAGGCTAAGGCTGGCCCAATCCTTAATGGTCGAATAGATGCTTGAGGGTAGTGGGAACCTCTTTCGGCCAAAAACCTAAAGCTGTTCCAACCCGAGTGAGGCGCAAATGCCCGCCGACGTTATCGGCCGCGCGGACATCGCGCTATTGTTTGCGTCCTGATAACTTACATTTCTGTTTTTGATCATATTTTGTATTTTTTTTGTTATAGATAAATTACTTTTCAGTTTCTTTATTTTATTTTACCTTTACCTTTTGGTTAACTTTAACGTTGGTAATTTCTTATATCTATATAATTTCCTTAAAATAGCATTTCATTTTTTTTAAATTTATATTTATTTGCGGCGCTACGAACTGTAGTCGTCGATTTATTAAGATCTGTGAATTTTTTTTTGGTTGTCTGTATGAGGAATTTCTTTTTGCTATTTTTCTTATCTGTTTTTTTGTTTTAAAATTCATGGGTAAATAAAATGACTTGCTTGTAAGCCACGCCAACCTACTGCCTTTCAATGGTCTGAGCAAAGCACCTAAAATGCATTAAGATTCTAAAAATTTCAGGGGGTGCAGAGGACAGCCAGGGCATGGACGGAGCGGATTAAGCCCTTCAGCGGTGGTAAGCGTAAGGGGAGTCGGACGGAAAATCGGCCTCCCGGCTCCAGGAGTGGTGAGGGAAGCCATCGGTTTGAAAACACCCTAAACCGTATCGATGAGTGGTAGCCAAATTCAAACGGGGTTGAGACGAAAGAATTGGCATGAAGATATTTTTTTGTGATGAGGTGAGGTCCGACGGAGGGACAAGATCCCCCCCTATATCCGGCGAGCTAAGCCGTGCGACGCCAGCATGCCACTGTTCCGACCGTTGGACATTCGGACCCTCCCGTTTCCCATCCTATCCACATCCCCGTATCCTACCCATACCACGCCCCGGTCCTCATCCAGTTGCCTCATAAAAAAACAAAACATAAAGTAATTTCACAAAAGCATATGAAATCTTAGACATACATAGTTGTAAGATCAGATTGCCATTAGTTTTAGTTTTTGATAAATTAAACTTGTCCACTGGATACGTATTTTGTTGTTTAACCTATAACATCACTGGTATAAATTATCTTTTATGAAAAGTATTTTTGAGGCCTACCTGGTATTCGCTCAAAAGTTATTTCCTACAATGACTTAAATTGCAACTTACAATACTTAGATTTTAATATCGTTTTACTTTTCCAGAAAAACAGCCTTAGAAGGCTTAAATTGAATAGTGACGATATAATTGAATTATCCAATGAATAAATGAATGATAACATTACAAACTTTTTGTTCACTTGTAGCCTTTTCTAGATCTGGGTGAGGTTGGTCGTCCAGTTCTTCCTCAAGATCGAACTCTTTGAGGAATTTCTTTACTTGGAGCATGTTATAGATAGGCTAATTAATCCTCCTCTATTTTACGCTTTCAATAATACTTGGTGCATAAGTGTACCGCATTTTACTTATTATGTTGTCGGGTGATTCCTCTTCGAGATTGCAAAATATGCAACGTCACACTGCTCGAAAAGTCGAGAATGCTTAGCTTTCTATGCTTGCACTGACCGGTGAAGTGGTCCGTTATGATTCTAGGGTTTTCCAGTACAGTTTTCATTTAGGTCTCAAATCATTTTTGGTTATAATTCCAAAGTAGGTTTTTAACTTATTTTAATATTAGGATATATTTTTAAATGTTTGATCTTTCTGTGTCACCTTCTTTTTACTGGCGATAAAGGTACTATAGGGCAAGTTTTGCATTTGGAAAAAAATCTAACTCGAGATTTTAATCAAACTTGATATAACGATGAAAGAGAACACTAATAATGTGGGTCCCGCAATTCCGTCTATCTGTCTACACAACGCTCTACAGCCTAAACGGCTAAAGCGATTTTCTTCAAACTTGGTATTTAAGCGTTCTAGGTAATTGTCTCAAATAGATTTTTGAATCGTTTTTTAAGGTCCAAAAATAACGGTACCTGCCATACAATTTTTTCTACCATCTCAATTATCTCGAAAACGGCTCAAACGATTTTAATGAAAAATAGTGCGTGCTCTATCCCGGGTATACGCTACATTTTGGTCAAAAACTATTTTTAAATATTTTGTTATTAACGGTACCTGCCATACAAACATATTCTTGATTTTGAACTTTCTCATAAGCGGCTTAACGGATTTTAATCAAAATTTTTATTTAGGAGTTCCTTCAAATTATACTGTACTGCATACCAAAATTTTCTAAAAATATTTTTTTGGGATTTTTGGAAAAAAAAAATTTTTTTTTTGAAAATTTAATGATACGAAAACGGATGATTTTTTTTTGAAATTTTGTTTTCAAGCTTATATTATTATATATTTAAAATTGTTATACCACGTTTTTGATAAGAAAAATTAAAAAAAATTGCATATAAAGAATTAAGTAAAAAACAACTTTTAAAATATATTTAGATTTTTAATAGAAACCTTTTGCATATGATATGACTGAACATAAGAGCAAGTTCATGCGATCCAGTCGTGCATTTCATTTTATTTTGTATTTGATCACATTTTCTCTTCCGCATAATTGGGTTCACGCCCCTTTATCGGTAACAATGTACCCATATCTTGGAATCTATATTTTCATTTCCCTGACTAGCTACATGCCTTGATAGCCAGTTTTTGAGTGTGATATTGCTATTCTTGCTAAGTTAATTCCGTCATCTCATATACTCCTATACAAGCTTTGCGGTAATCTGGTTTTAGTTCAGTGATTTAAGAGCAAATTGTCTGTCTAAGACGATAGTAATATTTTGATAGCGGAAATTTGTGTTAAGGGATATTAAATATTATCCTGGAAGATAATCGATAGACTGTCCAATCGATAAGGAAGTTTTGTTTGTATCCCCAAAAATTTTTACTGCTGCAGAACGGCGAGCTCGCAATGCTCCTGTTATGCATTGGCATGCATTTTTCTAGTGATTTCCTAGGAATTATCCCTATTTATAAATAATGTAATGTTTTGATCATTCTTAGACTTCAATACTCTTTGCACATTTGTTGTAGATTATTTAGTATACACCAGCAATTAATCGTATGCAATGTTTTAGTAATGCCAGACTTAATCTATTGATCTTACGCGCGCGCCTTTAAATTTTACCTCCTGGCAGGATCTTTCCTCCGGTATTTGAAGCCGTTTGAACGTACCTCAATGTGCATGGCCACTCAACGATAACAGAAACAAGTTTTAAGAAACCCATCAAGACTATTTTACTGCTTCTAATTTCGTTTCCACTACCAACTGAATTCCAAACAATATTATTGCCTATAGTCTTGTTTGAAAACACAACAAATAAACCTAAGGTTTACTCATTTCAACATTAAATTCTCTAAGAAATCTGTTTCCAAGCCACATACAATCTTCAGGGCACTGCTGCATCAAATCAATTGCATAAAATTACACTCTCTCCAAAAAAAATTCCTTATAGCTTAATTATTTCCTTACTGCAGCAGGTATCAGTTTTTTTTTCTTGAATTATTGAATACAAGTATAATACTCAGCTCGTTATTGCGCGAGGCTCATGAAAAATTCATAAAATATGTTAAAAATTGATTTGCATAATCTGTTTTCATAACAATTTATTTATGTAATTAAAACAACAAATTTTCTGCAAAGGATCAAACTGACTCAGTGGTTGCTGCAAGCTTACGTAATTCCTTATCAAATCTCCATTCAACTTTGTTGTTTCTATTCCAACCTATATATACCAACATGATGTATATATATACTGCAATTGTATAAGCATCTCACAACAACCTCAAATACTCTTACATCGTCTTATAATACCTCTAAGACGAGTAATCCTTTCAAATCAAATTCGCCCGCCACCAAATGAAATGACGTTGAATGCACACTAACCATGTTAACCGCAAGTAACCCAAAGTACATAATCTAATACGACACGGCTAGCCGGCCGGTAGACATCAAATAAACGAGCCTCATTAAAATGCTGTCCGGGTATCGAGTTTACGATTGAGCATTATCACTATCAGTGCGCATCATTACCGTCATCGTGGTAACCGCTTTGGGCCATAATCTCTCACGTTATGAACAGAGATGACTACAAATAATGAATTTATATACATGCGTCTATGTGTCTAATATACATAACGCCAAGTGCGATTAAATTGTTAATTTGGATAATTTATTTATTTAATGATGATGACGCGCAATGTGCTTGGTTATGGTGAATTTCACAAGGCATATTGTTATTTATTAATTAGAAATTAAAGTTGTAAGGATGAAAGATGAATGAAATTAATCGATATGTCTGAAAAGCATTAATTAAAATTAAAAAGGTTGTTAGTTGTTGTAAATCAGGTTCCTCAAAAAATCTATGTATGTAAGGGTATGCACGCACTCAGAGCGCTGGTTAAAAAATAACAACAGCCAATACAAAATCATATTACCTAGTAAAAGAAGTTTAAGACAGGTAGGTAGTTCTGCATTTGAAAAAAAAAACCTAAAATGCACGACTGAATCGCAAGTACTTGCTCATATATTGGATCAGATTTTAAGTACAAGATGTTTAGTAGAAAGTGCTCAATATATTCTTAGTCTTTTTTTTTACTTAAAAACCACTTGGTATGACAATTTAAAATATTTAATAATATAAACTTAAAAATAAAATTTTAAAAATCATCCACCCGTTTTCGAAATATTGAATTTTCAAAAAAAAAATATTTTTTTTTTCAAAAATCCTAAAGACTATTCTTACGAAAATTTTGGTATGCAGTATTATTTATAACTTAAGTAACTCCTATATAAAACTTTTGATTGAAATTCGTCGAGCCGGTTATGAGAAAGTTCAAAATCATAAAAATGGGTGTGTGACAGGTACCGTTGGATAATAAGGAAATATTTCAAAAAATATATTTGACTAAAATGTAGAGTATACTTAAAAAAATCGTTAGAGCCGTTTTCGAGATAATTGAGATGGTAAAAAAATTGTATGGCAGGTACCTTTAGTTTTGCAGCCAAAAAAAAAATGATTCAAAAATCAATTTTAGACATAATCATCTAAAACGCTTAAATACCAAGTTTGAAGGAAATAGCTTCAGCCGTTTAGGCTTCTACAGACAGACAGACAGACGCGGAATTGCGGGACCCATTTTTGTGTGTTCTCTATCATCGTAGTGTCACGTTTGATTAAAATCTTACGTTCGATTTTTTGTCCAAATGCATAACTTACCCTATACATGTACCTAACTATATCGCCCGAAAAAGTATGTGTACCTACTACTTTTTGGTCGTTTCTTTTTTTTAACATATTTTGATATTACCGGTACCTGGCATACCTAAATCAATTTTTTTT
This sequence comes from Philhelius pedissequus, assembly GCA_910595825.1. NCBI lineage: Eukaryota > Metazoa > Arthropoda > Insecta > Diptera > Syrphidae > Philhelius > Philhelius pedissequus. Next base: position 54,886,221 of record OU343160.1, read on the forward strand.
ATTTGAATTTCAACTTTCTAATTAACACCTCTACAGATTTCGATTAAAATTTTAGTAAAGGAGACTCTTTAAATATAAATATAGTACTACATACCAACATTTTCAAATAGTTTTTTTGATTTTTTGAAAAACTTTAAAAATATATTTAGTCTTTTCGACTCAGAATCTTGTGCATACGATGTGATCGAACATAATATGTAAGAGAAAGTACTTGTTATCCAGTCGTGCATTTTATTTTCTGCTGCTTTAGTTTTGAGGAACAATAAAATCCTAAATTATGGCAATTTACAAAATTTTCATCATTTTACCCTTAATTTTTTGACAAATTATAAAAACGAAATCTCGCTTGACTTAACATCTCGAATAACGAAATCTCGCAAATTACACAAACGAAATTTCGAAATGTCGCATTTACGAGTACATCTTGTCTCCAAAAATCTCGCGAATTTCAAATAAAATCTCGCAAATAAGGAACTTTATATATACCCAACGAAATTTTAGTTTCCATTGGTTCTTGTAGGTAATTGTGAGATTATGAAAAGCGTTTTTTTTTGTAATTGCGAGATTTTCCAATGCAAGATGTCGAATGCGAAATTTCGTAACTCTACGAAATTTAAAATTTGATGAAAAATGTCTAAATACATTAGAAACCGTCAAATTATTATAACACATAATTAATATACCTCTGTATCTGCATATTAATTTACCCATGCTCAACCTTACTTTCTATTCGAATTGAAGCTACTTACTGCGAACCTATCTTACACTTAACTCTTTTAAGATAAATCAATGCGATGCCGGTCAAATTCACATCAACGTAAAGGTTAGGCATGTATGTATGTATATTGATGATTGTGCCTTGTGGCGAAAATAATGTGTTGTGTTTAATGGCATGATTCCTTGTCGTTATTGAATTGAGAGAGAACAAAATTGGGCTGTTTCCCTTTCGTGTTGCCCTCTCCTTATAAACGTTAGGCCGGACGTGCGTGATCTTAGTCTTTGAATCAAAACCAAAGGCGCTGCAATAGATTATATTGCGTGCTGTGGTTCGAACCATCATCTCGTTTACACATTGATTAACATAAGCATATTAATAAAATATTCTATATATGTGTAAGTATTTACACAAATTGACTGAGCTACTCGAACCATCATCATCCAAAGAAAAATAGATCAACCATGACAGGCTAGTGGCCAGATGATGATGGCGTTTTCGAGAGGTCAATAAACTTACTTTGATTACCCACAGGTTGCGTAATCAATTAGTGGTCTTTTATTGAAATGATTCATCCGACAAGTAAATATAGGTTGTTTAGATATATATTGATGAGTGATGAATTGAATTGGCCGACATTATCATAGGTAGGCTTCTGCTTCTGGTATTGGTGGAATGTTCCTCATTTGAATGGTAGATAAATTTATTTGACATTTTATGTTTTATTTAATTAGCATATATTGGTCAGTAGTTTAGGTTAGGCTTAGGTAGGTATATTTAAATCGAATTCCGGTATTTTTGTAGAGATAGGGAAAGTTTGTAGAAGCTAGAATTTTTATATAAAATAGATTTTCATACAAATTCTATTAAGATAAAGAAAGTAAAAAGATTCATACTGTTTTTTCATAGACTTAGGCTGAGGATTCTTTTAATGCTTAATCATTACAGATGCAATTCTCTGGCTTAATAAAATAGCTACTCATAATTACAAAAGAATCCATTTGCTATGAAAATGATGTTGTATAGGTTAAAAAAGTTTCTAAGAAGTTGTAACGAAGCGATATAAGGAACCTGCCTGTGTCAAGTTAAAGTGCCAATGTAATTGTCACTTTGTAATGGAATACAATATAATAAAGGGTTTTCCATTTTGCGGTTTCAAATGTATCTGTCAAACTATCCATTTTGCGGTTTCAAAAGTAAATGTAAATAAAATACATATAGAATATTTTTTTTCTTGATATTTCTTTTTTATTATAAAGTTTGAACGTTGACATTATGTGTGAAACACTACATCATTTAAATGACCACCACGCGAATTGCAAACATCGATTCTTTTGAGGTAATTTTCGACCACTTTTTGACACATATTGGGCGGTATCTTTTTTTTTTTTTTTTTAAATTTAACTATATGCCTGTAAGACCTAAGGTCTTTTAAATGCAGCCTTAATTGCACGGCACTAGTTCGGCACAGTGGATTTGAGAACCAGGTATTGACTGTCTCATTTTTAACCCATGGGCGGCATTCAATTAAAATTGGAGGTATAGAAAAGAATGCGCCTAGCGTGGGGATCGAACCCATACTTCTAAGTTAGCAATCAAGCACTTTATCCACTGCGCCTTTGCCACCCACATCTCAGCCATAACTTGACGAATGTTGGTTTTCAAGTGCTCAAGAGTTAAAGGTTTATCTGCATAAACACGGTCCTTTGCGTAGCCCCACAAAACAAAGTCCAGCGGTGTCAAATCGCTTGATCTTAGTGGCCAGTTAATATCCCCACGACGACGATAAATTACGCGGCCAGAAAATGTCTCTTGCAATAAAGCCATATTCGCTCGAGTTGTGTGGAATATATGGCACCGTTGTGAATAGTCAGCTGGCTTCAGTTGTTATGTGTGTTGGACTTTATTTGGATGTAGGTGTAGATATAAATGCAAAATACGCCATTATGTACCGTAAGACAGTCCTGATTCCTGAGAACGACGAGGAATCGACACATTCGGGTCTTCGACAACACTTTCACTTTAACCAATCCAGTCAGTCTCTTCAAATTTCTTCACAATTTTGCCAATTGCTGGTAAACACTTTTTATGGAGAAGTTCTTTCATTTTAGTATGGTGCTTAAATATCATACGCTACTGATTTTGAAAAAGCTTTCCTATAAGACTTGTACTGCCTATTTTTCTGGGATAGAATATAGCATTAATAACGCAAACAATTAATCGTAATTTAAAAAAAAATAATTCGTTATCCTCTTCCCTGGGCCCATGTTCCGTAACTTTCGAATCGATAAAAGTATGTTGTTAAGATGCCAAAATTAATTTTTCAATTTATCGCATTCCATTGGAAAATCCCAGTCAATCAAATTAAAATTTAAGGTATCACCTCAACTTCCAGTAACCCATTTTTTCAGAGTCGTTAAATGAGGAAAAGTTATAACCTGAGTTACAGAACATGGGCCCTGGTCAAGATTCAGTTTTTTTGTATATCGTCCAATAGCTTATTTGAACTTAATTTTATTAAAGTAATTGTAGACCCCAAAACACCATCTTTTTCTGATAATGCCATTTCAGCATGTCCAGAATACAGTTAGCTTAACATTGTATACTCTTCTTTCATCAATTCAGTTTTTGTTAGTTAAAATAATCATTTAAGCTTATTTTATCACACGAAATTAAACATAACAAAAAAAAAAAAACAATTAGACCACGCCCCAGGCAACTTACTTAAAAATATAACTGATCATAAAATATCATAAGAATATGATAAAACCTGCAGCTGCATTGAACATTTCGAATTGTGACCATACAAGTAACAGTTAGTTATAGTCCCTTCAATAATATGACAAGAAAAACTATCAAGAGAACAAAGACAAATATTATCTACACAACTTACAAAAGAAATTCACATTTTAGAGTTCAATAATTTCGGAAGTTCACATTATAGGGATGACAATGTTAAGTTTTGGCGATTCACATTTTGGAGATCACATTATAGGTGATTCACATATTCGAGAGACTACTGTATATGTATTTTCTGAATTCCTATGAATTGGCGTTATTGATTTTTTTTTTGAAAAATGTTTTCAAAAAGTTTTTAAAAAAACTTTTTTCTCAATAATCGCCGCACAGATTTAATTTTTTTTTCTCATAAGTTTAAATTTATTTAAGAAATAAAATGGCGTACTTTTTCTTTAGCTCAAATTAGTTTAAGTCTCTACTTATTTATTTCAGAATTTGGAATTATTTTTTCTTTGATTAAGCCGATTTAATCTTTTGTTTTTAAGTTTATATTATTAAATATTTAAGATTGTCATACCAATTTTTTTAGAACAAAATTAAAGCAACTTTGTATATATAAATTAAGTAAAAATCGACTTTAAAAATATATAGAAATATTTTGCATACGATGTGATCGAACATAAGAGCAAGTTCGTGCGATACAGTCGTGCATTTTATTTAAAATTGCTTGTTTTGTCATCTTATACGGGTTCACCAAATTTAAGGAAATATCGTTTCATTTGCACCATAAACTCAATTAATCAGGTTTTTTTTAGCTGCAAAATCGCCCACATATTTGTGATCAATAAATGGTTTGTTCTTAAATCCTGCAAGATCAAAATGCATCATTATTAGTAGGATAGCGTTGAAAATCGATTACTTTCCCAGATTGTACATCAATAATTCACCAATTGCCTATGTTTCTTCGGCCCGAAATCTCAGAATGTTATTTAATAGTACATTATCTTGGGATATGCATATTAGCGCCGACGTTGGTAAAGTTTATGGAGTACTCCGTATGGTTTGGTGCTCCCAGCATCATACCCCTTTCAAAACTCGATTGCTCTTAGCCAAAACACTAGTAACACCTATACTCACATTATGGTTGTGAAGTTTTTTGTCATTGCGACTCAGTAAGTAAGACAAATCTTAATGTTGCCTTTAATAACACTGTACGATATGTCTTTGGCACATATCAATACAAATCTTTAATATCTCTCTAGATAACCTCATGCGCTTCCGTACTATTATACTACAGTTCAAAGTGATCCAAAGCAAACAGCCGTGCAGTTTATACATTGGGATTCAGTTTGGTTCCTCTAACAGATCGCAACAACTAATTATTCCGCTTCACCCATGTCTTACTTCGAAGCGACAGTTTTTCGTCAACGCCATCCGCCTGTGGAATTCGTTACCACGGCACCTAAGAGGTATGAGAGGAGAAGCAAGGTTTCGTCGAGAGCTACAAATCCACTTTCATGATTAAATACATTTTTTTTTTCCTCCCTAACTGTTCTTTGATTTAATTTTTCTTTTGTCGACAGAGACATATAATATTTATAAGTATTTTTCTTTTTATTATTTTTTTAATTGCTTAAACTTAAATTTAACTAATATTTAAAAAATTGTTAATTATTGTTATAGTTTATATTTGTATACTTTTAGCTTAACACTATCTTAAAAGAATTGAATTCTTACTGTGTAAGCATACAATGAACTAATAAATACAAATACAAATACAAATACAAAAAAATCAGATTAAATGCTTGGTAGACTGTAATATGATTTGAATTATAAAACTTTGATTTGATGAATTATGAAGTCATTTTAAATAAGACTTTACACACTATGAATAAACTGACCAATTAATTAATAGCCACAAACAATAAAATCAAAGATAATAACCCAACAAATCCTTCAAGAAAATTGTTTTAAAGAGCGTGAAATAATCGCTATTTGTAATCCAATTAGACTAATTACCTACATATACTTAGTATCCTTGACAACTTACACAAACAAATCCTGCAAAAAGCCTCATTATCCGATTTTAATGTAAATTAATTGAATTCAATTAAACTTTATGGTGACATGGTCTACCCCAATTTATTTTGTATTTATTTTTCTATTTCTCGAAAACGCAACTTGAGGTTTTGAAAAAAGAAACACAAGAAACACACTCTCAACCAAAATTAAGTAGGTTAATCTGTACAATGTATGTAAAAATAATATATATAGACTCACATCTTGTTTTCCTATCCATTTTCTACATAAAATCCCCATGACAATCTCGGGATATTGTGTTTGTGATATCCTTAAACATTCAAATACAAATGTTCTTCTTAAGCTTCTAAAAATGGAAAAATTCAGTTGTCATTGTGTTTGTTATGGCTGTTGTCGGTCGCTTCTCTGGCACTGGCGTTGGCGCTGACTTGACAACTACTTCTTCCTTAATTCCGTAAACGATTTTCCAATTCCAATTTCGCTCTTAAGATTCTGACAATTGCATAAAGTTGATTTTAAAAACGACCTCCACTGTACAACTTTATGTACATATATATGCATAAATGTAGTATTGACCCAATTTGAATGGTCTCTCATAGTCATAGTGGAAACGAGGATTCCACTCGCTTACGATATCGCTCAGCAAAGAAAACTCAAACGTTGTATTAGATAAGAAAAAAGTTTTCCTTTGTCAAAATTGCATAGATATCCTTACAGAAGAAAATTATTCCCTCATATCGGCTCCCTAAGAGTTCTGGCGTAGATGTGTTTGCGCGGCGCGGCGTTCGTTGGTGCCACTTATATAATAGTCAGTATGGTAAAGAGGTGCGGCAGAATAGAAAGCTTGATGTCAAAATGTATGGAAACATTCTCCGGCCCCCTGTTTATGGCCTTAGGTACATAATCAGTTTAAGCACCTGAGTTCGAAATTAAATGCAAATCACCCAATGAACATTTGCATGCGACAACACTAAAAGATGGCAAGCCAGCAGGGAGAAAGCACTTGAAAGGACCTTCGCCACCGAACAAAGAACTTTATGGAAAAAAATACTCATCTCAAAAGAATGGTTAAGCTCAAAAACGTTAAAAAAAATCAAAAGAAATATCTTCTTAAGTCAAACATTTTAAGGGAAATCTGTATATAGGGACATGTAGGTACAGAAGGAGGGCTATACAAAATCAAAGCAAGGATTTCAGATGTCAGTCTCCAAGTTGACACATATTAGACGACCGTTTCAGCATCAGGCAAGGAATTCCATATATTATTGTGCTGGAATATCCACGATGACTGAAAAGGCGCGTGAACCGACGACCCGATAGATATTTTTTTTTTATTTTTAAGCAGCTGTGTCTAGGGGGATTCCAGCAGCGCAGTGTTTTGCAATTTAAAGGATAACAGCGAAGGGGCTCAGGGCTGGGAAAAATGTGTTGTCTTCGGTGTATATTAAGGATGCATATGAACCTCAGGTGCGAACATTTTAATTTGAATTTATTTGTTGTGGCAGAAGAATTGCCAGCGTAGAATTTCTGTGCGATGTTTTAATCAATTTAATATAATCTTACAGGTGTAATATTTGTCTCCGTCTCAAGGCTTATATATAGTTATCTAGCTAAAATCTAGAGAATTTTCTCTATGCTATGGGTTATATGCTTAAAGTTTCTGTACGAAGAGCACATGGCTTTGTATGTCGATGTTTGAAATCACTGGGATTCTTGCATTCCAACATAGAGCATAAATTCCCTAGGAGAAAATAAGTCAAGTATCAGACATCTACTGAGAAAATCACTTGAGGATATTATAAAGACTTACGTTTGCGCTCACAGTGGTCTTATGACGCTATGTATGTAGCTGTAGAATGAAGCTAATATATCCCCAATTTACCTTAAAGATTTCATTATCATTCAGGGTGCCCATTAATTCGTCAAGAGTATTTTAAGCGGCGATTCTGGGGGATATTATAAGAAAAAAATTGTTCTACAGTAAGGACATAACTCAAGTTTTTATATCTCTTATCTATATCCTATACCTTACTTTGGTATACCCTGACTTTGTTTAGGCCTTCGTTTAAAAACAAATACCCAAGAAATACCAGCATTTGTTATTGAGCTTAAACAAATTTGATATCTCAGCTCAATCTTAAGATATTCAGTTTTAAGCCTGTTCCATTTTTCCTGCCCGTGCAAATTTTTTGACTTTGTGGTCAATTTTCTCTAGAAAATGCGTGATAAACATATCGGCTTACTATTTTTTTTTAATGAACTTAACAATAATAAAAATTAAAATCAACAACAAGTTTAAGCTTCAAAGATGATGATTAAAAAATGATTTTGTGTGGTACTTGATAATTTTAATTTTATTTGTGTACGAAAACAGTTATAACAGGTGCTCAAAGTGTCCTCCTTGGTTTTGTATGTATGCTAGATCCCGGTTTTTGGGTTTCCATTTGCACATTCATTGATTCTAACGGCTTTCGAACTTTTGTTGATGCTTCGAGGATAGGCCATTCTAATTGGCTTAAAGTTGTTATTTCGGTTGATTAAACAAGTTCCTTACAAACAAAATTCAAAACTGTAAGGTCAGAAGATCTTGCAGGCCAGTGAAGTGGTTCATTTCTTAATCATCAACGACTACCGTACTCCTCATTCTGCATGCTTGTATTTCTTGTAAAAAATAAAGGGCTAAATAAAGTTTCTATCATTAGAACTTACAGCGAAATTACCGTTAACATGGGTCAGGGTACACCAAAGTAAGTATTTTCTTAAATCCCCAGTTAGGGATATAAAAATTGGAGATATATGCAATTTTTTTCTTAGAATATATCCCTGAATCACCCCATAAAATACTCTTGACACATTAAGGCACACCCTGTATAAAACAGCTAAGCCAACTTTGTCTCCAAAGAAGTCGCAACATCAAAACTTTGTTATCTTATACAACATCTCGCTTTGATATATAATTTGCAACTTCTTCTGCAATCACCTACATTACCCTTGAGACCAGAGTATTTTTACTTGCGATTATAGGTACTATAAGGCAAGTTATGCATTCGTAAAAAAAACATTCTAACGATCAGACATGACATTACGTTCATAGAGAAGCGATTACCTTCAAATTTGGTATGTGTGATTATTTTAGCATTCCTCAGAGGGAAAATTGAAATTTTATTTTTAGGCCTAAAAATAACGGTACCTGCCATATGACCTTGAAGGAAAATCTTATTTTTCTTGAAAACGGCTCCAACGATTTTGATAAAAATTGTTGAGAATTTTTTTATTAACGGTACCTTTCATATAACGGTTTTCTTAATTTTTGGCTTTCTCGGTAACGGTTTTTTTTTATAATCTACACGCGATCGAGGGATTAAGGGATTATACTACCCTTTAAATGTTTCAACACTGCGCGTGCGTTAGGTTAGGAAGAGAAAGAAGGAAAGGAAAGATGTGTGGCGCGATGTTCTGAGACTGGAGGTGGTTGTTGTCTCAGATTGTATCTCCAGGAATGGCGGCTGAACTAAAGCGGAGAAATGTCCGCATCTTATTTATCTATGTGCCTTATAATTCGCATTATTTTTTTCATTAGTTGTCATACGTATCGGTATACTAGTCTTACTCAATCACATGTTGTTAGTTCTATGCCTAAACAGCATGAAATGAGTAAGCCAGAAACTCGTATGACATTTATTTTAGAATTGGTTTTTAATGGAGACCCTGTGACCATGAGGTTGACAGGCGAACACACAACTATCGCGCCACGGCCACACCCTACATTTGATTTCTTTCAAATTTTGTATATGAGATGATCTATGTAGCCAACCTAATTCTGCATATCAAAATTTTGAATAACTTTTTTTGTTTCCAATTAAAATTGATTCTTAAAACTTTGTTGTTGAAAAATCAATATTTTTAAAACTAATCACATGTATATTAATAAACTATATAAAAACTGCATACCAAAATTTCAAACAAAAAATTTGTTTTCAAAAAACTAAACATAAAAAACAGGATTTCATCAAAATCTGTCCCGCAATTTTCGACATACTTTTTTATGAAATTTTCATTTTTTGGAAATTCAATATTTCGAAATTTTTGAAATTTTGTTTTTAAATGTATATTAAAATATACATATTTAATATAATAATATTAATTATTATATTCAAATAATTAAAATTGACAGACCATAATGTTTGTTAGAAAAATGTTAAAGAAATTTTGTAAGTATAATAAAAAAATTAAGTAAATGAAATGCACGACTGGATTGCACATAATTTATGTTTTATATGCTAAATTTCTTTATATAAAAAAGTAAGGTTATATTATTTAACAATATAAATTCAAAATAAATTGTTCACCCGTTTTCGAAATACTATAAAATATTAATGTTAAAAAAAGTACTTTTTTATATGTTGGGCCATTACAGAGAAATACGAAAATTAAAATATGATTCTAAAGCAGGTTTGAACAAAAATAAATTCTATACCTACAGTAATGCACAGAACGTCGTTTTCGCGATAATTAAGCTTTTTATAACGGTTTTATGGCAGGTTATTTTAACTAATAAAAAAAGATTTTCGAAAAGAATTCAAAGAAAATCTCTGCAGTGATTTAGGTTGAATATCACTGCAGCCACAGGCAGACACATGGAATTGTACGGTCCACTTTTTTCGCCTTATCTATTATACTAATGTCAAGTTCAATCAAAATCTCGAGTTGGAATTTTTTTTTCAAACTCTAAACTTGGTCTATAGTATTTGTAATATCTCACGTTAAAAGAACACCAAAAACAAACTATATTTTCTTAAGGAATATAACTCTGCTGCAGCTTGTCACACACCATATTCATATAGGGTACGTGCAAATCCTTAAAAACAATGTACCACCTGAAATCACATACCAGTAGTAATTTAATTTATGCCCAAGTTACATTGTAATAAATAAATGTTTCTTATTTTTCTCCGCTTTTTCTTATCTTCACTTAAGTCTATTTGATGTACCTATGTGTTTACCTTTTGCGATGGTTTAATTCTTCTTTGCAGCATAGTAATGATAATTTGCGTCACTTTATTTGCACACTGTGCAACAAAGTATTGGCTGACGAGCTGGTCATGTCTCATATGACCAGGCACTAAGCCGTTTACATTCCTCCTTCAATTGCCATTAAAGTACTTCCACGAAACTCGCCTCATAAAGCTTATTTACTGACGTCTAGCTATAGATACATTCAGCGATACATATCTTTCAAAAAGGCTAGAAGTCTGCTTTGTATTCCCATTCCTCAACTATACTGGAAGTCAAAAAAAAAAATCCTCAAGAGTGATGTAGATCAAATAAAGGCATATTCCCTCCATCTCCTCAATGCATGTTCTTCCAGTACATAACATTTTTTTCCATTCTTGTACTTTCAGGCCGTAATTCCGTTAATCAAATAACCAACAAAGGACTGTGACTACACACAGAACATTGTAAGCTAGAGGAACTTTGGAAACCTACTTTGCCTGTAAAACCATAAAGCAGGACAAACGACATCAAAACGACAACGCATTTGGTCGTGTGGACACAAAGGCGGCAAACCACAAACGAATATGAGAATTCGAATTATACTCCTAGCCCTGATTGTGCATCAGTGCTGGACCCATCCGTCCTTTGGGGAGACAGATACAAATACAGACACAGACATAAACAAAGCAAAGCATCAGTCACAGCAGTCACAACCACAAAAGGACAATCCCGACCGGGATGGGGAATCATCAAAGAGGATTATCGGTTCTAGGTGAGATTTTTAGAGAGTTTTCATTTCTAGTTTCCAGATTTAGTTGCAACTTGCTAATAGTAACCTACACAAACAGTTCCAAATCGCAGTCACTGTCAGAGATTATAGTCACAAAATGGAACCTCGGTTCTTCGGTAAAAGTGAACGACTACGAGTACAAGTATGAAACAGCAGTATAGCATTGAGAGCTTTGTAAATATATTTTACTAATCTGCACGTTGATTATGGTGCCCAGGTCTTCTCACTGCTTCGTCCGTCGTTCTTCAACTCACCAATACTCGAGTCCGAAGCTGGTTAACCACTTAAGTTAATTGTTTCGCATGGCAAAATAATTTGGGATTTAATGCTGCCATTATCAGAAATGGATGGATTGCTTTTAGTTCGTGGTGTTGTTGGTTGAAAGTAAATACGTATCCATATACTAAAGACGTCAATGAGTAAACAAAATATATTCACAAGGCAGATTTTAAAGAATTTTGTGTGTTGTCATTAAAAAAAATATACAAAGGTAAATGAAATAAAATGCACGACTGGATCGCACGTACTTGCTCCTATGTTCGATCACACTATATTAAAAAGATTCTTAATAGAAACGGCTAAATGTATTTTTAAAGTCGTTTTACATTTAATTTGTTAAATATAAAAATTCTTAAATTTTTTCTAAACAAAGAAATTTGTATGAACATTTTAAATATTTAATAATATAAATTTAAAAACAAAATTTCAGAAAAAATCGTCCACCCGTTTTCGAAATATTGAATTTTCAAAAAAAAAAAATATTTTTTTTTGAAAATTTTCAAATGCAGTATTATTTAGAATTTGAAGGATCTCCTGTATAAAAGTTTTGATCGAAATCCGTTAAGCCGTTTGTGAGAAAGTCGAAAATCAATAAAATGGTTGTGTGGCGGGTACCGTTAATATCAAAATATTTAAAAAAAAAATCTATTTGGACAATCACCTAACACGCCTATAAGCACCACATTGGAACAAGATCGGTTCAGCCGTTTAGGCTGTAGATCGTTCTACAGACAGACAGACAGATGGAATTGCGGGACCCAATTTTTTGGTGTTCGCTATCATCGTAATGTCAACTTTGATTAAAATCTCGAGTTCGATTTTTTTTCCAAATGCAAAACTTGCCGTATAGTACCTACATACATACATATGTATATCGCAAGTAAACATTTTGTATTGATCAGTTTTAAAACAAACAAAGGATATTTGGGATGAGGCAGAAAGCCGTAAGCTTTAATAAATTCTGCAGTTCCATTGAATTTATTCTTAATTGTTATGGTTATTGCAAATTCATAAAATAAAATAAGTCGGAAGCGGATGCATTTCGAACTGAGAAAAATACGGAGGGTGAATTTAAAATCAGTCTTTTCGTGATATAAACCGAGTAAACCATGTTTAATGTTTAAAATATGTTTGTTTTTAAACTGAAATTTGTTAGAGGTCAATGTCCCAGGGACGAAATTTCATACTAAAATATTATTATTAAGTTGGGAAATTCGGTATAGCCGAATTTTTTTTTTCACAACGACTAAACTGCGATAATGCAAATTTTAATGGTATCCAAAGTACATTTTTGATACTTGTTAGAAAACAGTACTTGGAACACATATGACAAATTTCAAAACTTTATTGTCGAGCGTCTACTGTATTGTGTTCTTACTTCTGAAATAATATGTATAGATATTACAAGTTGAACATTTGTAAAAAAAAACGAACTCGAGATTCTAATCAAACTTGATATTATGATTATAGAGAACACCGACAAAATTGGTCTTCTTAAAGCCTAAGCCGCAAAAGCCATTCTCTGCAAACTTGATAAGTTTTAGGTGATTGGCTCAATTCTTTTTTTAAATCTTCGTTGTAGCCCCAAAAATAAAGGTGCCTACCATACAATTTCTTTGAGCAACAATTCTTAAGCTTAATTATGTCGAAAACGACTCCAACGATTTTTGTAGGAAAAATCGATTCACATAATAGGTATATAGTCTGCATTTTTGTGTAAAAAAAATTCATAACTTTTTGTTAACATTACCTTCCATAGTACCTGATTTTCGACTTCTCATTAACTTCTCAACTGATTTCGACCAACATTTTAAACAGCAATTTCAATTGAAAATCATACAGAGTACTAAAACTATAGAAAATTACATTTTTGGGTTGTTGATAAAAGCATTGTTTTTGTTGGAAAATTGATTATTTCGATTTTTTTCTGAAATCATGTTGTGTTAGAGATTTATTATAAATAAAAGCCAATATCGTCTTTTATAATTTTATATTATTTATTGCAAAAATTATAAACAGTTCATATTTATTTGAATTTTTAAGTTGGAATTAATTTTATATTAATATTTTTGACAAATTGTATTTATATTTCGCTAAAAGGTATAAGCTATTATTACAGCAAAGTAAAAAGTATTTTAAAACATAATAAGGGTATTCGTGGTAAAATGGTAAATGCGGTAAATGAGCTCCCAAAATTTGCATTGAAAAACTTTACCAATAAATGGTAAACTTTTCCGCATAATTTTGTGTGGGAAATTTTACCATCTGAGTTTGGTACATGAGAAAATTTTTAATTTTGACTTTTTATGTGTCATAAACTTAGTATAATTATCTCTCTTCCTCTTGTTATTTCTGGCAGACATTTTAAATGAGAGTAATAACACTTTGATATTAGTCAAGTTCAAGTACAGGAAGAAAAAATAATCATTTACCACATTTGCGCAAGTTGATTCTTATAAGTGCTTTTCCATTTTACGATGTGGGAAAGTTTACGCGGTTTCATGAATACCCTTAATAAATTTGTAGTAGATAGGTAAATGATATATTCTTACTGTTTTTAAATTTTTATTATGAAATACTAAAAATTGTTTAACTAATTAAAATAAGAAACAAAAACTATACAGAGAATTTTGCAAACTTTAATAAAAAAAACTGTACTCTAAAAACATATTTCGCCGTTTCTACTAAGAATCTTATGCTTAGTATGCGTAGGTACGTGCTATCCAGTCTTCCATTTTATTTTGAAATATCTTTGTGCATAACTTTGTAAAGTAAGAACTTTAGGCTTTCTCGTTGTTGACAGCAACTATATAGTATTCTTGAAATAAATTATTATTATTCTAGACAAAAAAAAAAAAAAATAATAAAATGGGAGCCATTTTCTTAAATTTTAAATTGGGAATTTAACGGTCTAAAGTTGTATTCAATAGAATATTTTAAAACAACTCTCAAGGGTTGAATAATTACGCAGTCAATAAGCATTCACATTGCCGATAATGGTTAAGAAAAAATAAAGTTTTAACATTAATTTGACATTTTTGAAAAGTGCATACAACTAAAATCTAGTTTAAATTTTAATAAAATAAAATGCACAACTGGAGCGCACGTATCTGCTCATATATTCGACCACATCGGTGTACAAGATTCGTAACAGAAACATCTATATAGGTATACATATTTAGTAGTTTTAAACATATTTTTTTATAAACAAAAATAGTTTAATTTTAAAAAATACTACAATTTTAAATACAGTCGATGCCACCTATAACGACCATTTGGTTAGTTTTCATACAATTTGCACAAGTGTTACGTCGGCTATAACGTCGCCGTCTATAACGACTCGGTGGATATAACGACGATTTTTTTTAACAAAAAATACGTTATAAACGCCGCTTATAACGACGGAAAAAGAACGTTTGACTGAGAGAGATTGAAAACAAAAATGTAAACTGAACGAAGGCTAATGTAGAATGTCATGTGAAGAATTATTATTTACATTATTAAGTTTGAGTGTGTCCGGACAGATACACATTCAGGTTTTCGCATTTGTGTATACTGTCACGCTTTTCTAGCTTAGAGCTGAGGTAGCGTCAGTAGGTCCATGGTTTGACCGAAGAAAGCAATGAAAACTCGGTGCATGAAGAGTGCAGAACTGCGTTAAATATCAATCCTTATTTGTTCCTCAAATATTACATTAAATTCGATCAAAAATACTATAACACGGTATTTCATATAATAATATTCTTTACAATAGTTACCCTTAAAAATAAACTAACGATCTAATATAGTTTGGAATAATGTCCCCGGCCCTGGTCAAAACCAAATGCAAAAGGTTCAGCGGGATAGAGTCCCAGGCCCTGGTCGAAACCAAAGGCACAAAGTTTAGCGGGATAGAGTCCCTGGCCCTGGTCAAAACCAAATGCACAAAGTTTAGCGGGATAGAGTCCCGGGCCCTGGTCGAAACCAAAGGCACAAAGCTTAGCGGGATAGAGTCCCCGGCCTTGGTCGAAACCAAAGGCACAAAGCTTAGCGGGATAAAGTCCCCGGCAATGGTCGATACCAAAGAACAAAGTTTAGCGGGGTAGAGTCCCTGACCCTGGTCAAAACCAAAGGCACAAAGTTTAGCGGGTCAGAGTCCCCGGCCCTGGTCGAAACCACAGACACGAAGTTTAGTTGGATAGAGTCCCGGTCCTTGTCGAAACTAAGTGCACAAAGCTTAGCGGGTTAGAGTCCACGGCCCTGTTCGAAAAAAGGCACAAAGTTTAGCGGGATAGAGTACCCGGCCCTGGTCGAAACCAAAGGCACAACATTTACGGCACAATGCCAAACAATTCCGAAACTCCTAACGAGTGTACTACGCACTCAGCAGTTTGCTTTTAGGTACTTCCCTTGTGGACACCGGATTGGTACAATACCACTCAAGGCAGAAGTCCGTGCCTTTCCACTCCGATGTTGCCGTCTCCTTAATAAATTCGCCGTAAGAAGAGTGTGTGAATCGTAAGCACAGAAATCTTAGCCCATGTAATTTATATGGCGTGACGTTTGATTGGGTGTTCTTTGTTTTGTTTTCATCATAAATTGTATGTTCACGTGTCTGCTGGCTAGATGAGCTTTGTACATCTGTTATGAGTTGAATTAAATGTATTCGAACTAAAGTAGCAGTTGGCTGGTTTATGAATGCATGCGTTGTGTATAGGATATTGGGAATATGCTTTTGTTGGATACATAAATGTAGTTGTAATCTATTGAGCTCTTTACTTTATTAATAAACCAATTTTCTGTTCTTCTTATTGGAGTACTTTTTGGAATGGGTACATTTTTAACGTTCGTACAGTTAATATACTCATTCTCATTATCATTAGTGAATGAAAATTTATTGCAGTTAATGGTTGTGGTTTGAAGATCCAGAAATAAATTTTACTCCTTCAGCCGTCGAAGCTATTGAATATAGCAATGATTACAACAAAAATATTATACGTCGTCACTTTGCTCTTAAAAAAAAAATTTGAAATGATTATTTAAAATAAATTAAAATAAAACAATCAAAATTAACTGATTTTTTTCAATAAAACATAAATAAATGGATGCTGTTCCCAAAACTTGAAAGTAGTATATTGTTATGTGTTTGTTTTTATTTTATTTTGTGTTACGTCCGCTATAACGACCAGTGTATTTAATAAGATTAATTTTATAAAATTAATTTAAGAACAATTTAAACAAAATCGTTCACCCGTTATCGAAATATTGAATTTTCAAATTAAAAATGTTTTTTTTATCAATAAAATATTTTTTTTGATAAAAGAAAAAACAATAATTTTTTGAAAATCTTGGTATGCAGTGTTATTTAAAATCTGAAGCTGTTTAGGAGAAAGTCGAAAACAAATTCAAAATAGATATATTTGTATGGCAGGTACCCATTAATAACAAAATATGTAACAACATTCTTGAACCAAAATGTAGACTATACATATATTATTAGTGCACAGATTTTAGTTTTTTTTAGCAAAATCGCGGAGAGATTTGGAGTTGATTCAAACTTTTTAAAATTTTTTTAAGACGAAAATAATAATGGCATCTGCCATATATCTTTTTTTACCAAGAAATCTTATTTTTATCAAACAAAATCCGCACCGAACAGTGACTCGTTTTGGGTGTATCGGCTTTTCAATGTATGCGTGCGGGTTTTCTGTGCCCCAAATGCGACAATTTTGCTTGTTTACATACCCGCCAAGATCAAAATGAGCTTCATCTGAAAAGATATTTTTTTGGCAAAATCTTCTCTAATTCGATCGCAGGCCCACTTAGCGGAAGGATGTTCAAGCATACACGCAACCATATTCATTCAGCGGAAGGATAAAACTAATTATCTGTCAAATCAGACATGAGCTAAGTGTTACCATTCACGAAATAAGCACTAGTTGAAAAAAAAAATGTTAAAAAAAAATATTTTTTTTGCGTACTTATTAACGGTACATTCCATTAGGCCACATTTTTTATTTGCGACGTTCTCACTATTGGATGAACCGAAAAAATGCTTAGGCTTCCTTAAACAGTTAATAAAACAGCATAATCAAATTTCGCAAAAATTGTTTCTCCGATTTATACAAAAAAAAAATAATAACTTATTTTGTAAAATCTATTTTTTTTTTTTTTTAATGTTTTTCTAATTTTTTGTAAATTAAAAAACTGTTTGAAAAGAAACCGCGCCAACGAGTTTTGATTTTTTGTGTTGATATTTTCATATTTGTATAACAATTCAAATGGCATTTTTCTTATTTTTTTACAATGCAAGCAATAATTGATATAAGAAAGAAAATGTTCAAGCAATCCAAGGAACTCTCAATTTCCGGGTGCCTTACAAACTGTAGGAGGTTAGTTGCTTTTAAGTGTTTCTCATATTCTTAAAATGTAGTCTTAAAGGTGTTTTTTTTTACATTTTGACTTAAAATAGGGCTGCCAAATACATATATGTATAGTTACTATTTATTTGAACTCTTAT
The DNA here is from genome assembly GCA_910595825.1 of Philhelius pedissequus. Taxonomy (NCBI): domain Eukaryota; kingdom Metazoa; phylum Arthropoda; class Insecta; order Diptera; family Syrphidae; genus Philhelius; species Philhelius pedissequus. Next base: position 54,904,278 of record OU343160.1, read on the forward strand.
ATCTGTCCCAATTTTGGTCGAATTTTATATGCGTCCCATTGAATCTAACGTTCTTAAAAACCATTACTCAGTGTAATAGCACATTTCAAAAATGTTTGTGTAATAAAATTTAAGACGTCGGACACTCGAACACTAAAGTAATTCTATTCCTACTAAAAAATAGTTTCGTCAGCTTAAGACTTCATTCAATATTTAGTCATCCAGGTTGTGTTTGCTGAACCATATATTGGACGCAAACTAAGTCCTCTTTAAGGCCTAAACACAATCAGCGTCGCCTTGCTTTCTTATCGTGAATTGAACTCCGGATCATCATTCTTCTCGTTTGATATTGAAATTCTTCCGCAATCGGGAGCATCGACGAATCAAAACAACCAACAACGAGTCAAAATGGAGCTTCTACATAATAAGCTGCGTCGGAAATACACACAGCAATCAAATATGTGTGCCAATGCCCCAGACAATTGCGAATCGCAATCACAAATAAGTGTCTTCTTCTATGTCGAGGATACCTGCCTCTCCACACTGGCTCCAGATCATCTTGCACCTGCAAGTAGCCTCCCATCAAAAAGAGATTCACTCCTAAACGGAGCTAAACCAGACCAAGTATAGAAGTGAGTTGCTGAGGCTGGTGCTGATGTCTGCTCATCAATGAACCAACCGACTACGTCGATGTCGATGTCGATGTTGATGATGATGCTGATGATTTTGTAATTTTCAATTGGATTCGCATTCCGGTTTGGCAGGTCCGATCCAGAGGCCGTGATTTTACTCCCGACCACCGCTGTTGTTGCTTCGGTATAAGTCCAGAGAGAGCCTGTGGCTGGCGGTGGCGACTTTGCGTCGTCGTTTTCAGTCATGGTAGCAGGTGTACGTGTCCAATTTCAAATCATCATCTTCCCGGGTGGTGGCGCATCGCAGATACGATCAACCGATGTCGTGCCGACCGACGCGACGCACGACAACGACGATGACGCGTCGCCGACGGACACGAACGAGAGCAATACGCATCGGGTCAACGCTACTGGCTATACCATTATTGGAATCTCGTTATTAATGCCCAGGGATTTAGTGGACCATACACAATGTTGACAGATGTGTGACGGCTGACCGGAGATGCCGAAAATGCTGGCTCCTTGCTCGTGGATAGGTGTTTTTGTTGTATTGGCATTTGTCTCTCTGGCTGAGTGACTGGGGCTGCGTAGTTGGATCTGGGTCTACATGTGATGTGAGGAAATCGAGAAACGTATTATGCAAATCAAATTGGATTCCTGTGCGTAAATTCCATTTAAGACAGGATGGTCTTGTATTTTTGATTGGGGACTTAAATAAATTTTCTTTCTCGCGCAATGAGTTCGAATAATTAGATTCAATTCAATTCGATTCGATTCGAATCGAGAAACAAGGAAACCTGCTTAATTCCTCGAGCTGTATACCTATATTGGTTTATTTGGATGGACGATGGACGAATAGTGGAAATTAGGTTACCAGGTTGGCTATCAAACGTTAATGGTATTTTTTAATGGGTTTTTAAGATCGTTAAGGTCATGTTGGTATGGGATATAGGATGTGCTGTGCATGAACTTATTTGTAGCAAATCTATAGGAATTTGTTAAGTGTCGATATATGATTAGATTTTTAGATTTAGATTTATTCATTGAATGCATACATAGTAAGAAATACATCTTATAAAATTAGTGTTTTGCTAAAAAATACATTACATAATATGGTGAACAAGCTAACGGGTCCGCCATCTAACGTTTTTTTTTCAACTAGTGCTTATTTCGTGAATGGTAACACATAGCTCATGTCTGATTTGACAGATAATTAGTTTTGTCCTTCCGCTGAACGAATATGGTTGTGTATACGCTTGAACAACGCTCGCTAAGTGGGCCTGCGATCGACTTAGAGAAGATGCCGATTTTCCAAAAAAAATCATCTTTTCAGATGAAGCTCATTTTGATCTTGGCGGGTATGTAACAAGCAAAATTGCCGCATTTGGGGCACAGAAAACCCGCACGCATACATTTAAAAGCCGATAAACCCAAAACGAGTAATTGCTTGGTGGGGATTTTGGCCCAGAGTCATAATTCGAAAATGAGCAAGGAGTGGCCGTTACAGTCCATGGCGATCGTTATCGGGCCATGTTGAACGAATTTTTGTTCACAAAAATTGAAGAGGAGGATATTGGCAATATTTGATCTCAACAGGACGGCGCTACGTGCCACACAGCCGAAGCTACACTCGATGTTTTGCGCCTATTTTCAAAAACAAAAAAGTTATTTGGCGGACGCTATATTTCATAGATGAATTTATATAAATTTAATTATCTTATTCTTTAAATTTAATTAATTTTATCTAGATAAAATGAAAATTAATATTTAAATATGTATATACAAATTTGAGTAATTTAGTACATTTTAAGATCAAATAATATAGTATTCATTAATATGAAGAATTCTTTGAAAAAATCGGCACCTTGAAAATGACTTCGAAGTTCAAATCGAAACCTAGCTTCGCCACTTATCATTTTTAAATTTCTTAGGAGAAGATTCCACAGGCGAATAGCATAAACGAAAAATTGTTGTTTACAGATACGACAGGAATTTCGAGGGTGTATAAGCATTAAGGATCTGCTAGAGGAGCTGAACCGAATCCTATTAAATAAACTAGAAGTTTGTTGTGTTTTGATAATGTTACAGAGTAGGAGTAGTGTCCTGATAATCGATGGAAAAATTGTAAATTCGACGTGAGAATTCTGAGATACTATCAAGCCGACGTAGACCAAAATTTTTTCTTCTACTATTGGCATCACAGTTGCAAAATACTTCGCAACTGGAATTACAACCGTTTTGGCAATCAATATTCGAATGTTCAACGGCGTAAAATGTTGTGACTACCATAACATTCTGAGAACTCCGTAGACCTAACCCACCGCAGCATTAATATGGCTGTCCCAAATAAGCCTACTGTTAAACAATATACCTAGATTTCGCGCATTAGATGTAAATTTAATGGGTATACCGTTCAAGCAGATGCTTGGGAAATAATCCAGATTTAATACTGTCTTACTGATAACGACACATTTAGACTTAATGGGATTAAGGAAAAGACCATTATTCTGAGACCAGTTGAACATTTGCGCATGGTCATGGTTAATAGTATGTGCAACATCTTCTATTAGTCCAATGGGACAACTATAAACCAACTGTACATCGTCAGCAATCATTTAAATCGCGCATCCCGAAATCTGAGTTGGAATTTCATTTATGTACAGAGAGAAGGGGTCTCAAAATAGAACCCTGTGCAACTCCTCTGACCTTGGGAAGGAATGTTGACGTTTTATTGTTAACCGAGACCGCCTGAACTCTATCTCGCAGGTATGTTTTCATTAAGTTAATCGGTAAAGGAGACAATCCAAATTTACTTGAAAGTTTCTGGCATAATACGTTGTGGTCCACCGTATCGAACGCTTTCGAAAAGTCTAGTAATACTAAGAAATTTACAAGGTTATCATCTAATGCCAATCTAATTTCTTCAACTACATTGATTATTATATCTGTCGTACAATTATGCTTTGCAACAAGCTTTGCGACCTAATGTAGGCATTGAGCTGTTTTTGTAGAATTTTCTCGAAAACCTTGGACAGGAAAGGTAATATGGAGATGGGCCTGTATTCATTCCTGTTTTGACGTTTAGGAACTGGAATGATTTTTGCCTGTTTCCAATCAATTGGGAAAATGCCGGTCATAATTATTGTATTGAATATATGTGTTAAGTAAGTTATGATGTAAGGTAAAATTGCCTTCACAAAAACTGGATGTATGCCATTGATTCCAACCGCGTTCGATTTGATGCTAAGCAAGCTTTCAACAATATCTGTATTTTCATATAAACAAAGTCAAATAACATATCTGGATGAGAAACATTAAGAGATTCCTGGTTCAATGATGAATTATGAGAGAGATGTGGGAAAGGAAGTGAAACAAAGTTTTGATTTAAAACATCTACATCAATATTCTCGTAACATTCAATGTTATTCCTACCTACCACTATTTCCCTTAGATTTTTCCATAATTGGCGTTTGTTCCTAACGTTCCTAACTTTGTACGAAACATTTCGATTTTAGCAGATCTTATTTTAGCAATTGCTTGGTTTCCAAGAGTACGATAATTTCCGAGGTGAACATCAAGTATATATCTTTTCCAGTCTCTGTAAGCATGATCCCTTTGCGATAGAAGCCTTCAATTTCATTGGAAAACCAAGGACGTTGACAATTTTTAGCATTTTTTCTTCTGATTGGAATACGGTTATTAAACAGGTTTAAGATATTAGAGTTCAAAAATTTAATTTATGTTATGACGACTATAAATTTATTGGCGCAAAATTTTCGTCGATTTAGTAACATGTTAAATCATTTTAAGCATGAACAGGCTAAAAAGAGGATTTTGCTAATTTTTAACTAGTTTAGTATTGTATTATCTTCTTTACATTTTACTAAAGTTAAGATCACAAAATGGCTGCTTTATTTTTTTAGTATCGTACTAAATCCATATACCACTTTGACATTTACAAACGTCAAAATGTTATGTTCGCTTACTTTTTTGCACTATTTTAGGCGTGTTTGGTTGTAGCTTATTAAGAAAAACGATTTAGTATGGTGCTAGTTAAAAAGGGTTTAAAATTAGGAAAATATTAGTAAAGTGCTTTAGTATTAGCAAACTGTTAAGTAGTATCATGATAAGCCCTTAACATCGGGCTGTTTTAAATTTTGCGCCATTGTCTTTATTTTGGAGATTTTGTGTAATACTGTTGGTGTTGATAAAACTCATCTAGTTTTCAAAAAAGGCTTTTTTTCAATACATGTATGCATGTATGTATTGTGAAATTTAAAAATTGTCAGAACACCGTACGAAAATCTTTAAAAAAATTAGGCTTACAGTACGATTCCATTGTGGAATTGATTTTATTCCTTTTTGATATTCAGTGTTATTCCCACCGCCACAACTTGTCGGAGTTACAAATAAAAAGTTGCATGTTGACTATTTGTTTTTGTAGTTGTTATTTGTGACTCAGATAGATTTCTTTCAACAGTCCTCCAAATAAGTATATATTATGTAAGTAAAAAGATATGAAATTATTTTTGAGAAATAATTGTTTTTTTGACATTTGAGAGAAAATATTTTTTAGAAAATGTTTCATTTTCAAATAGCTTTCCGGAATATAAGAATAAATAATTTCCTTAAGAAAATAATTTTGTATGTACCTTCCTACCTACCTACCTATAAAATTTTGGAAAAAATTTTTGCAACGGCGTTTTGAAGCTATTATTAATATATGTAAATACATATAAAATAGAAATTTAAAACAAATTAGTGACCGGTTTTAGGAAATTCGATTTTCACAAAAAAAAAAAATATTATTAATTTTTTTAAAATCGAAAAAAAAATGTTTTGCCAAATTTCAGTATGCAGTTTCTTAAGATTTTTAGGGGCCATTTGCATAAAACAAATAATACTAAGCGGTTCATCCAAAAATGAGAAAGTCGAAAATATAGAAAGTGGTTCTATATGGAAGTACCGTTAATAAGTACGCAAAATAAAGTATTCTATACTTGAAAGTGAACTACACTAATTTAGGAACACACGCATTCTTTTATAAAAATTCTTTGAGCCGTTTTCGAGAAATAATTTGTCTTAAACGATTTTTGAACATATGTAAGCTCCCAAGGACGAAGTTTCGAAAAAATGCATTATAAGCCCTTTTCGAAATTTTGAATTTAAAAAAAAATTGGTTTATATTAATCTTTAGACTTTTTAGTACCGTTTGCATAAGAACATGTCAAATAAATCCAATCAACCGTTTTTCAGCAAACCAAAGAAATAGTACTACTAGAGGTACCAAAAATAACAATTTTTGTCCAAAACAAAAAATTACTGAAATGTTCCCTTTTCCTTCATTAATGAACTGATTTTTTTTATAAAAATTGTTGGAGCCGTTTTTGAGAAATATAAGATTTTTGTTTTTGGCCCAAGCGCGTAAAAATGGCCGTGGATATGATTTTTTAAACTTAAAAAAAAATAACTGATTAATTTAACTTAAGTTTGAATATTCGGTCCTATACTAAACAAGTTTTCATTAAAACAAGATAATTGAATAGGAGGATAATGGCTTAGCCCCGTATTCATTAATCTAAAAATGTTTTAACTTTTTAACCGAAATTCTGCAATTTTTTACAATATCATCAAACGGAAAAGTTTATTTGGGTTCTCATTGATCAGAAATGTTAAGCAGAAGGAATACGCTCATCATAAGTTTAATATAGAGCTTGTGAAATGATTTTAATAATGAAATAGTAAGTGGTTATTATTCGTAAAAATAATTGAACTTTACAGTTTGACAAAACTAGATACTACCATGAAGCAATTGGTGAAAAAATGCACCTCGTTAGTATTTTAAAGTTTTTGGCATCTAACTTCTGGCATTCTTATTTGCAATACGTACAAACTCATTTTTTTTTCCTCGAAAACGGTTCCGACGATCGTTACAAAACAACATTCACTTCGATATTAACAAGCATATCAGGAATAATATTTTCAAAATCTCGTATACCTACTGATTTTGAACATTCAACCACTTATAAATTTTGGGAGGAACTCATTTTGACTTGCCAAGGTCGATCATGAGATTTCTTTGCTTTTTTATTGGAGCTGTTCTACTTTTTCATTTTTAATTGAAAAATTTCTTATTTTTGCTTATTCGAGTAATGAACAATGACCAAGCTGGTACAACTCAATGCGCTTTTATTACCCTCACAAGTTTTGTTGTTGTTTATTCGGGCTCTTTCTTATTTTCCCCTTGTTCGTGTATAAGCCATTCGTTTTTTTTTTGTTTTAGTGGCTGGGTTTTTTTTTGGTAATATGCGTTTTTTTTTTCATTTTTGAGACCAAAATTAACGTTACCTGCCAAAAATCATATTAACATACAATACATTCCATATATTTAGAAACTCTTTTCACAGTTTCGACTTTCTCGTCATTGAATGAACCGATCAAAATTATTTTTCAGATGCTCCATATAAGTATATATAATATTGCATATTAAAATTTTTGAAAAAGTGTTTTTTTGTTTTAAATTTAAAAACAAAAAAATTATTTTTGTTTTAAAAAAAGTGGTCTTTGAATTTTTTTAAAGTAAATTTGATACTGTATTAATAATACGTCCGGAAAGCCACAAAGGCCCTAATGATATGCAAGAGACTTGCACGCAAATCTTGCGATTGGCTTGCAACCTTAAATCCTTAGATGGATGTATACCATGATGGTAAGACCCATCATTACCTATGGTTCGATCGCATGGCACAAACGAACCGAACTATTAACAACTAGGAAATCCATAGATAAAGTACAAAGGCTCGCATGCTTAGTCATAACTGGAGCAATGAGAACCTTCCCTACATCAGCCATGGAGGTCTACATGAGGTTATTGGAAGCGCTGCAAAGGGAGCCATTATGAGATTTGCCAAAGAGGGAACTGGGACTGGCAAATGTATATGTCTCAGGGAAAGAGACAACATTCAGAAGTCTTCAGTAACAGACCTTATTGACATTCCAAGAGGTGGTACGATTAAAAAATATAACTTCGAGAAAAACTTTCAAACGAAGTTAAGTAGCAAGAAAGAGTGGGTAGGGGAAACTGTTATCTACACTCTGAAAGCAAACACCATCAAGTGGTACACTGATGGATCGAAAACATCAGAGGGGAATGGTGCAGGAATATTTGGGCCAAGAACCAAACTTTCCATACCGATGGAACAGTCTAGTAGTATTTTCCAAGCTGAAGTATAAGCTATAGGAAAATGTGCAGATCGTAACCTCGAAAGAAATTACAATAAACAAAATATTGCCATCATGTCAGACAGCCAAGCCGCACTCAAAGCTTTGAGCTCCTACTTTATCAGTTCTAAGCTGGTATGGGAATGTGAAGGCAGGTTAAATGAACTCGGCAAAAATAATAATGTCACACTTCATTGGGTACCTGGCCACGTAGGCGTCCAGGGCAATGAGGAGGCAGGCTCCTTAGCAAAAATAGGTGCGTCGACTCCCTTAGTGGGACCTGAACCATACTGCGGAATAGGAGAAAATGTGATTAGAAATAGAATCAAAAAAGAAGAGGAGGCCATAAGATCCAACAATTGGATAAAACTCCCCAAACTGAGACAGTCAAAACTACTACTTGGGAATTATAACCAACACCGTTTCACAGACTGCATAACCTTAAGCAGGAACAACCTCAGAATAATAACGGGTCTACTTACACGACACTGTAAATTAAAAAGACATCTAAACATCATTGGCTTAGTAAGTAGTGCCACATGCAGGTTCTGTGATATAAAAGATGAAACGCTGGACCATATTCTGGGCAATTGTGATGCATTTGTGATACCAGGTGGAAGAGAGTGACTTACCATCTCTAAAAATACTTCAAATACTCAATTCATGAGGGAAATACATTTGGAGGAAGAGCTTTAAAATGAGCTATCCTCACCCAGCTCTAGGCGGGGGCACAATAAATCTCAAGGTCGCAGTGCAACTACCCCATACTAATATTCATTCAATCATTTAAATAATAACTTTAATTTAGCTATTAAATTTTTGTCCTTAAAAATGTTTTCAAAATTTTGAACATACAAATATTTTTTTTTTTAAATTGCTCCAACGATGGAAATTTTGGCTTATATAATTATCGTTAAACCACCTACGTACTAACAGCCTCAAGTTTTTAGTTACAAGAGCAGATAATATGCCCGTAATTTGTTTTTGATTTTTTTTTTGAATACAAACAATGACAATACCTAACTGGTATACAATCTTGTTTAATTAACGAACTGAAAATATTCTTTTTCATATTTGTTTTTTTCAAGAAGTGGTTATTTTTGGTACCTGTCGAAGAACAATTTTTTTTTTGGTTTTCGATTTTTGCATTTTATTTTTTTTTTAACATTTTCATTGTTTAAAAACTCAATATTTCGAAAATGACTTAATGCATTTCTTTTTTTTTAACTATTGTATTTTATATTTTCTTGACATTTTCTTGAATATTCGAAAATACATATTTTTGGAACAAGGAGAGCGGTACAAATGTTGAAAATCCTTTGAGGAATGGTTTTTTTTTAATAAACGGCCCCAAAAATGTTGATAAAAAAAATATATAAATTTAATTTGAAGTCTTAGCAATTTAGTTTCAAGTCTGTGACAATTATGTAGGAGAGCATTCAAATTTAAAATACCGAAACAACAACTATTCGTTTTATTCTATATTGTTCTAGCTTTTCAATTTTTTTCCACTCTTCAATTAAACATGTATTTCTTAAGTAATTTTAATCTTATTTCTCTTTTCAGTGTTGTGACCTCAGTCTCAGTGATTCTAAATGGAAACCAGCCCGAATTTACTGATGCACTTGGTGTAAAAGTTCCAAAGCCACAAGTTCCACATCTACAAGTTGCCAGTCCCATCAATTTGCTGAATCCTGATCGCTATGAATTCTACACATTCGACGATAATGGTGAACTAGTAAAACGTCTAATGACCATGCAAGAAATCCAAAGCATTGTTGCTAATGGAGATGGTGAAGGACCAACTATTATTCACTCAGCGCCCATCAACGAACGTGATCCTGAGAAGAATGTCCAAGATATCGTTAAAAGTGTTCAAAATGTCCTTAGTCGCGAAGTGGAATCTAATAAAAACACATCTGACATTCAACCGATTTTGGATACTCCTGATGTATCATCGTCATGGTCGATGATTTTGCCAGCTATATTTGGCAATACTGGTGGAGAAATATTCCCTCAGAACAAGCCGCAGCAGGTAGTCATGACTCCAGATTCTGATGTTTTTGAAGCCACAACAAAGTCCAATAGGACAAAACCAACAGGTAAGCCAAAGCCGTTAAAGAAAAAAAATGGCAACCGAAGAAAAACAACCACTAAGCGTATTTCAACGACGACATTAATACCAGATCTTGAAGCTGAAGGCGCTGAAGTATATGATTCGACGACGAGAAAAGTTTTCATGAATAACCAAGAAGTTTTCCAATCAACTGAAATCGGTGACTTAGAACTGGGTGAAGATTTAGAAAAGAAACACCCAGTTGATCATGCCAGACCAGCAGCAACTAAACGGCCCCAACCGAGTAAACTGAAGAACAGAACAAAACGCCCATTGACAGCAAATTCTACGATTGCAACATCTTCAGAATTAATAACATCAACCATACCTACTACGTCAGTCCCTGAATCAATCAAACCCACAACAACTGAATTAGTTCCTGAAATTCCTTCAAGAACAACTTCAGCACCAGTAGTTGTCGAAGAAACAGGAAATAAGGAAAAACCCCCACAAAAGAAGCGTAAGAAGCCCACACGTAAGCCTACCCCTCATGATTCGGATATCGATGTCTCGACGGAAAAACATCTCAGTCAGTACAACAGACGGAAACAATCTACAGTACGTCCATATGTGCACAGTAAAATTTCAACAACAACTAAGACAACAACCACATCATCAACACCAGTCCCTACTACAAGTTCCACAACAACAACTACTACAACAACTGTAGTTCCAACTTCGAAATCAACCACAACTCCCGCTCCAGATACAACCAAAACAACCAAGCCTCATCATCCGCATACCACCAAAAAACCAATTAAAACTTCAACTAAGAGTTCCGCAACACCAATGCCATCTACTGTTACAAGTTCCACAGCCGAAGAATCTCCAATTACTTTTGCAACCTATCGTCCGACACCTCCAACAACAACGACTGAATCTCTTCCAACCTATCTTCCACCATCAACCTCAACAAGCTCGTACCAGTACCAGCACACGACTCCAACCACAACAGAAAAACCCTTCAATGCGCCTCCAAACTATATTGAACAGCAACATGTCGATGACTATCTCATAGCTTCCGATACTTTTGCCCCGTCTTTAAAGAAAGAGAAGATCCCCTTGACAGATCACCTCAGTGAGAAGGAACAGGATCACAATACAAAAATTTCATTTGATCAAATTCTCCAGAGTCTTAAAGAGGAGACTTCTACAGACGAAGACATCATGGAAGCTAGCGAGTCCGAAGAAGTACAAATGCCAGCCAGACTACCTCCGAATAATGAACCCACTTCCGAAACAAAATCTCCTATACAAATAACTTCCATGAACCTGGAAAGTTCTAAAAAGGAAGAAGAAGAATTCCATATGCCTGCAAAAGGCTTGGACAAAAATAAGGAAGAAGAAGGTCCGGTGGTTGTAATAACCGGCAGACCACAGATTCATACTTCCAATAAGCCAGTAGTTCCTTTAGTTTATATTGCATCCGATACAACTACAGCCTTCGAAGAGCCCCAACGAACTACTGTAAGTCTCGAAGACCAAACCGAAGCAGCAACAACCTTGCAACACGAATCAACTGTTAAAGAAGAGGGATCAGCAAATGTAGTGAATTTCCAACCACTCTTTGCTGACGTACGAGACCCTGTTGTCACTACTTTCACAACTACCGAAATTCCCCAGACAACAGCCAAGTATGATTTCTCAACCACAAATGAAGATGAAGCCGAGTGGACAACTTTGCCTCCCGTGGACAGTATTATGCAAAAAATCGACGATATTATCGCCATGAGTTTCAAATCAAATCAATCCACCATTGTCGAAGCCAATACAAGTCAAAACCAACAGGCTATACCTCACATTAGCGCTCTGACCATGAGTGATTTCAAAACTCAAGCAGCCACTTTGGCATCAATTTTGGAGGACCAAAACACAAGTGAATACAGTGAAACAACTCCCTCAAGCTCGATTGAAAGCAAGGACGAAATTGAATTGCTTCTCTCTGACGTAATCAATCAAATGACCCAAACCCAGCCAAAGCCGACACAAGCAGCAGCAACACCTACAACAACAACCATAACAATACCAAACAACTTTGTTCATAACCAAGAAAATGGGGCATACGAGTTCAAACCCCTAATTGACCAAGACGAGACCGCACAACGTTTATCGAATTTCGCACAAATCAACCCAGCCCTTCATTTGAGTGTGGCTGAAATCAAAGAATCCTCTCTTCGACAGCCAGTGGTAAACGAGACAATTAAGATAGTTACTTCCATTTCAAAGGATACCGATGATGAACCACAAGATGCAGAAACTACTTTGACTCCTGAAGCAGAACAAGAATCAAATTATGTCCTTATATCGCAAGGAAATGATGACTATCCAGCAGCGTTAGATAACTCATATACATATCCTGTGGGAGGAGAAACAACCCCTCAACCTGAGGAATCCGAAATGGAACTCCCATCGAAGAAAGAAGTGTTAGACCAGGATGCCATCACAATACAAAATAAAGATGAAAGTGAACAAAGCAATTCCTCACCATCTGACACAGCGCCGGAGGAAGAGAAGTCAACCGAGATTCCGGGGGAAACAACTGTAGTCTTCACTGATTCCGACATGGAGTCAAGTTCCGAACTTTCGGAGCCTACAACAATCATGCCAGACTATCAAATTGAATCACATTTACTCCACGGTGAAGATCCATATATCAAATTAGGAGAAATAGGGGCCAAGCCAACTGCCCAGAGTCTTGCACAGCTAATTTACACCCAGGAATCTAAAAAGAAAGCAGAACCCCTCAAGGAGCAGGAAAAGTTTGATGAAAATCCAGTTAAAATGAGCAACGAGTATCCATTGGGTGCGACTGCGCTAAAAAGTAACCAAGCTGACCTCAGAATCTCTGCAGAGACTTCTACAGAAAAATTGGATACCTCAACTTCAACAAAAATTGAGGAATTGAAAATTTCTGAATCTAAGGAACCGCTTTCTACTATTCAGTCAGTTATTGAGGACTCCACGCACACAGAATCAGAGCTGCCCCAACTAATTACTGCATCGGTAAATGATGAAACATCGTCTGTCGAACCCGTACCGGCCCAAGCTTCATCAACAACGATCCCAATAAAAAAATCTCCAAACACCCTTAAACCAGTATCGTATTTCAATAAGCAAACAGCACTTATGCTAAACGAACAGAAGTTCAATGCTTTTCAAGCTGCACAACAACGTCCAGTTGTGCGACCAGCATCACTGAGCAACCTCAAGATGCCCCAGTCAGGAGCAACAAGACCTCCAGTGAAACTTGATCCCAGTCCAGCCGATTCAAAAGGACTTGAAGCCAGTACTCTTAGTTTAGATGAAGATCTCCAGCAATTCTCGCAGCTTTGTAACGAGCTTGCTTTTACTTATTGGAGATCAATTACATCGGAAAAGATCAGCTCAGCAAGGAGCTTGGTGATATCTCCATTTGCTTTGACATCTATGTTATCCATGGTGTTTTTGGGAGCACGAGGCAGCACTTCGGGCGAGATGAATGAAGTTCTCAAGCTCGATGACATGGTTACGTTCAATCCCCATTTGGTCTTCAAAAATGTCACTGAGTCTGTGGAAAGGGCCACCGACAGTGATATATCGTCGAGTGCTTTTGTGAGAGAAGCATTTAGCGATCGTGCTAATGGTAAGATTCTGCAGTTCTTCAAAGAAAAGACTCAACAGTTCTATTCGGGACATGTGGAAGAAGTGAATTTCCACGTAGTTAATGACGTCATCCGTAGAAGAACTAATCTTCTCGTTAAAAGACACACAATGGGCAAAGTCATGGAGTACCTACGCACTAACAGTGTCTGGGTAAATGGGCCACTCGCAACAATATCGGCAAACTTGTTCCAAACAGACTGTAGCCGAGCGTCGTTCAACGATCGCGATGGAGAGATGTTCTTCCAGGTGCATCCGTCGATCAGGCAACGTAGGCTTGTGCCCATTCCAGCTGTTCTTTTCCGAACTGGTTTCACAGCAGGCTATGAGCCGAACCTCGATGCTACTGTTGTTGCCTTCGGTCGGTATTTTGAAACAGTTAGTACGATCTACGTGATGCCTGGACAGCATGGCACACTTGCACCGGCGGACAGCCTCGACCGTCTTGAAAATAATCTCATGGAGACTGCACTTACTAAAGACGCTTGGAGGAGTCTCCTTACTTCGCTCACAGAACGTCCAGGCCTGGAAGTACAGCTGCCTCGATTCTCACACCGATCCTTTGTGAATGCTTCGTTGGGCCTGCAGAAGATGGGCTTGAAGGGTCTATTCAACTCCGAGCTTGCTGACCTCCGTGGACTTACTGGGCTCGCTGCCAAGGACATATATCTATCGGACATGATTCAGATTAACACCTTCAGCACATGTGCCGAAGACAAAATCGGGGAGCATCACCACGTCGAAATGTATCCTGCTCCACCAATCCGTAAACGAAACAAGGACGTTCGAGAAAATGAAGATGCCGAAAATGATTCATCGGAAAGTGTAATCGATTTTGGTTCAATTGTACAAGACACCGGCATGGCACGAGCATTCTACGATGACTTACTCGATCCTAAATTTTTGGAGCTCCCTCTGCCACTTCGTCCAAGACAAGCCAGAATTCCAGATGCTCCCAGACTTCGGTTCGATAGGCCATTCCTTTACTTTGTTCGACACAATCCAACTGGCATGATTCTATTCATGGGCCGTTTCAATCCGAGACTACTGCCTTAGATGGTGAAGATTATATTGAGTATCCGTCCTCCTACTCAAGCTCTAGATTTTAAGTGAATTTTTAAATAATTTTAAGCAAAATTTCTTTTTTTTTATGAATATCTATTTATTGTGGGCGTGTTCAACCTTTTATAGAATATTATTCATTTTTCTAGCTACTTATCTTTTTTGTGCTTGTGCAAACCCTTAATCTAGGATCAGTGCAATGGGAAAATCCTATTTGAAAGAAATACATTTCTTTTTGACAGTTTGATCCTGGATTGACGATTGGCGCCCTAATTTTTCTTCTGAATTTATATAAGCAATATTAAAATATGTTAGAATTTTAAAATCTTATAAACATTGTATTTTTTATATTTTTTTTTTATACAAAAATATATTTATCATTAAAAGAATTTTGCAATTCTGAATTAAGTGAACGATTATAATAAAAACAAATAAAGATAAACGATATATTTATTAAGAAAAGGATTTGTTTCTTTTTTTTAAGGAAGTAATATATGTAGAATTTTATACGCGACAAGAAATTTACAAAAAAAAGTTTTGAGATTTTAATCAAATTTGATTGGGCGATTAAAAAGTTCGAATAATAGCTGTTACAAAATATACTGATGATATCAATAGAAAATCGAAATTAAATTCTTTTATCTTTAATAAAGTGTACGGCGGAATAGCACGTACTTGCTCATATGTATGTTCAATTACATCTTAAGAATACGATTCTTATACACGATTAAATATATTTTTAATTGTTTTTTATTTAACAAAATTTCTTAAATTAAAAACAAAATGGTATTGAAATTTTAAGTAAGAATACAAGCTTCAAAATAATTCCTTTACCCTTTGTCAATTGGAATCGCCAAAAGATGCTTAATTACCAAGTTTGAAGAATACAGCTTCAGCGGTTTAGTCTGTAGATCGACGTACGGGTAGGCGAAAATGTGAGACCAATATTTTGTTGGTGTAATGTCAAATTTGATCAATTTTTTTTTTCTAAAAAATGCAAAACTAAGAATAAAGAATTAAAATGTAAGAATTTCACTATTTCCGCCATTTTATAACAATTTTAAATTGTAAATATTAGGTATGTTATTATGAGCCCGCTATGTTACATTAAAAATAATGGTAGAAAGAAGCACCATCAACGTTTACCATATGGATAGCACAAATAATACATAGTTTAACTGTTAAAAAAACTGATTAATTCTTAATCGCTGAGGTTTTATTATCGTCGGGAACTTTAGGAAATTGTTTGTATCTATATTTTTAAGCATAAGACACTCAGAAACATTAATAAAAAGCAATAGAGCTTACGCCATGGTGTACGGTAAACAATACCGTATGTGAGTGCATTCCAGTAGCTTTCTCAGCGCTCTACTCCGAAAACGGTTGATGTTACAGAAAAATGCCAAAGCCATTTTTTGTAGATAATTTTACTAGGAACAATTTCTATGTTGACCAATTGGCCTCCTAGCAATATGTCACGAGATATTTGCGAAAAACTGATTTTCGTGACCTTTTGACCTTCATTACTTTTTTAGCCTGCACGAAATTGATGTCGATTTTTCGCATCTTCATAACAACACCGTAATAAAGGCGCATACAAAAATTTAGCTCACTAGGAATTTTTCCGCAGATTGGGGCTTAAAATGCCTAAAATGACTGGACGGTTACTAATGTAATAACATATGAAACATCTATTTTCGAAATAAAAATCCTGGCTAAAACAGTCCATATAATCGAGTTTCAAAAACAGTTCAAAACTACACACTCAATTTTTACACAGCACCTTTGAGCTAACTGATGAAGTAAAAACAATTGCATACTCTTGGGATTAGATTGATGCGATAAACCCCTTTTAATATTGACTTCTTTAAAACAAAACTGTTTGTTATTTTCTTGTAGTATAATATTAGGCATTCAATAATATGATACTTCTTTCCTTACATAAGCACAAAATGGTATAATATATTTCTGCAAACTATACCAATTGATTGTCATATACAGTAAAAGCCGGATTTGTGCATCACATTAAAAACCTCAATTTAATATGCACTTATTAGAGTTAGGTAGTTATATAAAACAAGCTTAAGTGCACACTTGTCTCTATATCTACATATACAAAAATTAAATAAAAGTTTTTAATAAAAAGGCATTTAATTCAAAAAAGCTTTTAACGGCGTTTAGTCCACAAAATTTGCGTTTCGTCCTGGCCATCTCACTTGGACTCATCAGAGGGTCAATTCCCGATCTGTGAAGATGTGAAGTGATAAATTTTATCACGCTTTCACGTCTAATTCGATTCTCGATTCGTGAAAAAGTGAAGTTAAATGCCAAACATTTTTCATATGATAATTTTTTTTATCACAGTCAATTGTTTTGTGAAGAAAATGTTTCTAATCGAATATTAAGAAGAAAAACAGGATTTGGCACATGACAAGTAAGCAACAATTATATTTGTGCACAAATATATTTTGGTTATAAGTTATATTTGTGTGTATTCGAGTAAATAACGAAATTGTTAAATCAACAGATTCACAACAGCCGACGCGACGACGGTGCTCATTCCCGCGACAGATCGTTGGAAACTACCCATTGCAAAAAAATGCAGAGAACTTAACCATATTTAAATGGCACTTATAAGTTGAGTGTTTTTCAAGAATACTCTCAATTCGCGTATTAAATCCATGCATAAATGTTTTGGGAATCTATAAAGTTCAATAAAGTGCTCCTATTTGTAACTTCGAATAGATTCTGCCCATCTCGAAGGGAAAGCCTCAATATCCTCACATAAAACAAAAATAATAAATCTTACTCAAAACAGAGATACTATTCAATATAATATAAAACCCACAATTCTTCAGTACGACGCCTTTTATTAATTTATTAAACGAATTATTATTCCGGACATTATTCTTAAGCAAATTTAGAAACTGAAATGAAATATTTACCTTTCCCAACAAAAAATATAATCAGAAATGACAGAATTTATCATTTAGTACTTTTTAGTACAAATTTTATCACAATGAGTTCTAGAATCGCATTAGGCGTGTGCGTGAAGTTGGAAAATGATAAACCTCTGTGAAAACTGAAATGATATTTTTTTTATCACTTCATAATTTCACAGATCGGGAATTGACCCCCAGTTGGCTAGTGATACCTTACCAATATGCACTTTTTGTTAATTTGAGTTCATCTTACATGCATTTTTTTTTACAAGAAACCAATGTGAGCTATATCCAACAAAATTAAAATTTTTAATCATTAAAATTGGAAGATTTTTTCCTGGGCCAGACATAGTTGAATATGAATGTGTTTTGTTTTATATTTAATCGGACTTGTTGAATTATTGATTCTATATGGATTTTAATGGCATTTGGTCCACGAATAATTGTAGTAGATTAAGACTATTACGTTTTTAATTATGAATTTTATAGCATGAGCCTAAAGGAAGCGTTGAAGGAAAACAAACTTCTGTATTTTATGAGCTGATTTCAATTGTGTACTTAAAAGAATATTTGTCAGGTAAATTCCAATAAAAATATACAAAATAAAAGCAATTAAGCGGGAAATTTAGTTAAGATGAGTTTTATATGAACAAAATTCTCAGAATTTTGGTTCTAAGGAAAAAAAAGGTATTTATGCGGGTTGGAACTTAAGCAAGAGGCACTGTAATGGAATTTTTATAAATGTGACAATACAAAAATAATCTGAATAAATTGGCAGACATTTCTGCGTGTAAGCGATACTGCTTGGATTATGTGATTTGACACTAGATTTTTTTATGTGGTTTACGTATAGCCGAGAAAATACGAGTATGTCACTGTTTTTTTTACCTTGGAAAGTGGTGTTTGCAGGTTGTTTCAGAATTTTCATTTCAAATGAAACGTTTTAGTGTGATTAACATAATTATCACTTTACTCTTCAAAGGCCAAATGCCAACTTCTAAAATAATCCGAGTATATTAAACGGTAGGGAACAAAAGAAAATTAACAGATATGAGTGAAACAGTGGGGAGAAAGTCTATTTTTTTTTTGTTTATAAAACTAGATTTTTATTAAAAAAATATCAAATATCAAATACTCATTAGAAAACACATAAGTATACTTCAAAAAAATATTCGATGTCTACATCTTACCAAATTGGGCTGTATGGATGCTGCCTATTATTCTGCTGTATGTAGATAGTATTATCTCTTCACAAGCTTCCAATTCATAAATTTGTTCTAAAAAGCTCTTTAAAACTTTTTTGGCCCAAAATCTCTGAAAGGTGCTAATGATTTGCTTTCAATATTGTAAAGGTTAGCATGATCTTTCGGACTTAACCTTTGGCTATATGACAGGCTGGGAGTGTATAATAATTTCTTTAGTGGTTTGGTGTGACGTGACAATAGAAATATACCAGAAAACATAGTTTACAGAGCTTTTCCCCCAAAAGCTGTTTCAAACTAAAATTTCACTTCGGCAATAAGTCATTTTGCTTCTATTAGACCTTACCGAATTCTATACAATCTGAAATGTTGCTTCGAAAAAGCTCCCCAGAAGCTCTGTAAAGCATTTCTGTTTAACATAGGAAGATTATCTCTGAACTCTTTAAGGAATCAAATAATATTAATAAGTGAATAGGGAAGGATTAAAAAAGTGAGAATTTCTTTAATTTATCGTTGGGAATTTTTTGTTCCATCGCCATAACACTGTAATTTATTAAAGTTGTACAAAATTTACATACATACCTCTCTAGTTTTTAGAAAGGCATGCGGCTATATTACTTTATTAAAATATTCTGCTCTAATTGTTTTGCCATTTTAGCACTCCTATGAATTTTTTTTTTGTAATTTAATTTAAAACAAAATGTTGGGAAAGCATATTTCCGATTGGTAGTTTGTGTGGTGTATGGAACGAGCGTTGCAATTATGAACTGACGTACATACATGGCAATGTTAAAATTCACGGCTTATCTCCTAGCTTCTATGGCTTTAATTTTATCAACTATATCTATGCATGTGTGTATTGTATGTCCGTGTTTCCCTTTCGGTATATTCAGTGGTACATATTTATTTCACAAACACATATGGAGATGTTGTAGAATTTTGTGTCTGGGTTACAAATTTTTATTTTGGAGCTGGAGCAGCACCCAAATTAAATCTTTATTACCACAATTGCAGTTTGTTTCTAATGCTGCCACTGAAGTTTCGTTTCATTGTTGCAGCAGCAGTAGCAGTTGTAGAAGACAGCAGTGGCAGCAGATATAGGACGACAATTTTTCTCTTCAGCCTTCCCTTTATAGCATTCCCATGTAAGTATAGATATTTATACATACACATACATACTCATGGATGTCCTCTTTATCTTACCGCAAACAATTGCAAAGAGGAAGGAACTCTTGCAATTACTGGCACATAACGAAAGTGGTGAGCGTTATTGTGAATACTTTTAGAATAACGCTCATGTCCTTGCTAAATATTAATTAAAACTGAATTAATAATATATCCTTTTCCATGGTTTGGTAGTTAAGGTACCCTCTGTTCTGTGGAATTCCTTAAATACAATTTGGTTCTTTGTCGTGCTGAAGAGTTTCACATAAGACGTCCTATACATTATATACACACTTATATGTTAACTCCCGACAAACCCACACCAAAAAGAAACAAAAGTCAGACAAGGAGTTTTCAAATTTGAGTCGAATTATTTCGCTGTTGCCGAAAGTACATTATAATTCGGTTTGCTGGACAGTGTTGTCGATATTAGTAAAACATAGAATGTGTCAGTGAATACAATTACCTGGGAGTAATTTTTTCGAGAACCCTGTGTATGGAGAAACACTTCAATGATAAATTACAAAAGGCAAAAACTGCTATAAATATGTCATGGAAAAGATGCTTTTCGAATAAGAACATTGCACACAGGAGTAAACAAAAGGTTTTTGAAGCAGTTTCAGAGAGTATTCTTTTGTATGCCTCGCATGTATGGGGTTGCAAAAATTGTCACTCTGTTGAGAAACTATTAACATACTATGTAAAAAGGGTATTTCGGTTACCAATGAACACGTCGGACTATGTTATTATGCTGGAAACCGGTATGGAACCTCTGTATATACAAACGTTGAAATTGCAGGCGGACTACCTTCTGAACGTCTTCAATATGCCAGATACACGACCGGTCAGAAAAGTTGTCATTAAAGCTATTCAAGATCAGAACAGTTGGTACAGAGAGTGGGTTAGACTTGCAGAAGCATGCAATTTAAACTTTGTTTTAGATGTTGATAATGTCTCGAGCAGTAAAGCTATGCTATACGAAATTATATCAACAGTAGATGAGAACTGACGAACGGAATATATAGCTGACGCTTCTGGTTCAATATTGAGAACAACATACAGTAGACTCAATCACTATCTGGCAGAGGAAAACTACTTCTGTGATTCAAATAGTATTCAGGTAATTGCTACCATGGTCAAGCTTCGAATCGAATTATTAAGCCTGAATTTCACATATGAGTGACTTACCGCTTGAATGTAGTAACTGCAACTTACGAGAAAGAGAGAATATCATTCATTTTATTGATAGATGTCCAACATTAAAAGAGAGACTAGGAGTAGTATTTTTGGAAATGAATTTTTAACAGAAGAAGAAGTTATAAATATTTGGAATGAGATGGATGTCGCTAAATTATATGAATTTTGCAAAATAGCAATGAAATATAGATATAGAACAATCAATGAAGATTTTTGATTTGTCAATGTTTGCTTAGTTCATTTTGTTAAATTATAAAT
The DNA here is from genome assembly GCA_910595825.1 of Philhelius pedissequus. NCBI lineage: Eukaryota > Metazoa > Arthropoda > Insecta > Diptera > Syrphidae > Philhelius > Philhelius pedissequus. The sequence goes on from OU343160.1 coordinate 54,925,690, forward strand.
ATTGTTACTTAAATACTTTTTAATCGGAAGCTTTATAACATATGTAAATTTAATTTATTTTAGTTGTCAATCTGGCAGACGGCAAGTGCCATGCTATACTGATTTTTGTAATTTATGTTAGCTTAAATTAATTTATTATGGAATATTTTACTACTACTACTACTATACATCGTCATGGGACGGTAACGAAAAAATATTTATATGCCACGTTTTTACTTGCGATATATGTACATAAGTATAATTGAGATGGTAGAGAAAATTGTAATGCAGGTACCGTTAATTTTGGACCTAATAAAACGATTCTTAAATCTATTTTAGACAATCACCTATAAGACGCTTAAAGTTTGAAGAAAATCGCTTCAGGCGTTTAGGCTGTATAGAGTTGTACAGACAGACAGACAGACGAAATTGCGCGACCCACTTTATAGGTGTTCTCTATCATCGTGATGTCAATTTTCATTAAAATCTCCAGTTCGATTTTTTTCCAAATGCAAAACTTGCCCAATATTACAGGGTGTCCGTCGGGAAGGTACATTATTTTGTTTGTTTTTTATTTTTGATTTAATGAAAGAGAATGGACCTTATGTTGATAAATGTGTTATTTAATGTCGGCAATTATGTATGGAAAACAATATCAGGTTAATGTCCGCCTCTGTCAGTCTCACAAATGCGAGTCCTTTCGAGCACATTTTTCATTACATTCTCACACATTTCACGCGGTATTTCATTAATTTCATCACGAATATTTTGTTTGAGTTCTTTTTATTCACATATCTATTCAAATGAAAATGTGCCTCGTCACTCATCATGGGCTAGCTGTAACATCCTATTGGCATATGTACGGCCGCGTAAATGGTCTTGCGGAAGAAGCTCTTCTGTCAACTGAAGCTTAAATGGAAACAAAATCCAAATCCTTGTGCAAAATTGTGGCCAAAGTTGTTCTTTGAAGACCAAGCTCCTGAGCGCGGCATCGAATTGAGGTTGATGGATTGTTTTGAACACTTCCTTGAGCAGCAGTAATATTTTCAGTCGATCTTGCAGTACGTTGTGGTCCATGCTTGGGCCTATCACCTAGAGACCTTGTTTCTTCGAAATCATTCACTACACGATAAATAGGGAGCTTTGTTGGCACGTTGTTTTTCCCAAAAATTTCACGTAACTTTCTCATCGTCGTAGTAATCGATGATTGATTTTGATATAATGTTTTAACGATCAAAACACATTGGATTATCGAATACTTTTCCATAATAAATTTGCCACGTGTCTACTTCACGGCTGCCAAATATCGTGTTTTTCTTTTTTTTATGTGAAACAAAATCTGCAAGTTCTTGTTGTTTGTTGTTTGTGGATTAATGGATTTTGTTTCAAATATGACGACAATAAAATAAGAAAAACAAAGAAGTGTCGCAATCTTGTTTTGTTTGATTCCTGGCCAAATATGAACTGTCAGGACTAATGTTTACCAAAATGGCGGCACAACAAAGTTGTATACCTTCCCGGCCGGCGGACACCCGTATAAAAAAATTAAGTAAAAAACGACTTTTGAGAATATGTTTTGATTCTTAATAGAAACCTTTTGCATACGATGTGACCGAACATAAGAGCAAGTTCGTGCGATTTAGTCGTGCATTTTATTTTTTTTTCAGGTTAATCTACTGTTTCTAAACAATAACTACTTTAAAGGGGGATATCTATATTAATTTCAAAGTGTTTTTTTTTGTAGGGCATTTAGTATGATAATTTTTTTGTGGCGGCAACGCTGATCCTAGAGTTTAAGGCTTTCGTTAAAAATTAAAGAGAACTCAAACAGGACAGGATAACTTGCGACGATGGTTAGGTTATGGAAGAACGTTTGTGTTTGGCTTAATCCAAATTCAAATAGCAGCGGTATGGCGGCGGTTTTTGGCAAAAACGAAAGACATTAGTAAATTCAATTCTTATGATTTTATAAAGCTAAGCTCACTGTTCTTTTTCGCGTGTGGTTACTTAAGAAGGAAATTTTGAAATAATTTAATACTTCCACCTACATTGAAATCGAGGTATAAGAATACACACAAAAAAGACCACAAAAATAGTAGATCAGTCTCCTATTTTAAGTGCCAGTTCATATTAATTGATTGACTGTTTCTCAAAGATATTGTGAGACCTTATTTATGGCTACCGGGTGCCCTACTCTTTCTCAGTATATTGAAGAAAGTTCCTATAGAGTAAAAAAGTGTAAAAGCCAGTTCTTGGCATTGCATATATTCGGAAAGCAAATTTTACCTAACTTCAATATCAAATCATATTTCATTTTCATTATAATCACTCGAACTGTACTAAAGCATTTCAAGGGTAGTCACAAGTGCGCTAAAAAATTAAAAAAAAGAAATTAAAAAAGAGTACGTGTACTTGTACACGCGCCAGAAGTAAAAACTTCTTAATTTGAAACAATTTTTTCTTTCGTAATTCTAAGTCAGTTACAATAATTTTACAATTTTATTAGAAATCGGTCAAAGAAAAACGAAGTTGACATTTTTTCATACCAGCCCCATACTTGCAATAATACATCGCCCATAACGACAGCATCTTCCAATTAATCGTAACCTTCGCGTCGTTCCAACTTTGATTCATGGTTCAACAATTTTACAATACACATATCTACATTCCGTATATACAAATCTACTAAGTGAAGCACTGGGCACGAGACCGTTGACTTAAATATAACACTCATTAAAACAACACAATATACACTAATGTATGAGCATCAACAAAACAAAACAAAAATTGCCGTCAAATACACACAATACACACTACTCTTATCTTATCAACAAATTATTATTTTTATTACTATTATTATAATAAATCTTAATTTAGAATTAAGAATATACACAGATAAGTTTCTTATCAACAAAACGAACCAACAAAATATTTCTCGTCAAATACACGCAATGCATATATGTACTTACTTAAAGGTTTTACAACAAGAGGTATTATTCTTATATTCAAAGAAAAATAGCATTTTTTGAGATAAATGATCGTATGTTTGTAATCGGCCAATTGGCCGACACAGCTACGCTTACAGAACAATATACTTTTCATGAAATTTTCTATAACCAAATCGCAAAGTGGGTGCTGTATGCCCTCCCGTAGCAGATCGATGGTTTCGCTGCGTATGTGGCACGAAGCGCCCTCGCCGTCTTGTTAAAAGTAAACGTTGTCCAGATCAATACCATCCAATTCCGCCCATAACAAATTGTTAAAAATCTCTTAATAGCGCAATCCATTCACCGTAGCTGTTGTCCCAGCCTCATTTTTGAAAAATTAGGGTCCTATGACCTAGCCGGACCGTAAGCCGCAACAAACAGTTACTCGTTAAGGATGGAGCTACCGAGGTGGAAATGCGCCTCATCAGTCAAGATGATTGGTCGATGAAATTCCGGATCATTTTCATTCATTTCAAGGACCCAATCAGCAAAGACACGACGCGCCGCTGCAAAAGAAGTTTTACTTCAAAAAAAGACTTCTGGCTTTACAAAATATAATATGATGGTATTGTTAGATTCTTACTGATATTGTTAATAATTTATTTCTGATGTAAGTCAATTTTTAAGGAAACTGTCCCAGTCGGCTAAACAATTCTATACGATTTTTTTGCTTCTATCGACCCAACTTACACGCTTTTGCCAAGCCCTATACGAATCACCCAGTAACAATAGGCAAATTATTGCTTTCCGTTATATGATGTAAACTACGTAAAGAATTAATTATTAAATTATCGATTTTATAATTAATTTAGTAAAATAATTAAAATTGGTGGCAGTAGTAAAAAGGGCCATCACCCCTCATGAATTATTAAATCGATAATTTAAAAATTATTTCAGATATATTTATACCTTATAATTCCCTTACAAGACTAACAATAAAATTGGGGGACGGATTGTCTATTCTGCTCCGCCTACATACGCCCATGTTATTTTAATACATAATTACACCTTTAAAACAAAACAATTTTTAAGAAAATAGAACTAGGACACGAGTGTACCTACCTTTACCCTGCCCTTAACTAAGTCATAGTATTGCAAAAATCAATTTTTTCCTCAAGGACATTCATTTAAGCCTGACATTTTTATTCACACATCAAAGTATAGCAACCTGCTAACAGAAAAAATGTGTAAAGAACTACAACTTTCATTAACTTCACACAGAAAGCAGAACTTAACAAAACAAAAGGACAGATCGTCCTTCGATTTTGTGTTATACAAGTATGTATATTTTTGCAATTCTTTTTGTCCTTTACATCCTAATGGTTTCTATTTTGGAGGGAAGAAATTAAAAAAAAAGTAACCATTCCAAGCACCTACACATACACAAGTCAAGACTAAGAAGTGCTAAAGGAAACGAGGAAAATCCTTGAAAGGTATCTATTTACAAAAGGTAAAAGGATTCTTATTAATTTTTTTGTTACCAATTTATTTTTAAAATTAAAGACAATGCCAATAATTCGGACTTACCTATTAAAATGGATTGTTTCATCAAGGACATTTGCTACAAGGTCATTCTACTGATAAGAAAAGATACCTATACCTATACAACAAAATAAGTAATTCAAAACAACTCGACGCTAGGCCGTCTTTTATCCGAAAAATTGATGTGGAAATCCTTTTAATAAGGACTCATTATGTGTAGCTTAGGAAGCGAATCATTGTGTAAGCATCAATGTCAATTATGTGGATTCGTTTATTTTAGCTAATGAAGTCTTTTCCTTTATCACTCTCCGCCAATAGATAGATGTAGGTATATAGATATGGTCAATATTTTATTACCCAAGAACAACTGGAAAGGTTGTCCAAGGTTATGTCAAGGGATATGCCCCTATTTCAAAGTCTGAGCTTTCTGCTTTCGACAAATTGTCTTCCTGCTGGATTTTAATTAAGTTATACAAGAAACCAGTTTCGGTTCAAGAAACAGACACACACACAAACACCCGACAGAATCGTTTCGCATATCTATCCGATCTCCTCTACGAGTATACTATAAGGTTGCTTTCGAAGAAATTGCATTTTCCTCAAAATAATCAGGATAAATACTAGGGACCGAATTGTGCAACATCATTCCTTTTCTCAGTGTCCCTCCTTCCATTCAACTTTTTTTTTCCATTCTCTTAGGGATCACCTTTGGGGAGTAATTTAAATAAACGATTTGAGGTTAAAAGGAATCAGGTTGTGAAGAGGAATCAGCACAATCATCCCTCGAAGGGATTTAAGAAGCATACATACAAAAAAAAATAATTCGGATAAAAACTTTTTAGATGAATATTCCAATTGATTGAACTATACCCTCGGGAACGATTGAAAAAGGCAAACCGAAGTTAATCATTAAAAAAAGAGAAAAAAAACACTTAAAACAACAACAAAATGTATTTGTATCTTACGTATCTTTCTCCGGAGAAATGCTGAAGATATAGATTTCAACTTTATCCACGCTTAATGTTTGGCGTTGGAATTACTTAAATCGATTGGCGATGGAATTATTGACACCGTGGAACACGAATACCTTCCCTCTTTCATCTTGGAACCTAGATAACCTACTAACAAAAATAAATATATAATACATCCTAGCTAAACATAAAGAAGTTAGATGTGTTTTTACTTTGGATTTTTAATAAGGATACAAGTATACCAGTATGTAAGGTGTATCAGGTTAATTTCAATATATATATATATTCACCCACATAGGTACCCTTAATGAAAATAGAGAATATTGCGTTAGGAATCATGTACATAGGTTAAGGACGAGGACGGTATACCTACTACCACTACCGAACTCTATTCGCTTATTCATGGTAAAAGTTTTTACATCATTTTTGTTCAAGTAGTGTGCTGGCTTTTGGCTTTGAATAAATTTTGATCTAATTTATGGATTCTTCATGGAAATGTTAAGGTCAGCTTTTGTGCACGTGAGTTTGTTATGGAATTCGGGAGCTCATGAAAAAAATAATAAATAATTAGAACTAAGGTGTCGAAAATGCTTATAAAATTTGTCGACTGTCGAGCCATTGGAGAGAATACTGTATAAGTCTTATAGGCTCTTAACGCTATAATTAAGAAAAAAGGTAAGCTATTAATCACTTTTACACCAAATTACTTTTAGAAGAATAAATCAAGCTTTTTGGTGGAAAAGGATGAGGGATATTATATTTACCCACGGGCTATAATATTTGTCTTTATAGTATATCGTTTTTATTAGGTTCAATTTGTAATTTTTGTTCATGTGCTCCTGTCCTCATTAAAGTTCTTAGGACATCTATGTTTTTTTTAATTAAGTTAATATTTAATAGTACTAAACTACTCAAAAGTAATTAATTTTTTCTGGACTGGTTTCAGTAATTTGATTTCAATTTTTAATACAACATTTACCATCCAGTTGGAAGATGTAGCTTTTGCAAACCGTCAACTTGACTATTTTATTATGGAATTATTTTTAGGAAAATGTGAATTTCAGCGAAGATTGTACAAGCTTGGTGCGCCAGTGTCTGGCTTCGGTAAAGGGCCAGTTGCTCAAATTTAACTTGAGAATAAATGCAAAAACGTGGCGCGATAGTTGTGTGTTCGCCTGTTAACCTCATGGTCACAGGTTCGACCCTGCCGTAGTCTATGTCTTCTTATTTTCCATTAAAACCAATTCTAAAAATAATTGTCATACAATGAGTTGCTGGTTTACTCATAACATGCTGTTTAGGCATAACACTAACAACATGTGATTGAGTGAAACTAGTATACCGATAAAATATGACAAGAGGATAAAAAAATTAATGCGAATTATAAGGGACATCGATAAATAAGACACGGAAATTTCTCCGCCTTAGTTCAGCCGCCATCCCTGGAGATAAAATCTGACACAACAACCACCTACAGTCTCCGAATATCACGCCACACATCTTTCCTATCATTCTTTCTCTTCCTTAACCTCACCCTCACGCCCGCGCTGTGTTGAAACATTTAAAGGGTATTCATAATCCCTTGAGCGCGTGTAGATTATAAAAAAAAAAAAAAAAAACAATACAAACGCATTTACATACGTAGGTATTGTTTTTGTTCCTTATTTTGTGGACTGTAATTATGATTTTAATTGAGTTTTTTTAACTTGAACTGTCGCTCAACTGAACTCAACCAGATTCAACTTCGTGTGTGTTGTACAATAGCTATAGGCAAGAGACAGTTTTTTTATTTTTACAAAATTATTCTAATTTAATTTGTTTTATTTAAATTTATGTTTAGAAAAACAAGTTCTTTAAAAAAAAAACAAGTCTTAAGAGTGGTGCCGGAAGTGATATGCTGCCATCTTAAAAATCATAATTTATTTTATTTTGCTTAATAACTCTCAAAGACTTTATTTTTTTTTAAAAAGACATATCGACGACTTCTGTATGTAAATTCGGTCTAAGATTAATTTGTTCGTCAAAATGGATATAAAGATATTATTCATTCGTTTAGCAACCACAATCTTAATAAAGCTTTAAAATTAAGCAATCTACCATTACATTCTGCGCTCATCAGAGCAGCATCTTTAAAGAGTCTTTCTCCAGGAATTCAAGTGGCTTGATAATGACTTAAAGCCTATGGGGATAGATATGTACTTGAACCCTTTAAAAATCCCATGCTTCCGGAACGACTTGTCGGCAAAATATTTATTAATTTCTCAAAAGTATGCAATAAAAGTTGCAGTTGTAGAAAAATTGGTCTACGCTGCTCTTTAGTATGCGGGTATTGCAGAGGACAAGCATGTTCAAACGCAACCGAAACAGAAGAATACGACTCAAATGATGACAATGATGACGAAGTAGAATGTAGAAATGCCCCTGGAAAATGAGGTTGTTTAAATCAAATTTTTACTTGCGATTATAGGTACTATAAGGCAAGTTATATATTCTTCGCAAAAAAAAAAGTTTTGAGATAACAACCAAACATGACATTATAAAGATGATAGAGAAGACTGTCTGTCTCTATGTATGTATAGCCTACAGCCCCAACGGGTTGGCCGAACTGCTTCAAACTTGGTATGTAGAGTTTTTGTTAGGTATTGTACAGACAGGAAATTGATTTTTTTTTGCTCAGGAAATTACGGTACCTGCCATATAACCGTTACGATAAAGCTTATTTTTCTCGGAAACGGCTCTAACGATTTTGATTTTAAAAAATCAGTGCAGCGTTTTAGGTACGACCAATCAAATAATTGAAAAAAAAATTTAAATGTCTAAAAACGGTGCTTTCCATAGGCCCGTTTTTTATTTCGACCGTCTCATAAATGTCTTAACAGATTCTTTTGAAATTTCACAAATATATAAGTTTAGGTTGCTCAATTTATACTGCGTACCAATATTTTTAATTAATTAAATTGTTTAAAAAAAAATTTCAAAAAAAAACTTTTTTTCTTAAAAACAGCTCCACAGATTTTCGAACTTTTTATTCTCATAAATTCAAATTTATACAAGAAATAAAATGGCATACTCTTTTTGAGCTCAAATTAGTTTAAGTATTCATTTCAGAATTTTGAAATATTTTTTATTTGATTAAGCCGATGTAATCTTTTGTTTTTAAGTTTATATTATTAAATATTTAAGAATGTCGTAGCAATTATTTATAGAAAAATATTAAAGAAACTTTATATATATAAAAAGAAAGTGAAAAACTACTTTAAAAATATATTTAGATTTATAATAGAAATGTTTTGTTTTTTTTTAGATTAATTTTTGGTTTTTCAAAGTTTTGCTTGTAATAATTTTTTATTTTCAATACTCGATTAGACCTTCTGGGGATACCACAAGATGAAAAAAACCGCGCCAGTACTTTAAGTCGTCAGTGGTGTAACAATGCACAAAAGAGTGCATTCATAAAAAACACAGTTATGACGAGAGTTCATTTTAAATGAAATAAATTAAGAGCACTATATAAAAGCAATAACCATCGTTTTGCAAAGACAACAATGGATACAGAAAAAGAGAAATATCTCAAAAAAATTAATTCAAGTCCCAATTTGGACTAAAATTAAACTTTGGACCGCTATAACTCAATAACAAATTAACATATAGAAGACGTTAATCTGTCATTTGGTAGATACTCGTAATTATACTGTCTAGAAGTTGTTTTAGATCATTTTGAAAAAGAGTTAAGTTTTTGGAAAGTTTGTTAAATAACTGATATAAATTAGTATATTTAAGATAGCTGCATTTACCTTCCGGTACCACAATATCCCCACTCAAAAACAAACATTTATAACATATTTTGAATTTGTAAATGTACACCTTTTTCGAAAATTTTTATCGAAATCTAGTAATTGTATGATTAAAAGTATCTGAATCTTTTTTGCGTACAATGACATGAGCTATACAATGTGTTTTTTAAACTTATTTCAAAAGTACCTATTTATCCACTCTAAAATTGTTTGCTCCGCTCTAAATTTAGGGTACCCACTTTTTTGGAAATATTTAAGACGTAAAAATGAAGCTCTCCACCAAAATTAAGCTTTGTCGAAATTTTTCCTAAGCAACGTCCTTTCTACTTGCAATTATAGGTACTAACTATAAGGCCAGTTATGCATTCGTAAAAAAAAATTGTTTTCTAAAAATCAAACATGACATTACTATCAAAGAGTACACCCAAAAAAAGTGGATCCACAAATTCCGTCTGTCTGTCCTAGAGTCTGCAGCCCAAAGGGTTCGGTGGATTTGCTTCAAACTTGGAATATATTTTTTTGTTTTGGTAATATGCCCACACGTTTTCATTTTTTTAAGACGACAAATAACAGTAGTTCCCATAGTTTGATAAATTTTTTTCTTGCCAAGAACAAAAATCTTATTTTTCTCAAAAACAACTCCAACGAGTTTTACAAAAAAATCAGTTCATTAATGAAATGAAGGGAAAGGGTAAGTTTTCAAATATTTTTTTTTTTGGAAAAAATGGTTAGTTTTGCTACCTCTAGTTTCTAGTAGAACAATATTTTTGATTTTCGATTTTCTTGGAAATGGTTAATTTTATTTTTTTTTTTGAATTTTTTACGCAGAAGCTTCTAGAAAGTTTAAACACTATTGTAAACCAAAATTTGAAACATAAAATTTCGAAAACGACTCAATAAATTTTTTCGAAACTTCGTATTTAGTGGCTCCTTGACATTATCTTGAACAGTTAAAAAATCTATCTTTCTAAAATAAAAATCACCGGTACCTCCTATACAAATGTTAAAAAACCCTTAAGAAAAAAATAATTTCTAAAAAACGGAAAGAATTTTTATAAAAAAGTGTGTGTTCTTAAATTAGTACTGTCCACTTTTAAATATAAATTTATTTCATTTTCTGTACTTACAAATGGTACTTCCTACAGCACCACTTTACATATTATCGACTTTCTCACTATTTGATGGACCGATTAATTTTTTTTTATTAAAATCCTCCCCAAGAGTGCTAATAAAACTACATACTCAAGTTTTCAAAAAAAAGTTTTTTTAGATGTGACAAACAGCAGTCTTAAGCTTAAATGCAATATTTAAGTCAATTACCTCCAGTTTTACAGTGGGCGTTTAAACTTAAGATCAACTGAACCTTAAACTTAGTTTAAATTTTTGGTCTAAAGCGAACTAATCTCTTATAATTCACATTATTTTATTTATTTCCTTTTCGTATTTATGGGTATACCAATCACATGTTGTTAGTGTTATGCCTGAACAGCATGTCATGAGTAAACCAGCAACTCATTGTATAACAATTTTTAGAATTGATTTTTAAGGGAATATAAGAAGACATAGACAAAGGCAGGAATCGAACATGTAGGCGAGCACACAACTATCGCGCCACGGCCACCCCCAATTATATTTTATGAAAAATAGTTGGCAGCATTTTTCTTGACCGTCATACCTTTCTCACTCTGACACAAAAAAAAAAACACGCGAAACAACAAGAATAATAATAAAAATAAAATAATATTTTCTGAAAAAAAAAACAATACAAACGCTGAACTGAAGCTTAAACGGTAGAATAATCTCGGTTAATAAATTGTTGATCTGACGTTTAAGCCAAAAGTGGAGATTAAACTTGCACTGCGAACCTAAAATCTATGAAGAAATCGATTATGAATAACAATATCAACAAAGCTGGTACATTGTATCCCTTTCAGCTTCGTTTCAAAATCGTTTTTGAAACACAACACCATTGACTGCGAAATCCTTACTGAAACACCATTCAGCGTGAGATTAAAGTTAAGTCCGAGGTAATTCACCAACTAAGTGCTGTTAACCTTGGATTAACTGGAAAAAATCGTTGGCTTGTTCTATCATGTACGTTTTTAAGGACTTTCTGCATTCATACCCCTCTAACATATTGCTGAATTTGTAGGATTAGCTAACTATGGCTTAACTCATCACTCAAAACTGAACCTCTAGAGTACTATTTTGTCAATTATTTCCAATAATTCGTGCTTTTGTCTAATCCTAAAGGCCAAACATTTGATAAGGTTTGCCACTTCCTTATTATTTTTCCATAATAAATCTACATGCTAGTACATAACCAATTTATTAACTGCTGAATGGGCACCTAATTGCCATTTGATATACCTAAGCATACCTTCTAACGCTCAATTATAGCCCATCCTACAACAAATGCCTTAACAATCAATTTAACACCTTTTGACTGAGCGCATTCATCAATTTCTATTTTTGTGAGTAATCAAATCAAAAAACGGACAAGAAATCCATTAAAATCCATCGAAAAACTCCTTAATAATACAACAGCTGTAGTGTGTAATCGTTTTTTACCCATACCTCTAAAGACATAATACATACGTAACCCCTCTCAATCCATTACCTAGTACGGTACCGTCACTTCTTATTAATAACACATCCAATTTATTTGTTGTTAACATGTCACTCATATTGTCACAAAAATGGAAGGGGTTCCGGGCTTTTCCAGTTGAGCAAACATATGGCGATGTGTGTTACTCAGGAATATAGGTATACACGATGCATGTGCCTAGCAAAAACTAATTAATATAATTTTTCACGTTTGACATTTTCGCAAAAGGATTTTTACAGATTTTCAAATAGAAAAAAAAAAAGAAACAAAACAGAACGATTTACTTTTTTTTTGAAGCAAAATGAACTGAATAACGAAATGAAAACCCTCGTTTGCTTTAAATAGGGTACACATACATAGCAAACTTACAGATTTTTATATACATGGTGCCTCGTAATTCATGCAGGATATTTTTAAGGAATAATAATAATTGTAATTTCTGAAGGAAAATTACTTGAAATTGAAAATAAGAATAGCTAGTTGCTTAACCCCCAGTTTCACAGTGGGAGTTTAAACTTACGATCAACTGAACCTTAAGCTGGGTTTAAATTTTTATTTCAATTCGAACGGTTTCACAGTGAAATCTGATCTTCAGATTAGTTGAAATTCGCTTAACTACATTTTATGAATAATAGTTGGCAGTATTTTTCTTGCCTCGTCCTCCCTTTCTCTCTCTGACACAAAAAAAAAACGCGAAACAACAAGAATATTCAAAATCACTATAACAACTCGATAACATTTGAATATACAATTTTATTTGTTCATAATATTTTTTGAAAAAAAAAAACAATACAAACGCTGAACTGAAATTTAAACGGCAGAATAATTTCGGTTAACTTAAACGACAAACTGAAATCAGTTCAAGGCTTAAACGACACTGTGAAACCGAATAAATTGTTGATCTGAAGTTTAAACCAAAAGTGGAGTGTAATCTCTCACTGCGAAACTGGAGGTAAGTGAATAGTTTTTGAGAATTTAAATTTCGAAATCAAAATTTTTGAAAAAAATGTGATTGTTTCTAAATGGTGCGAAAATAAGTGACAATGTTTTTTTATTTTAATTATTCAATGGGCCCATCAGTTCTTTTCAATGTTACTTGCGATATAGTTACTAAAGGGCAAGTTTTGCATTTGGAAAAAAAATCGAGTTCGAGATTTTAATCAAAGTTCACATTACGTTGATAGAGAACACCAACAAAGTGGGTCCCGCAATTACGTCTGTCTGTTCAAATCTCTACAGCCTAAACGGTTGAAGCAATTTTCTTCAAACTTGTATTTAAGCGTTTTAGGTGATTGTCTAAAATATATTTTTGGATCGTTTTTTTTTCTGTAAAAACTAACAGTACCTGCCATACAATTTTTTCTATCATCTCAAATATCTCGAAAACGGCTCTACCGATTTTGATAAAAAAAATTGTGTACCTTATTATAGGTATACGCTACATTTGGCTCAACATTTTTTAAAAATTATTTTGTTATTAACGGTACCTGTCATACAACCATTTTTTTGATTTTGAAATTTCACATAAACGGCTCGACGGATTTCGACATTAAATTTTATGTAAGAGTTCCATCAAATTCTAAACTTTCTAAACTATACTGCATACCAAAATATAAAAAAAATATTTCTTTTTAGAATTTTGAAAAAAAAATTATTTTTTTTTTTGAAAATTCAATATTTCGAAAACGGGTGGATGATGTTTTTTTTTTTTTTTTTAAGTTTATATTATAAAATATTTATAATTGTCGTACCAAGTTGACAAAAAATAAGAAAATATTTGCATATACAAAATTAAGTAAAAAACGACTTTGAAAATATATTTAGATTCTTAATAGAAACCTTTTACATACGATGTGATCTAACACAATAGTAAGTTCGTGCGATCCATTCGCGCATTTTATTTTTTTTTAAATTGGCTCACTTGTCAATTTGTTACACGAAATTTGGAAACACCCTGTACATCCCTACTATAAAGCCCTAATATAAATCACTAACACTTGGGGAGTGAAACAGAAGTGTCTATGAACTGGCATTGATTAAATAATGATGGCTCTTGAAGGTTAACGGTATGTGATATTTTTCAGTTTGGAATTCCAAGGACCTCTAAGCTATTTGATATATTTGCCTTTAAACAGATCCATACAACAACAAAGTTAACAGTAAGTCGTGAATTTCGTAGTAAGAAAGGAAAAGTGTTAATTTAGTGAAGTATTTACGTTGGAAACTATAAAACAAACAAGAAATATTTTTCATATCGAACCTATTGTGATGTAACTTTAGCTTTTTCATGGACATGGCAGTTCGTGGCGTAGTGTCGCGTCTAGCTTAGGGCTGCAATATATAAAGCGAAATTTTTGGAGAGAGAATAGGGAAGGTCGCTCAAAATAAAATAAAATAAAATAAAATAAAATAATATAAAATAAAATAAAATAAAATAAAATAAAATAAAATAAAATAAAATAAAATAAAATAAAATAAAATAAAATAAAATAAAATAAAATAAAATAAAATAAAATAAAATAAAATAAAATTAAATAAAATAAAATAAAATAAAATAAAATAAAATAAAATAAAATAAAATAAAATAAAATAAAATAAAATAAAATAAAATAAAATAAAATAAAATAGAATAAAATAAAACAATTACGTCATATATTGAATAATAATCTCGAGTGAGGTTATATGCTTAGATATAGAATGTATTGCATATATTATATACTATTAAATAAAAACAAACATTCTTGCGACTTTATATGCATGTAGTCTTTGAATGTGATTCATAGGTCAATTAATCAACTGTAAGTGCCGCCTATAATATCGCGTCATGATAGATGAACTTCAATAAAAAATAAGCATTGAGGTTTTGGAGTGTTTTTGAGTTAATTGTATATAAGGATATCAATATCAGAATTACAAGACGTATGCAAGACTCTGGACAAATGTCAAAAAAAACTGAGAGCACTTTCGACAGCGAAACAATTTAATATATTAGAAATTAGACCGTATATGAAAAAGTGCCGCAGACAAAACGTAACTTTGCGAAACACTAATATTTATTAAGAAACACGTTTTAGCATCGGCTTATCTTTAACTAAGAGATTTAGTGTAATATGTGACATCCGGGCTCTGGTCCTGCCCTCTTTCAACAATTCTGTCCACATAAACCGAACGCAAGCCGATGCCATCCAGCTGCGTTAGACGTCCTGGTAAACGATAAAATCCTTTTTAGAGTTGGTTTTTAATGGAATATAAGAAGACAAGGCAACGGCAAGAATCGAACCTGAGACCACGAGGTTGACAGGCGAGCACAAAACTATCGTATGATGTCAACATCTTCGCTTCCCTAACGCCAATATTTCGTGCACGGATGAGTCTAAGTTCAATCTTTTTGGATCGATAGAAAAAAATATGAGCTAAGCGGAAAAAATCAGGAATATTATCCAAAGTATACCATCAAAGATGAGGTAGCAATCTTGTTTGGGGATTTTTGCCTTGTATGGCGTACGACCACTTAATCGCATAGAACGTATTATCAGATCAGATAAAATACAAGGAAATTCTGAGGAATACAATGCTACCTTATGCTGATGAAGAAAAGCCCTTGAAGTGGAAATTTAAACAGGCCAACGATCCAAAGTATATGATGAACGAAGTGAGAGTCTTGTTTTATCTATGAACCATCAGTGTGCCGATGTGATTAAAAATAAATGTTATCTCACTAAATATTAACACATAGTTTTCTTTGTATCATGATCAAATGTTATGTTATTATAATTGTTTTTATTTTTGTATGAAGTGTGCTCTTTATTTTGTCCTAGCATAACTTCCGTTGTTTCCATAGTTTTGTTTATTTTTTTTTTAATTCAATTTTTATTTATTTTTTTAAATAAATCCAACATCGTTGTTTTACTACCTCATAAGTCAACAGTTGTTTAAAGTTTAATGAAGTACGAAAAACTTTGATTACTTGAATCATACGCTACATGTGCTATTTAGTGTGTCACCACTGTATGTATGTAATACTTTATAAGCATAAAGGAGGCTTTACATGTATCTTCATCTTCATCTGCATCGGCAACTGCAAAAATAGAGGAAACAAAATTAAAAAATCATACTTGTGCGATAGAGAGCGGATAGCAAAATGGAGATCAATTTCATGTATGAAGATTATAGGAAGTATGAACCTGAAGATTGCAGATTATAGTGAAGATAACATGTTCATCTTCAGTATATCAATTTCATCTGCACCATTATTTGTTCCATTCAGGTAACGAATTTTCCAATTTTTTTTTACTATTTCACCTGGGTTTGCTTAAAAACAGCGAAAATAGCGAAAAATTTCTTCTCAAAACTACTTACCTGAACGCTAAGAACATGTGATTGTGAGATGTGTCAAGAAAGTTATAGCATAGTTCGAGGAATTTATTAGTGTGTACGCTTTCTTCCTTTTATATTTGTTTTATATTATGGCCCCGCTCTACTTTTCTTCAAGTCTGCAGATGCAGATCCATGTAAAGCCTTCTTAATGAAACAACTTATTAAAAAAGCGGATTCTATGGCAACAAATTGAAGATATAAAATAAATAATAAACGTTATTTTTAAAATTTTATAATTATTATCAGTAGTAAGGTAGACTTATACCATAACTCTGTAAGCTGTGCAATATAGTTGTAGAAACAGTTCTTTACGCTACAATAAAATACAAATAATAATGTAATGTTTTGTAAAGAAAACTATGAAAACATGAGTTTAGGTAGAATAAATATTTCTTACCTTATTCTTGACAAATAAACAAAGGTATCTACTATTATTTTTCTTCACGACACATACCGAATTTCTACTTATTAAATACGTGTTATCATTTTAAAAATATGTAGGTAACACTATTATTTATTTAAAAAAAAAAACATGAAACGATACTGCAGACTGGTGGGGTGGTACTTCAGTCGCGTGACAGTAGACGGTCAAGGTTGCAACACACACACACAACTTCTTGCATGGCAAGAGAAGTAAAGGTTTGCCGTCTTGCTATATAGGTTCTTTGATTGGCTTTATTTATAAGGGGAAGTCCCGAGATAGGCCTTGTTACTGAGCGGGATATTTGAACGCCAACTAATGTTGCCAGACTAAATATAAACGAATTATCAGAAACGACAGAGAGGAGATCGTTTGATTAATTAATCTTATAAAATAATAGATAAAAGTAGTTTATCAGAAATATCTATTATTTCATTCAAATTCATTTCGTGCGCACTTTTGGATTGTCCATACTTTTTCAAAATTTATTTTCGGCTGTGAGGCGCGAGGCCGTGGGCGGTTGCCCACGCCTTCCGACGCCTATGAGTATACCTATACGCTTTTATTTCAAATATCAGATAGATCACTCATAAAATTCTTACATATTAATTCGAATGAAGGACAGCTTACATTAATGAATTATTTTAAGATATTTTAGGTTTGCCTTAGATTTACTGTTCAAAAAAAAAAAACAAGTGAGGGCTTACCTTGCGACATGAGCTCAGATGTTCATCACGTACTTTCGATAACAATACTTTATTTCTGCTAATCCTTTAAACAATATAACTTCCTTTCCTAGCGAATATTTCCGTGAAAAATATGATACCCTATCTTTTACCCAAAATAACTAATACCTTTATTAAGGACACAAATATGACAAGCGTGCAAAACATTTAAGCAAATAAGACATTTTTCTGTATTTTGTATTCTTAACTTTTTTCTTTGCGAAAATGTGAAAATTAATATTTTCCTCAGCCACCCACTATACAAAAGTTGGATGTGCTTAATAACAAAAAAAAGCATAAAACAAAAGAAGAAGAACGATAACTCTGTTGAATTTTGTAAATGAACATCATAACACCTCATCAATAAAATTATGTGCACCGTTAATGCCAAGGCATTAGAATTGGTTGGCTTTGGTAATGTTCACGTGTCACGTATAAACATTAGTTGCAAAGAAAGATTATAACCATCGCACGGTATATATCCTTGTCAGTTTGTATTTATCCCTGTAGGATGCTAAGACAGGACATTAGTGTGCAAGTGATGATGATTCCCAGCAAACATTTTTATTCAGAAATGAACGATAATTAATTCATAAAAGTGAAGAAACCGGCCGAAAAAGAATTCACTTTTGATGCAATTTGAATCCTTTTCCCTGGGCTCTTAGACACCAATTTGAATCATTGTAGTGATTCATATATGATCTGTAAATTGGTCATTTAAATGAATGTATATAAGAGCTCCATATATTCATTTAAATGGTTAATGCCTGAATCTTTTCTAAATCATAAAAATAATTCCAATAAAATTCAATTAAGTGAAGGATTTCTAAGTATATAACTTCACATTAATTGATCGTACAGGAATCATTTTTGCGATTCAGAAAAGGTTCAGGGATTAATCATTTAAAGGAATATATGGAGCCCTTATATACGTTCATTTAATTGCAGAATTTTCAGATCATAAATGAATCATTAAAATGATTCAAATCGGTGTCCAAGAACAAGTAAAAGGATTCAAATTGCATCATAAGTGAATTCATTATCTCTGATTCATTTATCATTGAATATTCCATCGGTGAGACTCTGGAACATTTTTTGATTTGCCTCTTGTTTGGCTTTTATAGCTTTCAGAACTTCTTAATTGTTACACGATGCTTAATTTAAAGAAATGATTTTTATATTTCTAGGAAAATTTAACACCATTTTTTACATACCTTTATGGTTTGTCATTGCTTTTTTATATATATTTTTTGTTAGTAAGTAGGTACCCATTTACTATTTAAACACAAGCTGATGGTTATATACCTATCTAAACCGATCTTTCGAAAAACTTTTCCGAACTGATAATCGACTATGCAAACGAAACTTTTGTCATTACAATGACGCGTCATCATTACCCCTTGGTAAAAAGAAAAGTAAAAGGACGAATAAAAAAGGATCTCCATATAAAGGATCCAACAACAAAATCTGAGTGTTGTTTTTTTTTTGACACAGAATACATATCTCTCTGTGTCTCTCTGGTAAGAATTTGTAGGATCTTTGTATATATTTATAATCCATTCAAAAAACTGAAGGTTTCCTGAATATTATTCTTCATTTTTGGTGATTAGAATCTGAACCTTCAGATAAATGTTTGCTGGGTTATGATGATACTCGTTCACCTATACCAGTTTTGATTGCGATACATCTAACTTCTAGAGTTCAGTCCTCGGTCCTCCTCTTCGATCTTAAGGGTGGGTACAGCCGCATATACGCCACCGCCACTACCATATCAGTTAGTGCCTTACTTGGAACTCGGCACAGAGATGACAACGGAGACACTAAGCCGAAGATCGACGAGTCGTCATCGTCTTATTTGAGTAGAAGCAGTGTTCAATATGAATATTACTGGGGTAAGGATGGCTTGGGTTAGATTCTGACGGTTTGGGAATGAGTTATTGAGAATAGGTAGGAAATAAATTGCTTGTGAAATTCGTTGCCAAACAAATCTTTTACGCAAATTTAACATCCATAAGGTATTCATTTTTGAAATCGGTTTCACGAGACTACAAACGAATAAGGTAAGTCCTTCCTAAAGGCAGAATCTCTTATACTCGTAATTTTCAGATATTTATATTGCATGGGTTTCGGGTGGTGATGGCGCAGCGTTGCGCGGCGGTGGTAATGGCACAGTTTGGCCTAATTGGATTATAAATTGATATGCGAATCCTTTGAAGGAAAGTTAGGCTATACATAAAAAAAAAACTTGATAATGACGAACAAATAACATTCAAGAAGAAAATGAGATTATTTGCATAGTCTTGTGCCTGATTATGCAGACTTAGGGAAGCTCATTTACCATTGAAATTAATTTGAACCATATATTTCTGTGCGGAATAACGGCTTAAAATAAAAATTCAAAAAATATACATATATAAGCTTAAGAAAAATGTATCCAGACTCTTATTAAATTATTGAGAAAACCAGCACACCCTGTCCCTAACCTATCTTGTTGATCTGAGGGCTCAAAATGGATCTGATTGATTTTTTTTTGTAGAAATATGAATAAAAGCAAACAAAAAACTTTGAAACGGATTTTTCAAAAATCGGAACTAAAAAAAAAAAGTAATAAAAACGGAAAATAACTTGAATGAATTGAATGAATGAATGAATGAATTAGTGACAAAGTATTTTGATAAATATAAAAATAGCAGTAATTTCACAACATAGTAGAGTTGTACCAAATAGTGATTTTGCCGGATAGCCGAATATTCGGAGGCCGGATAAATGCCCCAATGAAAAAGTATGGTGGTCTGATACTTAAATCAGACAGATTCTAATTCATCCATCGCAACGAAAGTACATGTATATTCTATGGAGGGAGAATGAAGAGTCAACTATAGAAACGTACGAACTTAATACGATTACTCATGGTACTCCTTCTGCGCCATTCATGGCGATAAGGTGTCTCAAGTAATTGGGAGACAAACATGAATCTCAATACAATCTTGGTGCTAACGTTTTACGTTCAGATTTGTATGTAGACGACATGATAACAGGCTCAAATGAATTAAACACTCTCAATCAAATTCAACGAGAAGTCGTTGCTATTTTGGCATCCACGGGTCTCGAGCTATCCAAATGGCATAGAAACCATTCGTCAATATCGTCTAATGAGGAGACTAAAGATCTCAACTTATCAGAAACAAATATAACAAGTATTCTAGGAATAACTAGGAATAACTTGGACCGTTCAGAAAGGCAATTTTTGTTTTTCATACAATAGTACAAAATCTTACTCTTCTTATTCTAAAAGGAAAATTCTGTCCATTTCGTCGTCACTATTTGACCCATTAAATTTACTATGTCCCATTATTGTAAGGGCACAAACAATTCTACAACAGCTATGGATAGACAAAACCAATTGGGATTCTCCTATTCCACTAGCCATCGATAAGGAGTGGAGACAATTCATGGTTAATTTAAATGCCATACAATACATCAATATTGATACAATTGATACAATACAATACAAGAAATCAGGCCGCTGCAGATCATTCTTTTGGAAAATACTGCTTTGCTGCCGATAGATTTCCTAAAAGAATACATCTTTTATCATTCTATTTAGTAATAGTAAGCTTGGGATGTATCATATCGTGAAGTTTATTTTGCTTCATCGTGATATGCACCACGTTGCGGGTTAAAATATTCCTTTTTATTTAGACCGCAAACTAACGGTAGTTAACTGCCATATAATCATTTACCTTATTTTAGATTTTCTTATAAATGGCTCGAAGTATTTCGAGAAAAAAATTTATATTGAATATATTTCGAATTATAAATAATACCGCATACCAAAATTTTTGAAAATCATCCTTTTGGTTTTGGTATTTCGAAAAATGGTGGACCTTTTTTTTTTGAGATTATGTTTTTAAGTTTATATTATTAAATTCTTAAAATTGCCATACCAAATTAAAAAAATAAATAAATAAATGTTGTAATGGGTTATCCATTTTGCGGTTTCGTAAAACGTAACCGTAAATAAAACACATAAAATATTTTTTTTCATGATATTTCTTTTTATTATTATAAAGTTTGAACGTTGACATTATGTGTGAAATACTACATCATTTAAATGACCACCACGCGAATTGTTGCAAGCATCGATTCTTTTGAGGTAATTTTCGACCACTTTTTGACACATATTTATTTATTTTATATATTTATATCAGCTCTGTACATTTAAGCTTTAGGCTTTTGATCATATACAGGATTTGCCAAGGGTTTAACAAAAATAAGCTTCTTAACTTCTAATGACAATAAGTATCTTAATCTAGAGAGCAAAGGATAGAATAAAGGAGTTGGGAAGAAAAAGGGATTTTAGTTGCTGATGTTTGTGTAGTATTCAAAAAGTTGCTTTTTAAATTGACCCATTACGATTACTCTTCGCATGCTATGAGGGAGCTGATTCCATAAGCGAATAGCATGAACAAACAACTGACGACTGCTTATTAAATACCTGTGTCTAGGTGCTATAAGCAATAAAGACCTCTCAGAACGTGCGAACCTAAGTTTTTCAAAGAGATAATTCTAAGTGTTCTATATTCCAAGAGAGCCTTTAAAGGACAGTCTGCTATCTGTCTGGAATAGTTCGAGATGTGATAAAATCTTCTAATGTTGTATATATATCTAGCACAGTTATTATACGCCACATTTAACTTTCTTTTTGATTCTGAGTCAAGATTTGAAAAAAATTCACACCCATACAGTATTAAAGGTAGAACATAGGACCGAACTAGTTTTAACTTAACATTTGTTGGTAGATATTGTCTAGTCGGACTAAGACCTCGAAGGATACCATACATTTTTGAGATAATATGGTTCACGTGATTATCCCAGCTAAGGCGAACATTGAAATGTATACCCAGATTTTTAAATGTTTTTACAAATTCAACAGGAGTATTGTTAACATATAATAAAAGTGTTGACATATCAGCTAGATATCTTTGCATTATAAGTGCTTTAGTTTTTAACGGGTTTAAATTTAGTTGATTTAGCTGAGATCAGGTAAAGATTGAGCTTAGGTCGTTGTTTAGGGCTGCTACACTAGATGATTCATCAATTGTCGAAAATGTATTATAAATTTGGACATCATCCGCATATAAATGATGTTTACAATTAATTATACAATTAGAAATATCATTTATAAATAGTGTGAACAAAAGAGGGCTTAAAACAGATCCTTGAGGAACTCCTGACCGAACGGGCAAACTCAAAGATGCCCTATTTTCGTAATGTACGGCTTGTCTACGGTTTGAAAGATATGAAGTCAGAATGCTGCACACAGACTCTTCAAAACCAAATTGAATCTTTAGTTTATATAATAGAATTTGGTGATTAACTGAATCAAAAGCTTTTGAGAAGTCTAGAAATACTGCTACAGTCACCATATCATCATCGAAACCCGATCGAACATCATCACTAACTTTAAGTACCGCTGTAGTGCAACTGTGTTTGCTATTGGGCGGTATCTCAGCCATAACTTGCCGAATGTTGGTTTTCAAGTGTTCAAGAGTTAAAGGCTTATCTGCATAAACACGGTATTTCGCGTAGCCCCACAACAAAAGTCCAGCGGTGTCAAATCGCATGATCCTGGTGGCCAGTTGATATCGCCACGACGAGAAATTACGCGGCCAGGAAATGTCTCTTGCAATAAAGCCATAAGCTCGAATTGTGTGGCATGTATCACCGACTTGTTGATCGCCGTCCACCGCCTGTTGTTCAAGTACCCATACGACGTTGTAAATGGTCAATTGGCTTCAGTTGTTGTGTGAGCTGGACTTTATATGGATGTAGGTGTAGATCCAAATGCAAAATACGCCATAATGTGCCGTAAGGCAGTCATAATTCCTGAGAACGACGAGGAATCCACATATTCGGGTCTTCGGCAACACTTTCACTTACAGCAGCGATATTTTCAATGGTACGAGCGAAACGATGATGCACAGGCCTTACCAATGTAACCAATTCAGTCTCTTCAAATTTCTTCGCAATTTCGCCAATTGCTTGCGTAGTTGGACAATTATGTAAGCCATAATCTCCTCTTAAAGCACGATATGTGGCTGTGGCAGAATCAACATTTTTGTAGTAGGTTTTAACAATTTTTATGCGTTGTGCGATAGTTAAGCGATCCATTTTCGTAAATGTCAGACTTTCAACTGAAAAAAAAAATCGTTTAACAACTTAGTTAATTCCAGGCCTATACTTTTGAAACCGCAAAATGGATAACCCTTTATATAAATAATTAAGTAATAAACGAGGTTAAAAACAAAACTTAACATAAGAGCAAGTACGTACCTACTATTCAGTCGTGAATTTTATTTTAATCAAGTATTTTCTTAGACAAAAGTTTAATATTTATTTCGGTTGTGTAACAAAATAACAATAAAACCTAAGAACTATATTAGTTTAATTAACATATTAAACTTAATTCGATCAAGTGCGTTTAATGTTATACAAGAAAGGTCGAATTAAACTTAAGAACGAATCAGTAAACTATTATATATGTAGGTATTAGCGCATACATACTTATTGGTTTTTCGTCTTAACTCATCTCTCCTTGGGAAGTGCCTAAAATTGTCAATACGACCTATTTCTCTTTTAACATTTAATTTATTGGAAGTTTGTCATGTATTTATTTTTACTTCAATATGTACCTAAATAAATGTTTAAGGGCTCCAATACATATCTCCCATCCATATATAATGGTTAAAGAGGACTACCCCCACTCGAAATTATACTGCTCTGTATACCATACTTCTTTTCACAGGATATACACTAAATAATGCATCGTATCCCTGACTCGGTATGGTTCCATCGCGGTGGCAGTGGACATCGTGCTTTTGTAACGGTAACTTAACATGCAATCGTATAAGCAATCTGTTGCTGGTGTTTGAGGCAACAATTTACCACACAGCCGCCCTCAGATCAGGGCTAAAGTAGATGATAATTTACCTTTACGAACAACATCACTAGGACACCTCACTTAAGTCCATATATCTACTCATACAACGTATGTACATACACCTAGGAGAGAGCTCTACGTTTTAACCGAACTGTAATGACCCTGGCCCGTAATGAGTTCTGTCCATAAAGAGCTTTCAATGTAGCGTGAGTTTTAATTTTTTTTTTTACATTTAATTTAATTTTAATACCCTCGTTTAGTGAGATATACATCCGTTGGCACCAACGCCCTTCGGGCTGGACTAATGGTATATTTTTTTTTTTTTTTTTGTTGTTGGGTTTTTTTGAGGGGGTCAAAACTTACAACATGTTATAGTGAAGGGGGTAAGCCGCACTGCCTGGCTGAAAAACAGTCCCATATTTCCTCAGACCATAAACGAGGATTGGATGTGGCTTATGATGGTTGCTGGTGGAAGTGCTATGTATATGTATCTATATACGTATTAGTGATGCAATGTAGCTATACTTGTATAATAATATGATCCGGTGTTGAGAAGAGTGCATTATGTTGCCCAACAATGGGTTATCCCTGCATTTTAATTACTTTCAGTGTTCGACGGTCGCGAAAGAAATAATAATAATCATCATAATAACAGTCATTGCAAATGGTATTGTTTCTAAGAGAGTAACTATGTACCTACCTACCTATCTACCTTCAGACATACTAAATGAATGTGCGCTGAATGTTTTAGTATTAAGAAAAAAATTCCCAGTTTATGAATAGAAATAATGGATGCGCCGATTAAAGCTGGGTCACAACATTAAATAAAGGGTCCGTCATCTAACGTTTTTTTTTCAACTAGTGCTTATTTCGTGAATGGTAACACTTAGCTCATGTCTGATTTGACAGATGAACGAATATGGTTGTGTATACCCTTGAACAACGCTGGGAAATATTGCGACATTATTTTGAAAATCATGGTAATGTTACAGAATGTGTGCGAAAATTGCATACGGATTTTGGATTTCGTTATCTTGTGAAAAAAGTGAAAGAAACTGGCAGCCTCATCGATAAACCAAAGCGTGATAAGCCAAAAACAGTTCGTTCACCCGAGAATATTGCTGCTGTGGCAGAAAGTGTGCGTGAAGCACCATCAATATCAATTCACCGTCATTCTCAACAATTGAACATTTCGGAGACATCATTGAGACGAATTTTGCATAAAGACCTTGCTATGACGCCATACAAAGTCCAATTGGTTCAGGAGTTGAAGCCAACTGACCATCCAATGCGTTTTCGCTTCGCTACGCTAAGTGGGCCTGCGATTGACTTAGAGAAGATGCCGATTTTGCAAAAAAATCATCTTTTCAGATGAAACTCATTTTGATCTTGGCGGGTATGTAAACAAGCAAAATTGTCGCATTTGGGGCACAGAAAACCCGAACGCATACATTGAAAAGCCGATACACCCAAAACGAGTCACTGTTTGGTGCGGATTTTGGTCCAGAGGCATAATTGGGCCATTTTTCTTCGAAAATGAGCAAGGAGTGGCCGTTACAGTCAAGTAGAGAGCTGATGTCGTTTGGCCACCTCGGAGCTGCGATTTGACACCGTTGGACTATTATTTGTGGGGTGCCGTAAAAGATAAGTGCTACGCCGACAAACCAGAGACAATTGACGCTTTAAAGGACAATATTCGTGAAGCCATTGGTGAAATACAGCTACACACAATCGATAATGTGCTTCAAAATTGGACCGATCGTGTAGGCTATTGCATGGCCAGCCGAGGCAGCCATTTGAATGAAATTATTTTCCACTATTAATCGGAAGGATTGTACTTTCAAATAAAAAAAAGAAATTTGAGAAAATATTCAGTAGTTTATTTTACAGCATTTTCAAAAAAAAAAAGTTATTTGGCGGACCCTTTATATACTATCAAAATTCAACAGTACCAGTGTTTTAGTGAGGTTTTTTAATGTTTATCGTTTTGTTGTTGGTTTTCCACCATATTGTTTATTAAATGTGTTAAATCATGCTTCAAAAATTGTATATATAATTTTGTCCTTAGATTTGCGACTAGAATGCGTTTTATCTGAAAATGAAACTGAACGATTCTTCCTAAGGGATCAGAGCATATAATAATCTCTAAGGCAACCAGTCCTCTTTGATTATTTGCAATAACAATATTATACATACATAAACAAAGTGATCAGTATTTCAGAAAATATTGTTACAAATTTCCAAAGTAAATAAAAAAAGAACAACAAAACTTTCTTTTAAATTGGTTCCCGAGAGGGTTATTTAATTTTGTTTGTTTTTGTATTCAAGAGTCAATGCAGCTGCTTTTGCGTGACTCTACTCGATATCTGGGATCAAATTCGTCTCGATCTTCTTTTGCGGTCCTTGCCAATTCGCTCACTTGGAATTTCCATGAAATTTTGACAGCCTACATCAATTTCCATGTGTCTTTTTCCTTATGTCAAATTTAATGTGATAGAAAAATAATTAATTTAATTGTAAAGACGCAAAATTTCCTGTCGATTGATGGGTAATACTTGCTAAAGGGACCGAGAGTTATTCTTCAAAACAAGTTTCGTGATAACTTCTAAATTTGTTGCAGAATTAAGTCCACCAGAGCCCCAGTGGCAACGGAAGCACTAAGTGGTAATATGCGATGTGTTCTAACGTTGCAATCGTTTTGTGGAGTTATCACTCGGCGAAGATTCAAAGTAAGTCACATACTGTAGCTAGTCGATTTCGTAACAATATGATATATTTCTCAGCATAGGTGTTATGTGAGCATTAACCCTCGATTAACATGAAAATTTTCCATTTCTGTATGTTGGAATAAGGCTCCTGAAAGGCACTTTTTACTTGCGATTATAGGGAGTATAAGGGAAGTTAACAATTCGTGCAAAAAAAAAAACCTTAAAAATTCTAACAATCAAACGTGACATTACGATAACAGAGAAGACCAAAAAAGTCGTCCCCGCAATTCCGTCTGCTTGTCCTCGATCCTACAGCCTAAATGCTTTAAAGGATTTGCTCCAAACTTGGTAAATATTGATTTTTCGGTAATATGCCCACACGTTTTGTTAATTTTTTTGTGAGACGAAAAATAACCGTACCTTCCACACATATTTTTAGCCAAAAAGAAAAATCTTGTTTATGTCAAAAACGGCTACAACGATTTTTATAAAAAAAAAAAACAGTGAAAGTTAATAAAGTGAAAGGGGAATGAATGAATGAATGAATTCATTCATTCAAGGGAAAGGGTACTTTTTTTTAAATAGATTTTTGAAAAAAACAAATGGTTATAATTTGGTACCTCTACTTCCAGAGAAAAAACAACGTAAAATCAAAGAAAACCACTTTGATTTAAGTATATTTGGGAATGATTCGGGGTAAAAGATGAAGATTTTAGAATCAAAGTGGAACATCATTGATTCAACGTGTTTTCCTATATGAAAACAAATAGTTTTCATGTTCGATTTGAAAACGTTTTCCTTTGATTTAAGGTGGAACCATAGTAAACTCAATATCATCCAACTGGAACAACTTCGATTCTACTGTGTGCCATATTAGATTCAAAGGTATACGTCATTGAAATTATAATGATCTAACTTTATTTTTAGAATGATGCATCGTTAAATTAAGTGTATTCGAGCTTAAAAATACTACCAACCAACTTTGAAATTACTATCTTTCAATTTTAATTTTACTACGTTTCAATTTTGTTTTAAGTAATTTCTAATAGAAATTACTTTGAAATGGAAATGTTTTAGTTTTAATCTTACCAACCATGAAACGTTGTAGAATTTACTACTTTACGTTTTTAAAATAACGACTGTGATTCACCCATGACTTACGTCAGTCTGAATTTAATAAAAGTTTTTCAATTTTTTTTAAATAAAAAAAACGATCATTTTAAAATATAAAAATTGTACTTTTATTTATTAATACAAATTTGAATTTACTGGATATTAATGCAGAGATATACTTCAGCTTTGATTTTAACCGCATATCCCATGAAAATCTTAACGGTCCACATTTATTAATTGCATCGGGATTCGGGATAAGCCACCAGAAAATGGTGTCTAGCTTAAGACCTGCTTCAAATAATCTAATGTATAAAAAAATAAACAAATTTCCATCAAACTAGGATTAATTTACTTATGATTTCACTAAAACCAAACTTACTTTTCAACGTAGTGATATTGTATTCCATTTCAAATTCTCTTAATAGTTTTACTAAAAGTTCAAAGTCTTTAATTGGTACATTAAACTGTTTAAACTCTGACTGTTTTAAAACAAGACAAAACACGACTGAATATATGAAGCCAAAGCTTCATGATCGACGACGACGGCGCCGACCCGACAATACGTTGCAATTAGTTTTTTTTGTTGTATTCATGATTCTAAATGGAATCCACTTAAGATCAACTATGAATCCCTTTGATTTTACGTCGATCGTAGTTTAAAAATGCAACATCAATGTGAAAATGAATACGTTTTACTTTGTTTCTACATCGCTTCTACTTTAAATGTCGGTGATTGATTGGGTCCACTTAAAATTGACGAATTCAAATTAAAGTTGATTTTGCATTGAAAATCTTTAATCAATGCTTGTGGAAGAATAATTTAATGTATAAGTGTTATTTGTTAGTGACTGCAACTTCGAAATGATGTTGAACAAAGTAGAATCAACTATGTTACACTTTGAAAGTTGTGCATTGAATTTTATTGGTGGATACATTTTACCATTTTCCACTTTAAAACAACGTTGAACGTACTTAATAATTTATGAAAGTTTGTTTCATTGTTGAATCGACTACGGTTCACTTTAAAACAAGAATGACAGTACTTAAAACAACGATGCGTTTTTAATTCAATGTATTCTCAACGTTAAATTAAATACGTTCATGATGCCATTTTCCAACGTTAAATCAAATACGATTTCTTAGATTTTTCGTTGCCTTTTTTCCCTCATTTTTTTGGTTTTTGATTTTCTGGAAAACGATTCCTTTTATTTCTTTTTGACATTTTGTATGCAGAACCTTCGAACCTTATGTCAACAAAACTGTTCAAAAACATTTTGTTTTTAAATAAACAAAAAAAAAACGATTCGATTTTTTGGAAACTTCGTTTGTATTTGGTAGGTTTTTCGCATTGTCTTGGGTCTGTACGACGCTCTACATCCTAAACGTATGAGCCGATTTTCTTCAGACTTGGTACTTAAGCGTTTTAGGTGATTGTCTAAAATAGATATTTGAATCGTACTTTAAGGTCCAAAACTAACGGTACCTGCGATACAAATTATCTCAAAAACTGCTCTATTTTAATAAAAAAAATATGTGTGGTACCTACTTTAGGTATACGGCCTTTATTTTGGGTAACATTTTTGTTTACCTACATATTTTGTTATTAGTGGTAGGTACCTGCCATACAACCATTTTTTTTTTGATTTTTGACTTTCTCATAAACGCCTTAACGGATTTCGATCAAAATTTGTAAGAGGTTCTTCGAATGCTATAATAATAGATACTGCATTTCGAAATTTTTCGAAAAAATGTTTTTTTTTTTTTTGAAAATACAATCGAAAACTGGTGAACGATTTTTTCTGAAATTTTGTTTTTAATTTTATTTTATTAAATATTTAAAATTGTCATCCCGATTGTTGTTTAGAAAAATGTAAGAAAAGTTTTATACAAAAAAATTAAGTAAAATACGACTTTAAAAATATATAATATATATAGCTGTTTCTATTAAGAATCTTTTGCATGCAATGTGATCGAACATAAGAGCAAGTAAGTGCCATCAAGTCGGGCATTTTATTTTTATGCAAATTCTCCATAAAAGTGTTCGTAAAACTGAATACTCAAATTTTCAAAACAAAAGTTTTTCGATTTTTAAAAAAATAAATAATTCTTTTTTTTTTTTGAAAAATCGATTTTTCAAAAACCAGTCACTGAATTTTTTTTTAAATTTAAGTTTTATATGTAGAATAATAATTACTTCAAATTGTTGCTTCAATTTTTCTTTCTAATAATATTTTTAAAATTTTATAGCCACATACAATAATATTTTTTTTTTTAAATCGTTGCAACGATTTTTGATTATTTTTGGATATGCAGTGAAAGCTCAACTTGCGGACAGCTCCAAGAAGCGGTCAATACCCTTAACCGGACACATTGTCGGGAACAAAGTTCTTTTTTGAATTTTTTTTAGATAGATGATAGAGATAGATAGATGAGTCTTTATTTACAAATTAAAAAGATAATACATAATATTGAAATAAAAACTTACAAGCATGGCCTAGATGCCGTCTGCCGGATTTTATCTAAATTTTTGTTTCCAATTAGATAGATTAAACAAATCAATAATATCTAAAATGTATTCAGTTATTAAAAAAAAAATAAAGAATATGATAAAAAAAAATAATCATTACATACGTCTTCCTAATTTAACAATTTTATATATACTTTTCCTGTTTAAATTGCAGTTATATAAAGAAAAACATAAATTTGCTTGCATCATTAAAAGAATATAAATATGAAATAAAATTAACAGGTTTTTAGTTTAGTTAAAACGAAAAAATAAATTAATTCAATTTAAATATAAACGAAGGTTTAAGACCTATAATATTAGAGAATATTATATTTTACCAAACGTGTTCTAATTTAGTAGTGGCTTTTAGTTTAGCTAAAACAAAATGTATTTAATTGACTTAAAAAAATGTATTTGCTTCAAAACATGTTCAAAAATCAGTTTCTGTAATTTTTCGCATGAGAAAAATAACGCACGAGCACCGTCCAAAAACTCTCCCCGTTAAGAACACTGAAACATTCTTCGGAAGACAAGACACTTTTGTTAAAATGCAGTCTACGGATTTCCTGTAAGATAGGGCACACTGCAAGAAAATGGTATACGTCTTCATTTTGGTTCAGATTACAAAGCGAACAAAACGAGTTAATATCAGACCTGTGTGGCCTGTGGTTAAGCTCAAGAGTTTCGGTTCGTACTTTAAATATTATACTCATATCTGAGATTGAAAGATCTTCATTGAAATAATTACTAATCTCCAAATTTAGATGAAGACGATTGTAGGTAGATCTAAGGCATATTCCCTAGCTCTTTCAAGATTCATTCGGTACATTTTTTCATCAATCATAGATATACAGTCGTAAAAAATGGTTTTCCACTCGTTTCTGTTGTTGACATTTAAATTCAGCGCTAGGTTATGTGCCAAAGCAAGTGCACGCTAGTTTTTGAAAGGAGAATATCCACATCGGAGTGATATAAGCAACATTTGTTTATGTAAATTACTATTAGGTCTATGCATAGCCTTAGTGTGGAAATCTGCATTGGCCGTCAAGTTCCTAACGTATATTTGTGGTAAACCAGAATCAACGTAGATGGCGTAGTTGGGAGTATTAAATGGTAATCAAAACATTCTTTTAAAGAAGTATCTTTGAATAGATTCCATTTCTTGTAACAATTAGTATCCATGTACTCCGTCTCCATAACAAAAGCAGTTTTTTATTGTAGAATTGAAAACGTGAAATTTTGATGTTGCATCCACAAAGTTTTTTGAAAAAAATTGCCACCAAATTGTATTAATAGCCGACTTTGCAGCTGCAAGTATATCTTTAATATGACCTTTTATGCTTAAATTATGAGAAATAATAAATCCTAGATATTTATATTCACTAACGCCCTCAATATTAGCTCCATCTAACCTCCAGTTCTGAGCACTATTGTGTCGGTTTTGAGGTCTTAAAATCATTATTTTCGACTTGGTGATTTTTTAAGAGCTTGGTTTTTGAAAATTTAAAAAAACACAGAAACTTGTAAAAAGTGAATGAAATTTTTATTTGGATCGATAAATCAATTTTTGCCATTTACTTTTTAAAAATAATTTCACTTTAATGTTGCCCGGGGCTACGCTTCAGGTGGTCCATTCTGAAGGTCCAATTTTGGCAAACTTTTTCACACATTTCGGCCGGAATCTCACCAATGACGCGTTCAATGTTGGCTTCCAAAGCAGCAATCGTGTTTGGCTTATCCCCATAGACAATAGACTTAACATAGCCCCACAAAAAATAGTCTAACGGGGTCAAATCATATGATCTTGGTGGCCAATTGACTGCGCCAAAACGTGAGATCAACTGCTCACCAAATTCGCCTCTCAATTGATGCATGGTTTCGCGTGCAGTGTGGCATGTGGCACCGTTGGAACCACATGTCGACCGAGTTCAATTCTTGCATTTTCGGCAAAAAAAAATCTGTTATCATCGAACGGTACCTTTCTCCATTGACCGTAACCCTGCGGCCTTCATCGTCCTTGAAGAAGTACGGCCCAATGATGCCGCCTGCCCATAAACCGCACCAAACAGTGCATTTTTCGGGATGCATTGGTAGCTGCTGAATTGCCTCTGGCTGCTTTTCACTCCAAATACGGCAATTCTGCTCATTCACGGAAAAAAAAACGGACGTAGCTTGCGAAACACATTTTTCACAGCGCACGAATTTTGATAATAAATTTCAATAATTTGCAAACGTTGTTCAGGCGTAAGTTTATTCATGATGAAATGGCAAACAATACTGAATCGAAATGTCAAATGTTCGTGGAATTTGTCATGTGTGATCTGTCAAAAATATAAACGTCAAAAGCCAAGTAGCAAAAAAATCACGTTAATGCGAACATCAACGAGCTCAAGATGCAACCTTGAGGAACACCTTTCTGTGATCTAAATGATTTAGACTTGTTTTTACCATTGCAAACCACTGCTGACATATTTAGCAAAAATTGTTCATATACCCGAATAAATTTCGTTGATAGGCCAATCCCTGCCAGCTTATATAAAAGTGATCGTCTATTGATGGTGTCAAAAGCAGCTATAAAATCTACAAAAATTGTATATAAAGGCTTTTATTTGTCGATAAATCGCCCCACGATACTAGTAAGGGCAAAAATTTGGTCAACTGTTTACATGAATTTCTCATACAAATTACTTTCGTCTAAACGGACACTCCCATAAGCGGACACTTTTTAAAGCTGATTTTATATAGAAAACCTCCCATAAACGGACACATAATTTTATTGAGGGATTATTTTTTTATCAACATATTCAACATTCAAGAAAACGAAAGGACCCCTCTCAGTATATTTTATCTCTTATTTTTAATACGTAAGAAAATCCATTGAAAACCTCCGATAACCGGACGCTAAGCTCTAAGAACCGGACAGAGTGATGTTTTAGGGAGCTTCCGGGTAACTAAGTTAGTGTAATTTTGAGCGCGTTTGCTTCCATTTTCTTGTGGGGTTACATTATTGCACATGTCATTTCCTTTCCTGCTGCTATAAATTCTTACAGTCATTTGATTTCTAATTCTTTCCCTTAACCGGACAGTTCTCATAACCCGATACAAATTGGGCGGCCATTTATGCCCGCTTATAAGAGCTTTCACTGTATTCTTATTTGTCCAGGAATCAAAAAAAAACTAGATTAAAATATACATTTATATGTAGTTTCCCATGTAACTATTCCTTGAATCATCCATTCAAACAATTCTTTATACTAAGAATCAATGTAATCTTACCTTCATCGGCTTTAAACCTGCATTGAATAACTGGACTACCTGCTTACTAAACAACCTCAATGTTTACATTGAAGTTGTTAGCTACAAGAGCAAATTCGTACGATCCAGTTGCAATTTAAATTTTCGTTAGCGGGAAACCAACAATCATCGAAAAACTCAAAATAGATATGAACAACTGATTACAAGCTGATTTGAAAGTCAATCTCAGACATCGTGCGACTATCCATGGGCATTTTAAGAAATTGGTTTTAAAAAAACCACACAATCTATTACACTTAGGTGTTGAAAGCTTTTGTGAAACGGCTCGAATGGAAATGTTGAAACAATAGAATTTAGCTTTGTTGAAATCTTCGAAGGCTTATTCTTATTTGAAAAAAAAAACCGAATGCATCAAACAACGTTGATTTGCAGCAGAATAATATTATTAACTGTGTTTGAAGCAAAGGTTATCTTTTTTGTAAGTTTAATCAAATCTTCCAAAAAAAAGAAACTGATTGAAATCATTTTTTTGTTGAAAATTACATCAAATTCTATTTAAAGATTCGCATTGAATATAACTGTCTAATGCAGTTTTGACATGTAATTTTATCATTTTTTTTTTTTTAACTTTAGTCCTTTCATTCATTCGAATCCAATTCACTACTTTGATTGTGATTGTGAAATTCTTTACTCTTTTCTACTTTAATTTTTGTTTGGTCCCTTTTATCTTGAATTTTCAGTAAGTTCTGATGCGGGCAGTTCTACGAAACTTGATACCAACATTACCTCAATCAATTGAATAGAAATTCTTGCTTCATTCCTGTATAGACGACCATCTTCGTTTCGTCGACGGTCCAGTCCGGTCGTTCATTGTGTAATGTGTAAAGGGATGTTGGACCAGATCAAATAAAGTTATATACCTTTCCTTGATTCTTTCCTTTATAATATTATGGTATCTCTAGTTATTATGTGTTCGTGTCGGTTGTCCAATGTCATTCGGGTATCTTTTAAGGAATCTGATTTTGACACCCCAATAGAAGCAACAGTTCATCTCCATTCAAAGTGAAATGGAAAACTTGACAGGCACCATTTTACATCCGAGTTCGGAAACACAGTGGATAGCTGAGAGATAGATTTTGTAGCAATATAGGAATATGGAGTGGCATGCAGGAAGAAGTTACATTTTCCATTGAAATGATGTTTTCAATAGAAAGGATGTCTCCTTTAACTCTATCTCTTCCTTATTTTCTTCGTTTTAGTAAATTGTTCTCAATGGAATATGGAATTACATTCATATCCGAATCCGGTATATATTAGATATCATCGTCCTTAGGTTATAAAAAGCTTCTTTTTTGTTTCAATTGCTTACAAAACAAGATTTAAAGGGACAAGCAACATACAACTTAAAAAGTTTAATATTATATTATGTGGTTTAGTGTGAGCCTGGATGTGCTTCAGATAATTAAATAACAAAACAAAATCTAGGAACCTGGATCCCACTGGCACTTTTGGTTTAAAGGATGTAAACCGACTTACTATGGAAGACTGGTATATACCCTTTTTACACGTCGCGAAATACTGTACCGATGCATAGTGTCGATAAGGTTTTCGTGTCGTGTGAAAAGGAGCTATACCGACACGGTATTTCGATAAATATTGTTCCGGCTTAGTGTGCCGACATGGCATGTAAAAACCTTCGGAATGGTTTACCGATGAGGCTTGATGTTTTGTTTTTGTAATTTGCCTGTTGCTAATTATTTTGAACTGAGAGAGTGAATGCATGATGGCTGAAAACGATAAATGTATCTGGTTTCAACCAGAAGTAACTATTCTGCTGGAAATGATTAAAGATCATAACGTGAAAATATATTCAAAATATTATCCAATGAGTTGTAGGACAGAAACAATTTTAAATCTTTGTCCATTTTCACTTCAACAATTTTTTTTTTTAATTTTTGACAATTGATTTTTGACAGCCCTTTAGCGGCATACATGGTGTGTAAATGTCCATATAGAATCGGATTGCTTTGTCGGTAAGGTATTGCGATACTGGCGTGTAATAGTGGTAATAGAGAAGGCAATTTCTCAATTGAATTTAAACACATGTTGTTAGGGTTATGGTGTGTAAAATATCAAAAACGATAAGTAAACTTTATAACAGTATTTATTTTCCAGTTTTGTGAATTGGGAAAAACATCACTTTCCGTTTGAAAAATTCACTCTAGGTCTCGATCTTCCTCGATTTCGAATTTCAAACAAAATGAATGGGTACACCGAAAAAAAATATTGGTTGTCATATTGACAACCGGTGGTTGTTAACTGAAAATTTTTATATTGATTAATAAAATAATCAATATTAAGACTTTTTTTTGGCATTTGACGATCGCAATCATCAATTTTGGTTATCAGTTTGCAATTGTCAATATGATGATCGTTATTTTCAATATAATAATCACGATTGTCAATATGATGATCATTGGTTTGCGGTTGTCGCTTTGACAATTGCTATCATCAATATGAAAATCCAGACAAAAATTAACGGCGAAAACTGAATTTTCTCTTGTTTTTAATTTCATTTTCATTTCATTTATTTATTGTATAATTATGCTCTGTAAGATACAATATCTTATAATCTAGAGCGAATTTCAGTATCTTAATACTATTTTTACAAAAAAAAAATGGGCGTTGTATTTAACAAGGCGAAATATATATGCATTATAAAAATTAACAAGCAATATCTATGAAGAAAAAAAATAAAATATATGAAAGTTAAAAATTAACTCAAACTTTGATATAACAATTCATCATCACATCACAATCACCATCAACATCATCATCAATAACATAAAGTAAATAAGTACCTCAGAGCTAGGAGAAGAATTCTCTTAGCATTTTTCCAAACAACATCGGGCTGCTTATAATTCTAACAGAGCGAGGGAGAGAGTTCCATAAACGAATAGAATGCACATAAAACTGCCGTTCAGATACCAAGAATTTGTATCTCACTGGAATAAGATCGCATGATCTTTCAGAACGCGTAAAATTAATTTTATTATATAGGTATTCTGGCTGATGAGATTGTATGATATTGTGAAGCATGGTTAAAGTTCGTAATTTTAATAGACTATCGAATGAAATGCCATATATAGACTTGGAAAATTTTGAGATGTGGTCATATCGCCTGAGACCATAAACATACCTCGTAATACTGTTGAAAGCAACGTTAAGTTTTCGTTTGTGTTCGAAGTCACAATTACTAAACACCTCACAACAGAAAAGAATAAGGGGCACTATTAAGGTTTTGGCCAACATTGACCGAGTTTTCAAGGGCGTTATATGATGAGACGCCCAGAGCAATCGAAGACCTCCATATACTTTACCTAACGTCAAATTAATATGGGTGTTCCAACTAAGTGTTTTATTAAATGTTAGCCCAAGATTTTTTACAGAATCAACGAGCTCGATAGCACAGTTATTCAAATATATTACAGGAAAATATGATGTGTCACATATAATTCTAGAGAAGACTAGGCATTTAGTTTTTTTCGGATTTAAACAGAGATCGTTTTTTCGGGACCATATAACAATATTATTTAAGTCCTCATTGACTTCATGCACACCATTCTCTAACATACCTAGATGAAAACTATTGTATAATTGAACGTCATCTGCGTACATGTGCACAGAAGAATTCAGCGGGCTTGACGGAAGATCATTAATATACATTGAGAACAGTAAAGGGCCTAAAATAGAGCCCTGGGGGACACCTCTCTGCAAAGGGAGAAAAGTTGACATAACATTGTTAGCAAAAACCGCCTGAGTTCTACCAGTTAAGTAGGAAAAAATAAGCTTGACAGATGGAAATGAAAAATTGAATTGATTTTTAAGTTTTTCACAGAGAATAAAACGATTGACGGTATCAAATGCCTTTGAAAAGCCTAAAAGCGTTAATATTGTCACCTTATCATTATCCAAATTATTTCTGATATTTTCAATGACGTCAATTAAGGTTGTAGTACAGCTATGCTTGGGTCGGAAGCCTGATTGATTGATACAAATCAATTTATTGTCTGTAAGAAAAGTTCTAATTTGGCGATTTATAAGTCTCTCCAAAACTTTCGACAGAAAAGGTAATATGGCTATGGGTCGATAGTCATCACCATTGCGGGTTTTGGGAACAGGTATGATCTTCGCTTGTTTCCAAGCAGAAGGGAAGGTACTAGTCATTAAAATATTATTAAAGATGTAAGTTATGTATTTGACTACATATGGGAGAATGGCTTTCAGAAAAACCGGATGAATACCATCAGTTCCAACAGAATTAGACTTAATAGCTAAAAGGCTTTCTAGAACATCATACTCATTAACAGGCGAAAAGCTAAATCCGGTAAAAGAAAAACGGGCGTTTAGTGTTTCTGTCAAATCACAGCTTTGGGTTGCAAAACCTGCAGTGTTTAAGGTAACGAAATTTTTACTAAGCTCGTTACAATTTATAGAAAGAATTTTGTTGCTTATTGGTTTGCCAACACCTATTTCTTTCAAATTCTTCCACAGTTTTTCTTTGGCTAAAGAAGGATCAAGTTTAGGAGCATAAAACTGTTTCTTTGATTCACGAATTAGACATATTACTCTATTTCTTAAAATTTTGTATTCAATATACAATGCTTCAAGCCTATAAGTCTTCCATCGGTTATATGCTAAATTACGTTCTCTTATTTGGCTCTTAATGTAGTAGTTAAACCAGGGCTGTTCTTTCTTACTAGATTGTTTTGTTACAATTGGAACATGTAGGTTAAATAGATGATTAATATTGTTTTGAAGAAATAACACCTGGTCATCGACGGAATGCATGCTATATATCTGGTACCACTCAATACTATTCAAATCAGTTTCTAACTGCCACCTGTTGGCATTTTTAAAGTCTCTATAGGAATAAGTAGAAGAAGAGACCATAGGTGAACATTCAAATGTGAGATAAATTAAATCATGATTAGAGAAGCAATTTGCAGAGAGTTGGTCGTAAAGAAGTACCTTTTCACTATGACTTACAAAAAACATATCAAGTAAAGTACTACCATGTCTTGTAAAATGGGTGGGAGTAACTATATTTACGGGAAATAAATTAAGTGAATCCATTCTATCTACAAGTTCTGAACTTCTTAGCACATCATGATTGAAATCCCCCGCAACAATTATAAAAGGTGACACAAAAGTTAGCTGGTCTAGTATTGAGAATAATGGTGTTAATTCAATATTCCGATTTGGGCGATATACTGATCCTAGCAATACTTTATTGTTGTTACACTT
Source organism: Philhelius pedissequus (assembly GCA_910595825.1). NCBI lineage: Eukaryota > Metazoa > Arthropoda > Insecta > Diptera > Syrphidae > Philhelius > Philhelius pedissequus. The sequence continues at coordinate 54,964,866 of OU343160.1, forward strand.
TATTTCAATGAATAAATATTCGACTTCACTACCTGGTGAGGACTTGCGAATTATTTTGCAGTTTAAGTCTCTTCGAGTAAAGATTGCAACACCCCCACCTTTACGATCACTTCTATCAAAGCGAAACACATTAAAACCATTTATATTACAAAAACTTTCATGAGAAAACCAAGTTTCACAAACACATACAATATCAATATTTGACTGTTCAAATAAATAACGAAATTCATCTATCTTAGGAGGTTAACTTTGGGCATTTATATGGCAGACCTTCAGACCATCATATTGCTCACCTAAAACTCGTATCATAGAGCGCGTAGTCCCATGTTCATCCCCAAATATGGACTCCCCATTACGATTATTAGAAACAGAATCAGCCATTATTATAAACATACAAGCGATCAGACCAAAAAATAGTCCAACGCAAAAACATATTTAGAAGCTGCATGACCAAGTTTGAAAGATTTTTAAAGAATAGAGAGACGATGATGACAATGAAAGTGATGAATTTATATTTATCAAAATTAATATTCATTGATGATTTAACTAAAAACAAAAAGAAAGCAAAGTAAGAAAAAAATATATAAAAGAAATTTCAATATAAATATACAAATTAAAAGAAAGTTAAAAACAATCAAGAAAATAAAATAATAATAAAAGAAAAGTGAAGTTAAGAATCAAAACAGAATCGGAAAAAAATATTTTGTTTCTTTCTTCTTAAGTTGTTCGGTTAATCAGATGTTCTAGTTGTTGTCATAGGAGATTTAGTGGCAATTAAATTTAGTGCATCATAGTTCTCCACTAATAGAGCTTAATCATTGCGGTTCTTTTTAACGTAAACAAAACTTCTCATAGTAAAAGCCGAAAACAGGTTCCCATCGTTTTTCATCTTTATTGCACTCTGCAGTAGTAATCGATTCCTAACTGTGAGACATTCGTGCACAAACACCTGCTTATCAGAAGAAAGTCCAAAATCGCGAAGACAAAGTGCTTTTTTTGATACAGAGCGGTAATTAGCGATCGATCATAGTATAGTGCTTTTGTCGCGTGGTGAATGAAATTTAATAATAACTGGTGGATTGGGTGTCGAATTCGTTGCCTTGAGTCGAAAAACGTCCCGAATAATCATCGGCTTCATTCCTATCGTGTTACACATGCGTTCAAAAGTTAATTTAAGATCTTCATTTTTTATTAGAGGTAAACCATGGATGAGTGCAATTCTTCTTTAAGTGCTTTGTTTTCTTCTCTAATTACATCAATTTCGCTAAGTTTCGTTTCCAAAAATCCTATGCGGCTAGTGACGTCATCAATAGATTGTTTTAGAGCAGAGATGTCGGTTTCAATTTTTGTTGTTATTCTTTTTTCGACTTCGTCCATTTTTGCCGAGAGAAGTGATATGATGTAATTACTTTGTTTTTTAAGAGCTTCATCGGATTGTGGCATAGCGGTGGTGTTTGGAGAAGAGAAGTGTATGGTGCGTTTCGATGTAGAGTGTGTGTTTTTGGCCTGCTTGGGATCAGGTGAGATGGGCTGCAGTTTTGGATCAGGAGAAGGCGATAGAGCTTCTCTATTTCTTTTATTAAGTATGTGCATACAAGGTGCAAGATGGTATATGGTGATGTTGTCTTGTGGTATCCAGCCTTAAAGTGTGTTAGTGCTAAACGAAATTGCGTTACAGGTGAGTACGGAGAATTTAAATGCAGATATGTGTTGGTTTTTTTTTTATGTACAAATGTGAAATTCAATTTGAGAGCGGTTTTATTAGAGATTTAAGAGAAATAAGTATTCGCAGTTAATAATTTTAAAGTATAATCACGCGTTATTATTTTAACATATTTTTGTAATTTTAAATAATGAAATTGACATTTATATAAATTAATTCAATTCAATTTTGCACAAAGATATTTAAAGTTCTTTTAGGGGGAAAATAACTTGGTACGTTACAATAAAACGTTTGAAATTTAAGAAATTATTGCCACGTTATCACGCACACGTCCACTCAGCACCACATTTGAATCACTTTTTATATTTTTAGAAAAGCGCGTCATTCGATTCGTGAAAGTTGATGTAGTGACTTCGTCGTGTTGGTTATAGCGTACAGTGCATTAAATTTGATAACGTAAGAAAGTGAAAGAAAAATCAAAAAATAAATCAATTTCGTATCATAGTCAGGTGAGTAGTTAGTGATTTTTTACTTCATTTTCTTGAATGTGTATGGTAAATTATTAGATATTTATGACAGCTATCAAGTGCTATTTTTAATCTATTTTTCGGCTGAATTTTTGGACGTCTTTTAAAAATGTCAGATGATTTTATATTCTTATTGGCTATCAGGGACTCGCAAATGTATTTTCTCTTTGAGGGAGAAAGTGTGTACCAACTGGACGACCTTATCAATTTTTTAAAGACCGTGAGGAAACCATCTATCCCTTCGTTCTGCATCAACGTGGGTCAAATGAATATATAATCTACCTAGATGACTATAAACTTAAAAGATCTAATGCCTAACGCGCTGTGGATATTTGTCTTAAGTACTTTTTTGTCTTTAATATTCATTATAAAAATAAATACATATATGTACGTATTATATTTAATGCATTTTTATAATGGACTTCATTTTTTGTATATTCTAATTATTTCAGTTGGGAGGTTTATTAAATGGATGTAGTAAGTATTTGATTTCTAAAAGTTTTGTTAAACTTTTTTTTCTTGCAATCTTAAGTATGAAATAAGCGGTTTTTAATTTTCATAGGTATTGAAGTCATTCAATAAAGAACAATCGCGGTTCTCACTATGAAAATCATGATTGTCGCTATGACAATCATGGCTGTCAATGTGACAACCGCGATAATCTTATTGATAACCGCAATCGTTATATTGAAAACTACAATCGTCGTATTGACAATTAAATCATCCTATTGACAACCCCAATAATCTTATTGACAACCGTGGTAATCAATATGATGACCGCAGGGTTCAGTATAATCATAATCACAGTTGTCAATACGATGATCGCTGTTGTCAATATGATTATACAAATACTAACTATAGTAGTTTTTTCAGAAACACTGTATTTTCATCTCATGGTGCGGACTTAACATTCCTGTTTCAAGCAAATATTCGTCGAACCGAACTTTGATCAAAAAATGTAGGTAGCTACATTTTTAAGATTAAGGTTTTGTCAGCTCTTATAATTGGTAGGTACTCGTATGGGTTAATTTGCAATATAGCTAAATTTGTTCAAAGCAATCAAAAAGTTGAATGCTACGAATACTCTCATTAGAATTCGGATGATTGAAATATAAGAAAACAAAAAAAAAGAATTATCGATTTCATGATGCTCACAGCTCTTGGGCTTATCCTATAAAAAGTTGAATTCCATATCAAGTATAATTCAAGATAGCTGAGTCATGGAGAGCTATAGAAGACTATGTCTTAATGTACACCGTTATAAATAAGGAATTGAATTGAATTGAATTGAATTGTTCATAAAAAACCTGTAATCAAATCTAACATCTCACACAGCATGATGTGCGTGAAATTAACAACGTCATTTTGGATTTCCTTTTACAAACTCAAGTTGTGCTGTTTGACTGCATTTACACAAAAGTTAACAATTTTCTGTTTCGGATTGTAAGCATATATTATATGTTTCAAAAATGCTTTTAAACTTGGTATAAATGTCTCACATAAAGAAAATCAGAAGGAAGGCAGAACGATAACTCTGCAATTTATCAACCTGAACCATTTTCATACACCCGTTACGCCACTTCCTAAGTTTCCTGAAACATTTTCGCATTTAGTGTAAAATTTTAAATTTATTAGTACATATAGAGATGTTCAAATAATTTTTGCACAAAAACTCAAAGATATTTATTTTTTTAAGATAAAATATGAAAAACATTTTTAGAAAAGAAAATTAATTAATTAAAAAATGTTAAAAAAATCATTTTTTTTAACCAAAGATTCGCAATAAAAATGTTTAAATCAAAAAATCAAAAATAAATGTACAAAAACCAGTTATTAAAATTTATTGTCTTATAAAAAAATAATAATAATAATTTTAATTTTTATAAAAAAACAAAATGCACGGCTGGATCGCTCGTACTTGTTCTTTTGTTGGACCATATTATATGCAAAGGATTTCTATTAAGAATCTAAATATATTAAAATAAAATGGTTTTTAACTTTTTTTTTTTATACAAAATTTGTTTAATTTTTTTCTTTATATAATATGTAAGACAAAATATTGAGTTTTAGAAAAAAAAATATATTTATATATACTTTTTTAATCTAAATAAATATTTTTCGAAAATTTAGGTATGCAGTATTATTTATAATAAGTTACCTGCTACATACAAATTTTGATTGAAATCCGTCAACTGTTTGTGCGAAAGTCAAAAGACAAAGAAATAGTTGTATGGCAGGTACCGTTAATGAACTGATTTTTACTGACGATATAGGACTATAGGGCAAGTCTTACAATTGCAAAAAAAATCGAACTCGAGAGTTTAATCAAAGTTGACATTACAACACCAAAAAAAGTACCTCCCCCAATTCCGCCTGTCTGTATGTCTTTAATTTTGTCTGTCTGTCTGTAGAACGATCTACAGCCTAAGCGGCTGAACCGATTTTGTCCAAACTTGGTGCTTACTGCTTAGAGGTTTTAGGTGATTGTCTCATATAAATTTTTGAATCGTTTTTTTGGTCCACACTTCTTAATTTTCTTAATTTTTTTTTTTTGGGAACCTCTAGTAGAAACATTTGATTGGTTTTCGATTTTCTGGACAACATTTCATTGGTTTTTTTTTTTCAAAATTTTTTATGCAGACGCTTCTTATTTTTTTTCAATTTTCTTTTTTTTTTAAATTAAAAAAAAACTTTTTTTTTTGAAAACACAAAATTTCGAAAACGACTCAATGTAAAGGGTTATCGATTTTGCTGTTTCAAAAGTATAGGGCTGGAATTCGACATCTGTCAAACTAAGTTGTAAACCGATTTTTTTTTCAGCTGAAAGTCTGACATTTACGAAAATGGATCGCTTAACTATTGCACAACGCATAAAAATTGTTAAAACCTACTACAAAAATGGTAATTCTGCCACAGCCACATATCGTGCTTTAAGAGGAGATTATGGTTTACATAATCGTCCAACTACGCAAGCAATTGGCAAACTTTTTTTTTTTTTTTTTTATAATCTACACGCGCTCAAGGGATTATGAATACCCTTTAAATGTTTCAACACAGCGCGGGCGTGAGGGTGAGGTTAAGGAAGAGAAAGAATGATAGGAAAGATGTCTGGCGCGATATTCGGGGACTGTAGGTGGTTGTTGTCTCAGATTTTATCTCCAGGGATGGCGGCTGAACTAATGCGGAGAAATTTCCGTGTCTTGTTTATCTATGTCCCTTATAATTCGCATTAATTTTTTTATTCTTTGTCATATTTTATCGGTATACTAGTTTTACTCAATGTTGTTAGTTCTATGCCTAAACAGCATTTAATGAGTAAACCAGCAACTCATTGTATGACATTTATTTTTTTTAAATTGGTTTTTAATGAAAAAATAAGAAGAATAAATAGACTACGGCAGGGATCGAACCTGTGACCATGAGGTTGACAGGCGAACACACAACTATCGCGCCACGGCCACCCCCACTTGTGAAGAAATTTGAAAAGACTGGATTGGCTACAGATATTGTAAGCCTTGTGCATCATCGGTTCGCTCGTACCACTGAAAATATCGCTGCTGTAAGTGAAAGTGTTGCTGAAGACCCGAATATGTCGATTCCTCATCGTTCTCAGGAATTAGGACTGTCTTACGGCACATGATGGCGTATTTTGCATTTGGATCTACACCTACATCCATATAAAGTCCAGCTCACACAACAACTGAACCCAGCTGAACATTCACAAAGTCGTAGATACGTCGAATGGGTGCTTGAACAACAGGCGGTGGACGGCGATTTTTTGCACAAAATTTTCTTCAGCGACGAAGCACATTTCTCACTCGGTGGGTATGTTAATAAGCAAAATTGTCGTAGTTGGGGTTCTGAGAAACCTCAAGTAATTGAAGAGAGGCCATTACGTCCACAAAAAGTCATTGTTTCGGGCTCTCTTTGGCCCGAAGGTGTGATTGGACCTTACTTCTTCGAAAACGACGATGGAACGACTGTCACCGTCAATTCGAAGCCGATTTTTTTTTTGCCTGCTATTGAAGAATACGAATTGGAGAAAATGTGTTTTCAACAAGACGGTGCCACATGCCACACAACTCGAGCGAATATGGTTTCATTGCAAGAGACATTTCCTGGCCGCGTAATTTCTCTTCGTGGCGATATCAACTGAACCCCAAGATCATGCGATTTAATACCGCTAGACTTTTTTTGTGGGGCTACGCGAAAGACCGTGCTTATGCAGATAAAGCTTTAACTCTTGAGCACTTGAAAACCAACATTCGTCAAGTTATGGCTGAGATACCGCCCAATATGTGTCAAAAAGTGGTCGAAAATTACCTCAACAAAATCTATGCTTGCAACAATTCGCGTGGTGGTCATTTAAATGGTGTAGTGTTTCACACATAATGTCAACGTTCAAACTTCATGATAAAAAAGAAATATCATGAAAAAATATATATTATATGTGTTTTATTTACGTTTACTTTTGAAACCGGAAAATGGATAACCCATTATTTTTTAAAACACACAACCACTCAAACTTGAATTTGTAGGTAAAAAAGTCATATTTTTGGTGTGGACCGAATTTCATGAAAATTTGAAAATGGCGACTTACTGCACATACAAAATATTCACATTACATGGTGTTTGAAAAAATTACACAAACAAACTTTAACTTTAATTTTATTTAATTCCATAATTATTCTACGGATATACTCTGCGGTTGTAGAGTTGTTGCTGGTTGAAGATCCGATAGATTCAAACTCATCCAATTTTTGGCTGAAGATTAAAGATGCTTTTCTCGCATTTTCCATAGTTATGAGACATTTCTTAGGACACAATAAAATAAAAGAAAAATATTAGCAAATTAATATATACACATAACATTGGTTGTGTGTTCTTACCAGCATCTTCCTCATCAGTGTCAAAACGTAAATTTGAGACATTAAATTTATTTTTTTTTATTTTCTATTGCCAGATTATTTGATGACTTTTAAGTCAATTGACACTATAATTGATGAAAATGAGATCGTCAATTTTCCGACAGAATTTTTAAATTCTCTGGATACACCAGGAATGATGCCACACAAACTTTGTCTGAAAATTGGTTCACCACTCATTCTTTTGCGGAACCATAAAAAAAAACTATGATTCCATCAGAACCAACAATACCTTTCAAAAGGCTATACAATTCCCGATACGTTTGGCTCTGATGAAAAAAAGCTATAGTAATTTTCTTGTAAGCTAAATAAATTATTTGGTACGTAAATTAATTTGCGAGTATACAAAAGGTAAAGTAAGGATATCAAGATATAAGATTGAGAAGTTAAGATAGTTTTTTTTTGTATCTGATCTATTAAATGCAATTTGACGATTAAACAAACTGTCTCCAAAAAAAAATTTTAAATCAAAATATGAGCATAGAGCTTCAATCATAAATATACCTAAACCCAAGAATCCTCCCGATCATACATCATCAGCTCGCAACCTTCACCTAAACCAAACTTATTTACTGCAAATTCAAACACAAATAGGTAGGGCTTATAACTTTAAGAACCCTTAAGGCAAACACATTCATATCTACGTAACGTAGGAATTGCTTTTTTCCAACAAAGTTCATGACACACAAATGTGTCTATCTTTCTAATCTTCTAACTAACTCTGCGACCTATGTATGAGATATCTCATTGTTTGCTATTTTTACCATACGTAGTCACATACTACATATTTCTTATTTCTATGAATGTGTGTGTGTGTGCGTTGTCTTTTGCTCCTGCTAATGCAATTTGATTTATAATTACTGCAGCAATTTAGTGTGTCATTCCATAACTTTAATTCAGCCATTTATCACAATCGTATTAATTGAGTGTACTCTCTCTCTCTGTACATGTTGTAGACAATGGAATAGGGTGGTAGGGTAGGGTAGGTGGTAAGAGGTTGAAGAGGTAGGTCAGACAAGCAGCCAGGCAAGGCAAGGCAAATGGGCACAGAGGAGCTTCAAGGATGAGACATAAGAGTGCATTGTTAGCATGAAGTAGTAGGCATAACGACGGCAGCTGCAGCCACGATAATTAGAATGCAAAAGAGGAAAACAAAAAAAATTATATAGAATTAGCTTTGAAAAGAAAACAAAAAATACATTATAAATGTAGGTACCTGTATAAATATATGTACCTATATACCTACTAAGGAAAAATGATAGAAAATTTGCAACCTTTTTTATCTAAAGGAACGTCATAATTATTTTTGTTCCTCAGATTTATATTCAAACAACATAGTACCTTGAACCACTAACAGCTAGTTAGTTGGGCAACAATAACAACAACATAAAAAATGTTACGCTTGTGAAATTCTAAAAGCGCAGTCATATTCACTGCAGACATTTTTCTGTGCTAAATTAACCAAATGTTGGAAAAAAATAATTATTATCTGTGGCGGAATCTCTCTCAAGCCCAACTTGAAAAAGAATAAAGCTTTATCTGTGGAGGTATCCTGGCTAATAAGGTATCTGTACATACAATTTAATGTGAATAACGGATAAGAGAATCAAATATAATATAAAGATGTATACTCAGTTACGAACATAAAATGTGGAAAATTTAATTAAAGTTACAACTAATTATAAGCTTCCCATTTCAGAGGCTTTCACGAAGGCAGGTCCAGATAAATAAAATATACCAAAAGATTGGGTTGGACAAACTTACCTGTCTAGACCAAATCTTTTATTATTTTATCTAAATTTAATAAAAATTTTAAAAAATAAAATGCATCACTGGATCGCACATACTTGCTCTTAAGTTTGATCACATCGTATATGGGAAAGATTGTTAGTAGAAAGTCGTTTTTTTACTTTTGTATATATAAAATGTCTTTATTTTTTCTTAAAAAAAATAGTAGATATGATAGTTTTAAGTATTTAAAAATATAAATTAGAAAGAATATCATCCAACCGTTATCGAAATATTAAATTTTCAAAAAAATTTATATATATTTCTTAAATGCAAAAAAATATTTTTCGAAAATTTTATTATGCAAAATTTGATCGAAATCTGTCGAGATTCTTATGAGAAAGTCGAAAATCATATAAATGGTTGTATGGCAGGTGCCATTAATAACAAAATATGTACAAAAAAATGAATTATAGTGATGCACTGATTTTTAAAAAATTCAAAATCGTTTGAGCCGTTTTCGAGATAATTAAGATGGAAAAAAAATTGTATATGCCAGCGTCAAGTACCGTTATTTATGGGGTGAAAAAAGATTTAAAAATTGCTTTAGTTTTTTTGTAATTTTTGCATGAAGAACCTCTTGAAGAGTGTAAGCAGATTGTGCCCAATATTTTCAAAAACCTTTTTCGAAATTACAAAAAAAAAATACATAATTTAATTTTTAAAAACTCAAAACGTCTTAAATAATTTCTTTTGAAACTTTGTGTTTAGTTTTTTTTTTTTAGTTCCTTAGCAAACAACTGTTAAGAAACCGTTATAAATAAAATGCACGACTGGATGTCACGATCCACCTGCTCTAATGTTCGATCATATCGTATGCAAGAGTTTTGTATTAAGAATCTAAATATATTTTCAAATTCGTTTTTCACCTATTTTTGTATATACAATTGTTTTTAATTTTTTTTGTCTTATGACAATTTTAAATATTTTATAATATAAACTTATAAAATAAAATTTCAAAAAAATAAAAATCATCCACCCGTTTTCGGAATATTGAGTTTTCAAAAAAAAATATATATTTTTTTTAAATCCAAAAATATATTCTTCCAAAATTGTGGTATGCAGTATTATTTATAATTAGAAGAACCTCCTCCATACATTTTCTTATCGAAATTTATCAAGATGCTTAGGAGAAAGTTCAAATTCAAACAAAAATAAAATGCACGACTGGATCGCACGTACTTGCTCCTATGTTCGAACACTTTATATGCAAACAAATCTTAATGGAAACGTCTAAATGTATTTTTAAAGTCGTTTTTCTCTTAATTTTTTATAAGTAAATTCATACCAAGTTTTTCTAAAAAGAAATTGTTATGAAAATTTTAAATATTTAATATAATATATTTGAAAACAAAATATCAGAAAAAATCGTCCACCCGTTTTCGAAATATTGAATTTTCAAAATTTTGTTTTTGTTTTTTTAAACCAAGAACACTATTTTTCGAAAATTTTGAAATACTATATTATTTAGAATTCAAAGAAGATCCTGTATAAATTTTTTTTATCGAAATCGGTTGAGCCGTTTATGAGAAAGTCGAAAATCAATAAAATGGTTGTATGGCAGGTACAGTTAATAACAAAATATTTTAATTTTTTTCGGCCAAAATATAGATCATACTCAAGGCAGTACTCACACCAAATTTTATCAAAATCGTTAGAGCCGTTTTTGAGAAATTTAGATGGTAGAAAAATTTTTATAGCAAGTACCGTTATTTTTGGGGCTAGAAAAAACGATTCAAAAATCTATTTTAGTCAATCACCTAAAACGACTAAGTACCACGTTTGAAGAAAATCGCTTTAGCCGTTTAGGCTGTAGGGCGTTGTACAGACGAACAGAATTGCGGAACACAATTTGGTTTTGTTCTCTATCATCGTAATGTCAAGTTTGATTAAAATCTCGAGTTCGATTTTTTTTCGCAAATGCAAAACTTTCCCTATAGTAACTATATCGCAATTAAAAATCGTTGTAGATTTTGTTTTTTAAATAATTATTTATGTACCGATAAATTAAAAAAAAAATTGATTTTAATCGGCTTATCCAACAGTGACAAATTCAAAAATTTGAAGAGTGGTTCTATGTGAAGTACCATTACATACATTAGTAGTACAGCCCATTATAGTGGACTGCACTACAAATGTAAGAACACAAACATTTTTTTATAAAAATTCTTGGAACCGTTTTCGAGAAATATTTTTTTAAATGGATTTTTTAACATTCGTTTGTTGTTTTTTTATTTTATGAATATAGTTTTTTTTAACTATTTAAGATAATGTCAAAAGGCCAATAGATACAAAGTTTGGAAAACAACCATTGAGTCGTTTCCACAATTTTGAGTTTTCAAAAAAAAACTTTGTGTTTTTTTAATATTTCAAAACAATTTTTTTTTTTAATTATTGGGTTACATTTTAATTTAAACTTTCTAGGAGCGTTCGCATTAAAAAAAATTTTTAAAAATCTAATTTACCGATTCCCAGAAAATCGAAAACCAATATGGTATACACTACCTACTAGAGGTACCAAAAGTAACGACTTTGCTTTAAAAAAAATTATTAAATGTTCCATTTCTCTTCATTACTGAACTGATTTTTTGGAGCGTTTTTGAGAAAAAGAATATTTACCTTTTTTGGCAAAAAACGTATGGGAGATACCTACCGTTAGTTTTCGTTAAAAAAAAAATGAAAAGAACGTGTTGACATAGACGAAAAAAGAAGATGTACCAATTTTGAAATAAATCCATCCAACCGTTAGGCTGCAGACTCGAGGACACTTTTTTTGTTTGATTTTTTTTTAAATTCACACTCATTGTCGGAGCTGTAGAAACCAGTAAAAAACTTAAACATTCATGCATTTCCTTTGCGAGTGCCCTGCTCTGGCCAAAATGAGAGCACAATTAATCGGAAGGATGGAACGTGCTGAACTTCCCGAAATGAAGACCAAAATCTTTATCTAATTTCTAATCGCAACGAAATGGCTCTGGGACGATTTTTTTTACGTATGTGCCGTGACAATCAGAATACTAAGACCGCGGTTTAGTGGACTGGGGGTTCTGACTGATGATCACTCGATCAGATTATAGTAGTCACTTTAAGACCAGTCAACTGTCTACGTAACGTAGGTTGGTACACATAATTTCGAACTGCCGCGTTTGGCGATATGTTTCCCCGGCGTTCCCAATAACTTTGTGTGTAAGCTATTCCTATGCGATAAGCACTCAACTATATCTATTGTTCCGGAGTCATATAAATGGATAAGCTATTCGACAGTATCAGTAACTGAAGGATCATATACATAATAGTTGACCAGCAGTGTGCGTGCGCCAAAAAATATTTCAACGCCTCACTATGGCAGAATTTGTTTCAACCTTACGGCTTTGAATACAGCCACGTCAGATTATGACTCACGAAGCCACCCTCCGCTAAACCCTTTTCAAATCTTTGACTTTTTTATAAACTGCTTGAACTGCAAGAGGAAGCATGTTCGACCAAGTCGGGAAATTTCTTTTTGGGATATCAATTGAGTTTCACATGCAAATTGGATTTGTGACACAAAACGAAAAAAAACCTCTTAACTCTCTGCTAACCTTATTCAATCATAGGTACCTATTCCTTTTCCAATTCAATCCTATTTTAAGTCGTTCAGAGCAATTAAATCAATCGACTTTTCACTCTCTTAACACTCTAAATCTGATTTAAGCACATCAAAGTTGATTTCAATAAAATAGAAAACCTTAAAGAGCGAAATCTCAAACAAATTGAAAAAAAAAATTAACTCTATGAATATTGCTCCACTAAGCGATAAGGACGTTGAAGAACGTTTGTTCTCTTTTTTTCGACAAAAAAAAAATACATACAAATCTTGTGGTTGCACATTTGTGCGCATTCATATTGAAATGTCGATAAGTTGGTTTCTTGCAACACACTTGCACACGACACAAAGCCAAGGATTCGTTTCCTTTCATCCTCAAACACGAATTATTACAAGGATGAGACTTATCTATATTTATATCATACCCTTTGCTATATATGACTATGTATGGAAGGACATTCAATAAATCTATGTACGTAGGTATAGTATATTCCGGCCAGTGGTGGACTGGCCATTAGGAACCATTAGGACTTTGAGATAAAGGGCCCTAAATTAAAATTATTATATGTGCTTGCTGGGCTAAACTTTGTGTTCCCCTTAGGTTCACAAGAACTTTATCTTTGATGCAGGGGTCGCCTAAAGGTACATTTCTATCACAAAGGATCTCAGTATTTAAACTGTGTGACTGAGGAGTCTAGTTCTAAGAGGACACTTTCCGTTACAATAAATGGAATATTAAGCCTTACAAATTATTTTTACTTGCGATTATAGCTGGTACTATGAAGCAAGCTATGTATTCGTAAAAAAAAATTATTTTCTAACAATCAAACATGACATTAGGATCATAGAGAATACCAGAAAAGTGGGCCCCCTATTCCGTCTGTCTGTACTCGAGCCTGCAGCCTAAACGGCTCGATGGATTTGCTTCAAACTTGGTACATATAGTTTTTTCGGTATTATGCCCACACGTTTTTTTTCACTTTTTTTTAAGAGGACAAATAACAGTTGCTCCCATACATTTATTTTGGCCAAATTACAAATCTTATTTTTCTCAAAAACGGCTCCAACGATTTTTATTAAAAAATCAGTTTATTAATGAAGGTAAAAGGTACTTTTTGATATTTTTTTTTTTTGAAAAAATTGTTATTTTTGGTACTTCTAGTAGAACCATTTTTTTTGTTTTCGATTTTCTGGGAAACGGTGAATTTGATTTTTTTGAATTTTTTTACGCAGAAGCTCCTAGAAAGTTTAAACACTATTGTAAGCCAAAATTAAAAAAATTAATTTTTTTTGAAAACTCAAAATTTCGAAAACGACTCAATTGATTTTTTTCGAAACTTCGTATTTGGTATGATTTTGACATAATCTTGAACAGGTAAAACCTATTTTTCTAAAATAAAAAACAACAGTTTCTCCCATACAAATGTTAAAAAAAGCGTTAAGAATAAAAATTATTTCTCGAAAACTGCTCTAAGAATTTTTATAAAAAAAATGTGTGTGTTCTTAAATTATTACCCTCCACCTTCAGGCGTACTCATCAACGGTACTTCAGATACAAGCACTTTATATATTTTCGACTTTCTCAACATTGGATGAACCGATTAAAATAATTTTTTTTATGCAGTTGCTCCCTATAATTGTTAATAAAACTGAATATTAATGTTTTAAAAAAAAAAGTTTTTCGATTTAAAAAAAAATAAATAATAAAACTTTTTTAAAAAATCGATTTTTCAAAAACCAATCACAGAATTTTATCTTATAGATTTAGATTAGATTAGATTTAGATTTAATTTTATTTTTCTCTGATGATCAAATCGTTTACAATTTTTTTGTTTTTTTGATTATAAAAAATAAAATACTATAATAGGCTATGGTGTTACCGTCTGCCTGATTGACTTTTAAGCCTGATTTTTTGTTTGTTTAATTTAAACATAAAATGTATATATTAAAGTTATTTTCTAAAATAAAAGTAAAGCAATCATTTTGCGGACTTAAATAAATTTAGATAATAAAATAATGAATTGCAAAGTTAATCTTTAGTTTTTATATTTTAAACATGATTTATAATATACATATATTTGAAATTAAATGAATCTTCAAGTTATATATACATAATTTGGGCTTTTAGCTTAGGGAAAACAAAATTAAAGGGACTTTTAGTTTAGTCAAAACAAAAAATAAGATACATTATGTAAGATACATATGTATTATTATATGACATTTTTGTGTTTTTAGTTTAGCTAAAACAGAAACATTTTCATAAGTGTTATAAAACATAGGAGTGAAACATGACATACTTTTGTAATATTGGTAATAATTTGCGAATTTTTAGATTTATGCGTATTCCGATATTAACAGGTTTCTATATTCTGATGCTGCTTGGAGATAATGATATAAGTTAGACCAATTTTCACTGTTTAGTGCGTTTTTTGTTTGTTCCATTATCAAAGTTGTTTTTCCAAAATAGAGTATTCTTATTTCTTTGTATATAGGACAAATTGATAAGAAGTGAAAACAATTTTCTTTGGAATTCAGGTTACACAAGGAGCACCGTGTATCTAAGGATTTTCTGTAAGGTGATCCATTCAAATTTAGTGTTTCACTTCTTGCTTTGCAAATAAGGGATATCGCACGAACGCTGTATTTATCATCAAAATAGTTTTCTACAAAGTCATGGGTAAGTTCTGGATATATTATTCTATCGTTTGATGAGATTGATCTTCGCATACTGTCATTCAGTTGAAAAATGTCTATCTCTTCTAATAATTTATAAAGTTGACATTTTAATAAATTAATATTATCATATTGAATTGATAGCTCTACACCGCATACTTGCGTCCAATTTTGCCACTCTTTTATCCATTCCACTTGTTTTTGAAAAGTGTATCTAACAAGCCTGTTTGGTATTCTCTTAGGTTTGTATGTGAGAACTTTTAATATATAATCAAAATGCAATTTAAGTGTATGCAAAAAGAGCGTTGGAAGTCCAGTTTCGAGAGCTAGGACGTAGTTTGGTGTGTTTGGCGGCAGATAAAATATCTTTTTTAGAAAGAAGCGTTGCAGTTTCTCAACTTCTTCGTATGAGATATAACCCCATGTCTGACAGCTATAGCACATGACCGAACGCATAATAGCTTCAAAAACCTTATATTTAGCTGATGTTGGAATTTCAGCTCGAGATATAGCACTTTTCCAAGAAACGTTGATCATTGTTTTTGCTGATATTAATTTTTTGATCAGGTGATAAGACATATTCATGTTTGAGTGGAAAAGAATGCCAAGATATTTATATTCCGTAACTGTTTGGTTTAGTTCACAATCAAAATACCATTTTTCAATTTTTTCTGTCTTCGTTTACTTGTTTCTAACTATCATTATTTTTGATTTTTCTAGATTAACGGTTAAATTCCATATCTTGCAGAATTCTGAAAGTCTGTTAATCATGAGTTGTAAGCTTTGGGGGGATTCTGCCAGCAAGAGTATGTCGTCAGCATAAAGTAAAACTCTTATTACTATATCATCTATTTGTACACCAGCTGGTAGCTGCATCGTTATATCTTCTATGAAGATTGCAAACAGAACTGCACTTAGCAGACATCCTTGTTTAACTCCAGATTGTGTCTCAAACCAATCAGACGTACTCTTTCCGTTCCAAACACATTGACGGGTATTTTGGTACATGTTTCTTAAAATTCGACGAATTAGTTTGGTTGACAGCCCTTTTTGAGATAATTTGTAAAACAATGCATTTCGATCTATTGAGTCAAAAGCTGCCTTGAAATCTACGAAGAATATGTACAATTTTCTTTTTTGTCTCAAGAAGTATCTTATAAATGGCAGAATTTTATCTTATAAATGGCGTTTCAATTTTTTTTCTATTAATGTTTTCAATTTCTTATACATAAAAAACTATTTTACTAAAAAACCGCTCCAACGATTTTAGATTTTGTTTTTTGTTGAATTCTTACCTTTTTTTATAGTAATGAATACAGCTAAAACATGACCTTTTTTAATTTTATGTGATTTTATTTTTTGGCCATGAAATTAAAAATACCGAATAAATTTTGGTAAACCTAGACTGACTTTCATTGGGAGTGTGATGTTGCTAAACCACGCAACTTTTTATTTTTTAAATTTTTATTTCAAGAGTGAACAAATAGAGAGCGAGGTTATCTGTGATTTTTTTTTAATTTTTAGTCATGCAAAAAAAATGTTCATTCTGAGGTTATTTATCATTTTCAGACTTATAAAAACAAGTGTAAATCCTTCAATTTTAACATAATTTAACAATTTAAAAAGACTTATAGATCTTATGTTTAGTGTTTTCAAGTTGCAAAAGAACGATCAACTTTTTTTAAATTGAAATCTCTGGTAAGGGAAAAACCCCAAAATTTCACATATTTCATGTTTTTACAAGGCCTTAGCTAGTAGCTTTTATTTTTATATTTGTTTTTGTTTGTTTAAATATATAGTTTACTTTATTACCTTGTGTCCTATTATTTTATTTTTTAAAAATGTTTGTATTATTTGAAATATTAATTCAATATAACCAAATTAGCACTCGAAAAAGCCGTCGTCTTCTCTATCATCGTAATGTCATGATTGATTGTTATCTCAAAACTTTTTTTTTCGATGAATGCATAACTTGCCTTATAGTACCTATAATCGCAAGTAAAAATTAATTTTAATTGGTCCATCCAATAGTGAGAAAGTCGAAAATAAGTGGTTCTATAATAGGAAGTATCATTTATAAGTACACAAAGTGAAATATATTTATATTTAAAAGAGTATTAATAAAAGAACACACACTTTTTTCATAAAAATTCTTAGAACCGTTTTTGAGAAATACATTTTTTTCATAACGGTTTTTTTTTAACATTTGTATGGGAGGTACCCACCGTTTTTTTTATTTTAGAAAAAATAGTTTTTTTTTACCTGTTCAAGATAATTTCAAAAAACACCAAATACGAAGTTTCGAAAAAATCTACTGAGTCGTTTTCGAAATTTTGAGTTTTCAAAATAAAAATTAATATCAAAAAAAAGTTTTTTTTTTGAAAAATGTTGGTTTACAATAGTTTTTTTTTTATAATCTACACGCGCTTAAGGGATTATACTACCCTTTAAATGTTTCAACACAGCGCGGTCGTGAGGTTAAGGAAGAGAAAGAAGGATATGAAAGATGTGTGGCGCGATGTTCTGAGACTGGAGGTGGTTGTTGTCTCAGATTTTATCTCCAGGAATGACGACTGAACTAATGCGGAGAAATTTCCCTGTCTTATTTGACTGTGTCCATTATAATTCGCATTATTTTTTTATTCTTTGTCATATTTATCGGTATACTAGTTTCACTTAATCACATGTTTTTAGTGCTATGCCTAAACAGCATGTTATGAGTAAATCAGCAACTCATTGTATGACATTTATTTTAGAATTAGGTCTTAATGGAAAAATAAGAGGACATAGAGTACGACAGGTATCGAACCTGAGACCATGAGGTTGACAAGCGAACACACAACTATCGCGCCACGGCCACCCCTAAAAAAAAGTTATTAGCTACAAGAGCAAGTTCGTACGATACTAGTGCATTTTATTTTTTATTAACTCTGTCCCGGCTCAGTTGTTTGGAGGTTCTAGAGACACAGTTTTGGCTCAAATAGCTCTATATTTTCTATATATATATGATGTTCTAATAGAGGTATCTTTGAAAGCACAACAACTTGTTTTATTTCGGGGGTCTATACTACCATGAAAAACTTTCAGAAATTCCAATGATACCACAGTTAAAGGGCCAAAGGCCGATTGCTTTAGGAGTCCGCCCCTGATTATATCCGTGAATTGGAGAGTGTAAGGAAGGTTAACTGAATTGTGGTGGAGCAAGGTATATGTACATCATTTAAGGAGAGTGGGGGAGCGAAAATGTTCAAAGGATAAATCGCACTCTTTTAGAAAATGTTCACACCCCAAATAGATTCCGTTCGATTGAATTGAAAATCGATTTTTATTATGTTCACAGCGACTTCTACACGAGTCCCTCCAGAGAATAAATATATATACATTTTTTCTTTAAAAATCGTTGTGGTTTTTTATCTGGGTATTTTTATTTCGGGGTATGGGCGGGCATATTGCAATCGAAATAAAACGTGCTAGAATCGAGATAGTAACCAACCTGTTTTTTTTTGTCCTTGCAGTTTGAAATTTCTTTTGAAATGATTTTTTTCTTTTGCCTGATGAAGTAGGTACACCAATTTTTAAAAGCTTTATCGTAATGTGTAGCTTCCAACATCATGGATTCTAATTCATTAGTGTATTTATTTCTTATGTTAAAGAAACATTTCAATCCCTAAGCACTCAATTAATAAGGCATATGGTGGCTCCTAGTACAGAATATACAATTTGATTTAATGTAGCTTATGAGCAACAAGGTCCTTGCTCTAAAGCAAGTATGTTCAAGCAGCTATAATCATCAAACAAGAAGGAACCAATGCAGGCGACTGGACCAAGAAGGAAGCATGGCAGGTGACTGGACAAGAAAGCTGCGTTGTATGTCTAATCTATACATCTTTGAACATACATCATTACGTCTTGCATAATCTATAATGGAATACACCTACTCATATTTGCTAAGTGACACATATTAAGATCCTATCTAACTTAGGGCGTAATTGCCAGGTAACCCACTCATGGTTTGCGAGAGCTGCCGTCGGTCCATAAAGGGAGGGCACCCTGACTAGTACGAAAAAAATCCTGATACTGAACACGTCGCTAAGTATACCAGAGTAGCTCATTTAAGGCATCTGTTATCGAACTATTAGTGACCCCGTTGGATTACTCAATTAAATTAATCAGCGATGGACAATCCTTCTGATGACGTTTTAGAAGACTTTAGAGTACTTTAAGCCAGAGATTTTGTCTTAATTTGATTAGCAACCTAGAGCGTGTAGATTTTAGGTAGAGGCAGGAAAAAAAATCAATTGATAGCGTTGCGTGTTGGTGCAGGGACATAAGTCCAAAATTATTTTTTTTTTACATACGTCCAAATTTAAATTTTGGAATTATGTCCCACTTCAGCAAAGTTTTTTTGTATTTAAATTTTTTTTGATTTATTTTGAAAATTTATAATTAATTCTGGCAATGCACGTGAAGCTTTAAGAGCTCGGAGATATTATAACAACCTTGGTTTTCTAGCCATATAACATAGGGCAGCCCTGCTAGTAATTATCTAAGAAAAAAACGGTTATTAGCACTTGGATTGTAGTAAAAGTTTCAGCTCGTGATAGGAATGGGACTGTTCAACGATGTTTCCACTCAAGCTAAAATTCACCAAATTGAAATCGACTACTCGACCCTAAGCTGCATGCTACACATATGCAGGTCGAACATCTACTCTGACAACTACTTGCTATCTGTCATATATTATACAAAACGTCGAGCAATAACATTTTTCTTCTTTAAGAAAAGTGTTGTTGTGTTTTTGATTGCCTTTTCAATGTTTCAAATGTAGCTATACATTACAGACTATACATCTACAATAGGGACGTACATACGTCCAAAATTTTTCTTTTGAACTTAGTTGGTTAGGAGTTATGTCCTGACACCTTGTGTCAATTCGCCCGTTTAGCCGGCAGAGAAAATTTTCTAAAAAGTCTATATGCTGACACTGTACAATGCCGTGATTTAACTTTATCTAAAACTCCAGATCTGTTCTTATATTTTTGTTTTTAAATAAAATTGGACCAGTAGAAAAATTAAAAATTGAAAAATTAATTTTAAAACTCAATTTTTTTTATTTTTTTAATTGCGATATTACATATGTATGTATGTATGTACATATGTATGTAGGTACTCAAGTTTTGCATTTGAAAAAAAAAATCGAACTCGAGATTTTAATCAAAGTTGACAGTATGATGATAGGGAACACCAAAAAAGTGGGTCTCGCAATTACGTCTGCCTGTCTATCTGTACAACTCTCTACAGCCTTAACGGCTGAAGCGATTTTCTTCAAACTTGGTATTTAAGCGTTATAGGTGATTGTAGAAAATAAATTTTGAAAATCTTTGTTTTCACCCCCAAATAAAACAGTACTTGCCATACAAATTTTTCTAGCATCTTAATTATCTTGAAAACGGCTCTAAAGATTTTTTTTTTGAAAATTCAATATATTTCGAAAACGGTTCGACGATTTTTTCGAATCAAGTGAAAAACGACTTTAAAAATAAAGGGTTATCCATTTTGCGGTTTCAAAAGTGTAGAGCTGGAATTCGACATCTGTCAAAGTAAGTTGTTAAACCAATTTTTTTTTCAGTGGAAAGTCTGACATTTACGAAAATGGAGATTATGGTTTACATAATCGTCCAACTACGCAAGCAACTGGAAAATATCGCTGTTGTAAGTGAAAGTGTTGCCGAAGACCGGAATGTGTCGAATTCTCGTCGTTCTCAGGAATTAGGACAGTCTTACGGCACATTATGGCGTAGTTTGCATTTGGATCTACACCTACATCCATATAAAGTCCAGCTCATACAACAACAGGCGTTGCACGTCGATTTTTCGAACAAAATTTTCTTCAGCGACGAAGCACATTTCTCACTCGGTGGGTATGTTAATAAACAAAATTGTCGTATTTGGGGTTCTGAGAATCCTTAATTATTGAAGAAAAGCCATTAGATCCACAAAAAGCCACTGCTTGGGTCGCTCTTTGGTCCGGAGGTGTGATTGGACTTTGCTTCTTCGAAAAGGACGATGGAACGACTGTCACCGTTAATTCGGAGCGTTATGGTCATATGATAACCGACTTTTTTTGCCTGCTACTGAAGAATACGACTTGAAAAATATCTGGTTTCAACAAGACGGTGCTACATGCCACACAACTCCAGCGAATATGGCTTTATTGCAAGAGACATTTCCTGGCCGCGTAATTTCTCGTCGTGGCGATATCAACTGACCACCAAGATCATGCGAGTTGACACCGCTGGACCTTTTTTGTAGGACTATGTAAAAGATCGTGCTTATGTTGATAAACCTATAACTCTTGAGCACTTGAAAACCAACAGTCGTCAAGTTATGGCTGAGATACCGCCCAATATATGTCAAAAAGTGGTCGAAAATTACCTCAAAAGAATCGATGCTTGCAACAATTCGCGTGGTGGTCATTTACATGATGTGGTATTTCACACATAATGTCAACGTTCAGGCTTTATAATAAAAAAGAAATATCATGAAAACAAATATTTTATAGTATTTTATTTACGATTACTTTTGAAACCGAAAAATGGATAACCCATTACATTTAGCCGTTTCTATTAAGAATATTTTGCATATAATGTAATCGAACAAAGCAGTACGTGCGATCCTGTTGTGCATTTTATTTTTCTAACTTAAACTATTGGTTTTTACAATTTTACTTAATTAATTAGTATTTTAATTTTCAAAATTAAATATAAAAAAAACTTTGTTTTGCTATTTTTCACTGTCTCAAAAAGTAAAAGATTTTTGAGCTTCCTGTTTTCTGTTTTTAACGATCATTACAATTTTAAAACAAAAATAATACTTAATACCCTCAAATCAACAAACTTTATTAATGGAAAAATAAAACAAGAGATTTCGAGAATAACATGACATTGTAGATGATACACTTGTGTTTAATTTCTTTTTTCAGTTTAAAGTCAATTTTTTTTAGAAAATTGCCCTCCTGACTACACGGTGGAGAACAGACAACCTCCTAAACGCTGTTTACTTGCAATATATGTATTAAAGTGAAAGTTTTGGATTTGAAAAAAAAATCGAACACGTTATTTTAATCAAATGACATTACGATGATTGAGAACACGAAAAAAGTGTCTCCCACAATTCCCTCTATCTGTTTGTTTGTCTGTATAGGTCGACGTAAGGCCTAATCCGTTGAAGCAATTTTCTTCAAACTTGGTACTTAAGCATCTGTTCTCATCGTTACGTTGTGGGGTACACTCGTGTCGAGAATTTTTCTTTCTTTGTTTAACATATTAAAATGTCTTGCATATGTAAAGTAAAAGTAGAGCGCAATGTTCCGAAAATTCAATGTATTCATTGTAATAGTCACTTTCATTTGAAATGTGTAAATTTAAAACCTAGTGATAAAGACTATATGAAGAAAAACCATTTAGAATATCGCTGTCCATTGTGCACTAAACAAAGACGAGACTCACTACGATTCTCCCCAACACCAGTGAAGAACCTTCATACAACACCTGAATCTGCTTCTTCTATTGTATCAACACCGCAGCCACCAACACAACCGTCACCACCTCCACCATCATCACCACCTCCGACACCCGCAGTATCATCCCAGCAATCATCTAAACAATTTACATGCAATGAACAACAACAAGATCAACAGCAACCAAATTCTTGTCATCTTCAGCCATCGCCTTCCGTTATACCTGCAACTCAATCGCATCAAGCTGTTCTTGTGTCCACTGATAACAGCAACAATAATCATATCACACTCGAAGTTGTGCATAAAGAGATTTTGTCTTTAAATAAAGAAATAATTTCTTTGAAGGAGATCAACCGCAATGTTTTGTCTCTCATTTGCACACTTGAAGAAGATAAACGCAGTTTACAAACGAAGGTTGATATGCTTCAGCACAGAGTCAATTTTATGCAACAACAAACACTGCATAAATGCATTGATATTGTAGGCATGCCGATTGTAAACAAAGACAATGCATTGCCCGCGACACTGAAGCTGCTAAGAGATTTCGATGAAAGCATCACAGCTGATGACATCAAACATTGTTATGTAAAAACAATAAAAAGAAAGATGCTTGCAAAAAATAGCAACAACAACATGGATGATTCAAATACAACAACAAAACCAATGGATATCGTCTGCGTTAAATTCAAATCAGCGGAATGTAAGAAAAAACTATTATTTAATAAGAAAAAGAAACAAGTTAACTCGAGTTTATTTGGTAATAATTATGGTAAAAAACCTATTTTTATAAATGAAAGCCTAACAACTTTTAATAGAATTTTGTTTAACAAAGCCAAACAATTAAAAAATGAAAAAAAATATCAATATCTTTGGATAAAAAACGGAGTAATTTTAATGAAAAAGCAAGAAGGAGTATCCACGTATCGCATTTCATCGTTTGATGATCTTGATAAAATCATTTAGTTATGGCCAATTTGTATTTAACAGATTTAAATGATGCGTCATTGGTTACTCCTTTTTGTTTTTTTGATAGAGAAATTTGTAAAAGTGTTTTTCATTCTGATGATTACAAAAATAGTTTTTTTATTGTCCAACAAAATATTAGAAGCCTTCGAAAAAATTTTGATATGTTTTTGAATCATTTAGAGTCTTTTGTTAATAAGCCTAAGATAATTTTTTTGACTGAAATTTGGATATATGAGCATGAAAAGGATTTTTTTAAGATTCCCGGTTATAATTTGTATGCAAACTGTAATAACAACTATGCGTCAGGTGGTACTGCTGTTTTTATTAATGAAAGTTTAAATTGTGATTTTGTTAGCATGAATCTTAAAAGCTCTGATATGCTTGAGATTTCTGTAGTCTTGAATACTGTGAAAATTGTATTTATCTGTTTTTATAGATTTCATAATGTTAATGAAGAGGTCTTTATTGAGGAGCTCAATTCATTACTGATCAACAACAATTCTAAACACTTGTTTATAGTTGGTGATATAAATATAGATTTGTTATCTGATGCTTTAGTGGTTGAGAAATACAAGTCTTTATTCTCAGCCTATGGTCTTAAGTCTTGTATTAATGAACCAACAAGAATAACTGCAACATCCAAGACGTGTATTGATCATATATTGGCTAGAATTGATTTGAAAACTAACTTTAGCCTAACTAGTACAATATCTGATTTTAAAATTTCAGATCATTGTATGACGTGTTTATGTTTGAATTTTAAAGAAAATATTCAAATTGTAATGAGAAAACAGGTTCTCCACAAACAAACTACCAAAACTAATTTTGAACTGCTTAACTCTCATTTGGTTTTTGAAAACTGAGCAAGAGTCTATTCCGATCATGAACCCCCAATAGCTTTTGACAATTTTGTTTTAGTTTTAAAAGGTTATGTCGATCAAAGTTCAAAAGTATTTGCAAGCAGTAAAGAAAAATTTAAAAAACTCAAGCCATGGATGTCGAATTATTTATTAGACAAAATCAATTTAAAAAATCAATTAAGGCTTAAGTGTAAGAAACACCCAAATAACGTTTTATTCCGTGAAAACTTTAAAGTTCTATGTAAAGAGATTCGTCTTGAAATTCCAATTTGCAAGGAAAATTTTTATATGGACAAGTTCCATAAAGCCAAAGGAGATTTAAAAAAAGAATGGTCAATAGTCAATGAATTATTCAATAAAAAAACAACTTTCGATTTTCCTTCAAATCTTACTTTTGGAACTATGAACATTGTTGATCAGTCTGAAATGGCTAAAATATTTAATGAGTATTTTATTCAAATGGCCTTAAATACAATTTCTGATGCAGGCATAAATCACTTTTCTGTTATTTGTCCAGAAAATTGTTTTAATGAATGTTTTCAATCAAATAGTTTTTTCTTTAACACGATATCTTCGTTTGAGGTCTATAAAGTTATTCAAGCTTTGGATAATTCGTTTTCTACTACGTCAAATAGTTATTCCAACAACTTTGTCAAAAAAGTTGGCCATAATGTGGTTGACATTTTAACTCATTTATTTAACAAAAGTATTGTTCAAGGTGAATTCCCACAAAGTTTGAAAGTAGCTGAAGTAATTCCTATATTTAAGAAAGGTGATAAAAAATGTATAAATAACTATAGGCCTATTTCTCTATTACCAGTATTCTCAAAAATTTTCGAAAAAATCATCAAGTGTAGATTAGTCAGTTATCTTGAAAAAATAAATTTTTTCAGCCCAAATCAGTATGGATTTAGAGCTGGTAAATCAACTGAAGATGCACTTTTAGCACACTGTTCTCATATCTACGAAAGTATTGATCAGAAAAAGTACACTGCTATTCTATATATTGATATTAAGAAAGCATTTGATACAGTAGATCATGCCATATTATTGAGAAAATTAGAAAAAGCTGGCTTCAGAGGTTTTATGCTAGATTGGTTTTCTTCCTACCTTAAAAACAGGAAGCAAAAGGTTAAGATAGGTAGTCATTTCAGCGAAACCAGAAGTATTAATATAGGAGTTTCTCAAGGCTCAGTGTTAGGTCCAACTTTGTTCCTTATCTATATCAATAGTGTATTTAGTCTTAACTTAAAAGGAAAAGTAAGTGGCTTTGCTGATGACATAGCTTGTGTTTATTCTAGTCCCACAATGTTAGATTTGATTTCGGATATCAATTTCGACTTGGAGTTATTCAGACATTGGTTTGGCATTCATAAGCTTGTTGTTAGTGAAAAAACAAGAGTTATGTTTTTCAATTTGACTGCTTTAGATATGAATCCTCCACTTCTTATTCAGCACAGCATAGACTGTAGAAAATTCTCACTAAGTAGCTTATCTTGTTGCGTCTCTAATAGTGTCCCAACAAATGTAGCCGATGTTGTTTGTTCTCCTAAATGTTTTCGTATCGAAACTGTAGCTGAATATAAATATCTTGGTCTGATAATTGATAATAAAATTAACTGGAAAGTGTACACCTTAGCTTTAAAAAAATATTTGTTGTCAACCACTTATGTCATGTTTCACTTGAGAAACCTTTGCTGCAAGGAACTTATGGAGACCATTTATTATGGTCTAGTTCAATCAAAATTACAATATGGAATAATATGTTGGGGTGGTACTTACAAAAACTATATACAACCTTTGTTAGTTACTCAAAAGCATATTCTAAGGACCATCTGGAAGAAGAAGAGATTTGAACACAGTTTTTCGTTGTTTGTCAGCTCTGGTATTCTCCCTCTTAAACACCTCTATTTTTATAAAGTATTAAAAATTTTTTTCTGTAGAAGTGGTTATCTTGTAAGCCACAATACTCCAGCTTACACGTTACGGAGTAGAGATAGGAATCTTGCTATCATTCCTGTGCACAATACTCATAGCTTTCTTAACTTTTACACCTCAGTAGCACCTAGACTATTCAATGCATTACCCCCGGAATTACGTAGCATTCGATCAACTCAATTATTCAATAAAACAATTAAAAAATGGCTTTTTAATTTCGATTTTGATACAGTCTTTAACATTATCAAAATATTGGTTTAAACTTAAAGTAATTTGAATCATTTCATCCACTTACAAAAAAAAAAAAAAAAAAAAAAAAAAAAAAAATTAAGATATTATTTTCTCGACATCCTACCCCACAACACTTGTTGATTAAATAACTATTTAGTATTACGGAATTAAATATTTCTTTGGTACTTTCGACACTTCTCGTCAGACATCAGATCGTGCCTTTACTTTTTCTTATTTATTTTCAAGTGAAAAACACTTTAAAAAAAAATTAAAAAAAAAAAATGTTTATATTGTAAATACTATTATTGTTAAATTTTTAGTTGTTTTAAATTATTTATTATATTTTTTATTTTATATAACTGTAAGAGAAGAAGAAAAATAAATTGAAATTGAATTGAATTGAAAAAAAAATTTTAGGTGCTAGGCAACGGGGCAAAAATGTCAAATATCAATTATCTCGAAAACGGTTCTAACTAAAACTCAGCGGAGTAATATAGCCACATTCTACATTTTGTTCTATAATTTTTCTTAATTAAAATGTTACTAACGATACCTGTCATATGATTTTTTTCTATTTTCGACGGGTTAACGTATTTCGATCAAAAATTTTGTACTGATGCCCTTCAAATTCAAGATAATTGTACTTACAAAAATTTTCGGAAAATTATTTTTTTGATTTCCAGTTCAATTCAATATTTCGAAAACGGATGGAAGACTTTTTTTTGAAATTATGTTTTTAAATATATTCAATAATCAAAGACAAGTACAGTGCAACTAGCTTTAAATTTTATTTTGCTTGCCTTTACTCAACCTACCGATAAAAGAACAATATTTTTGAAAAAAATTTGATATTGTATTCAATATTATTTAGTCAAAAATTATATTAGAGCAGGTACCGCTGTATTTATATTAAAACACAATTTTTGGGAAATCACCTACAAAAAAACTATTATAAAATTCATCATAATATTTAATTCAAATTAGATTTTGTCCCGAATACAAAACTGCGCATTTGTTTATTATATCGCCAGTAAAAAAAATATTTGTTGTTATAAATTATTGAAATTTAACTTTAATTTTATTTAATTAAACTTAACTAATTAAATTATTTAATTTATTACTTGCGCACTTTTGTTTACACAGTCCAGTTTTTATATAATATCTTAAGTGCTAAGAGTATATTATAAGAAAATATACAACACCCTTAAAAAAGTCTGACCACCTCAATATGTATTTCACTTTTTCTTGCAGACTGACAGTTAGCTGATGTTCTAAGACGATCAATTGACTGCGACTTGACTCATTCATTTTATTTCAATCAATTGATTGCATTCTTTTCAGAAATAATAATTTACAATGCTTAATTTTTCGCATTCTTTTAAATACCACATATCCGTTTGCAATCCGTAGACCTTAAATGCTACGTCTTCATCAATTTTTCTTTTTTTTAGTGACAGCATTGTTATTTGTTGTTTAACAGACAATGTTATCTAAAATGATTATGTAATTACTTCTCTCTAATTAACCTTGTAAATTAAATAGCAATAATAATTAAAAATTAACTCATGCGGTACCAGAAAAAATGAATGTGTTTAAAAAGATTACAGAAGAATACAAATTAATATAAAGAATGAATGCATTCTTGAAAGATTGCAATCAATTGATCGTTGTAAAATGAATGGGAAAAAATTATTCCAAATGAATCTCTAAATTACAGAATTGAAGTCGCATACTTAAATTTTATTCAATAAGTGCAATCTTTTAATTGAATTAAATGAATTTAAAGATTGCATTCGCAAAATCTCTTAAAGACTTTACCGATTTAATATGAATTGTGTAAACAAATCAAATAATATTAAATTAAAAAGTTTTACAAATATTTTGTTGACTATCTCTCTATACATATCTAATTTATTATAGTTATTTGGAAACCTCAGACAATTTTCGTTTGTCTGCTATTACACGTTGAAACTAGATGCATGCGACTTTTCCAAAATCGTAAGTGTAAGAGAGAAAAAAATTCGAAAAGATGAGACAAAAAAAAGTTTTCGTTGCAACAATTTGACGTCTCATCTTTTGATTTTTTTTCTCTCTTGCACTTATACGTTGCAAAACACTATAAGCAACTTCCTTCGACTCATCCTTAGCCATTTAGTTTCGAAAGGTTCTTTATTTTGTTCAGTTCACTAAAAATAATTCCCATTTTCTGTTAAATCATCAAAAGATTTTAAGAGTTATGGAGTCATTCGTTAGTGGTACCGTAGTACCGATAGAAAAGATATGCTATTGCTCGCCAAAGCATTGCAAACGAAAATAATATGTAATATCCTTTCGAAATGACTTTCTTCCGATTGCAGAATAACAGCGCCGAACAAAGACTTTTGCGGTAGTTCTGCGTTTGCTGGTACTTGTGTGACAATTTTTATAAATGTGTGGTATCCTTGATATACCTGGCTCCGTGTATCTATCTATCTGGTGCTAGCAAGGCTAGGAAAGAGAATATAATTTTAAATTTAATCCTTGATAGATGGAAAAATTACTTGTGTGTTATGGCTTGTGTGATGTGAGGTTGAAGGGTGGATGTCGGCCCACCTATACACTCAAATAAAAACACCCTCTATAGCTCTCTTCAAAAGGGTTGTGTGATGTAAGTAAATAAATTTGCGGTCAATTTATGATTGCAAGGAGCAAGAAGGTGGAATAATCGAAAAGAAAAAAGAAGCAAACAAAAAAAAAAGAAGAAATACAAGTAAGCCGTAATTTCAAATGACATCGGACGATTGTTATGTTTACTTCAATTAAGGATATGCTGTGTACCTAGTGTACGAGTATTCCTGCCCACTTCCAACGCCACAATTTTTCAAATTGCTGCCCGTCGCTCGTCGTCCGTCGCCCGTCATTGTTGAAATCGAATTGAGTGAGTGGCATTTTGAAATGAAATTGAAAATCGGAGGCGGATTTGAGGTTGGCCGACTTGATTCAAATTGATTAGGGGAGGGCATTTTGTTCTACTTTTTAAGGATTTTTTTCCCCCAATGGTTGCATAAAATTTGAAGTGAACAAACATGGAGTTGTTGCATATTTGATGGTAATCACAGCAATGATTGTATATACATTATATTTATGTGTACGTTTGGGCAAAAGACTGATGGCGTTTGTTTCGAACTCTTGTTTTATGCATTCAATTACATTTCCAAAATGAATGTGCATTTTGTGTTTATATTGGCTTTGGTCATTCTTTTGTGTGGTTTTGTAATCCGACATAGCTATATAAGCACCTATTCGGTATGAAGTTGAGGTATTTCGATTTAAATTGGAAATATATTTTAAATAAATCAAATACACCAGTGTAATATCTAACACAAAATTGATTCCAAGTAGTTTTTGTGATCTATTGTGTGATTTTGTTCAATAAAACCACATCACTTGCTAAAAATATGCAGCAATAGAAAAGTTCTGACAATGCGTAGGTATTGCCTGATCTATGTGAGAGAGATTTGGGCTTATGTCAAATGATATATGTCACAAGCAGCAAAATTCGCAATCGAATTAATAATAAACATTTTAGGTATGATATTGGCATTTGTGTCCTGGATTTTCATTATTTTTGTGTGTTGACATTTCGATTTTGAAATAATAGATATGTTCGTTAATGTTAAATGGCATATTCACAAATTATTATTAGAATCAATAATTTGTGTAATTGTCTTTATATTTAATTTAGTCTTTTTTTGCAACATTTTGCTTTAATTTATAAAATTAATTAAAATACATAAAAGATGCGATTTGTTGGAATATAAGTGTCTGTTAGGAAATTTTTAGGGCAAAGCTAAGAAAAACACAGAGGATGGGTAGAAACGGACTCTAGACAAAATGTATTACTTGGTGCGTGTTTGGGTTTAGCGATGAGGACATTGTACCTATAATTGTCATAATTTCATTTTTCCGTTTTCCGTTGAGACCAGCTTTGCGGTGTAGAGTCAAAAGTTCATAATGCACCTACTTGGGAGGGATTTAAGACGAAGATGTGTAGGTAATGTGAGAACAATGGCGGTTGTGGGTCCTTACTTAACAACCTAATAAACTCCAAGTATCAGTTTAATATCGTAACGTGCTTGACCTTCGTGTTTTGTAGGCTTTTGGCACCTGAAGTTGAATAAATATCTTGTATGGTTAAATATATTTATTTCAGTCTGCCAAACTTAGCGAGCTGTTGGATAGTAGAGAACCTGACCTGATTCGTTTAGTTGCTCGTACAATAATCATGCAAATGTGCATAATTTAAGGCCGTAGGTGCATCTATAGTCATAAAAGCAAACAGTTTCCCCTAACTTCAACCAGTTAGTTGAGTATTTGTTTGAAATTGCCCTGTTTATAGAAAGCTAGAGGGGCGATCTATTGTCTCCTTCACGGCCTTGCCTACGTACCAGAATTGTTAGTCTTGACATAAGCCAAAAGCACATAATAGTGAAAGACACTTAATCTTGGCGTTTGACCTCATTTCATTTTGTAAATTTCCAATTTCGCTTTCAGTTGAGAAATTTTTTCAAAAAGCAAAATTCTTTCGTTAGTCATAATAAAATATTACCAAGACAACCAAATAACCAGTTTACCAAAGTAGCTTTAGAGAGTCAATTTCGAGCGGGCTGTGTAATGTTCAACGAGATTGCATCCTAAGCCGAACTTCAACAATGTGGAATGCCTTGCCCAACTCTGTTGTTCTTTTCTACTGGGGCAGGCGGCGTACAGTTTTCTCAACATGTGTATATTGTGTAGTCTAGTAGCAACCCCATATCAAAGTGAGTAAAATTATAAAAAAAATGCGTAAAAAATGAAAAATAATACGGTAGAAATAAATGGATGAACATAATAAAATTGTATAAATTGCTTAGCTGACAAGGTTTGAGGAAAAAAGGATACCATTTGAGTTCTTGGGCAAATATAAAATTATCAAAAAAAAAAATGTGTTAAATCGTTGAAGCGGTTTAAAAAAAAAATAAAATGCACGACTGGATCGCACGTACTTGCTCTTATGTTTCATCACATTGCATGCACAAAATTCTTAGACGAAACGGCAAAATTTAATTTTTTAGTGGTTTTTTACCAAATTTTGTATAAGTTCTGCATAAAATTTAGTATGGCGAATTTATAATAATTAATAATAATGTGCTTTAAAATTTTAATTTTGAAAAAAAAATGGTTACCCGTTTTCAAAATATTGAATTTTCAAAAATAAAAAAAAAATGTTTTAATCAAAAATCAAAAAAAAAAAAAATATTTTACAAGAACTTTGGTATGCAATATGTCTTAAATTTGAAGGGAATACTACAAAAATGTTTACCGAAGTCCGTTGAACCGTTTATGAGAACGTAAAAAAATGCTAATGGCATTTTCAGTTAATACCAAAATATGTAAACAAATATGTTGACTTCAATGTAGACTCTAGAAAAAGGAGTGCACACACTAATTTTCATCAAAATCGTTAGAGCTATTTTCGAGATAATTAAGATGGTAAGAAAAATTGTATGTCTAGTACCATTCTTTTTAGGGCTTGAGCAACGAATCAAGAATTTATTTGACACAATCACCTAAAATGAGTAAGTACCAAGTTTGAAGAAAATCGCTTCAGTGGCTTAGGCTGTAGATCGTTCTACAGACATAGAGACAGACGGAATTGCGGGACCCTACTATATCGCAAGTAAAAATATCTTATTTATAAAATGTTAAAAGATTTTTTAAGGGATAAATAGGGTCACCAATTTAAAGTTATTGGAGCTAAATTTTAAACAACCTATTATTAAGGCCTTAATAAGATAGTAGTTAGCAATTTACTATATACATAGTAGTCTACTAACTTTTGATAAACCTTTTGTTAACTAGTAAAATTCTAATTAAGCAAATAGCAAAGCATTTGTAGGGATTGAATTTTGATGAACACAATTATTGTGTTTATGCGTTGTAAATTGATTATATGTTGATAGAAACCCAACATCATTTTAACTTCTATACCCTTGTATGATTGTTTTTTGCTTAAGACAAAGCACCGAAGTATTCCAACAAGCCGTTTTCGAAATATTGAGTTTTTCCAAAGAAAATTTGTTTTTTTTATTTCAAAAAGTAGGTATTTACAAATTTTGGTTTACAGTACTGTAAAAACATTTAAGGAGATTCTTCCTTAAAAAATAAAAAAAACAACACAACTGTTTTGAGAAAAAAATATATTAATTGGAACAAGTTGGTACTTCTATCCGGATATTAAAACCAACTAAATTAACTGTTTTTTGTTATAACAATAATTGAAATTTGGACAAATTTTAAACATTTAATTTACAAAACAACAATTGTTTTCAAAAATCCAAAAAAATAATTTTAAAAAATGTTGGTATGCATTATTATTTAGAGCTCGAATTACCTATTGTATAATTTTGATCGAAATCCGTAGAACTCTTAACGAGATAGTCGAAGATCGAAAAAACGGTTATTTGGCAGGTACCATTGATAACATTTTACTAAAAAAAAATATCGTTCGAAAATGTAGACTACCCCTATAGCAGTGCATAAAAGCGACTGCATCGAAAGTAGTTTTCGCTTTTAAAATTATATGGGAATTATATTAAAAAAAAGAGCTAATCACCTACTTGCCTTAGGCACCCAGTTTCAATTAAATCGCTTCAGCGGGTAAGGCTGCAAGTCCAACCAAATACTCTTTACGTTTTCTCTATCATCGTTATGTCGAGTTTGATCAATATCACGAACTTACCTATATGTACCTACTGCATTATAGAATTTACTAAGCAAGTCCAATTATGCTGAGACAACATCCATCATTATAGAAGGCGGTGATTTTCCAATTTATGCCATATAAAATTCTCTGGAGTTTTCAAAAAGCAATATGTTAGGTACTGACCCACACTACAAGCTTAAGGCAACTCCACTAAAGACCTTGTGCAGTTAACCAAAAGTTATAGCTTGGAGTGTCATATCCAAGTTTAAGATAGTTGTTTTTTTTTTTGAGGATTGACCGTAGTATTGCATAGAAAGCTGCACGTTATGTCATTAATCAGGCAAACATTTTTAACCCTCGATTGTAGACATACATTCAAATGGGAGACTTATTTGTATTGAATTAGAATTTGCCAGAAGAGGTTATTCCAGATGTAGGGCCTGATGCTGTGGTAGAAATGAAATGCTATAACGCCCATGGAAATCAACTGCATTATTTTATTGTTTCTGAAATTTCATTCAAAGAAACTCTGTCGAAAATTAGTAATTTATTTAGTAATTTTATTTTAATTCCTACCCCAAACTATTGTATACATTTTGGGTCTGGCTGAAATATTAAATTCTAAGTCTTAGATGTCAAAATAAAATTAGCACATTTAACTCGATTGTTATTGAAATCGTTAAATTTATTGATAAACGATTTTATCCGAAAACGTTTGTCGGAAACTTAAGGCATTAAGATATTAAAATAGATAATTAAATATTTTACATTATATCGCTCATAACATATTTTTAATAAATAAACCATACCTAAAGTTTTCCAGATAGCTTTACATATAAGCCCCAAAATTGTGGATACAACACCATTTTTTCACATCCAAAAATATCAACGACACTCGCAATCAGTTGCGAAAGATACAATACCTATAAATACCCTTTTTCCTGTGCTATAAATATTTTATAATTCGCAAACATGCTTCCAATATTCAATTATAATAAAACTCGAAGAATACGGATTTCAATTAAATTATTTTGTTTTTGTAATAAACCCATAATAATTTATAAGGCTTAAAACCATAAATTTCCTTTTCCTCAGGAAATTAATTTTATATCTATCTATCTATCTATAGCTAGTATAGCTACTCACGCAAAAATTGAATTTAATTAAGAAGTTATAAAAAAAAATAAAATATGTACATACCTATGTATAAAGTCTTTGACCCAAGACAAGTTGAAGGAAGTTCTTGGAAAATATTTTTATCAAGAAACAGGAAACATTGGCTAAAGCCTTTATGTCCTTATTGACCTTGTTTTAAGTATAAAAAAAGGTCGTAAATAAGGTTTAAGTAAGCTCGAATAGGTTTATTGGTGAGCAATTTCATAAATCAAAATCTCAAGCCATTCGAGGGACGGATGAATTGACTAGATGGATAGTGTGCCCACTGCCAATTTGCTGTATTTGTCCCAAGGGTGTGTTTGCCAAACAAAATATAAATAGGTACCTGTTCACATTTAGGGTATAAACATGAAGTTTTATTGGTTGTAAAATATTTATTTCAATCTGTTTACATGATGTTTGGAGGGGTGAAGATGTGGGGCGGGTTGATTTTGAAGAAAATTGCAAAATTTATTTCATCAGTCAGTTGTCTGTCTGTGAGTATTTGGTAATGAAAAATAAAAACAAAAATATATGTTTATATTCATGAAGGTATACAAGTGTAAGTGGGGGTAGCATGATCCTGAAAGAAAATGATTTTCAGTCTTGCAAGATTTTTTTTTTAGTTTAAGGGATGGAAATGTTTTGTTTTTAGGAAAATGAATTTTTTTTAAATTTTACAATGACGTAAAATTGACGTACATATAAAACATATCAAAATGTTTAGGAAACATATTGACAGATTTATTTGGACTGTCCGTTAAATTGTCATAATTTTCTGCAGTGTCAACATAGATGGAGTAGAATGAACATAGAACATCTTCGCAACGAAGATACAACATTATACTATATTGAGTTGAAAATTGAAAAATTACAGATGTTTCATTTTGTAAGGTACTAAATTGCACCGACATGATTAAACCTTGTGATCGTCAACGGAATAAATTTCATTGATACATATTACACGTCAAAGCATTTTGGGACAACATTGGCAAAGCGTAGTCATTCGTCTGATCTACGATATTCTATACGTTGACGGTGAATTCTGACGCTGCTGTGGTCGATTTTGATGATGAATGCATTGCTCATTTCCGTTTACCGACAGTAAACGTGGTTTATGGGCTTATAGATGCAAAAGGAGGTGAATTCAAGATATACACTTGCCGTACCTGATGTATGTGTATGTATGTAAATATACATGTCTTTTAAATAAAGTTTCAACTTTCTCAAGAAGATTAATAGTAGACCAAGATCCCATGGCCGGCAGACATTTATCGTAGCTGAATATTTTTCTTTGAATAGATACCAAAGTAGATAAGAACGAATGGGGATGTTTGGAGATATGCAGTTTTAACTGTAGGGGTTTGACAAGTGTCAAACAAAGTTTGAGACACTATCAGTTTAAAAAAACTAGCTTTGATAAAATAACGTTGTTGGGTATGTACTGTTAAAACTGCATATCTCCAAAAAGCCCCAGCTTTGAAAATTCGGAATGTCCATTCATCCTTATCTACTTTGGTATCTATTCACAGAAAAAAATTCAGCTATGATAAAATGACGTATGTTTGCCGGCCATGGGATCATGGTCTATAAAAGAATAGATCAAGTTTAAAAATGTGTATTTGAAACCGGACGCACAGTTAAAACAAATATTGCAAAAAACTTATATAAAAAAAAAATGCACGCCTGGATCGCACATCGATCCTTTTATTTTCTGTTACATTGAAGGGTCAAAGTTATTATAAGAATAGCTTTTTAATCATCAATCAGTTTTTGAAATATTTGTATTAAATTTTCAATTAAAGAAATGTCAATAAACCAAAAAAAAATATTTTTCAAAAATGTGGGTATTCAAGGCAGTATGTAAATTCTAAAATTTGAAGACTTAACTTCTGCATACAAAATTATATTATGCAAAGGTCCGCCTACACAAAAATTTTGATCGAAATCCGTTGAGCCGTTAATAAGAAAGTTGAAAATAAAAAAACGGGGTTCTATAACAATAATATTAAAAAAATTGCTTTGGGCAAAATGTAGGATAGGTATAGGAATAGGAATGCACATTTTTCTTATTAAAATTTTTAGAGCCGATTTCGAGATAGCTATAGTTTAATTTTATCTTGTTTTAAACAAAACATAGTATA
The DNA here is from genome assembly GCA_910595825.1 of Philhelius pedissequus. NCBI lineage: Eukaryota > Metazoa > Arthropoda > Insecta > Diptera > Syrphidae > Philhelius > Philhelius pedissequus. The sequence continues at coordinate 55,001,565 of OU343160.1, forward strand.
CAAAGTACCGTTGTTTTTTGGTTATTAAAAAAAATTTAAATATCTAATCGAAACACTATAGTAATAAGATTAATTATATTAATTATCTCGAAAACGGCCATAACGATTTTCATATACAAAAATCTGTACACTACTGTAGGCATAGTCTACATTGTAGTTGAAAAGTTTTATACTGGAGGTCCTTCGAATTATAAACAATACTGCATACCAACATTTTCGAAAACATTTTTTTGGATTTTGAAAAAACAAATAATTTTTTTTGAAAATTCAATATTTCGAAAATGGATGATGACTTTTTTTCGATATTTTATTTTTAAGCTTATATACCAGGCATGGCCAAATTGCGGCTCGGGAACCGCATGCGGCTCTTTGAATGAATAAATGCGGCTCTCGAAAAAATAATATAATAATACATATTTAATAATTTATTCAAATTGTTATCAAATTGAAGGTAAAAAATTCGTATAATTCTTAATATAATATGATTTAATAAAATCAATTATTATATTTGTGTATATTTTGTGCTCTTAATCGAAAATGTCTACATGTGGGATAATATCCTTAATTTAGAACAGATGTGTTTGGATTCACTTGAGATTTTCGGTTTTATGCAAAAGCCGTTCATTACAAATATAATACGGTAAATATACAATACAAAACAAACAATACAAACAAAATATACAATACAACCGCCGTAATAAAACTTCCGAACGAGCTTATATGGTGCTGGAGGAGTATGTGCCTGTGCTGTGTATACTTCTGGTACAGTAAGGTGCGCTGGCCACGCTACTTCAATGCCTTATTGAGCGAATTACGTTCAAATGGTTTATCCCCACCAAATGAGAGGAATCTGTAAATACGGAAATCGACAGATACTTAGAACCAATGGACGAAACAATTCAACGAACAATGAACAGGACAATACACGAAATACAAAGCACGTAACGCAACATGTACCATAACGCGACCATTGACGCACTACACAGACAAAAAAGTGGACTAGTGACAGGACTAAAACGCTAGTACAGGCGGTTTACTGACACACGTGATCTGGAGATTAGGTCGTCATTCAAAAACATCAACCGACTGATCGAACAAAACTATAGGTTGTCCATTTATTTGTATTGGGACACTAAAATTCGAGCCGCTAACTCGCTTGAGACCCGAGTATGTTTCCAAAAATTAATTAGATATTCAGGAGAAAGGATCAAAACGATCTTCGGTGTCTTAACCTCCAGAGGACGACAGAGAACAGGGACTTATATTCTGACAGCATGCATAGAAACAGAGGAAGCCGTATTGGACGATGCCCTCTATATAATCTAGGATCCGCAGGTGGAGGCTGTGGGGGCTGCTTATCAGCAAGTGTAGGAGGTGAATGCTAGCATTCGCCCGAATCATGACTTGGAAAACAGAGCACTGCTTCATCACACCTGGCTGCGGAACGATATGATGCAATGGCGATCTGAGAACCTTGGTTTTAGCGGTTTTATGGATGAAGATTTGGCAAACGCCATAATCGGCGAGCGAAATGGGCCTAGTTCCCTATTAATTTCGAAGACCGAGCTCCAGTTCATGGTATATCCAACGTTGTACTACGACATTTTCCTCAAGAAGCAGTTGAGATTTATACCACACTGCTTAACAACGTGCTGAATAATTCATATTATCCAGTGTGGTGTAAGACAGCTGTGGTGCATCCTCTCTTGAAAAAGGGAAAGGGCAGTCTCAGGTTGATAAGTCTTCTTCCGAGTATCAGCAAGGTATTTGAAAAGATAGTTAATAGGGCTCTGTTCAAGTGGGCGGAGGAAAAAAATATCATCCCGAATAATCAGTTAGGCTTTAAGGTGGGACATGACACAATTTATGCCTCGTAAAAACGGTTTTCTGATATCCAATGGAACAAATCTAAAAACCAGTGTACGGGTACCTATCTGGTTGATTTAAAGAATCCCTTCGACACCGTTCATTTAAGCACAAATGAACATTTAACGGATTAATTCGCACCACGCTTACTAACTCTGAACCCAATTTCAGAAAATGCTCGGCTAAGTTACAAACACACATGCCAACTAAGAGCAAACAATAACTTAATATAAGTATATGTATGTATATGTTTGAAGACGTGTTCAAAAAAATCAAAATTCTATACCAACTGATGTTTTTGATAGTTTATTTTTATGTTGCCTCCTGTCACGACAGACTTAGAATTCTTCTCTTCTTGGAGTTAAGCTTGGCCACCCCTGTAATATACATATAGCTTAAATAGATACCTACAATTGCCATACCATATTTTTTTTAAAGAAAAAAATTAAAGAAATTTTGTATATACAAAACATTGTAAAAGGCTTTAAATATATATTTAGCCGTTTCTAATAATAATTTACAAAATACTGTGCATTCGATCTGATCGAATATAAGAGCAAGTAAGTACGTTGGATCCAGTAGTGCATTTTATTTTTCAATTTTATTTCCTATGTAACTATATCGCAAGAAAAAAGTATCCATGTCAGTTGTATACTAAGTTCTTACCAAAAATTACAATTTATACCTACTTTAAATTTAGAAATTATTAAACAAAAGTTTGTTTACAATATTGCATTTATAGAGGGAATTAACAATTAAAAAAGTGGGCGTGGCCATTCGGCTTTTGTTTTAGCGAAAAGTTCCATTACAAAATTTTAGGTGTGTAACGGGTGATTTTTTTGCTACTTGGTTTTTGACGTTTATATTTTTGACAGATCACACATGACAAATTCCACGAACATTTGACATTTCGATTCAGTATTGTTTGCCATTTCATCATGAATAGACTTACGCCTGAACAACGTTTGCAAATTATTGAAATTTATTATCAAAATTCGTGCTCTGTGAAAAATGTGTTTCGCAAGCTACGTCCGTTTCAGCGACGAGGCTCATTTTTGGCTAAATGGATACGTGAATAAGCAGAATTGCCGTATTTGGAGTGAAGAGCAGCCAGAGGCAATTCAGCAGCTACCAATGCATCCCGAAAAATGCACTGTTTGGTGCGGTTTATGGGCAGGCGGCATCATTGGGCCGTACTTCTTCAAGGACGATGAAGGCCGCAGGGTTACGGTCAATGGAGAAAGGTACCGTTCGATGATAACAGATTTTTTTTTGCCGAAAATGCAAGAATTGAACTCGGTCGACATGTGGTTCCAATATGAAAACGAAAAAAAAATATAATACAAATAGGCGTGTCAGTGGGTGGATTTTATTTAGTTTAGTTTTGAAACAAATTCGTAACTTAGGTGAACAAGCATGAAAGTTAAAAAAAAAGATCGAGTATTTTCCAGTATTATAATTGGCAACCCAACTAATATACATGAGTTGGTAATAATTGAAGTAAATAATTATATGGTATAATGCGCTCTCACATTCACAGAGCGAGCGATTAAAAAATAAAATTCAAGACTGGATCGTACGAACTTGCTCTTCTTGGAGCTAACAACTTAAATGTAGCTTAACATTAACGTTGTTTAGTAGGAAGGTAGTCTAGTTATGCAGGTTTGAAGCCGATGTAAGGAGAATTACCTTGATTCTTTTTACCTTGATAATTTTTTTATGTATAACATTTTGAAAACATTTAAAAAAAATTGAAACGCCATTTTGAAGATATTATTAATATACCCTTGTGGTCATTTTCATAGAATGAAATCTACAAATCCATATATTAAATACAAATTACAACAAAAACAAAATTTATTCAAATTCTAAATATTTATAATAACAATAATAAAAAAAAAACGAACAAAAATAAATTCCATTATAACAATAGTCATTTTTTTAACAAAAAATTAATAATTTATAAAATAAGTTTGACCATATAATTAAGTCACCTGAAAAAAAAAAGAAAAATATGAAGAAAAAAAGCATTTTTTTATAATTTTTTTAAGCGCACCGTTAATATTTTGTAGGATAGAATTTCTGGTTTGATACCGCAGATATTCTCCTTGGCATGGAGTCCACCAAACCTTTGCATTGCTCTACGCTAATATATTTCCACTCTTCCTGCAAAATACTGCAGAGAGTAGTCTTGCTGGTTGGTTTTTTTGCAGAAACTTTTTTTTGAGAATGCCCCACAAATTCTCTATGGGGTTTAAGTCCGGTGACTGCGCTGGCCACCCCAAAACATTCACTCTACGCTCTTCAAGGAAAGATTTCACAACTCTTGACGTGTGTTTGGGGTCATTATCATGCTGGAAGATCCATCCTTGGGGTAATTGGTTCTGGTAGTCGCCGAGAAGATTTGTGTCCAGTATATCCCGGTAGTCAACACCTGTCATTTTGCCGTTTATTTGACACAGCGGACCGACACCATGGCTTGTGAAACACCCCCAAACCATTATACAATAGCCACCATGCTTTATGGTCTTTTTGGTGTATTTTGGGTTCAGCTCAGCATTTCTGGGACGTCTTACATACGGTTTGCCATCATTTCCATAAATGTTGACCTTCACCTCATCACTCCATACCACTTTACTCCAGAAGTCTTGATCTTTTCTGACGTGGTCCCTTACAAACTTCAATCGGCTTTTTAAATTTTTTTTGCTGACATTTGGCTTCTTGCGCGCTATTCTGCCATGCAAATTATTTTCAGCCAAACGCCTTCTGATGGTTCTGGCATCTCTGACATAGTGGCTTTCTTCCAAAACAGCTCTTATTTGAGTGGATGTCATAAAGGGATCTTTCTTGCAAATTTTTGTGATGACCCTGTCGTCCTGGGCAGTGGTTTTTCGCTTTTTAATTCGAGGACGGTTGTCGAATGAACCGAATTTTTTAAAGTGGTTAATAGCATTGACCACTTGACCTCGAGATAAAGTGGTTGTATTAACCACTTCGGAAATTTTTCCCAAATTTCGGTATGCTTCCCATATTATTCGCCGTTCCCCTGGAGTGGAAGATTTATTTTTGCCCATATCCAAATTGAAAATTTTAAATCAAAAATAAATTATAACATAATTTAATATCATAAATAACAATTTCCACCAAAAAAAGACATTAAACTTATCTCTTTGACTCAGTAACATAAGCTGACTTAATAATTTGGCCACTGCACAAATCACATAATTGTATCAAAATTTACCGTTATGTGAAAAAGGAAAAAAAACGTTTGTGTACAAAGTACCATCGTTGTTGTCATCGAATGACAACAAATAATCCGTTATTGAAAAAAAACAATAACAACATTAGTTGATGCAAATGTAAGACAAACAAATGTTTTAAATCTTCTAAAAATGCCATGACTTAATTGTATGGCCACATACATATAAAATTAAGATTAAAATCGATTTTTCAAAAAAAAAAAATTATTTGTTTTTTAAAAATCGAAAAACTTTTTTTTTCAAAATTTAAATTTTCAGTTTTATTAACAATTAATCGTCTTAATCGATTTATCCAATATTGAAAAAGTCGAAAATATGAAAATTGGTTATATGGGAAGTACCCGTTAATAAGTACGCAAAAATAAATATTTTTATTCTTGAAAGTTGACTATACTAATCTAAGAACACACACATTTTTTTTATAAAAATTCTTGCAGTCGTTTTCGAGAAATACATTTTTTTATTACCTAACGGTTTTTTAACATTTGTATGGGAGGTACCGCTGTTTTTTATTTAATGAGTAGAGTTTTTTTCACTATTCAAAATAATATCAGAAAACTAAGTTTTCAAGAAGTTTTCGATATTTTGAGTTTTCAAAAAAAAGGTTTTTTTTAATTTGCAAATTTTTTTTTTGAAAAAAATTGGTTTACAATAGTGTTAAAACTTCTTAGGAGCTTCTGGGTAAAAAATTTAAAAAAAAATGAAATAAACTGTTTCCCATAAAATCGAAAACCAAAAAATTGGCATACTACTGGAGGTACCAATAATAACAATTTTTTTCCTAAAAGAAAATTACCAAAATGTGCCTACTTGCGCGGATTTGTTTTTATAAAAATCGTTGGAGCCATTTTCGAAAAAAAAAGATTTACATTTTTGGCCAAAAAAAAAATTATGGGAACTACTGTTATTTGTCGTCTTAAAAAAAATTTAAAAACTTCTGGGCATATAACCGAAAAAACAATATGTACCAACCTTGAAGCAAATCCATTCAACCATTTAGGCTGCTGACTCGAGTACACACAGACAGACATACGGAATTGGGGGACACACTTTTTTGGTGTTCTCTATGATCGTAATGTTATGAATTTTTTTGCACGAATCCATAACTTGCCTTATCGTACTTATAATCGCAAGTAAAAACCGGATGGGAGATAAATATTTGTAAAGGCAATAGGACGAATAAAAAAAATATAAGGTATCTACGCATAAATCTAATTAATTGTTGAATATCCAGGCATGAATTTATTACTAAGTAGAGGCAGCTACCTTGGATTTGTAAATATCAAAATTCCTGCCAAAAGTGCTCCTTTGAATACAAACAACCTAGGTAAGCAAATTATTTTAATTGAATATTCTAGGTCAATCCTACCAAAAATCTGATTTTGTACATCAGCGTTGTTGTGGTAAAATAAATAGCCAGAGTGTATTTGAATAACTAAAGAATAGCGCATAGAATATTTGAAACCAGCGCAAACACAACCAACAAAAAAAAAAAAAAAAATAAACAGTTAAATAAAATTCCATCAGCTTAGCCCTCTCATCACAATAAATTGATAGTCGAAGCTGCAACAGTTCCACAGTTATACGACTATATCCCGCATAGCCATCGCCAGAAATGTTTTAATGTAAGTAAACGGTGCAATGTTGGTTGAAAATCCAAAATACGAGTGCAATCTACCGTCGCGTCATAGCACACCCAAACCCACCAACCAGCAACAAAACGACGACGTACAAAACACAAAGTTCTGCCGGAGAATTATTTACAGGATTTGGAACGTAAAATAAAACGGCTGCTGAAAACACACTATAAGCTTCGTTCAATGGCTTTAATGCTTTGCTTAAATATTTACAAAGTGACTTTTTAATCCGTGACCTAGCGCAGTGGAAACTCCTGCGGAAACTTATGACCATTTCGCCAGTGCCAACACACCATCATTATTATCATGAAAATCGACAAGGACATTCAGTGGTGTATACATATTTACTAGTATTGCGTAAAATTGGGGAAAGTAAATTATAATGCACAATGTATTCAAAAACTATCCTGTGCACTTTCCTCTCTCTCTCTCGCTCGATAGTGTAAAGGACGAGGGTCATTTCAATTTCAAATTGGATTGATTTTTTTCAACAAAAAATTGCTAAACCTGCTGCTGGGTCGTAAAGTAAATTTGCCAATAAAATGAATTAACATCACAAGTAGACCTACATTTAAATTGAACCTAATTAAATCTTCTTTGTGGATATTTATTGCGATTGTTTGAATATTTATTGCAATGCTTGTTAATTTATTTCTACCACAATTGCACGCGATATACATATAATGTGTTTGTGTTGTATGAACGTGTGTGGTCGTTTTTATTTTAAACACGTAGGTAGTTTTTTTTTTTTTTTAATGACGGTTCGTGAAATTATTTGGAACAGAAGGTTATGACGGCCGAGTATTAGTTTTTGATTAAGTAAGTATTTTATTTCTTGCATGTTGTTGTTGCGGTTTTGCCGTCAGCTCAGTTAGATTTTTATTTATTCAGCTCCTGATACATGGAGCTTATGTGCCAAAGATAAGACAGCCTTCAATGCTCTGCGATCACGGGCACGCGCTGTTTCCAATCAATCATCCATACTCCAAGCGGTGGGGTCCGCACCGACTTTGTTCTAAAGCCCGAGGTTCGGTCTTCCTCGTTATCTCGAACCTGGAGGCTGAGATTCCCTTGGTTGGATCAGTATTATCCAATCGCTCGCTGTGTGGATGTTTTGACTTTTTGGACTACACCCATGTTCACTTGTAAAGCTCGTTGAGTTTATGGTTATATCTTCTCCTCCATTTGCCCTCCTTGCACATGGGACAAAATAACAGTCGAAGTATTTTTTTTTGCCAAAAGAGCCTAGTATCAGCTCTCATTCTTTTTTTTTCTGCGTAAGGATTTTTAAACATATTTGTTTGATTGCCAAATGTTAATGTTTAATCCAAAGGAAGTTGAACGGAACACCTTAAATACTTCGAAGTGTTGTCCTCAATCAGTTTAAGACGCAACAGGTTTCTTAAATCATTGTAAAAGCCCTTAAAGTGAGGCACGTTGGGAGCGGCCGATGATGTAAATATCATCCGAGTACGAAAGTACAGTACTTGGAGTGTTTTGTGGAAGATAGTGCTATCTAAACCCTGCACATTTTTGGAATACTTCAGAGGAGTTATTCCCCTATTGTACGTTACACAGCGAGTTTTCGACAGTCACGCTACATAGTTAGTAATGGTGCAGTGGATAAAGTGCTTGATTGCTAACTTAGACGTGTGGGTTCGATCCCAACGCTAGACGCATTCTTTTCTATACCTCCAATTTTAATTGGATGCCGCCCATGGGTTAAAATGATATAGTTAATACCTTGTTCTCAAATCCACTGTGTCAACAAAAAATTCTTTCCTAAAATTCTCTTTCTTCTAACTAGTGTCGTGCGATTCAGGTTGCACTTAAAAGACCTTAAGTCTTACAGGCATATAGTTAAATAAAAAAAAAGGAAAAAAAGTTGGATAAATTTTGTTGGGATCCCGAGTTCTTTCATCGCTATATAAAGCTCCTAGCGATCAATGCTATAATATACGGCTTTGAAGTCGATGAAGACATGGCGAGTTTCGATTCGTTATCTCTTCATCTTTTTCGACACCAACCAAGGTAATTTGAGATGTCGTTGTACCTTCTCTCTGCCCAACCGTTGGAGGAATATGTGCTCCAAAAAAGTAATTACTCGCATGCTATGGGGTGTTAGTTCGTACTTCCATAATTAGCTTAAATTATTAAGTTAGGTTAGTTTAGTAAGGTAGGTTAATTATTTTAGCTTAAATTAAGTTGTCAGCTTAAGATAAATAGCTCGATGATGGATATAGCTGCTTAATGACCGATAGTATGGCTTTCATATCAATAGGCACACTGTTCATGTGATGGTAATATCTCACCGAACAGATGTGAATCGCTTCGGAGAAATTAAGTATTATTGAGCTTGATATTTCAAAACCATTATATAGAGTTTGACATCAAGATGTCTTATCGAAAATGTGTGCACTTGGCAAAATGAATCTCCTCTTCGTCAGATAAGAAATTACCTTTCGGACCGCTCAATACAAGTTATATTGGACAGTTTCAATTGGAATTCATGAAATAAATGCTGTGCCACAGGGCGCCGTTCTGTCACAGACTCTCTTTCTCATTTTCATTAACGATCTCTGGCCTGAAATATCGATTCCAATATAATATTGTTTTGCTGAAGACATTACCCTCAGCTTTTCATATTCGTTCTTAGATTCACACCCATGTCCTTCGGGAGTGGAACTTAAACTTCAGCGTACTATAAGCTCTTTAAGTTCTGATATCGACAGCATTTCGCAATAAGAAATAAAAAACCGCGAAGAATTTAATGCTTCAAACACGCAATAATAGGCATTTTTCTTTTTTAGCTTAGAGAAGAGTCTGAGTTGCCCCATAATTTGCTTGTGTTTCTTTTTAACTCAGAGCATGCACAGTTCCAAATGTGTGTTTCTTTTTTCGTTCTGAACATGTGTAGATCGCACTCGACGTGCTCGAAGATAATCGACTGAGCATATGTAAGTAAATTGCTGATCGCACCAAATGCCATGTGTGCCAAGAAGGAAAATGTGAAGAAAAAATTAATTAGATACATAAGTTGGCGAAACAAGTTGATCGTGTATCAGTGTAAAAAAAGGGTAGGTTTTGTGTTATATTGCTTTATATGACTAAAATGGTTCTGATTTGTGTGGTTCAAGTGTGTTTAAGAAACATATCAGTGTTCAGAGCTCGCTCTGTTTGGAACAAGTTCACTGCATAATAAATGTGTTCGAAATCTGTTCAGTGCTCTGCTCTGAACGAAAAAAGAAAAACATTTTTTTTTTGTTGAGGAGTGGCCCTCCTCCAATACCTTTGTCAGTGAGTGGCAGTTGTATCGAGAAAACTGAACAACTTTCGATTCTCGATATGTGCGTCACCGACTACCTATTGTGGAGTGACCACATATTCGATGACGTCAATAACGCAACCAAAATTTTGGGTTTTCTGAGACGATGCAAGAAATATTTCTCACCTTTTGATCTGGATGTAATAAAAGCCTACATTTGTCTAAAGCTTCTATAGCCGGGATACAACTGCCATATCGGGACTGATGCTTCTATAGCTTGGGCCGAATTCAGAAAAGCTTTAAAACGATAATTGATAGAACTTTTATACCAGAAACAATTACTTATCCTGAGCACTGTTGTGTTTCATGCCTCTCATTTTTTGTATCGATATTTTTATAATCAAAGTTCTAATGAAGCAGCCAGTTGCATTCTTCCCCTAAACATATTCAACCGTTATACTCGCGCTTCCCTAAGCTAAAGTATTTAAGAATAATTTTACCAATTATTTGAGAATTATTAATAATTGAAAGCCTACGAATTATTAAAAAGACATTTTTTTGAAAGTTTCGGAAAAAAACTCTTTTTAACAGTTTTATGTTTTTTTTTTGAATTTGCGAAAAAATATTTTACGAAATAAAAAATTATTGATGTAAAGTGTCTTATTAAGTCCAAAAAATGTTTAATTACAAAAAAAACTTTTCAAACACCCAAACTAGACCCACCCCAAATCCTATAATTGGACTCAGCAGAACGGCAATATGCCCACTTAAGCGACGTGCTTTTTTCACAAAAAATTATACATCGAGCTTTTAGGGAAAAAAGTGTCAATTTGCATCCCTCTAGGACGCCTAGGTTATCCGCAAATCGTCTTTAAAGATAATAGTTGGTTTGTCGTATCGTGCGCTAGATCAATGGAATGGTGCCTCTCCCTAGAATACAAATATGCCATTTTTAACTCTCTAGGAGGCTTGGATTAGCCGCAAGTCAAAAAATTAAAAAGGAAAATAAATGATTTTATAAAAATGATTGGAGAACCGTTATTCAGTTTCGGTGAGTCTACAAAAATATTTAAATCCAAAAAAACTTTGCATACACCAAAACTCGACCCCACCTCAAGTCTTATATTTGATCAAGCAGGGGGGCAGCATGCCCTCCATTATTTGCCGTGATGACAAATAAAAATTTCTTTCTAAAATAAAAAATCAATCATTTCTGCGTACTGGTAAAAATCAAGAAATAGTATTAGTTTAACAGATAAAGATAGCAAATGCTGGGAATTGGCAATCGTGATACGGGAATTCGTTTTGCGGGCAATCTTTATCAGGGAAATCTTTATCCTGAGATTTTTTTCCAGGAAATCATAGCCAACCCAAATTTAATTAATTTCCTTTTTTATTTGCGATATGTACTATAACTATAAGGCAAGTTATGCATTCGTAAAAAAAACTCTAACATTCAAACATGACGTTACGATGATAGAGATTACCAGAAAAGTGGGTCTCTCAATTCCGTCCGTCTGTCTGTCTGTCCTCGTGTCTGCAGCCTAAACGGTTCGTTGGGTTTGCTTCAAACTTGGTACATATTTTGTTTTTTCGGTAATATGCTTACACGTTTTTTTCATTTGTTTTTTAAGATGACAAATAACAGTAGCTCCCGTACATTTTTTTTGTATTAACACAAAAATCTTATTTTTTCAAAAAGGGCTTAATCGATTTTTGAAAAAATTCAGTTCATTATGAAGGGGAAGGACATTTTGATATTTTTTTTTGAAAAAATGGTTATTTTTGGTACCTTAGTAGAAACATTTTTTGGTTTTTGATTTTCTAGGAAACGGTTAATTTGATTTTTTTGAATTTTTTTTACCCAGAAGTTCCCAAAAAGTTTAAACACTATTGTACCTAAGCCAACATTTTTAAAAACAATTTTTTTCGGAAATTAGTTTTTTTTTGAAAAGTTGAAAAGTAAAAATTTCTAAAACTACAAAACAGTTAAAAAAATTATGTACTTGCCTAAAATAAAAAAACAACGGTACCTCCAACACAAATGTAAGAAAATCATTAAGAAAAAAATGTAGGTATTTCTCAAAAACGGCTACAAGAATGTTTATAAAAAATGTGTGTGTTCCTAAATTAGTACAGTCCACTTTTAAGTATAAAAATATTTTATTTTGCGTACTTATTAATGGTACTTCCCATAGAACCACTTTTCAATTTTCGACTTTCTCACTATAGTATTAAGCGAATTAAATTATTTTTTTTATGCAAATGATCCCTAAAAGTTTTATTGAAACTGTATACTCAAATTCTGAAAACAAAAAGCATTTTGATTTTAAAAAATAAATATTTTTTTTTTGAAAAATCTATTTTTCAAAAACCAGTCACTGTTTTTTTTTTGAAATTTGAATTTTATGTAATTATATATAATAATTTCTTCAAAACGGCTTTTCAATTTTATTTTTAAATGTTTTTAAGATTGTATACATACAAAAAAAATTATTCATTTGAAAAACCGCTACAACGATTTTTGATTTTTTTGTATATACTCGTACTCTTATTCATCCAGGAATTCATATGGCATCCTTGTTTTTCCTCAATTTATCACAACTAAGCAATATAAAAAACATTTAATTATATGTATTATCCATATAATTTCTACCTTATCTTTATTCCCTCTTTACTAATTTTTGAGTACGTCACTGAATACTATATACAATAGGTGCGTTTTTTTGCAATCCGCGGGGGAATTGGTTGAAAAAAACGACCAAGGCGCTTAGTGAAATACACTTGGTAGCACTATTTATTAATTTGCAAGATGACATTTAAAGAACAGCTGTAATGCAAGAAAAAAATAAACATTACTGTTTGCCTCATTCTCATTCTTCTAAAAATCATCGGGTTGATTTGTTTTGTGTAATTTCCATATATTTATTGAATTTAAAATACTTTTCTATTAAAATAACATAAAAAGAACCAAATTAATTATTGTTTATACACAATAATGTGAATCAAGTAATTTGAAAATTGAAATCAAGTATTTTGGAAATTGTTTTTAGCCGATGTGATTTTCTTTTAATTTAATTTTCACAAATACTTGAAAACTACCCCATTCGTCGGTCACTGGTGACATGATATTAGTGGACGAGTTGCTTATTCGGGCGGTACGCTCAGTCCCTATGTCATTAGGAATATAGGTCTGGGCAAGAGCAGACGACGATCCAGAAGATTGAAGTATGCCAAGGATGTAGCACAGAATCTGTATTGGGTTGCTCCCGTGTACAACAAAATGCAGCCGAAAACAATCTTCTCAGAGAAACCTTTGTTTTGTTGTTCATTCAATTCTTGTTAATTGAACGAATATCAACTTCAGGAAATGCTTTTTTATTTAATAATAATTTTACAGTTAAGTTTTAATATACCTCTAATAAAAATATACGCAAAAATAAAAATCGCTGTAGAAGGTTGTGGCTCATGGCGAGGTGGAAAAAACCATAGAAGCAATACAAAAGCGAAAAATGTAAAAATTGATTTGTTGTTGTGTTGCGGAATTTATATTAAAAGGTAGATTAGGTTAGGTTGACATGGCCATCACGAAAACAACTGACACACTTAGACCAAATGCTCAACCAAACCAAACAAAATTGATAATTATCTGACATATAAAAATGTCAGTTTTGAAGTTTCTATACATTTTATCGATAACTTTGTGAAAAAGTTTTTGGTAGCACAGTTTTTATCCTCTCCAATAGCTAAGCCCCGAGAATTCTCTGGGTTTAAGCTAAGCACCCCCGGGGATTAGTTGTTGTTGGATTTAGTATGCAAATTGTTAATCCTACTCATCGTTTTTTTCGTCAAATTTCCCCGGGGCTTAGAAAAAAACACGAGTAATGTAACTAATTACTAATATTATAAATGTGAAAGTTTGGATGGGTGTTTTTTGCTCAAGAACGACAAAACGGCTGAACGGATCTGGATAAAATTTGGCACATGGACGCACACATACTCGATTATCACATAGGTCGTTTTTATCCCGAAAAATGGAACCGAACAGTTCCTATGCCTATATGGGAGAGGCTTATATATGAACAAAATATATACTTGGTTGTTAGTTCCGCATTCATGCATCAACCATTGAATGGATTTTAATGAAATTTGGTAAGCAGCTGGAAGATTATCCATGATTTATTTTTCCCAACTTTATTTTTGTAATTCTTACTTTTTGAATTCAATATTAAATGTTCGCTTTGTTCGCGAACATGACCATATACGACGAACATCGAAGGCAACGAACCCGACAAAATCTAAATTTTTGGCCAGCAGGAAGAGCACAGCGAGCGCGAGCATACTAGGCGAGCATGTTCGTAGTTTGTGCCTACATTCAACGACTGAAGGGTTTTGAATGAGATTTTGTAGGTGGATAGATGATTTCATTAGATTCCCGTGGTCCGTAGCATCGCACGGCTATCTGCTAGTTTATATATACTTTTGTGTCTTCAAAAATCACATGAATATTATGTATGTATATTGCGCGTTAATTATAAAGTAAATCAAGCACTTTATCTACTGCGCCATTGCCACCAGTAAATCCATAACCTAGACTTAAATATATATTTGAAGCTAGGTACCTATGTATATGTATGTAACTATTCCCTGAATCTTACATTCAACAATTCATTATACAGGGTGGCGCACGAATCGTGCTACAAAAATAAAACGTAATAACTTTTTTCCAGTGTTAGTAACCGGCTTATTTTTTTTTTATTTTATAGGCTACAAGTTAGATTTATCAAAATGAATGCCTGTGATACTTAAAAGGATTTGGATAGTGCAGCGATACCATTCTTTGCAGTCCGTCATTTCCATCCAAAGGGAATTTAGGCTGGAGTTTGCGGTACTCCCCCCAATAGATGGACCATTATGAGGCTGGTGAACATGTTTGCCGAATCTGGAAGCATCGAACGAAGACGGTATTATTGAGATCCCAATGCTCGGGTTCAGGATAGAATCGTGGCTGTTGTACCGGCAATACAGGCAAATCCAAGTGTTTCGACTCCAAGCTTATCGGGACAAATTGGAGTTAGCAGACGGTCATTACAACGGATACTTCATGATGACTTAAACTTGTTTCCGTACAAAGTCCAAATTACAAGCAAGTTAAGCCCTCAGGATTTGCCTGTTCGCCTAGAATTTTGCCGAAAAATGATTGTAATGGCCGAAGAAGACAACACATTGATAAATTGTTTGTTCATGTCTGATGAGGCCCATTTTGACTTAAACGGCAATGTTAACAACCAAAATTGCCGTACATGGAGTGAATCTAACCCACAAATGCTCCATGAGACCGAACTGCACCCAGGACGAGTCACTGTGTGGTTCGCAGTTTCATCAATACATGTCGGGCCATACTTCTTTGAAGAAAACGGCGTAACACAAACTGTCAATAGGGACCGTTATTTAAAGATGTTGAAGGAGTTTTTTTTACCCAGAACTTCGCCGAAGACGTATCCCTTTCAGCGGGATTTTGTTTCAACAAGATGGAGCAAGTTCACACGTAGCCACACAAGTTATGGCGTAGCTCCAATGAAAATTCCCAAACAAATTGATATCCAACTGCATTTTCCGCTGGCCACCAAGGTCACCTGACCTGGCTGCACCAAATTTTTTTATGGGGTTATGTCAAGCAGGAAGTGTACAAAACAAAACCCAGAAACTTGACTGAATTGAAGCAGTTCATTAAGACGATAATGAAGTGATCCCAATTTCAACCCTTCAGGCCGCTATGAACAATTTACTGATCAGGTGCCGCATATCCGTGGATGAGCTTGGAGGTCATTTGCGGTCTATCGTCTTTAAAAACCATTAGTTATTTAAAATAAAATTTAATTTTTAATCCAATAAAAAAAATTAATGAAATACATCGATTAAAATAAAAGTTATTTAAATTTCTTATTGTAGCACGATTGGTTCGCCACCCTGCACTAAGAATCAAGGTAATCTTACCTACATTGGTTTTAAACCTGCATAGGAGACTACCCAACTACTTAAAAGCGTCAACGTTTAGCTACATAACAGTTATTACCTACAAGAGCAAGATCGTACGATCCATTTGTGTATTTTATTTTAATATAGCTTAACGGCGAGTATTGTGTGCTTGTTTACTGTAAATCAAATTTTACAGTTGACCCGACATACAAAATATTACATCATCTAGCAGAAATGTGATTATGTTATCCCACCATGTATAAACAATAAGACGTCAGTTTAATTTTAATATGCGCTATTTTTTAGCAGGAAACAGAATAAAATTAAAACCAATCTAAATTCTTCTTACATATTTTTTCCAAAACCTAAACACCTTAGATAATTATGTTGAATATTTAACAAAAAACAAAAAAAAAATCATTTCTTCGTCATTCCCTTCCTCTGCTCATAAAAAAAATATCAACACAATCCCTGAAGATGTAGCAGCCAATTTAAATTCTCATTATGAAGCATTACTCTCGGTTTCGGCTCTCTGCTCGAACACCAATGAAAAATTTCACTTTTGCTGCTCCCTTCACCAATATATATGCATATGTACATGATATGTATGTTGTTGCAACACATAGTGAATCAGAAGCCCCCCGTCATCGTCGTCGTCCTTAACAACTACATATATGAACTAAATTCAAAATCAACATCCTTTTGAAATTCATGCCACCATAAATTTCATGTTAACAAACAGAATTAGCGCATATGTGGTATATAGCTAATGTATTATGTGTTTGAATAGAGCACACAGAGCCACTCATACATTTTTATTTTTTAATATTTTTCCAACAAGGAACAAGGAAAACTTGAACGAAATTTTTGGAAAAAGACATGCAGTCATGGGGTTGCCGCCATCTTACTACCCCATCTCTCTAGCAAAAGAAAACATACACACATACAATTATAAATATATATATGTATACTTATATCAAAAAACATGTAGGAGCAGCAGCTGATTTTGAATGTAATATAGAAAGAAAGACCCTAAAAGCCTCCCCACTTACTATGTGCAGCACTGAATGAATGCAGGGCCCTCTCTTGAAACCCCTTGCGATGCTGCATAGTACTTAAATTCTTCAAGCTCGTATTTTATTTGCTCGAGAACCTTTCACTGGATGCTTGGTGCCATTTAGCATGCATACACTTCTTGCCCTTTGGCTGTGTGTACATGGAGAATTGAATGGGATTGTGTTGGAGGCTGGTAGTAGAAAACGATGATGATGATGATGATTGGCAAAAAATTGTAGAAAAAAAATAAAAAAAAAAAAACTATGTGAAAAAACGCACAAGAGGAACTGGCAAATATTTTGCTACTTCAACTCAATGTTTTTGTATTAAAAAATATATATATATATCTATTATGAAGCACACAAAGTATATGCGCGGTGTAGGTTCTCATTGCTCTCAGAGAAGATCCATTCCATAATATGTCCGCATATATTACACGAGGGACCTATAGAGACAGCATATTACGTATACGCCACAGTATCCCACAATCCTATGCTGTACTCTCGGAATCCAATTGGACTTGCATTGCATATTATACGACCGGAAGAATATTGAATTTATTCCAGGAATGAGCACTTTAGGTCTCCATCGCGACCCATGTGCTGATGATGTAGCTGGTCCTGCTGTGCTTGGGGTGTTTGCTCTGAGTGGCAATTCAGATGAGTTTGCTTATTATGTATACCCCCAGTTGGGCTTTTGGTTCTTTGATGTACGAGCACGACTAAAGTGATGCAGGACAATGTGAATGCCTGAATCATTGATATGATCGTTGAGTGAAATCAAAATACTGACAATGACTATGAAATTGGCTATATAGGTATTGTCCGACTGATAATCTAGGAGGAATTTATTTAAAAATTTAATTCTTTCTGTTGTTTTTTCTTTAGAAACAAAAATAAATTTATTATAAAAAATATTTTATATTTGATGAGATAAAGAATTTTACTGACCAATTTATTTAGTTGTGTAGGATTTACACTGTCTAAGAAATACACCAACATTATCAAGTGGGGGTGGCCGTGGCGCGATAGTTGTGTGTTCGCCTGTCAACCTTATGGTCACAGGTTCGATCCCTGCCGTAGTCTATGTCTTCTTATTTTTTCATTAAAAACAAATTCTAAAAATAAATGTCATACAATGAGGTGCTGGTTTACTCACTATATGCTGTTTAGGCATAGAACTAACAACATGTGATTGAGTAAAACTAGTATACCGATAAGATATGACAAAGTATAAAAAAAAAAATTACTGCGAATTATAAGGGACATAGATAAATAAGCTACGGAAATTTCTCCGCATTAGTTCAGCCGCCATCACTGGAGATAAAATCTGAGACAACAACCACCTACAGTCTCTTTCTCTTCCTTAACCTCACCCTCACGCCCGCGCTGTGTTGAAACATTTAAAGGGTATTCATAATCCCTTGAGCGTGTGTAGATTATAAAAAAAAAAAAAAAAAATGAGATCAGCACTGCACTACGTACAGCCCAAAAAGCGAATATATCTTCTAGTTTGCTAATCTGAGCGATTTTTTCGCCAATAATTTCTAGAATAGTTCTATAATAATGACCATTTAAGCTTTCGCAGCTGCAAAATCATATGCAAATTATACCGTAATAGGTAGTTAAACTAAGCGTAGTATTATTTCTAGATACATACTTTGCTTCTTTTGTATCGGGTTATCCATTTTGTGGTTTCAAAAGTAAACGTAAATAAAACACATTTAAAATATTTTTTTTAATGATATTTCTTTCTTATTATAAAGTTTGAACGTTGATATTATGTGCGAAACATTACATCATTTAAATAACCACCACGCGAATTGTTGCAAGCATCGATTCTTTTGAGGTAATTTTCGACCACTTTTTAACACATATTGGGCGGTATCTCAGCCATAACTTGACGAATGTTGGTTTTCAAGTGCTCAAGAGTTAAAGGTTTATCTGCATAAGCACGGTCTTTCACGTAGCTTTATAATTTATGTGCAATATGTGTAAATAATATTCATGTGATTTTTCAAGATACATAAGTTCATATATATAAATGTATAAGGGCCTAGCTACATTGTATATAGTATTCAGTGATGTATACGCAAAAATTCGCAATAATTAAATATAATAAGGTAGAAATAAATGGATAGTAAACATAATTAAATATTTTCATATTGCTTAGTTGTTATAGTTTGAGGGAGAACAAAGATGCCATTTGAATTCCTGGATAAATTAGTATGTTTTTTTTTTAATTATTTTTTATGTATAAAATTTTAAAAACATTTTTAGAATAAAAATACATTTTGAAGAGAATAATAATATATACATAAAATTCAAATTTCAAAAAATTCACTGACTGGATTTTAAAAATCCGTTTTTCAAAAAAAAAAAAATTTATTTTTTAAAAATCGGAAAACTTTTTTTTTGAAAATTTGAGTGTGCAGTTTTATTAACACTCTTAGGCAGCATTTTCGTAAAAAAAATTATTTGAATCGGTTCTTCCAATATTGAGAAAGTCGAAAATATGAAAAGTGGTTCTATGGGAACTACCATTAATAGGTACGCAAAAAGAAATATTTTTATACTATAAACAGTGAACTGTACTAATTTAAGAACACACACATTTTTTTATAAAAATTCTTGGAGCCGCTTTCCAGAAATATATTTTTTTCTTAAGGGCTTTTTAACATTTGTATGGGAGGTACCCTTGTTTTTTATTTTAGAAAAATAATTTCTTTCACAATTCAAGATAATGTCAAAAAACTGCCAAATACGAATATTCGAAAAAAACTAATTAAGCCTTTTTCCATTTATTTTTATTTTGGCTTACAATATATTATTTAATCCTTCTAGGAGCTTCTGCATAAAAAAAAATCAAAAAATCAAAAGAAAATCGAAAACCAAGGAAATGCTTCTGCTAGAGGTACCAACACAATAAAAAGTCCTGCTCTGTTCTTTATGATGCATTTATACGCTCCAGCTAAACCTTTAAGGTCAAGACGGTTTCTTTTCCAGTCTTTACATAGAACTAATTAAATTACGGTTTAAATGAGCCAATATCAAGGGCAATTTTAACGTTCGATGAACTTAGTCAATATATGGACTTACAACAGTCAAGAATTAGCTTCAAAAACATTTTATCTAATTTATTGTCATAAATATTAATTTATTTTATATTGTATAATTGTAATCTTTAAGCAAAGCTAGTAGATGATCAATCAATAAATAAATAATTTACAAAAAATATCAACTTTTTTCCAAAAAAAAAATACCCTTTCCCTTCATTATTGACCTGATTTTTTTTATAAAAATCGTTGAAGCCGTTTTTGAGAAAAATAAGATTTTTGTTTTTGGCAAAAAAAAATATATAGGAGCTACTGGTATTTGTCGTCTTAAAAAAATGAAAAAAATTGCGTGGGCGTAATTCTGAAAAAAAAAACAATATGTACCAAGTTTGAAGCAAATCCACCGAACCGTTTAGGCTGCAGACTCGAAGACAGACAGACAGACGGAATTGAGGGCCTACTTTTTTAGTGTTCTCTGGGAACGTAATATCATGTTTGATTGTTAGAAATTTTTTTTTGTACGAATACATAACTTGCCTTGTAGTACCTATAATCGCGAGTAAAAAGTGAAACTGCGATGAAATCTTCAAATAATCTTATTTATCTCAAAAACGGCTCAAACGACTTTTATAAAAATAGTCAGTAAATTTATGAAGGGAAATGGCATGTTTTTATCTTTAGTGATGTAAAAAACTCAGCTTAAAACATGCCGTTACATTAAACTAATACATTATAAATAACACTGCATACCAAAATTTTCGAAAATAATTTTTTGGGTTTTTGAAAAAAATATACATACATATATTTTTTTTTGAAAATTTGAAATTTCGAAAACAGGCGTATGATTATTTTTTGGAAATTTGGTTTTTAAGTTTGTATTACCTATTATATATTCAAAATTTTCACACCGTTTTTTTTTAGAAAAAAATTGTATGTAAGAAATTATGTAAAAAACGGCCTTCAAAATATATTTAGATTCTTCACAGAAACCTTTTGTTTGCACATATGTAGCTATGTAATTTTTATTGAGTTTTTTTTTGGCCAAGCTACATTTTTTTGAATTATGTTGTCTTTATTTAGTTATTATTATTGCCTACAAGCACCAGGAACGAACATGACCCAGGGGCTCTTGTCTGCCGTGGTACCAGAATATAGCTTCCGGTCGAGCTTCGCAGTCGTGAAGGCTACTTCCAGCTGAGGTCCTTAAGACTAGAGGCCTGGCAACCTCAGATATGCGAATCGCCACCAACCGATGTAGTGGGTAATGGCCGGATACGCATATCAAACAGTTAACGCAGAAAATAACAAAAAAAATTACAGAGTTTGAAAAAATCAGTGAAATCAGATCGAGGCATGTCAGCCTGAGCCGATCAACACCACAACAGAAGAACTATCCAAATGGGATGTACGCATATTTAACACATGCGCTCACGCGGCTGTGAACAACCATATGCCACGACAGTGGCCTAGCTACTACGAGGACAATAGGAACTACTACTGCTAAGTAACTGGTCAGTTCTCGCAAAACCGCACGTTGCTATCCACACCCAGATCAGGATCACGATCCCGATCAGATCTAAACAACTCACATATTGGCACACCCGTCTCGTCACGAGAAATTCCCACAGGCACAACCCCATTGCCGCGAAGTTAAAACTTTGGACAATAGGCGGCGGCCCACAGAACTTAACGATGCCAAGCGGAGGAAATACCACATAGAGAGCTGGCCGCCAGGATGCACAATGCCGCGGATACACTAGCCCCGCACCAACCATGGGCGATCATATAAGGACTTCTTGTAAACAAGGAGACCTGTCCTGCCAACAAGGGTCAGTCCTGGGTGAACCCCTGGTCACACAACAGTGTCTACTACAAGGACATCACATCGCCTTACTGTCGTCGAACACGGAAAGTTCGTTCAGCAAAGATGGCAAAACCTTCAGGCGTGTCCCTGGAAAAAAGAACACGACTGAAATCCCAAACGTCGTTTACCCGAACAATGCCCATGACAGAGAGATCCCTGAAGTAGGCATATCTCTGATACTCAACCAAAACGTGCCTCCAATCCTCTCTCATAACCCCATACGCACACTCCGCCGAACCGGCCAAGGCCCTTTCATGCAAAAATGCATTTAGGGAACCGTGGCCAGTCAACAGAAAGCCCGTGAAGAGTGAGAAATCCAGGTATTCCCGTCTACAAGCTTCAAATACTAAGGGAAGACTTAAAGGTTGCCCCTGCCTTTTCACTTTCAGACCAACGTGTCTGCCATCTGGAGAAAACAGCATTCTTTAACAGGCTTTTTCTATCGCTGACATTCAATGGCTGAATGCCAGCACATTCATCCCAACCAGAAACTAATAATTGCCGCCCTTCCAGGCAATAGCAAAGCGTATTATCGAAGGGGGGGGGCACGAGCTAAGACTTGCAGAGAACCAAGGAGCATTATTCTCTGACATGAGAGAATTTTGCTTCTCCCTGTCACCGTTTTAACAGCATCGTACCATACAGATGCGCCAAATGTTGCGCATACAACAAATAACCCACCGTATACGATACGAGCCGCACGCCTAGACAGGCCCCAGTCACTCTTCAGCACCCTTCTAACTGTAGGAACAAGAGAGGTGAGGTTTTCTCCTACCTGCTCAAGATGAGGCAAGAAACTCATCCTCTCTCCAACGGCGATTCCAAGATACCTGACTTTTGTCACATGTCTCAGACTCGCCTGGCCTGCTCTAATACACGGTGGACGGCTCAAGGACAGCCTGCCTTTTAGCAGCATAATTGATGTCTTATCGATAGCAACCTCAACTCCGACATCCGTACCCCAAGCACGCACCATGTCCACGATCTTCGTGCCCCTGCTTTCCAGCTTAGAACGAGACTGGCCTTCGACAAGGACAAGAAGATCGTCGGCATACGCAATACACTTGCAATACGGCTGCCAAGACATCATTATATTCCAAATATATGGACCGCCGATGGACCCCTGAGGACACCCTCTTTCAGCATTTATATTTACCGAGTCAATTGGATTCACAAAACATGCTAACCTGTTAGAGACGTAACTTCTCCAGATGCCTATCTCTCTACTCCCAACTTCGGCGAGCCTTCATTCAACACAGGTCCAGTTTAGATAGTCGAAGGCTCCTTTGAAGTCAATAAATATGCCTAATACATATTTATTGACAGAACCCTAGAAAATATCTTTAACCAGAAGCCAAGCATCTTCGACACTGCGACCAGGTTTAAAACCGAACTGGAATGGAGATTGCTCAGGGATGCACTCCATTAGTCTGCCCACCAAGACTCTTTCCAGCACCTTTCCAAGTACTGGAAGGAGACTGATGCCGCGGTAGGAGCGAAGACTACTCCTAACCCTATCGCCAGACTTCAGCAGAACGACCACCTTTGCACATTTCCATTCCAGTGGAAAATAATTCTCCCTGAAGCAGCTCGAGTAAAGAGCCATCAAGTATTCAGGGATGGCCGTCCACATGGCTTTCACCATGCAGCCGGTCTGTCGGCGAAACCCGGTGACTTCCTCGATTTAAGCCTAGCAATGGCAAAGCCAATCTCACGTTGTTCCACAATGGGTGTGAGAACAGGCGAGTTCGCGGGTGATCTAACCTGACCCTCTGCCCTGGGGAAAAAGTTTCTCATTAGGACAGATGCGCCTTCCATCCATGACGTAAGGACTCGTCCCCCGTCATGGATGGCCCCTATCTCTAGAAGTGTACTCCTGCCACGACAAACACGATAAAGTTGACCCCAAGGGTCATCACCGTGTTCCTCGGCATAAAATCTGTCCCAATTCGAACATGGCTGCCCGAGCACCTTGACAGTTAAATTGAAATAACTTAACCATCTTAGTACCTGGAACTCGCTCTGTCCACAGCCGCCGAATAAACATGGCAGTCCATGCTTAACATAAAGTGCCCCCGCGGGTTTCCTCGGAAGTCGCAATCACGACAATGAATTGCATTGTCGCACTGGCGCCTCGAATGACCTGACTGGCCACAACGCAAACACACAGACTGCTTTTGTCTGCACCTAGACGTAAAGTGGTCCATAAGAAGGCAACGCTTGCACCAATCCACGAGAGGTTTCGGCCTCACCTGTAAAGAAAAGTGCTGTATATATCAATAACCGACCCCCAAACGGATAGACGAAACTCTCGGCCTGCAGTCGAGGACAACATTAAACCTACCCTGTCCCCTGGTGCACGGGTTGAGGAGTATTACCTCTCTTTTGTATTCCTCATCGGTGAGATTGCATAAATTTAATTTATACAGCCCATCGAGGAAGTCAGTAGAGGAGACAATCCTCTCCATCGAGCGGACCAAGAGTGGTACGCCTTTCTTGGTATCAGCCGAGAGACCCGACTTACAAAGATTTTTGTGCCCGATGAAGGCATCCCTCATGGCCATTGTGGGTGTACGGACAACAAGCTACCCTGTTTGCCAGGAAGCACATTGTGCACCCTGGCACCAACTGCAGGTACCAATTCCTCCAACCCCCTCTTCGTAATTTCCTTGGCAGACTCATTTGCCTTTCCACGGACCACCAATGATCACGTTTCGGTCGGCTTAACTGGCATTGGTACAGGTAATTTTACCTGCCCTTTTCCTATCGAACCAGAAACGGTGGCCGCACTTGCTACTTGAGCGAACGAAGGCCGCTCATTCACCCTAATGCGAAGCCACAAGACTTTACATCCACTGAGTGACCACCGGCCACCTGACGTCCTACAGTAGCCGCATTACCTGCACCTGCCTTAACAACGTTAGAATTACCCTCTCATCACTTTTTACACTATCTAATTCCGCACTAACCCCTGCACTAGAGACACTAGGGGTTGGAGGCACCTGAGCTGCCACCTGGGGAACCTCCTCGACCACCACCTTCCGCACTACCTCAGAGACAAAGGAGGTGTGTGAAGCCTTCTCTGCTCTCCTCTTTCTGGCCTTAACCTCCTCGGAATACTTTCCGTATCCATCGCAGAAGATGAAGTATATCCTACGATACCCTTCTTCTTAACCCTCTTTACCTTCTTCTTTGGGTTCTTAATGTTGCCTGGACTTTTCTCCTCTGAGTTCTTAAGGAGGAACTCCGCCCTGCGGGACGTCTCCCCCCCATCAACAACTACTGGTTCGTAGTCCGAATCAGGTTCAGAGGATAAACCCCCGCCTTGATCGGCCAACGGGACTCTAATTCCGCTCATAACTCAACTAAAACTAATTACTTAAAAAACTAGAAAAAATGTATGAAAAAGTTGCACGCCAAAAAATTTCAAAAATTAGTTTTTTTCGAAACAAGTTGCACGCACCTTTTTTTGAAGTCGACATATACCTAATATAAACTCTCTAGCGCTTAAGACTAAAAAGTTGAAAAAAAAATGTCCAATAATATAGTTATAATCACTCACCTGAATAACTTAAATCACTAAGAAAAATTAAAAATAAGCAACATTATGTAACACCCTTTATCAGGCAAAAGAGTTAAATAGAATTCCAAAATACTCTTCCGGAGTACACCCACACTACGATGTACCTCCACACAGAAAGGCACCGCGCACTACCGAAGCACGAATAAAGAGAAAAAACAAAAGAGATTATTCAGTTAATTAACACTAATTGGATCACGCCACTTCACTATACAATTTAAGAGAGAGCTAATCACGTGACTGTTCAATTAACCAATGGAAAATTTTGATAAAACTAATCACACTATATTTACGGCCAATAGGAAAAATTACTATGTAAAATCGCTAACACACTGGGAAGCAACCTTTCTCTACGACGATCGAAAACAGAGTGCAAAGCAAGGTAAGTGTAGTTGGGTGGAAAATCATGCGAATAACTTCGAATTGAAATATCTCAAGAACCAGATGCCGCAGATACTTTTTGCTCTCAGCCGTGGATAGGTATTGAACAGATCTTTCTTTTGATGTGTATATCGATGGGTTTGGGGAACATTGTTGAAAATGTAATTTTTTCTTAGCCTTGATTTTTTTCTAAAATGTTGAAAAAAGTGAAGTCATGAATTATACAACAAGTTGTACACCAACGGAAAGGTCTCTGAAATCCCTGTCGAGCACTGCCAGCCGCAGGTTTTTGCGGGGATTGGTTGCGGAGCTATCACCATCCAAAGCAAGGCAAATGCAGTTGGGTGGAAAATCATGCGAAATTATAAATGCACATATACATGCATTAAAAAGGACTTGTGTAGTTTTTGTGGGGAATGTTTAAATTCCAGGTGCAGGATTGAGTCATATCTGAATATAGCTTGGGAGACCATTAGAATATCTTTGTAATTAGGTTTGTAATTGGAACGATTCATTCCAAATCCAAGTAACAGGTTGTCAATGGCATCAGACTTAAAGCGGGGGGGGTGAATTGGCTTGAAGAAAAACATTTTCAATTATTAAATATGAATCACTCAACATATAGGTATATAATATATGTTTATGCGGATTTGGGCCTCACATCAACCTTTAGCAAACAGAATTGAAGCCATATTTTTATATATGGATATTTAATTCAACAAGTCAAATAATTGGTAATGAGTTCCAAGCATAAGACAGCAATTTCTGTTTTGTTATGATAGATAGATAGATATAATTTTATTTATGTTATTAAATAATTTTTACATGATATTATTACAAAAGTAAAATAAAATTAGTGAGCAATGGCATTGCCGTCTGCATGTTTTTTTTTTTTGATAGATAGATATAATGATATTTTAAAAAAATCAAATATTGTCAAAAATTAGCTATCTAACACTTTTTTACCCATTAGCACTATTCAACTGCAACGCAGTCTGCCAATTCCAACTGAATTTCGCTAAAAAAAAGTTGAAACATACGTAACTGTCATAAATTTTTAAAAAACTCAAGCAGGTTAACTTTTAAATTTCAACTTTCTTTCAACTTGTCACTCAACTGTCAAGCTTGCACCAACTCTAGACTGGGCCAGCTTGAGAGTTTGCGGCAGTTGACAAATAGTGCAGAAAATAAGCCGCAAGGGCAGACAATGACAATTTGTGGCTTGGACTTGGAGAAACCGTGTTTCTCCCATGGGTGGGCAACTGTATTTTGCATGCCCGCGCGTTGTAATTAAAGACATATTATCGAGTAATATCGATCCTCATTTAGTTCCTAATTAATGGAAAGCACTGATTAATACTTCTAAGCATCTTTCCATATCACTTCCTTAACAATAACAATTTTAATATCTAATAATTTATGGCAATACAATAAAGTCCCAGCAACGCGGCGCCGGGTCATCATCATATTTAATCACTTTATGACCATCCGCTTTCAAGCCAGTAGCTTATTTATCACCAAGTTCCTGAGAAGGTATTTAGGAGACAACCATTCTTGATATCATTTAGCCGAAACACCGTCTAGCTTTTAATTCTCATTCGGCATCCTCCAATTTACCAAGTGATCCATCTACCTTCATTTGCAAAATTTACAAACAGTCTAAAAAGTTGATTGGCTGCCATTTTGCTAAAAAATAAAAAAACAAAAATCTATGTTGTCCGTCAAATGAACAATAAATTGTTTTCTTTCTATCAAAACATATATACATGCGATTCTACAGACCCTCGGGAATCTAATGAAATCATCTGCGGCGGAGGGTTCTGGCAACCCCTGTTCTACTCGAGAACTCGAGAATCGAATTGATAGAAGCTGCCTTAAATAATCCAATCACAGAATGACACGACAACAGGGGATCTGCCAACCGAGACTCGTTAGAGGCAGCCACAAACTATGGACGAAAAGACAAACACCTTTTTCGGAAGACCCATTCGCTCTTGTACTCTACTGCGCGTACGGATACAATCGCTCCAGAATAATCGATCAATTTTAATAAAAATTCAAGCGACCAAACATCTATCCACCTACAAAATTTTATTCAAAACCCTTCAGTCGTTGAATGCAGGCACAAACGAAGAACATGCTCACGCTCGCTATGATCTTCTGGTATGTGGGCTGGTTCGCGAGCCGCTTGCTGTTGGCCAAAATTTTAGATTTTGTCGGGTTCGTTGGCTTCGATGTTCGTCGTGTATGGTCAAGTTCGCGAACAAAGCGTAGATTTAATATTGGATTCAAAAAGTAAGAACTACAAAAATAAAGTTGAGAAAAATAAATCATGGCTAATCTTCCAGCTGCTTACCAAATTTCATTAAAATCCATTCAATGGTTGAGGCATGAATGCGGAACAAACAACGAAGTATATATTTTGTACATATATAAAGACTCTCCCATATAGGCATAGGAACTATTCGGTTCTATATTTCGGGATAAAAACGACCTATATGGTAATCGAGTATGTGTGTGTCCATGTGTCAAATTTTATCCAGATCCGTTCAGCCGATCTGGCGTTATTGAACAAAGAACATCCATCCATTCCATCCAAACTTTCACATTTATAATATTAGTAAGATTATGTCCCCGAAATGATATTTTCTCCGTCTAGCTTTGAATCTAGGTCCTAGGGTAAAATGCCATACTCAGGACCATAAAGCTCTATTTTCAATACAGCTAACCAAAGAAAATTGCAAACATTTTTTCAATTGATTGTTGCTGTTTAGTTTTTTTTAAATTATTTTTCTTCATTCTGTCTTAACCCCGACAATTTTATTTCCACGATTGAAGATTTTCTAAATTGATCCACAAAGAAGACTTAAACTCTCTTTTAGGTTTATTGTCTTTTTTTCAACAACTTCCACTAATCTCAAAAGACCACAATAAGAGTAATTATTTAAATTTTTCCCAAGAGTTGCGTTCATTATATAAACAGTATAATATTTCTGCGGCATGGCTAGTAAGAAAATTGGCAATATCTCTGGTGGACGTAAACCACATTTGCATTAACAATTCGAACATTTATATTTTGAAAACGCCTACAGAAATATTTTTTAGTGCCTTTAAAATTTTAATAACCTCTTTTCGCAGGAGGCAAAGCACCACCCTGGAGAATAATTTAGCCATAATATATAGTGTCTCAGTGTCAAAATATATTTTGGCAGTTGTTAATGCGATGCTGGAGAACTTTCAGCCAGGCAAGGGCCGCATTAAAGCCCAACGCCATTAAGTACCCGCCAAATCAAGTTTGCCTAATTGGATGAATAGGTACGGGTCCTTGACGTAAAATTTAATAAACCGGTGATTGATTAAGTCAGTTTTGAGTGCGGCTAGCTGATTAATTCTATTTACATCATCAGAAGTCTTAAGCCAATAAGTATCATCCCTGGGTAGAGTTTGATCAAATTATTGCAACAATTTAAGTATGATTCGTAGGACATTGACATACAAAAAATACCAAACATCGCATTAATCATATCAAGTAAAGAGTTTGTGTGTTTTTTACACGCGGACGACCGTCCGTCTCTCAATAAGAAACAAAACAAAAAGAGTACTTTATTTGATTTAATAAAATTAAAGCCGTTAAAGTTCCGACAAGGGAATACGCAAACATTCCTCGAAGGTCCTGAATTCTTAACGGCTTCTTGCCAAAAAATAATATTGACGAGTCAAGGGGAGGAATGAAGTTCCGTGGTCTACCATTTAACAATATTAAACTAGAAAGTTACTGCCTGCTCAAGCTCAAGTATAGTATAACTCAGTAGCGAACACAAAAGCGACGAAAAAAATGCTTGAAACTTCTAAATCCCACTCAAATTAGTTCAACGCAAAAGTATTGCTACTTTTTGTTTCTTTTGTCCATATTTTCAGGAAGCGTGCAAAGTTATCCGTATCCCTGAGTAAATGGTTTTAATTATTAAAATAAAAAGAAGAGTAAAAAATTCGTCCTTTTTTTTGTTGAATTTCTAGGGCAACTGGAAATGAGGATACTCACTATCGTATCTATGAGAATAAGGCCATTGTCAATGATTGCGCCTAAGGGTAGGTATATTGGATATTTGAGATTAAGCAAAAGTACATAAAAGTTGCAAACATATTTTGCCACAAGAATATTTAACCAACTTGTACCTTGTTGTACCTATGTATATGATTTTGTATATTATGTAGTCTGACTTGATTTATCAAAGATCCAGGTAAGTTGGTAGAAAATTTCTCGTTGGAAAATTAATAACACATTAAAGTTAATTGAGTTCCTTTTTTTACGACATCTTTTGGCTTCTGACGTGTTTTAGAGAATTAAATTTGAATTTTTAATTTGTTGAGACACGCCATAGTGGTGGGTTTGTACATAATATATAAAGCTTAAAGTAATCCCCTTATTATGATTCTTTAATCAGTATTTATAGAAGGGTCAAAGGTTGGAATTTATGATAATATTGAGTTTTGTGCTGGATAAAGTTTAAAATTTTAGTGTCTTGTACTTGTTCGTATCGAAAAAATCACAAAGCTTAAAGAAACTCGATGTGTGCCTATACTTTCTGCGCAATCATTAACAGTCTCACAGGTTTTCAATAGTTAAGACTGGGGTTAAAAATTTTGTCATGGGGAAAGAAAACTTAAAACAGCGACGAGGTATTGAAAACAAATCCAAAATGTCCAAAAGTGCATTTCGGTGAGCGTTTGATAAAAAAGTTCTTGTGATTTGTGTGATTCGATTATTTGTAACTTTTACCATGACAAAAACGACAATTGACAGATTTTTTTTTAGCTTTTCTTTCTTTCTGCGTCATAATCGCGTCTGCTGGGGCTCTCTTGCGGTTGCTCTCTTCTACAAAAAATTGCAAAAGAAAAATTGATCCACGAGAACAGGATTTGACATTATTTTTCATCTAATTTTGAAATTCACAATTTTTGGAACAATTAGTGAATGCAACTTTTTTATATGTATATTTTACAGCCACTTAACTTATTTTTGGTTATTCAATTTGCAACCAAAAGAAAGCCCAAAAAACCTGTCTCTTCAACAGTTATTATTTGAAATTCGCAGCGACAAAAATTCGACCGCCCATTGCCGCGTATTCTTAGCTTAGTTATCAACCCACACAAGCAAATTTTTTTTTAATATACACGCGCTCAAGGGATTATACTACCATTTTAATGTTTCAACACAGCGCGAGCATTAGGTTAGGAAGAGAATGAATGATAGGAAAGATGTGTGCCGCGATGTTCTGATACTGTAGGTGGTTGTTGTCTCAGATTTTTTCTGCTTGGATGGCGGCTGAACTAATGCGGAGACATTTCGGTGTCTTATTTATCTTTGTCCCTTATAATTCGGATTATTTTATTTATTCGTTGTGTAATTTATCGGTGTACTAGTTTTACTCAATCACATGTTGTTAGTTTATGCCTAAACAGCATGTAATGAATAAGCCAGCAACTCGTATCACATTTATGTTAGAATCGGTGTTTAATGGTAAAATAAGAGGACATAGACTACGGCAGGGATCGAACCTGCACCCTGCATCTATTGACAATGCATATAATAAAACTATACGAAAATTGGATGAATAGTCGTATAATACTGCTTCGGTGCCTCTATCGGTGTTGTATGTATCATTCTCGCGCCCACACATTGGAAGTAGAAGCATCAAAGAGATAGATAGCTGGGTGCGAGGTTCAGCGGACTTAGACAGGAATTTCGTTAACTGTCTTGCTTTCCGTAGAACGACCCTGAAAAGGCTGAACAATTTCAGCAATAGACAAAGAAATTAATCAAATATTCCCATAGTTCCGGTAATTGTATAGCTTCATTTATAGTAAACGGTTTTGATTGATGAAAATTTATGGTATGCGTACTGGAAGACTATTCCATTAAGCTACCCATGTGTCAAAAAATACAAATTTTGTTGAAAAATTTAATATTCTCCAACATTCGATTAAAGACTTTCTAATGATGGAAGAAACTGTTGTTTCAAAATGTCTTAGTACTTGGTAGCAAACAGCATAGAGCTTCTTCATTCGTCACTAGAAGAATCTTCGGCTTTAGATGCCACCCGCGGTATGTTTGATGTGAGCTGAGTATGAATGAATGAAGACATAATTTATATTAAACGGTTATATTTAAGGGTTTTTCATGCCCGCTTAATAATGGTTAAGTAGTACTCTTAAACGAGTTCGCAATACCAAAACGGGAGAAAAACATTACATTCGTGGGCTAAGGAAGGGATCTCTGCACTTGACAGTACGTCCAAAGTTGCGCCCACGGGTAAACAAATGAGCATTTCTAGAATCGCGTGTATTATGTTTCAATGTAGTCGCCGCTCATGGACAGCATTATGGGGGTGGGTTTTGCTTTAACGACAGAAGACAGCACTAAGTTTTTAAAGAATTAAGTTCTACTCGGTTCCTTATTCTCCATGTTGTCGAGATCAGAATTTAATGAGCTTATAATACACTGCTGTTGGAGTTCCACGACAGAAGAACAAGAATGTTGATCTGAAAACGAATATGAAAAGCTGAGAGTACTATCGTCAGCTGAACAATTTATTGGATTAGATGTTTCAGATCAGTTGATGAAAATGAGAAAAATGTCAGAGACAAAACGGAGCCCTGTTGCAGCATTTGCAACACCGGCCTTTATTTTGGGAATATCAAAATTTAACTTCGTCTTCGGTTCCAACATTCGTCTTTAATGACACCCCTTTTGTCAGCTCTCGCGAAAAAGTCAATTTGCTTGCAGCGGCGTTCGCTGTTAATTCGACGCGGCCAGTAAGTGCTGTCTCCTCCAGTACATGAGAGCGTAAGCGATTTTATTGAACGCATCAATTTCTTGAAGCTGGAGTCCTCAAAGAACTTGATATACACAAATCCGCTGGCCTGGATAGTATGCCACCCGACATTCTGAAGAGGTGTTCTTCGACGCTGGCAAAACCACTGCGTAAACTTTTCCATCTGTCCTATTCTACAAGTCTTTTTTCGATGGATGGAAAAGAACATTTGTCCAGCCTGTCCCAAAAAATACGAATCTTCATCATCCTCTAATCACCGTCCAATTACACTTACGTACCTCCATTCCAAGGTCATGGAAACGCTAATTAATTATCAGCTTAAGAAATATCTTGAAGAACGAAAGCTCCTTCATGACCGGCAGTATGGCTTTCGTAGCAATAGGTCCACTGGTGATCTGATGGTATATCTCACCCAACAGTGGCATATAAATCTTTACATCGTTTTGGAGAAAGTAAGATTATTGCACTTGATATTTCAGAAGCATTTGATAGAGTTTGGCATCAAGCCAAATCAAGTTTGATATTCTCAAAATAAATGCTGGTGTACCCCAGGGCTCCGTATTTTCTCCGAGCCTTTTCTCATTTTTATTAATGATCTCTTATCTGGAACTTCTAATCCACTTAATTGTTTTGTTAACAATAGTACTCTCAATTTTTCATGTTCGTTTCAGATTCACATCTTTGTTCTTCGGGTGTGGAACTGCCACGGCAGCGTATGATTAGCTCATTAAATTCTGATCTCGACAGCATTGTCCAATGGGGAATAAAAAACCGCGTAGAATTTAATGCTTCAAAAACTCAGTGCTGTCTTCTATCGTTAATGCAGAACCCACCCCCCTGCCACTATCCATGAGCGGCACTTGCATCGAAGAAACCGATCAGCTTTCATTCCTAGGTATGTGCGTCACAGGCCACATCTTGTGGAATGAACGCATATTCTATGTCTAAGACTCTGCAAAGTGTTTAGGTTTTCTTCGGAGATGCAAGAAATTCTTCTCCCCGTCTGATCTGGATTTAATCTATAAGGCTTTATTCGCCCAAAACTTGAGTACAACTCTCACATTTGGACAGGAGCTCCTAAAACTCATTTGAATCTTTTGGATAGAATCTAAAATAGAGCTCTAAAAATGATTGGCGGTAGAACTATAGTATAGAAACATTTTCATCTCTCGATCATCGTCGAAATGTTTCATGTTTTTACCAAATGATTTAAACGTGAATTTAGTATTACGAAGGCGGAACTACAATCCACAAAACCAATTACTTTAATTAATGCAAATTTAAATTGCGAGATATCAAGAATATAAACAACCGCACACGCAATAAGAAAACAACAATTACGAAGACGAACTGTCAAACAATGACTGCGTTTAATAATTTGTATACAGACACAACATAAAGTGCTGTCGCCCAATCTCAGAAATGGGGTGGGTTCATCAAGCAAAAACGAAGATTTTAAGTGTAAGTACTGAGTGTACTTATATTTAAAGTGGGCCTCAGGAATTGGAAAATTCCAAATTTAATTCTGTTAAATAAAACGAAAGGAAAACAAGTAAAGAACCAAAAAGAAAACGCAAATATACCCAAAACGGGATTTTAAAAGATTTATTTGATAAACATTTGAACCGAAGTCGATATAAATAAGAAAGTATGTAACAATTTTAACGGGCTTACGTTGAAAACGTTAAGCCGAAATCAAACGCAAAAATGATAAAAAATGAAAATGGGCCGTTAACTAAAACAATACCATGTCCCTCAAAATTGGGAAAAAACTAATTTCATCTTTAATAACTAAATAACTTAGTTCCTTCAATTTTTAGCTCGTAAGCCTTTTCTACAATTTAACTTCCTTTCAACTTTCTCGAAGTTTCTCCAAAAAACAAAATAGCCTCTTGGTTACAAAGCTCACCAT
This sequence comes from Philhelius pedissequus, assembly GCA_910595825.1. Classification (NCBI taxonomy): domain Eukaryota; kingdom Metazoa; phylum Arthropoda; class Insecta; order Diptera; family Syrphidae; genus Philhelius; species Philhelius pedissequus. The sequence goes on from OU343160.1 coordinate 55,036,256, forward strand.
TCAATCGTTTTCGAGATCTTCAGTCACGAGATTTCGGCTTCCTGGAAAGCAACGTGATCTCCTAGAAAACCGCTGTTCCTCCGTTGTCGAATCTCATCGAAACTTTACTCTCACATACACATTCAAAGATTCGGCAAATTGTTGGATGTCTTTCCAAAACTTGCCAAATCCAAATGGCCGAATTCAGAACCTTTTCAACGAAAATTCTTCAAGAAAGTTTAAAAGAAATTAAACTGAGAAAAAGTTTCTTCAGGCATTCTCCTAGTTACACTAAAACAAATCACGAGTGATTTAAAGCGCGAAGCAATCTTTCTTAAACCAATATCGCGAGGTGAGAGAGGAAAACATTTCTTTAACTACTGAAATCTACTCTGTTTCAATTCTGATCGGTTGTACTATTTAAACGAAAATTAACTTTAAAGAATTATAAAAAAAAAAACGTTAGTAATCCATTTCTTTACCACAATATGAAGTTAATTAATATATTAATTAAGTTACGTTAAGTTAGGTTGAATTAGTTTTGATGATCAAACCAAGTAAGAGTCCGCCTGACGCGATTACTTCTTCAGCTCATCCGCTGGTACATAGACAAGACACCGCCCGTCTTTTGATAATTATCATTCGAATCTTCGATTGATCAAAACCGGTTTTTCTTTACTTTTCCAAAATACTTTAAGAGTAGGTATCTGGTTGGTGGCCTCCAGGTATCTACAGACTCTACAAGCATTTTGGAGCAGTAATGAAAAAAAAATAATAAAATGGTTAAAGTTTTACAAAAGACAATTCAAACTTTTTGTGGTAAATTTTACCGCAACAATGTATTTCGCTATTTTACGCTATTTTTATAAGCAGTGTTCTAGGGAAGTTGCCAGTTGCATTCATCTCCTTAAACTATTCAACCGTAATACTCGCGCTTCTAGGAATGCTTATCAGTTTACCCTTGAGCCCAATTTCGGACGTACTATCAAGTACATGGAATGCTTTACCATGCTCTATTTTTCTCTCCCATTTTGATATTCTAAATTTCAAAACTAATGTTCATCGGCATCTTCTTTTAAATCCTTCCCTATTTTCCTAATGCGCTCGCACTGTGCTCGAACATTATTAAGGGTAGTCAAAATCCCTTTAATGCGCGCATAATTTAAAAAAAATCAGGCTTGACACTTACAATACATTTTGTATTGAGCTGTCCGAAAGGTAATTTCTAATTCAACGAAGAAGAGATTCATTGATACCAAAGGCCAGCTTTTTCTATAAGAGAAATTGATGCCAAACTTTTTCAAATGCCTTTAAAAATCAAGGGCAATAATCTTACTTTACTTTACCCAAAACGATGAAATGATTTATGCCACTGTTGGGTGAGATATACTCTGTCATATCACCAGGGGACCTATTGCTTTGAAAGTCATACTGCCGGTCATTAAGTAGCTTTCGTTCTTCAAGATATTCTTTAAGCTGATATTTTATGTTTTTTTTTTGTTTTTTTTTCCATGAACTTGGAAAGGAGCGTCGAACATATCGACTACACATTTGCTGTTAATCGAATTTTATTACAGGCATATTTGTAACGGGTGCTTTTTTCTTTGACGTGTGGTTTTCAATCTGGCAATACTTTTTTCGAAGTTAGTCTTTTTGACAGCTGTCAAATAGCTATATGTAACTTTTTGTGAGCTGTAGGTCAGCCCACAAAACGTTACATATATCTTTAACGATAAAAGGTCACAAAAATTAAATATAATTTTGCTGTCAAATAGCTGTACGACCATCAAGCTCGTCGCATGTTCGGTGAATTGGCCCAAATCGAGATGGCCACCGATCCCGATTTTCACAAGAAAATTTTGTCCAGCGATGAAGATCACTTTTGGTTAAATGGGTAAGTTAATAACCTAAATTGTCGAATTTGGAGTGATCATAATCCACAAGCCGTTGTTGAGACAACGCGTTGTTACATCCTCAAAAAGTCGCTGTTTATTGTGTTCTATTGGCAGAGGGAATCATTGGTCCATATTTATCCAAAAATGAATCCGGCCATAATGTTAGAGCCAGTTGGGAACGCCATAGGCTACAGAGCTACGATTAATGACTTTTTCGTGCCTGGATTGGAGGATGCTGATGTGGACCACCTTTATTTCCAACAAGGTGACGCTTTATTCCATTAAAACCAATTCTAAAAATAATTGTCATACAATGAGTTGCTGGTTTACTCATTACATGCTGTTTAGGCATAACACTAACAACATGTGATTGAGTAAAACTAGTATACCGATAAAATATGACAAAAGAATAAAAAAATTAATGCGAATTATAAGGGACATCGATAAATAAGACACGGAAATTTCTCCGCATTAGTTCAGCCGCCATCCCTGGAGATAAAATCTGACACAACAACCACCTACAGTCTCCGAATATCACGCCACACATCTTTCCTATCATTCTCTCTCTTCCTTAACCTCACCCTCACGCCCGCGCTGTGTTGAAACATTTAAAGGGTATTCATAATCCCTTGAGCGCGTGTAGATTATAAAAAAAAAAAAAAAAAAAAGCCAATGAAATAATCAATTTATTGAAGGAAATATGTGAACCAGCCGTGGCAGTCAGTTGCCCGAAATAATTTTTAAGACATAGTGGCAAAACCTTGTCTTTATAATAAAGCTTAATTCTAGGCCATAACATTAATGTATACGCGTTTTATTTCTTTCTGAAAACCAGATGTCTAAAAGAAACACCCAAAAAAAACACACAAGGTGCTTTCCCACAACTATGTTGCGTCGAAAGCGAAACCACTTATTTGTTCGGCTTTGTAACATATCTCACCAACGCCGTACGAACTATCACCATCAGACCTTCAAGCAATATTTTCTGTTATTGCTTTGCCATGTATCTTGTCCCATCGTAATGTCCGAAAACGATGAAGACCATCTATCAAGTCTCACATAGTTCATTCATTGTCAGAATTCTTGAAAACAAGATGCGCTTTCCGGCTAGCATTCAACATTCTGTAAACATCAATTGGACTTTTCATTTGAACATTTTTGTTTGTAATTGTTGTTCAAAATCTGTTGAAAATTTTCAGGTTTTCGAGTTCTTTTCGAATTCTAGCATTTTTTTAAAGAACGGTTACAACTGATATATTAGTCAGCATCCGTTTAAAAAACTGCCCGTTTAACACCCAATTTTTGTGGTTTATGGAATTATGACATTTAACTAACAATAAACTTCAATATTTAATTCATTCGTAAACAAGTCGTCGCCCTAGTATTGAAGTACCGTATACGCCATTTTTACATTTTTGGGAAATCGCGTTTAAATGTTTGCAAGTCTATTGCGAAAAAAACTAACCGCTGGCATTTTTTGATTTTTTAGTATGATATAGTTAAGAATTCTCTTTTATATACAAATGTTATTGGACATCTGAAACTCTTTTAGTTTTCAAAATATTTAAATGTGTTTCCAAAATGGTTTGCCGTATACGCCATAAAAATCAGAAGTTTCTTTTCTTCATACATGTACGTCAAAAAAAAACGTATACGACATTACAGTAACAAACTAAATTAAGATTCTGTTTCTCACTTTTTAAATGCTTCTTCTTAATAAAAGACACAGTTTAGAACGAAAAATAAAATATAATAAAAATTATTTCAAAATTCTTAAAGTTTCTACAGTCCATTTTTTAATCTAAAACTATCATACCGTGTTTCAAAAAGTATAGGTATAACACTTCAAGTTACAGTGGGTGGTCAAATTATTACGGCCACCATAAAAAATAAGTTATTTTTAGGATTTAGAGCAAATAAATGCATAACATTACCATATAACTATATTAGTTTCATTCTTAAACTATTTTGTGACCAATTGGGTTTAAAAATTATTAGAAGTAATAATTCAAATATCGTCTATATTAGCTGTAGCCATCTTTCTCCATGGATACCTCATTTCCTATAGGTTATGCTTTTTATTTTTTTAGCCGTTTTAAAGGCTTTTTCATGAAAAATCAAAGCAGTAGGCTTCGCCACCGGTAAACTTAATTAAAGTGTGCTCTGAGAATTATTTTTATTTTAAATTTCCGTGCATTCAGTTTGTGTTTTTTTTTTTTTTGTTTTTTTTTTGAAATATTGTGGTAAGAAGTTGATTTAGCAATGGGTAGAGGCAAAGATCTTTCACCGGCAAAAATTTCAGATATTAAGGCTATGCTATTGCACACAGATAATTCCCACAGGAAAATCCCAATAATTGCAGGAGTGGCAAAGTCATCAGTTGACCAAATTTAAAAAAAAAAATTATGAAAATGCCACCCTTTTTCTAATGAGATCTGGAAAATATGGAAGGAAAAAAATGACAACACCACGGGATGAAAGAAAAATTAAAGAAATATGTGTTCAAAACAGTAAAAAACCAAGCAAGATCATCACAAACATGATTCAGGAGTCAGGAGCTAAAATGTCCGACATGACAGTCAGACGTCGACTTAAGGATATGGGTTTTGCTTGTTGCCGCTCAGCAATGAAGCCACTCCTCACGAAGACGATGATGGAAAAACGTCTTATATGGGCCAAAGAACATACGGACTGGACATCTGTAGATTGGTTGTAGGTAAAAGCGCATTCCGTCGACTTATTAATTTGCTTTTTTATTCTTTTGAAGAAATAATTTCATGATATTCCTGGTAAATGTTTTGCTTGCAGGTTTGTTTTTCCGCTGGTCGACAGTCCAAATTTTGTCGGACAAGGCCGAGTTTGTGAGGAGAAGGACTAATGAAAAATATAAAAAAGAGTGCATAGTGGAACGCGTAAAGCATCCATTAAGCATTATGGTCTGGTCCATTATCAGTGGAAAAGGAACTGGACGCCTTTCAATTGTGGATGGAACCATGCGTCAAGCCCAATGCATTAAGGCCCTACGAACAAAACTGTTGCCACAAGCTACTGAATGGTTCCCAAATGGAAATTTTTGGTTTATGCACGACTCTGCACCTTGTCACAAAGCCAAAAAGTGACCGCCTTTTTGGAAGAAAAGGGTATAGATGTACTGGAATGGCCAGGGAACTCTCCAGACCTGAATCCCATAGAAATTTTTTGGGATCTTATTGAGAGGGAAATAGGGGGAGGGCAAATTACAAATAAGCGAGCACTAATAGAACGTCTCATCGAAGTATGGTATAGAAGTGAAAACATTCAATATAATTGCTTCAAATGAATCGAAATTATGCCAAACAGAGTTAAGGCTGTTATATCTGCCAAGGGAGGTGTGAACAAATATTAATTTTTTAATAAATTCCATCCGTTTTTTGTAAATAAAAATAAGTATTTTTTTAATTAGCTTAAAAATATCTTTTCATAACTAATTATAAAAAAAATAAAAAAGTTATGTGCCTTTAAATTTAAAAAGTAGTTTTATTTCAAGTGGCCGTAATAATTTGGTCACCCACTGTATGATACCTACATAGAAAAAATGAAAAATAAACTTAAACTTAGTGACTTTGTTTTCTTAAATGGAGAAGGAAAAATAGCACTTTTGTAATTCAAAATTAACAAACATTTTCAATGAATAAATAATTATTTATAATGGGGTGTATTCATACTTATTTTTAAAATGTGTCTAAGTTTAACTTAGGTTTAGTTGAATTTTCGGACGTTGATTCTATTTTTTTTTACGTTTATCTTTCCAAAATATTTGAAAATATTTATGTAATAAAAAAAGTAATCTTCTTATATATAAAGAATAATCCAAATTATGTTTGTGCGCTATCTTCTTTTTTTCGACTTGATCGATTTGAATGAAATTTTTAGGAGATTTTAGGACATGTTTGGAGAGTGCATATAAGAAATCTGTTTGCCGTCCGATGTCTAAAAGCGGAGTTATGACCAAAAATGCACTCACATGTTTGTTATTGCCTTATTAGTATAAATAATTTGTTTTTTATTTTGGGCTCTCTTTGTTGCTGCGTGTAGGCACAAAACTACAGGCCGCAATTACAGCATTTGATTCCATTAAATAGATATTATATATTTTAGTTGACGAACTTTCTGGAATGTTCTCTGGATTTCCTCTGATTTTTGGGGACGTTTCTCAAAATGGTTAATGGATTTTTTGGACGATCTAATGGTGGAAGTTCGAAAATTTCGGATATTTGTGAAATTCATTGTGCTAGAAGACGTTTTGCGTGCATTTGCGGTTGAGAAGTTAACGAGATATATAATAGATGACGCAGCAAATGTGGTATTTTTCTAGCTGCAATTGATTCGAGTTTTGCGTATTATTACACTGATTGCGATCTAAGCTTGGGCGACGTACCTATACTTCTTGCAATAATAATTAATCAAAGTGTCCATGATAACCAAACGCAAGAGGTACGTGCAAAAGAAATAAATGTGTCCATATATCACAGCTTCAAACTGCACAATCACCACCACAAATTTGACACAAAGTTATTAGAAGAAGAAAAGTGGTAAATGTAAACTTCAATCGCTCTGCTTTGAAATACGATTCCGCAATCGCATTTAATTTCTCGATGCTCCCGATGGGACATGCAAGACATACGCCATTTAGTTAATTATAGCAACAAATCGGCCAGTATCTCTTTCGTTATCTGTTGAATCCTATGGCATCCTATGCACATTCCGCTATGAATGACCAAGAATTCGGCGAAAGCAAAATTGATGCGCGAATGCAAAATTATAATTTCGGATGAATGCACGAAGGCGCATAAACGAGCATTGGAGGCAGTTGACCTAACAATGAAGGATTTACTAGGTGATTCGAGATGATTTGGTGATCGGTGACCATCATCGCAAAATCTACTGCTGACGATGAGTTAACTAATACTTGAAATCGTCGTCTTTGAGCCGGCATGTCAAGAAGTTGCAATTGACCACAAATATGAGAGCTTGCAGAACGACCCGTCGGTTGTTGAATTCTGAAGACAACTGCTGGCGCTTGGCAATGGCCAATTTCTGTTGAGGTCTCGACTGGATTGATATCATTTCCGACAAATTTTTGCGAGTTAACAACGTCGAAGGAGAAACTCGTCACCAAAGTAAAGTGTTCCCCGGCATTCCAAAAAATTATAAAAATCTCGATTTGATTTGTGAACGGGCAATGCTTGCAGTGAAGAAAAAGGACGTCGTCGATGTTGTTTTGTTTTTGCGCCGGAAAGCAAATCGAAAAACATTGTTTATCATATCACTCTCTACTGATTTTTATTCCATTCAAATAATTAACATTGAAATTTAACTATCTGTGTCTTATTATAGCTCTGCAGTTCCCTTGAAGGCGTTAAATTGGGGCGAGACGAAGTTCGCCTAGTCCGCTAGTAATCTTATAAAAATATAAAACCAACAATTTGTGAATAAAAACGGTCTGTATACATTGGGCCAAAATTATCCTAAGCTGTAGTTTATTAAAACCTGGGTTTATCAGCGATTAAGAATATGCGCCAATAAGTTTACATAATTATCTGTATTATCTTCTGAAGACATAAAAGAGTAAAGACTTTTTTATATCTTCAATTTTTTCTTTAGATTTTTCTTTCGTTTTTGAATAACTTGTAACTCATGATTACATACATTTTTCGGCGTTCAAAAATTTGTTTTTAGTATTTTGTTTTTAAAATAATTGAGCTCATTTCATGTCTCAAATCACTTGCATTTTTCTTGAATGAAATTTGAAACAAATCTAGCTTTTTGTATAATATAGTTTGTTTTAGTTAAAATGTATAGCTGCATAATTTTTAGAAGGCACATTACTTTCTGTTTAGAAGAATATTGGATAAATATATTAAGAACTAAAATTATTTTAACAAGCTTTTTACCAGAAGTGTCATATTCAGTCGGAATACTTCTCAAAATGTTAGGTAAAGTCCGTCGCAAGCTAGATTCTATAACAAAGTCATGATCTTTAACAGTATCATCGCTTCATATTAAAATGTTATTCTGAGAACAATTAGTTTCCAAAAAAATTGGTGTTATTTTTATTTTTGTTTTATAAAGAAGTCTGAGCCGCCTGAACTCGAACCACAATTTACATCAACCCGAAAATCCTCTCATTTGGGACTACCCCGTTGATTAATCTATAACATGTGAAACATTTGAATAATGCTTTATTCAATTTGAATTATAAATCCTTACGAAAGAAGTTCCGGATTCATATCGGATACTGGAGAATCCAGTTTTAACCCTTCCTTAAAACAAAGCTTAGCAGACTGTGAATGACAGTGATATTTATACTTTTTTATCGACACAGCTAGACTTGTATTCACATACGGCAAATGAAAAATATAATATTTTTCGTGCTTATGGCGTATGTATATACGATTTCTAAGCATTATACTGCAATTTTCGTGCACATACGTCAAGTCAATAGTGAACGACCATTTGATTTTTCGTGACTTACGTTGCAAGACAATAAGACATACGTCAAAACAATTCCCAAACTATTTTTTCGTAAATTGCATGAACATTTTGACGTAAATGCCAAAAATTGGTGTTTACGTCAAAACAATACGTTAACTTGATGATTTTGATGGATTAACATCAAAACAATTCTGAATATCTCAACAACGAAAAGAGATAGAATAAATTGGATAAAAAATTGAAAAGACCGCTTTCGAAAACATAAGACTGCATACCCAATTCAAAAAATGCAATTTGGCGTAAACGGCACTTCAATACTAGGGCGACGAAGTCCAATAAATTATCTATGTCCCCATAATATTTAAATCGAATAAACCAAATTAATCTTTATAAATTTCTTTTCAAGAAAATCAATATCTACAACATTTAATTCTGAAATATCTGAACTACCACACACGAGTACCTATAATACAACAACATTGCCTCATAGCTCCATTGTTACACTTCCAAGACCTTTTGGCATTACTATAGGACACAAATCGCAATAAACGAATGAAAGCAACAATAGTTTAACTTGGATTTTTATTCCGATAAGCCCATAAAGTATTTTGTTACATCGTGATTATAAAAAAAGGATCACATGGTGCCCAACGTAATCCTTGTTATAAAAGGTGATTTTTTAAGAGCTTGGTTTTTGAAAATTCGAAAAAAACCCAGAAACTTGTAAAAAGTGAATGAAATTTTTATTTGGATCGATAAATAAATTTCTGCCATTTACTTTTTAAAAATAATTTCACTTAAATGTTGCCCGCGGCTACGCTTCAGGTGGTCCATTCTGAAGGTATAATTTTGGCAAAATTTTTCACACATTTCGGCCGGAATCTCACCAATGACGCGTTCAATGTTGGCTTCCAAGGCAGCAATCGTGTTTGGCTTGTCCCCATAGACAATAGACTTAACATAGCCCCACAAAAAATAGTCTAACGGGGTCAAATCACATGATCTTGGTGGCCAATTGACTGCGCCAAAACGTGAGATCAACTGCTCACCAAATTCGCCTCTCAATTGATGCATGGTTTCGCGTGCAGTGTGGCATGTGGCACCGTCCTGTTGGAACCACATGTCGACCGAGTTCAATTCTTGCATTTTCGGCAAAAAAATCTGTTATCATCGAACGGTACCTTTCTCCATTGAACGTAACCCTGCGGCCTTCATCGTCCTTGAAGAAGTACGGCCCAATGATGCCGCCTGCCCATAAACCGCACCAAACAGTGCATTTTCGGGATGCATTGGTAGCTGCTGAATTGCCTCTGGCTGCTCTTCACTCCAAATACGGCAATTCTGCTTATTCACGTATCCATTTAGCCAAAAATGAGCCTCGTCGCTGAAACGGACGTAGCTTGCGAAACACATTTTTCACAGAGCACGAATTTTGATAATAAATTTCAAAAATATGCAAACGTTGTTCAGGCGTAAGTCTATTCATGATGAAATGGCAAACAATACTGAATCGAAATGTCAAATGTTCGTGGAATTTGTCATGTGTGATCTGTCAAAAATATAAACGTCAAAAACCAAGTAGCAAAAAAATCACCCTATATAAATAGGGAAATCGAACAAAATACCAAAAAAAAAAAAGAAAACATTTTCTTAACAAAATCACAATTCTCTATAACTTTGAATAATATCGGTGTATGCACATATACATATACCTATCCACAAACCAAAGCTGACCCATTTGGATGGGGTGGTGACGGATGAGAAAAGGGGATTCGTTTTCCTCAAAAACCAGTAAGCTCTGCACAAGTGCTTATTTATTTCTTCCGATTTCTATTCTAACGGAAACAAGGATATGCTATTGCATGCATAAAACACACACAGCCGCACACATTTATTCTGCTGCTTTCATCGTCATCGTCCTTGTCGTCGTCTGATAAAATATGAATTTTTATGTTAAGTACACAAAAACTGGGTGCACTGGTGCCCTGCATTTCGAGTCCACTTGATCTGCCCATTTCCATTGCCATAACATTCTAGGTTTCTTTCCTTAGGCATATACAAAAAGCAGGAAAATAATGCAAAACTAAAAAATTGAAATAGAAATAAAAATAAAAATAAAATAAAATGGAATAAAGGAACAACTCATGCAATGTGGAGAATATTATTCTCGAAATTTCTTGGGTGCTATTTAAGCCCTGAGTGGCATGTCGTGCTGTACAATAGAATCTTTTAGTCGGGGATTGAGAAAAGTGAGGACTTATGTCCGGCAACAGCACAGCACGGTACTGCCGGGCCCGTCGCCATCGAATGATGGTTGTATAGAAGTCCTTACGGTAATTTTATACGGAAATGATGATGGCTACACCCGCAAATGCAAGGATCTTTTGAATAGCAGAAAAAAACCGTTCATTCTTCTTTCTTATTTTTTGGATTTAATATCGATGCAAAGAAACTGATAAACAGGGTGCTTATTAATAATCATATTTTGAGAATCTTTCATCAGATAAGAATTGTTGCCCAACTAAAAGTTAAAGAAGCTATTGGCACCTCTGCCAACTGTAAATAGTTAGTCATTTTTATTTGAGATATAGGTACTATATGACAAGTTATGTATTTGATAAACGCGCTCAAGGGATTATGAATACCCTTTATATGTTTTTAACACAGCGCGGGCATCCGGTGAAGGAAGAGAAATAAAGATAGGAAAGATGTGTGCCGCGATATTCGGTGAAGGAAGAGAAAGAAAGATAGGAAAGATGTGTGCCGCGATATTCTGAAACTAGATCTGGTTTTTGTCTCAGATTTATCTCCAGGGATGGCGGTTGAACTAATGCGGAGAAAATTACCGTGTCTTATTTATTTATGTCTCTTATAATTCGCACTATTTTATTTGTTTCGTTGTCATATTTATGTGTATACTTGTTTACTCAATCACATGTTGTTAGTGTTATATCTGATTAGCATGTAATGAGTAAACCAGCAACTCATTTTTATGAAAATTTTAAGGATTGGTTTTTAATGGAATATAAGAAGACATAGACAACGGCAGGAATCGAACCTGCGACCAAGAGTTTGACAGGCGAGCACACAACTATTGCGCCACGGCCACCCCCACTTCTTTGGGTATGGTCCACCTTTAGGCTAAATTTTTTTTACATAGTTTGTTATTAACGGCACCTGTCATATAACCATTTTATTGATTTTCTCATAAACGACTCAACGGATTTCGATAAAATTTTGTATACAAGAACTCCTTCGAATTCCTAATAATACTGCATTTCAAAATTTTCGAAAACTCAATATTTCGTAAGCCGGTGGACGATTTTTTCTGAAATTTTGTTTTTAAATTTACATAATTAAATATTTAAAATGTTCAAACCATTTTTTTTAGACAAAATTTAAGAAAATTTATATATAATAAAATAATTAATAATTTTATCGAAAATACGTGCGATCTAGTCGTGTATTTAATTTTTTTAGTTATATTGTCCAAGAACCACGACAGTAGGGTCTTGGAATGAAAAGTGGAATTTATTCATTATTCCAGACAGACTATATTAAACCAGTCAGTCATACACTTTTCAACCACGTACACTATCATTGCTTTACAAGCATTTGAACTTCTATAAAACTTCGGTAATGTCTTATCGAATATAAAATGACTTACCGAAGCTTTATCGAAGCCGAAAAGTGGTATTTTATTGTTTTCACTTTACCTCGCACACTATTAAGTCACGTTGATCAATTTTTTGAACGTATAGTTTAGTCCAATGCGAAGTTAAGTAGTAATCCTGATGGATTTAATAAACCAACAAAATGTATTAATTATTCAATATTGCCTTCAGCTGCTATTGACAAAAAACTGTAATAGTCCACATTCGAGATCCAAGGCTCCGATTTCTTACCAAATATTCTTCTGTCACCATTTAAGTTGTCTGTACTTTAAGTCTAGCCATGGCGGCGCAGGGATATAAGTCCCAGGGACAAAAGAACCAATTTAGCATTTTGGGACTTATGTCCCAATGAGGTGAGGCATAAGTCCCAAAAACAAAAAAATATTTGGGATTTTTGTGTCCCACTATAAGGTTTTATTGGTACTTGTGTGAAGTGTTTTTTTCAATTAGGTTTACGGCGTACACAAATCTGAGCGCGTAAGTGGGACATGCTGCCCGCTGCAACACCTCTGCTTGGCTCAATATTGGATTTGGGATTGGTTCAAGTTTGGGTAAATGTACATTTTTTTTGGACTTGAAGATTTCCTATTAAGAAGTTCCAAGAAAAATTTGCATAACCCAAACTTGTACCCAACCCAAATCCTATATTGGGACAATCAGGGGGACAGCATGACCCCTTACACGTCGAGATTTTTAAAATTTATTGTTCACATTTGAAATATCATGGGGCCATACTTATGTGTTATACAATTTGGGAGTTTTATTACATCAACGCCAAACAAAAGTTGGTACTTAAGTCCCAAATTAGTGCGTGGGACTTATTGCTCACCGAGGTGAGATATAATTAGCAAAAACTAATTTGGGACTTATGTCCCTGCGCCACCTAGCCACACAGATTTAGTACCTGAGATTTTGTCGTTCGGTTCTTTTATATTATTTAAGTGTTTTCTCCGTAATCCAACTTGGTGAATATTATTTGTATTCAAACTGTTTTCTTAGGCATCGTCAAATAGGAGCAGTTGAAGGTAAGAGTGTAAGACATAGAATAGGGTAAATCAGGGGGGCATCTCCAGCACTTCATTTTATATCATTTTTTGGGAAAACTTTTCGGGATTTTTTGTTTTCGGAATTATGACCCCAACTCTGGAATGCAACCCCGCACTTGCTTCTTGACTCTGTTTCTCTTAGCTATAGACTCACGCTAATTTACTTGCTCATATGCAATTGGTTTTGACGTAGTTTACTTTTCCAAAATTTCGCTGAAGGACTACTAGGAAGGAATACTCTTAAGGTAAATTATGATATCCCGAAAAAAGCATTATGCTTATAAACTTTGTTATCTAACCACGGACGTGTGACAGGTTTTATCTAGTGCGTAAATTCGAATTTGCCCAAAAATCAAGTTCATTACCTCATCATCAAAAAACTATTCAAATAATTGAACTACGCTTTCTGTTTCTATCTTTTCTTATACTATGGATAAATTTTCCAAATTGTGGAAAGTTTTGCACTTTTCAGTAGAATAAACTACATGCTTTGACCATTTTGGAGTCATCCTCACATAAATACTCCCAGTCAAAATCCGGTGAAATAACCACTATACCTATTTCATTTCCATCATATGGAATATCATCAGCAGACATTTAGAGATTTTTTGAATAGCGCCTACCATAAAAATGTTTGGAAAAAGATATAACTGAATTTTTTTTAAAATACTGTACTCAATTGATTACAGAGTACAGTGGCTGGTAATGAGTTAATGTGTACTTCAAAATGTCAATCACAAAAATTACTTTGATATCCGAATAGCTTAAGGCTTCACTTGTACCTTTTTACTTCTTTTAGTATCATCAAGAAGAATTTGAGGAAGAAATAATTTCGTATTATTTTTTTAAACTTTGTGTTCGTCAAGTTTGCAGAAATTCTAATTTTGCTGCACCCTGTGCAGTTGCACATTTAAACCTTTCTTCTATTTAATTTTGATGTTTCAACATGGCGCGAATAGTTAGGAGAATTAACAGGCCTAGAGCGAGAGCCCAAAATCACTTAGTAAACAAAAGAGTGATTGGGACCACAAAAAAGAAATTATAAATTTAAAGAAAAATGCTTTATTGCAATAAAAACACGTCACTTTGCCCATTCAGTGTGGACGATAAGCAAAAATGCGAAGAGGGATTTTGGCATAAAGAAAAACCGCGCGCTAACTGTTGCGATGTTGAGGTGCATTAAGGTGTTAAATTCGCAATTTGCATAATTGACGACCCACCAAAGTGCTTCTGTTCGTCACTGCCGGTTGCCAGTCCCCATTGCCGTCAGTCATTCAGACGAATATAACTCTATTGGTGTGTCATGGTATTGTCAGGACTCAGGACTATGGTTTTTATATTATATGGCTGTAGCCAGTTAAGTATATTTATACGAGGAAACGACACGTTCTTACTCGCAATCGCAAAGCTTGGAGGACGGAGGAGTTTTTTCTCGTTATGTTTTTTTTTTTGTTTTAACTTTCAGTCTTGTTGTTAGAGTTTCATAATTTTTTGCTGCTCATTGTCACCGTAAATTTATGCATTTCACTTGAAGTATTGTTGAGAGCCGCTGAGTTGCAAATTCAGTGGAAGTCGAGTCGAAGCTGAAACCGAAGCCGAGGCGCCACCGTCACCACCGGCCGGTGCTATAAATATGGAAAAGAGTTATTTTTTGTCTTGCATCGGTATGGCATACGTTGATGGGTGCAGATGTTATTTGCATATTGCTCCACTTGCCGCATGCGGCAATGAATAAAATTTTATAGAACATTTAGGACAACCAAACGACGTGTAAGAGCTATCCGTTTAAGATCGCTTAAAAGATAAGGGTCGACTGACCGACCTGATGTTATGAAACACATATGTATACCTATAAGTAGGAAAACCAACTCCTGCCATTTTTTTTACGAATTCATAGATTGCCGTAGCCCAAGTAGAAACGGATATCCTAAAATATATTTTCAGATTATAAACCTGTTTTTATAATTTGTTCAGGGGTGTTAGGCAAGTCGTTAAAATAAAGGGTAAAGCGATTGGAAATATTGCCAATGTCAATTTAAATTGCAACGCATCTGATGGAAGAAATCATCTGCTGATTGTGATAATTCCTTAGCTATTTCAAACGAAATGTGCGTGAAATAATCACCGTCATTTTTTATTCGGCGAATGGACCACCACTGTATTTACCGATGCAGAGAAATGAAAAAGTCAAAAACGAAAAAATAGTAACTAAGAGCAAATCCGGCTTAGAAAATAAACAATTTTCATGTAAATCAAATACTTAATCACAAGGTAGTTCATCCATCGTCGAAAGTTTTCGATTGTGTTAGTATTTAACGTATTAAGGGCCAATTTTTCAAAAGTCAGTTGAGCAGTCAGTTAGTACATATTGTCCAGAAAGAGTTAAAATCATTTTTTCAACAGTCAGATACAACTTAATCTAGGAATAAAGTTATATAGGTTATTTAAGAACGGAATAAGAAGTTATCTGAGGAACAAAATAAATAGCTACACAACGGGTTATCAATTTTGCGTTTCAAAAGTAAGCGTAAATAAGACACATTTAAAATATATTTTTTCATGATATTTCTTTTTAATTAGAAAGTTTAAACGTTGACAATGTGTGTGAAACACTACATCATTTAAATGACCACCACGCGAATTGTTGCAAGCATCGATTCTTTTGAGGTAATTTTCGACCACTTTATGACACATATTGCGCAGTATCTCAGCCATCACTTGATGAATGTTGCTTTTCAAGTGCTTAAGAGTTAAAGGTTTATCTGCGTAAACACGACCTTTCGCGTAGCCCCACAAAAAAAGTCCAGCAGTGTCAAATCGCATGATCTTGGTGGCTAGTTGATATGTCCACGACGAGAAATTACGCGGCCAGGAAATGTCTCTTGCAATAAAGCCATATTCGCTCGAGTTGTGTGGCATGTGGCACCGTCTTGTTGAAACCACATATTCTTCAAGTCGTATACTTCAATATCAGTTACAAAAAAAGTCAATTATCATATGACCATAACGCTCCGAATTGACGGTGACAGTCGTTCCATCGTCGTTTTCGAGGAAGTAAGGTCCAATCACACCTCCGTGCCAAAGAGCGCCCCAAACAGTGACTTTTGTGGATGTAATGGCCTCTACAATTATGTGAGGATTCTCAGAACCCCAAATATGACAATTTTGTTTATTAACATACCCACCGAGTGAGAAATGTGCTTCGTCGCTGAAGAAAATTTTGTTCGAAAAATTGCCTTCCAACGCCTGTTGTTCAAGCATTCGACGCATCTACGACGTTGTGAATGGTCAGCTGGCTTCAGTTGTTGAATCAGCTGTACTTTATATGGATGTAGGTGTAGATCCAAATGCAAAATAAGCCATAAAAAAAAAAAAAAAAAAAAAACAGTCCTAATTCCTGAAAACGACGAGGAATCGACACATTCTGGTCTTGGGCAACGCTTTCACTTACAGCAGCGATATTTTCAGTGGTACGAGCGAAACGATGATGCACAGGCCTTACCAATGTAACCAATTCAGTCTCTTCAAATTTCTTCACAATTTCGCCAATTGCTTGCTTAATTGGACGCTTATGTAAACCATAATCTCTTCTTAAAGCACGATATGTGGCCTTGGCATAATCACCATTTTTGTAGTAGTTTTTAACAATTTGTATGCGTTGTGCGATAGTTAAGCGATCCATTTTCATAAATGTCAGACTTTCAACTGAAAAAAAAACTGGTTTAAAAACTTAGTTTGACAGATGTCGAATTCCAGCCCTATACTTTTGAAACCGCAAAATGGATAACCCGTTAGAATCGTACATTTCTTTTGTTTTGAGGTTTCCTTTTTTTGTATATGAAATATAAAATAAGATTCACGACTGGATCGCACGTACTTGTTCTTTTGTTCAAACACATCGTATCCAAAATATTTCTATATATTTATCCATCGAGGCATTCGAAATTTCGCCATCGCCTTGATTAAAAAAAAACAAAAAATAACTTCTTAAGATGGAAGCTGAAAAGATTGTCATATCATTTCTTCTCTTTGTCAATATAGTGGGCACATTTATAGAACTGATAAATCTGATGCGGCTAAAAAGCTCAAACAGAGAATTTTGAATTTGGCACCAATTTTCGATGTAATTGTTTTTGCTTTTCGCATATTTTTTGTATCGTTAGTTTCGTAAACTTGAAGACCGACGCTTCAGAAACCCATTTACATTTCCATCTTCTAAATTGGCTTAGCATTTGTTTCGTTAAGATTCCTGGTTTTTAAACAATTTATGAAACTACTCGTATTTTAAAACGTAATAATGAGGTGCCGGTAAAAAACAGTTTGTAAGTGCACTTTATGAAAAAATTAACGTAACGACCTCGGTTTCAATTTTTATGTCCTTCGTCTTGTTATATTACAAATTCGAATCACTAAACACCTATGTGCAATTCCATATAATTTTCCTATATATTTCACCATGGCTTAAAATTTGCCCTTGAGTTTTGCTATAATTTCATTTTCATTTCTATATTTGATTTTTCCTATAGATTCTTGTAGGTAAGAGTGCATCGAATGCTTATATATCGAGTCCTGAAACCTGCTTGCGGTGAATAATTGGACAAAAAATACAGTTTACACAGCTTGCATAACTCTTCTAACATCTCCGATAGCATTCATTAACACAAACTTTGAAAAAGCCAACACAAATCCAGCTAATTTAAAATTTCACAATCCCAAAATAGCGAAGAGCCCAATCATAGCCTGAACAAACAGATATAATAAAATCTTATTTAAAAATCTCAAAATTAAGAAACCCTTTATATTATGGGTATTCATGCAACGACGGAAAACCCAGATTAACCTCAGAAACCAGACATTTTTATCTCCGCAGAACTTTCAAAGTTTGTATGGGAAAAATATTCTAAAAATCAGATAAAATTATTTCACGAATTTGATGTAGAAAGAGAATAAACACACCTCAAGGCCCATTTAGACGATCATTTCAGTTTCAGTTTCTGTTGAGCTATCAATTAAGCTTTCAGCCAAACTGATGTCTAAAAAATGAAGCGTTTAACTGAAACTGATGGAATTCCCATAAGTTGGCCGTTCAGTCATCAGTTAAACTGATATGTAAATGCATTTCAGCGCAGTTCTCAGTTAAGTCGTCATTTCAATTCCAGTTTTTTTTTTATAATTGTGCGCGCACTAAATGGATTTTGACTACCATTAATATGTTCAAGCACAGTGCGAGCGTTAGAAAAATAGGGATGAATTTAAAAGAAGATACCGATGTGCATTGGTTTTAAAGTCCAGAATATCAATGAGTGGGAAAACAAAGCATGGTAACCATGCAACCATGTGGACCATGCATCCACATAAAGAAAGAATCTCCGTATTTGACAATACGTCCGAATAAGTTGGGCTCAAGGGTAAACTGATGAGCATTCCTAGAAGCGCGAGTATTACGGTTGAATAGTTTGAGTGGAGGAATGCAACTGGTTATATCACTAGAAAATTGTTTATAAAAATAGCGATAAGGTAATGAAAGACATGATACATTTCGCCGGTGTTCGAGATATCAAAATGTTTCAATTGTAGTTCTATCGCCTATCATTTTTAGATTTCTGTTTTGAATTCTATCTAAGAGCTTCAAGAAATAAACAGCCAGATCAGATGGGGGGAAGAATTTCTTGCATCTTCGAAGAAAGCCCAAGCACTTTGCAGCGTTTCTGGCAACATCGCATACATGGTCATTCCACAAAAGTTGGTCTGTGATGCACATGTCAAGGACTGGCAGCTGATCGGTTTCTTCAATGCAAGTGACGCTCGTGGATAGCGGCATGGGTGCTGGGTTATGCTTTAACGACAGAAGACAGCACTGACTTTTTGAAGCATTAAATTCTACACCCTTTCTTATTTCCCATTAGACAATGCTGTCGAGATCAGAATTTAATGAGCTTATCATAGGCTGCCGTTGCCGTTCCGCTTCAAGGAAGTGAATCTTCAAACGAATGTAAAAAGCTGAGGGTATTATCGTCAGTAAAAAAATTTAGTGGATTAGAAGTACCAGATAAGAGATCATTAATACAAATTAGAAAAAGGGTGGTAGATGGAAGCGTTTTTCCACTAATTGCTAAAAGTGAATTATGACCGATCGAAAGAAAAGACTGTACGCTTTGAATGTATAACAAGAAGTAAGTTTTTATTGTTCTGTCTAGTTTATCATCAGGTTTGTTCTATGTTTTTTCTATGTAAAATACATTTTTTGTATGTAAAAAAGATGGCTCGCCCTAACATTGTGGCGGCAAATTTGAATGTTTCGTTAAATTGTTAATCTTTATTCGTTAAATTTAAAATAGCTTTAAGTAGATAAAGAAAGTATTTAAAAATATACGTTGCGCCCCAACATTCCACCCCCTTTGAAAGGACTCTCCTTTCAAGCAGGAAGTAGAGCTAGTTTTCTGATTGGGCGTTTGAAGATACCTTTCGGCGTTCGTATTTCTGCAACTCGGACTTTATCATCGCTCCCTTTGAAAACCTTGATTACTCTTCCTATTAACCATTTTTGAGAAGGAACGTTGTCTTCATGAATCAGCACCATTGAGTTGACTTGTAAATTTTCGTGGTCGGATGGCCACTTATTCCGCTGCTGCAGCTCAAATATATAGTCATTTGACCATAATCTCCAAAAGTGGGATTTCACCGCGTTAATTCTTCGCCATCTTTCCAAGTAGCTGATGTTTTCTGCTTCGCAAATCGGTTCTGGAATTGATCTTAATGAGGAACCGATGAGTAGATGGCCTGGCGTAAGTGCTTCATAATCATTGGGATCGGAAGACAGAGGTGTTATTGGCCTGGAGTTCATTATACCCTCTACTTCAACCAGAGCAGTGGATAATTCTTCATAGGTTAGCTTGGCGTTGTACAACGTTCTCATAAGATGACCTTTTGCCACCTTGACTGCAGACTCCCATAATCCACCAAAATGAGGAGCCCTGGGGGGAATAAAATGAAATTTAACACCATTATTAGTACAGAAATTATTTATCTCTAAGTGAGTTGATTGATTTAAAAATGTTCTACGAAGTTCTAAGAGCTTTGCCTGCGCCCCTACGAAGTTAGTAGCGTTATCTGAATATATAAGGCTTATGAAGATAAGTCTGAAACAGCCTCTAAGTGAACGGCCTTAGAAGCAAAACAAACGAAGACAGCTATGTAACATTTGTATGGCCTCTTCCCTCGTATCTTCAGGTACGTCATCACTGGACCACAGAAGTCCACACCGCATTTTACGAAAGGACGAGATGCCGTTAATCTTTCCTTCGGTAAGTTACCCATGACTTGTTCGAGAAGTTTTGGTTTATACCTTACGCAGTGTACACATTCTTTCACGACGCGCCTTGCTAGTTCTCGTGCGTTTATGATCCAAAATTTTCTCCTGATGAGTGAAACGAGCATTTTTGGACCAGAGTGATAGTGTGTTAAATGCAAATGCCTGATCATACATTTTACGAAGTTTGAATTTTTAGGAAGTAGATAAGGATGTTTTTGATCCGAAGATAAATTTGGAACATGTTTCAAACGTCCGCCTACTCTTAGCAGCTCTACACCATTAACGTTTTCCAGGAATGGATTAAGCCACTTAATGGACCCTTTTACAGGCATATTCTTTCTTATGCATGCCATTTCCTCTGAGAAAAATTGACCCTGTATGACCCAAACAATTCGACTTAAAGATTTTTCTAGGTTACTAGGTGAAAGATAGATTAAATCCTGTTTTCCTTCTTTATCAACGATTTTTAACATGTATGCGAATATATGGAGTACTTTAGTATATGTACTATATTTTTCAATGACATCGAATAGATAATTAGGTCGTTTTTCCTTGCAAACGAGTCCTGTCCTCCGCACTTCAAGGCTCATTTCTTCCTCTGACAATCGATTTTTGGCATTTGTCGGCCAATTTCTGGCGTCATATTTCAGAAATGTTGGACCCGAAAGCCATATTGAGTTTTTTAAGTCATCCACTGTACATCCTCGGGATACTATATCAGCAGGATTCTCTGAACCAGGAACATGTCTCCAGGACACATTGACGGACCTTTCTTGAATATCAGATACCCTATTGCCGACGAAAGTACTTAACTTAGAAGAAGGCGTGCCTATCCAATGTAGAACGACCTTAGCATCAGTCCAGAAGTAAACCTTGGAAACAGAATTATCGAAGATAGCTTTTGTCTTGGACCAAACCTTAGCCAGTAAATGTGCTCCACACAGTTCCAAACGTGGTAACTGTTTCCGTTTAGTAGGAGAAACTCGTGATTTTGCGACAAACAACTTTGTTGTTACATTTCCCTCAAAATCTGTTGTTCTGACATACAGACAGCAACCATATGCCATCACAGAGGCATCGCAAAATCCATGAATTTGTACATCTTTTTTCTTTTCTGATAGAACATATCTTGGGATTGGCAGATTTTGAAGCGAATTAAGGTCTGAAACAAATTGCATCCATTCTGTGTGTAAATCTTGTGGAATTGATTCATCCCAATCGTACTTTTCGATCCACAATTTTTGCAACATTACCTTGGCTTTAATGATGATAGGGCTCAACAAACCCATAGGATCAAAGAGCGAAGACGAAAGAGATAATATAGACCGTTTGGTGACCTTTGTATATGTTTTATTAGGGTTGTACGAGAACTGAAAATTGTCCAGCTGAGAATCCCAAGTGATTCCCAGTGTACTTGTTAAGTTCGCTTCAACAATTTTGAAGTCCTTAGTCCTGTTAAGAGATTCTTCTATAATTGCCGGATGATTACTATGCCATTTCGATAACTCAAAACCAGCAGATCCTAATATGGCTTTAACCTCTGTCTTGATTTTCTGGAGAGAATTTAGGTCATCAGCCCCTGTGAGCATGTCGTCAACATAAAAATCAGATCCTACAACTTGAGACCCCTTTTCAAACTGGTTTCTGAATTTGTCCGACAGGAAACGAAGACATCTTATAGCAAGGAATGGTGCTGAAGAGGTACCATATGTACCAGTGTTCAATTTATAAGTCCTTATAGGTTCCGAAGACTTTTCACGCCATAGTATGTACTGGAACTTTCTTTGCTCTGGATGTATGAGAACCTGCCTATACATTTTAACTATGTCCGCAGTAAGAGTATAACGATGGAGACGGAAACGAAGTAGAAGTGTGAAAAGCTCATCTTGAATGGTCGGTCCAACCATGAGAATTTGATTTAAGGATACCTGTGACGAAGTACAGCAGGAGGCGTCAAAAACGACCCTAAGCTTAGTAGATGTACTACTTGGCTTTATCACGCATTGATGTGGAATATAATAATGAGATTCCTGCATATTTGGGTCTTCAACTAATGACATGTGCCCAAGTTCCTCATATTCCTTCAAAAAACGGGAATATTCAACCTTAACCAACGACTGTTTTTCTAGCCTACGCTCCAGAGACAGAAAACGTTTGTAAGCTATATCAAAAGAAGCTCCTAAGCAGCCGGGATCCTTCTTGAAAGGGAGTTGAACAGAAAGACGACCACTTGGAAGAACTTCAACTGTTTCCAAAAAATGAGCTTCGCAAGCTTCTTGCTCCTCTGTCCATTTTTGTTTAAAACAGCTTAACTCCTCCAGTTCCCAAAATTTTTCAACATATGAATGCAGCAACTCATCTTGATCCTGTGTTGAATTTAAACAGAGATGCCTTGCCATGTTTACTGTTGTAGTGCACCTACCCGACACGATCCATCCGAATTTGGTCTTCTGCAATGTTGGTAGCCCAGATCCCAGTTTGATTTGTCCCACTGACAATACATCAAAAAAGACTTCTGCACCTAACAAAAGGTCAATGTCTGATGGTTGACTGAATAAATCATCCGCTAATTCAATATTAGAAGGGATATTCCAATTTGAGATCTCTATTTCCATATCTGGTTGATGACCAATGATATGTTGCGTTATCAAAAACTCTAAGGACATCTCGACGTTGTTAAATCTCGACCTTATGAGAGTTTGCGTTTGAAAATTAGATTGAGTTTGAGCAGTTCCTACTCCCATTATCTGAATATATTTCTTCGTTTTTCGAAGATTCAAAATTCGAGCAAAATCTTCGCTTATTAGATTGATTTGTGACCCTGAATCGAGAAGAGCCCTTCCCAAATGAAAGCTTCCTGAAGAGTCATGAGCAAGAACTAAAGCCGTAGCTAAAATGACTTGGCTTGTAGTCTTAATTTTAGCTGGTTGTAATGCAGTATTAACAACCGCAGACGATGTACTCGAACCCTTTTCCTCGATGGCTTCTTGTTTTCGATGAAGTAGTGTATGATGCGGCTTATTGCATATTTTGCAATTAAAGCTGGATGTGCATTTCGACCTTATGTGACCTTTTGCTAAACAATTGGTGCAAAGGTTGAGCTTTTTGGCTGTAGAAAACCTCTCCAAAACTGAGAGCTTAATGAAGCTAGGACATTTGACAATGAAATGTTCGCTGTCCTTGCAAAACACACAATGCTTTTGTGAAATAGTTAGCGAATTTTGCTGTTTTGATGTGAATCTTTGGAACTTTTCCTTATTGAAAGGTTTTTGAGCTGAATTTGAAGTCTCTACACGATTTGAAGTAACATGTTTGCTTGTACGAGCTTCAAGGTATTGACAACGTTTGCCTATCATCTTGGCACAATCATCCCATTTTGGAAGTTTAGAGTAATCCAATTGCTCATCCCATTTTTCCTGGGTTTCGTTGTCTACCTTGGACATAGCTATATAAATTATGATAGCATTACAAATGTCTTCATCTTTTCCTAAAGATGAAAGTGAACTGTAGATCGCCGATATACTATTCACAACGTTGCGAAGTTGAGGGGCTGATGGTTTTGAACACTTTGGAAGTTCAAATAAGTTTGAAATATTTTCGAGAAATATCAGGGTGTTATTGTCATATCTCTCATTTAACTTTTCCAATGCCTTAGAATAATTTTCTTCGGTTATATGAAAAGATGAAATTGTCCCAAGAGCTTGGTCCGAAAGACAAGACAACAGATGATTAAACTTTTCAATCTTGCTCAAGGAAGGATCAGAATTCACTAAATTATCGAAAACTCTGATAAAATTTTTGTATTCTGAATACTTTCCGCTAAAACGGGGTAAAGAAAGATGTGGCAAACGACTGGTGGTAGATGCAGGAAAGGCAAAGGTGGATTCAAACATGCTACCTTGTCTACCTGTTCCCAAGAGTGAAACAATTTTTGATTTAGTTGCAATATACAGCTCCTCCAATTCACCCCTTGCAGTATCTGTTGGTTGTAAACGTTCTATTTGAGATTGGTACTATAAAACCTGCTTAAAATAAGACTCCAAAATTCCTAATCTGCATTCCAACTCTGTTGAATTAGCACTAGTTAACTTATCGACCAATGTTTTTATTCGAGTAATGTTTCCTTTACTTGAAGCACGAAGTGTCTTTAATTCATCAATTGTTATTGTTTCCTCTGGCATTTTAGATGTTTTTGCGTTAGCCATAAAAACAATTGTCTAATTCCAATAACCTCTCCAAAAACTCCAAAAAGAATCTGGACTATAAGTCTAATCGAAAACCTATCAACCCCTAACACTTCGAAATAATAAAGTAGGTATTCAAAAGCAGGAACAACAACTATTATCAACAGCGACGACGAATTCACCACCAAAGCAGCAATCCTACAGCCGCAATTGTATCAACAGCAACAACAATTCTCCGAAAACAGCAAAACTCCCACGGTGAATCAATTTCCAAATAATAATTATTATTATATAGTAAAACCAACGAGTATAATTATGAAAAGCGTCAGTACTTAGATGAATTTATTTTTGGAGAAATTCAATGATTGCAGCAACTTTAAATCTCTAATCCGAAAATCCCTTATTAAAACCAAAGATGACTAAACAGACAGCCAACAATAATAAAGCCAGCATACAAATGAAAGTCCAATTATGTTTTTATACGAATGTAGATTATAGAGATAAGCGTAGATAAGAAGCACTGACGGCGAAGTTCTGTGTGGGCAGTTGTTGATTACAATCCACTTCTAGTGTAGAAAAAAAGCTTTTTGTGGATCTATGTTGCAATCATACAGAATGAGTTATGTATGCTATGGAATACAAATATGGTATGGTGTGACTCAAACTGTATAACGATCGGTTATGTTTATTTAAGCACTGAAAGCTTTACAACGATCGATATGGTGTGATATAATACAAAGTCCAACGAAAAAATGCAAAGCTCTTAGGCACAATGATCGATCGAGTGTACGATATGATATATTTTTTTTTTGTTACTTATAATTTGTTTTTTATATAAGGAAATTGTATGGTATATTATGTTTGAATAATATAACTTCAAACTTATGACGAACTGCGTTTTTAAGTTTAAGATTTTGTATATTAAGGTTGATGTAAAGATCTTTGGATCGTAGATTTTAATTGTATGGATTAAATAATATTCAAGGTAAATGCACTGCAACGCAAGTTCGTTATAAGTGGTGTAATGTACCTTGTTGGGAGATGTACTTATCTACCCTTTTTTAACCAAATGTTGACTCCTTTTACTCGTTGTCTTCTGGGTTCCCTGGATTCGCTGATGATCCCTTGTTTTAAAGATGATGATATGACCTGCTTTCTGTAGATTATTTGTCCTATTTTAAAGGTGATCTGCTGCAAATATTTTAACACGCGAAACCCGATTAACCGCGTACCGATCTCCTTTCTTTATAATTGTCTCTGTCTATTGGAGATATGTATTAACTCACTTTTAATTTCGAAAATAACTTGAACAAATTTATATGTGTAACTTTGTTCGAAAATTCTTATTTTTCTTAATTAATTGAAGTATGTTTAGAATTAAATTTAAGAACTTGCCCCACGTTGGGCGCCAAAAAATGATAGATGGAAGCGTTTTTCCACTAATTGCTAAAAGTGAATTATGACCGATCGAAAGAAAAGACTGTACGCTTTGAATGTATAACAAGAAGTAAGTTTTTATTGTTCTGTCTAGTTTATCATCAGGTTTGTTCTATGTTTTTTCTATGTAAAATACATTTTTTGTATGTAAAAAAGATGGCTCGCCCTAACATTGTGGCGGCAAATTTGAATGTTTCGTTAAATTGTTAATCTTTATTCGTTAAATTTAAAATAGCTTTAAGTAGATAAAGAAAGTATTTAAAAATATACGTTGCGCCCCAACAAAGGGTCAGAGACAATACAGAGCCCTGGGGCACATCAGCATTTATTTTGTTAATATCAGACTTGAAAGCGTCCAATACAACTTGTATGGAACGCTCCGAAAGGTAATTTCTAATGCAACGAATAAGAGATTCATCAAATACCAAATGCACGCATTTTCGATAAGAGAGATCGATACCAATCTCTATCAAATACTTTCGAAACGATGTAAAATCTGTGACACTGTTTGGTGAGATATAGGTACCATCAGATAACCAGTGGACCTATTGATATTCTTCAAGATATTTATTGATTCTTGGCGCTGAATCAACAGTATTTTTCTTTCAATCAGCCCTATTATGAGTTCCATCGTAAACGGAAAGTCTTACGAATCCCGAAAAAAGTTTTCGCAGAATCCATCGTAGTGGAAATGCTCATACAAATTGCCATTAATTTGTATGAGCAGTTCTACTACGATGGATTCTCTTATAGATTTTTTCAAGATTCATAACAAGTTTCCGATTACGATGGAATTCGTGATAAGGCTGATTATGTCGAAAATTAATGATATTATGGTCGATTTCATTGAAATTTATCTTCAGACTTTCGACTGCTCACAAGTAAACTGAAATCTCAACTGAACACCAGACTGATGTCTAAGTGCATTGCCTTTTTCAACTGAACTGACAACTGAACTGATAACTGATCGTCTAAACGGGGCTTCATGAATTTATTTCAATGAACATCTGATTATTTGCGCATTTAAGCAAGTATTTTTAAGGGGTTGTCCATGCAAACGCCCGATGCAAAATTATATCTTTCTGCAAAGCGGAAAATTATCTCGTTGCAGAATACCTTTATTGTTTTTCTTTTTTTTTATTGTTTGCTCAATGGATAACTGTTAGCAATTAATATTATAATTATGTGCTTGTCCATATTTAAACGAAAAAAAAAACAAAGCTATAATTTGAACTGAAAAAAATTGTAAAAGCTCATAACCACCACCGCCCCCTCTAAATTTTGTTTGAATTTCATAGAAAAAAATTATGATTTTACTTGCAGATATTAAAAGCAAGGGCCAAATGAAATTTGAATAAAGTAGCTGAAAGTAAAGACCTTTTCTTAACCCAAAGGATTTTATCTTAACAAGGATGTCGAAAAGAAAGGATTTCCTAAAAACACAAATCCTTCAAAATACCGCACAAAACTATTTATCAAATTTCAAATCGAGCAATCGAGGACTATTTAATTTGCCAATGAACTCGAAAATAATGGAGATGAAAGCAAGAAAACACAATATATGGATGAGATTGAGAAAAGAGAGTCGTTTTGTTTTGAAAAGGGTCTGCGTCTGATGAAGAATGGCTGAATACCCTGGGTATTATTCCATCAAAAAATTAATCTTCGAAATCAAATATTCATTGGGGGTCGTTTTGGAATATAGAATTTAGTTAGATATTATGTATGTATGTATATTTTATAGGCACACGTTTTCCAATTAATTAGCATTCGAGGTGATTTTTGTTTGATGAACTTTTGTAGCTAGTTATTTAAGGTGTGTTTTCTTTTTGACAACATGGTGTAAGCTTATTTTTATTAGAAAAATACTTCTAAACAAAATTCTTTAACACACAGTTCAATTTAAATGCAAATGTGTGTTATGTATAATTTATATATTAAGTAAATACTCACATGGATTCACGTAAACGAAAAGATCAGAACGCTTTGATACAGA
Organism: Philhelius pedissequus; assembly: GCA_910595825.1. NCBI lineage: Eukaryota > Metazoa > Arthropoda > Insecta > Diptera > Syrphidae > Philhelius > Philhelius pedissequus. The sequence continues at coordinate 55,064,253 of OU343160.1, forward strand.
AGGCATATCTCCATCCCACCAGGGCCGAATATTGACAAAGGTAAGAATTGTTTCAAGATCAAGGGTTTTTCGAAGAAAAATAATTCTGATAATTTTCATTTGAAATAGAAATTTTTTGAGATAAGACCTAAAAATGCTGTTATGAAGAAAGGACTTAAAACAACTACACCTTGCGCAAAACATCACGATTTCTGATTGGCAGTTGAGCTATAACTTTGAGGTATTTAGGAACTTTCTATAAAGACAATTATACCGACAGCATTAATGGTGAATGAAGTAGAAGGTACAACTATTAACTGTACATTAAGATGGAGTTAAATTTAATTTATTTTGTTGATCGTTATCTAATAATAAATAAAGTGCACCACTGGATCGTATACGATGTTTAATCTAGTTATCCTATGCATTGCAGGTTTAACGACGCGCCGATGTAAGTTTGATTACCCGGATTCTTAGTATAATGACTTCTCGAATGGATGATTCATAGTTATTCATAAATGTAAAGGGTTATCCATTACGCGGTTTCAAAAGTATAGGGCTGGAATTCGACATCTGTCAAACTAAGTTGTTAAACCAATTTTTTTTTTTCAGTTGAAAGTCTGACATTTACAAAAATGGATCACTTTCGCACAACGCGTAAAAATTGTTAAGACCTACTACAAAAATGGCTGTTCTGCCACAGCCACATGTCGTGCTTTAAGCGGAGATTATGGTTTACATAATCGTCCAACTACGCAAGCAATTGGCAAAATTATGAAGAAATTTGAAGAGACTGGGTTGGTTACAGATATTGTAAGGCCTTTGCATCATCGTTTCGCTGGTACCACTGAAAATATTGCTGCTGTAAGTGAAAGTGTTGTCGAGGACCCAAATGTGCCGATTCCTCGCCGTTTTCAGGAATTAGGACTGTCTTACGGCACATTATGGCGTATTTTGTATTTGGATCTACACCTACATCCATATAAAGTCCAGCTCACACAACAACTGAAGCCAGCTGACCATTCACAACGTCGTAGATACGTCGAATGCTTGAACAACAGGCGTTGGAAGGCAATTTTTCGAACAAAATTTTCTTCAGCGACGAAGCACATTTCTCACTCGGTGGGTATGTTAATAAACAAAATTGTCATATTTGGGGTTCTGAGAATCCTCACATAATTGTAGAGGCCATTACATCCACAAAAGTCACTGTTTGGGGCGCTCTTTGGCACGGAGGTGTGATTGGACCTTACTTCCTCGAAAACGACGATGGAACGACTGTCACCGTCAATTCGGAGCGTTATGGTCATATGATAATTGACTTTTTATGTAACTGATATTGAAGTATACGACTTGAAGAATATGTGGTTTCAACAAGACGGTGCCACATGCCACACAACTCGAGCGAATATGGCTTTATTGCAAGAGACATTTCCTGGCCGTGTAATTTCTCGTCGTGGCGATATCAACTGGCCACAAAGATCATGCGATTGGACACCGCTGGACTTTTTTTTTGTGGCTACGCGAAAGACCTTGCTTATGCAGATAAACCTTTAACTCTTGAGCACTTGAAAACCAACATTCGTCAAGTTATGGCTGAGATACCGCCTAATATGTGTCAAAAAGTGGTCGAAAATTACCTCAAAACAATCGATGCTTGCAACAATTGGCGTGGTGGTCATTTAAATGATGTAGTGTTCCACACAATGTCAACGTTCAACCTTTATAAAAAAAAGGAATATCATGAAAAAAAGTATTTTATATGTGTTTTATTTGCGTTTACTTTTGAAACCGCAAAATGGATCACCCTTTATATTAAAATCTATAGATTATGGATTTTAATTACATATGGAACCTATTGTTATGTAAATATATACATACAATAATGCATATAACTATATAATTTAGGTGCAATATGCATACATAATATTCATGTGAATTTTAGAGATACATATGTATGTATATATAAATATATGAGGGGCAGCATTATTTAGTATTCAGTGGTGTCCGAAAAAATTCGAAAAAAGGGAAAAATAATAAGGTAGAAACAAATAGATAAAACACATAATATACACATAATTAAATGTAAGTAAATGGAGAGCGCCATAGAGCCATGATTAATGACTTTTTCGTGCCTGAATTAGAGGATGTCGCTGTGGACGACCTTTGGTTCCAACAAGACGGCGCTACATGCCATGCAGCCAACGAAACAATCAATTTATTGAAGGGAACCCTTGGTGAGTGCATTATCTCGCGTCATGGGCCTGTGGCGGCGGGGCCTCCAAGATCGTGGGATTTAACACCGCTGGACTATTTTTAGGGGGTTATGTGAAGTGACTTGTCTACGGTGATAAGCCCGAGACTATTGACGCCTTGTAAGAGAATATTCGACGCATTATTCCTGGAATACGGCCGTAATTGCTGCAAAAAGTGGTCGAAAATGGAGCTCTCAACTGGAATTTATTCAAGCCATCCTCGGCGTCCACTTGCCCGAAATGAATTTGAAAACATAATGGCAAGGCCTTAAATTTATAATAAAGCCAAATTCTTTGCCATAACATTAAATTATATGCGTTTAATTTCTTTTTGAAAACCACACGTCTATAAAAAAAAAAACACAGTTTACTTGCTCTTATGCTCGATCACATCATAAGCACTAGATTCTTAAAAGAAATGGTTAAATATATTTTCAAGTCGTTTACTTATTAAATTTTTATACACAAAATTTCTTTAATTTTTTCTAAACAAAATTGGTATATATATGGCAATTTTATGTGTTAAATAATATAAGGATTATTTAATAGAAAAATAAAATAAATAAAACATTTTCCCATAAATTATAGTTATGCAGGGATTTATATCCAAAAAGTAACAAAAACGGCTTATCTATTCCATTTGGCTGTCATGATCAAATCAGCTATTTGTCAGAACAAGAACTTTTGTTGATGTTATGATTGCGATTTAGTGAAAATAAAATAAATAATAATACAAAATAAAAATAAATATTGTATTGTAGTTTTTCATCTCTAAGATCCTGTTTAGATTGGTAGTACCCACTATGTCATATGTCGAGTATTATGTGGATGAGTAGGGTGACGGTGGTTTCAGTTTCACTTCTCTCGCGGTCAGGTACTTGCTTACTAAGCTTGAAACTACCTAATAGTACCGCGAATCACATACTAATGCTAGAGACAGGTCTACCATCTTTATTTATTTCAACTCTGAAAATACAGATAGACTATATTTTAAAGACTATAGCAATGGATGATAGGAGACAACCAAAGAAAATTACGATGCTTGTGATTCAAAAACAAATATCATGGTTCGAGTCATGGAGAGATCTAGCAGAGTACTGTGGACATCCACTATTACTCCGAAGCGATAGGATGGAAACGTGGAAAAGCGAACTCTATAGCCTCATATCGTTAGTGGACGAAAGAAAGAGAGAGGATTATACTATGAAAACCAGAAGTTCATTACACAGGGACATATATGCAAGGCTAAACTATAACCTGTTACGAAATAACTACTTCAGGGTGGAGTATCCAACCGATCTCATGTCACTGGTTTTAAAAGCAAGAGGGGAGATACTTCCCCTGAACTATGTTCCTCATAGGAGTGAGTTGGAAAAAATGTGTGGATTATGTAACGCTAGAGAACGCGAAAACGTGTTCCATTTCGTGGGGTTTTGGTGGAAACAAGAAGGAGTACACCTGGAAAAAACTACCTCAGTGAAGAGGAAGTCATAGATGTTTTAAACGGAGTGTTAGACTGGGAATCCCTTTACAACTACACCAAGCTAGCACTTAACTACAGAAAACGGATCTTAGAAGAACTTTTTTAATTTTATGTTTGAATTTTGTATATTAAACAAAATTAATTAATTAAGTATTAATAATTGTCAATTGACAGACGGCGTAAGCCATGTTTAAAAAATGAATGATACACTAAACTTTTGTAATTTGTATGAAATAAAATCATTTGGAACCTTAGCCTAACCTTAACCAGGTACTGAGTATCAAAACGCCCTTTTTTCCTTCTTGTATTTATTCTAGAAGTTGTGAATTTGTTTTTTTTAAGCACAACAATTTTAGGTTTAGCTTTAATTTAAGCAGGTTGGCTACCGGCTTTCGCCGTGGACTGACGTGTGCCTCGTCACACAACCAAAAAGACCCAAGCGAAACATTTCAATAATTTAAGCATATTTTCATTGGAAAACCTGTATTTTTTTTAAGTCCCCATTTCTATGATTCATTGGATTGAACGTTTTTTATACAGTTTTCTTCTTCTTGGCGTTGGAAGTATTACATTTTAAATTATTGAAATTATTTGAAAAGGATACAAAATATAAAGGCATTCGTTTGTTTTTGTTTTATGTCCAAACACAAAATGACATTTCCTTATGTAGGCTCTATTCAACCTATAAGCGTGTTTAATTTATAATGGCTCTATTAAACGTTGCATAAGTTTTATAAATGAAATTTTCGAGTTCAGACGCATTATAAGCAGTGCATATCGATATATATTTGCTATAAGGCATTAATAAATAAGGCTGTATATATTTAAGTATACGAGGGCATTGTATTTGGTATTCAGAAACTTACGCAAAAGTTCGTAAAAAGGCAATAATAGTAAGGTAGAAACGAATCGATAATACACATAATTAAATATTTTTATATTGCTTAGTCGTTATAGTTTGAGGGAAAACAAAGATGCCCTTTAAATTCGTGGATAAATACGAATATATTAAACAAAAAATTCGAAAATCGTTGAAGCGGTTTTAAAAAAAAAATAATTTTTTATGTATAAAATTTTAAAAACATTTTTTTAGAAAACAAAAATGAAATGCCATTTTAAAAATATTAATAAAATACATATTAAATTAAAATTTCAAATTTGAAAAAAATTAAGTGACTCGTTTTTTGACAAATCGATTTTCAAAAGAAAAATTATTATTTTTTTTAAAAATCGACAAATTTGATCAATCAAACATGATATTACCATCATAGAGAACACCAAAAAAGCGGGTCCCCCAATTCTGTCTGTCTGTCTTTCCTTGAGTCTAAAGCCTAAACGGCTCGATGGATTTGCTTCAAACTTGGTATATATTATTTTTTCGGTAATATGCCACACGTTATTTTCATTTTTTTTAAACGACAAATAGCAGTAGCACCCATACATTTTTTTTGGACCAAAAACAGAAATCTTATTTTTCGCAAAAACGGCTCCAAAGATTCTTATTAAAAAAAATCAGTTCGTTAATTAAGGGAAAAGGCACCTTCTGATATTTTTTTTTTTCGAAAAAATGATTATTTTTGGTTCCTCTAGTTCTAGTAGTATTTTTTGGTTTTCGATTTTCTTGTAAACTGTTTATTTAATTATTTTTTTTGAAATTTTTTACGCAGAATCTCCTAGAAAGTTCAAATACTATTGTAAGCCAACATTTTTCAAAAAAAAAAAAATTAAAAACTCAAAATTTCGAAAACGACTCAATATATTATTTCGAAACTTCTTATTTGGTGGTTTTTTGACATTATCTTGAATAGTTACAAGACTATTTTTCTAAAATAAGAAACAGTGGTACGTACCTCCTAAACCAATTAAAAAAAAAAAAACTGTTAAGAAAAAAATGTATTTCTCGAAAACAGCTCCAAATTTTTTAATCAAAGAAATGTGTGTGTTCTTAAATTAGTACAATCCACTTTAAAGTATAAGAACATTTTTTTTGCTTACTTATTAACGGTATTTACCACAGAACAACTTTTCATATTTTCGACTTTTTCAATATTGGATGAACCGATTAAGCAAAATTTTTTATGCAATTACTCCCTAAAATTGCTAATAAAACTGCATACGAAAGTTTTCAAAAAAAAAGTTTTTCGATTTTTAAAAAATAAATAATTTTTTTTTTTGAAAAATCACAAAATTTTGTGTAAATTTGAATTTTATATGTATATTAATAATATCTTCAAAATGGCGTTTACATTTTTTTTCTAAAAATGTTTTCAAAATTTCATACATAAAAAAAATTTTTTTTTTTAAACCGCTTCAACGATTTGCGAATTTTTTGTTTAATTTATTCTTATTTATCCACGAATTTAAAGGGCATCTTTGTTTTCCCCTCAAACTATAACGACTAAGCAATATAAAAACATTTAATTATGTGTATTATTTATTCATTTCTACCTTACTATTATTGCCTTTTTACGAATTTTTGTACGTCACTGAATACGAAATACAATGTAGGCCCTCATACATTTATATATACATATGCGTCTCTAAAAATCACATGAATCTTATATATGAATATTACACCTAAGTTATAAAGTTATATGCATATAGCTACCTACCCACCTACATCGTTTTCATTGTCATTATTAGAATATGCACATGTTTACATACTTAGGTTCCATCTATATTTTATGTAGATACATTTTACTCTCCTTACTTAAATAAATAAAATCTATAACTTATTGATTTAAATATACATTTGTAGGTGAGGTAAGTACCTATGTAACTATTTCTTGAATCATCCATTCGACAATTCATTATACTAAGGATCAATGTAATCTTGCCTACATACTGTTTAAACCTGCATAGGATAACTACACCTAACTAACTTAAGCTCAATGGTTAGCTACATTAAAGTTGTAAGCTACAAGAACAAGTTCGTGCGATCCAGTCGTGCATTTTTTTTACGAATTCATAACATTTCTTTGTATCTATAATCCCAAGTAAAAATAATACTGTATATCGATCAACAGACAAACCGTCTGACGTAATTTCGTATCCTTTACGAGCATCAAGGTATTGTTAAGTTTTATTAAAATATCCAGTTTGATATTTTTTACAAATACAAAACTTGGCTTATACATGACACTACTTATCCCCATAATATCTGAAGTTAAGCGGTGGAACGTTCCCGACTATAAGATAAATTCCGATTTCAAGAGTTCCTGAACATAATCATATTGGTCGATGGGACTGCTGAGGGACTCTACCCTCAGCACTTCGTCTTCTTTCTAAAGATGAACTGGATTGTGATGACAAAAGAGCACATTTCCCAAAAGGAAACTACATAATATATATTATTGCCGCAGACTTGCAAAAATAAAGTCAAATCGAACTCATACCTTAAAATCCATTTTTTTCAGGAGTGTACGTATTAGCTACTGTACTAACCATTTTTATTAGAAGTAGTAACAAAGTTGGAAGCTTTAACCACCGATCTGGTATTAAATCTTAATTACCACTATTGCTATACCATCTAGAGCACTTGCATACGGATGATGAGGCGCTTATCCATAGCTAAGCTTCAACCACATTGCATTACTCTTTACACATGACCACATATTCAGCACACCACCTATCAGTGGGTATAAAGTACATGAGTATACGGGCTTTCACAAACTTAAACTAAAAACTTGGTTAGCGATAACTAAAATTTGATGAAAATCCATGTGCTCAGTTTGTGCAATAAGGAAAGAGCGAAAGAGAGGAACACGAAACAGGGACGCGGCAATGCACACTGCACATTGCATAAAAACGTGTCCTGGTATGAGAGGAATTGACGATATGACAACGACGACGAGGAAGAGGACGCGCAGACCTTGAATTAATTTCATTTGGAATTTCAAGAACTTTTGGATTTCATAAATTTCTCCTTTTATTCACCGACCGTCTATCCAAGCTATAAAACCAGGCGGTTGGCTTTGTCGAATACTTTTGCTAGGTATATGTAAGTAAGGTACTTAATAACGTTCGCATTTTGCCAAAAGGACCCACCTACATACATAATACATAAATATAATTCAAATTGTAATTAGGAAGGCTACAAAGTTGAAAATAAGTTCATGACCAAAGCCAATTGCCGAGACCAACTGTGTTAAAAACAAAAAAAAAAAAATAGAAGAGAACTCGCAAAATGAAAACTAATTAACGTTTTGACATAATTAGTTGTGCAACATGAGATTTTTGGGAAACATTTTCAAAGAAATATTGTTTCAGTTGCCTTTTGAGACTTTGAACTTTATGTACAAAATATTTTACGTTGAAGTTCTTTTGATCGAAAATTCGAAAGGAAATTTTTCAACAAATATTCATTTGATATGGGTTATTGTTTTTAGACTGTGAAATTGAAATTCACACTCAGTGTCCTTGGTGTTGTTTGACACTTATGTAATTTAACTTATGTGTCGCTATTTTTATTTTTAGCCATATAATCAATTTTTTTTGTTGCACCCTAAAAAGCCTTCCGAATGCAAAGAAAAGAATGGAAAAATATGCCTGAACTATCAAAAGATTTCATTCATTTCAATTCTAAGTGAAGTCACTGAATTGAATCTTTTAATTGAATTCAACGAATAATTTGCAAGGATTACATTCGCAAGAGAGTCCATTATTCTTTTACAGTCCTGTTAGATAACAAATAGACAAATAGATAAAAAACTGAACACATTATTTTTTTGATAAGAATTTTGAACAACTTCAGAATGTATTACTTCACGGGGTCCAGACACTGCCTGACTCATGGCACACAGTGGGTCCGTTTGTATGGGAGATCGGAAAAAACTACCTAAAAACTAAACCACTCCACCGATTTTGTTGAAATTTTTAGGAATGATAATCAATGGCAAGATATATTTTGTCTATCAATTTACGATTACTGACTAAATTTTTTGCTCGTTTTAATAAAAACTAAAGCACTAATCCTATTTTAATAAAAGTTTTAGGTATGATGGTCAATGATGAGAAAAACTATAGGTTTGAAACCACAAAAAAAAAAAAAAAAAAAAAATAAATTCTTACCCTGTGCGGCAGTCCACTATTATTAATAATTCCAGACACACTGCTTCCAGTCATCAATACCAAGAACTCTAGCCTCTAGCATCGGCAATAGCTTAGATTTTCAACTGGAGTGTCTGTCTGTCTTATAGCCTAGAAGCTATTCGTAACAGTGGCGGATTAACCTTCAGGGCGCCGTGAGGCACGCTCAGTGATAACCGCCTCTTTTTTTAATACTATCCAAGGATCGTAATTTGAATGGGCTAACATCGAAGAGCAATGGGACACGGTTGTCATTTTGGGGGTGAGGAATTTGAATTTGAATGTGGAAGTAGTATTTTCGAAATATGTCACAGATCATTTGATTTTGATAAATTGGGTAGAATTTTTGTAAACAAAATTGCATTCCTAAGTTTTCAATAGTATGGAGAAAATATATTTTTCCTTATTCGAAGAACATATTAAGTTTTAAAACTGGAAACCCGTCATATATTTTTACATTTTTACGGCAAAGGGGTATTGCCTATAGACTGTGGCAATTAATTTAATAGATATATGTATATAAGAAGTTGATTGCTTTTGTTCATAAATTAAATGGTGTATATCTTAATTCATTTTATTATTTTCTGGCGCGTTACACGGTGGTTTACTTATTTGTTGTTGAAAAGACAGTTAGTTAAAGGTCTGTGGTAGTATTATATATTGGTATATACTTGTTCTTATAAAAAATCCTAGACCTTTTTGAGTGGAATTTGAATTTGGCGTGGGAGTAAATAATTTATTTTAGTTTTACTCAAAAGTAAGTGCAGGAAAGAAATTTTAAAACAATTTCCCTGCATTTAAATAGACAAATAATTTTGTTATATGAATTTTAAGTATTTATTATTTTAATTTAAACAAAAGATATTTAACATTTAACCCATTTCAGTATTAAATATTAATTTACCTACATATTACATTCTGAAAAAAATCTTGGTTAATTTTTTTCATTATAAAGTTTTTTTTAATCTCTTTTTTCACTAAATAAAAAAAATATCTTGAGTATGAGCCATGAATGTAGCCCGCGTTCAGTCGAAACGCGTGTTTTTTTTTATAACTGTGCTCGCAAATTTTGACTGCCCTTAATATGTTAGGAAGGATTTATCTGTTAATGGCTCGACGAGATCGTCTAAGACGCAATCTTAAGGCCCCATTGGTAAGTGCGAAAAACGTGCCCGACGATTTTTAAAATCTATCTATGGCTTCTTTCCGATCATTTAGAACTAGGAATCAAACTAACTAAGAACTGCGAACAGCACGATAAAATTAAATTCATGCTGACTGTTTTAATCGGTACACTTTATTTCATTTCATTTATTTTATTGTACATAAAGATACAATACGTCTTACATTTAACTTTTATTCGTAAGAGTTTTAGAACTTAACATTTTGTTCTTTTTAATTTAGTTGTATATAATAAAGAAAATTACGTGAGGTTTCCATAATATTAAATTAAGGAAAAATTCTACAAAATAAGACCCGTATAGAAAACTTAATCGTATTGCCTAATACGCGGTCTCCATTAGCGATAAATTTAAAAGCAAACGTAATAGCAATAGCAGAAAGCAGATAGCAGAAGGACAGACAAATTTCCTACGGTGGGCATTTCATAGCATGCTTTTCTAGTTACTGAAGAATGTCGAGAGCAACTGATGCTGGTAGAAACAACAACAGCAAATGATATTTGAAAACGCCATAATAAAATGAGAGTTCACTTTGTGATAAAGCAAGCGATGAAAACATACTATTTATCGTACACTATGAAAATATAGCTGCGATTTCTATCTCCATTTGCAAAACCGAAAGCATGCTTTAAAGCTTGCACTAGATTCCTCTCTAATGGAGACCGCATGTAAAGTGAGAAAAACTCGACAATTTTGGCTTATTCATATTTAGCGGCCGCGTATTTCTCATGCGTTTCGTGTATTGCGTAATAAAGCAACTTGAAAGTTATAAGAAGGATCAAGTAACCAATAATTTCTTACCGGGCGATTTGTCATCACGCATTTTCGAACCATTCGCGCAAACAGACTTTTCAAGAATAGGCGGAAAATCAGGCCAGAGATTTAAATTTAGTATTTTCAGATACCAAAAATTATGAATACCAAAATACTTTGAATGTCATTGAGTAATCTTTTTTGTTGCTTAATTTTTTTTAGATCAAAATAAAATGACATACAAAATTTGCCGCCCACTACAAGTTGCTGCCCTAGGCTCGAGCCTAGTGGTTAATACGCCACTGATTCGTAATATGTAGCCTTAACCTATGTAGTCGAAGTGTTTTGATTTTTCGAACGCACCAATCCGCATCTTTGTATAGATCATATACATCGAAATTAAGAAATATCTTGAAGAATGAAGATGATAACTCCTTAATAACCGGCCATATGATGGTTTTCGAAGCAATACATCCGCTGTGGGTCTGATAGTAGATCTCACCGTACAGTGGCAAAAGTCTTAACAATCTTTTGGAGAAAGTAAGATAGAGTTTGTCATCAAGCTCTTTTATTGAAAATCTAATCGTTGGATTAGAATTTACGTTTCAGACCGCTCAATACAAGTTGTGTTGGACGGCTCTAAATCTGATATTCACAAAAGAAATGCTGATGGTGACCCACAGGGCTACGTTTTGTCTGCAACTCTTTTCCTTATTTTCATTATTGATCTGTTATCTGGTACTTCTTATCAACTAAATCGTTTTGCTGACGATGTTACTTTCAATTTTTAGTATTAAAATTTCTTACTAATAAGAAATCGAACAAAATCTACTACAATAAGTATCAACTGTACCTCTTTTTATTCTATGGCCCTGTAAATTTTTATCTTAAATGTCAATTCTTAGTCCATTGCTAGACCACCGTCGTCGATGGTCTAGTGAAGGACTAAGTTGGTAAACGTCAAATACTAGAAATTGTGTTTTATTAATAGAAATTCGCACTTAGTCCACGGAATAGCCCTAAACCTTTCCTAGTCCATGTTTATTAATTTGGGTTTTAGACCTTAGATACGTCCATTGTGATACCACATGAACAGGTTACCCTTAATGTTTTGTTTTGCATGACAGTTTACCCTTACGGCTAACTAAATGCGGACGTACTAGTACAGATATTCTTTCTTTAGCCGTATAACGCGAACGGGAAATGCCATACCCGGCTCTATTTTCCCCTTCCATTTTGATACTCAGAAATTTAATCTGGCTAGTATCAGCTTAGCGAAATTGTACGCTGAGTATTTCTTCTTCTTCGAGAGGATATTTTTTAAGATGGTTGCATCCTTAATCGTATTTCGAAGTAGCTCTTCAATACCTTGGCTTGCACAAATTTCCGGGACCGAATCACCCTTCTGCACAATATTCGATTAAGAATTCAGGCGTACTTTATCTTAGAGGGAAATATAGTATATAGATCTGTTTCATTTGTAGATGCACTCTGACCAATTTCATGATGTACCTCAATAGAATCTTGGTGGTTGTGTTTTGACTTTAATAATCATTCACAATATTAAGGCAAAATTATACAAATAGATGAACTTTCATAGTTCCTGTTTTGATTTTGAATTTCTCGCTGAAAGGTTTTCCTGCTTCTGTATTTCTCCAAAAGTTGTCTATGCAAATACATAAGTTGTAACACACACAAACTTTACAAATATATCATTTCAGAGAGACATCCCAATGGTGGTATAGTTACATAGTATTTACGCCAGCTTGACTCTCGAACTTAGCCACAAAATCGTTCCTCGTCAAGTTGATATTCTGAGTGTGTAGCGCGTGTAGGTATAGAAAAAGCAATTCCGCCGGCTTGCTAAATCCCCGCATTCCCCCATTGAAATCTTTTGCGTATTTAGAAAAGACAAGATATGTATGTCAGCTCCTAAGCATACAGAAAAGTTTATATGTAACTAAAATGCTATATTTTGTCACCGAGGCAAAAACACTCTAAAACACAAAAGTTCAAAGCCAACATATTTGGTGCTCAAGTTTTGTGTGTCAAAGTCTTCTAAGACAGATATTTTTATGCAGCATATTCTTTATAAATCCAACTGTTGCACCAATACAAACAACTCCTCCGTCACACAGACGATCTTTGAGTTTTGGTTTAATATTCCATGCATGTTTGCAGACTCTCAGCTCATAACAGAACGACACAGAGAATATAAGTTTGTTTAAATTTAATATTCATAGATACATCTGAAGGAGGAAATGAAAAGCAAGGCCTGGAGCTAAATCTTTTTCTGCTACTTCTTGTTCGTCAGACTTATACACACATGTATTTTCCTATTACCCAGTTCCTTATTATTTTCTAAGGACCCTAAGCCTCCCATAAAGTATTATACCTACGAACTCTCACATCAAAAGTTTCCTTTTCCTTTTTTCAAGTTGAATTCTGTCGCTGTAACGCTGGAGTAAGAGCTAGAGCTGATACTGGTATAGTAAGCACTGGTGTTGCATGATGCATGGGAATTTAACAACAGGAGTATCTTAAAGCAAAAAATAACACAGAAACATGTCTCACCAATTCACAGTTAAATGGAAGGATTTTTTAGGATTCTCAAGAAAAGCACTCGTACTATATTTCTAAAGTAAATGTGTGTAGTTTGTCATTTCATGAATGTATCTACTATACAAGTACGAACCACAAAAGAGATACACTCAAACGCCCAAAAGATATTCCTCCATAAAATGGGATAAAAACGACACATGAATCCTGCTCTTTGGAGAGTATCATTCACTCAAGTGGTTGCTATGCGGCCGTTTGTCCCTTCAACATGCTGTCTCTCCCATCGGCCTCTAATCTCTGGATTAAGATAAACACTATACTCATACTGCCTGTTCTGTGACTGCTATAGATATGTTGCAGAATGGGCGATCCAGATTAAGGCTTTAGGGATAAGCTTTCATTGGGTTGCTTTCGAGGGGTGGTGTGGTGTAAAGTGTTACCGCACATAATGTATCCATTTTGCTTGGCCAGTTTATTATGAAATAATGTGCTAAAGAGAAGAAGAAGTAATATCACCAGGAGGCAAGTCACCAGAGCTTGTAACTCAAAATGCAAATTGAAAACGTTTGAAATCTGTCATAGCGGTGGGACAGTAGATGGGGGAGCACAATCCTTCCTGATGAAAAGCTGCATTTTAAGTTAAAAGGGAGAAAGATGAGAGATATATTGGTGGTGAATGAGGATTAGTTATAAAGAATGGGTATTTTTAGTTAAATTTTGTGCGACAGAAAAATTTTTTGAAAGCAGAAGAAAAGGCTCATGACTACATTGATCCCTTCTATGGAAGGCTTTATAATTTCCTACTTTTCCCTTAAACGAGATCCATTTTTAATGGGTTCACAATACGACGATAAGAAGTACCCTCCCAATCCCAACTATCGCACTCTCCAGAGCTAAGCTCCCGAAATCTGAAAAACAATCTTGTAAGCCTCTTTTAGGTGCCATTTCTATCTTTAGAGTCAATTTCTTGTTACGAAACTTAAATTATTCTCATAACGTTTTTTTTTTTTTTTTTATAAGAACTTAGCTCTCTACAATTTTCAAATAATTTAAATCTTATACTTAAAACAAATTTTGCTCCTTTAACAAGATTCCAAGAACTTAAAGTTTTATTAAAATCTTGTTATGGAACTTAAACGCCTATAATCATATCGCCTCCCTTTAAGAAAACCGGCATAACTCAAAAAACTTGATTCTTCACAAAATCAGTTTAAAGTTTTTGAGTCTGTCAAATTTTCATAATGTTATTTTTTTTTAAAGTATAAATAATATTTTTTTTAATTATGTTTCCAATATTAGTAAGTTCCACATTTTATTTAATGAAAACAAATTAAAAAAAAAAAATTAAAAAGGATACGATTATGTAGTAAAAATGAGGATCTAAAAAGATCCTTCCAAATTAGGTCACTTTTCCAGAAACAATTTATTATTTTTAGACAATTTTTTTTTATTTCGGAGTTAGTTCATCACAGCTTTGACAACTATTATAATGACTTAAGTTTGTTAAGATATAAAATCAATTTATTTCTTAACGATTTCTAAAATCATATTTTTTAGAAAAAGGGCATAACTCATAAAAGTGTCATTTCCAAAACAAAGTTTTTTTTTCAATTTATCAAGAAAAGTAAACCATTTTGTCTTAAGACAGGAAAATATTACAAAACAGTACTTATAGAGCAAGATCCAAGATCATAGCTGATTTTTTTCTGCGAATAGATACCAAAGTAGATAAGAACGAATGGACATTCTGAATTTTCGAAGCTGGGGCTTTTCGGAGATATGCAGTTTTAACAGGGTACTCTCAACTACGTTATTTTATCAAAGCTGATTTTTTGATATGTTTAAGGGGATAGTGTCTCAAGTGTCTCAAACTTTGTTTGACACTTGTCAAACTCCTAAAGTGGGGCGTTTCGTCTGGCATAAGCCTTTAAGATGTCATTTAGGAAAACTGCTCAATTTTACCTATGTAAATAGACTATTCTATATATCTATCCTATTATATGTAAATCTCGTGTCACGTTGATGTGATGAATGAACTCCGAAACTATATAACCGATTTTCATGTTTTTTTTTTGAAATTTTTATTTTGCTGGTGTTCCTAAGACACGATAGTTTTTAATACTTAATATTTAATAATAATGGTACTTGCCATACAATTTTTTCTACCATCCTGATTATTTCGAAAACGGCTGAAACGATTTTGATAAAATAAGAGTGTGTGCACTATTTTAGATATAGTCTACATTTTTGTCAAACATTTTTTATTAAGGGAAGCACCCATACAAAAAATTTTTCATTTTCGAAATATACTTTTTTGGATTTTTGAAAAAAAAATGTATGTTTTTTGAAAATTCTATATTTCGAAAACGTGTCAATGATTTTATTTCGAAATTTTGTTCCTAAGTTTATAATGGGTTATCATTTTTGCGGTTCCAAAAGTAAACGTAAATAAAACACATATAAAATATTTTTTTTCATGATATTTTTTTTTTATTATGAAGTTTGAATGTTGAAATTATGTGTGAAACACTACATCATTTAAATGACCACCATGTGAATTGTTGCAAGCATTGTTTCTTTTGAGGTAATTTTCGAACACTTTTTGACACATATTGGGTGGAATCTCAGCCATAACTTGACGAATGTTGGTTTTCAAGTGCCCAAGAATTAAGGGTTTATCTGCATAAACACAGTCTTTCGCGTAGCCACACAAAAAATGTTTTTTTTTTTTTTTTTTTGATTTAATCTCAACTTATAACTATCTTAAAGCTAGATAAAAATGTTTGAAACTAGCCTAATTATCAATAACTTACAACTAATTTACTGGCCCTTTACGGGCGCTCTAAACTAAACTATATCTCTTAATACTAGTGTCTTTCGACATAAAAACTATTTTAATTAAATCTAATTATTTTATTTTTATTTAACCAAGAAAATTTTACCACAAAAACTTAGTATCAGATCATTTTAAATTTTTACCTAGAACTACCTAAAGCTAGACTAAAAATAATTAAAGCTAGATACAACTTATACTAACTAAAAATAAGTTAAGCTACTTAAAATACCTAAAAATACCCAAAACCACTTAAAAACTAGAACAGCCACAGCAGCATTTTTCGTTTTAAATTTTTTTTTGTTTATATTTTGTATACGGCTGCAGACACACAACACATGTCAACTACACGTACATGTATATACGTTCATACATATACGCACGGACATACATATACAGCCGCGCAGATGCATGCACCTATGCCTCCGCATACATATATATATATATATATATATATATTTTTTTTTTTTTTTTTTTGTGCCACCCGGACTGTTCCTTATACCGAATTTCCCTAAATCTATGTAAATCGGCCAAGACATACATTCTTAATAGACTTTAGCTATCAAACTGCAGTTCAGAGAGCCACCAGAACTGGTTCTCTTGTTTCGCCCTATCCCTTCGGTCCCGATCGGACACAGTCCTACTGAACCGAAGGCGCTCTTCTCCACCTTGACGTCTCGACCATACAGGAGTCGCCTATCTACAGTTTTACGGCTGACGTGGTAGATAAAGCGGAACCGCCATTCTATCCTGTATCAGCCCTCGACTGTCTAAATAGAGGAATGCCTCGGGAGGGATGTAACCACTTAACCGCGCACTCTCAAAATATTCTTTATTGGGGTAATAACCCAAGCAACACATAAACTCTAGCAGAGCTCTGCAATCAAATCTATCTACTCTTAATAAGGTTTTAATTATATCTTCTTAATACTATTGCACTTTTTGACCTCTTAATTCAGTCTTCAAAAGTTTTGTTTATTTGAACTCTACCAAAGTCATTTTTAAAACATCTTTAATACGTTATGTTTATTGCTTTCCTATGCGAGTCCTCTTTAAAACCTCTTTCAAATCAAAGCGCTTTAAGAGTATTTCTTTTAACTCTCAAAGAATTTTTTAAGACGTTTTATTACAACCTCTTAATGAATACTTACTATTCTATATTAAAGAAGTCTTTATGATAGCTTTGGGTTGGCAAAATATGTACTGTCACGTTGACGTTTCTCTTTTTCATCTTGGACATTTCTTTTATCAAAATGAAGAAAAATTGTTTGGAAACGTGGAAATTAAAAAAAAAATCGGGCAATTATAAAAGGCAAGACAAATTGCTGACCAGTTTGCCCAGACTGTAGGTATTTTGTCGAATGCAGCGCAATATTCATCACCTCAACAAGATGTAGTTCCTATAACAAATGACGAGGAAATGTTGCATGATGAAAGCAGTCATTCGGAAAATGATTACCATCTCACAAATTATGGTGAATGGGATATGTTTAGTAATGCTCACGGGGAAATGAAAAGCGAAGATGGAGGTGGCATCAATAATACTTTTGAAATAGATAATCTTCAAAACAAAATTTCATGCTGGGCAATCGAAACAAACGTGAATCATACACAATTAAAAGGCCTATTAGAAATTTGGAACAACCATGTGCCCTTGCCAAATCTGCCGAAAGACCCACGTACGCTCTTACGAACACCAAGAGCATTAAATATAGTAAGTGATGGCAAGCAACAATATTGGCACTATGGTCTACAAAAATCTCTTCTCAACGTTTTGAGTTTATCTCCTGATGTTCCAGAAATCATATCACTTATTTTCAATGTTGATGGGTTGCCTATTTCTGGTAGCTCAAAACAACAATGTTGGCCTATTCTGTACAGAATTTATGAAATGAAGGATTTGCCCCCCATGACAATTGGAATATATTATGGTTATGGTAACCTACATAAAGGTTGTTCTGCATAAGGTGTGATATAAAGCTAGAGTGTGTAAAATGCGTGAGAACTCTGGTTTTTTTCTACATCGTATACATTACTAGCTTTTAAATATCTTCAATAATAACTAAAATGGCCGGTTATAGTTATATTTTTATTAAACTCTTTATGGACACTTTGTAGACTCTTGGCAAGTGGTGCCAACGCAGAGGTTTGTAAAACTTCTTAATATGTGCTTTAAAACGTTTAGTAAAAACATGAACATTTTTGTAAAGGGTGTCGTGTTTTTAATTTTTATTTCGATAAAATTTTATCAATTCGACTTCCTGTTTATTTTATTATTTTATTTGAATCAGATTATGATTCAATTATCAATTAATTTTAGCACTAATAGAAGTAGGCAATAATATTAAATTTTGTAATTATTTTCAGAATATTCAGCACTAAATATTTCGAATATTTTTTTAAAATGAAAAAAAAAAGAATACAGAATTATTATTGATAATTATTGTAAAAATTTAGGGCTTTGTTAAGAATCGGTGGACAAACACATGCATGAATTCAGACAACATTAGTGACTTTCAGAACCAATATAAATCAATAACATATAAGATAGAAAGAGTACACACTAAAAGCTTCCCATACATTTACTATAAATTTTTGCCTTATTCATGGATAATTCGATTGTCCCGATTACCTACCGAAATACATTCAATGTAGACAGAAACCAAAAAATACCAATTACAGCAAAATACCAAATAACTAAATAAGGGATAACTCTATTCTGTGCCTTTCCTCGAAAATGAAGATACACACGAATCCACATAATAAATTTGCGCTTTCTTTTTCGCGGAAATAATTATATGTATACTCAAAAAGATACATTTGACACCGCACACATACAACTAACTTACTTTGCCATATTCTTAGCACGCTATACTATTCTGACAAATTAGTATGCAGGAAATTTGTTTAATGTGCAAAATAATTAAAAAATAATTTGATATATGTACATTTTAAACAAAAAAATATTTACAATGCACGAATCACAATACAAACTTAATAAACGAAAATGATAATTTGTGAATGAGCCCATTTACATAAACGATCCTAAAGATACAAAATGTGAACGCGGCCAGTGTTTTTATTATTGGTGGCGATCACTCACTTATTAGATATGTTATCTCGGATACCAAGCTATCGGGGTATATCTGTGGACGAATCAGATAGGTTAGCTGAAAGCTGTCAAAAAATCAAAGCAAAACGCATACCAACGAATTTTTCAGTCAGCTGGTTCTATACATTTGGTCTCGGATAGCTAGTTATTCCAATTTTTTTGGGATAACTCAAGATAGCTGTCATGAGAGCTGCTGTTTTTTCATCAGATGTGGTTTTGCACGCATTACAACAACAGAAAGTTATTCCAGATTGCTGAGAATAATTGAGTGAACGTCCCCATTAACTCTATGGATAAAAAGGAATAATGAAAGAGAGCTGTCAAAAAAGACGAGCGATGCAAAAATTAGAAATACTAAATGTAATAACGCACGATGGACGTGGCGTGTGTGTGTGACAATGACCGAAATACGCGGACTAAAGAACGTCGAAGTGTAATACCGCACTTTTTGGCGCATATGCGCGAAAATATTGTGGGCCATTTGCTAAAAAAAAATAAAACACATTCTCATAAAAGAAAATTGCGCTGTGTACAACCTTTACGGCAGTTTTACATGAAGCTACAAGTCCACATCTTCAAAAAAAAGACGATGTTAACTATATACAACACCTCATGTTGGTTAGAGTGAAAGTCCAAAATGCAGACATTTTCATGGTTGCAGACTATATGGGAAATATAACATTCTACTCATTTAATACAAAATTGCACATTTTCACATCCGCTTAATTAGCTTACATTGTGTTTCGTAAATAGTTACTTATTTTTGAATGCGTTTCGAAATATGGTTTTGCGCAGTTTGCACTTTCAATTACATATAGCTGCGTGCTGTGTGTGTTCGTTGACAATCTATGATTACGGGATTATGGCACACATCGATATTTTTTTTATCAGAATGTAGATTGTATATTAAAAGACTGATAGTTTTTGGTAAACTTTTCAATTTTGTTTCAATTGTTAAATGAAAAATGATTTTCGGATATACCTATTTAATCGCAATTCCCAAATCGCAAATTTGCAGATGCCAATTCTTATAAAAACTAGCTAGTGTTTTCTTAATTTCTTGGATTGGTTCTTATTTTGTATTCTAAGATTTTTAAGTAGTAGGTATTTACATATCTAAAAATAAATAAAATAAAAAAACATTTGCCACATTATTTAGAAGTGAGGCACCCTGTGGGAATATTCGTGATGTCGCCATATCGCTTCCAATTAATTTCGGTACAAATTATTATTTATGCGATTTAAACTATGATAAATTAATAGTAATAACCACACTTATTTACTACAGAATGCTTTCCTTTTAAATGTAAAAATACTAGACTATATTTTATATAGCTTTTGTATACTCCGTGGGTTATTTTTTGAATTTTGTATTAAAAATTATTCCCATATGTTATTATGTTTGTGTCCCATTTATTTAAACGAAGTAGAATGTGGGATTACAAAATAAATCTTTTGTGGCACATCAAAACACAGATATAGAGCACTAGAAAAATGTATTTATTTTCTCTTATAAATCGTATAACCTATAGATCTTGCAATTAATGGGAAGTAAAAAATCGTCTTGTTTTGACATTTTATTTAAGTTCATTCTATTTCGTTTCAATAATATTAAATTTGCTTTTGTGTAAAAGAGATAGAGATTTATCTTTATTCTTTCTTTTTCTTTCTTCTACAAACTATTCACTAAAACCAAAAACTTCTTCAAAACATCTTTAAAAGATCTACAAAGATCAATTAAAAATAATCCTCTTTATGAGCTCTTACGAACACTATAATAAGAACTCTTCGTTTTATGCAGTTGGCTCCGCCCCTTTGGTCCCTTTTGGGTCTTAATGACCTCTTCAAGATAATTTAAAGAGTTGAAAGCTCTTCTGGAAGTAGATTTCAAGATGTTTAAAAGAGTCGATTGTGTTGCTTGGGAAGTCCCAAAAATTAAGCTGTTAGTTGAGGACATCGCTCTTGCAACGTGACCCCGAATCAGCTTAAACAAAAAATTATCTATTCTGTTTATGTTGGCTCCGTTGTATAGAACCTGGTTGGAATAATATCTTGTGTACTCCGACTCTGGTGTTCTGTGTAATCCAAGGCAACGTCTAAGACATTGCCTCTCAAACACCCGAATCTTTTCCATTTGAGATGGGGCAACGTTGAACCACACCGGGCATTCGTAGGCAATCATCGGCCTGATGAGGGCCATGTAGCAAATAACCTTCACCCTGCTGTCAAGACGGCTGCTATAAAACAGTCGTTTTGTCAAGGCAAAGGCTCCCCTAGCCCTGGCCAAAGCAGCACCTATATGTCTGTCGAAATACAGGTACTGATCCAACCAGATGCCAAGGTACTTTACTACACTTTTACTCGCCAGTGGATGTCCATGTCGCCCTACGATCACCAGCTTGCGCCAGTTCTTTCTCGTATCCCTTGAGGCGCTAGACAACGGAGTCCTAAACAAAATAGTTTCTGATTTCTGGAAGTTGATTTTCAACTTCCAGTCATCACAATATCGCTGAATCTTGTCGAAGTCACTCTGCAAGAGACTTTTGATGACCTCAACTGTATTAGCTGTTCTGTACGCAATTAGATCGTTGGCGTACGCAATTGCCTGAGTTAGACTACCTATCAGATCGCTGGTGTAAATGCTGCATAGAATCGGAGAGTTAACCGCTCCCTGCTGAAGACCATTATTAATATTAAAAATTGCGGTAGAAGTTACATTGCCACTCTTGACAACAAACTTTCTACCATTTAGCATGTCATAAAGCATATACAATAGAGGTTTACTTATACCTAGTCTGGTTAGCTTTAGATAGAGACCTTCTAACCATACGGTGTCGAAGGCCTTCTCCAAATCAACCAGACAGGCACCCGTACACTGCTTTTTAGTTTTGTTCCATTGGATATCAGAAACTAGTTTAGACGCGGCATGAAATGTGTCATGTCCCGCCTTAAGACCGAACTGATTATCCGGGATGATATTTTTGTCCTCCGCCCACTTGAACGCTTATATCGTTTCGGAACCATAAGTGATGAAGCAGAGCTCTGTTCTCCAGGTCATGATTCGGGCGAATGCTAGCATTCACCTTGTACACTTGCTGGAAAGCAGCCCCCACAGCCTCCACCTTCTCCTGCGGATCTTCGATTATGAAGAGCTCATCGTCCAAGACGGCGTCATCTGGGTCTATGCCTGCTGTCAGAAGTACGTCCCAAAACAAATGAATGGACAACCTATAATTTTCTTTGATCAATTGGTTGATGTTTTTGATGGACGACTTCAGTGTCCTTATCTCCAGATCTCGTGTGTCAGTAAACCGTCTGTACAAGCGTTTAAGTCTTGTCAGTAAGCCACTTTTTTGTCTGTGTAATGCATCAATTGTCGCGTTACGGTACATTTTAGTTGCGTTACGTTCTTTGTATTTCGGTATTGTCCTGTTCATTGTTCGTTGAATTGTTTCGTCCATTTGTTCTAAGTATCTGTCAATTTCTGTATTTGTCATGTTCCTGTCATTTGGTGGGGATATACCATTTGATCGTAATTCGCTCAATAAGACGTTCGAGAAGCGTGGCCAGCACACCTTACTGTAATTGTAAGTATGCACCGGTACATACTCCTCCAACTCCATAAGCGCGTTCGGAAGTTGTATTACGGCGGCGAGTCCGCAGTGGTCACTGTCGTACTCGATCGTTCTTAAACAATTTTTAGGCCGATGGCCCACAGTATCAGTAATTGTTAGTCTTGCGTCTTTCAACAATAGATCCAGATAGGCACCGCTTCTTGGAAACGATGGCCTGTCTGTAGCGAGAAGTTCAATGCGATACTCCAGGTTGTATCGACCCATCCAATTATAAAGATGGTTACCACGAGGATTTTGTATTTGATTTCCCCAATCTATATGTTTGGCATTCAAATCACCAGCCAATATGTAGTAGTTTTCTTCCGAGCTTAATCTTAAGAATTCAAAAAGCTTTTCAAGCTCTGTTATAAACTGTGTGGGCTGAGGTGTTTCCGGTGCATAGGCAGCGATCACATACATTCGCTTCCCCTGTTGGAGATGAATGCATATGATGCATGCCTCTAACGTCCGAAACATCACTATTATATATTACCTTATAACTAATGCCTTTACGTATAAAGATTGCGACGCCCCCTCCTTGAGTGGAGTTGGGTCGGTCTCTCCTTACGATATTGTAATTGTTGTTAGACAATTTATGTTTCTGGTTAAGCTTAGTTTCGCTAGCAATAAACACATCTGGACTTATGTCTTTAAGCAATTGGAATAAATTCGCTCTACGTTCGGTCCTAATCAGTGAATTTACATTCACAGCTAGGATCTTAAAGAGCCTCTCCGGCAGCGCGCCCTTAACATCTAAGTTGCGTTAAGCTCGGCAAAACAGAGTAGAGATAGTCCACCCTAGTCGCCTGCTCCCTGATCTGGTTTTGGAGGCCGTTCAACTGGCCCTGGATGGCCAGTAGAACGCCCATAATATCCGCCTGTGCCGCCGGCGCCTTAGGCACGGGGGCCTGTTCCGCGACCTTTGGTGTAGGCTGTACCGTGCTTCCCCTTCCTGACGCCATTTGGGCGTAAGAAATTTGGGGGTTGACGGGCGTTGTTGTAGGAGGGCGCACTGTTGGACGCTTTTCTAGCACTGTTTGCTTTGCTGCTTTATTGTTCTTTATAAGCTGAAACGTCGGGCATCCCCGATAATTAGCGGGGTGTCTGCCGCCTCGGCAGAGTACACATTTAAGCTGGGTCCTATCTTCGACCCGTTCCTTTCCTAACTTGCATTCATCTGCATTGTGGTTCTCTCCACACTTAACGCAGCGTGACTGCATTTCGCAGTTTGCTGCGGCGTGGCCGAACCTTTGGCAGCGCATGCATTGAAGCATGTCGCCGCGCCTTTTTAATTTGTCCCAAGTTACAACCTGGTAGTTGAGGACGGATATACTCCTCAAACTATCCAGTTTGCTGCTGGGTGAGAGTTGAACAAGGAAGAAGGGAAGACTCCGCCTCTCCCGCCTAGCTCTCACTGTAGCGAACGGCTTGACCCCGATAAAGTCGAGATCGTCATTCGCTTTTTGGCGGAGTTCATTTAAGAGCACCTGTGGTTCCGTGCAGGAATCTATGCCCTTCAAAAGGACCGTTTGAAATTTTTCGGTTTTAGGGGTGAAACTAAAGAATTCAGTAGTAGTTTCTTTTAGCAACTCTTTAATTTTTTTGTGCTGTTCCAGTGTGAAGCACTGGATAGCATGCCTATCGTTATTTAATCTTTTAATAGTAAAATTTTGACCTATGGTCAACTTACATAGATTTATGGTATCCTGTAACTCCATTTTATAAGTATTAATGGGTGGCACCTTTTCTTTTTTCGTAATCGGCGGCTGTGGCTGCTGCTGTTGAGACTGACTTTTCTGCTGCTGTTGATTCTGCTGCTTTTGAATCTGCTGCTGCTGTTTTTCTTGCGGTTGTTTCTCGGCTTGTGTCTGCTGCTGTTGCTGTTGTTTTTGGCGTTGTTGTTTTGGCTGCTGCTGTGGCTGTTGTTTTTGCCGTTGTTGTTTTGGCTGCTGCTGTGGCTGTTGTTTTTGTAATTGTTCGTTTTGCTGTTGTTGTTTTTCTTCCTCGATTTCTTTCAGTTGCTTCGCTCTGCGCGCTTCTAGCTTGGCCTTAAGTTGGCTTTTCAAACTTTGGATTTCTGCCTCCATTGTTTCAATTTGAGCGACAATTCTTTGTTCCTCGTCCTCCTCAGATGACGCCTCTGATGTGGAAAGGTTCACGAAGGCAGTACTATCGCCTGTCGTGAAGTGCCCTTCTCCTTCCTCAGACATATATTCAATACCCTCTTCGGGTGAAGTGTCTAGCTGGGTTTGTCTTGCTGCCTCTGACGTCTCGTCTATATCGGACATATTCACCCCAGCTGGCAGCTTTGCTGAGGTGGCCGTGGATCTCCTCTTTACCAAATTTGGTGCGCACTTGATCCTCTTTCTGCGCTTCTGATTTACATCGGATGATGTTGCCCTTGTTGTTATTGCTGTTGATGTTGTTGCTGCAGAATCACTGCTTGTAATTGGAACATCTTTCGATGTTCCCTCAGCTGATGCCATCGCTGGCCTCATTGGCCCTAGGACACCTTTCGATGCCCCGGTGCTTAAGCTCCTCCTCCTTTGCTCGTTTTCCCAACCAATAAAGTTTTCCACTTCACGGTTGTGAAAAAAAAAGCTTGCAAAGTTCTGATGCCCGGCTGGGAATCGAACTGGCGACCCTCGGATTCTCGGTCGGCCACTCTACCACTGTGCTACTGCACCACTTATAAAATTTTGATTTAATGTATGACTTAAGCTTACACACGAAATTTAATTTGGAAAAACTGGGAAGCCGAACACGTGTTAACACCTTCATAGTACGAGATCGACTGGACACAAAAAATGTCCAGCGGTGTCAAATCGCATGATCTTGGTGGCCAGTTGATATCGCCACGACGAGAAATTACGCGGCCAGGAAATGTCTCTTGCAATAAAGCTATATTCGCTCGAGTTGTGTGGCATGTGGCACCGTCTTGTTGAAACCACATATTCTCCAAGTCGTATTCTTTAATAGCAGGCAAAAAAAAAAAAAAAAAAGTCGGTTATCATGTGACCATAACGCTCCGAAAAGACGGTGACAGTCGTTCCATCGTCGTTTTCCTACAGGTAAGGTCCAATCACACCTCTGGACCAAAGAGCGCCCCAAACAGTGACTTTTTGTGGATGTAATGCCCTCTCTTCAATTATTTGAGGATTCTCAGAACCCCAAATACGACAATTTTGATTATTAACATACCCACCGAATGAGAAATGTGCTTCGTCGCTGAAGAAAATTTTGTTCGAAAACTCAACGTCCACCGCCTGTTGTTCAAGCAGCCATTCGACGTATCTACGACGTTGTGAATGGTCAGCTGGCTTCAGTTGTTGTGTGAGCTGGACTTTATATGGATGTAGGTGTAGATCCAAATGCAAAATTACGCAATATTTTGCCGTAAGACAGTCCTAGTTCCTGAGAACGACGAGGAATCGACACTTTCGGGTCTTCGGGAACACTTTCACCATGAACAGTCCGTTGTGTCTCAAATGAAGTTAGCCTACGCACATTTACCAGCAGCAATCGGAAATAGAAACATTCCCTGATTATGACTGATTATTGATTTCTGAAGAATTTATAATTATTAAATTTTTAGCCATACTTGACCATATACAGAATTACGTTTAGCTGTCATTTGCGTTTTGTTATTCAGTGTAAGATGCGTTTTTGTTATACCACGTTTTATAGTGACTTGTATTCTCGTTGACGTTTTATGTCACGTCACACGGGATCGCAGTCGAACGGGATAAAAAGTATCCTATGTCCATCTCCTTTTTGAGCTATGTCCATCTCCTTTTAAGCTACCTCCACACCAATTTTCAACCAAATCGGTTTAGCCGTTCTTGAGTTATCAAAAGTGTAACTAACACGACTTTCTTTTATATATATAAATTAAAATGGACTTTGAGTGGAAAAAGATACCCTTCTTGAAATAAAATGTTGTAAGTGCCAATTCTGACAACAGAAAGTGCCATTTTAGGCCACTGGGTGCCACCAACAAAAAAGCAACAAAATTCCGAAGATTTCATATGTAATTTTTATTTTTTATTATTTATTTCATCAATATGAGATTTAAAATCTACAATTAGATTACTGGATAAATATAAATATATGTGTACATTTTATCAAATAATTCTTAACTTAAATATAATTACTTAAAATACCTATAATTAAAAGTATAAAAAACACAAATTGTTTTAAAATCCTAATCTAAATTTAATAATCAATTAAAATGAAAATGCATTATTAAATTATTTCTCAAAGAAGATCTACTTAATTGAAAATCAAAATCAACAAGATTTAATATGAGGTTTGTTTCTTTGACACAACGAGTTATTTTTTCATTTTTCGCATAGTTAACTCTGTGTTCACCTTCTCGAAACAAACAACGTACTCGAAGCTGAAGTGATGGAGCATAAGTTGATTAAAGACAACAGATAAGGGCATTTGATATGATAAGATAAAATATCACTAATAAACATCACAGAATAAATTTTGCGTCTGTTTTCAAGTGATTGAATTCCTAAAAGTTGACATCTAATATTATACGATGGAGTATCGATGTTCCAGCCAAATTTCTGAATAGTAAACCGTGTAAACTTTTTTTTGACAATTTCAATTCTCTTAGAGTGGCTGTTCCAAATTACACAGCAGTATTCCAAGATTGGTCTTACGTAAGACGTATAAAGCGATTTAAGCGCAAAAGGGTCTGTGAATTCCTTACAATTACGTTTAATCAAACCTAGCATGGATAGACTAAATTCAATGTGTTTCTAAAAGTTCAGCTTGTTGTCAAAAATTACACATTTATCTTTCTTCTCCCTCACTCTTTCAAGAACTTGGTTATCAATTATATAATCAAAAGTAATTTCAGAAAAGTTTCGACAAAATGAAAAACATTTACATTTAGAAACATTTAGTTATAATTGGTTTTTCATGCACCACTGGGACAATTTTAAAATATCGTCTTGTAAAAGATGGCAGTCACCCATAGATTTTATGCACCGAAATAACTTTAAGTCATCAGCGAAAAGAAGTTGACTAGATTTAAGGAAAATACTAGGTAAGTCATTTATAAAAATTAGGAAAAGAAGGGGTCCAAGATGGCTACCTTGGGGCACACCAGATGAGACCAAAACAGGTTTCAAGATAACTTCGTCAATGCAAACAAATTGAATTCGACCCGTGAGATATGATTCCAACCATTTCAAGAGCTTTGAATGAAAACCAAAGTTTTTCAACTTCTTTATTAAAATAAAATGACTTACTCTGCCTTTGCAAAATCGGTATAAATTACATCAATTTGATCTCCATTTTCGACATTATTTAAAATGAAATTGGTAAAGATAGATAGATTGGTGGTTGTTGATCTTCCCGCAACAAAACCATTTTGAAGAGGTGAAATGTATTCTTTAACTAAAAATGTCAGTTTTTCATATATCAATTTCTCGAAGAGTTTTGGTATACATGACAATTTACAAATCGGACCGTAGTGGGATATTTGATGTTTAGACCCAGATTTGTGAATTGGGTTTAAGAATGATTTCTTCCATACAGGAAGAAATTCACCGTTCTCGAGAGAGCTCTTAAAAATAAAGAAAAGCGGTTCAGAAAGAGAAGCAGCACATTTTTTAAGAACAATCGGTGGGATTTCATCTGAACCTGGATTGCTGTCATCATTTAAACTCAAGATACCTTCTTAAATTTCTGAAATATTTAACTCTAAACAACCGATATTTACATTACTTTCATGAGATAAATATTCAGCTGTCCAGGATGAATTTACACTACATTTAGTGTAATTAGATTCAAAATAGTTTGCGAAGGAATCACAAATACTTGATAGATCAGTAAATGTTGAACCAAGGTAATTCATACAGCTTGCAATGCCACAAGATTTTTTTTTGTTTTTGATATAAGACCAAAACGATTCACTATTTTTTTTTAGATTAGATTCAACTGGTAAAATATAACTTTGAAACAAAAATTTGTTTAGAACATCGAAATCTCGTTCCAACCGAATATACGTACTTTTTAAATTGTCATCATTTTCTGCTACGCGTAAACGTTTATAAGCTTTGTTTTTCCTGTTGTTAAAGTTACTAAGCCTTTTATTGAACCAAGGAGGCTTGGAATTTGTTTTAATTCTGACTTTATGAACATGCATATCAATTGCCATTCTCAGATTATCAATAAAAAAATAAAAAAAATTTAATAAATCGAGAGAGCAAAAATGCTCATGCCACGGAATACTCAACATATAACTCGCTATGCCTTCGAAATTAGCTTTTTTGTAATTAAATTTCAATTTGGTACAATTTGTAGATTTAATAAAATCATAATAAGAGAAAAAAATATCTAAAGCATTTAGTTTTATTAATTGCGCCACAAAACTTAAGGATTAATAAGAATAAATAAACACAAAATTAATCAAAAATAAAGTAATAGATAAGATAAAAGAACTTCATATAACGAAACATACAAAAAAATAAATAAAAGCATCAACTATAAATATGTGTGTTCAATGAAGATGCTCGGAACACATTAGAGCACCTTAAATCAGAAAAGTACACGATTTTGCTGTTCAATGAGAAATTTTCTGTTCTTAACTGTTCTGGTTTTGTGTTCAATGAGTCGGTTTGGAACACTTTAGAACAGGATTTTCTGCACTTACTTTTTAGGTAGAACAGGTTACAACAGTTTTGTAAGAACTGTCAAAACCAATTGATGTTGTTAAAAAAACATTTTAGTGTTAGATTTAGTTGATAAGTCATTTTCCGTGTCGAAATCATCTCAATTTCAAGAAAAATATTTTTGTAAATAAATTCAACTCCATTCAATTTATTTTTAAGAATGTTTCTGCAAAAACAAACAATAAATTCTCGATTATCGTTGGTTCTGCAAATGATAATTTTAAATCTGAAAGCTTTAAGTGTAATTTTTTTGCTCTGAGGAGTTGAAATTTCGTTATAATTATAATTTATTAAATTTAGATTTAAGTAATTTCTTGTAATTTAACGTTAGCATTTAACGTATTATCTTGTTCTGAAGTTTCTGACGAATCTGTTCTGTTCTGTTCTATTCTGTTCTAACTTTTTCGTAAATGAACAATCTTATGTCGTTTTTATTTGGCAATCCGGAAGCCTTCCGGATTCTTCTGCGAGCGTTCACTTAAGAAAAAATCACAGTTCTAATTTTGTTCTGGATTTGAAATCAGAATCCGAACCAGAAGCACTCACACATTCATATACGTGAACGTCAAACTCGACTGTTGTCATTTTTTGTATCATAATTGTGCAACAAACATTTTTATTTAATTTGAATACTTTCACGTACACAATTATTCTCACACATAGAATCTCATTAAAATTCAGAATCGTCAGAATCACACAAAATTGTTCAGTTGGGATCCTGGATCGGAGAACAATTCCGGATTGCCAAATAAAAACGCAATTAATATAAATTGTTAGGTGATATGAATTCCTGGTTTAACCTTTATTATTTCATGAAACGACAAAAGTGATTTTATTCCTTTATAAGAAAGTCGATTTTTTACTATGGGTTTTAATGTTATTTAAGCGTGATACAAGCCTGGATATATTTGAAAACATTTGCTCGTTGATTCCTAGAGTGCCATTTGAAGCGTTTGAGTGCCAGAGTGCCATTTAAATTAAGAAATTCCAAAAGTACACGATCGTGCCACTTCGGCAACATTGCTCCTTGAGCGCGTGTAAATTATAAAAAAAACACCCTTTAGTTTGTTGGCAAAGTAGCTTTTTCTAAAGATCTCATTATTATATATTAGGTGGAGCTAAGAACCACGCCGAAAATCGGTTTCGCCCCGACCGACAAGGTACTTCTGGCCCCACTTTTCCTTACCTAAAAATGTCTTTTTGTTATAAATTTTTTTTTGAATACTACTTTTTCAAAAACACATAAATTATTTCCAAAAATTCAATCAAATTATAAAATTAATAGTAAAATGACCCCAGTTTACCCTATATTCATATTCTATTTCTTTAAACATTTGTAAGTGATTGTTCACACAAGAAACGAAACCAATATTTACTTGTTCTGCTAACAAGGTAAATTGTGTTAAATATTTCTCGAAACCTGAAATCATTATTCCATTCCATTATTAAAGTTTACTTCCCGTGTAAAATAATTTGGATGACAATAATCACACTACTAATGGCTGCCTTAAGTATATACCTTACATTACTCCTGAATCCTGATTGTTGTATACATTTCCCACTAAACAACTAGAGTATGATAAAATTGGAAAAAAAAAACAAAAAAAAAAATACTTCACACATTTCCTTTTACTCAAGAAATAGTGTGTTTTTATGTGTGTACTACATTATGCTTATAAATTGCGTCCCAATCATTAATTTTAATGAACAAGAAATTGAAGGTACTCTTTCTTCTCCACAGAGGCGTTAAAGCCTTTGGATAATTTGTAAGCCAAGCATTGTAAGCTTACTGACTGGTTAATTGGAATGCTTTCATTAGATTTAACCCCTATGCATAATGTCTGATGAGGAAGTAGGTTTTGTCATATTGTATTTATGTATGTGAATGTGCGAAGGCACTTAACTTGAGTAGAGTAAGAAATCATCGCCTCCTTTTTAAAAGGCTTTAGTTCATATGGTTCGTTAAAGCTAAATGCTATATCATTAAATGATGATTTATTCAAATTAATGCTTAAGATTTAACTTAAACTGGGGAAGATCCTTTCTGGTCCTTTAAGAGCATAACAGTATGTTATTACTTTCTTGTTGTTAAATCGAATGGAATTTTTGACATTTGGAGAGTTATTTTAATGTTAAAATATTTTTTTTTTTTAAATTGCCTAACACTTTAGATAGATTTTCAAGCTTTAACGAATTTGATGTTCTGTCCGACTGTCATAATGAAACAATAACTTTATTTAACCTTACGCATTGAGAAAAACAGTAGAAAACACCTCGATATACCCAAAATCCACTGGTCCGGATATTATCCCCCTCATTCCCCTATAGCTCATGGTCTCTTGCCGAGTAGATGGAAAACAGCATTTTTTATAGCCTGTCCCTGTCCCTAAAAAAGGCTTACATTCCACACGAGTTGATGTGATATGCGCTCATTCACGGTTGCTTTTTTTTTTTTTTTTAAACGGATGCGCGCACTAAAGGGGTTTTGACTACCCTTAAAATGAACAAGCACAGTCCGAGCGTTAGGAAAGTAGGGAAGGATGCAAGAGGAGATACCGATGCACATTGGTTTTGAATTTCTGAATATCAAAATGGGAGGGGAAAATTGAGCCGGGTAAAGTATTCCACATTCGAGTTGTACGGCTAAAGAAAGAATCTCTGTACTTGACAGTACGTCCGAAGTTGGGCTCAAGGGTAAACTGATGAGCATTCCTAGAAGCGCGAGTATTACGGTTGAAAAATTTAAGGGGAGAAATGCAACTGGCTTTTTCGCTGGAACAGTGTTTATAAAAATAGCGATAAAATAGTGAGAGACATATAACATTTCGACGATGTTCTAGAGATGTAAATGTTTCCACTATAGTTCTATCGCCAATCATTCTTAGAGCTCTATTTTGAATTCTGTCCAAAAGATTCAAATGAGTTTTGGGAGCTCCTGCCCAAATGTGCGAGTGCGTCCAGCTTTGGACGAATGAAGGCCTTATAGATTACAGCCAGATCAGACAGGGAGAAGAATTTCTTGCACCTTCGAAGAAAGCCCAAACACTTTGCAGCGTTTTTGGCGACATCTTGAGCATCATTCAGGTTCCTAATTAATAGAATTGGTGAAAAATTTTCAGAGAAATTTTTAATCACGAAACCCATTTTTTTTTGTTTGAATAAAATTCATTATATCCGAGCACTTTTGAATAATGACAGTTTGGCTTTTTGGGATATTTTGTTTTGTTTTTCAAGATTCCGAATTCTTGAAAATTTAGATGTGCACATTTTTCATATGTTGATACCCCAACTTACCCTATTGGTACTTTTGTCCTCTACAGATTTCTACCATTCAATAAGAAAAATAATAAATTTTATGGCATCCTGAAATAAATCCCTTCAATTTTGCCTTAGAAAGCAACCAATCTTACAACTGCCCAACCCATGGCCAACAATAAAATATATATGGGAGAAATGGTTTCTAATCAAACAGTAATTCATTCCGCCAATGCCGGGAATAGGCCCATCAAACTATAACTCTACTTATTACTGAGTCCGCCCGCAGTCCAAGCAATTAAATTCGTTTTCTTCATTAAACAGTTGAACTAGAGAATCAAATTTATTTCGAATATAAATTGTGAGGCTAAATATACGTTATGTTTCATTATCACCAACACATAGACAACGAGGAAGCTTTTGTGAAGCCAATTTCACAAAACCCCATCGATAGGGCAAAAATCATATTGAAATCGATTGACTAACGACTTGGTTACATATTGCCTGATACTTGCCACACCATTCGTCTTCCATGCAATTAACCTCGATTCTTATGCCACGCTACTAGGACTAACGCCCGCCACTTCATCGTATAGACGACTTCACTAATTGAGACGTCACACTTCGCATTTAAGTTAAGAACACACAGGCCTCCCTGATTCACTGCAATGCCGCTTCACGCCGCTAGCTGTGTGGTAGATGTATGAATGTGAACGAATCTAAAAATAATTGAGTGTGCCAACCAGTTTTGGGCAATAACTCTTTTAGCTCTGCTACAACAGGACATCCATCCTTTCTTTATACTCCATCCTCTAGCCCTGTGGATGCCATTCGTTCCAGCTGTAACACCAACCAGCGCACAATACCAAAAGCCACACCCCGGCCCTTTCCAATCCAACTTGCCAGCCAAAAAGACAGAAACTTCATTAATGCCATTAGCGTTTCGGACCTAATTTGCAACGAAATTACTCAATAAAAACCTTTTCATTACATTAAGGCGAGGACCCGTCTAAAATGCGAACTATAACTTGTATTAGATTGAGTCATGGATGTAAATTCCAAGTGAAATATACACGCAAACGCGTCCACTCATCTAAATAAGAGCAAATACCGCCGGCAGCGTGGGACGCATAAGGAGGAGGGAGTTGCATTAGCTTTTCGTGTTATGGAATTTAAAAGCTTTTGGCCAATCTTTGATTACAAGCGGTATTGGCTTCAGACCTTTTTTACTCTTGAATAGAATGGAAGGGGAAGGGGTGACTATGGTGGCTGCCTGGATAAATATCAATTTTAGATGAAAAATAGAAAATCGCCTTTATATCAGAACAAATCCGTCTAGACTGCGACGCGACTATTGACAACTATAAAAATGTATGCGAGGGTTGTCGCACCTTTGAAGTTTTTTTTTTTTCATTTTTATAGTAGCTGAATATTGTAGACTAAAGAAATACCATTTAGCTATTGCGAGCTGAGGACTTTGACATATCATAAAATATGTCTCAAGTAGTTTCATTTAAAATGATTTTGTCGGAGCGGCGCGGCGGCGCGGCGCGGCGTGGCGGGAATGAATGGGGATGCTCTTATTGAAGCTACTTTTTATTTACACGAGCTCATTAAAAGGGTTGGCCATTTGTTTTCTAATCGTCACTGTGTATGCGATAGACTCCGAGACTGCTTATGTATGACGAATGGAATGGATTTGGATTGTAGCGTAGCTAATGATGGAAATGAATACGTCAAAAGCGTGAGGATTGATCTAAATTTTCAATAAACTTCAAGTTGAATATCTTAGACTACTTCAAATCACGAAATCTGCAAACGCATAATTAGCCAGGTGGAAGATAATTTCATAGAAACTAGCAAAAAGTTCCACTTCCAATCCTAAAATAATGTCATCCACTGTAGTCTAAGAATTCCTTATATTGGACTACACTTGCATTGATTATTATTTAATTAAAACTAAGTCGTTCAATGGAGTGTTTTTTTCATTCATTATACTTATCTCTGACAGTTAAATCTGTCCAACCAACTGCCAACTGTCCAGACTTAAAACAATTTTGATTAGAAGGAAGTTTTTTCAGTTTTATTATTATGACACATACATATGTATATGGGGGATTGCGAAACAATCATCCATTTTGTGTATGTTGTGGTCCTGTAATGACCTATGTGTGCTTAAGTACCGGATGTTATTTTTTAGACGCGTAGTTTTCAATCTGGCAATGCTTTTTTTGGTCTTTTTGACAGCTGTCACGTGATTTATGCTCAGTTTGGTTTGAAATTTCATAATGAATTGCCGAACGACCATCAAGCGCTTCGCACGTTCGGTGAATGGACAAAAAATAAGATGATCGCCGAACTCGATCTTCGATTTTCACAAGAAGCTCACTCTTGGTTAAATGGGTACGTTAATAAGCGTATTTCAGGTGATCATATTAAACAAGAAATTGTGGAAACACCCTATACAACCTTAAAAAGTCACTGTTTGGTGTGCTTTATGGGAAGAGGGAATCATTGGTCCATATTTCTTCAAAAATGATGCCGGCCATAATGTTATAGTCATTGGGGAAAGCTATAGAGCCATGGTGTTTTTCGTGTCTGAATTGGAGGATGTTGATGTGGACGACCTTTGGTTCCAACAAGACGACGCTTCGTACCTTACAGCCACGAAACAATCAATTTATTGAATGAAATTTTTGGTGAGGCTTTTGGCTTGGCCTCCAAGATCTTGCGATTTAACACAGCTGGGCTATTTTTTGTAAAATTTTATGAAGTCGATTGTCTACGCAGATAAACCCGAAACGACTGACGCCTTGGAAGAAAATATATCTTTATAATAAGGCTAAATTCTTGGCCCATTAAGTTATATGCGTTTTATTTCTTCTTGAAAATCACACGTCTAAACAAAAAAATCTACCTGTTAGAATAATCAGGAATCGGATCATTCACTCAAATATATCATACAAGCTTTCGAAACACTTACACCGTAATTAAGCAACGACCTAAGCTACTAACCAAATGATACACCATCAATACTTTAACATTTTCATTCACCATACAATTCATACTGCATTATGGCCTGAAAGGTATCAAGAGGACGCGATGTATGGAATACTCAAAAATTGGAAGCTTTTCGACTTGTGTTTTTTCTTATTTCTTCTTAACCTGAGTCTTATTTGCTTTCGTCGGGAATACCCTTTACACGAATAACTTAGCTCAGCCTTAGGAAATAAAATGCACTCCTTGATCGCACATACTTGCTCTTATGTTCAACCAGATCGTATGCACAAGATTCTTAGTGGAAAGGGCTAAATATATTTTTGAAGTCGTTTTTTACTAAATTTTGTTAAATTCAAAATTTATTTTTTATATTTTTTTAAAAAATTATTTCTTTATGTATTTAATCATATAAGATAATAATATAATTTTGAAAAACAAACCGTCATCATTTTTCGAAATACATATTAAATATTCAAAAAAAATATTTGTTTTTTTAAATCCAAACAATAATTTTAAGGACCTCCTATACAAAAAATTTACTTTGATCGAAATCCGTCGGACCGTTTATGAGAAAAACTAAAATTAAAAAGAAATGTTTGAAGGGCAGGTAAACCGTTAAAAACAAAATTAGTTAAAAAAATGTTTTGAACCAAATAGTAGACTATACCTAGTAGTATGGACTGATTTTTTTTATTCTCAAAATCGTTAGAGCCGTTTTTGAGATTTGTAATTAAAATGGCAGACAAAATTGTTTGGCAGGTACCTTGAGTGGTGGGGCTAAGAAAACTATTAAAAAATCAATTTGAGACAAGACCCTGAAACGCTTAAATACCAAGTTTGAAGAAAATCTCTTCAGTCGCTAAGGCTGTAGATCGTTGTACAGACGGAACTGAGGGAATCGCAATTGCTTTCTTTTATTGCAATGTCAAGTTTGATTAAAATCTCCAGTTCGATTTTTTTTTCAAATGAAAAACTTGCCATTGGTACACATATCGCAAACATATTAAAAGCATCACAGCACTGTGCCAAACTATGCAACTTATTGACAGGTACTGAAGGGACAAATCATCTGATCGAGTGATCATCAAGCCACTTGTACCTCCATGAACCCAATCAAAACTTTTGGATGTCCAGTTCGCGGTCATAGGGAACTGAAAACCTGGTCCAGGAAAAGTGAATTAGTTGAGAAAAGCGATCAATATTTTAATCTTTGTTTCCTAAAATTAATCAGTGTTATCGAATGCGCCTATAGCCATCAGATCAGGACATTTACAGAGAAAATGAATGACTGCTCCCTTATCCTGCTGGCCTACACAACTACTACCAACAGTAGGCGTTTTTATTTTTTTAGTTCAGAGCCGAGTCTGAATTGTGAAAAAATGATTTTTTGTTTCTTTTTAACTCAGAGCATTCAGAGCTCCAAATGAGTGATTCTTTTTTCGTTTTGAACATGTGTAGATCGCACGTAATTGACTGAGTAGGTATGTGAGTAAGTTACTGAACCCACCAAATACCATGTGTGTCAAGAAGGAAAATATGAAGAACAAAATAAATAATCAGATACAATTAACTTGGCGAAAGAAGTTAATCGCTTGTTGATTTTCTGTGTGCCTGTGTACAAAAAAGAGTAGTTTTGTGTTATATTGCTGTTTATGGTTAAAATGAAAATGTATTCTGATTTGTGTGGTTTAAGAATGTTTAAGAAAACATATCAGTGTTCAGAGCTCGTTCTGTCTCGACCAAGTTCAGAGCATAATCTATGTGTTCGAAATCTGTTTAGTGCTCTGCTTTGAACCAAAAACGCCTAGTGAGTATTGAGGGGAATGCAGAACTTCGCTGCGAATAGAACACAGTCAAATATTGGCCATTGTTTCTTGCCCGAAATGACGATATTGGTTGTGGCGTGTCTAGGTCTGCAGATAACAAAATCAATTGTTTGCATTTTCCCGTCAGCCCATTCGTTCCCCTAAATGCACTATATGAACCAACTATTTACTATAGCATTGAGATAAAATATATTTTGACGAACAATGACAAAAATATGCGATCAAGGATTTTGTTGCATTTCGCAACACGGCGAAGAGGCTCTAAGGAATACTTTGGCTGCATTTTCAATGTATGTCCAAGCTTTTACTCTGTGTCAGCTACTTAAACGATATTTTTTGTCGGGGTGAACAATCTTACCTCTGAAATGTAGAAAACTTGTTGCCACACGGAAAAGGATTTAATTTTTTATTGCGGTTATTGCACCCCAAGTTTCAGTACGGTAGTTCACACAGTTGAAACGGATAGTAAGCAGGATCTAGGGAAAAATGATGAGGTTTCGTTGGTAACCATGCACTATGCTAGTGGAAAACCCAATATTGCTATATCTACTGTTGAATCATAAAGACTGATTAATGGCAACAAATTTGTCGCAGTTCTCCTTAAACGACAAAATACGTAAGAAAACCTTGAAACCCTCCATACAGATTATGCTCGTCTATGTCAAAGTCCAGAGATAAATCTCAGGTTAAGATATAGGAGGCCCTTAAATAATTTATGGCAAGGAGCAGGTCGAGCTGTATCATGGATCGAATTATGATAATTCTTGAAGTTTGGTACAATGAACGTGATTCAGAAAGTGGAAAAGCTTTAAACCCTATGATATTTCTCTAAGACCCTGTGCCTTACGAAACACATGGATGCGATATTCTTTGTAAGATACATCTGACAAAATCAAATATCTTTTGTTCTCAGAATAAACAACAATACTGATAGGGTCTGTGGTAGGGGCCTATCTATAACTTAAAACCTTGCCGGTTATTCGTCACAACTGGACGGTTCCACTTTTTCGTGGAAAGAGATACTCTAACCAGAAATTAACATAAAATATCATTTGATACAGAGCACCATATCCATGGTACTCCTTTTTAATCCAAAAGGATTTCGCCCCTACTTTCATTTTGTAAAGTGACCTTTTTATCATGAAGTGGCCCCCACTCTATAAAGCTTAATGCTAAAAAAAAATTAATTGCGTAACAGCTCGTGCAGCATCAGGTGACTTACACCCTCTCTTACTCAAAATTTTCTGCCAAAACCAAACGGCTATAAGTTGAGAGGTACTTAATCATAACAAGAGATACTCTTGGAGGTTTTTCACTTTTTACCAGAGGCAGTGTGGGTATCTAGGATACCAACTCTGAAAAAAATTGAGTTTAGTAAAATTGGCTCGATTCGAGTCCACACCTAGAGCGTGGTCTGCGCGACGCGTCGGCTTGATAGTTCAAAACACTTACCATTATGCCAAAGGGACCTACAGTTTATTCTAATTAAATTCTAATTCAAACGTTAAGAGTTCCACGTGTAATGTCCTTTTCCCTCAAGATTCACTTGATTCACAATTTCAAATCAATTATTTATCTTGGTAAATAATATGACGTGGGCAGATAACAGTTTAAAACACTGCGCAGACTAGAAAAATAATTCTGTTTGTTTTGCTTGTTTCAATATCCTTAAACTCGAATAGGTAGAGTGCGAGGTGTGTCCCTATATTTCAGCCATTTTACCATAGGTACTTCTTTTACCCAATTTAAAATAACAAGCAGTAAATATGTATGTATGTATTAAATGCCTGACACCTCCGGCGCAGATTGTCTTTTTACGTCAATGCTATTAATACAAACGGTTATTATATTGCATTATCATGAATGTCAAAAATTTCACTTGGAAAAATTTAACTCAGTCACCATAGGGACAATCACTGACATCAAGGACAACTTGAACAACAACAACCACGACGACGACGACAAACGACTTTTGCCTTTGAAGTTGGTTTTATTTTTGGCCAGAAAGTATTACGTAGCTATAACTACATGGATGTACGACTGTATGACTATACGCCCGAACGACCACGACGATGCGACGCACGACAAAAGAAGTAGTATACCGACATACCTAGTAACTTAAAGTTTTGCGAAACACGGAGATTCTAAATGTCTTCCTTCCTGTCAAGTGGTTATGTTAAATGACATCCGAATCTTAATGATAATATCTTTAGCAGGCCCCACAGGCACGGAGTTTCATTTCGTTGCTTTATATTTTTTTATATAATTTTGTTTTTTTCTTGGGAGGGGTGGGGGGAGGGGTATTTGGTATTTGGTTGTGCGATGATACCTTGAACCAGTGTATACCAATATATACTAACCTACTTAAGTATGTTAAAGTGTACACTAGGATCCTTTGCAATTAGCATAAAATAGAAATATGCGAGTAATGAAAAGTAAGGAGTTGAACGCTGCGTTCACTTCTGTTTCTCTTTTTGTGTCGCATCGCGTCCGTGTTGGGGTTATACAGTTAAAAGTGACCAGAGGTGTTGTATTATACACAGACTACGAGTATTATAAATAGTTATGTGACCGAAAATCCAAGCAATACAATTAAAATGTTAGA
Source organism: Philhelius pedissequus (assembly GCA_910595825.1). Taxonomy (NCBI): domain Eukaryota; kingdom Metazoa; phylum Arthropoda; class Insecta; order Diptera; family Syrphidae; genus Philhelius; species Philhelius pedissequus. The sequence continues at coordinate 55,104,488 of OU343160.1, forward strand.
CTATATGTAAGAATAAAATCAAACTACTGTTAATAGTCCATGAAAATTAGATCAAATCAAAATCAAAAGTATACCTTAATTCGAAATTACCAATTTGCACAACAAATTGCCAATCATAAGCAGACACCTGTCTTCGATCGAAATTCATCTGACATTTCTATTTCATTATCATTAGTCACAGTGCGAATTCGATCCCGGATTTCAATTTTTTCTGGAAATTTTCGGAGATTTTCCTCCTGTACCTTATCTTATGACATTTCTTGGGCCAACGAAAATCGAAGAAACCGTTCTCGAGATATGCCCTAAAAAGGGGATGATCATTGATATCCAATTTTCCTGAAAATTTTTCGGGATTTTCCTCCAGTGTCCTATATCCTTGCTTGGGTCAATACGAATTCATTAAGCCCAAAATCATTTCTCCAGTTATGCGCTCACACACGGACGACAAATGTCTTCTATATATATAGATGAATCAAATATGCAGTAATTGTGATAACAACTTTACCAAAACTTAAAAATGTAGAGCTGGGCTCCCTGATTGAAAATATGGTGGTCCAAGACGTTTTACTGGCGGCCTTTTGCCTGCACGACGCACACAAAGAAAGTTCGGGTTTGCGTGTGCTTTTTGGCTTCTTTTGTGAACAAAATCTATGTTGGATATTTGTAGAATGAGCAGATAATATTATATTAGATCTATGCTAAATTAAAACAAATCTATCATTCGGGAACCATACAATTTACCGGGATATCTGTGCTGTGTACTATTCCAAACTATAATCTATCTCTGTGTCAAATTTCATCCAGATCCGTTTAGCCGTTCTGGAGTTATTAAGCAACAAACATCCATATATCCATGTATCCATTCATCCATCAATCCATCCATCCAAACTTTCACATTTATAATATTAGTAAAAAGTAATATAAGTAAGAATAAGTAAGATTATTGAAAAAATATTTGCTTATAACTCAAGCCTTCGGCAAGTCAAATATGGAGGTCTTTGAATGGCTCTAATTAAGCTTGTTAAAGACGTATTTTGTAAAAGTTTTCTGTACATTTTCAATTTTGAGAGAATGTGTAAAATAACAATAATAATGCAATAAGAGTACTCTAGATAAGATCTAGCAAAAGCTGAGTGAAGACATTTGAGCGTGTGATGATCGAAGAATTCCTTAGCATTCCTTTTTCAAGAACCTAGAATTTTATTTGCTTTATTCACTATAAAATCAATATTTTAGTTAAGAAAAAGCTTTTGATATGTTTTGCGTTGAAGTAAAGCTCATCATAAACAATCTTCTAGAAAATGTTGGGAATAACCTAAATTTACATATTTTTCTGTAATTACGTATACAGTGAAACACGCTTAAGCGAAACGAAGAAATATCAGGATTTTTTCTTTCAGTTAACCGGGTATTTTCACTTAAGCGGACCTCGGATAACTGAAAAAAAAAATTTCATTTAAGCGTATCTCGGATAAGTGAAAAATATATTTTACTTAAACGGGTTTCGGATAAATGAAAAACATATATTTCAATAAGTCAGACTTCGTGTCACGTAATACATTACAATTTTTACTACTTATATTGAACTTTAACAGCTGAAAAACAATCTGTGTCAAATGTTTACCAATTGCTTTTATAAATAAATTTGGCTTATCTAAGAAAAAAATCAGGACCTAGTTATTATCAAACAAATAATTTATTTATAAACAAAACGAATTTCTACCCAAACAACGCTACATTGAGTTCAGTTTCTTTTATTCACAGATGCATTTCGTGTTACAAGAACAACAATGTATGTAAGTAGACCGAAATTGCGGGGTTTTCCCATTTATTTAAAACTTAGCATTTACATGTGTCATGAATTCGGAAGTGGTGGGGAAGGAGGCGAACGTATACAAAATAAAACAATTCAGCACAAGATTTTTTTTAATTTTTAGTTTTTCACTTAACCGAGTTGTTTTCTATAGAAAAATTGAAAACTTGAAGGTATTTTTTTTTTCAGTTTTGCGGGTTTTTCACTAGAGCGAGTTTTCAGTTATGCGAGGTAGTTTGTATGTAAATATATACGGGAATTTGTGAATGTTTTCAGGTAAGCGGGTTTTCCACTTATGCGGGTTTCACTGTATTTTTAAGATTGGTTCATATATCCAAATATTTGCTTCTATCTAAGAACCTTAAGCAATGACAATTTAAGCTAGATGACAATACGAGTATGCGAAATTTTTCCTACAACCACCTGTTTTGAAATGCACAAAATTCTTCGCAGCAACAAATATCTCATGAAAATAGAAATACTATTAGCAAGTTCCGAAGACGTATTTAGCAGTAAGTCTGGGAAAAAATTACTGAGGAATTTGTTTTATGTTAAATAAATTGTTGAGGTCTCATTTTTCTGAAATAATCTTAAAAAAAAAAAAATCATACATATTATTTTATGTAAAAAAAAAATCAGATTTTTATTTTCATAGTTTTTGTTTTTAATTTTATTTAACTTTATTTAGTTGTGTTTTCATTTCCTTCAATTCGGCTGAACATGATTACGAGTTTTTCGACACCGAAGTGCCACTGACTTGGACGTATTTAGCGGAGTTCTGGTTGGGAATTTGCTTAGTATGATACTAATTCTAGTTAACAGGTGTTTGAAATTTAATAAAATTAATTGAACTGCTTATGAAATCAGAAACATGTTAAGTGGCTATAATCACTTAACATGTTTCTAAGCATGTATCATTCTAAGCGCTTATTATTAAATTTTTTAAATGTTGCAGCAATATTTTTATTTTGAATATCTACATATAAAGAATTGATTCAGACAATAAATTATGGAAACAAAAAACAAATCACCGTTCACGCAAGAGCATACAATTTGAAAACTCAAAAATATGGCTTACAAAATTAATTTAAATTTTTTGAATGCAACTTGTATCCTTAGGTTACGTTCTAATTATCTGAGTGTATATATTGATCCACTCTTCGTCCTATACAGTTCAATATTGAATTACACCAGACATCTAAGCGGTATAAGGTAAGCGTATGTAGTAATCTGTTCGTTTGAAGGTTGAGGGAATCTTAATGACAAATGAAGACTTCAACAAAAGTCGTTCACACCATTTGTTGAAAGAAAGTTTGTGTACATATTGGGCAGTATCTATACACCAACCTTAATAGTAAAGCGAAATGTTTTTTTTTTTTGTAATTCATTTTTATTTCTTTTTACCTTAGAACTATCTTAAAGCTAGACAAAAATTCATAAAACCACCCAAATTATCAATAACTTACAACTAATTTACTGGCCCCTTACAGGCGCTCTAAACTAAACTATATCTCTTAATACTAATGGCGCAAAATTTTAAACGATTTAGTAAAAAGTTTTTTTTTTAATAATACAAATTCTATATACTACTGAAATACATCAGCCAAGTAGAAGACTTAGCACTATAATATTTGGACTTGTTGAATTATTGATTCAAAATAGCTTTTAACGGCCTTTAGTCCAACAAAAATTGGCGTTTCGTCCCGGTGATCTCACATGGACTCATCAGTTGACTAGTGAGGACCTTTGTCAATACGCAATTTTTGCCAAGTTCAGTTCATCTAACATAGATTTCGTGAAGAACATCTAGTGTGAACTATATCCAACAAGACTAGAATTCCTAATCATTAAATTGGAAATTTTTGTTTTTGCCCATGGCCTGGCATTATTTATATAAGAAGTTTTTTTTTTTAATAATACAAATTCTATATACTACTGAAATACATCAGCCAAGTAGAAGACTTAGCACTATAATATTTGGACTTGTTGAATTATTGATTCAAAATAGCTTTTAACGGCCTTTAGTCCAACAAAAATTGGCGTTTCGTCCCGGTGATCTCACATGGACTCATCAGTTGACTAGTGAGGACCTTTGTCAATACGCAATTTTTGCCAAGTTCAGTTCGACGAAATGCCAATTTTTGTTGGACTAAAGGCCGTTAAAAGCTATTTTGAATCAATAATTCAACAAGTCCAAATATTATAGTGCTAAGTCTTCTACTTGGCTGATGTATTTCAGTAGTATATAGAATTTGTATTATTAAAAAAAAAAACTTCTTATATAAATAATGCCAGGCCATGGGCAAAAACAAAAATTTCCAATTTAATGATTAGGAATTCTAGTCTTGTTTGATATAGTTCACACTAGATGTTCTTCACGAAATCTATGTTAGATGAACTGAACTTGGCAAAAATTGCGTATTGACAAAGGTCCTCACTAGTCAACTGATGAGTCCATGTGAGATCACCGGGACGAAACGCCAATTTTTGTTGGACTAAAGGCCGTTAAAAGCTATTTTGAATCAACGATTTAGTAAAATGTTAAGGCCACTTTTAGCAATTTACTAAGCTAAAAAGATGATTGACCTAATTTTAAACGATTTTAACATTTTACTAAAGTTAAAATCACGGAATGGTTACTTTAACTTTTAGCAATTTGCTAAATCCATTATTGAATCTGATAGTATATCAGCCTTGCACGCAGGGTGACCAGGTTCGAGTCCTGCTGGTGCACAATTTTTTTTTTTTTTTTTTAATAATGAAATTTTAAAATGATGAAAGTAGGAATAACTAATACCTTTTTAGAGCACATGTTGGGTTTTCATCAACATATAATTAATTTACAACGCATAACAACAGTAATTGTTTTGATCAAAATTCAAACCCTACAAATGTTCAGCTTTCTGCTTAATTAGCAATTTACTAGTTAAGAAAACGTTTAAAAATTTTGAAAAGTTATTCAATCAATAAGCACTTAGGAAATTGCTTACTAGTAAAATGTTAAGTTCTTAACAATGGGTTGTTTAAAATTTTGCGCCAATGTCTTTCGACCTAAAAACTGTTTTAATTAATTCTAACTATTTCATTTTATTTTTGTTTTACCAAGGAAACTTTTTTTTAAAAAACTCGGCTTCGTATCATTTTTCAATTTTTACTTATAAACTACATAAATCTAGACTAAAAATAATTAAAATTAGAAACAACTAACTTATATACTAACTAAAACTAACCTAAGCTAATTAAGATAGCTAAAAATACCCAAAACAACTTAAAACTACTTAAAAACTAGAAAAGCCACAGCAGCATTTTTTCGCTTTTTTTTTAAATGTTTATGTTTATATTGTGTATATGCATACAGAAACACATGCAAGCATACATACCCATACATATATGAACCTATATATGTATATACATATGATGCATATATACACATACGTAAACACATAAACATATGCCTCCGCATACATACATATTTTTAATTTTTTTTGGTGCCACCCAAACTGTTCCCTATACCTAATTACCCTTAATCTATGTAAGTCGGCCAAGACATACCATCTTAATTGATTTTAAGTATCATGATGCTGTTCAGAGAGCCACCAGAACTGGTTCTCATGTTTCGCCCTATCACTTCGGTCCCGATCGGACACAGTCCTACTGAACCGAGGGCGCTCTTCTCCACCTTGAGCGATGATGTCGCGACCGTACAGGAGTCGCCTGTCCGCAGTTTTCCGGCTGGCGTGGTAGATGAGCGGAACCGCCATTCTATCCTGTATCAGCCCTTGACTGTCTAAATAGAGGAATGCCTCGGGTGGGATGTAGCCAGTTAACCGCGGACTCTCAAAATATTCATTATTGGGGTAGTAAGCCCCAAAAATTAAGCTGTTAGCTGAGGACATCGCACTTGCAACGTGACCCCGAATCAGCTTAAACAAAAAATTATCTATTCTGTTTATGTTAGCTACATTGTATAGAACGTGGTTGGAATAATATCGTTTGTACTCCGACTCTGGTGTTCTGTGTAATCCAAGACAACGTCGAAGACACTGCCTGTCAAACAACCGAATCTTTTCCATTTGAGATGGGGCAACGTTGAACCACACCGGGCATCCATACCATGTAGCAAATCACCTTTACCCTGCTGTCAAGACGGCTGCTATAAAAGAGTCGTTTTGTCAGGGCAAAGGCTCCCCTAGCCCTGGCCAGAGCAGCACATATATGGCTGTCGAAATACAGATACTGATCCAACCAGATGCCAAGGTACTTTACTACACTTTTACTCGCCAGTGGATGTCCATGTGGCCCTACGATCACCAGCTTGCTCCAGTTCTTTCTCGTATCCCTTGCGGCGCTAGACAACGGAGTCCTAAACAAAATAGTTTCTGATTTCTGGAAGTTGGTTTTTAACTTCCAGTCAGCACAATATCGCTGAATCTTGTCGAAAAGCGAAATGTATACAAAATAAAATGCATGGAACGATTTCATTATTTTTCAAACCGTTAGAGCCGTTTTCCATGTAAACAATTCGAACTGAAATATCCCAGCTTTGCTTAGTGAGAACCGGTGTTTTTCATAAGGCTTAGGCGTTGCCTTCGGTTTAATACTCTTTTGTGTAGAGTTTTCCCTAAAAAATAGTTAATTTCTTAGTTTCTCTTTTATATTCAATAGATAGTAATATGGTCACCATTAAGCATAAGAGGTTTTTGAATACAAGTTCCGGTCCGGAGTAGAAATAGTTTTTGCCTCAGTAAGATGAAATTTTAAATTATCCAGGTCGCGAAATTTGTCCAACAGAAGCAAAATGATACATTACAACAAGGATATACCCCCACGACAACGTATATCACTGGAAAATTACTTTCACTGCAATTACTAATATGAATAGTATATGACATGCATTTAAATAGAATTTTTTGAAGTTTTGAGTGTGTGTGCGCGCATGTGAAATGAATTTTGATAAACCAATTTTCTAGTTCTTGTTTTATTTTCATAAGTGATGATGTTGGTTATCCAAATTGTATGTAAAATTATTTTATTAAATTTTAGTTGACATGTGCATTACATAGATACTATTATCCTTTAATCCTTTAATAAACACAGAACAACAATGAGTTATATTTAACCAATGAGTTAATTTTAAAAAATTAATTATTATTAATTAATTGTAACTACTAAGTACAATTGCAAATTTCAAATGCCACATAATGGTTAAGATGGCAAATATTTAGTCCTTTTGCGGCAGAAACAAAAATCAAATAACATACAAAACGGAGACTAAGGGATTTGATTGAAAAAAGGCTTCTTGATCTGAGACTTTCCAAACTAAAACTGTTATTTTACAAACTTTTACCAAATTGCAAATACTGTACGGCCTTAAGAGTAAACTCAGAATATGCTTGAGCGTTTGGTCTAGTAACAAGAAGAACAACGCTTACCAATCGCTATTGTATGTGGTAAAGCCCTCCTATACTATTATATAGGAAATTGTTTCAAATATTTGATTTTCATATTGGGAGCGAAAAATTCAGTCGCGTAAAATATTCCACATTCGTGTTGTGTGGTTAGAGAAGGAATCTCTTTGACAATACGTCCCACTAGCTATTTTGATAGAACATTAACATTGCTTATCAAAATAATGAATGAATAATGAAAGACATGGCGCTGTTAGGGAGATGTAAGTAAATACTTCTGTTATAATAGTTCTATTGGCTATCATTTGCTGAGCTCTATCTTGAATTTTATCTAAAAGATTCAAATGCTTCTTTGGAGCTCCTCCAAGAATGTGGAGATATACTCGAGTTTTGGAAGAATGGAAGCTTTATAGATTACATCTAGATCACAAGGGGATGGGAGGAGAATTTCTGTCAGCTGCGAAGAAAGCCCAAGCACTCAGCAGCATTTCTCGCAATACCTAATATGTGATTCGACAAAAAGTGGGATGCCAAGGACTGGTAGCTGATCAGCTCCTTCAGTGAAAGTGCTGCCCATGGTTAGCGATATTGGCGGTGGAAGCATTGAATTCTATAGGCGGTTTTTAATTCCCCATTGGACAATGCTGTCGAGATCAGTATTTAGTGAGCTATTGCAGTTATCCGAAGAACAAGGAGTTGAATTTGAAAACGAATATGAAAAGCTGAGAGTACTCATCAAAACAATTTATTGGGTTATAAGTTCCAGATAAGATATCATTGATGACTATAAGAAAAAAAAGAACACCAGCATTTATATTGTGAATTTCATATTTGAATCCCTCCAACACAACTTGTATTGAGCAGTGCAAAATGGTAGTTCTAATCCAACGAGGAAGAAATTAGCAAGCATTTTCGATAAGAGAGCTTGATGCCCAACTCTATTAAATGCTTTTAAAATATCAAGCGCAATATTCCTACATTCTGCAAAACAATGAGAAGATTTGTGCCACTGTTCGGTGAGATATAACAACAGATTTTCAGTATGGTTTTTATGCTCCAAGTCATTTATTAAGCTGATAATAAATATTTAGATATCAACTTTTCCATGGCATAATCAATTTCCTAAAAGTCTGTACAGAATATGTTCCGCTAGGTTGTTAAACTTATAATTCCCTGTTGATTCTTTACTCACCAATACAACAGGGGTATTAAGTTCACAATTATTGATTTGCGATTCTCAAAAAGTCCAGAAGTACATTATGTCCTTCTGACCTGTGAATTTTTACACAAGTAATATTTTTTTTTTTTTTATTGAGGCCCAATCAGCAAATACACAATCCAGCCAAACTTCACACTTTAAAAAATAAATATTTCAAGCCTCCTTGTAGCCTTATTTTTGACGTATTTAAAATTTTTCCTAAATCAAAATTATGTGCAAAAGTTGTTAAGAAAGAGGCCGAAGAAGTTAGGGGAGACCGGGGTTAGGAGTATCAGGGATGAACAGTAACAGCTTAAAATAAAAGAAAAAAGGAAAATTAAAAACGCGTGAACGAAAAATTGTCCTTCTACTTTAAAGCTAATATTATGAATACTTTAGCTGTGTGTAGGTATAGGATATCATGTTATAAGGGTAGTCCCCAAAATTGATACGCTTGTAACATTATTTTTACTTGCGATATACTATAGCCATATGGCAAGTTTAACATTTGGAAAACAAATAGAACTCGAGATTTTAATCAAACTTGACATAACGATGATAGAGAACAGCATAAAGGTGGGTCTGTTTTACTGTAGATCGTCTACAATCTAAGCTACTGAAGAGTTTTTTTTCATAATTGGTACTTAAGCGTTTTAAGCGGTTATCTCAAATAGATTTTGAATCGTTTTTTTAAATCCCAAAATATCGGTACCTGCCGTACAATTGTTTCTACCATTTTAATGATCTCAAAAACGGCTTTAGCCATTTTTATACAAAAAATCATTGTACTATTATAGACATATTCTACGTTTTGGTATCAAAATTTGTTTACATATTTTGTTACTAACGGTGTTTGCCACACATTCTTTGATTTTCAATTTTCTGCTAAAGGGATTTCGATCAAAATTTAATTTAAATAATACTCAATATTCCAAAATATTCGAAAAGTTTTGTTTTGGATTTTTTGGAAAAACAAATAATGTAATGTAAGTAAAAGTAAATAAAACACATATAAAATATTTTTTCATGATATTTCTTTTTTATTATAAAGTTTGAACGTTGACATTATCTGTGAAATACTACATCATTTAGATGACCACTACGCGAATTGTTGGAAGCATCGATTCTTTTGAGGTAATTTTCGACCACTTTTTGACAAATCTTGGGCGGTATCTCAGCCATAACTTGACGAATGTTGGTTTTCAAGTGCTCAAGAGTTAAAGCTTTATCTGCATAAGCACGGGCTTTCCCGTAGCCCCACAAAAAAAAGTCTAGCGGTGTCAAATCGCATGATCTTGGTGGGCACTTAATATCGCCACGACGAGAAATTACGCGGCCAGGAAATGTCTCCTGCAATAAAGCCATATTCGCTCGAGTTGTGTGGCATGTGGCACCGTCTTGTTGAAACCACATATTCTCCAAGTCGTATTTTTCAATAGCAGGTAAAAAAAAGTCGGTTATCATATGACCATAACGCTCCGAATTGACGGTGACAGTCGTTCCATCGTCGTTTTCGTAGAAGTAAGGTCCAATCACACCTCCGGACCAAAGAGCGCTCCAAATAGTGACTTTTTGTGGATGTAATGACCTGTTTGAATTACTTGAAGATTCTCAGAACCCCAAATACGACAATTTTGTTTGTTAACATACCCACCGAGTGAGAAATGTGCTTTGTCGCTGAAGAAAATGTTCAAGCACCCATTCGACGTTTCTACGAGCGACGTTGTGAAAGGTCTGCTGGCTTCAGTTGTTGTGTGAGCTGGACTTTATATGGATGTAGGTGTAGATCCAAATGCAAAATACGCCATAAAGTGCCGTAAGACAGTCCTAATTCCTGATAACGACGAGGAATCGACACATTTGGGGCTTCGGCAACACTTTCCCTTACAGCAGCGACATTTTTAGTGGTACCAGCGAAACGATGATGCACAGGCCTTACAATATCTGTAACCAATCCAGCCTCTTCAAATTTCTTCACAAATTTGCCAATTGCTTGCGTAGTTGGACGATTATGTAAACCATAATCTCCTCTTAAAGCACGATATGTGGATGTGGCAGAATCAACATTTTTGTAGTCGGTTTTAACAATTCTTATGCGTTGTGCGATAGTTAAGGCGATCCATTTTCGTAAATGTCAGACTTTCAACTGAAGAAAAAATGGTTAAACAACTTAGTTTGACAGATTTCGAATTCCAGCCCTATACTTCTGAAACCGCGAAATGGATAACCCTTTATTTAGATTTTAATTAGAAATCTTTTGCATACGATGTTACCGAATATGAGAAAAACTTCGTGCGATCCAGTCGCGCATTTTATTTTTGTACCTATATACTGTTATGTGCATAAATACGCAACTTGCCTACTTTTACACTAAAAGTTTCATACAATCTTATGGTAAATTTAAACGCAGTTTCTAGAGTGTATACAACTTTCCACACTTGGCGAGGGGTAAGTCTAACAACGCGTTATTTTGTCTAAAAGTTTTATTAAAAAAAAATTGAGATCAGTATTGTTTTGACTGTTTTATTGAATTTCGTAGCTGAAATATTGCTCTTTAAACAGAAAAAAGTTTGGCTAACTCATTTTTATAATCTAAGGAACATTACCAATTTTAGTAACAAAAAGTGTTACTTTTAGCCCAGCTCTCCCATAAATCTGGAAAAAGAATTTTATTTTCCTGCAATTTTTCTTAAATATACAAACGCACACACAAACACAAATGACCACTTCTAACTCCATCGAATTTAAATAAGTAATAAGCATACACATGGAAGCTGTCATAATCATAACGCATTTTAAATTTAACAACTCAAATAAACCTAAAATACACCTGCACATTGACATTCTAAAGCTCTCGATTTAATGTGTGCCACGGAACTCTGCAACTCTAATACAACTACACCATTACAATACAATCATCATTTATATCAGATTTCCCGGGGAATAATAAATCAAATACCTAAACAAACTGTTTCCACGAACAAAAGCCACCGGCAAAACCACAAAACCCATATCTAGTTTGTTCTCCATAAACAAATTTGTTCTTGCTGACATATCGAGTTTAATAATCCTGGATTGCATTTGGGGCCAGGCGTCCGCCGCCCTAGGTACATATAATAATGTGGACTATCTGGTGGAGTCTTATTTTGTGTGCACTTTGCAGTATATGCAATATGCATGTGCATTTCGTGTGCTAAAAAACAGATAAAGCTCCTGTACAATGAGATTATTTCAAAATATTAACACCTCATCTGTGCGGTATAACGCACGGACCGAATCCTGAATATGGAATCTATAGAAAAAGAGGTGGGCAGCATGAGCAGGACTAATCTGCCAAACGGCATACCTAGTTGGGCGCCTATTATAGCATCCTGCTATAAATAACCATATTTTATCATGAGTGTTAGCACATGAAAATTTCATAGCTCTGATAATGGAAAAAGTTTATTTGTGCTCCTTAATTTTTTTTTGGTTCTTTTGTAGGTATTGCTCGTTATTCTATCTCGGCACCTTTTAGGCTGCTTTTTGTCCACTTTATAACAACACTGGCTTATGCTTTGTGGTCCTTGTCTTTAATCATTTTTACTTGTTGGCTGAACCAACACACCAATGCAAAAGATGAACGAGGCTTTTATAAGTATAATTTTGAATTCGGTTATAGCTATTCCTTCCGTATCCGCCGGTGTATTCATGTTATACATATCCCTTGCGGGCGATCAGAGACCTGATCCCTGAAAAAAACAACAATTTTGGGTGTGAGTTTAAAAAGAATAAATTCGGCTTCCTTACTTATAGTTTGTACCTAGGTTGAGAAACCTTTTTTTTTAAGAGACGACCACGTAAATTTGAGAAGAGAGATAGATAGGAACGGAGAGAGAGACATAAAAAAAAGCAAAATTCTGTTAAGAGATTAAGGGTGATTTATTATTGTGTGGTAATTTGTTAGGAGGGTTTTTGAGCGAGCTTTGGTATATCCTTGTTATGTATGCCTGTAGCCTGGGCTGTTGCTGTTCAGTGCAAATTCGCATAGAATTTCGGCTCGGCTTGTTTGGGTAATTTTTGTTGCTCATTATTGAATGAGTAGGTATAAGGACTTGAGAAATGTGACCGGGGTCAACTTGTTTGAACTAGATATACCTAGGTACATACCTACCCGATGCTATGTGCTTGTGAATAAATTTCATTATTTGAGCAATGAAACTCAAATAAATCTTTTGTCCCGTTAAGATTTCTGTTTCTTCTCTTTTCTTTTTTGTAGGGGTAGTGTTATAGGAAGTGTGCATAATTGAACACGTTTTCGGCTTTTAGTTAAAAGGGATATCCTATCTAACTTACCCAGACCCACCAAACATGGTTAGGAATTTAAAAAAAAATTCTTTTATGGGTTTTGCTGGGTTAATTTAATTAAACCAAAATCAAGCGATTTCAAATTCCTTTGAATACCTACATATGTACCTACATTTTTTGTTTGTTATAAATTCCTTTTTTATATTTGTGAGAATGCGATAGCTTTTATGAAAATATCCTAATTAGGAAGGTATATTGTTTATAGGATTTCCTCTAATTCAATAAAGTCAAATTAATTTTGTAAATTGTATTTTGCGATAATAATTTTCAGAACCGGAAAGGTAAACTAATTAAATTCATGTTTTTAATTTTTTTGTTTATGCTTAGCCTGGTTTGGTATTTTTGATCAATTAACTTATAAATTAAAAAAAAATATATAACGGGATTATCATATTTTATCAACAACGTTAATCATTATGAAATAAAAACCTACTTTTTTGTTAGCAGTGTGGTATGTATATGTGTTTGGAAAATAAAATATTTTGCAGTTAAATATTTCGGCTTGGGATTTAACCACAATGAAGGAAACGGCGATTGGGGTTTGTATACAATACATGTATGGTCATGTGTAATCGTTTAATTTATGACAATTTAAATAATACGACAAACTAAACGGTGATTTTTTAAGGGCTTGGTTTTTGAAAATTCAAAAAAACACAGACACTTGTAAAAAGTGAATGAAATTTTTATTTGGATCGATAAAACAATTTCTGCCATTTACTTTTTAAAAATAATTTCACTTAAATGTTACCCGCGGCTACGCTTCAGGTGGTCCATTCTGAAGGTCCAATTTTGGCAAACTTTTTCACACATTTCGGCCGGAATGTCACCAATGACGCGTTCAATGTTGGCTTCCAAGGCAGCAATCGTGTTTGGCTTGTCCCCATAGACAATAGACTTAACATAGCCCCACAAAAAATAGTCTAACGGGGTCAAATCACATGATCTTGGTGGCCAATTGACTGCGCCAAAACGTGAGATCAACTGCTCACCAAATTCGCCTCTCAATTGATGCATGGTTTCGCGTGCAGTGTGGCATGTGGCACCGTCCTGTTGGAACCACATGTCGACCGAGTTCAATTCTTGCATTTTCGGCAAAAAAAAAATCTGTTATCATCGAACGGTACCTTTCTCCATTGAACGTAACCCTGCGGCCTTCATCGTCCTTGAAGAAGTACGGCCCAATGATGCCGCCTGCCCATAAACCGCACCAAACAGTGCATTTTCGGGATGCATTGGTAGCTGCTGAATTGCCTCTGGCTGCTCTTCACTCCAAATACGGCAATTCTGCTTATTCACGTATCCATTTAGCCAAAAATGAGCCTCGTCGCTGAAGACCATAAAACGGACGTAGCTTGCGAAACACATTTTTCACAGAGCACGAATTTTGATAATAAATTTCAATAATTTGCAAACGTTGTTCAGGCGTAAGTCTATTCATGATGAAATGGCAAGCAATACTGAATCGAAATGTCAAATGTTCGTGGAATTTGTCATGTGTGATCTGTCAAAAATATAAACGTCAAAAACCAAGTAGCAAAAAAATCACCCGTTATATATTTTTTTTATAAGGTGCAAGGATACATGAAATTTATTGGAATTATATTAAGCGCATGCGCAATCACCCTATTAATATTAACTCTCTTCTTCAAACAGACGAAGATTAAAGAAGAAATGAGGAAGAACGAAGGAGAGAAGAACTATTGATGAAGACCAACAAAGAAAGAGGTATTACGCGTATTCGAAATAAAATGCGCGATCGTACGAACTTGCTCTTGTAGCTAACAACTTTAATGTAGCTATAACCATTGAGGTTAAGTTAGTTAGGTTTAGTTATCCTTTGCAGGTGTAAGCCCTATGTAGGTTAGATTATCTTGATTCTTAGTACTAATAATGAATTGTCGAATGGATGATTCAAGGAACAGTTACTATCTATCTACTACCTACAAATGTAACTATATTTAAATCTAAGTTATGGATTTTAATAATGTAAGTTAGGAGAGTAAAATGTATCTATATACATATATAGACGGAACCTAAGTATGTATAAAATTTTTAAAACAATTTTAGAAACAAAAATTTAAACACCATTCTGGTGATATTATTAGTATACATATAAAATTAAAATTTAAAAAAATTCAGGGATTGGTTTTTGAAAAATCGATTTTTCATAAAAAAAAAAAAAATTATTTATTTTTTAAAAATGGAAAAAAAATTTTTTTTGAAAGCTTCGCATGCAGTTTTATTAACAATTTAAGGCGCCATTTATACAAAAAAAAAAATATTTTAATCGGTTCATCCAATGTTGAGAAAGTCGAAAATATGAAAAGTGGTTCTATGGGAAGTACAGTTAATAAGTACGCAAAAAAACCATTTTTATACTTAAAAGTGTACTGTACTAATTTAAGAACACACACATTTTTTTATAAAAATTCTTGGAGCCGTTTTCGAGAAATAAATTTTTTTCTTAAAGGTTTTTTTTTAGCATTTGTATCAGAGGACCGTTGTTTTCTATCTTAGGAATATAGTTTTTTTAAATGTTCAAGATAATATCAAAAAACTACCAAATACGACGTTTCGAAAAAATCCATTAAGTCGTTTTCGAAATTTTGAGTTTTCAACAAAAAAAGATTTTTTTTTGTTTTTAATTTCCAAAAAAAAAATTGTTTGAAAAATTTTGGCTTACAATAGTGTTTAACGTTTTAGGAGCTTCTGCCAAAAAAATTCCAAAAAATCAAATTAACCGTTTTCCAGATAATCGAAAACCAAAAAAATGGTACTACTAGAGGTACCAAAAGTAACAATCTTTTTCCAAAACAAAAATTACTGAAATGTTCCCATTTGCTTCACTAATGATCTGATTTTTTAATAAAAATCGTTGGAGCAGTTTTCGAGAAAAATAATTTTTTTATATCTGCCCAGAAAAAAATGTATGAGAGCTACTGTTATTTGTCGTCTTAAGAAAGAAATGAAAAAAACGTGTGGGCATATTACCGCACAAACAACATGTATCAAGTTTGAAGCAAATCCAGGCTGCAGACTCGCGGACAGACAGATAGACAGACAGACAGACGGAATTAGGGCACCCACTTTTTTGGTGTTCTTTATGATCGTAATGTTTTGTTTTTGCACGAATATAGTACCTATAATCGCAAGTAAAAATCATCGACGCTTTAGGAAATTTATATAATGAAACTAGCGGACCAGGCGAACTTCGTCTCGCCCAAATTTAACGCCTTCAAATCAACTGCAGAACTATTATAATACAGATAGTCAAAATTTCAATGTGATTTATTTGAATGGAATAAAAATAAGGAGAGAGTGATATGATAAGCAATGTTTTTCGATTTGTTTTCCGGCGCAAAAATAAACAACAAAGACCGTTTACCAAGCTATCGACAACGTTCTTTTCCTTCGCTGCTAGTATTTCCCGTTCACAAATCCAATCGAAATTTTTATAATTTTTTGGAATGCCGGGGAACACTTTACTTTGGTGATGAGTTTCTTCTTCGACGTTGTTAAATCGCAAAAATTTGTCGGGAATGATATCAATCCAGTCGAGACATCAACAGAAATTTGGCCATTGCCAACGCCAGCAGTTGTTTTGAGAATTCAGCAGCCGATGGGTCGTTCTGCAATGTCACTCATATTTGTGGTCAATTTCAACTTCTTGCCATGCCGGCACAAAGACGAGGATTTCAAGCATGAATTAAATAGCAATATCATATCCCCACCAAATCATCTCGAATCACCTTGTAAATCCTTCATTGTTAGGTCAACTGCCTCCAAAGCTCGTTTATGCGCCGTCATTCACATTCATCCCAAATTATGATTTTGCATTCTCGCATCAATTTCGCTGTCGCCGAATTCTTGGTCGTTATGCACGTTAATTCAATTAATCGTCAGCTTCAAAGGGGAATGTGCAGGCCGACTGCTGACACGATTGCGGAATCGTATTCGAAAGCAGCGCGATTGAAGTCTACATTTACCACTTTTCTTCTTCTAATAACTTTTTGTTGAGTTTGGGGTGTGGTGATTGTACAGTTTGAAGCTGTGCAATAAGGACACGTCCCTATTTATTTCTCCTCCACGTATCTCTTGCCATTGATTATCATCGACATTTTGATTAATTATTATTGCAAGACGTGTAGGTACGTCGTCCAAGGTTAGATCGGAATCAGTGTATTAAACGTAAAAGCAAAACTTGAATCAATTTCAGAAAGAAAAAAAACACATTTTCTGAATAAAAAATTATAATGTGAAAAGGACACCTGTCAAATCGCGCACAGCCTAAGTCAATGTATAACGCAATCTATCAGGTAGTGGCACTGATCGCAGCACTGTGTCATCTAATATATATCTCGTAAGCTTCTCCACCCAAAACGTCTTCTATCACAATGAGTTTCACAATTAACCGAAATTTTCCAAGCTTTACAACGAATTAACAAAGAGAAACCAAAATATGTGTGTATACAAAACAAAACACATTATTTATAATAATAAAGCAATAACAAACATGTAGTTACATTGTTGGTCATAACTTCGGTTCTAGACATTGGACGGCAAACAGATTTCTTTTATGCACTCTCCAAGTCCTAAGATCTCCTGAAAACTTCATTTAAATCGATCAAGCCGAAAAAAAGAAGATAGCGCACAAACATAATTTGAATTGTTCTTTATAAATATAAGAAAAGAGAAAAGAGATTTCTGAGGAAATATATCTGTAATCAAAAAAATCGTATATCCAACTTTCGTTACGAATTCCGGGGGAAGCACTCGATGATACTTTCTTTAATGAGACTTCACAGCGACATCACCATGGAACTAAGTAAAAATGAAACAACAATGACATAGCTCATAAGTATCGAGAAAGCCTTCGAACATGTCGGATTCATATGAAACCTGATTAGATTTGTATTCTCAGAATATTTAGTAAATATTAAAAAAAAAAACTGTTTAACAAATATATATTTTTTTTTTACAAATACTAAATCATAAATGAAGGAATTCTAGGTCCGATTACCGCAACGGGTCTGAATTGAAACCATTTATCTTCAGTGTATAAGCTGCAGATTAAGTTGAAACATTACAACATCTTTTCCCTAGCAATCACCGCCATTTAATAAAATACTATAATAATACCCGTTAACTAACTTTGCTAACCACATTGTAGTGCTGCTGGGAGTTTTACAGTTTTCTGTAAGCTTAAAATTCACACTCAGTTTCAGCAGATATGTCCATAGAGGATCGTAGGAGAATAACAGAACATAAAGTTCTACCATATTAGTTAGAGTACCAATCCGGAGTAAGTGGTATAAAGCTTCACATTATGAAAGTCTTAGGTTCCAGAAAGACATTTAAATCTCAGGCAGTTCGTTAGTGACGTCTGCTATATCAGATTGTGGTCTAGTGACATCTGCTATCTTATATTGCAGTCTAGGGGGTGCTGCTTTCTCCATCAAGAATGTATGAATTTTGAATTATGTAAAACTAGTTGCAACACCATTAAGAAATGTATTAAAATTGTAAAAATTAAGGAATCAGAATTGTGAATAAATATAGCCTCAAACATACTGACGCTTGTTGCTGCTTTGGAAAATTCTGGACCCGACAAGCATATCTCAGCCTCAAAAAATAAGCAAGGAACAATAAAAAAAAACATTTTATCATCACAGATTACAACGCAGCTCATAAAATACAAGACCACGTCACCAATCTTTGCAACTTTTTCCTGAAATGGAAGCTAAGAAGTTACGCCCGCCAGCTAATGCAAATCACTAAACCAACATCAGACTAAAAGTACTCGCAAAAAAATTCGAGATCCTTATAAAGTTAGATTAATTGTATCCACATTTGCCAGATTGCTAGGATCACTATAGTTGAAATCTCCAAGATGAAGTCTAAAGGTTTTGGAATAAGGTACAACATGCAAAATTCCTACAATATAAGTAATTGTTTCCCTCCTTATTTAACAAGCAGCTTCTGCAAAAATCGTTTATTTAAACCTTGCATATTGTATGCCTATTTTTGAGAGCTTATAACGAAAATCAAAGGCAGTGCTTAAGCTTGTAGTGAAATCATCCAAGCATTTAATAGCTGATTGATTGTCGGAAAAGATGCGGATATCAGATGCTATAATCAAAATGTTAAAACCTAGACAATACTTCTTCAATAACTATACGGTCATGCTGAAATACACATACACTATAACTATTATTAAGGTGGCGTATCACGTTGAACTCCAAAACTATTTAACCGATTTTCATGTTTTGTTTTATGTTTATTTTGCTGGCGTGCCAAAGATATGATAGTTTTTAATACTTATAGGTATTTTTTTATTTGAATTAATTAATAACAAATCAACTTTCTGCTTGCGATATATGTATGTACTATAGGGCAAGTTTTACATTTGGAAAAAATCGAACTCGAGATTCTAATCAAACTTGACATTATGATGATAGAGAACACCAAACAAGTGGGTCTCACAGTTCTGTCTGTCTGTCTGTCTGTCTGTATATATGTCTGTCTGTGTGCACGAACTACAGCCTAACCGATTTTCTGCAAACTTGGTACTTAAGCGTTTAAAGTGATTGTTTCAAAAAGATCTTTGAATCGTTTTTTAGCAAAAAAATAACGGTACTTACCATATTTTTTTTTTGCCATTTTAGTTACATATCTGGAAAGCGGCTCGAACGATTTTGTTAAAAAAAAAATGTTCAAGGTATAAATTCCATATTTTGGTCAAACATTTTGTTTACATATTTTTTTCTTATTAACGGTAGATAACTCCCATACAACAATTTGTTTGATTCTCGACTTTGTCATAAAGGGGTCGACGGACTGCGATCAAAATTTTTATATAGGAGGTCCTTCGAGTTATAAATAATAGTGCATACCAACATTTTGGTAAAATATTTTTGTTGGGTTTTTGAAAAAAAATTTTTTTTTGAAAATTCAATATGTCTTAAATGAGTGAATGATTTATTTTGAAATTTCGTTTTAAAGTTTATGTTAATAAATGTTTAAAATTGTCACACCAATTTTTTTTTTTTTAGAAAAAATGAAAGATATTTTGTTGGTATATAAAAAATTAGGTAAGTAAAATCGACTTTAAAAATACAGTCGAACTTCGATAACTCGAACCATCACTTGCCGAAAAAATAATTCGAGTTATCAAGTAAAAGAAAAAATTAATATAAATAACGTTAAATGTATTTATTTGCGAATACAAAAAATTACGGGGAGAGTACAACAGCCTAGGCGCCAAAAAAAAAATAAAATTTTTGTAGAATAGTTAGTTAAAAGCATTTTTTAATATGGGAGGGGTGAGACTATCTCCCCCCGTTTGGCCTGGGGGGCAATTTCATAAAAAAAGTACTAAAAATGGAAAACAAAATATTTAAAAATAGCGGTATCACTTACAAATAAGTGTTATAATTTTTTTTAAAGCAAACACCTAGTTCTATTAGCTTATTTTTAAATCAAGTGGAATCTGTGCATAGTTTTTGACAAAAAAAAAAACGAATTTTAAACTCAAACTTTGGGTAGAAAAATATTTAAAAAGTTTCAAAGTGTAATTTTTTCAAAACTCTAAAATTATATAACTTTTATTTGCGATATAGGTACTATAGGGCAAGTTTTGCGTTTGAAAACAAAATCGTACTCGAGATTTTAATCAAAGTTGACATTACGATGATAGGGAACACCAAAAAAGTGGGTCCGGCAATTCGATTTGCCTGTCTGTCTGCCTATCTGTCTGGCTGTCTGTAGAACGATCTACAGCATAAACGGCTGAACCGATTTTGTTAAAACTTGGTGGTTAGGCGTTTTGGGTGATTGTCCAAAATAGATTTTTGAATCGTTGTTTTAGCCCCAAAAATAACGGTACTTGCCATACTAATTGTTCTACCATCTTAATTATGTCGAAAACTGCTCTAACGAGAAGAATCGGTGTGTGTATTGCTTTGGATATGGTCTATATTGTGGACAAAACAAATTTGAAAATATTTTGTTATTAACGGTACCTGCCATAGAACCATTTTATTGATTTTCGACTTCCTCATAAACGGCTTAACGGATGTCGATCAAAATTTGCATACAGGATCTCCTTCAAATTCTATATATTACTGCATTTCCAAGTTTTCGAAAAATAGTTCTTTTGTATTTTTTTTTTTTTTAAATTCAATATTTTGAAAACGGGATGGCGATTTTTTCTGAAATTTTGTTTTTAAGTTTATATTATTAAATATTTAAAATAATCATACCAATTTTTTTTTTTAGAAATTTTTTTTTTTCATTTCAATTTCATTTAGCCATCAAGAATCTTTTGCATATAATGTGATCGAACAGAGGAGCAAGGAGCAGCGGAAAAGGGTGGTCTATCTCACTCCTTTTAGGCGGGGGGGACAATTTTCGAAAAAAAAAAATACTTAAAATTTTAAAAAATAGATTTAAGAACAACGGCAACACTTACAATAATAAAATTATAGCTCTTCTGAAGCTAGAAACATATAGTTTAATAAAAATAATGGAACAATCTTTTTGAATATTGGTTTTGCTGTTTCCGATTGAGGTAAAATTCAAAGCGAAATGTCAATGACAAGCTTAGCTGAATAATCCCTTGACTGTATTGAATTGACAGTTCGGAATGTAACGGGTGCTTTCCAATCTGGCAATAATTTTCTCAGAGTTTCTCTTTTTGATAGCTGTCACTTGATTTATTTTCAGTTTGGTTTGCCATTTCATAATGAATAGGCTTACTCCTGAACAACGTTTGCAAATCGTGCAAATTTATTACCAAAATAATGCCCAAACGAGATTTTCACTGATGCCGATTTTGACAAGAAAATTTTGTTCAGCGATGAAGCTCAGTTTTGGTAAAATTGTCTTCTTTGGAGTGATCATAATCTACAATCTATTGTTGAGACACCGCGCTGTTACATCCTCAAAAAGTCACTGTTTGGTTTGCTCTCTGGCCAAAGGGAATTATTGGTCCATATTCCTTCAAAACTGAAGCCAGCCATAATATTGCAGTCAATGGGGAACGCTACAGAACCATGATTAATGACTTTTTTGTGCCGGAATTGTAGGATGTTGATCTGAAAGACCTTTGGTTCCAACAGGACGACGCTGCATGCCATACATCATTAACTAAGTCGCGTCGCGTTGTCGTGAGCTTGTGTCGTGGCCTCCAAGATCGTGCGATTTAACACCACTGGACTATTTTTTGTGGGGTTATGTTAAGTCGCTTGTCTACGCAGATATAAACCCGAGACGATTGACGACTTGGAAGAGAATATTCGACGCGATATTGCTGACATACGGCCCCAATTGCTGCAAAAAGCGGTCGAAATTTGGCCTCTCGGATGGGATTTATTCGAGCCAACCGCGATAAAAAAAGCTAAATTCTTGGCCATAATATTAAATTACATGCATTTTATTTCTTCTTGAAAACCACACGTCTAAAAAAACTCACATTATTTATACAAATCTGAAACAACAAAATAATTAATCGAATTTCTTCATCATAAAGTTACCTTGACATTTTCAATGCAAGTTTGAAATTATCGAAGATTTATTTTAACCACCTTCAGCTGACGAAGTTTATCTTTGGAAAAAAACAATAGCCACCATTTTGTTTAGTTTTTTACTTACTTAGCTATTTGAAAACATTATGAATTATTTATTTAGTAGTTCATTGACGCAAACGCAATCGAACGATAAATCAATGTCAAGTTTATGGAAATTTAGGATATGCTTGCGATAATAAACATCAGGACACTAGGATAGAATATTTCCATCTTAAATTGGAAACGAATATTGACTTCATTAAGATAATGTCTGTGTTGTATTATGTGTGTTATCTGAAGGTTCCTGGTGAATATAGTATTGTGCTGTCCTTGCCCAAAAAATATGATTCACGTCGAACCTCTTCCTTATAAAATTAACATAATCGGATAATTTGAGTAATTCAATGTCAAATCAACTGCAAATTGCTTCAAGAAAGGTCATGTATTCTTCAGAGGAAAGACAGAAATCGAATAAGACATCGGAGTTAAATTTTTTGAATTTAAATAATACAAACGCTTAAAGCTAATACTTAACATCTGTTATTGAGAATAAAACACATTCAGCATCTTCCCTTTTCCTTGTTGTTAGAATTTCCTACTTACCCAATTTATCTAGATTCTTGAATCAATACAAAAAGGTTTCATTCTCTTTTCACGAATCCATGCCATTTACAGGATGGTTATGGTAACTACTCTATGTGATCTGTACTATAGTTAAAATTTCTGCATGTCTAAACGCAAAGAATACATTTTGTGAATTTTGTAATTGGATTCCAGAAAACTCTATGACATCAATTATTGTTGTACGTATTATGTGCATGTATGTCATCTCGTTTAGTCGTATTATCGATGAAATTCAGAAATAAGTGATGCAAGAATTGGGTTCCATTGGGATTTGGGAATTGATTGCTAACTCGAAATGCAGCAACAGCTCTTCCAGCATACACACATCTGAAAACGAAAAAAAAAATACGTAATTTAAAAGGACTCTTTATGAAAAATGCACTTTATTCGGGAGTTCGTTAAAAGATGATGCAGTGTCCTTGTTGAAATATAATATATAATAAATCCCGTATTAAATTTAGCATTTTTGTTGGAGTCGTTTATGGTTCGTTATGTTCGTTTGTATTGGAAAATATATCAAAAATAATTCTAAAAAAAAAAAAATAGTTATGACTCTGAGAGGGGAAATGACACAAGAGACTACCGAGGCGATGCAATTTCAAAAGCACCGGATATGATAGCGAGAATAGGTCATAGTTTTTTAACTCTGACTTCAATTGCTCAGATTTGTCCATCAGTGAACTGTTAAGTTCAATTGAAACCTCTTTTTTTTACCAAATTCAATAATTTCTTTATATAGGGTTTTCAAAATGGGACGGGTTGATTTTGACAGCTCGTGGTGGCCATATTGTTTCTTTTACTTTCTGTGAAAATATCGTGTCTTAATCGGTCACTAAGGACAAATTATCATGGTAAGTTACAGCTTGGAGCAATACGTGCAAATGATAAAACTTTATTATCAAAATGGGTGTTCTCTAGTAGCAACGATGTGCGCGTTGCAATTTTTTTTTTGGGTAAATGGTCGTCCTTCCAAGTCGACTATTCAACGTTTGGTGGCCACCGGCTCCTCGCACGATCAGCCAACATCCGTACGTCAACAAAACGCAAGATCTGCTGAAAGCATCGCCGCTGTTCGTGAAAGGGTGGAGCAGAATCCGAGCCTGTCAATTTTAGCACGATCACGAGATTTTTAACGATCTATAGTGCTCTTGACAAAATATTCTGTCATATTTAGCTGGTCCTTTCTAGGATCTCTATTAGTGTGAATATGTTTGTCCACTTTGAACTTGCAGGGCAAGTTCCTTTGATACTAGTATCGATTAAAGTGTTCACTTATCTTAAGAAGCTCATATAGTACGTTGCCAGATAAGGATTCAAATTTCAACCAATATTTTGCTGATGAAAAGATGCATATCGGCTCGTATTGATCCAGGACCAGGAGCTTGGTTGTTTTTTAGGTATTTAATTTCTAAGGGTACTACTTTCCAGCTATTATTTTAACTCCGATAAAGCTTCTCAAATTCATTTAATTTTCGATAGAATTAGTATCGAGGCCTTAAAGAAATTAAAATCATAGTAATGTATACCCTTTGATGGAATTACGAGTAGTACTTGATTCGCTAATAGTGACTCCCCTGTTTACCCTATTAATCGCTCTTTGTATTACCCATTTAGAAGCTGCTGGAAAAAAGTAATTGAAGATATCTAATTATTTGCTATGACACGGTGACTAAGATACCTCCGATATTTCGAAGACCCTGGAGTAGTTGTGATTTCCTCCTAAATATCTGGCCTAATATTACTTTAAAAAAATTGCACCGGAACAGTTAAGTAGTGGAACGAAATAGATAGTATTTAATTTTCTTTCCGGCACAAAATGAGTGCTCCCTCTTTCAAAATAATAAAAAAGCAACAAAGAACTAAAAATAATTAACCAGGACTGCCTATCTAAAATATCTGTGCTGCAAAATGAAAACATTGAATTAAAAACTACCGTGAGTGTTTTGCAAGAACGCATTAATTCATTGGAGCAATCGAGACTTAGTAATACCATAGAAATCGTCAATGTGTCTGATACCGATGCTTCGGCTGCACTTGAAAGCGCACTAAAAATCGTTCGCGATGGAGTGGGTGTTAACTTGGATGAACGTGACATTAGCAACTGTTTTGTGAAACAAATTAAAACACCAAATAACCCAACCAAACCATGCTTAAACATTCTTTCTCTTAAGTTTACTCATCATTTAATCAAAGAGAAAATTATGAAATTGAAACATGAAAAAAGGAAAATGCTTACAACGAAACTGCTGGGTGATGATCAGGATGGATCTCAAATGTACATCAATGATAGCTTAACGTCCCATATGCGAGCACTCTTTAACGCCACCAAAAAAATAGAAGTAGAAAATTTAAGTATATATGGATGAGGAATAGCATAATTTTTTTGCGTAAAATCGAGGGTGATAGTGTTATTAAAGTGAGGTGTTTTGAAGACCTCAATAAACTATAAACTATAAAATACTTTCTTTTATAATGAATTCAAATAACTCGATTTACCAAAAAAATATGCTAATTCCATTTCTTCTACACTAAATATTATTCATCAAAATATACGAAGTATGAGAGCAAATTTTAATTTATTTTTGGCTCATTTAAGCGCTTTCCATCTTAATGTTGATATAATTGTTTTGTCTGAGATTTGGTTGTATGATTATGAACTATCTAATTATAACATTCTTGGTTACAATCAATACGCAAATTGTAATAATTCATATAGCTCAGGTGTTGTTGTTGTGTATATAAAAAAAGATTATCAATGTGATGCTATTACGATTAGTTTGATTAGCGCCGATATAATTAAAATGAATTGTATTATTCATAAAGAAAAGTTTACTATTTTGAGCGTTTATCGTCTGCATGAAAACAACTTAAATAAAAGCATTTTTATAACACATTTGAATGAGTTACTTAGAGATATAAAGGTGAAGAACTTACTGGTATTAGGAGATATTAATATTGATATACTAAAAAGTAACTTAGACACAGATAATTATATGCTTTTAATGTCTTCATATG
The DNA here is from genome assembly GCA_910595825.1 of Philhelius pedissequus. Classification (NCBI taxonomy): domain Eukaryota; kingdom Metazoa; phylum Arthropoda; class Insecta; order Diptera; family Syrphidae; genus Philhelius; species Philhelius pedissequus. The sequence continues at coordinate 55,130,462 of OU343160.1, forward strand.
GTTTGAAACCTCTTGTAATGGAACCTACCCGTATTACAGACTCATCACAAACATGCATTGAACATATTTTCGTAAGATTAGACAGTAAATTTTTACATAATCCGTCTGCTCAGGTACTAGATTATAAAATTTCCGACCATTGCATGATAAATCTTAATATAGATAAATGTCAATCACCTAGTATTCATCAACCTATACCTTTTAAAATAACCCATAAAATTGATTTTGTTTCTTTAATTAGACATTTAAAGTTTGAGTTCTGGGAGCATGTCTATGCAGAAAACAATCCTTCAATGGCTTACAACATTTTTCTTGGTATTTTGAAAAATCATATTGAATGTTGCACTGAAGTCATAAATCTGAATAATTCCAAATTGAAACGTTTCAGGCCGTGGATAAGTCACAGATTGTTGAAAAAAATAAATAAAAAAAATGAAATTCGAAAAAAATGTCTGCGACATCCACTTAATTCAAATTTAAAAAAATATTATGAAAAAATAAGCGAGGAAGTTAAAAAACATTTAAATATGAGTAGAGATAATTTTTATGCAAATAAGCTTCAGAACTGTAGAGGGAACGTTAAAGAAGATTGGAAAGTTGTCAACAACATCCATGAAAATCAACCTCAGAAGAAAAAATATTTCTAAAATAGAATTTGAAGGAAAAATGATATCCGATCCTGCGGCCATTGCTAATAATTTTAATAATTTTTTTACAACTATCCCGATTCAATCGAAGCCTCTTCCATTACAAAGTAATTGTTCTTGTAATTTATTTTCAGATTTAGTTGATGAGACTTTTCAAAGCAAAACATTTGTTTTTAATCAAATTTCTCCTTTAGAAATCCATAAAGAAATCTTGTCTCTTGATAACAAAACTTCAAGTGCTTCGGACAATATTACCAATTGCCTCTTAAAGGAAATATCATTATATATTGTGGATGCATTGAGTCATTTATTTAATGCAAGTGTGAATTTTGGCATCTTTCCTGCTGCTTTAAAATCTGCTGAAGTAATTCCACTATTCAAAAAAGGAAATCGAAACTTAATGTCTCAATATAGACCTTTTTCCATTCTTCCAACTTTTAGTAAAGTTTTTGAGAAGCTAATGAAAAAGCGAATAGTATTGTTTTTGAACAAAACTAACTTTTTTGGGGATGAGCAATTTGGTTTTCGAGAAGGGAGATCCACTGAAGATGCCATTCTTAAAGTATCTAGTGAAATAAATGATGGTTTTAATAAAAATAATTCTTCTTTAGCTCTTTTCATAGATATGACTAAGGCATTCGATGTGGTTAATCACAATATACTTTTAGACAAATTGTACAAATGTGGATTGAGAGGTATTATACATACATGGTTTTCTTCGTACCTATCAGAGAGAAGTCAACGTGTGAAACTTAACCTCACCTATAGTGATGAATTAAATACTAACATTGGTGTACCCCAAGGATCTGTGTTAGGACCCCTACTATTTTTAATATACATTAACTCATTATTTAACCAAAATTTCAAAAGTAAAATTACTGCCTTCGCCGATGATATCACTTTTACTTATACGAATAATAAATTATTTGACTGCATAGTTAATCTTAATATGGACATTCAAATTCTGCGACAGTGGTTTGCTAAACATCAATTACTTATAAGTGAAAAAACTAAATTGATGAATTGTAATTTAAAAGGTTCTTACTCTGATGATTGTGAGATTATTTTTCATTCAACCAATTGTCCAAACATGTCGTTATCTGCTCACACTTGTGGAGAAAAAAACTTTTCCGATGAATTTGTGTGTAATACAAATTGTTTTAAAATTGAAAGTGTTGAAAAATTTAAGTACTTAGGTGTTTTAATCGATAAAAACTTGAGTTGGAAAAGTCATGTAGATGAATTAAAAAATATATGTTGTCTGTAACGCGGAAAATGTATCTATTAAAACCCCACTGCTCAACTAAAATTCTCTTGATGATATACTATGGGTTAGCACAATCGAAATTGCAGTATGGCATTACAAGTTGGGGTGGAATATACAACAGCACAATCGAAATACTAAACGTTGCCCAAAAACATCTGGTACGAATTATCTGTAGAGCTAACAGGCTTGCAAGTAGTTGGCCACTTTTTCATTGTCTCCGAGTACTTCCAGTATCTCATCTCTATATCTTTAAGGTATTAAAGGTTTTTTAATGCGAAGCGGGTACAGTGCTACATTGAGAAGTTCCAACACTTACGGATTAAGAGTGAATAGTATGGCAATGGTAAACATTCCTTTAGCTAGAAAAACACATTTTTATAGATTTTATACTGCAACGGCACCTAGGCTTTTTAATAAGCTACCCTTTGAAATAAGAACAGAAACACAATCCACCTTGTTCATTAATAAAGTAAGGAATTGGCTTTTCACTATGAATAGTTCTTTTGTAAAAATATTGTTGAACTCAGCTTGTAATTTATAAACTTAAATTTTCTTTTCTTTGCTATCATAAATATTTTTGTTTTTAAATTGAATTTTTAGTTTAAATCTGTAAACCTCACCGCACAAACACAAAAAAAAACAATAATGTTATTTTTAATTGACGGATCATTCGCCTCTAGTCACGAAAGTACTACAGAATGATTCCTATTTCTAAAAAAATTATTAGTATATGTAAAGTATATATTTTAATATCAACTTTATCATTAAAATAATTGTAATTTTAATTAGATTTTATAATTATTGTTTTTAATGTTAAGTTAAAAAATATAATTTTTAAAAATCAATAGGATTTCAAAGAATTAAAATATTACAAAATGTAATTTAATTTAACGTTGGAAATAAAGAAAAAAACAAACCCTAGATTTGACGATATATAGGTGCCAGACTTCTTCCATTGATGCTTTTGGATATCTTTCTCGAAACCACAACCACTGGAAACCGTTTAGATCTCGAATGACGAAAGTGCAGAACAAAATAATCACTGGTTTGTTGCTTCAATTTTATATAGGCAGCCAATTATTCATTTTATGACATCACTTAAGACCACTTACGTTACGTTGTGGTCACATAATAATATGTACAGGTATCTCCAATTTCAATCATTCAATCAATTACCCATAAGGACCTCAAATATTAATAAAATAATCATACGATTTTATTTTATTCACTCTTGGCTTATATACACAGTTATTTGACCAAAGGGGCCTATTAATAAAATCACGATATAAGTATATATTCCATAATGTGAACAAAGGAGTAATCCTTAATCTTAAAGAATGATGCCATTTTATCATAGTCTCTCAGGGTTATGACTTTGTGCCATCTCAAATGGACATCTCACACAATCTAAGCAAATTGAACCTCATTAAACTAAGCTCCCATTCACAGATACCAAAACACATAACCTCGAGCCTCAAGAACCATGTACATTTGTTATTGTATTTGTATATCTATTCTTGTAGTATTGAATAAATTTATTTAAAAAAAAAGAAAAACAAATAACATTTCCTATAGTCTTTGTGAACTGTGACCGAGTTAGCATTGTTACTGTGTTTCGGCGGAACTTAATTATTATTGTGCCATCGTCACCGACATCGTTTCCGTGTCTCTGTCTCTGTCGCGATGGCAACCATCACCCTCCCGCATGAAACTGCATCACTAAATTATCACAGCTCACAGGCATAGCAAATCTCAGTCCGGATCCGCAACCTCTATTATAGAGGAACATGAAAAACACCCCTTCAGGCCCAAAACAAAAAAAAAAATATCCTACTTTACCATTCTCGTTCCCAATTGAAAATCGGGCAGATATTACATCCTAGCACTACCAAGCAAGCCTTAAAATAAATTAAATTGCCATAGAAACACTTTCATCACTGCTCTGAGCAGTGATGCTCCTTATCCAGCTTCTATTGCTCTTCCTATTGCTCTTCTCTGTTCTCTAGCATTTGAGCTTTTTGTGTATTCCGGGTACAGCTACACTTGTTTAATTTTTTATTCATCTTATTTTAACTTGAGACATAGGTAAGTTCGAGTACTTTAAGGGGCACATCAATGATTCGCAAAATAATTATTATGTAATATGTAAATATATTTTAAGCTTAGATAATCCGTGGGAGTAAAAGCCTGTTCTTTATCAAAGTGTGCACTCTGAATAATTTGCATTTAAAATGCAGATTGATAATATGTCCTTTTCAAAAATGCAAGAAATAAATAATTTGGATGAAATTTTTACAGTTTTGCACTTATGAAAGAAAAAAAGAATTAAAAAAAATTGTTTCATTTAAATCTGCTAGCGCCACGCCCCCCACTTTTATTATTTTTTAATATCTTTGCAAAATAGGTGATGAAATTTTGTGTGTAGATAATATTTTAAATTTCGAGTTTATCTGCATTATGTAGGCGTTATTCAGGGCCGTAGCCAGAAGCTGCCAAGAAATATTGATTTTTTTCGCGATCCGTACAAATATACGCTGGGCCACTGCGGTCCAAATATATAAAACAATCTTTAATAGCCGCAATTTCTTAAATCATTAATTAACACCCAACTTCATAATACTTGAATTCTGCATAAAAAAGTGAAATGAAAAAACGGTCAAACAACTTTTTTTTCAAAATTTAACGTCATAAGGTATTATTTTGGGTTTCAAAGTTTATTCAACTTATTAATTTGTATTCAAGAGAATACTAAAATATCTTATAGTTTTTGAGAAGAATAAATATAAAGACAACTACTTTTTTCTAAGTTTTCTTTTTTACATAATGGTATTGTTGTGTTTTCCTGTTTGAAGTCAAGTTCTTAGAACTTGCAACTTCCTACTTCGGCTTACGATTTTTATTTGCGATTATAGGTACTACAATAAGGCAAGTTATGCATTCGTAAAAAAATCTAACTATATCAAACATGACATTACGATCATAGAAAAGCCTAAAAATGTGATCGGCAAAAAATGTCTGTCTGTCAGTCTGTCCGTCTGTATGTATAACGAGCTGCAGCCTATACGGCTTAAGCGATTAACATCAAATTTGGTATGTGTAATTCTTTTGGTATTCCTCTGAGGGAAAATTGGAATTTTATTTTTAGGCCTAAGAATAACGGTACCTGCCATATAACTGTTAAGGAAAATCTAATTTTTTCGAAAACGGCTCCAACGATTTTGATAAAAAAATTTAGGATTTTCTTGTTGGTTCTAGCTATTCATTTAATTGGAATCAAGTTTACCGGAAAGGTCTATTAAAAGTACCTTATTTATTACGTTTTTTTTTTATTTTTGCCTTTCTCGGTAACGGTACATTGGATTTCTGTTAAATTTTGAATAACTTTTTTTTCCAATTAAAATTAAAATTTAAATCTATATTTTTAAAATTAATTAAAAAATATTTTAAGATTTATAATCACATATATATTAATAAAATCTACTGCATACCAAAATTTCAAAAAAAGAATTCTTTTAAAAAACTAAAAATAAACAAAAGGATTTCATCAAAATAAGTCCTACTATTTTCGAGATACTTTTTTTTATAAAATTTTCATTTTCATTCATATAATAGTTTTCTTGTTTTTTTTCGAAAAAAAAAACGATTAAAGCACTGGCTTTGGCACTTTTTATAAGCTTAAAAACGATTTTTACTTACATATATACCGTTCACTTTCTTTATATATATGTATATATTTACATATCTATGATCCAGCTTTATAGGTAGATACATATTACCCTCCTAATTTATATAATTAAAATCTACATTTGTAGGTAGGTACCAATGTAACTATTCCTTGAATCATGCATTCGACAATTCATTATACTCAGAATCAAGGTAATCTTATCAAAATCGGCTTTAAACCTGCAGATGATTACTAGGCTACCTACGTATTGACAGCGTCAGTGGTTAGCTTTACTAAGGTTGTTATCTACAAGATCAAAATCTTACGGTCCAGTCGTGCATTTTGTTTTTTCTTGTCACGACACAGCCTAAGTGTTCTAGCTTTTTATGACCCAGTATGCGAATCACCCTGTTTACTTGAGAGCAGTGCGGTACCTTCAAATGTAAAGCGCAGTCATTAGCCGAAATAAACATTTTTTGTTCGCTGCATTCTTAATTCACACTACATTTTGTTGAAAAATTCCCTAAAGCGATGTTATAGAAAAAAGACAATTCGAAGATTTTCATTTCGATAGTAGATTTTCATATTTTGAATTAAAAATTTCAGAATAATTGTTGGTTGGTAAAAAAAAACTTTTTGCCTTAATGTTCCTTTCCTCTTCCTTTTTCAAAAAAATAAAATAAAAAAAAATTGTATTTGCGGACTGAATCTATAATCCTTTAACAAATTTCAAAACGCCTTGTTGTGATTATAATTAAATTTAGTTTGAGAATATATAGAAAGAAATTATAAAATTATTCTCGAAAACTACTTGAAAGATTTTGATAATAAAAACTGGAGTTACCTCTAGAGGTTGATTATCAAAAAAATTTTCCGACACCGATATTGTTCTTTGGGTTTTAAATCATTTGTCCCATTCTTATAATGGGTTTAAGAATAAACATGTTTTTTTCAACCCACTGAGAGAGAGACAGAGAAGGGCAGCCATTGCCAATCAGCCATCGGCTTACTCTTTTAAAGTATTTTGAAAAACCCAACAGTATCTATTTTGGAGACCTATTTAAAGTTCAATACGCTGTTTCGCAAAAAAACTTTCCAAAGTGGCAGAATGCTGGAAAATGGCATAGAAAATGTGATATTATTTCATGTGCTTTCGTCTTTGGTGCACACCAGCTAAATGTGATCTTCGATTTAAACAAGTACCATTGCTTATAGATCTATCTGGCAAAGTACGACAAAATGGCCGAACTTGATGATATTATGATTACTAACTACTCGTAGTGAGCAATTATCAAAAACTTCTCTTTAGTAATAGCCGAAAGACATTGATTGATGGGAACCCAACTTACTACTGTGATGCTTTTTTAGTTTAGAGCTGAGGTAGCGTCAGAGGGTCCAAGGTCTGACCGAAGAAAGCAATAAAACTCGGTGCATGAAGGGTTCAGAACTCCGTTGAATATCACTCTTTATAAGTTTTTTAAATATTACATTAAATTCAATCAAATAACATTCAATCAAGAATACTATAACACGGTATTTCATATCGATATTCTTTACAATAGTTAAATATAAACTAATGATAGGCTGGGATAGAATCCCCGGCCCCGGCCGAAACCAAAGGCACAAAGTTTAGTGAGATAGAGTCCCCGGCCCTAGTCGAAAACCACATGCACAAAGTTTAGTGGGACACAATCACCGGCCCTGGTCGAAACCAAAGGCACAAATTTTAGTGGGACAGATTCCCCGGCCATGGCCGAAACAAAAGGCGTAAAGTTTAGCGGGATAGAGTCCCTGGCCCTGGCCGAAACCAAAGGCACACAATTTACGGGGCAAGGCCAAACAATTAAGAAGCTCCTAACTAGTGCAGCACGCACTCAGTATCTTTTGTACACCGAATTGGTACATGGCAGAAGTCCATCCTTTCCACTCCAATGTTACCTCCTGTTAATATATTCCCAGTAACAAGAAAGTGTGAATCGTAAGTACAGAAAATCTTATCCCATGTAATTCATATGACGTGATGTTTGATTGGATGATAATGTTCTGTTTTTGTTATAAGTCGTATGGTCACGTGTCTTCTTGCTGACGATGCTATGTTTATCCGCTCCTTGATGGTTATATGAAAAGTTGAGGTGGTGTTAGCTCGTCAATGAATGCAATTGGTGGTGTGTGGTGGATTTTGGAATGACTTGTTTGATTAAATTTGTTACACTATTCAGAGAACAGGATATCTCCATTGAGGGAGGGTACATGAACTGGGGTATTTTTTGAAGCTCTTTATATTGGCAAATGTATTTCAGACTGAGAATTACGCTATTGAAACAGCGGCCGAAATGATTCACAGGAAAAAACTGAGCTCGTCAGAGATGGCCAACCAAGCTGTTAGAATATCACTCCAAGTCAATGGCAAAATGAAGAGGCGTGCTGAATAATATTGGTAAAACCAGCCAAGTAAAACTGGGCTGGGTTCCTGGACATAGCAGTATATAGAGGAGAACGATACAACAGATGAAATGACAATGAAGGATTCAGTATCAAATAATGATATTAGGAGCCTATTAGTTATGGGTCCAGAAGTCACGTGGGCGTGGTTAAAAGATTGATAGACACAACAAGGAAGGAGCAAATTATTGAATCCCGGATATCCAGGAACAACATCGTCATTTCTCAAAGCTTATTGCATAGAATTAATGAAAATGAAAACCAGTATATCTTATCACTGAGTAAACAAAATTGTACAACCTTGATGGGAGTACTAACAGGACATTATGCAATCGATATAATGGCTTCCAGATTGGGTGTTTATTCACCTTATTTTTGTAGGAGATGTCAAGATGTTGAAGAAATGGAACATATGCCTTGAAAAAAAATCGTTTCCATTAGTTCGGAAACGGATTTCTTAGCAAATTAGATGACCTAGTACAACAGATCCCAATGGCTAATATGAAAAAGTATATAGATATAGAAAGATTCCTTATCAAAAATTAGTTTTATGAGCATCTCTGCATGAGGGGATCACAATGGACCAACATAGGCCCCCGTGTGTGTGCACGTTCCTCCTATCCTAACCCCGTACTGAGCTTGTCTTTCTTTAAATGATATACCATAAGGTTTTGGTTTTGTCCTGTAATAATACTAACAAGACGAAAACATTTTTTGTTTTATTGAATTATTTTGTCTTTTGTATGTATACTGAAATCGAGCAGTCTTTATCTTACAATTGATTGTAGTCTTCGTGTATATCAACTTGACAGTTTTTTGGATCCAGGATTTCTCAAATATATCCTGTTTCCGATCATTATTTTCTTTTCTTTTGCCATAATTTTAGGCTTCCAATTTAACCTGTTATTCAGGATCTTACTTACTTACTTACTTAATTGAGTATCCGGCTCACGATTTATGGAGGGATCCTACCTGACATATTGCGGTCTTCCATCGGTTGCGGTCCCTCGCACGATCTCTCTAGTCGTCGAGACCAAGCGCTCCTACGTCTGTAACCGCCTGGTCAATGTAACGGTTCGGTCTTCCTGGTCGTCTCGAACCTGGGGGCCGGGATTCAAAGATTTTCTCGGCTGGAGCATTGTTGTTCACTCGCTCGGTACAGCTCATACAATTCTCGATTGAATCTTCTCCTCCATTCGCCCTCTTAACATATAGGACCAAATACCCTCAGAAGAATTTTTCTCTCGAAAGTTCCCAGTATCAATTTCGCTTTTTTACATATCGTCCAGCACTCGGCGCCGTAGAGTAGATCTGGTAAAATTAGCGTTTTGTAAAGCATGCACTTTGTCTTTCGAGACAGGAGTTTTAAACCCATTTGTTTGGCCAAACCGAAGTAGCAGCGGTTCGCTAGGGTAACTCTTCTTCGGATTTCCACTAGGGTGTCGTTCGTGAAATGTAGGTTTTTTCTGGGGTAGTTGAACTCCTTGACTACTTTAAAATTACAGCTACCAACAGTGACGTTTTGTCCTAGGCGATGGACAGATGAGTCTTTGTTTGTTGATACCATATACTTGGTTTTGTCCTCATTCACTTCAAGACCAACGCATTTCGCCTGTTCATTAATACCTGTGAATTCAAATACAGCTCGCTTGGAGCGGCCGATGATATCGATATCGTCCGCATAACCCAGCGGTTGGGAAGACCTGTTGAAGATAGTGCCTTCCAGGTTAACACCACTCGTACTATCTGCTCCAGGACTATGCAGGATCCAGCCAGGATATATCGCTTAATCCGAGAGTTTCAGTGGAGTATGTTCAATCAATGTCAGATTTAAGGCTGTAGTCTTATGGAACAGCTCTGTCTTAGGTTATCAATCAAATCTTACTAGTCCCATTACAATACCTTGGCACCTCTAATACGAACAATAAAGATAAGTCAAAGAGATTTGCATAACGTAACCCACGCCACAGATAAATAACAAACTCACTATAGGCGCAAGTACTTACGACCCAGCCTTGCAACCTCCAACTCGTGTAATTTATTTATCTGGTCTATGTTGATAGTCTTTGTAAAACCGAATTGGTTTCGTCGTGTTTCTCCCCAAGGTCACATGGCACAGAAATGATGACAAGAATCAGAATAGGAGCAGGAAGAATTGTGGTTGGCAACAAGGAGTCTTTTTGCGTTTTCCAAAAAGAAGCTATTTAAATTTTTTTTTTTTTTGTGTTTGGTTCATGGCAAAGTGCTACCAAAATCATTAAACGCCTGCGATCCTCGTCAAAAAGATTCTCTAAGGCTATACAATTTAATTTGAAAATGTTTATGGAATCGTTCCAGCAGCATCCGAGAATCTTTTGGGATCTTCTCCTCAAATAGATGTATTTTTTATTTTTTTTATTCTAGTGAATTTAATGCGAAATGAAATTGGCTTCCTGCTTCTTTTTGGTTGTCGATTTGGTTTTTTTTTTTTTTTTATTTTGGAGGTTAGGTATTTCTGGCGGCGTGGCGCGGCAGGCGGCGGCAGTGAATATTCTAAATTGAAGGAGCGTGCATGCTTTAGAATAATTCGATGGATGGTGATGTGACGTGCTGTGCACTCTCCACGACGAATGACACCCAAATCGATTGATTCTTGTCGATTGAATGAAATTTCCGACAAAATGGTCTTAAGTTGTTGATAATGAGAACCTCAATTAGGTGATTGATGGAATATCTATATATCAATTGATGGAGGTGCTGATTGCAAAGGCTGCGTGCTGCATATGGGTAGCTATAGGTAGTGTTGGTTGTTTGTATCATCATAACCGTAAAATTATTATAATTATGTTCTTTGACGATGATTTTGAAGAGGTGGGATTACGAGAAAATCATGTTATTGAGATTGATAGGATCTCACATATCTACATTAATGCGTAAGATTGGTTATTATAATGGCTTTTCATAACTAGTTAAATGGCCATGATTGTTTTTAAACTGAAAGATTCAGCTGTCTGCTGCGAGAAGGTTTTTTTTTTGATAGTTATATTTACCAAAACTTAAACAAAAAATACAAATTCCTCTTTTAAAAAAGAATTAGGAAATAATCCTAGAGCTTATCCTGATGAGCAATCCTGGAGGCGCTAGTGTTACGGTTAAATTGTTTGAGGGAAAGAATGCAACTGGCTATTTTGCTAGAGCATAATACGTTAAAATAACGGTATAGAAATTGGTGAGGCAAGAAACTTAATGGTTTTCAGGCGACGTACATGATTCAACGATGGTATTATCACCAATCAATTTAAATACTCTGCGTTCAACAGTGTCCAGGAGACGTATGTATATGTTACAGGAGTACCAACCAGAGATAGAAATTATACTTTAGTTTTGGACGTATATAAGGCTTATTATAGATAATAGCCAGTTCAAAGGGGAAGAAAAATTCTTGCATCTTCTCAGGAAACCAAATACTCGAGCGGCATTTTTGGCGACATCGCGTATGTGATCCTTCCACAAGAGGTGGTTGGAGATAGACATGTCCAGAATTTCGAGATGTTCAGTTTCCTTGATGCAATGCCACTCGTGGATAGTGGCAAAAGTTGTTAGCTATGTTTTAACGACAGGAAGCAGCATTGAGTTTTCGACGCATTAAATTCTATTCGATTTTTGATTCCCCATTTAACAATTCTGTCTAGGTCAGAATCTAAAAAGCTTATCATACAATGCAGTTGAAGATCCACAAATGAAGAGTAGGGAGGTGAATCTAAAAAGGAATATGAAAAGTTAAGTGTACTATAGGCAGCAAAGCAGGTACATAAGTGGATTAGACGTTTCAGACAGGAGATCAATAATAAAAATGCGAAAGTGTCGGAGATAGAGTAGAGCCCTGGGGCACACCGGCATTTATTTTGTGGTTTTCAGACTCGAACCCATCTAATACTACTTGTATTGAACGGCTCGAAAGGTAATTTCTAATCCAACGAAGGAGAGATTGGTACCAAAAACGAAACAACGCATTTTCGACAAGGAGCCTTCGATCTTCGAGATTTTTTGAGCTGATAAATTATTAGCGTTCCCATGATCTGAGAAACACGGGATGTAAGTGCAATCGGCCTATGGTTCAAGGGGGGGATGGGCTGGACAAATAATGCTGTTTTCCATTAACTCGGAACGAGACCTGGTAAATAGATGAAAAAGCTTACGCAGTTGTTTTGCCAGCATTGAAGAACACCTCTTCAGAACAATAGCGGAGATACCATCCGGGCCACTGGATTTGTGCGTATCGAGATCTTTTCGGACTCTAGGCGCTGATGGGGTGTGAAAGAAGATTGGTCAAACAGAAGCATTTACGCTCTCAAGTACAGGCGGGAGTCATAACAATCTCTGATAGCGTTGAATTGGTGGCGAACTGCCTGGCAAAAAGATTAGCTTTCTCTATAGAGTTAACAAATGGAGTGTCATTAACAACTAGCGTAGGAACCGAGGAGAAGGAAGTATTACTCATGTTTTTTTATGAATGACCAAACATTATGACTTCCTTTGGGAAACTGCAGAATTTTCCCGTGATTTTAGGTCATGCATAAATTTGATACCGTTTTAAGCTAAAATCAAACCATGCGTTTGCTTTGGGGCTGATGATCTTAGCCCTGCCCGGGGTGAAAGTTCTCATTCGCATAAGGATCATATTTTTGATCATATCGGCACTGGAGTCAAAGTCACTATTGAGGAAGCATAGCCACCGGTTAAAGGTCCTGAAATAATTGTTGAGACCGTCTGAGTTGGCTTTCTCGTAATTCTCTTAGGAGCTCTTTTTTTAACTGAAAAGTTTTTACACGAGAATTTAGCAGATATAACACAATGTTAAGGTGTGTCTAGAGGAGATAGACCTTTTTATCAGGGTCAGAAGTAAGAAACAAGCCAAGAGTGTTTTCCGCTCGACCATGTGTAATGCATAAATTTTCTCCGCATATAAAGGGATTTCAAAATAGAGCATAACCGTATAACCGGTGTATTTTTTAAACGAGTGGTTTTCAATCTGGCAATACTTTTTTCCGAGTTGGTCTTTTTGACAGCTGTCACTTGATTTATGCTCAGTTGAGCTTACCATTTCGTAATGAATAGACTTACTCCTGAACAACACATGGCACGTTCAGGGCATGGGCCCAAAACGAGATGGCCACCGATCCCGATTTTCACAAGAAAATTTTGTTCAGCGATGAGGCTTACTTTTGGTTAAATGGATACGTCAATAAGCAAAATTGTCATATTTAGACAGAACATAATCCAGATCCTTTGTTGAGACGCCGCGCCGTTACATCCTCAAATAGTCACTGTTTAGCGTGCTCTATGGGCAGAGGGAATCATTGGTCCATATTTCTTCAAAAATGTAGCCGGCCATAATGTTAGAGGTAATGGGAAACGCTATAGAGCCATGGTTAATAATTTTTCGTGCCTAAATAAGAGGATGTTGATGTGGACTATCTTTGGTTCCAACAAGACGGCGCTATACATCCAACGAAATAATCAATTTATTGAAGGAAACTTTTGGTGAGCGCATTATCTGGCGTCGTGGGCCTGTGGCGTGGCCTCCAAGATCTTGCAATTTAACACCGCTGGACTATTTTTTTGTGGGCTTATGTGAAGTCGCTCATCTTAGCAGATAAGCCCAATACGATTGACGCCTTGAAAGAGAATATCCGGCGAGTTATTGCTGACGTACTGCCCCAATTACTGCGGAAAGTGGTCGAAAATTGGGCCACTCGGCTGGAATTTATTTGAGCCAGCCGCAGTGGCCACTTGCCCAAAATCATTTTTAAAACAAAATGGTAAACCCTTTTTCCTACAATAAAGTTGAATGCTTTGTCATAACATTAAATTATATTCATTTTATTTCTTCTTGAAAACCACACGCTTTAAAAAAAACACCCGTTAATATGTAACACGTTACGTTAATGAATTAGGCTGTTAAAGTTCTTTTGTTCAAGCTTCTATGAATCTCATTATCAGCAACAAAAAAAATATATAAAATTATTTGTATGATAACTTTGGTTGTAGGAAATGTTCATTTTGCATTATTCTACTCGAAGTTTGAAACCTCAGCAACAAAATTAATATTGCAGAAAGTATGTCAGCTCAAAGCTTTATATTGCTCCGTCCAAATTACAACAGCAACAAAGACTTTGTAGTTCTTATTACTTTTGTGAGTTTTTTTTTTACTCTATGTTGACGATTGCTCTAATTTTAATTTCTATCTTCTTTGGTTACTTCCTCATTCAGTTCTATTTCCAGTAGCAGTAACTGCAGTCAACAAAATGTAGGAAGTGAAGAAAAAAAAACAAGAGTAAATCAGGATTTTGATGAATATTCCTCTCCATACCTAAAAAAGAAAAGAAAAACAAAACAGAGAAAAAAAAACTGTTTCTTCTTCTTCAAAAATAACTGAGTTATTTGCAATGAAAAAGGACCAACTGCATGAAAACTAAAAATAGAGAAGAAAAAAAACAAACAAATGCAATGGAAAACTTTCTCTTCTTCCATTAGGGAAATGAAATAAAAGAAAATGTTGTTTTTTTATTTTGGCGGAAATAAAAAAAATGCAACTCATGGTATTTTATCTAATTTTGGATTTTATTTGTGTTCGTTCCACACGATCTACCATATAATATTGTAATATTAATGTAGCCCAATGAGAAATAATTATATATTATACCTACCAAGCAAACATTTATCTGAAGGTTCAGATTTTAATCACCAAAAATGAAGAATAATTCAGGAAACGTTCAGTTTTTTTAATGAATTATGAATATATACAAAGATCCTACAAATTCTTAACAGAGAGACACAAAGAGATACAGTGCCGGTAAAAAAAATAGCACCACTGGTACAAGTTTCATTTTAACTTCTTTAAATGAGTGATGAAAAAATATTTACAGCCTCTACTATTATTATGTTATTGCTTGAACTATCACCTATGTCTATTGTATATCTCTGGCGTTGAAATAGTAACGGTTCTTTTCTTGCGAGGCCACAATGGCGAAAATCCCACTTTTTGTTCGGTAAAAATAAAAGCACTGATCGCAGTTTTCGTTACAAAAAAAAATATTTTTTCTTGTGCGTATTTCAAGGTAAGGCTGTCAAGTGTTAGTATTAGCTTATATTTAATTGGTATCTTTATTTAACACACAATATTTACAGTTTTTCAAAGAAAATGGGTCGTGGAAAGCATTGTACCAAAGAAAAACGGGAAATTATTTTTTTAAAAATGATCTTGGAAGGTAAAACGTATAGAGAAGTTCGACGGTTTGTTGGCTGTTCCAACAAAATGATGCGAAATACAATAATATACACACCTAAAACCGAATTTCGTGGACGAAAACCTGTTATGATGACAACTCAACTCTCATCAGGCACCTAGTCCGAGAAAGCCATAAAAATCCCTTTAAGCCTACAACTGAGTTTAAAAAAAGGCTGAATATTAAAGCTTGCGTTTACCACGCGTTCACCACAGATTGAAGGAACATAATTTAATTGCTTGTTGTACAAGAAAAGTTCCTCTTTTAACTGCAAAACAAAAAGCTAAAAAGCGTTTAATATTTTCAAAACATCATTTGAGTTTGCCAGTAGAGAAATGGCGCAACGTTCTATGGACAGATGAAAGTAAAATCGTATTGTTTGGCGGTAAGGGATCTCGTTCCTACGTGAGAAGAGCTCCGAAAGTGGAATATAATCCCAAATACACAAATAAGGTATTTAAGCACGGAATTTCAAGTATAATGTTGTAGGCTTGTTTTTCCAAATATGGAGTTGGGCCCATATATTGGGTTAATCCCATCATGGAACAACAGGTTGACGTTAATATACTGGAAAATGTCATGTTCCCTTATGCAGATGAAGATATGTCCCTTTTGTGGGTATTCCACCAGGACAATGCCCCCAAGCCCACCAGTGAGAAGGATAAGAAATGGTTTGGAGATCATTCAATTAATGTGGTGGAGTGGCCAGCGCAATCGCCTGACCTAAATCCGATTGAAAATCTATGGGCTGACGTAAAGAAAGCAGTCTCTGAAGCCAAACAGACTAGTAACACAGAACTATGGGCTGAAGTAAAGGTCTTCTGGGAGAATATTCCGGTAGAAAGTGCCAACATTTGGTAGATTCATTGACCAGACGTTGTGAAGCAGTAATAGCCAACAAAGGCTATTCAACAAAATACTAATTTTCCTGGACTACCCCTAAAGAATAAAATCATAGAAAAATATTTTTTTATTTTTATGATGTTTTAGTTTTAAGTTGTATGATGAAGCAATGGTGCTATTTTTTGTACCGCTTTTGTTTTTCGAAAGATCGGTTTAGATAGGTATATATGTGTTTTAATAGAAAATGTGTACCTACTTACTTAAAACAAAATATATATGAAAAAGCAAATGATAAAACATAAAGGTATGTAAAAAATGGTGTTAAATTTTCTTAAAAAACATAAAAATCATTTCTTTAATTATAGCATTGTGTAACAATTAAGAAGTCCTGGAAGCTATAAAAGCCAAGCAAGAGGCAAATCAAAAAATGTTCCAGAGACTCAATGATGAAATATTCAATCATAAATGAATCAGATATAATGAATTCACTTATGATGCAATTTGAATCCTTTTACCTGGGCTGTTAGACACCGATTTGAATCATTTTAATGATTCATTTATGATCTGAAAAATCTGCAATTAAATGAATGTATATAAGGGTTCCATATATTCTTTTAAATGATTAATCCCTGAATCTTTTCTGAATCGCAAAAATGATTCCTATACGATTAATTAAAGTGAAGGTATATACTTAGAAATCCTCCACTTAATTGAATTTTATTGGAATTATTTTTATGATTTAGAAAAGATTCAGGCATTAACCATTTAAATGAATATATGAAGCCCTTATGATGAATTTTCAGGCCATAAATGAATCATTACAATGATTCAAATCGGTGACTAAGAGCCCTGGTAAAAGGATTCAAATTGCATCAAAAGTGAATTCTTTCTTGACCGGTTTCTTCACTTTTATGAATTAATTATCGTTCATTTCTGAATTAAAATGTTTGCTGAGTAACTGTTTCTCGGTTAGTGGTTGTGGTGGTAGAATTGAAATAATAATTTATGCCCGGGATACAAACTCGATAATCAATAATCAATCAGATCAATATTTAAAGTGCTTACAAACAAGTTTGAAACAAATTTGTTATGCTAGGTCGGCCATTTTACTTAAGTGACACCTTTGGTATATCCTTGCCTAGCTATATCTTATGCCGGATTTACACGAGTGACAAATTGCCATTATTTCTTTCATTTTATTGACATTACTGACAAAATCGTGTAAATGGCGGGGAAGACTGGCATAAAATATTGCCATTATAATGGCGTCATGTAAATGCATAATGATGCCATTTTGAAAAATATGGCAAACCGCGAGAAAGAATGAACTTGCTCATTCTTTAATGGCAGATTGCCATTATCAATCAAACAGTCATTATTTTGTCCCTTGTAAATGCATATCATTATTGATTTGATTTAACTTTTATTTTGCCAGTTTAATGGCACGAATTAATGGCAGTTTGTCACTCGTGTAAATCCGGCATTAGCATTGTGTTTTTTTTACAAGTGGTAGCGATTCACAGTACACATAATAAAGGTAATATATTCCGTCAGGTTATCATTTTCGTTCAAGTTCGCGCATGTGGCAAAACTCAGAGACCCTGGTGTCATATTTGGCATGTGAATAGGCTTAGGCATGGGCCGAACTGCTAGTTGCAATATCTGTTACTGATACTTTTAAATAACAGTTATAAATTCCTGTTACTGAAATAACAATTATGGAACAAAAATTGTCAGTGAAATCACAATTTTACAACTCTTTTCCACTACCATTCTAAAATGAATTAGTCATAACTTTTCCATAGTCCGCTGTTTTGTTTGATCAAAATACAAAATTTAGAAATTTGAAAAATGTTATTTCAATAACAGTTATTTTTGATTTACTGTTACCTCTTACTGAACACATCTTACTGAAATATTGACCCATCCGTATTTGTATGTGAAAATGTCAAAAATGATAGTGCATATGCCAAATCTCAGAGACATTTTGCCAAATATGACAACCGAATTTTTGAATTATGACAACCAAATTTTGACAACATGCGCAATATATTACCTTATTATGTATACTGTGGTAGGGATTAGAGGGTCCTCGCTCACCGGTGGCATCGGAAGAGGTGGAGGTGAAATGCCGCTGGACGGTTGACGCATGGATTATTGGATTGTATATTGGATGATGGTGGATGATGGAGTGGTGAATAATAGTATGGTGTATTGAATGTTGAATTGTGGATTGAATTTTGGGTTGCGTATTTGATTTAGGATTGCGCCTTGAATGATGTTGTGAATGGTTAATTGGATTATGGATGTTGTATTTGATAGTTATTGAATTTTGGTGCCGGTGGAGGTGGAATTGTGGGGGCATACTGTTGGCATGGAGGTAGCATGGAAGTGGAATTGTACATTGAACTGTAGTTTTGATTCTTACATTTTTGTTACG
The DNA here is from genome assembly GCA_910595825.1 of Philhelius pedissequus. Classification (NCBI taxonomy): domain Eukaryota; kingdom Metazoa; phylum Arthropoda; class Insecta; order Diptera; family Syrphidae; genus Philhelius; species Philhelius pedissequus. Next base: position 55,149,033 of record OU343160.1, read on the forward strand.
TTTTTTGTGTTTAATTTTTTGGGTGTATTTTTTGTTGGGTTTGTTTTTCGGGTTTATTTTTTTGGGGCGTCGCACACTGGGGCCAGCGCTAGGGAAGCGGTGCCCAAAATTAATGAAAAAAATTTTTTGTGTTGTATTATATTTAAAATGCTTTAAATTGTATTTTAGTTCATTAATATTTATTTTTTATTTATATTTCTTCTTCAAGCATGTCAATTACTTCGTTATCAAACATTTTTCTGTCTAATATTGGCAATTTTCGCATAAGGCTTAATAATGGGTCGGATGAAATAAATAATCGGTTGATAATGTCGGTTATGTTATCAAGTCTAGAAGTTTTTCTGGAAAAAAATTCTCTGTAGGATTTAAAATCCTTATTTCTAGACTCCTGTGCCTCCTCGCTTAGCATCCCGATTGGCAGCAAGGCCTCACGTACTATAGTGGATCCGTGTATTAAAATCTTATGAAGTGTAGGAGTCATGGGCATCCAAGGATACAACTTTACATATAGAGAAGCTGTATCAAAGCAATATTTTTCAAACTTGCCTGGGTTGATTTTAAATCCGCTGGATATTGTTTGTAAGATAATATAACATCTTTTTATTAGCTCAGCATCTACTTTCGTAATTGATGATGAAGTTGAGTAGTTTTGAAAAAATTTTCTAGCTACATTCCCATCATTTGAGTTACCGAAACCCGGTTTAGGCTTATCGACAATAAGCCCCAGTTGGATCTTGAATTGATCTTGGATATCTTTTTTTGTTCTTTCTACCAAATTTTTGTTTTCGCTAGATAAACGCCAAGATAAAGTTGGTAGCTTGTATCTCAAATGCAGCAATGACTCGAATAACCTTATCCAAGCATGTAAAACCGAAATTCCAAAGGAAACGTAGTCGTTATTTATAGGTCTTCTTCCAATATTTTCAAGATTGTTAAAATCTTTTGAAGAAGCATCGCATAAATAGCATTTCAAAGAAGATTTTGTGCCAGAAATAGAGTTGCAAATTTTTCCATCCACCATAGTAAACATTAGTTTGTGAGAAACAGAAATCGATTGGCTATCAAACGTCATTTTAGTTGGAGTTAACGATTTAATCTGCTGTTCGATATTTTCTTTTTGTGAAATAGCTAGTTGAGAAGTTTCTTTTTTGTATTGAAGACTTATATGTCTACAAAATCTGGGTGATGACGGCTTAGGATTTTGCCAGCAAACTAAATTTTCTCCGTTTTTTTCTATGGTAAGTCTTAAGGGCACAAGACAGGTCAAGAACATATATTTGTCATCAGCAGTTTCTGATACAAATCTTTGTTTGAATTGAGTGTGGCTTGAGCTTCCATCGAATCCCTACTTGGAAAACAAAACCATTTCCGAAGTTTTAGAATATATCGGCTCAAGAACGGCTTTTTGGCTTTGTAAAATTCGCTTTGCAGTGTGATCCAAAAGTGTCTGCAAAGACACTTCCGCTTCAGTTTCTGTGACCTTGAGATCATTTGGATATGATTTTTTTTTCTCTGCTTGAACAAGTTTATAGGATGGGAAAATATCTTTTGTGTAACTTCTAATAACGTTGTACTGGCTTCTACTTAATTTAGCTTCAATAATAATCGATAGAGCTTCACATGGCGAGATTTTTTCAATTTTTACAGAAGAGTTAATGTCCATACAATCCTTCGCGTAAGTTGGAGTGGTCCAAACTCTTTTAACGACTTCAGCTTCTGTTGTCTTTCCCTCGGCTCTCAAGCTCATTTGGGCTGCATAGGTCAGCAGATCGGAATTATTTTCTGCACGAACACTTGCTGTTTTTCTGCCCTTCGCTGCCTTCATCAAAAGAAAGTGCTGGTCTACCACTTTTTTTTGAGATGTAAAGAGTGAGTTCAAAACTTCCGTTGAGCCAGGGTGTTTCATTTTGAATGAACCTGTTTTGATGTCTTCCATACTTCACCCATTTCGCCTTCATTTGTTTTTTAAAATTGCGTAGCTCCTTTGTTAATTTTATTCTTTGGGTGGCCGGACAGTCCGTTTTCTTAGCTACATATTCATAAATTTCTTCGAATTTCGTCTCAAAAGTGGTATTTTCACTCTTATTGAATATATCAAACAGTTTTTTTCGATTTACTTTAAACTTAGGCTCGGTTTCTATAAAAATCGAAAAATCGCGTATTAGTCTTTTTATGAAAAAAAAATTATTTAAAAAAAAATGCGCAATGGGCTTTTACTTTTGCCTTTAGTTTTATATTAAGAATATCCCTATGTATTATAAACAGGCATTATTTTTAAAATAACCTTGCGCATTTCCATGAAAATTGTTATTTTTTCTATAAAAAGACCTCCTACTTTAACCTCACCTATCTATGCTATATATACAAGTATAATTCTAAAAAACACTTTAATACACTCTGCTTACCTTGGTCCATAGCTGATTATATTTAGTGGTTTTTATTTTCACTTAACACGAAGAAAAAACTATATCGATTTAAATAACCACGAAATATGTATGCACTCAATGGAAAAACGTTGCACTTTAATGCATTAATTTTTGCACGTGTTATGCTCAATTGATAATATAAAGCTTAGAAATAGAAAGGGAAGAACATATTTTTATCAAATACAAAAAAAAAAGTAACAGTTATCATTTAAGAATTTGACTTTTGGGCATCTCTCCCATACAGTGTGCCCCAATGTGCGTCGTCTTACAGGTGTCTGCCAGGCGAAACGCCCCACTGTAGGTGTTTGCTAAGTGTGAAACCAAGTTTGAGACACTATCCCCTTAAACATATCAACAAATCAGCTTTGATAAAATAACGTAGTTGGGTATGCACTTTTAACACAGCATATCTCCGAAAAGCCTCACCTTTGAAAATTCGGAATGCCCATTCGTTCATATCTACTTAGGTATTTATTCACAGAAAAAAATTCAGCTATAATAAAATGACATATGTCTGCCGGCCCTGGGATCTTATTCTATAAATATTCTTCATTCATATACATTTTCTGGTGCTGTTAGGTAGTTTTGCGAACTGGAAATATCAAATTTCACTAAACGTCATCGTCATTGTGTTTGGCAAAGAAGACAATCATGTCAATGACAAGATAGAAGATATCATCTCATTCGTTTGTCTCTTTTACATTCCAGGAAAATGTAGACAATATGAATTTGAATGTAGACATTATATTTTTTTTTTCATCCAAAGAAAATAAAGTGAACTATTGAACTATTAAACTAGAAACCTTGAACTAGGTTGACTAGTTCACTTAACTTAACTAGATCATTGAATTAGGTCATTGACGAACGACCCAAACCTCCTCTGATGCTCTTCATTGACGATATCGCCTTAAAAGCCTAAAACTACTACGGGAAATCCTGAAAAATGAAGTTTGTTTTTAAAATTTTAATCATTAAAATTAGAAGATTTTGTCCTTGGTAATTTCAGTAGTATATTGAATTGTACAAGGTCCACCAAATAACTTTTTTTTTTTTTTGAAAATGGGCGCAACACATCGAGTGTAGCTTCGGCTGTGTGGCACGTAGCGCCGTCCTGTTGAAAGCAAATATTGCCAATATCCTCCTCTTCAATTTTTGTGAACAAAAATTCGTTCAACATGGCCCGATAACGATCGCCATTGACTGTAACGGCCACTCCTTGCTCATTTTCGAATTATGCCTCTGGACCAAAATCCGCACCAAAGAGTGACTTGTTTTGGGTGTATCGGCATTTCAATGTATGCGTGCGGGTTTTCTGTGACCCAAATGCGACAATTTTGCTTGTTACATACCCGCCAAGATCAAAATGAGCTTCATCTGAAAAGATGATTTTTTTGGCAAAATCGGCATCTTCTCTAAGTCGATCGACTGCCCACTTAGCGAGCGTTCAAGCGTATACACAACCATATTCGTTCAGCGGAAGGTTAAACTAGTTATCTGTCAAATCAGACATGAGCTAAGTGTTACCATTCACGAAGTAAGCACTAGTTGAAAAAAAAACGTTAGATGGCGGACCCGTTAATATAAAAAAAATACACCTTCTTATTAACTATGTCTGGCCTAGGACAAAATCTTCCAATTTTAATGATTAAAATTTTAATCTTGTTGGATATAGTTCACATTGTGTTTTGGTCAAAAAATTCATGTAAGTTGAACTGAACTTAACAAAAATTGAATATTAGTAAGGCGCTCACTAACCAACTGATGAGTCCAAGTGAGATTGCCGGGACGAAACTCAAATTTTGTGGACTAATTGCCGTTAAAAGTTATTTTGAATCGTTGCCGATTATATTCACTAACTCGCGGTTTTTTTTTTTTTTTTTTATAACTTTGCACGCGCTCGAGGGATTATGAATACCCTTTATATGTTTTTCTTAACACAGCGCGGTCATCCGGTGGAAGAAAAGAAAGAAGGATAGGAAAGATGTGTGGCGCGATATTCTGAGACTATAGCTAGTTGTAGTATCAAATTTATATCCAGGGATGGCAGCTGAACTAATGCGGAGAGAATTACCGTGTCTTATTTATATATGTCCCTTATAATTCGCATTATTTTTTTTATTTATTTCGTTGGCATATTTTATGGGTATGTTAGTTTACTCAATCACATGTTGTCAGTGTTATGCCTAAACAGCATGTAATGAGCAAAGAAGCAACTTATTTTATGACAATTTTAAGAATTGGTTTTTAATGGAATATAAGAAGACATAGACAACGGCAGGAATCGAACCTGCAACCACGAGGTTGACAGGCGAGCACACAACTATCGCTCCACGGCCACCCCCATTAGTATTACTGAACATTTCTCCATTCGGGCTTTACATTAAGATTTGTTGGAAAGATACATCAAGTTCGTCAAGAAATTTTGGATCACCAGAAGGATGGAGAGAAAAATTTCCCTCGAAATGGACAGTAAATGCTCCAAATTTGTTGGCACATGTTGTAGATTCTCCACTCATCACAATTATTTCCGCTATTGTTCAATAAATCTATTGATGTTGTTGATTGCATGATGTCCAGACTTAATTAACTTAAGCCTCTGCTGGAATTGATGGCCGTAGTGCTCTTGGATGGAATTTCGGAACATTTTGACCATACTCAATTGCACTCCTTACATTACACAATTGCTATGGTCGAATGGGTTTTTGGAAGTATCCACTCATACAAGTGCTGATATTAGCTATTTAACCTTTGGGCTTGGTTTTGGTGTTCAAGTAAATAAGAACCCAGCTTCAGTTAATGGCGGGTTCGATTTGGATGTTCTCTGAATAATACCTATTATTGCACCCACTTGTTTTAAAGTCCCACCTTCTGTTATTGATGAATTGATGTGATGGCTCTGAAACTCATCTGAACAGCTTCATGGTTTAAGTAATAGTAGTTGCTGATATCTGGGAAACAAATTTAGGTCACGATATATAGATATCTATAAAACGTATTTTAATAAAAAATGTTTAGTTGTCGTTTGATTTCATCCTTCTTGAGATTGAGAACCAGACTGGGAAGAAGTAGCTGATCATTTGCTGCAGGAGTTGCTTGAAAATCAGTATCTTCGTCTGTAGATAAGATACCTACCTACCATACACATATGTACCTACTTTGTCTTGTCCTCATTAATAGCCAAATAGCCAGACCCATTTTCACTAGTCCGTAGATGCCAGCAAATTATAACTGAACGGATTTTTGAAAAAAAAAACAATGTACATCCAGTATTGGCTTTTTTTTTGCTTAAACATTATATTCTTATTAAATAAAGATAATTGAGCAGCGGAGTTCTTGTCTTTGCTTTCAAGCGTACCTCAACCTTAAAAAAAACATCACACACTAAGTTGTACACATAAAGTCTATTAATCCATAACCAAACAAAGCAAAGGACAAAATGACAGCTGATAGTTGTGTACACAATATATCACACTTCCTCAAAGGTATATCTACCAAAAATATCCTTAACAAGAATGCCGCAAAAGTAATAGATATAGGTAGATATTAGATACACAACACAATATACGCATCGACACAATGTACTTGTATGCAACAGAGTAACCTTGAGTTCCATGCCTCCTTGTCTCCTATAGGTATACCTAGTTCCTATTATAAACCATCATCTTTTAACCCAGATTGGAGCAGAACGTACAACATAAAGGATACTCGTACCTGTCACCAATTAAAGTTGTCCTCTTATTTATGAGCCGCTAGAAGACAAAACTGAGCAGACAAATTGGCCCAATTTCCCGTCAAACATAATGTATGTTATGTATCTATGTATGGTCGCCATGTTTTTTATGCAGTTTTCGTGGTGAGTACCTACATTGATATATTTATATTGTAAGCACCCAGGACTCTATATGAGATAATATGGATATACAACATTATGTTATGTCCTCTAAACCCAAAACACTATAGGCTTCTGTTAACAGACACGGTCATGAATACAATTTTGTACTTTTTTCGTTTCCATATGTAAAACAAAAAGGACTAGGTCTTTTACAAGAAATCCTCTACCTAGCGTATGTTCTTCATGTTATTATACAGGGTAACCTAAAACTTTTGTAGAATAAGTGATTATTTTAATTTGCTAAATAGGGCAAGTTAATGGGCTCTAGATTTATTAGTGTCGAAAAATTCGAGCTTTTAGTCAAATTTAATCTGTTTGTGGGTTCATGCTGCAGGGACTTAATTGTTCAGCCTTAAATTCTTGAAAATGACTCAAAAGATTTTAATTAAACTTTTTACCAGAAATATGAGGAATGTTTTCAGCCTATTTCTCGTCTATTCAGCTTTGGCAAGAAATCATTTGGAAACAGCATAATGTGCGACAAGGAGCGCTTTCAAGCTTAACGGCTATGAGCTCTATTACGCGAATAAACTTTAGTGAAAAGTTCTAGCACTGGTGTCGGATTAATTCTTTGAGATCTTCTTACTTTAATATTGTTGTGCGCCAAATCACCCAATCGATCGTTCCGCAGTGCACATCGCTGGTTATGGTTATACAGGCTTGTAGAGAGCACATTGCGTCCACTTGTAATTTATAAATTTGAGGTAGATGGAATTCACTGCTCATGATTTTGAATCGCTTAGTTGTCATAATAAGCGTGTTAACTTTCCCTTTGGAGTGCTCCAAAAAATGAAGAACGATGGAAGCTCCTACCTTCTTTACTTCGATGTTACAATACTCAAGGAAAACTCCAATCAGAACCGAAATACTGTTATCCTGACAGACTGTCAGCAATTGATTCGGCCAAATTATCCGGTCCAGTATTGCCGCGTAGGGAGATTAAAAATCTAAACAGTAACCTCAAGGGCATTGTTATTTGGGAAGTGTTAGTGGTATTTGGAGGCGACGATCCTGGCAGGCAGAAATCAGTCCTTAATAGCTCATTTGCCAAAAATTGTAACATTCACCATGGGATGGCAAGCTTTTTCTCAAATTTTACACAAAAATATAATCATATGTACAAACGTTTAAATAACATCATTTTATCTATAGATTCTTGGCTCATCTATTAAATCTAGACCAACCGCATTGATATGTAGACCCAGGAAACAGGGTTAGCTCTAAAAAAATTCTAAAAAGGGAGCCCTGGCTAAAAATAAGGAGTCCCTTATAAACTATAAGAAAAACACATTTTATCAACGATTTATTTTTTTTTTTCAAAATAAATAAACGTTACAAATTAAAGCAATTCATTAATTTATTAACTCATATAAATAAACAATTCAGTTCGCTTCATAATACTAAATCAAATTAGCAAAGCCAATTAATAAATAAAAACCCAAAAATATTATTTTGCCTATAGTTCTGAAATAAAATTGGGCTAAGAAACCAATCTTCTAGCTGCTCATCTTCTAAAACGTTTAAGGTAGAAAATATGGATTGGCAAGACTGAACAAATGTAGAATGTAGATAGATATCTGTATTGTGTATACTGTAATCTGTTATAAAAAAGGAATTAATGCACTCGCACACAGACAAAACACATGAAGTTGAAAGTCAAACATGAGAAAATGTAGACAAAGATTTGAATGAGTTCACAAAGTGCAGAATTCAGAGAAGAATCCGAGTAAATGCAGAAAAAAAGCTTTCAACGAAGATTTAGTATTAACAAAATTATATATATTGCTAAAAAGAGTCCTGAATTTTTAAAAGGAATCAATTATCGACTATTTTACAAAAGTGGCGTCCTGGAGTCCAGACCTTAAAAAGGAGCCAAAATGACGCAAAAGAGTCCCAAAGGTAACCCTGCCAAGAAACACAAAAACAGTTCCTTCGTAATGTGAGTGTTTCTCACAACAAGGCTCTTTTTGATGTCCATAAGGTACTTTCAATGCAAAAAAATGGCTCTAAAATTTACTTTGGCACCTAGGAACTTCGGACATACAAACGTGAGCTTAACAGACAAGGACCTTTGATAAATTGCTTTGTTATGAAATCTATTGGAAACCTCTTGCCAGACGCGGAAGGAGTCTACTGGAATGTCACTTTTAAAAATGTGACTGGACGATTCGTACAAGAAAATGAAAAATCAAATTTACTACCTTAAAATGTTGTTGACCCCAAAAAATACAGAATACTTATGTATTATTTTAGTCAATAATAAAGATTGTTCTAATCTTATCTACCTAATCTAAAAAAAATACAGAAATTGTACTTTTGAATTGTTTAGGGCAAGTCCCTAGATTGCTTCTTTTTATAATTCTTATTTTTAAAATCACGATGATTGAGAATAGTAAGTGAATTCAGAAACCCCATTTTATTACTCTTTATGAAAGTACAGTTTATACGGCCCCGCAGGATCTAAAGTGCATTCTAGTTCCAGAACTATGTTGTTTGATCAAGCGGGCCACCAACCGCGTCAAGCAGTGGGAAATATTTCACACTATTAATCGCGAGCAACTGTTATAAAACGTTTTTAACTTTTGAAAATTGACATTTATCTAGTCTCGTTCGTGAAAATTTCATTGCCCAGCGTCTGCTCAGTATCAGTTGCTTGTTGAAAAACACTTCTACTATGAACCTTATGGCATACATTCTGCCTATACAGTCCAACCCTCTTAAATGTGACTTAAAAAAGTTTTCATTTTCAGTTAAGAGGACCTCTGAAATAAGTGAACGAGTATTGCAATTTATCGGATTCAGAATTTTTGAACACCTAGGTGTATTTTGTTTATTTCACCTGGATTGAAAGTAACATAAATAATAAATACAAAAAAAAATATACCAACAAAATGCTTATATTTTGTGTAGTATTTCCTCCATCTCTTGGGGGTGGCCGTGGAGCGATAGATGTGTGCCCGCCTGTCAACCTCGTGGTCGTAGGTTCGACAACGGTTCCTGCCGTTGTCTATGTCGTCTTATTTTGCATTAAAAACTAATTCTAAAAATTGTCATAAAATGAGTTGCAGGTTTGCTCATCTATGCTGTTTAAGCATAACACTAACAGCAAGTGATTGAGTAAACTAGTATACCCATACAATATGACAACTTAATAAATAAAATAATGCGAATTAAGAGTAATAGATAAATAGAACCCGGTAAATTCTCCGCATTAGTACAGCCGCCATCCCTGGAGATAAATTTGAGACACCAAACAGCTCTAGTCTCAGATAATCGCTCCAGACATCTTTCCTATCCTTCTATCTCTTCTCTCTTACGCCCGTGCTGTGTTAAAAAAGCATAGAAAGGGTAACATCATAATCCCTTGAGCGCGTGTAAATTATAAAAAAAAAATGTCTAGACATTGGTGTGATTTGAATTTTAAAAATCGAGACCAAAAAAAAAAAATGAAAAACATCAAAAACACCCTGTACATGTTAACAGTAAAACAAAACAAAGAAAACACCATGCTTAACTTAAAGAAAGGACTTTTTGGAATAAATGTCTGCAAATGTATACAAAAAATCAAAAAACAAAACAAACGAATTTAAAACTAAAGAAGAACGAATAAGACAATAACAAACAAAAAAAAACCGACAGCTTGCTGTTCGCCTTTTGCGTTGTTTAAAGAACAACACACTTCCTTCACATAAGCTCGAGCGACAAGAAACAAAAGCGGAAAGAATTGCCATATGCAGGCGAGGCTATGCTTCTCTTGTTCTAGGTACATACCTCACCTACTCTTGTTAAAGACTAAAGGAAACATTTTAATTAAGCAAAGTTCGGCTGAGTACAAAGGAATATATGATAGCCAGTTGAATGGAACGTGGGGGGCTGAGAGGGATGTATAGTTGCTGCAAGACTGGTAAGGATGGTACACTCGACACTCGTATATAATTGGTATAGTGCAGAATAGGAGAACGTCTGGTTGGATTGTGAAAAGAAAATTCCTTCTCACACAACAACTGCATGCAACCGTGAATCCTTTTGGCACATGTTATTTTCTTGTAACGATTGTTTTCTGATAAATGTATATCCTCTTGCTTACATTGTTTTTGTCTATGGGAGAATCCTTTTTTCTTCTTCCCTTAAACACAAAATATCTATGCCTATTATTTCATTTATTTTTTCTTTCTTTGTTTTGCTGTTCTTCAAATTCCATGCACTTAAGGGAGGACAGGAGAATAGGTGGCTGATATATTCCCTTAAGAAGGACGTTTGGCAACAAATTGAAGCGATCCCATATACAAACACTTGGCTGTTTGTTGGAACTATCATCTTAAAGTAAGGAACTTTTATCAAATTGCACATAACGGTAAGATGGCACTTGGAATTTGGAAATGCATTTAATAATATTCGGTTATTGTTCACGACATCCTTGTTCAAGTGGTGGTGGAGAGACAAAAACAGGATAACTATACGACTAAGAGTAGTACCTAGACTAAGAGTATACCTATGAAAGAAAATGGCATGAATTAGAAAGCTGATTATTCTTTAATCGAATTAGCATACTGCCCACAATCTGGAAAAGGTCCTTACTATAGTTTTCATGCTCCCGAGTTATAGAGGAAAACACTAAATCGCTTACCGCAACCTGAAAAATTAAAAAAAATCAAAAAATATTTGTTTTAAAGCTTAATGTGTGCTTTATTTTTACCAATAATTTTATCTTACAAATTTCGACGTACGTAGAAAAAAGCGTAGATAGGGCTTTTAGGTATATTAAAAGATTTATTTAAAAAGCCCTATGTATGTCGATTTGGGGAAGAAATGTTTACGAAAATTCTTTATTTTGAATAAAATGGAATGAAAAAAAAACATACATTTTTGTTAACAATAGTAATTCATTTATTAAAAAAATGTTTTTCTTATATTTTAGATTTATAACTAAATTTATAGTCTAAGTTTGCTTCAACCTCGGTGACATGCTTTCGCCGATAGTGTGAAATCGTTGGATTAAATGATTCAATAAACTCCTTTAAATTGTCAATGCCCAATGTGGCAATAGGGCGACCGTATCGTCCACGTTTATCGGCCTGGGGCGCTAGTGAACCTTGAGATGTTTTTGAAGTTGCGTCGTAAAAGAATCCTAACGCCGTAGGGTAAAACGGCTTACAACCTGCACAACTTTCGTTTCCTTCATTTGTCAGAAAATAAAAAAGGCTAAATTTTCTTCTTGTAAGTGAGCCATCTTGTTTTGTATCTCAAGCTATTTTTTGTTTGTAGAGCTTAATATAAATTGTTGCCTGACCAATATAAAGACCAAAATTGAGAGTTAATAGCAAGTCTCGTACCTTCACAAATTTTTGAAATACATTTTTGTATGCATTTTTCTCCACAGGGTGGTCGAACACGATGCTTTTTGCTTTCTTTTTCTATCCTTTTAACACTTCCCGTTCTGTGATAGCTCTTTCCGCTTCCTTTTTAACCCTCCGCCGTCATTGATGATTTCCGCAGTATATCAAGGGTCGTTTGATTCTGAAGCTTGCTCTAAAATGTGTATTCATGTTCAAACAAGTTTTAAAAATCGAAGCAATTTTTTTTTCTATTCTTAAGAATACATGTTGTATATTTGAAAATCTACTCAATACCTTACCTGTAGTTGTGTAGAAGTAGTTGTAGTTGTAATTGTACTTGCTCTACTACAATGTTCTGTTGAAGCTGGATTTTGGGTTTCTTCTTGATGGTTTTCATTCTCCGTGCCACCAGCAGGCTCTAAGTAATTTTCATCTTCCGAATCGCTTCTATTTTCTGGAACATAGTCGCGATCCATTTCAAATTATGACGTTTTTTTTTTATCTTTTAATTTTTTTTTTCATCAATTCGATTTTCGCTCTTTGATTTATTTTCACAAGCATTCTTGCCCTGTTCATGTTTAATCACCTTTATGTCGCTCACAAGCTCAATGTACTTTCCAATTCAAATCAAAAACTTATTTTTTAATACTTACTTACTAACCGGAAGTCATACACACCGTACTGTACTGCACGTACACTGATTTCAACTGAAAGCTAATTTTGCACTATCCAATAAGAATTTTTAAAACCAGGCTTTTTAGAAAAAAACCTTTAGAAAATTTAAAATCCATTTGCAAGACATATTTCTTTGAAATTCTGTGTCGTTGGTTTTAAAGGAGAAATAACACTGCAAAATTAATAAAAATCCCTAACTGTCACATAGGGCTTTTCAAAAAATGTCTTGGTTTTTTTTTCTGCATGCAGTAGCTTATAAAAAGCCATATGTGGTACTTAGGGCACTTTAAAATTTTTGTCCTCATGATTTGTAATTAGGGCTTTTAAAATTTTCTGTCTTATTTGAACATCTGGTCTCAAAAAATAAATACGAAAAAATCTGACAAAATGCCCTTACTCCAAATATGCAAAGAAATCAAAATCGAAAATTTTGTAGTTAGGGCCCTTACGAGATTATGGGCAACACAGCAGTCTAGGAGTCGCTGGTGACATATTAAATGACTTATACTTAATTGGAAACATTGGCGCAAAATTTTAAACGATTTAGTAAAATGTTAAAGCCACTTTTAGCATTTTACTAAGTTAAAAAGATGATTGCGCTAATTTTGAACGATTTTAACATTTTACTAAAGTTAAAAATACGGAATGGCTACTTTAACTTTTAGCAGTTTGCTAAATCCATTTAGAAATCTGATAGTAATCGACCCAAATAAAAATTTCGTTCACTTTTTACAAGTTTCTGTGTTTTTTTTGAATTTTCAAAAACCAAGCTCTTAAAAAATCACCGTTTATATCAGCCTGGCACGCGGGGTGCCCAGGTTCGAGTCCTGCTGGTGCACAATTTTTTTTGTTTTTTTTTTTTGTAATAATGAAGTTAAAATGATGAAAATAGAAATAACTTATACCTTTTTAGAGCACATGTTGGGTTTTCATCAACATATAATTAATTTACAACGCATAACAACAATAATTGTGTTCATCAAAATTCAAACCCTACAAATGCTCAGCTTTCTGCATAATTAGCAATTTGCTAGTTTAGAAAAGGTTTAAAATTTTTGAAATAGTTATTCAATCAATAAGCACTTAGGAAATTGCTAATTAGCAAAATGTTAAGCCCTTAACAATGGGCTGTTTAAAATTTTGCGCCATTGAATTTAAAACGCTTACCTAACTATTTCGTCTAGAGTCTAGACCAAGAATTCGACAGTAGTCTATAAAATGCCTAAATATCACATGCATTCCAATGTGTGTGAATATAAGTATATATTTCATTTAAATAATATAATGAGTGTGTTTCTTTATTTATTCCGTATAAGGAATAGAACGAATGGAAAAGACGGAAATGTTTATCTAGAATATCCAGAATGGAATGAATAAGGAAACAAAAATTCTCTCCGGAAAAGAAAAAAGATGACATCAATCAGCTCAATATCTCTATGGAAAATAGTAAAAATAAATTATTATTAATTTATTAATTCATGAAAAGTCACATTTAATTGTTATTTATATATTTATTTCAATAATAAAAATATAAACAATGTTTGGTCATCCATTTTGTTTACTTGGTTTTCGTCTTTGGCTGCAGTCATTTGTTTTGCTTTCATATGAAAGGGTTATTCCGAGAATATTCTTTTCATTCCGTGTTTAACATGGAATAAAAAGAATGCATTCCAAACGTTCCGGAATTAATAAAGAAACAACAAAATAGTTTATCCGGAATATTCCATGGAATAAAGAAACGCAAAATTGCTATTCCGAATATTCTGGACATTCCAGAATGAATAAAGAAACACACTCAATATCAAAGGTGGTGAGTCTGTTTGTTAATGATTTTAAATAAAATTCTAAACATATTTATATTTGGAATTAAATGGCTGAAACACCCTTTAACACATCAAGTTCTCTGACTACAATCTTTAAGGGTGACATTGAAAGATTACTAAGAAAATTACGGCCTCGTTATTATGAATTAATAGAGAATGGTCCTAACACGTATTTTTTTTTTTATTTTTCAAAGTTTTTTTTGTAATATGAAGGAAAGTTCGTTTTTGAAATTTCGTTAAACAAATCTCCATATTAATTTAAGTAGGCGAGAGGAACGATCTTTCCTCTTTTTACTTGAGATGTATTATGTAGATAATATAGGGCAAGTCCTGCACTTGAAAAAAAAATCGAGATTTTAATCAAACTTGACATTACGATCAAGTCCTGCAATTCAGTCTGCCTGTCTGTCTGTATTTCTGTCAGTAGACCGACCTGTAGCCTAAGGCCTCTTAGTCGAATTTTTTGGTACTTAAGCTTCTTAGGTAATTGGATCGTTTCTTTTTTCTAACCTTTTTTTAACTCCAAGAATGGTAAGTATCTCGAAAAAAGCTCTAACGATTTTGATAAAAAAAAATATCGAAGAATATTATAGTTGTAGTCTACAAATTTGGTTTAGAATTGTTGAACATAAAATGTTATTAACTGTACCTGGTATACCTGCCTTAAAACCATTTTTTCTATTTCCTGAACGGGTGGACTGATTTTGATTATTTTTATTTAAATTTACATTAAGAACCTTCACCTACCTGCCCGAACTGAATGAATTCTTCAACTGTAACCCACGTATTAAGTCCATGCTTCTTATATGGACATCCTCAACTCCAAACCCACACTATCAACTCTAACCTCTTGGATCTACTAAAAGAACCGAAACAAATCAATATTTTAAGAATTAAAGAAATTATTAACGATCTAAAAATATCTTTTTAACAAATGTTATGATCCCTAGAAGTCTAAAGTCTTTGCTGCTGTTTGCTCTTCATTTTATTGATAGCAATTTTAATTGTATATTGATATATTAATAAATAAATAAAATTTATATTATCAAATACTTAAAATTGCCAAACCAATTTTTATTTAGAAAATATTAAAGAAATTTCATATATATAATTAAAAATTAATTAAAAAACGGCTTTAGGAGTATACAGGGTGGCGCACGAATCGTGCAACAATAAGAAATTTAAATAACTTTTATTTTAATCGATGTATTTCACCAATTTTTTTTATTGGATTAATAATTAAATTTTATTTTAAATAACTAATGGTTTTTAAAGATTATTGACCGCAAATGACCTTTACGCTCATCCACGCATATGCGGCACCTGATAAGTAAATTGTTCTTTGGGGCCTGAAGGGTTAAAATTGGGATCGCCTCAATTATTGTCTTAATGGACTGCTTCAATTCAGTCAAATTCCTGGGTTTCGTTTTGTGCACTTCCTGCTTGACATAACCCCATAAAAAAGTCAAGTGCAGTCCAGTCAGGTGACCTTGGGGGCCAGCGGAAAGTGCAGTTTCTGTATATCAATTTGTTTGGGAATTTTCGTTGGAGCTCCGTCTTGTTGAAAGCAAAAGGCATACGTCTTCAGCGAAGTTCTGGGTAAAAAAACTCCTTCAACGTCTTTAAATAAAGGTCCCCATTGACAAAGAAGTATACCCCGACAATACACGTTGATGAAACTGCGCACCACACAGTGACTCGTTCTGGGTGCAGTTCCGTCTCATGGAACATTTCTGGATTAGATTCACTCCATATATGGCAATTTTGCTTGTTAACATTGCCGTTTAATTCAAAATGGGCCTCATCAGACATGAACAAACAATTTATCAATGTGTTGTCTTCTTCGGCCATTGCAATCATATTTTGGCAAAATTCCAGGCGAACAGGCAAATCGTGAGAGCTTAACTTGCTTGTAATTTGGACTTTGTACGGAAACAAGTTAAAGTCATGATGAAGTATCCGTTGTAATGACCGTCTGCTAACTCCAATTTGGCCCAATAAGTTTCGAGTAGAAACACTTGGATTTGCCTGTATAGCCGATGCAACAGCCACGATTGTATTCTGAACCCGAACATTGGGACTTCGATGATACGGTCTTCGTTCGATGCTTCCAGATTCGGAAAACATGTTCACCAGCCTCATAATGGTCCATCTACTCGGATGAGTACCGCCAAACTCCAGCCTAAATTCCCTTTGGACGGAAATGACGGACTGCTAAGAATGGTATCGCTGCACTATCTAAATACTTTTTTCTAGTATCCCAAGCATTCATTTTGATAAATCTAAATAGTAGCCTATAAAATAAAAAAAAAATAAGCCGATTACTCACACTGAAAAAAACTACATTACGGTTTATTTTTGTAGCACGATTCGTGTGCCACCCTGTATTAAGCGGTTTCTACAAAAAAAAATTGTATTTTCAATTAGGGATGGCAAAGAGACCGAGACGGAGGCGAGAACATATTAGGTAACGACATTCTACGAGGTCTCGATGGTTTGGTTTCGGTTTTTGCTCGAAGAGATATATTTGTAATTAATTATTCATTAGTATTTATTTTTCAGACTTTGTTTGCCCCCCGGAAAAGGACGATATTAAGCATTTTTGGTGACTTTTGGAAAAAAATATTAATAAAACGTCATAAAATAATGTTTTGCCTACCTGTCAAACTATGAACTGTCAAAATCCATTGAAGGATGGCTACGATTTAGACGGATTAAAAAACCTCTACAAAATTTAACTTTTACCTCAGAAAATTCCAAATTTTTCTAACGAGAGATTCCTGAAATGAGACTGATATTTTTCGATTTTGATAAGAGCGAGACTATAACAACAAAAGTCTAGCCTGGTTTCGACTCGTTGCCAGCCCTATTTTCCATGTGATCGAACATTAGAGCAAGTACATGCGATGCAGTCGTGGATTTTATTTTTAATTATGTATCTACGTACGTGTTTGACTTCTCTGCTGTTTTAAACTTTTTTCATAGTATAAGTAGTATAATGTCTCGAAGAAAATTTTATTTATCCTTTAAAGGGAACTTGACGTCACTGAGTTCTGTTTTTGTCGGTGGAAAATTAAAATAAGCCCTTCAATGACTCAAATTTCAAGGTCCTTGACAAAGAAAAGAACTCAATGGTAAATTCTATTGTCTGTTCTGTGCTGAAGTTCAATCTCATAAAACCTGTATTAAATGTGTATGCAATACAAAAAAAATTAGTTTTTAATATTTTTAATTTATTAAACAATATTTCTTTCATTAAAATGCTCATTTTTGTAACTTTAATCTAAAAAGATTAAAATTTAGTAGTTTAGTTCTACAATCCAACCCCGTCCTTATTAAAATTAAATTTCAATCAAGAACTTATTACAATTAAATTACAGTTGGCTTTAGATTTAATGGCTAATCTGATTAAATTTTAATATCAAATTATTACAATGAAATTATTCAATAATTTTTTATTTGTTTTGAGTATTACTTTTTAACATTTTGATATTACTTTAGCTTTTTGAGCCCGTTACCCTCGGCCATATTGTTCATTTAAATATACAAACGTATTACTTTATAATAATTCAGTATTAGATTTAATAACTTTTAATACTAAATTTACAATACTCTAGAATTACGTTTTAACCGTTGAGTATTAAATTTAAATATTTTGGCATTACTTTAAGACCCAATGCGTCTCGTCGTGCATTACGGAGTTTATTAATAATAACTTGCTTGGAATATTGTTTAACAGAAAAAAAAAAGAAAATGCACGACTGGATCGCACGAACTTGCTCTTATGTTCGATCATATCGTTGCAAAAGATTTATATTAAAAATGTAAATATATTTTTAAGGTCGTTTTTTACTTTATTTTTAATATATACAAATAAATACTCGTACAAAGTTTCTTTAATTTTTTTCTAAAAAAAAAAATGGTATGAAAATCTGTGGAGCAGTTTTTGAGAAAAAAAGTTTTTTTTTTAAACTTTTTGAAAAAAATTTAAAAAAAAATTCATATACTACAAAGTACGGTGTGATTTACGGTATCAAAAGCCTTGGAGAAATCTAATAGCGTGAGCAGAACAAAATGGTCATTATCTAAGGCAACTCTTATTTCATCTGCAACAAGAAGTAATGCCGATTTATAACTACTTTGTGGTCGGAAGCAAGACTGGCATGTACTGAGAAGGTTGTGAGAAATGAGATGATTTTGTATTTGCTTGGAAATTGTCTTTTCAAATACTTTTGATAGAAAAGGCAGAATGGCTATTGGTCGAAAATCTATTGCCGTACCTGTACATTTCTTGGGAATGGGAATGACCATTGCTTTCTTCCATTCTATAGGGAACTCAGATGTTGTCAAAATATGGTTAAAGATATGTGTTACAAATCTCAGAATAAAGGGAAGCAAAAGTTTTATAAGCTTTGGGTTTATTAAGTCAAATCCGATAGCATTTGATTTAATTGAAAGTATAGCCTCCACAACATCTTCCTCGGATAATCTGTCGAAACTAAAAGAACTGGCTGAAAGTGATTGTTCGACATTAAACGGTTCACTGAGAAACACATCGGATGGAGAACACGGTAATGAAGTTAACCTCTTATTCAGGGCATTGCAGTCAATCTCATCAGTCAGAAACTTTTGGTGTTTTCCGATACCTACTACTCGAAGATGTTTCCAAGTGTGTTTAGTGGATTTTGATGTTCCGAGCTTCTGTTCATGAAATATCGATTTGGCCGATCTAATCATTTTCACGACTTTGTACCGTAGTTTGCAGTAGTTTTGATGTAGATGTTCTATTCGATATCTTCTCCACTGACTGTAAGCGGCATCTCGTTCTGACATTGCAGAAATGATGTCGCCATTCACCCATGGTGAAGCTTTATGTTTTATCAAACGAGTTTTGATTGGAACATGGGTATCAAAAAGAAGATTAACATTATGGTTAAAAAAAGGTATTTGTTCATCCACATTCTGCATGAAATAGATTGAATTCCAGTTTAAGCGATGAAAATCAAGCAATAACTCCGATATGTTAAAATTTTTAAAATCACGAAATTTGAAACTTTGTTGATCGACTTGGCAAGACGTATTAATACATGTGAAACTCATATCGTGTTTTTTTGATCTTGGCCGAATTGTTGCTTGAATCAATTAAATGACGAAGGTCATGCATGTCCCACCGGGAGCATCGAGAAAGTAAATGCGATTGCAGAATCGTATTCAAAAGCAGCGCGATTAAAGTCTACATTCACCACTTTTCTTCTTCTAATTATTTTTTGCCGAATTTGTGGTGGTGATTGTGCAGTTCAAAGCTGTGATATATGGGCATGTCTCCTTCTGCACGCACCTCTTGCAATTGATTTTCATGACGGACATTCTGATTAATTACTGCAAGACGTGTACGTCGTCCAAGGTTAGATCGGAATCAGTGTAATAATACTCAATACAAGAAAAATAGCACATTTGCTGAATAGAAAATTCTAATATGAAAAGTACACCTGGCAAATCGCCCACAGCCTATGTCAGCAGCACATCATCGTCTAATATATATCTCGTAAACTCCTTTGCACAACACAATCCAAAGGTTCATGTTTAAATTTGAATGTCTTGCAATGACTGCACACAGCAGTCATTAATCCAATTGAAACCACATCAAGAGAGACATAATTCAGATTTGAATTGAAACGCATTAACATCAGCTCGTTCATGATCTGTTTGAGCAGCTCTGGCTACTCTTCTAGCTACAAATTTCCAAGTTGATCGGCTCAAATTACTACGTGGACGTACTATATTATTGTATTCAAAACGTATTATTTAGAAATCATTTTAATTTTTTACGCAACACAATTACGAATTTTCACTCAGCGGTCAAACGATGTGTATTGAGCACACGCAAAGTAGCTTATGTCAAAGAAATACACCGTCTGAATTAACAAAAGCGAAATCAGGGATTATACATTTTTGACAACATTTTTACTTGCGATTATATGAGTAGGTACTATAATCAAGTTATGCATTCGTAAAAAAGAAAACAAAAATCTAACAATCAAACATGACATTACGATAATAGAGAAACCTAAAAAAGTGATCGGCAAAAAATGTCTGTCTGTCTGTCAGTCTTTCTGTCTGTATGTATAACGAGTTACAGTCTAAACGGCTTAAGCGATTACCTTCAAATTTGTCATTTGTGGTTATTTTGGCATTCCTCAGAGGGGACATTGAAATTTTATTTTTAGGCCTAAAAATAACGCTACCTGCCATATTATCTTGAAGGAAAATCTTATTTTTCTCGAAAACGGCTCCAACGATTTTAATAAAAAAAATTGAGAATTTTTTGTTCGTAATAGCTATCATTTTATATGAATTAAGTTTACAGGAAAAGTCTATTAACGGTACTTTTCATATAACGTTTTTTTTAATGTTTGGCTCTCTCGGTAACTGTTCATTGAATTTCTGTCAAATTTTATACCTGAGAAGATCTAGGTAGCCAAACTAATTCTGCATATTAAAATTTTAAATAACATTTTTTATATAATTAAAAATAATTTTTGCATTTGAAAAGTCAATACTTTTAAAACTAATCAGAAAAATAATTTTAAATTTTATAGTCATATATTAATAATTTCTACAAAACTGCATACCAAAATTTCAAAAAAAGTTTGTTTTCAGAAAACTAAAAAATGAAAAACCGGATTTCATCAAAATCCGTCCTACAATTTTCGACATACTTTTTTTATAAAATTTTCATTGATCCGTGGCATCTAATGACGTTCTTGGTTTTTTCAAGAAACTGATTGAAGTGATCGTTTTAGCACTTTTTATCAGTTTAAAACACGATTTTTACCCACCTATACACCATTCACTCTCATTATTATACATATGTATAATATAAACATAAATATGTACATATATTTGCATACCTAGGCGCCATCTATGTAGGTAGGCACACATTACCCTCCTAATTTACATAATTAAAATCTTTTTAAATATACATTTGTAGGATGGTTCCTATGTCACCATTCCTTTAATCATATGCATTCGACAATTCATTATACTAAGAATCAATGTAATCTTAACTTCTTCCTCTTTAAACCTGCACAGGATAACTAAACTAGACTACCTATACCTACTAACAACTTCAGTGGTTAGCTACTAGTTTACACTAAAGTTGTTAGCTACAAGAGCAAGTTCGTACGATCCAGTCGTGCATTCTATTTATATATATATATACATACATATTTGTTTATGTTTATTGTTTATGTGTATTAGTTCATGAGATTTAATAATTTTAGTAAGCATTTTTAAATTTAAATAGCTCAAAAAACAGCCATAAATCGAAAACTAATACCAATAAGCACATAACACATATCTTAAAACCTTCTTCTCAACCATATCTTTCATAAAAAAAAATTATATTGAAAATGGTCGAATGCCAACTGAGAGCATTAGCGTCATAAGTTTTTGACAATATTTTTTTATTTATAAAGATAGAAGAAAACCAAAAACAAATAGACTGATTGAAATTCAATTAAATTTTCAAAACAAATTTTCTTAAATAATTTAAAAATTATGGCTTATTTTTTCTTTTAGTACAATAGAAAGTTTTCATAATTTTTTACTTTTTCTTCAATTAGATCATTTTATAAAAATTGAAAAAAAATCTAAATTGCAAATCATTCGTATTTTTTATGCTTGAAGCATAAATAAGAAAGTTTTGACAATAAAGTTAGGAAACAGAAATCAAAGGTTTTTTTGAAATATGATACATTGTTTTCAAGAAACCATTCGACCATTATGAAATAAAAAACAAAGTTTTCATATAACGGCCTTATTTTTAATTAATACTAGCTTGTTTTTTATAATGAAAACTAGTTTAACGAAGGTTTTGTTTTTTTAGTTTAAGGGTTTATTATTTCTAATAAAATGTACATGTCTGAAAAAGACTCTTGGTAAGTTATTTTTCTTTCAGAAACATATACATTTTTTTTCAAATAGCCTAATTTTGTGCGTAACAGTATATTATCTATATAAGGGTAATTTTTTTGCTACTTGGTTTTTGACAGATCACACATGACAAATTCCACGAACATTTGACATTTCGATTCAGTATTGTTTGCCATTTCATCATGAATAGACTTACGCCTGAACAACGTTTGCAAATTATTGAAATTTATTATCAAAATTCGTGCTCTGTGAAAAATGTGTTTCGCAAGCTACGTCCGTTTTATGGTCGTCATAATTTTTGGCTAAATGGATACGTGAATAAGCAGAATTGCCGTATTTAGAGTGAAGATCAGCCAGAGGCAATTCAGCAGCTACCAATGCATCCCGAAAAATGCACTGTTTGGTGCGGTTTATGGGCAGGCGGCATCATTGGGCCGTACTTCTTAAAGGACGATGAAGGCCGCAGGGTTACGGTCAATGGAGAAAGGTACCGTTCGATGATAACAGATTTTTTTTTGCCGAAAATGCAAGAATTGAACTCGGTCGACATGTGCTTCCAACAGGACGGTGCCACATGCCACACTGCACCCGAAACCATGCATCAATTGAGAGGCGAATTTGGTGAGCAGTTGATCTCACGTTTTGGCGCAGTCAATTGGCCACCAAGATCATGTGATTTGACCCCGTTAGACTATTTTTTGTGGGGCTATGTTAAGTCTATTGTCTATGGGGACAAGCCAAACACGATTGCTGCCTTGGAAGCCAACATTGAACGCGTCATTGGTGAGATTCCGGCCGAAATGTGTGAAAAAGTTTGCCAAAATTGGACCTTCAGAATGGACCACCTGAAGCGTAGCCGCGGGCAACATTTAAGTGAAATTATTTTTAAAAAGTAAATGGCAGAAATTGATTTATCGATCCAAATAAAAATTTCATTCACTTTTTACAAGTTTCTGTGTTTTTTTGAATTTTCAAAAACCAAGCTCTTAAAAAATCACTTTAATACTTAAAATTAATCCAGTTTTGTGTTGAATAAATCCAGTTTTGTATTGAAATGTTATTAACATAAGACCTTTTTATATTTAAAACCAATCTTATATGGTTTTAAATCTAATACATTTTGTATTATATTATAATTTCACTATACTTAATATGAATACAAAAATGTACTAAAATTTAATACATTTAGTGTTTAATTGTATTCGACTAATATTCAAATTAAATCGAAATTTGTATTGAAATTAAATAATATTGTATTATAATCTAATATTCATTGGGTTTATATCAAGCAAAGAAAATATTTATTTTAAGGTGGAAATATTAGATATCAATGATCAGTATATTTATTTCTAATACGAATGTATTAAAAACAAACAAGATTTTAATATATAATTATTTTAATACTTTTGTCATTAAAAGAAATCTTAATAAATGTTAAAATTAAATACTATTGGACATATTTTCTAATAGCAAGCGCTGTTAAATTTTAATAAAATACTTATTGACTTTTAAGAATTAAAATACCCATAATACCTATTAAATTTTAATATTTTCTCAGGAATTTTTGCCAGGATTTTTAACCGTTTATAAAATTGGTAATATTTCTATTAATTTGCTATTCTTTGATGACAAAATGACAATAGCTATGTTGTTTTTTTTCGTTCAAATTATTGATTTAAAAAGTGATTATTCAAGACTTTTATTTGTTTATATTTTCATTTCAGATTGTTTTGCAAATTGCGAATAAAAAGTCTTAAGTTCTCAGCTTCATGATTTGCATCTCATTTGGCTTGATCTGCTCAAAAAAATTCACTTTCAATTAGCTTAAGCAGCCCTTAGAAGTCATATGTCTTGGGCAAACAAAAATTTAAATTATTTCTTTATAGAACCTTATTTTGAATTTTAAAAAAAAATTTGTTGTTTAACAAAGTTCGAAAAGTTATTTCCACACCGGCATATTTGAACACTTAAATACCTCTACTAAAACTATAAGAGATATTTTCTTCACTATTTGTCAACTTGCCGCAAACTCTCAAGTTGGCCAACTTTAGAGTTTGCACAAACTTGAGAGTTGAGTGACAAGTTGAAATTTGCTTTTCTTCACTATTTTATATTTCTCAACTCGAGAATTGAAATTAAAAAGTTAGCCTACTTGAGTTTTTAAAAATTTCACTGGGAAATTTTTGACAGTTACGTATGTTTCAACTTTTTTTTTTAGTGAAATTCAGTTGGGATTAGCAGACTGAGTTGCAGTTGAATAATGCTAATGGGTAAAAAAGTGTTAGATAGCTAATTTTTGACAATATTTGATTCTTAAAAAATTATACAAAACACAAATAGCTGACTTATGCTTGGAACTCATTATTAATATTTTATCTTGTTGAATTAAATATCTATATATTTAAGAATGTGACTTCAATTCTGTTTGCCAAAGGTTGATTTGAGACGCAAATCCGCATAAACATATATATTATATATATATGTTAATTGGTTCATATTTAATAATTGAATATGTTTTTCTTCAAGCCAAGTCGCCCCCCTCCCAATTTAAGTCTAATGCCATTGACAACCTGTTACTTGGAGTTGGAATAAATCGTTCCAGTTACAAACCTAATTGCAAAGATATTCCAATGGTCTCACAAGCTATATTCATAAATCACTAAATCCCACACCTGGAATCTAAACATTCTCTTCAAACATTACAAAGGCCCGTTTTATTGCATGTATGCACATTTATAATAATAATGTACCTAAACTATGTAGTTCATAATTAAATCTCATGCAAAACTTGGGCTTTTGCGCTTAAAACATAAATAATATTGATATTGAGTTTTATACCATATTTATATCGAAATTTATAAATTTAAAAAGCGAGTTACCAAAAATGTGTCCACATTTTTTGTTCATCTGTCATATTTTGTATGAAAGTCCTATATACATTTGTTTGAATAAAATAATAACAAAAGTTTTATTAAGTTTTTTCGTATATTCTACAGTTTTTTGACTTAATTTTTTTCAACATTTTTGAAAAAATCAAGGTTAACCTCTTCCAAAAAAATTACATTTTCAACAATGTTCTCCAAACCCATCGACATACATTCAAAAGAAAGGTCTGTTCAATACCCATCCACAGCTGAAGACAAAAAGTATTTGTGACATCTGGTTCTTGAGATATTTCAATTCAAATTTATTCGCATGATTTTCCACCCAACTGCATTTGACTTGTTTTGGATGGTGATATCTCAGCAACCAAGCCCCGCAAAAATCTGCGGCTGCCATCGATAGATACATCGAAAGGAAGAGCTATTCATTACCTATCCACAACTGAAGACAAAAAGTACCTGTGGCATCTGGTTCTTGAGATATTTCAATTCAAAGTTATTCGCATGATTTTCCACCCAACTGCATTTGACTTGTTTTGGATGGTGATATCTCTGCAACAAAGCCCCGCAAAAATCTGCGGCTGCCAGTCCTCGAAAGGGATTTCACAGACCTTTCCACTGGTGTACAACTTGTTGTACAATTCACGACTTTATTTTTTTCCACATTTTAGAAAAAAATCAAGGCTAACCCCTTGCCGAAAAAAATTAAATTTTCAACAATGTTTCCCAAACCCATCAATAGATTCATCAAAAGAAAGGTCTGTTCAATACCTATCCACAGCTGAAGACAAAAAGTATCTGTGACATCTGGTTCTTGAGATATTTCAATTCAAATTTATTCGCATGATTTTCCACCCAACTGCATTTGACTTGTTTTGGATGGTGATATCTCAGCAACCAAGCCCCGCAAAAATCTGCGGCTGCCAGTCCTCGAAAGCGATTTCACAGACCTTTCCACTGGTGTACAACTTGTTGTACAATTCACGACTTTACCTTTTTCAACATTTTAGAAAAAAATCAAGGCTAACCCATTGCCGAAAAAAATTATATTTTCAACAATGTTTCCCAAGCCCATCGATAGATACAGCAAAAGAAAAAAAAGAAAAGTCTGTTCAATACCTATCCACAGCTGAAGACAAACAGTATCTGTGGCATCTGGTTCGTGAGATATTTCAATTCAAAGTTATTCGCATGGTTTTCCACCCAACTGCATTTGACATGTATTGGATCGTGATACCTCTGCAACCAAGCTCCGTATAAATCTGCTGCTTCCAGTCCTTGAAAGGGATTTCACAGACCTTTCTACTGATGTACAACTTGTTGTACAATTCACGATTTTTCCTTTTTTCAACATTTTAGAAAAAAATCAAGGCTAACAACCCCTTGCCGAAAAAAATTACATTTTCAACAATGTTTCCCAAACCCATCGATAGATACATCAAAAGAAAAGTCTGTTCAATACCTATCCACAGCTGAAGACAAACAGTGTCTGTGGCATCTGGTTCTTGAGATATTTCAATTCAAAGTTATTCGCATGATTTTCCACCCAACTGCATTTGACTTGTTTTGGATGGTGATATCTCTGCAAACAAGCCCCGCGAAAATCTGCGGCTGCCAGCCCTCGAAAGCGATTTCACAGACCTTTCCACTGGTGTACAACTTGTTGAAAAATTCACGACTTTAACTTTTTCAACATTTTAGAAAAAAATCAAGGCTAACCCATTGCCGAAAAAAATTACATTTTCAACAATGTTTCCCAAGCCCATCGATAGACAGCAAAAGAAAAGTCTGTTCAATACCTATCCACAGCTGAAGACAAACAGTATCTGTGGCATCTGGTTCGTGAGATATTTCAATTCAAAGTTATTCGCATGATTTTCCACCCAACTGCATTTGACTTGTTTTGGATGGTGATATCTCTGCAACCAAGCCCCGCAAAAATCTGCGGCTGCCAGCCCTCGAAAGCGATTTCACAGACCTTTCCACTGGTGTACAACTTGTTGAAAAATTCACGACTTTAACTTTTTCAACATTTTAGAAAAAAATCAAGGCTAACCCCTAGCCCATAAAAATTACATTTTAAACAAAATTACCCAAAGACATCGATAGATACAACAAAAGAAAGGTCTGTTCAATACCTATCCACAGCTGAAGACAAAAAGTGTCTGTGACATGTGGTTCTTGAGATATTTCAATTCAAAGTTATTCGCATGATTTTCCACCCAACTGCATTTGACTTGTTTTGGATGGTGATATCTCTGCAACCAAGCCCCGCGAAAATCTGCGGCTGCCAGTCCTCGAAAAGGAATTTCACAGACCTTTCCACTGGTGTACAACTTGTTGTACAATTCACGACTTTATTTTTTCCACATTTTAGAAAAAAATCAAGGCTAACCCCTTGCCGAAAAAAATTACATTTTCAACAATGTTTCCGAAACCCATCGATAATTACATCAAAAGAAAAGTCTGCTCAATACCTATCCACAGCTGAAGACTAACAGTATCTGTGGCATCTGGTTCTTGAGATATTTCAATTCAAAGTTATTCGCATGATTTTCCACCCAACTGCATTTGACTTGTTTTGGATGGTGATATTTCTGCAACCAAGCCCCGCAAAAATCTGTGGCTACCAGTCCTCGAAAGGGATTTCACAGACCTTTCCACTGGTGTACAACTTGTTGTACAATTCACGACTTTACTTTTTTCAACATTTTAGAAAAAAATCAAGGCTAACCCCTTGCCGAAAAAAATTACATTTTCAACAATGTGTCCCAAACCCATCGATAGATACATCAAAAGAAAGGCCTGTTCAATACCTATCCACAGCTGAAGACAAAAAGTATCTGTGACATCTGGTTCTTGAGATATTTCAATTCAAAATTATTCGCATCATTTTCCACCCAACTGCATTTGACTTGTTTTGGATGGTGATATTTCTGCAACCAAGCCCCGCAAAAATCTGCGGCTGCCAGTCCTCGAAAGGGATTTCGCAGACCTTTCCACTGGTGTACAACTTGTTGTACAATTCACGACTTTACTTTTTTCAACATTTTAGAAAAAAATCAAGGCTAACCCCTTGCCGAAAAAAATTACATTTTCAACAATGTTTCCCAAACCCATCGATAGATACATCAAATGAAAGGTCTGTTCATTACCTATCAACAGGTGAAGACAAAATGTATCTGCGGCGTATGGTTCTTGAGATATTTCAATTCAAAGTTATTCGCATGATTTTCCACCCAACTGAATTTGACTTGTTTTGGATGGTGATATCTCTGCAACCAAGCCCCGCAAAAATCTGCGGCTGCCAGTCCTCGAAAGGGATTTCGCAGACCTTTCCACTGGTGTACAACTTTTTGTACAATTCACGACTTTACTTTTTTCAACATTTTAGAAAAAAATCAAGGCTAACCCCTTGCCGAAAAAAATTACATTTTCAACAATGTTTCCCAAGCCCATCGATAGATACATCAAGAAAGGTCTGTTCAATACCTATCCACAGCTGAAGACAAAAAGTATCTGTTCTTGAGATATTTCAATTCAAAGTTATTCGCATGATTTTCCACCCAACTGCATTTGACTTGTTTTGGATGGTGATATCTCTGCAACCAAGCCCCGCGAAAATCTGCGGCTGCCAGTCCTCGAAAAGGAATTTCACAGACCTTTCCACTGGTGTACAACTTGTTGTACAATTCACGACTTTACTTTTTTCAACATTTTAGAAAAAAATCAAGGCTAACCCCTTGCCGAAAAAAATTACATTTTCAACAATGTTTCCCAAGCCCATCGATAGATACATCAAGAAAGGTCTGTTCAATACCTATCCACAGCTGAAGACAAAAAGTATCTGTGACATCTGGTTCTTGAGATATTTCAATTCAAAGTTATTCGCATGATTTTCCACCCAAATGCATTTGACTTGTTTTGGATGGTGATATCTCTGCAACCAAGCCCCGCGAAAATTTGCGGCTGCCAGTCCTCGAAAGGGATTTCACAGACCTTTCCACTAGTGTACAACTTGTTGTACAATTCACGACTTTACTTTTTTCAACATTTTAGAAAAAAATCAAGGCTAACCCCTTGCCGAAAAAAATTACATTTTCAACAATGTTTCCCAAGCCCATTGATAGATACATCAAGAAAGGTCTGTTAAATACCTATCCACAGCTGAAGACAAAAAGTATCTGTGACATCTGGTTCTTGAGATATTTCAATTCAAAGTTATTCGCATGATTTTCCACCCGACTGCATTTGACTTGTTTTGGATGGTGATACCTCTGCAACAAAGCCCCGCAAATATCTGCGGCTGCCAGTCCTCGAAAGGGATTTCACACACATTTCCACTGGTGTACAACGTGTTGTACAATTCACAACTTTAGTTTTTTCAACATTTTAGGAAAAAATCAAGGCTAACCCCTTGCCGAAAAAAATTACATTTTCAACAATGTTTACCAAACCCATCGATAGATACATCAAGAAAGTCTGTTCAATACCTATCCACAGCTGAAGACAAAAAGTATCTGTGACATCTGGTTCTTGAGATATTTCAATTCAAAGTTATTCGCATGATTTTCCACCCCACTGCATTTGACTTGTTTTGGATGGTGATATCTCTGCCACCAAGCCCCGCAAAAATCTGCGGCTGCCAGTCCTCGAAAGGGATTTCGCAGACCTTTCCACTGGTGTACAACTTGTTGTACAATTCACGACTTTACTTTTTTCGGCATTTTAGAAAAAAATCAAGGCTAACCCCTTGCCGAAAAAAATTACATTTTCAACAATGTTTCCCAAACCCATCGATAGATACATTAAAACAAAGGTCTGTTCATTACATATCCACATCTGAACACAAAAGTATCTGTGACATCTGGTTCTTGAGATATTTCAATTCAAAGTTATTGGCATGATTTTCCACCCAACTGCATTTGACTTGTTTTTAATGGTGATATCTTTGCAACCAAGCCCCGCAAAAATCTAAAAATCTGCGGCTGCCAGTCATCGAAAGGGATTTCACAGACCTTTCCACTGGTGTACAACTTGTTGTACAATTCACGACTTTACTTTTTTCAACATTTTAGAAAAAAATCAGGGCTAACCCCATGCCGAAAAAAATTACATTTTCAACAATGTTTCCCAAACCCATCGATAGATACATCAAATGAAAGGTCTGTTCAATACCTATCCACAGCTGAGAACAAAAAGTATCTGTGGCATCTGGTTCTTGAGATATTTCAATTCAAAATTATTCCCATGATTTTCCACCCAACTGCATTTGACTTGTTTTGGATGGTGATATCTCTGCAACCAAGCCCCGACAAAATCTGTGGCTACCAGTCCTCGAAAGAAATTTCACAGATCTTTCCACTGGTGTACAACTTGTTGTACAATTCACGACTTTACTTTTTTCAACATTTTAGAAAAAAATCAAGGCTAACCCCTTGCCGAAAAAAATTACATTTTCAACAATGTGTCCCAAACCCATCGATAGATACATCAAAAGAAAGGCCTGTTCAATACCTATCCACAGCTGAAGACAAAAAGTATCTGTGGCATCTGGTTCTTGAGATATTTCATTTCAAAATTATTCGCATGATTTTCCACCCAACTGCATTTGACTTGTTTTGGATGGTGATATCTCTGCAACCAAGCCACGCAAAAATCTGCGGCTGCCAGTCCTCGAAAGGGATTTCACAGACCTTTCCACTGGTGCACAACTTGTTGTACAATTCACGACTTTACTTTTTTCAACATTTTAGAAAAAAATCAAGGCTAACTTACCCCTTGCCGAAAAAAATTACATTTTCAACAATGTTTCCCAAACCAATCGATAGATACATCAAAAGAAAGGTCTGTTCATTACCTATCCACAGCTGAAGGCAAAAAGTATCCGTGGCATCTGGTTCTTGAGATATTTCAATTCAAAATTATTCCCATGATTTTCCACCCAACTTCATTTGACTTGTTTTGGATGGTGATATCTCTGCAACCAAGCCCCGTAAAAACCTGCGGCTGCCAGTCCTCGAAAGGGATTTCACAGACCTTTCCACTGGTGTACAACTTGTTGTACAATTCACGACTTTACTTTTTTCAACATTTTAGAAAAAATCAAGGCTAACCCCTTGCCGAAAAAATCTGCGGCTGCCAGTCCTCGAAAGGGATTTCGCAGACCTTTCCACTGGTGTACAACTTGTTGTACAATTCACGACTTTACTTTTTTCAACATTTTAGGAAAAAATCAAGGCTAACTAACCCCTTGCCGAAAAAAATTACATTTTCAACAATGTTTCCCAAACCCATCGATAGATACATCAAAAGAAAGGTCTATTCAATACCTATCCACAGCTGTATCTGTGGCATCTGGTTCTTGAGATATTGCAATTCAAAATTATTCGCATGATTTTCCACCCAACTGCATTTGACTTGTTTTGGATGGTGATATCTCTGCAACCAAGCCCCGAAAAAATCTGTGGCTACCAGTCCTCGAAAGGGATTTCACAGACCTTTCCACTGGTGTACAACTTGTTGTACAATTCACGACTTTACTTTTTTCAACATTTTAGAAAAAAATCAGGGCTAACCCCATGCCGAAAAAAATTACATTTTCAACAATGTTTCCCAAACCCATCGATAGATACATCAATTGAAAGGTCTGTTCAATACCTATCCACAGCTGAGGACAAAAAGTATCTGTGGCATCTGGTTCTTGAGATATTTCAATTCAAAATTATTCCCATGATTTTCCACCCAACTGCATTTGACTTGTTTTGGATGGTGATATCTCTGCAACCAAGCCCCGAAAAAATCTATGGCTACCAGTCCTCGAAAGGGATTTCACAGACCTTTCCACTGGTGTACAACTTGTTGTACAATTCACGACTTTACTTTTTTCAACGTTTTAGAAAAAAATCAAGGCTAACCCCTTGCCGAAAAAAATTACATTTTCAACAATGTGTCCCAAACCCATCGATAGATACATCAAAAGAAAGGCCTGTTCAATACCTATCCACAGCTGAAGACAAAAAGTATCTGTGACATCTGGTTCTTGAGATATTTCAATTCAAAATTATTCCCATGATTTTCCACCCAACTGCATTTGACTTGTTTTGGATGGTGATATCTCTGCAACCAAGCCCCGAAAAAATCTGTGGCTACCAGTCCTCGAAAGGGATTTCACAGACCTTTCCACTGGTGTACAACTTGTTGTACAATTCACGACTTTACTTTTTTCAACATTTTAGAAAAAAATCAAGGCTAACTTACCCCTTGCCGAAAAAAATTACATTTTCAACAATGTTTCCCAAACCAATCGATAGATACATCAAAAGAAAGGTCTGTTCATTACCTATCCACAGCTGAAGGCAAAAAGTATCCGTGGCATCTGGTTCTTGAGATATTTCACTTCAAAATTATTCCCATGATTTTCCACCCAACTTCATTTGACTTGTTTTGGATGGTGATATCTCTGCAACCAAGCCCCGTAAAAACCTGCGGCTGCCAGTCCTCGAAAGGGATTTCACAGACCTTTCCACTGGTGTACAACTTGTTGTACAATTCACGACTTTACTTTTTTCAACATTTTAGAAAAAAATCAAGGCTAACCCCTTGCCGAAAAAATCTGCGGCTGCCAGTCCTCGAAAGGGATTTCGCAGACCTTTCCACTGGTGTACAACTTGTTGTACAATTCACGACTTTACTTTTTTCAACATTTTAGAAAAAAATCAAGGCTAACTAACCCCTTGCCGAAAAAAATTACATTTTCAACAATGTTTCCCAAACCCATCGATAGATACATCAAAAGAAAGGTCTATTCAATACCTATCCACAGCTGTATCTGTGGCATCTGGGTCTTGAGATATTGCAATTCAAAATTATTCGCATGATTTTCCACCCAACTGCATTTGACTTGTTTTGGAAGGTGATATTTCTGCAACCAAGCCCCGCAAAAATCTGCGGCTGCCAGTCCTCGAAAGGGATTTCACAGACCTTTCCACTGGTGTACAACTTGTTGTACAATTCACGACTTTACTTTTTTCAACATTTTAGAAAAAAATCAAGGCACAATGTGTCCCAAACCCATCGATAGATACATCAAAAGAAAGGCCTGTTCAATACCTATCCACAGCTGAAGACAAAAAGTATCTGTGGCATCTGGTTCTTGAGATATTTCAATTCAAAGTTATTCGCATGATTTTCCACCCAACTGAATTTGACTTGTTTTGGATGGTGATATCTCTGCAACCAAGCCCCGCAAAAATCTGCGGCTGCCAGTCCTCGAAAGGGATTTCACAGACCTTTCCACTGGTGCACAACTTGTTGTACAATTCACGACTTTACTTTTTTCAACATTTTAGAAAAAAATCAAGGCTAACTTACCCCTTGCCGAAAAAAATTACATTTTCAACAATGTTTCCCAAACCAATCGATAGATACATCAAAAGAAAGGTCTGTTCATTACCTATCCACAGCTGAAGGCAAAAAGTATCCGTGGCATCTGGTTCTTGAGATATTTCAATTCAAAATTATTCCCATGATTTTCCACCCAACTTCATTTGACTTGTTTTGGATGGTGATATCTCTGCAACCAAGCCCCGAAAAAATCTGTGGCTACCAGTCCTCGAAAGGGATTTCACAGACCTTTCCACTGGTGTACAACTTGTTGTACAATTCACGACTTTACTTTTTTCAACATTTTAGAAAAAAATCAAGGCTAACTTACCCCTTGCCGAAAAAAATTACATTTTCAACAATGTTTCCCAAACCAATCGATAGATACATCAAAAGAAAGGTCTGTTCATTACCTATCCACAGCTGAAGGCAAAAAGTATCCGTGGCATCTGGTTCTTGAGATATTTCACTTCAAAATTATTCCCATGATTTTCCACCCAACTGCATTTGACTTGTTTTGGATGGTGATATCTCTGCAACCAAGCCCCGACAAAATCTGTGGCTACCAGTCCTCGAAAGAAATTTCACAGATCTTTCCACTGGTGTACAACTTGTTGTACAATTCACGACTTTACTTTTTTCAACATTTTAGAAAAAAATCAAGGCTAACCCCTTGCCGAAAAAAATTACATTTTCAACAATGTGTCCCAAACCCATCGATAGATACATCAAAAGAAAGGCCTGTTCAATACCTATCCACAGCTGAAGACAAAAAGTATCTGTGGCATCTGGTTCTTGAGATATTTCATTTCAAAATTATTCGCATGATTTTCCACCCAACTGCATTTGACTTGTTTTGGAAGGTGATATTTCTGCAACCAAGCCCCGCAAAAATCTGCGGCTGCCAGTCCTCGAAAGGGATTTCACAGACCTTTCCACTGGTGTACAACTTGTTGTACAATTCACGACTTTACTTTTTTCAACATTTTAGAAAAAAATCAAGGCACAATGTGTCCCAAACCCATCGATAGATACATCAAAAGAAAGGCCTGTTCAATACCTATCCACAGCTGAAGACAAAAAGTATCTGTGGCATCTGGTTCTTGAGATATTTCAATTCAAAGTTATTCGCATGATTTTCCACCCAACTGAATTTGACTTGTTTTGGATGGTGATATCTCTGCAACCAAGCCCCGCAAAAATCTGCGGCTGCCAGTCCTCGAAAGGGATTTCACAGACCTTTCCACTGGTGCACAACTTGTTGTACAATTCACGACTTTACTTTTTTCAACATTTTAGAAAAAAATCAAGGCTAACTTACCCCTTGCCGAAAAAAATTACATTTTCAACAATGTTTCCCAAACCAATCGATAGATACATCAAAAGAAAGGTCTGTTCATTACCTATCCACAGCTGAAGGCAAAAAGTATCCGTGGCATCTGGTTCTTGAGATATTTCAATTCAAAATTATTCCCATGATTTTCCACCCAACTTCATTTGACTTGTTTTGGATGGTGATATCTCTGCAACCAAGCCCCGAAAAAATCTGTGGCTACCAGTCCTCGAAAGGGATTTCACAGACCTTTCCACTGGTGTACAACTTGTTGTACAATTCACGACTTTACTTTTTTCAACATTTTAGAAAAAAATCAAGGCTAACTTACCCCTTGCCGAAAAAAATTACATTTTCAACAATGTTTCCCAAACCAATCGATAGATACATCAAAAGAAAGGTCTGTTCATTACCTATCCACAGCTGAAGGCAAAAAGTATCCGTGGCATCTGGTTCTTGAGATATTTCACTTCAAAATTATTCCCATGATTTTCCACCCAACTGCATTTGACTTGTTTTGGATGGTGATATCTCTGCAACCAAGCCACGCAAAAATCTGCGGCTGCCAGTCCTCGAAAGGGATTTCACAGACCTTTCCACTGGTGCACAACTTGTTGTACAATTCACGACTTTACTTTTTTCAACATTTTAGAAAAAAATCAAGGCTAACTTACCCCTTGCCGAAAAAAATTACATTTTCAACAATGTTTCCCAAACCAATCGATAGATACATCAAAAGAAAGGTCTGTTCATTACCTATCCACAGCTGAAGGCAAAAAGTATCCGTGGCATCTGGTTCTTGAGATATTTCAATTCAAAATTATTCCCATGATTTTCCACCCAACTTCATTTGACTTGTTTTGGATGGTGATATCTCTGCAACCAAGCCCCGTAAAAACCTGCGGCTGCCAGTCCTCGAAAGGGATTTCACAGACCTTTCCACTGGTGTACAACTTGTTGTACAATTCACGACTTTACTTTTTTCAACATTTTAGAAAAAATCAAGGCTAACCCCTTGCCGAAAAAATCTGCGGCTGCCAGTCCTCGAAAGGGATTTCGCAGACCTTTCCACTGGTGTACAACTTGTTGTACAATTCACGACTTTACTTTTTTCAACATTTTAGGAAAAAATCAAGGCTAACTAACCCCTTGCCGAAAAAAATTACATTTTCAACAATGTTTCCCAAACCCATCGATAGATACATCAAAAGAAAGGTCTATTCAATACCTATCCACAGCTGTATCTGTGGCATCTGGTTCTTGAGATATTGCAATTCAAAATTATTCGCATGATTTTCCACCCAACTGCATTTGACTTGTTTTGGATGGTGATATCTCTGCAACCAAGCCCCGAAAAAATCTGTGGCTACCAGTCCTCGAAAGGGATTTCACAGACCTTTCCACTGGTGTACAACTTGTTGTACAATTCACGACTTTACTTTTTTCAACATTTTAGAAAAAAATCAGGGCTAACCCCATGCCGAAAAAAATTACATTTTCAACAATGTTTCCCAAACCCATCGATAGATACATCAATTGAAAGGTCTGTTCAATACCTATCCACAGCTGAGGACAAAAAGTATCTGTGGCATCTGGTTCTTGAGATATTTCAATTCAAAATTATTCCCATGATTTTCCACCCAACTGCATTTGACTTGTTTTGGATGGTGATATCTCTGCAACCAAGCCCCGAAAAAATCTATGGCTACCAGTCCTCGAAAGGGATTTCACAGACCTTTCCACTGGTGTACAACTTGTTGTACAATTCACGACTTTACTTTTTTCAACGTTTTAGAAAAAAATCAAGGCTAACCCCTTGCCGAAAAAAATTACATTTTCAACAATGTGTCCCAAACCCATCGATAGATACATCAAAAGAAAGGCCTGTTCAATACCTATCCACAGCTGAAGACAAAAAGTATCTGTGACATCTGGTTCTTGAGATATTTCAATTCAAAATTATTCCCATGATTTTCCACCCAACTGCATTTGACTTGTTTTGGATGGTGATATCTCTGCAACCAAGCCCCGAAAAAATCTGTGGCTACCAGTCCTCGAAAGGGATTTCACAGACCTTTCCACTGGTGTACAACTTGTTGTACAATTCACGACTTTACTTTTTTCAACATTTTAGAAAAAAATCAAGGCTAACTTACCCCTTGCCGAAAAAAATTACATTTTCAACAATGTTTCCCAAACCAATCGATAGATACATCAAAAGAAAGGTCTGTTCATTACCTATCCACAGCTGAAGGCAAAAAGTATCCGTGGCATCTGGTTCTTGAGATATTTCACTTCAAAATTATTCCCATGATTTTCCACCCAACTTCATTTGACTTGTTTTGGATGGTGATATCTCTGCAACCAAGCCCCGTAAAAACCTGCGGCTGCCAGTCCTCGAAAGGGATTTCACAGACCTTTCCACTGGTGTACAACTTGTTGTACAATTCACGACTTTACTTTTTTCAACATTTTAGAAAAAAATCAAGGCTAACCCCTTGCCGAAAAAATCTGCGGCTGCCAGTCCTCGAAAGGGATTTCACAGACCTTTCCACTGGTGTACAACTTGTTGTACAATTCACGACTTTACTTTTTTCAACATTTTAGAAAAAAATCAAGGCTAACTAACCCCTTGCCGAAAAAAATTACATTTTCAACAATGTTTCCCAAACCCATCGATAGATACATCAAAAGAAAGGTCTATTCAATACCTATCCACAGCTGTATCTGTGGCATCTGGGTCTTGAGATATTGCAATTCAAAATTATTCGCATGATTTTCCACCCAACTGCATTTGACTTGTTTTGGAAGGTGATATTTCTGCAACCAAGCCCCGCAAAAATCTGCGGCTGCCAGTCCTCGAAAGGGATTTCACAGACCTTTCCACTGGTGTACAACTTGTTGTACAATTCACGACTTTACTTTTTTCAACATTTTAGAAAAAAATCAAGGCACAATGTGTCCCAAACCCATCGATAGATACATCAAAAGAAAGGCCTGTTCAATACCTATCCACAGCTGAAGACAAAAAGTATCTGTGGCATCTGGTTCTTGAGATATTTCAATTCAAAATTATTCGGATGATTTTCCACCCAACTGCATTTGACTTGTTTTGGAAGGTGATATTTCTGCAACCAAGCCCCGCAAAAATCTGCGGCTGCCAGTCCTCGAAAGGGATTTCACAGACCTTTCCACTGGTGTACAACTTGTTGTACAATTCACGACTTTACTTTTTTCAACATTTTAGAAAAAAATCAAGGCTAACCATTTGCCGAAAAAAATTACATTTTCAACAATGTGTCCCAAACCCATCGATAGATACATCAAAAGAAAGGCCTGTTCAATACCTATCCACAGCTGAAGACAAAAAGTATCTGTGACATCTGGTTCTTGAGATATTTCAATTCAAAATTATTCCCATGATTTTCCACCCAACTGCATTTGACTTGTTTTGGATGGTGATATCTCTGCAACCAAGCCCCGAAAAAATCTGTGGCTACCAGTCCTCGAAAGGGATTTCACAGACCTTTCCACTGGTGTACAACTTGTTGTACAATTCACGACTTTACTTTTTTCAACATTTTAGAAAAAAATCAAGGCTAACTTACCCCTTGCCGAAAAAAATTACATTTTCAACAATGTTTCCCAAACCAATCGATAGATACATCAAAAGAAAGGTCTGTTCATTACCTATCCACAGCTGAAGGCAAAAAGTATCCGTGGCATCTGGTTCTTGAGATATTTCAATTCAAAATTATTCCCATGATTTTCCACCCAACTTCATTTGACTTGTTTTGGATGGTGATATCTCTGCAACCAAGCCCCGAAAAAATCTGTGGCTACCAGTCCTCGAAAGGGATTTCACAGACCTTTCCACTGGTGTACAACTTGTTGTACAATTCACGACTTTACTTTTTTCAACATTTTAGAAAAAAATCAAGGCTAACTTACCCCTTGCCGAAAAAAATTACATTTTCAACAATGTTTCCCAAACCCATCGATAGATACATCAAAAGAAAGGTCTATTCAATACCTATCCACAGCTGAAGGCAAAAAGTATCCGTGGCATCTGGTTCTTGAGATATTTCAATTCAAAATTATTCCCATGATTTTCCACCCAACTTCATTTGACTTGTTTTGGATGGTGATATCTCTGCAACCAAGCCCCGAAAAAATCTGTGGCTACCAGTCCTCGAAAGGGATTTCACAGACCTTTCCACTGGTGTACAACTTGTTGTACAATTCACGACTTTACTTTTTTCAACATTTTAGAAAAAAATCAAGGCTAACTTACCCCTTGCCGAAAAAAATTACATTTTCAACAATGTTTCCCAAACCCATCGATAGATACATCAAAAGAAAGGTCTATTCAATACCTATCCACAGCTGTATCTGTGGCATCTGGTTCTTGAGATATTGCAATTCAAAATTATTCGCATGATTTTCCACCCAACTGCATTTGACTTGTTTTGGAAGGTGATATTTCTGCAACCAAGCCCCGCAAAAATCTGCGGCTGCCAGTCCTCGAAAGGGATTTCACAGACCTTTCCACTGGTGTACAACTTGTTGTACAATTCACGACTTTACTTTTTTCAACATTTTAGAAAAAAATCAAGGCTAACCATTTGCCGAAAAAAATTACATTTTCAACAATGTGTCCCAAACCCATCGATAGATACATCAAAAGAAAGGCCTGTTCAATACCTATCCACAGCTGAAGACAAAAAGTATCTGTGACATCTGGTTCTTGAGATATTTCATTTCAAAATTATTCGCATGATTTTCCACCCAACTGCATTTGACTTGTTTTGGAAGGTGATATCTCTGCAACCAAGCCCCGTAAAAACCTGCGGCTGCCAGTCCTCGAAAGGGATTTCACAGACCTTTCCACTGGTGTACAACTTGTTGTACAATTCACGACTTTACTTTTTTCAACATTTTAGAAAAAAATCAAGGCTACCCTTGCCGAAAAAAATTACATTTTCAACAATGTTTCCCAAACCCATCGATAGATACATCAAAAGAAAGGCCTGTTCAATACCTATCCAAAGCTGAAGACAAAAATTATCTGTGACATCTGGTTCTTGAGATATTTAAATTCAAAGTTATTCGCATGGTTTTCCACCCAACTGCATTTGACTTGTTCTGCAACCAAGCCCCGCAAAAATCTGCTGCTGCCAGTCCTCGAAAGGGATTTCACAGACCTTTCCACTGGTGTACAACTTGTTGTACAATTCACGACTTTACTTTTTTCAACATTTTAGAAAAAAATCAGGGCTAACCCCATGCCGAAAAAAATTACATTTTCAACAATGTTTTCCAAACCCATCGGTAGATACATCAAAAGAAAGGTCTATTCAATACCTATCCACAGCTGAAGACAAAAAGTATCTGTGGCATCTGGTTCTTGAGATATTGCAATTCAAAATTATTCGCATGATATTCCACCCAACTGCATTTGACTTGTTTTGGAAGGTGATATTTCTGCAACCAAGCCCCGCAAAAATCTGCGGCTGCCAGTCCTCGAAAGGGATTTCACAGACCTTTCCACTGGTGTACAACTTGTTGTACAATTCACGACTTTACTTTTGTCAACATTTTAGAAAAAAATCAAGGCACAATGTGTCCCAAACCCATCGATAGATACATCAACAGAAAGGCCTGTTCAATACCTATCCACAGCTGAAGACAAAAAGTATCTGTGGCATCTGGTTCTTGAGATATTTCAATTCAAAATTATTCGGATGATTTTCCACCCAACTGCATTTGACTTGTTTTGGAAGGTGATATTTCTGCAACCAAGCCCCGCAAAAATCTGCGGCTGCCAGTCCTCGAAAGGGATTTCACAGACCTTTCCACTGGTGTACAACTTGTTGTACAATTCACGACTTTACTTTTTTCAACATTTTAGAAAAAAATCAAGGCTAACCATTTGCCGAAAAAAATTACATTTTCAACAATGTGTCCCAAACCCATCGATAGATACATCAAAAGAAAGGCCTGTTCAATACCTATCCACAGCTGAAGACAAAAAGTATCTGTGACATCTGGTTCTTGAGATATTTCATTTCAAAATTATTCGCATGATTTTCCACCCAACTGCATTTGACTTGTTTTGGATGGTGATATCTCTGCAACCAAGCCCCGCAAAAATCTGCGGCTGCCAGTCCTCGAAAGGGATTTCGCAGACCTTTCCACTGGTGTACAACTTGTTGTACAATTCACGACTTTACTTTTTTCAACATTTTAGAAAAAAATCAAGGCTAACCCCTTGCCGAAAAAAATTACATTTTCAACAATGTTTCCCAAACAAATCGATAGATACATCAAATGAAAGGTCTGTTCAATACCTATCCACAGCTGGGGCCAAAAAGTATCTGTGGCATCTGGTTCTTGAGATATTTCAATTCAAAATTATTCCCATGATTTTCCACCCAACTGCATTTGACTTGTTTTG
This sequence comes from Philhelius pedissequus, assembly GCA_910595825.1. Taxonomy (NCBI): domain Eukaryota; kingdom Metazoa; phylum Arthropoda; class Insecta; order Diptera; family Syrphidae; genus Philhelius; species Philhelius pedissequus. Next base: position 55,190,177 of record OU343160.1, read on the forward strand.
GATGGTGATATCTCTGCAACCTAGCCCCGCAAAAATCTGTGGCTACCAGTCCTCGAAAGGGATTTCACAGACCTTTCCACTGGTGTACAACTTGTTGTACAATTCACGACTTTACTTTTTTCAACATTTTAGAAAAAAATTAAGGCTAACTTACCCCTTGCCGAAAAAAATTACATTTTCAACAATGTTTCCCAAACCAATCGATAGATACATCAAAAGAAAGGTCTGTTCATTACCTATCCACAGCTGAAGGCAAAAAGTATCCGTGGCATCTGGTTCTTGAGATATTTCAATTCAAAATTATTCCCATGATTTTCCACCCAACTGCATTTGACTTGTTTTGGATGGTGATATTTCTGCAACCAAGCCCCGCAAAAATCTGCGGCTGCCAGTCCTCGAAAGGGATTTCACAGACCTTTCCACTGGTGTACAACTTGTTGTACAATTCACGACTTTACTTTTTTCAACATTTTAGAAAAAAATCAAGGCTAACCATTTGCCGAAAAAAATTACATTTTCAACAATGTTTCCCAAACCCATCGATAGATACATCAAATGAAAGGTCTGTTCAATACCTATCCACAGCTGAAGACAAAAAGTATCTGTGACATCTGGTTCTTGAGATATTTCATTCCATATCCACAGCTGAGGACAAAAAGTATCTGTGGCATCTGGTTCTTGAGATATTTCAATTCAAAATTATTCCCATGATTTTCCACCCAACTGCATTTGACTTGTTTTGGATGGTGATATCTCTGCAACCAAGCCCCGCAAAAATCTGCGGCTGCCAGTCCTCGAAAGGGATTTCGCAGACCTTTCCACTGGTGTACAACTTGTTGTACAATTCACGACTTTACTTTTTTCAACATTTTAGAAAAAAATCAAGGCTAACCCCTTGCCGAAAAAAAATTACATTTTCAACAATGTTTCCCAAGCAAATCGATAGATACATCAAATGAAAGGTCTGTTCAATACCTATCCACAGCTGAAGACAAAAAGTATCTGTGACATCTGGTTCTTGAGATATTTCATTTCAAAATTATTCGCATGATTTTCCACCCAACTGCATTTGACTTGTTTTGGATGGTGATATTTCTGCAACCAAGTCGCGCAAAAATCTGCAGCTGCCAGTCCTCGAAAGGGATTTCGCAGACCTTTCCACTGGTGTACAACTTGTTGTACAATTCACGACTTTACTTTTTTCAACATTTTAGAAAAAAATCAAGGCTAACCCCTTGCCGAAAAAAATTACATTTTCAACAATGTTTCCCAAACCCATCGATAGATACATCAAATGAAAGGTCTGTTCAATACCTATCCACAGCTGAGGACAAAAAGTATCTGTGGCATCTGGTTCTTGAGATATTTCAATTCAAAATTATTCCCATGATTTTCCACCCAACTGCATTTGACTTGTTTTGGATGGTGATATCTCTGCAACCAAGCCCCGAGAAAATCTGCGGCTGCCAGTCCTCGAAAGGGATTTCGCAGACCTTTCCACTGGTGTACAACTTGTTGTACAATTCACGACTTTACTTTTTTCAACATTTTAGAAAAAAATCAAGGCTAACCCCTTGCCGAAAAAAAATTACATTTTCAACAATGTTTCCCAAACAAATCGATAGATACATCAAATGAAAGGTCTGTTCAATACCTATCCACAGCTGGGGCCAAAAAGTATCTGTGGCATCTGGTTCTTGAGATATTTCAATTCAAAATTACTCCCATGATTTTCCACCCAACTGCATTTGACTTGTTTTGGATGGTGATATCTCTGCAACCAAGCCCCGCAAAAATCTGTGGCTACCAGTCCTCGAAAGGGATTTCACAGACCTTTCCACTGGTGTACAACTTGTTGTACAATTCACGAATTTACTTTTTTCAACATTTTAGAAAAAAATCAAGGCTAACTAACCCCTTGCCGAAAAAAATTACATTTTCAACAATGTTTCCCAAACCAATCGATAGATACATCAAATGAAAGGTCTGTTCAATACCGATCCACAGCTGGGGCCAAAAAGTATCTGTGGCATCTGGTTCTTGAGATATTTCAATTCAAAATTATTCCCATGATTTTCCACCCAACTGCATTTGACTTGTTTTGGATGGTGATATCTCTGCAACCAAGCCCCGCAAAAATCTGTGGCTACAAGTCCTCGAAAGGGATTTCACAGACCTTTCCACTGGTGTACAACTTGTACAATTCACGACTTTACTTTTTTCAACATTTTAGAAAAAAATCAAGGCTAACCCCTTGCCGAAAAAAATTACATTTTCAACAATGTTTCCCAAACCCATCGATAGATACATCAAATGAAAGGTCTGTTCAATACCTATCCACAGCTGAGGACAAAAAGTATCTGTGGCATCTGGTTCTTGAGATATTTCAATTCAAAATTATTCCCATGATTTGCCACCCAACTGCCTTTGACTTGTTTTGGATGGTGATATCTCTGCAACCAAGCCCCGTAAAAATCTGCGGCTGCCAGTCCTGGAAAGGGATTTTACAGACCTTTCCACTGGTGTACAACTTGTTGTAAAATTCACGACTTTACTTTTTCAATATCTTAGCGAAAAATCAAGGCTAACCCCTTGCCGAAAAAAATTACATTTTCAACAATGTTTCCCAAGCCCATCGATAGATACATCAAAAGAAAGGCCTGTTCAATACCTATCCAAAGCTGAAGACAAAAATTATCTGTGACATCTGGTTCTTGAGATATTTAAATTCAAAGTTATTCGCATGGTTTTCCACCCAACTGCATTTGACTTGTTCTGCAACCAAGCCCCGCAAAAATCTGCTGCTGCCAGTCCTCGAAAGGGATTTCACAGACCTTTCCACTGGTGTACAACTTGTTGTACAATTCACGACTTTACTTTTTTCAGCATTTTAGAAAAAAATCAGGGCTAACCCCATGCTGAAAAAATTACATTTTCAACAATGTTTTCCAAACCCATCGGTAGATACATCAAAAGAAAGCTCTATTCAATACCTATCCACAGCTGAAGACAAAAAGTATCTGTGGCATCTGGTTCTTCAGATATTTCAATTCAAAATTATTCGCATGATTTTCCACCCAACTGCATTTGACTTGTTTTGGAAGGTGATATTTCTGCAACCAAGCCCCGCAAAAATCTGCGGCTGCCAGTCCTCGAAAGGGATTTCACAGACCTTTCCACTGGTGTACAACTTGTTGTACAATTCACGACTTTACTTTTTTCAACATTTTAGAAAAAAATCAAGGCCCCTTGCCGAAAAAAATTACATTTTCAACAATGTTTCCCAAACCAATCGATAGATACATCAAAAGAAAGGTCTGTTCATTACCTATCCACAGCTGAAGGCAAAAAGTATCTGTGGCATCTGGTTCTTGAGATATTTCAATTCAAAATTATTCCCATGATTTTCCACCCAACTGCATTTGACTTGTTTTGGATGGTGATATCTCTGCAACCAAGCCCCGCAAAAATCTGCGGCTGCCAGTCCTCGAAAGGGATTTCGCAGACCTTTCCACTGGTGTACAACTTGTTGTACAATTCACGACTTTACTTTTTTCAACATTTTAGAAAAAAATCAAGGCTAACCCCTTACCGAAAAAAATTACATTTTCAACAATGTTTCCCAAACCCATCGATAGATACATCAAATGAAAGGTCTGTTCAATACCTATCCACAGCTGAGGACAAAAAGTATCTGTGGCATCTGGTTCTTGAGATATTTCAATTCAAAATTATTCCCATGATTTTCCACCCAACTGCATTTGACTTGTTTTGGATGGTGATATCTCTGCAACCAAGCCCCGCAAAAATCTGCGGCTGCCAGTCCTCGAAAGGGATTTCGCAGACCTTTCCACTGGTGTACAACTTGTTGTACAATTCACGACTTTACTTTTTTCAACATTTTAGAAAAAAATCAAGGCTAACCCCTTGCCGAAAAAAATTACATTTTCAACAATGTTTCCCAAACAAATCGATAGATACATCAAATGAAAGGTCTGTTCAATACCTATCCACAGCTGGGGCCAAAAAGTATCTGTGGCATCTGGTTCTTGAGATATTTCAATTCAAAATTATTCCCATGATTTTCCACCCAACTGCATTTGACTTGTTTTGGATGGTGATATCTCTGCAACCAAGCCCCGCAAAAATCTGTGGCTACCAGTCCTCGAAAGGGATTTCACAGACCTTTCCACTGGTGTACAACTTGTTGTACAATTCACGAATTTACTTTTTTCAACATTTTAGAAAAAAATCAAGGCTAACTAACCCCTTGCCGAAAAAAATTACATTTTCAACAATGTTTCCCAAACCAATCGATAGATACATCAAAAGAAAGGTGTGTTCATTACCTATCCACAGCTGAAGGCAAAAAGTATCTGTGGCATCTGGTTCTTGAGATATTTCAATTCAAAATTATTCCCATGATTTTCCACCCAACTGCATTTGACTTGTTTTGGATGGTGATATCTCTGCAACCAAGCCCCGCAAAAATCTACGGCTGCCAGTCCTCGAAAGGGATTTCGGAGACCTTTCCACTGGTGTACAACTTGTTGTACAATTCACGACTTTACTTTTTTCAACATTTTAGAAAAAAATCAAGGCTAACCCCTTGCCGAAAAAAATTACATTTTCAACAATGTTTCCCAAACAAATCGATAGATACATCAAATGAAAGGTCTGTTCAATACCTATCCACAGCTGGGGCCAAAAAGTATCTGTGGCATCTGGTTCTTGAGATATTTCAATTCAAAATTATTCCCATGATTTTCCACCCAACTGCATTTGACTTGTTTTGGATGGTGATATCTCTGCAACCAAGCCCCGCAAAAATCTGTGGCTACCAGTCCTCGGAAGGGATTTCACAGACCTTTCCACTGGTGTACAACTTGTTGTACAATTCACGAATTTACTTTTTTCAACATTTTAGAAAAAAATCAAGGCTAACTAACCCCTTGCCGAAAAAAATTACATTTTCAACAATGTTCCCCAAACCAATCGATAGATACATCAAATGAAAGGTCTGTTCAATACCTATCCACAGCTGAGGACAAAAAGTATCTGTGGCATCTGGTTCTTGAGATATTTCAATTCAAAATTATTCCCATGATTTTCCACCCAACTGCATTTGACTTGTTCTGCAACCAAGCCCCGCGAAAATCTGTGGCTACCAGTCCTCGAAAGGGATTTCACAGACTTTTCCACTGGTGTACAACTTGTTGTACAATTCACGACTTTACTTTTTTCAACATTTTAGAAAAAAATCAAGGCTAACCCCTTGCCGAAAAAAATTACATTTTCAACAATGTGTCCCAAACCCATCGATAGATACATCAAAAGAAGGGCCTGTTCAATACCTATCCACAGCTGAAGACAAAAAGTATCTGTGACATCTGGTTCTTGAGATATTTCAATTCAAAATTATTCGCATGATTTTCCACCCAACTGCATTTGACTTGATTTGGACGGTGATATCTCTGCAACCAAGCCCCGCAAAAATCTGCGGCTGCCAGTCCTCGAAAGGATTTCACAGACCTTTGTACTGGTGTACAACTTATTGTACAATTCACGAGATTACTTTTTTCAACATTTAAGAAAACAATCAAGGCTAACCCCTTGCCGAAAAAAATTACATTTTCAACAATGTTTCCCAAACCAATCGATAGATACATCAAATGAAAGGTCTGTTCAATACCTATCCACAGCTGAGGACAAAAAGTATCTGTGGCATCTGGTTCTTGAGATATTTCAATTCAAAATTATTCCCATGATTTTCCACCCAACTGCATTTGACTTGTTTTGGATGGTGATATCTCTGCAACCAAGCCCCGCAAAAATCTGTGGCTACCAGTCCTCGAAAGGGATTTCACAGACTTTTCCACTGGTGTACAACTTGTTGTACAATTCACGACTTTACTTTTTTCAACATTTTAGAAAAAAATCAAGGCTAACCCCTTGCCGAAAAAAATTACATTTTCAACAATGTGTCCCAAACCCATCGATAGATACATCAAAAGAAAGGCCTGTTCAATACCTATCCACAGCTGAAGACAAAAAGTATCTGTGACATCTGGTTCTTGAGATATTTCAATTCAAAATTATTCGCATGATTTTCCACCCAACTGCATTTGACTTGTTTTGGATGGTGATATTTCTGCAACCAAGCCCCGCAAAAATCTGCGGCTGCCAGTCCTCGAAAGGGATTTCGCAGATCTTTCCACTGGTGTACAACTTGTTGTACAATTCACGACTTTACTTTTTTCAACATTTTAGAAAAAAATCAAGGCTAACCCCTTGCCGAAAAAAATTACATTTTCAACAATGTTTCCCAAACCCATCGATAGATACATCAAATGAAAGGTCTGTTCAATACCTATCCACAGCTGAGGACAAAAAGTATCTGTGGCATCTGGTTCTTGAGATATTTCAATTCAAAATTATTCCCATGATTTTCCACCCAACTGCATTTGACTTGTTTTGGATGGTGATATCTCTGCAACCAAGCCCCGCAAAAATCTGCGGCTGCCAGTCCTCGAAAGGGATTTCACAGACCTTTCCACTGGTGTACAACTTGTTGTACAATTCACGACTTTACTTTTTTCAACATTTTAGAAAAAAATCAAGGCTAACCCCTTGCCGAAAAAAATTACATTTTCAACAATGTTTCCCAAACCCATCGATAGATACATCAAATGAAAGGTCTGTTCAATACCTATCCACAGCTGAGGACAAAAAGTATCTGTGGCATCTGGTTCTTGAGATATTTCAATTCAAAATTATTCCCATGATTTTCCACCCAACTGCATTTGACTTGTTCTGCAACCAAGCCCCGCAAAAATCTGCTGCTGCCAGTCCTCGAAAGGGATTTCACAGACCTTTCCACTGGTGTACAACTTGTTGTACAATTCACGACTTTACTTTTTTCAACATTTTAGAAAAAAATCAAGGCTAACCCCTTGCCGAAAAAAATTACATTTTCAACAATGTTTCCCAAACAAATCGATAGATACATCAAATGAAAGGTCTGTTCAATACCTATCCACAGCTGGGGCCAAAAAGTATCTGTGGCATCTGGTTCTTGAGATATTTCAATTCAAAATTATTCCCATGATTTTCCACCCAACTGCATTTGACTTGTTTTGGATGGTGATATCTCTGCAACCAAGCCCCGCAAAAATCTGTGGCTACCAGTCCTCGAAAGGGATTTCACAGACCTTTCCACTGGTGTACAACTTGTTGTACAATTCAAGACTTTACTTTTTTCAACATTTTAGAAAAAAATCAAGGCTCGAAAAAAATTACATTTTCAACAATGTTTCCCAAACAAATCGATAGATACATCAAAAGAAAGGTCTGTTCATTACCTATCCACAGCTGAAGGCAAAAAGTATCCATGGCATCTGGTTCTTGAGATATTTCAATTCAAAATTATTCCCATGATTTTCCACCCAACTGCATTTGACTTGTTTTGGATGGTGATATCTCTGCAACCAAGCCCCGCGAAAATCTGTGGCTACCAGTCCTCGAAAGGGATTTCACAGACTTTTCCACTGGTGTACAACTTGTTGTACAATTCACGACTTTACTTTTTTCAACATTTTAGAAAAAAATCAAGGCTAACCCCTTGCCGAAAAAAATTACATTTTCAACAATGTGTCCCAAACCCATCGATAGATACATCAAAAGAAGGGCCTGTTCAATACCTATCCACAGCTGAAGACAAAAAGTATCTGTGACATCTGGTTCTTGAGATATTTCAATTCAAAATTATTCGCATGATTTTCCACCCAACTGCATTTGACTTGATTTGGACGGTGATATCTCTGCAACCAAGCCCCGCAAAAATCTGCGGCTGCCAGTCCTCGAAAGGGATTTCACAGACCTTTGTACTGGTGTACAACTTATTGTACAATTCACGAGATTACTTTTTTCAACATTTAAGAAAACAATCAAGGCTAACCCCTTGCCGAAAAAAATTACATTTTCAACAATGTTTCCCAAACCAATCGATTGATAAATCAAATGAAAGGTCTGTTCAATACCTATCCACAGCTGAGGACAAAAAGTATCTGTGGCATCTGGTTCTTGAGATATTTCAATTCAAAATTATTCCCATGATTTTCCACCCAACTGCATTTGACTTGTTTTGGATGGTGATATCTCTGCAACCAAGCCCCGCAAAAATCTGTGGCTACCAGTCCTCGAAAGGGATTTCACAGACTTTTCCACTGGTGTACAACTTGTTGTACAATTCACGACTTTACTTTTTTCAACATTTTAGAAAAAAATCAAGGCTAACCCCTTGCCGAAAAAAATTACATTTTCAACAATGTGTCCCAAACCCATCGATAGATACATCAAAAGAAAGGCCTGTTCAATACCTATCCACAGCTGAAGACAAAAGTATCTGTGACATCTGGTTCTTGAGATATTTCAATTCAAAATTATTCGCATGATTTTCCACCCAACTGCATTTGACTTGTTTTGGATGGTGATATTTCTGCAACCAAGCCCCGCAAAAATCTGCGGCTGCCAGTCCTCGAAAGGGATTTCGCAGATCTTTCCACTGGTGTACAACTTGTTGTACAATTCACGACTTTACTTTTTTCAACATTTTAGAAAAAAATCAAGGCTAACCCCTTGCCGAAAAAAATTACATTTTCAACAATGTTTCCCAAACCCATCGATAGATACATCAAATGAAAGGTCTGTTCAATACCTATCCACAGCTGAGGACAAAAAGTATCTGTGGCATCTGGTTCTTGAGATATTTCAATTCAAAATTATTCCCATGATTTTCCACCCAACTGCATTTGACTTGTTTTGGATGGTGATATCTCTGCAACCAAGCCCCGCAAAAATCTGCGGCTGCCAGTCCTCGAAAGGGATTTCACAGACCTTTCCACTGGTGTACAACTTGTTGTACAATTCACGACTTTACTTTTTTCAACATTTTAGAAAAAAATCAAGGCTAACCCCTTGCCGAAAAAAATTACATTTTCAACAATGTTTCCCAAACCCATCGATAGATACATCAAATGAAAGGTCTGTTCAATACCTATCCACAGCTGAGGACAAAAAGTATCTGTGGCATCTGGTTCTTGAGATATTTCAATTCAAAATTATTCCCATGATTTTCCACCCAACTGCATTTGACTTGTTTTGGATGGTGATATCTCTGCAACCAAGCCCCGCAAAAATCTGCGGCTGCCAGTCCTCGAAAGGGATTTCACAGACCTTTCCACTGGTGTACAACTTGTTGTACAATTCACGACTTTACTTTTTTCAACATTTTAGAAAAAAATCAAGGCTAACCCCTTGCCGAAAAAAATTACATTTTCAACAATGTGTCCCAAACCCATCGATAGATACATCAAAAGAAAGGCCTGTTCAATACCTATCCACAGCTGAAGACAAAAAGTATCTGTGACATCTGGTTCTTGAGATATTTCAATTCAAAATTATTCGCATGATTTTCCACCCAACTGCATTTGACTTGTTTTGGATGGTGATATTTCTGCAACCAAGCCCCGCAAAAATCTGCGGCGGCCAGTCCTCGAAAGGGATTTCGCAGACCTTTCCACTGGTGTACAACTTGTTGTACAATTCACGAGATTACTTTTTTCAACATTTAAGAAAACAATCAAGGCTAACCCCTTGCCGAAAAAAATTACATTTTCAACAATGTTTCCCAAACCAATCGATAGATACATCAAATGAAAGGTCTGTTCAATACCTATCCACAGCTGAGGACAAAAAGTATCTGTGGCATCTGGTTCTTGAGATATTTCAATTCAAAATTATTCCCATGATTTTCCACCCAACTGCATTTGACTTGTTTTGGATGGTGATATCTCTGCAACCAAGCCCCGCAAAAATCTGTGGCTACCAGTCCTCGAAAGGGATTTCACAGACCTTTCCACTGGTGTACAACTTGTTGTACAATTCACGACTTTACTTTTTTCAACATTTTAGAAAAAAATCAAGGCTAACCCCTTGCCGAAAAAAATTACATTTTCAACAATGTTTCCCAAACCCATCGATAGATACATCAAATGAAAGGTCTGTTCAATACCTATCCACAGCTGAGGACAAAAAGTATATGTGGCATCTGGTTCTTGAGATATTTCAATTCAAAATTATTCCCATGATTTTCCACCCAAATGCATTTGACTTGTTTTGGATGGTGATATCTCTGCAACCAAGCCCCGTAAAAATCTGCGGCTGCCAGTCCTCGAAAGGGATTTCACAGACCTTTCCACTGGTGTACAACTTGTTGTACAATTCACGACTTTACCTTTTTCAACATTTTAGAAAAAAATCAAGGCTAACTAACCCCTTGCCGAAAAAAATTACATTTTCAACAATGTTTCCCAAACCAATCGATAGATACATCAAATGAAAGGTCTGTTCAATACCTATCCACAGCTGAAGGCAAAAAGTATCCGTGGCATCTGGTTCTCAATTCAAAATTATTCGCATGATTTTCCACCCAACTGCATTTGACTTGTTTTGGATGGTGATATCTCTGCAACCAAACCCCGCAAAAATCTGCGGCGGGCAGTGCTCGAAAGGGATTTCGTAGACCTATCCATTAGTGTACAACTTGTTGTATAATTCTTGACTTCAATTTTTTCGACATTTAAAAAAAATTACATTTTCAAAAATGTTCCCCAAACCCATCAACATACACATCAAAAGAAAGGTGTGTTCAAATCCTATCAACGGCTGGGGACAAAAAGGATTTCAGAGACCTTTCTATTGGTGTATAATCACAGGGAGTATGCTATGTTCTATTTTAAATACAATATAGAATGTTCGATTCGGAAACTTATTCTGCAAGGTAAAATCATGTTTTGGTATTGTCTTCTTTCAATCGCCAACAATTCTTCTTCATCTGCCGTTCTGGAAGCAGTTGATGGACTATTTTCCAATAATAATAATTTTCTCGCAACCTTTTAATTAAAAAAATATTTTTATACAACACGAAATTAAGAATAATTTTTGAGAGACGATGATGCAACAAAATATGTTACAAATTTGAATTTAAGAGAAAACTCTCAAGTTTGCTCTCTCAACTTTTACTATTTTCGGAAGTGGAGAAAACCAGAAGTTAATCAACTCCAGAGTTGAAGTTTGGAAAGTTGAAACTGTCAACTTTGAGTGAAGAAAAACAAAATCACAGGTTAAAAATAAAAATCCTCAAGTTGAGTTCAACTTGTAGCGAAGAAATTGGCCCCAGTATTGCTACCTCCACTCCACATTTCGACATAAATAGTCGCATTACTGCTGACGGTGTTTAATTATTCAATTGTTTGTAACTGTTCCATGATTGAACGAAGCATAGTGTGTCTGCAACTAGCCCTTGAATGAACGTTAAACAAAAAAAAATCACAAGCACCATACACGAAATAACAATTAATGTCCTGCGAATAAAAAGAGTGAATACTTTTACACAAAAATAATCTGCTACAATTACACTGCCTTGCATGGATTTTCTGACATGAAGTATTTTTTCTAGGTTTAATTACCTAATAAATTAGAATTATATAATTGCTCACAATAACGAGGGTGTCTAGCACGTCACATTTATAACTTATATGATGAGTGAAATCCATACTTCATACATAAATCGGTAGAGTACCTTCGTTTTAAATTTTAATGAAAGTTCAGTTAAAAGCTTATTTGAGTTGCTATAGGTGTAGCTACATTAAATTTTAATTTACACATTGTGATTAACCTTTAAGCAATTGATTATATACACATATGTCGTAGGCTTATCGCCTAAGTTCGTAATACTCAAATAGGAAATTGATGTTATGACGTCACGGTTTAAAATTGTTTTTTGGTCATAATGAAGACCAACAAAATTACGTCAAATATAATAATTTTCGAATGCCAAAAACGCTCAAATCGATAACTGACATATCGCGCAAAGATTTCTTTCGTTTAACTTGAGATGTAGGTACTATAGGGCAAGTTTTGCATTTGAAAAAAAAAATCGAACTCGAGATTTTAATCAAACTTGGGTAAAGTGGGTACCGCAATTCCGTTAGTTTGTCTCTCTGCCTGTCTGTATGTCTGTCTGTAGAACGATCTACAGCCTACACGCCTGAACCGATTTTGTTCAAACTTGGTGGTTAGGTGTTTTGGGTGATTGTCCAAAATAGATTTTTGAATCGTTGTTTTAGCTCCAAAAATAACGGTACTTTCCATACAAATTTGTCTACCATCTCATTATATCGAAAATGGCTCTAACGATTTTGATAAAAATAAAATTTAGTGTGTGCACACTTTTGGTATAACTTAAATTTTGGTAAAACATTTTTTTCACATACTTTGTTACTAACGGTATCTGCTACGCAAGCATTTTTTTTTTTATTTTTGACTTTCTCATAAGCGGCTACACGGATTTTGAGAAAAAATGTATATATGATGTCCTTCGAATTATAAAGAATACTGCATAACAAAATTTTGAAAAATGTGATTGATTTAAAAAAAATGTTTTTTTGAAAGTTCAATATTTCGAAAACTTATGGGTAATTCTTTATTAAAATTAGTTTTTAAGTTAATATTATTAAATATTTAAAACGGTCATACCAATTTTCTTTTTTAGAAAATAAGTTAAAGAAATTTGGTTAGTATATACAAAATTAATTAAAAAAGACTTTAAAATATATTTACCCACAATTTCACAGTGCGAGCTTAAACTCCACTTTTGGTTGAAACTTCAGATCATTCGGTTTCACAGTGTCGTTTAAACATTGAACTGAGTTTAGTTTATAGTTTATGTTAACCGAGATTATTCTGCCGTTTAAAATTCAGTTCACCGTTTGTATTTTTTTTTTTCAGAAAATATTATGAACAAATAAAATTGGTGATTTTGAATATTATTTTATTTATTATTCTCGTTGTTTCGCGTGTTTTTTTATGTCAAAGAGAGAAAGGGAGGACGAGGCAAGAAAAATACCACCAATTATTTTTCTTTTTCATAAAATGTAGAGACGCCAACATTCAAACTCCTACTCAACTGGCATCAAAAACCATCAGCATCAGGAAGACTCGTCAACTTTCGGTCTAACCAGGCCAAACACATAATCATCAACACAGCTTTGAACCTGATACACAAGGTCTTCACGTTCAACTTCACCCCGAAAATGATAAAACCGTCACCAAAATTCTCAAAGAAAATGGGTATTCAGAGCAACTCATTAAGAGTTTAATACTTCGGCAAAAATACAAAACCTCAGCAAATAAAGAAGATACTGCTAAAAAAGGTATTTACAAGAGTATAGTGTTTGTTGCCAAACTTGGGGAAAGCTTCAAGGAAATTATTTCCAAGAAAGCAAACGAAATTCAAGTGGCATATAAATCACATAACAACCTAGCACCTATTTTTACGCATTTAAAAGTCAAAACTGATAAAGAAAAATATACTGATGTGATTTACAAAATCAATTGTCTGGGAAACAAAGATGAGGCGTGTGACCTTTGTTATGTAGGAACAACAAAACAATTCTTAAAGCAAATAATGGCGACTCACAAATCCGACCTTAACCGTGACAACGCAGAAAAAACAGAACTTGCCACACACAGTATTGAAAAAGGCCACAAACCGGATTTCGATGGCGTGAAAATTCTGCAAAGGGAAAGCCACATTTCAAAACGCTACACTCTGGAAACCATTCATATTTTGAACACCGCCAACACAATGAATAGGAAACAGGACACTCAAAATATATCCTCTGTATATTCCTCTCTCGCTTCCTCAAAAAAACGCTAAATATCAAATGATTTTTGACAAAACTTCACCAACCGAAGCGCTTTTAATTTATTTATTCGTTTTTTGTTTATAAATATTAATTTATATTTCTTCGTTTTTGTGTTTTCTTTTTTTACAAAAATTGTACATTTTAACGTAAGTTATTAACCATAATAATTTCTGTTGTTATTTACATACATGTTGGGTGCTTTCATAAACGCATGCTTGCGAAATTCCGAAGAATGCATAGCATTCATAAATGCAAATGATGAATTTCAGAGTTTCATAAATGCAAAACGCAAATATTTGCAGCAAAAATGCGCAAATATAAAATTTCACATGCATTCCGATTTTTTCTTAAAGAAAGAGACAGTATGGTGTAAACGGTGATATACCTACCCGTACTGTTCACATCTGTCCAAATTTCCGATAGAAAATTCAAAGTTGAGCTCAAAATTAAAAATATACATTAGAATTGTGTCTGGTTCACAGGAAAATGAAGCAAATCAGAGAAAGTATTCATAAATGCATAATAAAATGCATGCGCAAATAATTTTTCTGACATTAATATGATCGCAACTGATCGCATGTAAACAAAGCAATCATGCATTTATGAAAGCACCCGTTATCTTTAATTGTGTTTATATACTTTTTTGAATAAAGATCCCCTGACGAGGACAGCAATTCCTGTCGAAACGTTGGGAACAAATCAATGCAACTTTGTTTCATTGCCAATTCCATTGTTGGTCACTGGAATTGGCAATGAAACAAAGTTGCATCCACCTATAAATAAAAATGTAGTAAAGCGAAGTTCACCTGAGCTGAAGATCAGATTTCACTGTGAAACAAACCGTACGAATTAAACCAACAATTTAAGCTCAGTTTAAGGTTCAGTTGATCTTAAGTTTAAGCTAGCACTGTCAAACTGGGGTTAGTCGTTTCTATTGACAATGTTTGTATTCGATGTGATTGATTATTAGAGCAAGTACGTGCGATACAGTAGTGCATTTTATTTTATTTAAGAATTATGACAATATGGTTTGAAGATCCCAAGCCTTTGCTGTTCTCGCTGCTCCTTAACATTGAGATTGTGACCCAAAGTCTAGATTTATATGTTCACGTAATATTTCAAAGCCTTGACTCTCTGAACTAAAAACGAAGCCTTAATCTGTCCAAATCTTGTCAGGCTTTACGACTGTCAACAAAAATTCTGTCAGAACGGAAACAACAACGTTGAAATAAGATTTTCGATGAATGTATTGACGGTGTGGTGTCCCAGTGATGCTCAAATTCATGTAAAACATATTTTTTAACCTTACATTACTTTATGTAAAAGTATTTGACCATAGCTTCCATCTAAGCGGCAATACAATGACTTTTAAGGTAAGGTGTGATATTCTGAAAAAAACATTATACCAAAAAACTATTTCAAATCTTTCGTAAACAACGAACGTATGACAGTTTTGGTCCACTGCGTATATTCGGCTTTGACCAACAATCAATTTCATTACCTCATTATCGAAAAACTGTTCAAATATTTCGCTCTCTGATTTTATCTTTTCTTTTACTTTGGATAAATTTTCTAAATAGTGGACAGTTTCGTCAACTTCAGTATAATAAACCTCATGTTTTGAACATTTTAGAGCATTATCCTGAGACTCAACTCTGGCTGAGCTTTCTTTCCTTAGATAAGCAAATGGAATATCGTATTCGCTTTCATATCCATCGTTGACTTTGATCTCCACTGCTCCTGGGATGGTCGAGCAAGTCATCGTCACATATATCCTCCCCGTCCGTTTGAATACCAACATCCAGTGGGATATCATAAACAGCGATTAGATTTGCGTAGCGCGTACCATAAAAGCTGTTGCAGGTATTCATTGACAACCCCATTTCTCTGCAAAACCAGTGAGAACAAAAAATTAACACGGTTTTGGCCTCAATTGAGTACACAAGTTTTGTAGACCACTTACATCGAACAAAAAATTTGTGGACAATGTAGTTCTTTGGCAAAAAATCTATTGAACAGAGTTGGTTATTCACAAATTAGCCGACACTGTACATTTTAACTAACATTTTACTGTCGCAAAACACACAAAACTGCTTAAAACAAAAAATGCACGACACAAAAGTTGACCAAATTATTTGAAAATGGCTTGCAACTTCAACGAAACTCTTCCGAATAACAAAAAGACATGTCCATGCTTGCTTTCAAATCGAAAGAAATTAAATTTAGAGCCTATTTTTCAAAAAAAAAAAATATAACTGAAATTTTCAAAAATACGGTACTCAACTAAGTCGTGTTTAGGTTTTTTTTATACACAAAATTCATTAAATTTGTTTCTTAGCGAAAAAAAATTCTTGCGACAATTTTAAACATTTAATAATACAAACTTAAAAACGAAATTGCAAAAAAAAAATAATTGACACGATTTCGAAATTTAAATATTAGTTAAATATTTTTCGAAAATTTTGGTATACAGTATTATAATTATAATTATATATACGAGTAATTCGAAGGACCTTCTATATAAAAATAAAAAATTGATCGAAATCCGTCTAGCAGTTTATGATAAAGTCGAAAATGAAAAATTGTTTGTATGGGAGGTACCGTTAATAACAAAATATGTAAAGAAATGTTTGACCAAAATGTAGACTATTAGAGCCGTTTTCGAAACGATCAAGATGGTATAACAAATTTTATGGCAAGTACCGTTATTTTTGAGTACAGGTGGCGCACGAATCGTGCTACAATAAGAAATTTAAATAACTTTTATTTTAATCGATGTATTTCATTAATTATTTTTTACGGGATTGAAAATTAAATTTTATTTTAAATAACTAATTGTTTTAAAAGATGATAGACCGCAAATGACCTCCAAACTCATCCACGCATATGCGGCACCTGATCAGAAAATTGTTGATTGCGGCCTGAAGGGTTGAAATTGGGATCGCCTCAATTATTGTTGGACTAATAGATTAATGGACTGCTTCAATTCAGTCAAATTCCTGGGTTTCGTTTTGTACTTCCTGCTTGACATCACACCATAAACAAAGTCTGGTGCAGTCAGGTCAGGCGACCTTGGGGACCAGCGGAAAGTGCAGTTTCTGGATATCAATTTGCTTGGGAATTTTCGTTGGAGCTCCGCCTTAACTTTTGTGGCTACGTGTGCACTTTCTCCATCTTGTTGAAAGCAAATCCGACTGAAAGGGATACGTCTTCGGCGAAGTTCTGGGTAAAAAAACTCCTTCAATATCTTTAAATAACGGTCCTCATTGACAGTTTGTGTTACACCGTTTTCTTCAAAGAAGTATGGTCCGACAATGCACCTTGATGAAACAGCTCACCACACAGTGACTCGTTCTGGGTGTAGTTCCGTCTCATGGAGTATTTGTGGATTATTTTCACTACATATACGGCAATTTTGCTTGTAATATTGCCGTTTAAGTCTTAATGGGCCTCATCACACATGTACAAACAATTTATCAATGTGTTGTCTTCTTCGACCATTGCAATTATTTTTTGGCAAAATTCCAAGCGAACAGGCATATCATGAAGGTTTATCTTGCTTGTAATTTATACTTTGTTCGGAAACAAGTTTAAGTCATCATGAAGTATCCGTTGTAATGACCGTCTGCTAACTCCAATTTGGCCCGATAAGTTTCGAGTCGAAACACTTGGATTTGCCTGTATTGCCGATGCAACAGTCACGATTCTATCCTGAACCCGAACATTGGAATCTCGATGGCACGGTCTTCGTTGGATGCTTCCAGGTTCGGCAAACATGTTCACCAGCCTCATAATGGTCCATCTACTCGGGGGAGTACCGCCAAACTCCAGCATAAATTCCCTTTTGGCTGAAATGACGGACTGCAAAGAATGCACACCACTAGTTTGGCACAGTGGATTTGAGAACCAGGTATTGACCGTCTCATTTTAACCCATGGGTAGCATCCAAATAAAATTGGAGGTAAAGAAAGGTATGCGCCTAACGTGGGGATCGAACCAACACGTCTAAATTAGCAATCAAGCACTTTGTCCACTGCTCCATTGCCACCCACAAGTTGATGTTGTCCCATAAATTCTTAAAAAAAAAAAGATATTAGCACATATTAAATTTGTTTTATTTCAAGGCTTCTAGGTATACAATGTTAGCCGTTTTAGCATTTTCATGAAGAAGTAAAAACTGTTTATTTTTTGAGCCTACTCTTGAAAGTGTAACATATAGTTGACGATGCGAAAAAACATTTTCTCTGTGATCGACCACAATGAATTGAAATGATTGACCCTGAGCTTTGTTGATTGTCATGCAAAAACATGGTTTTACTGGAAAATGTAGACGTCTGAATCGAAAGGGAAGATCTGTTGGTATCATTGGTATCCTGGAAATAAGTGCATGAGTTCCTACTGCAGATCCGGTAAGAATTTGAAATTGTATCTATTACATTTTTGCAAAGCTTTTTGACTTTTAGGCGTGTGCCATTGCATAGGTTTGGGGGACTGAAATTTCTTATTAGTATAATCGATGTGCCAACTTTTAAATTCAATTGGAAGGATGGAAGACCTGCAGAGTTGAGAGAATTGAGAAATTCTTGACGGTAGTTTACTAAGTCATTGTCATCGACAGCACTGTCAATTGCTTAGTATTGATATGACTCTGTTTTTAAACTTAGGAGCACATACATAATTATTTATTTCATCCACTGAACTATTTTTTGGTGACACAATAGCTCTTCCGCAAAACCAAGAAAACGGTATCGATTGCAAAGAGTTCAAGTCTCCATAGACGCACTGAATAACTTATTGTGTGTTGTGAATGATTTTTCCGAAACGTTCGTTTAATTGAATTATATTATCTGAGCTTCAGATAGTATATTTTCCATCACCAATTTCTATCAGAAGAGATGCCAACTCAGCACTGTCAGTGTTTTTAGTAAGCTCTACTCTCATTTGGTTTGAAGTTTAAGTTTTTGGACACTTTTCCAAATGAAAGATGATTTAGGGCAAGCTTTTATGATATCAGCCCGAGTCCCCTTGGAAATAATTGGCACTTTTGACGAAAATATCCAAACAAAACCATTGTTACTCCACCCATAAGCTTCAATGAATAAGACCTTAAATCTTTTTCGGCTTTTATATGTGCTTTATTACTCAAGACGCAGAGAGAAAAAAGAAAGAATAAACGCAAATAATTATGTCCTTTACTACACACATATTCAAAATTAAAACATATATGTTTAATTTTGAATATGTGTATAAATACTTTCTCTTCCTTAGTTAATCGATGAGCTAACAATTTAGTACACAGAAATTCAGAAGCAAATAAACAAAAGAAAATGTAAACAAATACGGATCGATAATGAAATGAAATTGAACAACCCAGTCATAACGATTGGATCGAATTCATAGTTGCAAGGATACAAAAATTTAATAAATATATAATTGTAAATACATTTATTTCTCAGCTTTTAAGTGCAGTTAGGAAATGATTTAGGTCCTAAAATTTGCATAAAACTATTGACTTCTTACAAAAAATCTCAGTTTTGTAAAAGATCAAGCAGGCTTAAGAGCGTAAGTGATCAACTTCGACAAAAAAGTGTACTATTTTTTTTTTAAGTTAATAATCTAATTTAACAAACAAAAAATATCCTAAGACATACTTAAGAGAATAAATTATAAAATTTGTTTCAAGTAAATTGGTTGAATACTTTTTGAGATTACCCGTGACATAAGTAATAATTGTTTCGTCTTTATATAATAGTAAGGATAGATTAGACCTCGATTTGTTTTTATTTCTTAAGACATATTTGCGCAAAATTTTAAACGATTTAGTAAAATGTTAAAGCCACTTTTAGCAATTTACTAAGCTAAAAAGATCATTGAGCTAATTTTAACCGATTTTAACATTTTACTAAAGTTAAAATCACGGAATGGCTACTTTAACTTCTAGCAATTTGCTGAATCCATGATGGTATCTGATAGTATATCAGCCTTGCACGCGGGGTGCTCAGGTTCGAGTCCTGCTGGTGTACAATTTTTTTTTTTTTTTCAATTAAATAATGAAAATAGAAATAACTAATACCTTTTTAGAGCACATGTTGGGTTTTCATCAACATATAATTAATTTACAACGCATAACAACAATAATTGTGTTCGTGCTCAGCTTTCTGCTAATTAGCAATTTAGTAGTTTAGAAAAGGCTTAAAAATTTTGAAATAGTTATTCAATCAATAGGCACTTAGGAAATTGCTAACAAGTAAATTGTTAAGCCCTTAACAATGGGTTGTTTAAAATTGTGCGCCATTGATTTTCAAATACAATATAAATTACATGGCTTTAGTTAAAATGAATTGAAAAAGAAGTAAAGAACAGACATTGATTTGAGAACTGTGTTTTTATCTCAATATCTCGCTTTTAACAAGTTAGGCAACCAACGAGATTCTTTTGAAAATGGAACCTGAGTATAGTTGGTTTTATATTATGTAAGCCTTTGGTCGGCAAAATATCATTTTGTCGGATTCTGCAAAACCACCAGGGTTCTTCATCAATTGGATTTTATGCTTCACCGAACAACTAATAAAAATAAATGTATTAATCATCTAAAACATTTTTTATATTTCGAAACTGATGAATAAAAAAATCCATTGAAAAATCAAAAACACATTTTATGTAACACAAAAAATCCTTTTCACTAAAACTGATTTCCAATAAATCCAAATTCACTTATTTTGGTAATCAATCTAAGCAAAAAAAAAATGTGCGGAAGGTAAACTTTAAACTAAGCACTTCATCAATTTATAAAACTTCAATCCACCTGATTGCAGGGTTGGTCGTGTCAGTGAGTCGGTTGGTCGGCAGGTCGGTTCTATAAAGTCCTATATGTACTCCCTAAATGCCTTTGCCAAATATTGGCTTACGTAAGCTACCAACCTATAGAAATTGCTTCCAAAAAAATATTTCATTCGAATTTTTCCATTCTAAAAAAAATTCACGTAAACATGCATACATATAAATATAAGAGAAAAAAAACCTTGTTCAATTCAGCAGAAAATCCCATTTTACTTTTTACATGGTTGAATTGAATTCGGGGTTAAACCTGTGGCAAGGTGAGGAAACTATACCTACCGAACGCTCATACTCACCACTCGAGTTCCGGCTATGTTTACAGAGTATAGTACGTTATAATATAGGTTTTCGCCTCACCCTCGGCCAAAGGGTAATTTTCTATTGAAAATATTATTGCCAGTTGATCAAACAGTGCCTAATATACTTTATTCGAAAAAACTTTAGCCGCACATCAAATTATAAAGTTTTCGGGTTTTTGAAGGGAGCCACACAGGGGGCGGAGTACGATAGTTGCTACTCAACAAAGTTTGACTAAAGTTTTAAGGGCTTGTTTCAAGTATTAGAAAACTGGCCAATCAATATCAACATCGTTCTTCTAAATTAAGTTCACTTCCTGTGTTTTTTTTTTTTAATTTTTCGTCCATGTATGTATGCTTAGTTTGTTGGTAAAGTTGGCCCACCTAACGATCCCCCCAATTGCTTTTGGATAATGGCCTGGATTTAAGTGAAGTGAGAATAAGGCTCCAAGAATGACCGCGTATTATATTTAATAATTGCTGGAACTTAAGAACTCTGCTTTTGGAAGCCACTTTCTAAGATTGTGGGGGTACTTGTTCGAAATCTTCAGAGTGTAATAAAAAAAGATATATTCTTTTGGATGGATTTTAGGTCTCAGGAACCGTCGAGGGCACTTAAAGAAGGTAAGTATAGTCATGTTTTTTATTTAATAGGTGGTGGTGAGATTAAGTGGGAGTTTTTATAGCCTGAAAGGGATGAATTCGTAAAAGAAAATTGATGACTATTTCAACTATAGGTACTCGTAAAGATGTTGATTCGAATAAAATGAGAGAGAGAAGGGAAGAGCATTGTTTGATGGGTCATATGAGAGAATTGTGGTATTTTGAAGTGATAACTTTTTAAGGGAGTGTAACTCGGACGTAACGCGTTACGGTGCCAGTCTGTCTGGCTTCGCTTTCTTTCACCTACGGAGAACTTTTGAAATTAATTAAGATAACGACACACTTTCAATATTAAATAGTTCAACTTGAATTAGTTTAAGTTATCGGGCGTCCCAAAACACACATGCTTTGTTTTATTTATTTAAATTCAGGAGCAATGGTTTTATGCCAAAACCAGAACGAAAGGCTGTATGAGAGGCACTTCTAATGAGACGACTCATATATCGTATTGGCCTACTATACAGCAGTTTGACGAATGAATGTATAAGATTATTAGCAGATGTCTGGACTTTTTCACTTTCACTTTTTCACATTTAGTGATATTCTAATTAGTTGTGTTTTTTTCCAAACATAAGCAAAATAAAAAAATTTTAGCAAGTTTAATTATGAGTGCAATAAAGGGGCTTTGATTACCCTTGAAATAATTAAGTAAATTATTCCACATTCGTGTTGAACAGCTAAACAAATAATCTCATTTATTTGCAATAGATCCGAAGTTGTGCTCAAGCGTGAACTGATGAACATTTCCAGGTTGAGAGTATTACGGTTGAATAATTTAAGGCGAAGAATGCAAATGGATATTGCATTAGAATATTTGGCATGAAAATACCGGAAATATAATGGAGGATGTTTGTGGTGCATTTTATAGTTTATCACATTACATTTTTCAGGGCTGTATTTTGAATTCAGTCCAAGAGGTCTTGCGTCCATTTATTTTTGTTTTTTTTTTATATAATTTTGCACCCGCTCAAGATTATGAATACACTTTATATGATTTAACACAGACGTGGACATCCGGTGAAAGAAGGATAGGAAAGATGTGTGGCGCGATGCTCTGAGACTAGAACTGGTTGTTGTCTCAGATGTATCTCCAGGGATGGCGACTAATGCGGAGAGAATTGCCGTGTCTTATTTATGTATGTCTCGTATAATTCGCATTATTTTATTTATTTAGTTGTCATATTTATAGGTATGCTAGTTTACTCAATCACATGTTGTTAGTGTTATGCTTAACAGCATGAAATAATCGTTTTATTACAATTTTTAGAATTGTTTTTTAATGGAATATAAGAAGTCAAAGACAACGGCAGGAATTGAACCTGCTACCTAGCAACCACGAGGTTGACAGGCGAGCACACAACTATCGCGACACGGCCACCCCCCCCCCCCCCCCACAACAAAAACAAACTACGCTGCAGGCTATTCTTTTTTTCAACTGAGTAAACTAAACGAGTAACTTTGAATGAGGATGAAATAGTATTTAGTATTTAGTAGGTATTGGCCTTGGAACATTGTTGCATCCTTGTTTGATCTCATTGCGAATTTGCCATTGGCCTATTAGAATGCGCTATTTATAAAAATTTTAAAGAGTTTTGGATTTGCAGATTTACGATCCTAAACTCAACCAAAATGTTTTATTATCTAAAATGTTCGTCATTTTTTAACCAAATTTAGGTTTTTTCTTGCGATTTTTGAAGTAGGTGCCAAAATTTTATTTTCCAAATTTGTACCTACTTAAAAATTCTGTATTACAAACTTTATCGATACAAAAAAATTTGCTTATTTTATGTTAGGCATAGGTTGAAATGGTGTACGCATAAACAACTAAGCTCGGCCGTAAATTTAGAGCTGAAATAAGCCATTTTTACAATATATTCTGAAAATATAAAAATGTACATGCATATATGTATAATAAATCAGAATGGGGTACATTCTTAAGGCTTCTTGGCGGTCATTCATCATGAAAACAAATAAAGTAAGGTCGTTGTTGTTACAGTCCGCTATTATAAACTATAAGTTCTAACTAAAAGCTACATTTTACAGTGTCAATATCTTTCAGAAATTCGCTCAGTAAATCGCTGTCGTTATCGTTATCCACCCACAAATACACAAATTCACTTTGTTATAGACCGAGCAGGAAATTTCGACATCAATGAATTTTTTTGGTGAATTCATCAATGGATTCATCGACTATTTCCATCGATAAGCTGATGATTTCATAAGAAAACGGTTACGCATTTTTTTATCAGTTAACTAAATTCAAATGAATTGAATGCTTACAATTCACTACAATTTCAGTTACAAAATCATAAATGATGTTTCCACTGATGAAGAGTAATACATATGTAGTTTCATGAGTTCGCAAATGGTGTTTGGTTATCTGCGGTGGTTGTTCTGTTTTCTTCCCGAGAACAAAAAAAAAATTGCAAACAAAAAAAAATAAAAAAATAAATTTCTCTGCATGGGAAGAGCGATGAGCGACAAACATTGCGTTTTTTTCCACCTGCCCCGAAAAATGCGCTCAGTCATCAGTCTTCGTTGATCATTCATGACATGAGTTCGTGTTTTTTTTATAGAGAAAGTGAAAAAAATTTTATAAACCAGAATTTCCAGTTTTGTTCGCGATCATTATCATCATTTAACACATGAAAAGAAGTTAATTTTTTTTTATCAAAATGTTTTTTTTTTTGTTCAGAAATTGTATTGAGCCAGCTAGGTTTCAACATTAACCTTAAGATATTTGGCGACTGGTGCGTATTTCTTCGACAAAATTTAAAAACGCTAACATTTCTTTTAGCGCATTATACTCAATACGTAATGCTACTGAAAGTGCAAAACCTACGCGGCAGAATTAACAATATGAATTGCTAAGACCGACATCAGATCAAATTTAAAAGAATCAATTTATTGATAAGGTTTACTTTCGCTTCAAGATTTTATCAACACTACATTTTAATTATTTTTAGCTAAACGTATTTTTTTCTTAATTGAATGTTTATATTATTGAATAATCGTCGAATTAATAAAATGATGTTTGGTGGTATAACATACATCTACAAAGTTTCTGTTTCGGTAAAAAACATATTTCCTTTTTCACAGAAAACTGACACTTTCATGTTATTTAATGCATACAAAATGAGGAAAAAAGAAGTAGGTATCATACGGGCTTTACCTAGTGATTTCATAATTGAACATTCATGGCATTTTTCATCATATAAAATTCATACCTATGCGAATTAACGAGTTACATTAACAGAGTGAATTAATG
Organism: Philhelius pedissequus; assembly: GCA_910595825.1. Lineage (NCBI taxonomy): Eukaryota > Metazoa > Arthropoda > Insecta > Diptera > Syrphidae > Philhelius > Philhelius pedissequus. Next base: position 55,215,010 of record OU343160.1, read on the forward strand.
GATGAGCATTCATGCCATTTTCACCTGCGGAATAAGCATCTAGTGATTTCACAGCTTAACGTTTATGCCATTTTTCATCACATATAATTTGCTTATGAATAAACTATTTACCCATACTTCGTGATTTCACTGTTAAATATTCACTTCGTAAGTCGTGAAAGCCTAATTCGTCGATGTTTTCATACCAAATTCGTGGGGTGTAGCTTCCACTCATAATTTGGAAGAGCTCTCTAATATTTCAGGAATTAACATATCGAAATTCGTCAATGCCTCCAAATGACTTGATTGATTCAGAGGACACAGGTTTATATCGAAAAAGAGTGACTACACTCCGGGTAACACAATGGATCTACAATGATCTAAGTGTGACGATAACGTCATCAATTGTCAGCCCAATTACCTAACTTAACCTTCCACTCATTAATGAAAATTTGGTGATTCATGCATGAATTTTTTGAAATTTCCTAATGATATGTTCATCACACACGCTCCGCCGAGTTCGCATCATATATGGTTTCTCGGGACTGTTGATACGACCAACTGAACTAAACTAAACTAAAAAAAAATTATAAAAAACTGAAGTAATTTCGTCCTTTCAAAAATTAGTCCTTTAATTTAATTTTCAGCTTTTAAGAAAGTTCGAACATGAAAAAAGATCATGTTTGAAGTATTTATAATAAAACGCAAATGTATGTCGTTGGTTCTGATCAAATCCAGGAAATCTTTGAAATAAAACAAAGAAATACGTTTTTAATTATATTTATGTGATTTATTTAAATTCATTTAGTTTTTTTTTGTATATTCTCACGATTTATTTTAAAATTTAATTTTAATTTTTATTTACAATTTTTGTTATGCCATTGTTCAAGTAATATATATTGAGTTCTTGTGTTTCTTTTTTGTTGTTAAAATATATATTTATTAAAGTGATTTTTCTTTCCATAAATTTAATAAGTATTAAATTTAACATTTATCCATTTATGCATTTTGTTGTTTTTTTTTTTTGTTTTTTTTAAATATTTTTAATTATTCGTGAACAACAACATTTATATAACAATCAATTTTATTTCTCCCCTGTTTGTAATTTTTTATTTCTTAGTATTTCGCTTATTACATTTTTACTGTTTCATATTTCGCCGTAAAATTCCTACTAAAAAAGGATTGTTTCATTATTTTTACAATGTTTTAAAAAAATCGTTTTTCTTTTATTGAATGAATGTCTTGTTATTTTTTAATTTAGCATTTTCACGAATTATGAGATATGGAAATTTTGTTTTATTTATTTGTTATTTTGTTTGATTTTACTTCACATATACATTTATTATCATTTAATGCAACAAGTCGAATAACTTCAGAAGACGGAAATGTATTATATATAAAAAAACTAATTAAATAACAATAAATCTGTGATTGATTTAAAATCTAAATATTTACATCAACAGAAAAATAAATCGTTTAACGAAATTTCATGCTTAGAGGAGATCACAAACTTTAATATAGCTTAATGGCTATAGCTTAATATTTTTGAATACATATACATTATAAATAAAAATCAATAAAGAATGACTTTAGTAATACATGTTGGTTCTCTGATTAATGATATTGTACCAGAAGTTAAATGATTTTATGTAGAAAATTAAAAGAAAACGTGATAAAATAATACGAATGTTTTTTTTTTCTTCTGCTTTTACATCTACAAATTTAATTGAGGATTAATTTTTGCTTAGATACTATATAAATAAATAGATTTGTGTAGATGAAGATTATTATCTATACAAATTTTATAAATATGCATTAACTTTAAAATAATTAAATATGTACCTATTTATTTTTACACAAAAACATTTTAAAAATTTAAAACTACTTACTTTAGGCATGTTATATTTTTTTTAAAATTTTTTTTCAAGAAATATACAGTCAAAAAATGATTTTTATTTTAAAGTTATTTAATTTTCTTCTTTTTTTAACAAAAACAACAAAAAATGGTTGTACAAAAATTTGGAACTATTTACTAACTTAAATTACTTGTTGAACAACTAACTTAAATTTTTTTTCTATCTTTTATTTATATATATATATTAAATCCGGATATTCAACACCTTTATTTTTGTTTTAATTTATTTGAACTAAAAGTAGTCTTATATTTTCTAGTTTTTTATCTAGGGCCTTATCATTTTAATTTAATATATTACAGTATTTCTTCCTAAGTGAAAAAGATGTGTCTGAAAATTGAAATAAGAACAAAAAAAAAAAACAATAATATTAATTTACTTTCAAAAAAATTCAGAAAAAAATACATATTTATAAATTTTTTTTTAATATGCTTACCTGAATGTAACGGTATTTAATAAAATACATGGAACCAATAAACTTTCTAATATCGTTGCAATTCGATCGGCAGAAGATGTTAATTCGTCGATGTTTTCATACCAAATTCGTGGGGTGTAGCTTCCACTCATAATTTGGAAGAGCTCTCTAATATTTCAGGAATTAACATATCGAAATTCGTCAATGCCTCCAAATGACTTGATTGATTCAGAGGACACAGGTTTATATCGAAAAAGAGTGACTACACTCCGGGTAACACAATGGATCTACAATGATCTAAGTGTGACGATAACGTCATCAATTGTCAGCCCAATTACCTAACTTAACCTTCCACTCATTAATGAAAATTTGGTGATTCATGCATGAATTTTTTGAAATTTCCTAATGATATGTTCATCACACACGCTCCGCCGAGTTCGCATCATATATGGTTTCTCGGGACTGTTGATACGACCAACTGAACTAAACTAAACTAAAAAAAAATTATAAAAAACTGAAGTAATTTCGTCCTTTCAAAAATTAGTCCTTTAATTTAATTTTCAGCTTTTAAGAAAGTTCGAACATGAAAAAAGATCATGTTTGAAGTATTTATAATAAAACGCAAATGTATGTCGTTGGTTCTGATCAAATCCAGGAAATCTTTGAAATAAAACAAAGAAATACGTTTTTAATTATATTTATGTGATTTATTTAAATTCATTTAGTTTTTTTTTGTATATTCTCACGATTTATTTTAAAATTTAATTTTAATTTTTATTTACAATTTTTGTTATGCCATTGTTCAAGTAATATATATTGAGTTCTTGTGTTTCTTTTTTGTTGTTGAAATATATATTTATTAAAGTGATTTTTCTTTCCATAAATTTAATAAGTATTAAATTTAACATTTATCCATTTATGCATTTTGTTGTTTTTTTTTTTTTGTTTTTTTTAAATATTTTTAATTATTCGTGAACAACAACATTTATATAACAATCAATTTTATTTCTCCCCTGTTTGTAATTTTTTATTTCTTAGTATTTCGCTTATTACATTTTTACTGTTTCATATTTCGCCGTAAAATTCCTACTAAAAAAGGATTGTTTCATTATTTTTACAATGTTTTAAAAAAATCGTTTTTCTTTTATTGAATGAATGTCTTGTTATTTTTTAATTTAGCATTTTCACGAATTATGAGATATGGAAATTTTGTTTTATTTATTTGTTATTTTGTTTGATTTTACTTCACATATACATTTATTATCATTTAATGCAACAAGTCGAATAACTTCAGAAGACGGAAATGTATTATATATAAAAAAACTAATTAAATAACAATAAATCTGTGATTGATTTAAAATCTAAATATTTACATCAACAGAAAAATAAATCGTTTAACGAAATTTCATGCTTAGAGGAGATCACAAACTTTAATATAGCTTAATGGCTATAGCTTAATATTTTTGAATACATATACATTATAAATAAAAATCAATAAAGAATGACTTTAGTAATACATGTTGGTTCTCTGATTAATGATATTGTACCAGAAGTTAAATGATTTTATGTAGAAAATTAAAAGAAAACGTGATAAAATAATACGAATGTTTTTTTTTTCTTCTGCTTTTACATCTACAAATTTAATTGAGGATTAATTTTTGCTTAGATACTATATAAATAAATAGATTTGTGTAGATGAAGATTATTATCTATACAAATTTTATAAATATGCATTAACTTTAAAATAATTAAATATGTACCTATTTATTTTTACACAAAAACATTTTAAAAATTTAAAACTACTTACTTTAGGCATGTTATATTTTTTTTAAAATTTTTTTTCAAGAAATATACAGTCAAAAAATGATTTTTATTTTAAAGTTATTTAATTTTCTTCTTTTTTTAACAAAAACAACAAAAAATGGTTGTACAAAAATTTGGAACTATTTACTAACTTAAATTACTTGTTGAACAACTAACTTAAATTTTTTTTCTATCTTTTATTTATATATATATATTAAATCCGGATATTCAACACCTTTATTTTTGTTTTAATTTATTTGAACTAAAAGTAGTCTTATATTTTCTAGTTTTTTATCTAGGGCCTTATCATTTTAATTTAATATATTACAGTATTTCTTCCTAAGTGAAAAAGATGTGTCTGAAAATTGAAATAAGAACAAAAAAAAAAAACAATAATATTAATTTACTTTCAAAAAAATTCAGAAAAAAATACATATTTATAAATTTTTTTTTAATATGCTTACCTGAATGTAACGGTATTTAATAAAATACATGGAACCAATAAACTTTCTAATATCGTTGCAATTCGATCGGCAGAAGATGTTTTTCGTCGGGAAATAGCTGCCATATTATCTCCTGTAAATAAATTATAATTAATGTTACTTCTTACATAATAAATGGTGTTTTTAATTTATTGATTAATTTTATTTTATTTCAAAGGTATTTGTAGATGAAAAATAAACTACTAAAATATATATCGTAATCGTTTGTGTTAATGAAAAATAGCAATAATAGTAATGCGTCATCGATACCCAATCTATGTTTAAAATGGGCAATCCATAAAAAGTCGTACACATACTTATATTTATATATCAGAAAATTCGCCAAATGTGTTAAGAGATAGTTGCGATTGATTGATGTTCAATTACACACTTTGATTCCGTCTTGCTTTCGAAATAATACAGGGTGTTTATTTTCAAACATATACAAATCCAATTTTTGGGTTCATTGCCTCTTTGGTTGACTGAAAACGTTGCAGCAGACGAACAATGAAATAACTCCTTTTACTGATGATAATCAAAGCAAGCGATCCAGAGATGATCGGAAGCTTCACCAGACGAACGACCCAAAAAATCTTCAGGACCAGTCATGATTTCCAACTATATGTCATGATACTATTTCTCACGATCCTATTCAACAACTGCATCAACAACTGCTTTTTTCCGAAAAGATGGAAGAAGCGAAGATAGTACCAATACCGAAGAAAGTAGATAGGGGCAGCGTTTCAGGATATCGTCCCATATCTATACTAATTGAGGCACTTATTCTTCGGCAGTTGAAGACATTCTGCACCGCTAACCCGATCATTCCGGATATGCAGTTCGGATTTCGGGAGCCACATTCAACCTTAGATCCACTTAGATCCATTCTTGAGATTCAGGTTGCTGTTGGCTGCTTCTTGGATATTGAGACAACATTCGACAGCATCTGGATACAGGGGCTCGTACAGAAACTAACCATTTTTAATTTTCTAAGTACACTAATTAAAATAACTTTTAGCTCAACAACCAAAAGCATCAGAGCAGGAGTTGCCCAAGGATCGAAGCTAGGTCCATACCTCTACAATATTTTCACACCGGATCAGCCCCAACCAAACAATTCTATGAATTTGGTCTATGCGACGACTCGCTAACATATGCCAAATCTATGTATCCAGTTATTGCAGCCCGAAGAGTAGAAGAACATGTGAGACGCCTGTGGGAATTCTACACAAAACGGGGCATCAAAGTCAACTCAGCCAAATCCGAGCTGGTTTGCTTCAGAAGACCAGGGGGCATCGGAACACGCCGTCAGCCACAATTTGCCGAAGTATTATTATCAATCTGCCCGACGGGTCACAACTAAGAACCAAGCCAACTGTGAAATATCTGGGTATCAATTTCAAAGAGGGGTTTCGTTTCAACCCGTACGTGACAGCTACCCTAAAAAGGGCAAATTTCGCTTTTCACCGAATACACTCCCTAATGCGGAATTGGAATGAAATCAGCCAGCTTATTTATAAGCAGCTTCTCAGGCCCATTATCACATATTGTTTTCCTGCATGGTTTACTGTATCCAAAACCAGCAGGAGAAGGCTTGATATGTTTGAGGGGGAAAATTCTCCGGATCTGCACGGGACTCCAGCGACGACAAAAGCACTTCAGCACCAAACGACTTTTCGAGGCGTCCTGAATGGTACCCCTCGACAAGTACATGATCAGTGCTGCCAAAAGACGGACGAGCAACCTAATCAACCACCCAAACACCCTAGTGAATAGCATGACCAGCGAAGAGAGATACCCCGAGGCAAGATATCTGGATGTGACACCGCTACTGGACGAAGGACTTATTTATATTAACGACGACGAAGCAATCCAATTCTACTAGGACGCAGCGTCAAACTACCACTGTGGCTAGATGCCACATTAACCACCACATCACCAGAAAACAGCCGGGTTTGAACAACCCGAGATTATCCACATAGGTTTTAGTAATAAGTACATGAAATTCAAGGACAATTTTTTGTATTAATTTTAACAAAAGATTAAAACAATGTATAATTTTAGCCCCTTAAGTCCTAAAACAAATTAAAATATCAATGTAATATAAGTAACGTAAAATAGAATTAAGAGCCAGTTGTATATATGTCAGTTCAATAAACATTATTATTTACACCAAGAATTGATGGCTTCGCCAACGCCTGCCAACCCACACCCAGGTACGACCAAACGCCACTCCAACTGAGGAGTACAAAATGCTGGCGGTGTCGGAGGATCTCCTCGCTCGTATGTTCAGCCTCCCAAAGTTCACTTTGGTGAACATCCAATATAAAAGAAAAGTCTTGTGGTTGAATGATCAAAGACCGTAGTTTTATGACAAAACGATATTAAAAATGATTACTTCAAAAAAATGGCGACGAAAGACGTAGCCCACATAATGTAAAATAAATACAAATGATGCAACTAATGAGGCGTCTAAGCTATTGCACAGCCGAGTTAAGAATGCCCGCCATATGGTCAGGCACAGACGACCTGATCTTTTTTTACAATTCGAGGAGCACCGACAAATAGTTGTGTATACAGGTTGGTACTCTCCTATTTGGTTGATTGGGTCTATTCATGTTGGGTAAATGGTTCGCATTCAACTTTTAATTGCGGGGTGTTTACACGCGAAGGTAGTGTCCGCCACACTTCTGACATAATCCGACCGGCTCACTTTTTAAATTATTAGTACACAATAATTTTGCTTGATATGGGTCCATTGTGCTGATTTGTTAACGTAATCATAAACATTCATTAGTTTCTTTAAGTGGTTCTCAAAAAAAATAATCAAAAGCAGATCAAACAAAATATTTTGGACGACCAAGTTAAAGGTTATTTAAGCTAAAACATATATCTACACACATAGGATATATCTGGGAACGAAAAATAGGTACGTATTTGTATAATCTTATGTGAATATCTTCGCTCCCAATACAATATGCTTACTGAAATACCCATATTTATAAAATAAATTTTCGATAGGACACAGCATCCAATATAATTGGCGCCTAAATGTCTTGTACAGTGTTCATAATGTCTATTGAAATGGTAAAATCATTAGATTACGAATTTGTCAGTTATTATTAATTTTGATAATTCTTCATTTGTGTTAATATTTTAAAACATCGATTTTGCATTTTATCTGTGAAATAAAGATGTAACTATACCTATGTGTATGACGGTACAAAGCTTGGAGCTTGAAATTTAACAGTGATTAGAAGAATTTTCACAGATCATGGCTAACAGGCTGTTCATTTTCCTATTTTTTTTTGCTCAATTTTTAAGACACAAGAGAAAAATCAAAAGACCGACCGACGCTTGTTGCGTCCACTTTGGGTAACGTCGGTCGCTACTTTACTATGAATCCACCAACTGGTTTCAATAGTACAGCTATAGGTTACACAAAGCTTTTGCCAAAATCGACCATCTGCATTGCGAGCGGTTAAAGAGTATGGTAATATCATATACTTTTCACATAATGTATAATTTAGGGCTGACAACGTGACGAGAGTCCTTTAAAAGCACCCGAGACAAGGCCGAGACGAGAACGAGACGAGACCGTATTTTTAGTACGGAGATCCGACGAGAGTCTCGCTGGTCTCGGTGATCTCGGCGTAAAAATTAAAATCTTACCCCAAAACGTTTTGAAAAAAGTATTATCCAAATGTGAAAATAAAGTATGTTGCCTAACTGCCAATCCATGAACTGTCAAAATACATTGAAGGTGCCCCGATTTAAATCGATTAGGCAACAAACTATAATTAGATGTTTGGATAACATTTTGTTTCCAAACGTCACCCATTTTTCTTACCAACAAAATGCTGAGATACCGTACTCTATCTTTGCAATCTGGATACTGCGTCTTATCTTCTTATCTTTTTACTACCAAAAAACGCGACAGAAACTAAGACTAAGGATGAGACCAAGACCGAGACCTAGACAAGACGGCACATCAAAATTTTCTCGAGAAAAAAGCGAGATCAAGACCGAGAAGAGACTATAGACTGAATTTTTTCTATTTTGACGAGACCGAGACGAGACTAACAAAAGCCCAGCCCTAATTATGCTTAGATTATTAAAGTATTTATTGTGCCTGCAGATAAAGTGAATCCAAGCTGACATCTTGGAGATAAAAATGAACTCTTTTCCATAGAAGTATATATACAGTTCTATAAGGTTATAATAATGTTTGGAATTTAAATTTAAATAATAGGATTTTTCTTTCTAATACAAAAATTTTGCACTGACGTAAATAAATCATTATGTAATATACAAATGTTGTAAAAAAAAAGAAAACATCAAATTGGAAAATACACGGAAAATTTTCAAAATATACAAATATTTTATTAAACGAATTCGGTATATCTGTTATCAATCACTTTGGTCTTTATAATTTTATAGATTAATGACATTTTTATTTAATTCACGTCGGAAAACATTTAAATAAGCACACAGAAATCTCCATTTCCTTATATTATTATAGGCAGTATAAGTAAATTTCTGTTCATTCTATAGAATATAGATGAAGAATATTAGCCTTACAATTATTCATAAATTTCTATTTAATCTTTTAAGGACCAATTTTTCAATAGTCGGTTTAGCAGTCAGTTAATACAATCATATTCTTCAGATAGACCAAAAATCAGTTTTTCAATAGTCAGATACAACTTAGTCTAGGAATAAAGTAATCTGCTCCTTTTAGAACGGTATAATGAGTTATCTGAGGAATAAAATAAGTAGCTATTTTCGATGTCAAAAACTTTTTGAAATATTATTGCTTTGAAATAAACGTTAAACAAAAATTAAATTCTGTGAAAAGTTCGATACTCGAAATAAGTGACGTTCAAATTTAATCATTCTATAGATTGTTTTTTCTTGATTGAAAAATTCGATGTTGTTATCGGGTTGTTTAATAGTCAAGTAAGTTTATTCCTATGGCAACTGTCTGGATGTTTATCTGGAGATTGAAAAATCGGCTCTAAGTACATAATAAAATAACTTTGATTATAAAAAAAAATCTGTAACCGATGTCGTAAGCTTTGCATGCGTAAATGAGTACATCGACTCAACGCAAGAAACCTTAGAACCGAGTACACCATCCACAAGTAATCCAAGTGCAACAACATTAACTCACCGGTACTGTTTGAGAGTGAGAGCTAAAAAACAAAAAAACAATAACTTAGACAACATCCATCAAACGTCAGTCTTAATCCCGTGACCACCACGAAGTATAAAACTTCTTCCAAATGTCGGGTAAAAATAAATTTGAAAATATTTCTAACATTTAACGCGGTAAGTTCCGAAAAATGCAAACTTTATGTAATTTTGATTAAGTTAATGTAACAGGGTATAGAAGTTTAGAAGAAGATTATACAATCTTTACTTGAATATAGCTAAAAGTTAAGGAAAGATCGTCGTTTCTAAGTTAACCCCAAGAAACTGTGTCCGATTATCCTTATTATTTAATAAGGTTCTTACAATCTTACAATTTCATTATAATCTTAAACTAAGTACTTCGGTATTTCATATAATTGCCCACGATTTCACTCAGAAGGAGACAGCAGTGAAGACAAGACGGTGTATACGAATCGAATTCTACTCCAGGGCTAATCAGAGTTTTGTTACCCGAAATGTTAACGCTTTACACGAAAATGGAACACGTTTGCACCATAATAAGGTATCGGACGGAATTGATCAAAAAGATGGCCACCACTTATGATCAATTGTAAACTTACTCCTCAGTAAAACCCAATCCAGACTATAGTCCGCTTCGAGTATATAAATTTCGCGTCAAATCGTCATTTCTTACATCTTTTAGTTATATGTATTGTCTGGCATGACGCAGTGTGAATTGTGAGAACAACGAATGAAATTTCTATACCCACATTGCTGTCGTCGTAGTAATGTGATTTACTGAAATTGAGTCGGTGGGTGGTGGGTAGCTCTGGCTGGTATGTTACGATTGACTTGCGATGTGTGTTAGGGTAGTGTAACTGTCGTATGGTGTTGCCTAATCTGTGGTGACGGTGGTGGATTGGGTAGAGATACTGATGTAACGCTTCCTTTTAAAATATAAACTCGCATAGAGTTCCGGGCCCTTGCCAAAGGTTAACATTGGAAAACTCCTATCTGGTACACTATGCCCTCATCAATTTTTTTTTTCGTAGTATTTCTTTTTTCTGTACTTCAGATTAATATCGATTCATTAAAGCTGAAGACAGGTATAGCTATAAGCTTCTCTGATTTACTCAGGGAAAATAATAAAATACTGGTTCTATCTATAATGGATTTGGCGAAATGTATATAACTGCACCTCGCTTAAACTAAACACCATTTTTGTAGTCTCTCCATGTACAAACAATCTTTTCTCTGAAATAGAAAAAAATCTATAATAATTTTCTCGGTACTCTCAGCTTATGTGCTCACTTTAATTAAAAAACCTTATCTATCGATATCTAATGAAAAATAAAATTGATATCAAATTATTTCATTTCCCTCAAATTATGAAGGCTGTAAATTTCAATACTCCCGCATAATAAAATTACTTCTAAGCAATTTGACGCGGAAATGCATTTAACAACCCCAGTCATCCGGTGTTTAGATTATTTTCCATGTATAGATAGGTATTCTACTCGTACATACATGTATATATATATAACTATACTACTATACAATATGCTTAGATAGTGGTTGTCGATAAATAATTTCAGGAACCATTCCCAGAGCAATTAAATGTCTGAAAGCCTTTAGCGCTGTGTCCCTCAGCAACTACCCTATTTTAATTATTCTCGTGTGGACTGGGCCTGTTTCAACAAACAAGGACGATGTTGAAACGGTAAATCTTTGAGTTTGTGGTTCATAAAACTATATATCGACAAATATTCATGAGCTGGTTTTACTTTGTTCTCTCCTTTACGGGTATCTCTATGCAAAAAAAAAAAAAAATACAAAAAAAAAATCCAAAAGCTAGGTGTCCTCAGGGATCTTATCATACTTTTCATCTTGGTTTTTCATCGTATCATCTTTTGCAATCATTTTTGCTGCGCCCTGTAATCCAGCTCCGGACTTTTTCCTCTTAGCCTCTCTTAGGGTTAAAAAGGGAAAAAAGTATTTGCCAACTATTTTTCCATTAAAATAAATTTTCAGTTTTTAACTTTTCTCCCATTCCTTTGTATCAGTGTCCTTATAGATATCCTTAGCAAAGGCGGATAGCAAATAAGGTTTAAAAGTACTCGTATAAAGACAAGAGTGGAGTAGTAAGTATGAGAACTTGGATTGTGTTTTTGTGTGATTTTGGGGGAAAAAAGGTTCAAAATGCTCAAGTAATCAGCACAGAGCAGTTCAAATTCAATAAATTTTTTTTACGGTTATAACGTTTTTATCTTACATTTCTTTGTTTTTTTTTGTGATTGACTTTCGAAAAAGTATGCAAAAGAAAGAAATAGAAAAAAGGGAACTTTATTAATAATTAAATGGTTTTGTTTTAATTGCAATACTTTTTTGATACTAAGATATTGTTGGAATGTGGGCGGCTTATGTCTCTCAGTAAAATAAAGTTTCTTCTGATGAACATTTTGTATTGCTGTAGGTATACCAAATTCGAAGCTCTTTTACCTTTTTTTATATGGAGGGGTACAGAAAAAGTCCAAGTGTTTGAAATTGTTAATTAAGGATTTTAAGGAAGTTATTTTATAGCTGTTCATAGTTCAAATTGTCAATTTTTTAATCTAAAAGTTTGAAATATTTTAAATTACCATATATGTTGAACATCTTATACTTTGAATCCTAACGGATCGGACTTTATGGGGAAGACACCGAGTGTGTCAGAATGTACCGATGTATGATGACTTTATACTTACTTCCCTTGCTAATAACGTGCAGCCTAGCCAGATCGTAAAATCCAGCTTTGGAAAATATATATTTTTTTTTTGATACTCAGTGCGAAATCTAGACTCTACTTCTTAGAAATATATTAATACCTCTTGTGGCTATGAAAAATCATTATATCTCCTCTTAACTTAGCTTTACTTAACCATTGCCTGCAAACCTAGTGTCTGACTTCTGACTCTGAAAATTCTGAGCTTAAAGAAATTATACAGAATTTCACTTGGACTTGATAATAAATAATACTTAGGTTAGGGTAGTGCAAAAAAAAAATTAATTTAACAAGAAATATTTTAACTATATTATTATCAGCGAAATATACAATAGTCTCATTAGAAAAATTGCACCAGAATTTTTCCAGAATTTTTTTCTAGCTCAAAATTAGAAAATGGAGTAGAATTTTGTTTTAAAAATAAGTCAAAAATATTAGAAATTATGGCAGATAGTGTGGAACAAGAGCCTGAAAGCAATATGGAAATTAAGCCAGAAAATTAGTATATCCTGGCATAGTTTCCAAATAACGTTTTGGTAAAAAAGCCATAAAATGTTTTATGGTGTTTTCAAGCAGGACGAAAGGGGTCCGTTGGGACGCAGCCACATGACATATTTAGAAATCTTTATTAAAACATAAAATAGATTTCAAATGGAAGCAATACATTTTAAAAACCTAGAAACAAAATTCGAACTTGTGTGAAGAGTTTTTTTGCAATAAGATTCGAGCCGAGCTTTTTATACTTAATTGCAAAAAAAACACTTCACACAATGCCTGAAATTTTTTCTGGCTTTTTTTCAGTTTTTATTATTTCTTTAAATGTAAAAAACGCCAGAATTTTTTTTGGAAAAAAGGCCAGAAATTTGGGAAAGATTATCAGAAAACTTTGGTTTTTTTTTCTATGAAAAAAGACCAGAATTTTGTATGAAGAATTTCTTGGCGTTTTTTACTTCCATCCCTTTGTGAAGGATAAAGTAGGGTGAACAATTTTTTAACTTTAGCAAAAGAAGTGAATACATTTCAAACAAATTTTTTTGTTTGCATTAGTGAAGTGTTTGTGGCGGCAAAAGTATTTGACGCCAGGTGTTCAATAAAAAAAAAACGATAATTAAATGAAAAAAGAACGTATCTAATCGTGTTATTTGGAAGAAGAGAAAACAGAAGGGCTGTCAAAAGCTGAATATGGAACCCCGAAACCTCGGGATATATTATGGTACCGGTGCCATTTCCCCAGCTTCAACTTTTAAACATATATTATATACTTAAAAAAAAAAAAACTTTAAAGAGGTTAAAAGTGAAAACGGTGCTTAAAAAGATAAAATATCTTAAAATTAATAACAACGCTGGCGCTAAAGTCAGTAGATCAGATGACGTAAAATGTCATTTCATGATAAATCAGATAAACCCGAAAATTTCGTCGGGCTGTGGCGAGGATATGGTCTAACAACCAAACACCCGATAAGTAGACTAAGTGCATAATATGTAAAATTTGGTCTCATGAATAATACACGCCTTTTAACAACACATGCAATAAATTTGGCAAGCAAACCTACAATAAAAAGCAGGGTGCCACATCACCCTCAAGCTGATGTCATGTCATCCTTCATTTATTTAGTTTTTTTTTTTTATGTTTTTTTCATTTTTTCAAAACAAACATTTGAAACGGACTGTAAGTTCTACTAATTGTTTGTTTGTAAATAAGATTTATTTTTTCCAGTAACAGAAAAATAAAAATGGGTGAAAAATACCCCGACTTTAACCTAAGATTACGCATTTTAAAAGCACTTATTTTATTCTCTTATTTGGTTTTAACTAGCCTTTCCATCATGATGTACATTTGGGAACCCAAAGCATAAAATTTTCGTTCAATGAAGAAAATTATTTTTTTTATGTTCACTTACAGTTTTGCAGAAAATTCCGCAAAAAAAAACTGACATGGATTGTATCTAAGGTAGGAAACAAAAATACATATATTTTCGCTGATACAATTAGACGGTCTAAGTAATCAGCCTTCACGGCACTAAAAAATTAATTTACACTATCTATGAGTTTACACACAAATTTGGTAAAAGTTGCGTCAAAGCATTGACAGTATTTTTATCTATTGAATCGTTTACCCAAAAATAATTTTTTTTTCAAAAAAGTGCATTTTCCCTTCATTTGGCGTTTTGCTATTTAAGGTCAGAACAATGTCTAATTTGTCAAAATATTTGGGTGTCTTTCTTTTTCACTTAGAGCCTTCAGAGCTCCTAATGTGTGTTTCTTTTTGAAGTGAACACTTCTAGAGGCACGTTGTGCATTCTCTGGTAGGGGAAAAAAGTATAGATTCATAAGATGATAAAATCGACATGCTAAAGATGTGAGATATTCATCCATGTTAATAAAATATCGATGTAAAAACAGAAAACACAGATCTATCATTTAAAACATCGATACCAATATAATGTAATTAAGAAGAGGTTGATGCTTCTTCGACTGGCTACTGATCAGGTGATCTCTTTCAAATAAGGAGAAAATAAACAGCAAAATTTCGAGAAAACATGGAAAATAAACAAGTATGGGGATGGCCGTGGCGCGATAGTTGTATGTTCGCCTGTCAACCTCATGGTCACAGGTTCGAACCCTGCTGTAGTCTATTTCCTCTTATTTTTCCTTTAAAAACCAATTCTAAAATAAATGTCATTCAAGGAGTTGCTGGCTTGCTCATTACATGTTGTTTAGGCATAGCGCTAACAACATGTGATTGAGTAAAACTAGTAACCGATAAATATGGTCCCGAATAAAAAAAATAATACGAATTATAAGGGACATAGATAAGCCAAGGAAATTTCTCCGCATTAGTTCAGCCGCCATCGGCGGAGATAAAACCTGAGGCAACAACCACCTACAGTCTCAAAACATCGCGGAACACATATTTCCTATCCTTCTTTCTCTTCCTTAACGCCACGCCCGCGCTGTATTGTATGATTTAAAGGGTAGTAAAGGGTTATCCATTTTGCGGTTTCAAAATTATAGGGCTGGAATTCGACATCTGTTAAATTAAGTTGTTAAGCCAATTTTTTTTTTAAGTTCAAAGCCTAACATTTCCGAAAATGGATAGCTTAACTATCGCACAACGCATACAAATTGTTACAACCTACTATAAAAATGGTGATTCTGCCACAGCCACATATCGTGCTTTAAGAGCAGATTATGTTTAACATAACCGTCCAACTACTTAAGCAATTGTCAAAATTGTGAAGAAAATAGAAGAGACTGGATTGGTTACAGATATTGTAAGGCCCGTGTATCGTCGTTTCGCTCGTGCCACTGAAAATATCGCTGCTGTAAGTGAGGAATTAGGACTGTCTTGCGGCACATTATGGCGTATTTTGCATTTGGATCTACACCTACATCCATATAAAGTCCAGCTTATACAACAACTTAAGCCAGCTGACAATTCACATCGTCGTAGAAATGTCAATTGGGTGCTTGAACAACAGGCGGTGGACGGCGATTTTTCAACAAAATTTTCTTCAGCGACGAAGCACATTTCTCACTCGGTGGGTATGTTAATAAACAAAATTGTCATATTTGGGGTTCGGAGAATCCTCAAGTTATTGAAGAGACACCATAACATCCATAAAAAGTAACTGTTTGGGGCACTCTTTGGTCCGGAGGTGTGATTGGACCTTACTTCTTCGAAAACACCGATGGAACGACTGCCACCGTCAATTCGGAGCGTTATGGTCATGTGATAACCGACTTTTTTTTTGCCTGCTATTGAAGAATACGACTTGGAGAGTATATGGTTTCAACAAGACGGTACCACATGCCACACAACTTGATCGAATATGGCATTATTGCAAGAGACATTTCCTGGCCGCGTAATTTCTGGTCGTGGCGATATCAACTGGCCACCAAAATCATGCGATTTGACACCGCTGGACTTTTATTTGTGGGGCTACGCGAAAGACCGTATTAATGCAGATAAATATTTAACTCTTGAGCACTTCGTCAAGATATGGCTGAGATACCGCCCAATATGTGTCAAAAAGTGGTCGAAAATTACCTCAAAAGGATCGATTCTTGCAACAATTCGCGTGGTAGTTATTTAAATGATGTAGTGTTTCACACATAATGTCAACGTTCAAACTTCATGATAAAAAAGAAATATCATGAAAAAATATATTGAATATGTGTTTTATTTTCTTTTACTTTTGAAACCGCAAAATGGATAACCCATTATAATCCCTTGAGCGCGTGTAGATTATTAGAAAAAACACACCTTCAGCCCAGTTTATAAGCTTATTTTAAAAGTTTTGTAGGAGTTCTTTTAGAACGTTAGGGTACTTTCCGGATAAGGTAATGCAACATCTTGCACCTAAGTAACCAATCTGTAGGTCTCCGCTTTCAGTAGCTCTTTTCCTACCAGATTCCTGAGAAGGGGAGATGGGACACCGAAAAAAGTATTGCCAGATTTAAAAAAAAACACCTGTTATGCACTGTAGTTTAAAATATATTAGACAAATAATTTTGTAACTTAATTATTTCGTTTCCTTTATTTCGCAGACCTCTATGTCAATTTCCCCTTTCTTTCATTTCAATTTTTTAATTTCAATGTCTTATTTAATATAATTGAGAGAACATTATTTAAAACTTACCCTTTGAGACGAAAACGTATATGCTAGCTGGTTCTGTATTACTAGCTGAACATGTATAATTTCCTGAGTCTGCAATTTGTGGTTCTCGTATTATCAATCGACTTTGTGTCCTGGTACCAGGTGTTGTTTCAATTGAAATATCTCGTCTCGCATCATAGTAATTAATAAGCCGATCGTTTTTTTGCCAATAAACATATTGTGGTGGGGTTGGGCTCTGTAAAAATAGTCAAACAAAAAAGAAAAGATCAACAAAATTAAATCCAAAAATTTCAATTAAAATCTAACCCTTTGGCAAAACACCTATTCGGGTGTAAATTTAATCTAAAAGTTATTGATTTCGGTATAAAACAGAAACCAAACATTTATTATGCATGTTTAAATTTTCAATTATAGCCTTGTATACATATTGTACTCGTAGGTAAAGTATACATACGAACTCACAGTGGACACGTTGAATATCGTGGCACAATTCAACATTGGATGTATTTAATGAAAGTGAACCATATGTGGTTGTCGAATTGGTCAGATCTACGAGTATGGTTAGAAGTTAGTCAAGGACAAAATATTCAAACGATAGTCTACCACAAGGTACTTAATTTTATCAAATACACCGACATGCAACTATAATACAACTATTATGTCCTTCCTAACGGATTTTGGTAAAAGATAGGTTTTATTTATATGTGATTTTAAATGTGGGACTGTAAAGGATGGACTGGGGAAATCTATACTTACAGCTAAAAATTTTAAAATAATTTACGATTTCTTGCTTGGCAGTTATTGATTTTTTTGGATAAAATTATATTAATTTTTTAGTTAGGAATATTAAGCTACTAAATTGGAAAACTGAAAAAAAATGAAGGGATCGTTTGATGTGTGACAGCGGCAATTAAAAAAAAAAAACTTAGCCAAATTTTCTACTGTGCATACGGACAACCACCAACATAATGAGTGCCATTTTTCTGTCATTGGAAAATGCCAAACGTAATTTTTTCGCATGTGGTCAAAAGCAGCATATGACTAGGTTGACCATTTTCAAAATAAATTCCTATAAATTTACGGCATATCGCGAACTAACCACTAGTTTATAGTTAGCTATGAAGGCAAATCAGGTTAATATATGAACATTTATTATTAAATAACAATTTACAGGATAAATCGTTGGTATACAAGCAGAATGAACTAAGTCAAAAAACGTAGTGTTGAGCAAATTGATATTAAAGTTTGGCTTAGTCACGAAAATTCTATGCCGATTGTTTTTTTGTCTTTGATCCCACAAAAAACACTATTGGCATAATGACATTAGTTTCCAATAAAAATTTTAATCTTTTGACAGTACAATTTAAAAATTTTGTCAAATCAGTTAAACTAAAAAATATGCTGACTTCGTGCTTTTTAGCAAAACTGATATTGCGATTTTGTATGAAAAATATTAAAAAGCAAAAAACACACCATATTTTTTAATGAATTGAATAGATTTATTTAGTGGGATAATAGAATAAAAAAAATTATAAAGTTAGTAGATTTAGTCAAACAATAGTAGTTATATAGGATATTTTTTTTTCAGTAAAAGTTAATACAATAAAAAAATGAATACGCACTACTCAATGTCTCTTCATTGTGATTATTTGAATTTATTTGCAAGGACAATGATTCAAACCAAGGATGGAAAATTTCGGAAACCACTCTCTTTTTTACACTTCAATTAAATTTTGTTTGAGTTTCGCCTATTTCGGGGGGTTCTTTATATAGGGTTTTCCAATAAGAGGTGTTATTTTGATATTCAAAAAAAATAAATGCGTTGTTGAAGCGTGTATCGTTCCATTTTTCTTAATAGCGTAGTTTCTACTTGTCAAATGTCAAAAAATGACAGCTTCAAAAGTGACAGCTACCGAAATAGCGGGCTATTCAAAATAACACCTCTTATTGGAAAACCCTGTATAATTAAGGCCAGTCTTTTAATGCATAATATTTTGGAAGAGTGTTCCTACCTCTACGAAGAGTCTTAAGAACGTTACTAGTCTTAAAATCGTATTTTAAATTTTATTTAAATTTAAGAACTCTATTGGCTTGTTCGCCAATACAGGTATATGAAAATATAGACAGTTCTACAATATTTTCGGCTAATTGCTTTATGCATTCCCATTTTTAAATAAGAAGATGCATTTATGTATATATTTATTACACATAACACATGGATCTTTCTTCGGTACAAAAAAAAGGGTAAATTATATTCGGTACCAATTCAATTTGATTTTAAAGTCATTCTATAAATTTACAAATGTAGCTTTGCTGACAGTTAAAAAGAATTAAACTCATTAACATAATACAAAAAAGTACTTTAAAAGCAATTATGTGAGCATAAAAAAAATTGAAGAAAAAGAATTAAGTCACATTTATCCCATATATTTAGTTTTTTTTAAATGGCAACCAAAATACACTAAGTCAACTTAGCAGGCGCGAAGCGTCCACGTATATAGATATTAATAGTACTATCATGACGACGAAATTCATCCAACCTGCAATAAGTTCTACTAATCTTCATGGGTTCCACTACCAAATCGGAGGTTAGGTTGGGTTGGTGTACAAAGAAAACCAAATATGAAGAAGAATAGCTTGATAATATATTGCTGAGAGAAATATAGGGTAAAGGCACTAGTATCCGGACAGTGCTCGTGTCCGGACAATTTGTGATTTTTTTGCGATTAATAGGTACTCCATCCTAGTAAATGCGAATAAAACAACAAATTCACATTCTCTGATATATTTCACATTAACATGCAAAGTTTTAAGCAGATAACCTGAATGTTTTAAGAGATATACTTCAATTAAGTGTCCGATATTAGGGGGTGAGGTTGTGAAGTGGTTTTGTCTAAGAAAAAAATAGTGGAAGCATTTGCAAAAATTAAGTTAATTAAGATCTGTTTATTAATTTTATTACAAAAGAAAGTTTTTAGTTTTGAATAAATATGATATATTTTGATAATTAATAAAAAACATAGTCAAAAAGTTTTCTTTTTATATTTTTTAGTGTCGGGAACTGGAGCTAAAATTTAAGATTTTTTCAGTTCCCGGACACAGTGTCCGGATACTGAAAATATAAGGGAAAGGCAAAAATCTTTTTCTAAGGCTCATAAATGGTAGGTTCGGTATATATTTTGTGCCTGAATGAAATAGAATTGCATTTCTCTCTCAATGTTTCAGTACCCGGACAGGGTTAAGTGAATGAATGACAGAGTTACTTGGGTAAAAATATATGTCTCCGGATACTGAAAAATTAGATTCAGTTTCCGGACACCTTTGTTTTTAATGTGATTTTAAGTGTTTTTAGTGTCCTTTAAAATCCATATCTTTTAATGAATGACATCAGAAAACATTTCAAAGGCCTTAGATGGAATAAGGTCAAACCAAATTAGTCTCCGAAAAGATGCAACTAAATATGGTATATCTCATTCATCACTACATGACAGGCTGAAAAACAGAAGTTTAATCGGTGAAAAGAAAACTAAAATGGGTCCAGATCCTTACTTAACAGCTGAGAAGGAGGAATAAATTGCTAAGTGGTAAATGTGGCTTTCCATTAAAAACTGATAACTTTCTGTATAAGCCTAGTACGCTGCTGATGCGAAACGAAAATTTTCGGTGGTCTCCAATAGGAGAGCGAAATGCTAACGAAAATCACAGCGGAAAAATATTTGCGGAGAGTTGTGGTGTAAGCTGTCAAAAAAAGTTGACAAGTTGTAAAAAAAGGAGTTTTGTCACCAAATTACTTTAAATGGAATTTTTTTGTCACCAAATTACTTTTAGATGTAATTCTTATAAAATAATTCTTTGATATAAAAATGGTTCTAGTTACACAAAGAGGATTTAAAATAAAATTCAAAACCGTTTAAATGATCCAAATTAAGCAATTAGTTTTGAATTTATAAACTGGTTTATCTGCCGATTTGATAAAATTTCTATCAATTTTAAGAAAATCAATGAAGTTGGGAGGTAAACCACTCTAAAATTCGAAAACTACGTGCTTCATTGGTATGGTGTAAACGGTTCTAATTTATGGTTTCTTACTAATTCCGGATACCATTTTCAAGTCCAAGATTTATTTAAAAAAAAATATATGTAAAGGAAATTTGGTGACAAAAAAAAAATACATCTAAAAGTAATTTGGTGACAAAACTGCTTTTGGTTTTGTTAATGCTTCCTTTGAAAGTATGAAGTTTTGATTCTAAAAAGATATCGCTCTCCTTTATTGGATAACCCGTTCCGAAGATATAGTCCATTATATTTATAGTCTGATTATATTTTTCAGATTATATATTTCAAAATGAACAGTGAATAGTTTTTGTAGTATATCTTTGGCACGGGTTGTCCAATAAAGGTGAGCGATATCTTTTTAGAATCAGCACTTTATACTTTCAAAGGAAGCATCAACATTTTTTGCAAAGAAGTTGTATTTAAAAAAATAGCTGCAGGAATACGCATACATCATTCTAAATATGCGTATTTCAAGAGTGATTTTTTGCAATAATCCTTCTACCTATAAACTTTTGATGCTGATTTTGAGAGTATCAAGAGTAGATTACAAAAAGTTATCGACCAAGTTTTTAGGATAACCCGTTCCAAAGATACACTCCAAAGTATTTTCAGTTTATATATTCCAAGAGAACAGTGAATACCTTTTGGAATATATCTTTGGAACGGGTTGCATTTTCACTTGTTCATCAGTGAGTTTTCTTAGTGGGTTTGTACTTGACCGCTCTGCTACGCTGCGAATGCTCTTTGATCGATTCCCATTTTAACTATAGATCTTGCTTCCTCTATTAATACCAAAATCGAATGAATAGTTTAAATGCATGGCCTTATATGTCAAATCCAATTGACAAGTGACCAGCTTGCAAGCAGCTTGATTTGCTATCAAATCCACGAGCAGGGCATCTGCCATACGATGGTTCATTTACATTAAAAAACTTCGTCCAGAAAAGAAAAAGAAGGTAGCGATGGCAATGCGAGGTAAGTGATTTGTCATCATCTTCTTTCTATCAACACATCAAAGGACTAGCGAGGTCTTCACCTGAAATTGTAGACTAAATAACAATGTCCATCCCGTGCCGATTTTCACGAAGTAAACATTAAACAGATTATCTTAACTTGAGAAATGAGTTCTGGGGTATGGTATAAAATCGCCAAACAATGAGATCGGAAACAGGCTTTCTAAATAGAGGTGGGTATCGTTTAAGATGGCCTTTTTGCAACCAAACATTATTGTGGTAACGATGATTTCCTTAATTGTCGTCGGTGCAGCGGAAGGCCGCTTACCTTTGGCTTCCGGCCTGGATACATCTTGTGCCGACCAGGTCGGAAATTCATATTCGTACTGACAGTACCGGGCGGTCGATTTGAGTTTTTCTTTGTGGCAATTGAGTTAATTTATGTGTTGAAAGTATGTAGTTAGAAATGGTGAGTGTTTTTTATATTTATATGGTGTAAAAATCGGAGTAACAAATGTATTTTAAAAAATCATGACATGGACAGTTAATTGCAGAACAAACTACTGAATCTTGATTATAATATTTTTATTTAGTAGTCACTTAAAATAAATTAATTTTAAAAGGACATTTTTAATCTAAGCACTAGCACTAGGTATGAGAAAAGTCGATAGTTGGTTATAATCAGCACTCCAAATAAAGATCAGCTATATCTTGTTCGCCGATAAGATATGTGAAGGGTGTGCTTCTTTCCAACTTCCCATTTTCATTTTGCAGATTTAATTTAGTCAATTTTAAAATTGGTTTTGATACAAAATTAGAATTGAATGTATTTTGAATAATTTAATACAGGAAATGCACAGAAAAACCAGACACTAGAGAAAACACAAAGCCAAAGAAAAATCAAATAAGCATTACAAGAGCTTGACTTTTTTTTTATAAAAAAAATGAAATGTCAAAATTTCGCAAGCAATTAATGTGCAGGTCAATTAAATTGAGAACGAAAAGAGTGGAGAATTGTACTAAGAAATCTACTACAGCTATCCACTAAAATTACACATTTCGTCGCTCAGCAGCGTACTGGTAAACGAAAAGTAGAACGAAATTTTTCGTTCATGATTTCGTCATGTCATTTTTGTATGGGATTTTTCGTTTCGCATCAGCAGCGTACTAGGCTATACCGTGAAAATAATAATAAAAGGATTCAAAAAGAAAAACGAAATTCAAGGACGATATACCAGATAAGACATGGTCGCTGGCATTTATGAAACGAAATCGAAGTCTAACTTTGAGAGAAGCTGAAAGCATTAGTAAGGGAACAGCAGTTGTTTGACAGGACAAAATTATAAAATCATGCAGCCGGCTGGTGTTAGTGTCCTTAAAACCCTAACATCCCATTAAAAAAAAAAACAATGCGTGATTGGAAAGCAAAAAATGTAGGCCATGCACTTTCTTAACGAAGTTCTGGTCCACTTTTAAATGAAGAAATAATGAAGACTAAGGTGGCAAGGATAAAAAACGTTTTAGATAGTGTGGTTTATACACATTGAACCCTGTAGCTGTGGAGTACTCAAAATGCGTCAGGCACAGCGCTAAAAATTTTCTGATTCCTGAAGCTCCACATCCACCAAATGCCGACCAACCTACGAAATTGGAGTGATAAGTGAATTGGCAGAGCAGTTACAAAATGCTGGAGTTGATGTTGAAACCATCTTAAAAGTAATTGAAACTGAAGCATCAAAAGCAATAGAAATATCACCGCCATCGCTAGACATAACGGTTGATTCTGCTGTTGGTAGGGTCCCGGGGTCCTAACACATTTAAGCACGGGGCTTATAATCTTAATATTAATGGATCTCAAGAAAGATATATACCAGAAAACTGTTATATAATTGAGGGCCCCTTAATTGTATTGTCGCCTTAATACGATAAATATGATTTTTTTACAAGCTGTTATTGTATCCTTATCTTCTCATTGCTTAGTGATAACTTTAACTAGAAACGGAATTACTTAATTAAAGAAGAACTATAAATTCGTGCGAAATTGCGGTGTCCGGATACTAGAATAAAATTGTCCGGAAACTAAATTTTTCTGTCCGGATACTAGTGCAAATCGACTTTTTTTTAGATTTTTATGTTTTAAATAATTATTATGATAAATTTGCAAAATTTGTTTATTTTCCGCTATTAAAAATTAAACAAGCTTTCAGATGCAGTATAACAATATTTCGAAGCTTTCATAGTAAGTCGACGACGAATCAAACTCAAAGATAACAAATGTGTTAAGTGTCCGGATACTAGTGCCTTTACCCTACACAAAATTTACTATAAGTTAAAGGAGGAAAGGAAAACAATGTGTTTCATAATTTTGTTTGTTTTTTTTTTTGTATGAGGATTTTTTTTGTTGAGTAGGAGTTTGTTGTGTGTGTGTGTTTTTTATTCTACGGGGAAATAGAATGAAAATTGTTTGATGGCTGTAGGGAATATTTAAATATTCAGGTATACACTTGTGTCCAACGGTCAGTACTCAATAAAATAAAGTTTTTTACCAAATGCACAAACACGATAATAATTTTACAGTTAAGATTTGAGATTTCTGTTAATCGTTGTGCAAAAAAATTGTTCTTGTCACAAAATTTTTTTTGTACTTTATACCAATTTTTTGGATTTTGGAAAAAAAAATATTTTTTTTGAAAATTCAGATTTGATAAGTAACTTCGTAAAAAATAATATTTACCTTTTTGGTCAAAAAGAAAGTAAGGCAGGTAGATAGGTACAGTCATTTTTCGTCTTAAAAAAATGAAAGAAAAGGGGGGCATATTTATGAAAAAAAAACGTTTAGGCTGTAGACTAGATGACGAACATTGAGAGACGGAATTGCTGGAACAATTTTTTTCGATTTCGCTATTATCGTAATCTCAAGTACCTAACTATAGTACATAGGTATATAATATCGCTAGTAAAAATATATAAAAAAAATATTCGGTACTACCTAGGTACCTACATACTTTATTTCCAAATAAATGTTTCTGTGGAGCTAGAAATTAAATTATTCCCAATAGATATTATTTGAAAATAAACAAAAAGTACCTATGTACATACATAATAATAGAAAAAGTGAAAAGTAGCAACGTTGCTACAATTCAAAATCCTAAAATCGACTAAATATCCAAAATTTGAAAGAAAAATTTACTTCAAATTCATGTATACGGCAATAGCCTTCATATAATTTATTTATAACCGCCATATTTTGAGGGTTGCCATGGCAAAAGCAGCTTGTTTGGTTTTCTCCCTTACCCTCTATATCTGTAACCCATATTTTCACAGTGCAAGTTTAAACTGCACTTTTGGTTAAAACTTCAGATCAACAATTTATTCGGTTTCACAGTGTCGTTTAAACCTTGAACTAAGTTTAATTTGTAGTTTAAGTTAACCGAGATTATTGTGCCGTTTAAGCTTCAGTTCAGCGTTTGTATTGTTTTTTTTTTAGAAAATATTATGAGCAAAACAAAATTTTGTATTCAAATGTTATCGAGTTGTTTTTGTTATCGTTATTTTGAATATTATTTTATTTGTTATTCTCGTTGTTTCGCGTATTTTTTGGGATAAGAGAATGAAAGGGAGGACGTGGCAAGAAAAATGGTGCTAACTTTTTTTCATAAAATATATTTATACGAAGTTCAACTGATCTGAGATCAGATTTCACCTGTTACTTGCCGTGGTGCTTCAAGCAAGGCGTTCACTAACTTCTCCTTCATATTTTGTATATTCTTAGTTACAATTCAGTTACAATTCAGGATTATTTTTTTCAGTTTTTGTTTTTATACTTTTTTGTAAGGGAACTACAATTTAGAAATGAAATACTTTAATAAAAGCCAAAAAACTTCAAAAAACTTGCAAAACTTCATCATAGAAACTATTTTTTACTTTGATTTCCTTTAGAAATTATTTTTCTATGGACATAATTGCAAGTTGCGATAATCTTTGCTTCTGCATTTTATTTCTATCATACGATTTAAAGTGTTTAAGATCAGAAAAGGAACGTTCGACAGATTAACTCGATGTGGCTATTTTTAAGATCAGTCAATTTTGTTTAAATGTTTTCGAAAAAGTTTCTTTTAATTCAAGAGCATCAACCGTTCTTAGAATGTCTTTAACGGAGATATTTGTAGGCTGAGGAAACTTAGAAAAAAAATTAATTCATTCTTCAGCCTTGCAAAATCAAAAAATGCATCATATGGACACTTTAGGCATTCAAAAACTTTAGTAGGGCATTTTTTTCCATACTCAACAACGTTTTTCGTAGAAAGTAAAGCTAGTAACTTAAATTTTGTTAACGTCTCGAACCGCATTTCAATTTGAATATTATCTAAAAAAAAAGAATTGGCGATATCGCAGTTCAAAACTCCTCGTTTTGGAAAAGATCAATAGCATTTCTGGATGCTTGGAAAAAATGATGAAAAGTCGTTCAGTTATTTATTTGAAATCTAGCACTGTCAACTGTCATTAAATGTTATCAGTATCAGAAATACCATTAAATACTGCATTAATTAAATCATTTTGTATTTTGTTCGACCTTCGACGTCGCTTTTTATACACTTGTACGTGAACGTCGCTTATGAGTATGTTTGTATTTGTAGTTGTACACGCAATGAACAAAATAAGAGTGAAAAACTAAAAGTCAAAAGGAATGAAGGCTCTCTTTTCTCTTTATTCTGTTTTTCACGTGTCGCACTCGCATGGCATGGGATTGGCTGGCATATCTGGTTTCTCTTATGGTAGTATTTATCTATAAGGTACGTTTTCGTACATGTACTGAGAATGAATTCGCACCACAGGGCACATCCATGAATCAAAGAAAACAAGATTACGAAACTTCTTTGTTTTCTTATTTAATTGACGTCCTATGTGACAAAAAATCTGCAAACTATTGTTGTTTGTTGTTAGTGGATTAATGGATTTTTTTCACATATGACGTCATTAAAATAAGAAAAACAAAGTAGTGTCGTAATCTTGTTTTTTTTTATTCATGTGGCACATCCACAGCAGGTTCAATGAAAATGAATTCCAAATTACCAATTCTCTTCGAACTTTGTACTGATCCTGTTTCTCTTGCACTACCAAAACCAAAACCTATGATGGAATGAACGACGCTGGCCGACACGGTGCACTCAATGTTGTTGAACACCATATAGGCTCCTTGGCAATTATCTCTTCTCTTTCTGTTGGATATTTTTTTTAATATGGGGATTTGTATCACTTGGGTGCGCTGATGTTGGGAGAACACCCAAATATGTGCATTTTTATAAGAATTATAAGGGATCATGAATTTCGTCTTTTTTTTTTAATTTTGGACGTGGAATAGCTGCGTTGAAGTTATGAGAAAATCTTTGAATAAGGCAGGTAGTTGGAAAACAAATAAAAATGAAAACATTTAGGGAGTTTGGTAACACATGCGAAATACAGATGATTTTGGTAAAGTGTGCGGTGAATACGCGCTCCTATGAATAAACGTCACTGGATTTCACTGTGAAACCGGACGAATTAAACCAAGAATTTAAACTCAGTTTAAGGTTCCGTTGATCTTAAGTTTAAACTCCAACCGTGAAACTGAGGGTAAGTGGTTATGGGGGTGGCCCTGTCGCTATAGTTGTGTGTTCGCCTGTCAACCTCATAGTCACAGGTTCGATCCCTTCCGTAGTCTATGTCCGCTTATTTTTCCATTAAAAACCAATTCTAAAAATAAATGTCATACGAGTTGCTGGCTTACTCATTATACGCTGCTTAGGCATACAACTAACAACATGTGAAAAACAGCTTTTCATCAACCTGTTATCAATAGATACAAACCTCATTCTCTCATGAAATGTTATTCAATTTTATTCAGACGGCTTTTATTTAATATCATGTGCCAACACAAATTCATTCCCAAAGTTTTATCATTTCTAAGTATTGGTTCAATATTCCGGCATTTGAAAAAAAACTAAGGCCTTGCGGCATTATTAAAAAAAAATAAGTCGTATGACTACCTCATTCAGTTTTGTGTAATTTTCATGAAAGTACTATTTTTCAGATAAGCAAATCATCAGGAATAAATCCTATGACACTGTATTGTTATTGTTGTGTCACCCAACAACAAGGGAACAAAAAAAAAACAATAGCCACCCACAAGGATTTGCGACTATATGACACCGTTTAACCTTCAGGCTAAAACAATCTAAAAACAGGACAAACCTTCTATGTTCTATCACAATGAGTGATCTATCTCTTTCTCTCTCTCTCTGTTCTAAAACCTAAGCCAATCTCATTCCATAACTGGCTTTTGTTGCGGAAAGGTCATGTGTGTTTTATACAAACAAAAGAAAACTTGAACTCAAGAACAATGTCGCTCATACGAGAATATCCTTCCACCGACACAATAGATCTCTTGTGGTGTCAAAAATGTGTATGCACACTTTACCATGATGCACCATATGGTAATGTACCTCCGATAGACAAGCACAACCACCACACAACACTTGTACTGTTCTTGTCCTTCATCAGTGAACTGATGATGGTACTCCTTCTATATCCTATCTGAACAACATGGTGTCCTTGGATACAATATTTTGTGAAATGCGACAATGTCAGTCAAGCAAGCAAATGAGATAGTGATTTTAATTATACGAGCAAGTTCGACTATACTGCACGAAACAACTGTTTCCTGTTTGCACTTGGAGGACAAAAATGTTGTCAGGTAAAAGGAAGTCACTGATATCAGCTGTTGCTTTATGCTCATCAAACATTTCAGCAGATATAGTCATCGCTGGCAGGCATTATGACGACCGACGACGATCGAGTCTATTGTGACAGGTCTGAAATGAACTTTTAATTCCCTTTAAAGTGTGACATGTTGACATCGAGTTCCAGATGAGGTGACGACTAATTGTTTCGCTTCATACACCATATGAATACAGGATAAGGTGGTTAAAATAATCTTAACAGGAGCCGTGTTTACTATAGTGAGTCCAGCCAAATTTTAACATGCAACAGTGACAAGAAAATCTTAAAGGGACTATACACTTTTGAAGAAAACACAGACTTAAGAACAAAGTTTTTAAGAAAGGCCTTCAGTGAAGTGTGTGTTTTTTTTAGAGGGGAAGAAATTTATATTGGGCAACGCTAATGTCAGTGACAGACGGTTGATATTTTCTAAGAGAGAAGATGACGTAATTATTTTTTTGTGGCTGTTCAGTAATAAAAATTTAATTTAAAAATAAAATTTTAAAACCAATTAAGTTATTTTAACCTTAATCATACATAATAAAAAAAAAGATTTTATTAGAAAAAAAGAGAAAACATTTAAGCCAGTTAACTACAGAAACGCATTAAAAATAACGGCATAATCTAGGAGAAAAATATTTTTTGATTTTTGTAAAAAATGGTACGAAATTTACCAAGACGTTTTCGAAATATTGAACTCTTAAAATTTATAAAATTTTCATTTGAACTTTCAATCGAAAGGGACTTAGATGGCAGAATGCCTTATGAAAGCACAGAAGTATCTATGTGAGTTGTAGTGTAGAACCGTGTTCCCATGACCCAGCAGCAGCTTAAAAGGTAGATTTGAGGATTTAAAAAGCCTTGACAGACTATAGTATGCTGATTGTTGGTATGGAACAACCGCTCGCGTATTACTTGTTCCATATTGTTATCGGCTTCTACTATTGGCCCCAGAATTGTACTTCTTCAAATTTACCCTGCTACTCGAATCGTTTGAGCTTATGTTTCTCTGGCGAAAAGTAACAGTCAACACAATAGGCTTTTCTAGTTGAATCGGAGCCGAGGCCAAGTTGGATCGTGGATTTGTCAGGAAACAAAGTCATGGCGGCTGGTTAATGGAAAGTGAACAGTGTTATTCACATCGATTGCATTGAAAAGGGTTAACATCGGCGCATATAACACAGAGCTGCTAGATCGATTCCAATCCGATTTGAAGCAAAAACGACCACATTTGGCGCAGAAAAAATTTCTTTTTCATTAGGACAAGTCACCTGCGTATAATCTAGCTACGTTAATTTTGCTACGAAATCCTTTCTCATCCAACATATTCCTAAGATTTAGCCGCCTGTAACTATTTACTATTTCGAAGTATAAAGAAATGGCTCGTTTAATTTGGAGGACACCAAAAAAATGTAGAATCGTTGGATTGAATGGATCGAGTTAAAAGGAGACTATGCTGAAAAATAAAATGTTATTTTTTGAACCCGTGAGAAGAGTGTTTCTTATTTCTTTTTTCAAGGACTTAGTGAACTAATTTCGTATCACATTTCGAGCGAAGTGGATGCCTTGTGGAACAATGAGGTTCCCTCCCTCCATATAGCCTACTAGTTTAACGAAAACACTGTCCTATTTGGCGGTTTACTCTTACCGAAGCTAATATAATTTAACGAAGCCTTTTCAAAGCTGACACAAAAAAAATAAAAAAAATACATTTTTTCACAGAAAACGTAGTATTCTGTGAAAAATTTATTTATTTTTTTTATTTTTGTGTCAGCTTCGATAAGGCTTCGTTAAATTATATTAGCTTCGATACGATTTTAATCAGACACCTTATAGAAGCTAAATTAATAGTTAAATTGGCACGATTTACGTCATTAATCAACAGCATGTCCCAATACAGGAAAAAACTACGTATTTTAATAGAAACAATTTAAAATCGAATTCAAATCTAGTATATTTCAAAGTCAAAAATGCAAACTCTTACCCTTAAAGCTAACAAACATATTTTTTTCCCCTCAAATTTTGACAATAGTATTAGATTCGAGTTAATAATCTTTAGGTTCGAATAATTAATATATACAATAGTTTGGATTTAGGTACAACAATACATCAAACGCCTTATTTTCTGTTAAGCAAAATTAACCATTCTTATTGTTTCTACTGTAAATTTATTTTCTAATCCTTTTTCCAAGGATAGATGCATCGGATTTATACTATATAGTGTTTATTTTACTCCCCATTTTTATTTTTCAGGAACATGATATTCCTTTGAATTGAAAAGAACATTTTTCGAACAAAGGACACAATGGATAAAGGAACTAAATATTGCAGTAACTTATGTTATTATTTGAACAAGTATGACTTTCAAGTCATATTTACTTGTTCTTCCTCGAAGACATTATACAAACAAATGTAATGCGGAAACCCTGTAGTTTTCCAAAAATATTATTTTCAAATTTTTTGGGGCTCATTGTGAGTATATTTTTGAAGAATAATTATATTGTTCTGACACAAATCCACTTTGTGGTAACACAAAAGTTTTATAGGTAAATAACACATTGGAAACAATGCAGATGCAGACTGTTTCTACAAATAAATGAAATTGAAGATAATGAACAAAATTTTAATTAAAATTGAGAGAAATTAATTGTTTTAAATTTTAATGTGGTAAGTGCGGTAATTTCCTTGTTTTACCTCACAAGGTAATTCGATAAAGGTATTTTCCTCTTTTTTTTAGTCACTTATGAAAATGATTTATATCATCTGTTAAAGGAAAAAGGACAAGAATTTGCGGAATCAATAAAAAATACATATTTTGTGAATCCATTTTTAAGAATGTCCAATTAAATAGTAATTCTGATTTGAGTATAATTATGTAGTATATATAGGTATGTGTACATTTGCGTATTTTAGGGTGGGTCAAATTTGACAAACTTGCTAATAAATGTTTAAAGTCATAAAAAATTTGTATAATGATGGGTCTTTATAAAAAAAAGTCTAAGAATACGAGAGCCAATTTAATTTTGGAATCAAGTTGTGGGGATGATTCAAGAATTTTATAAGCAGATAATCCTTGTAATTGGAAGAAGTTTGAGAGGTGAAGGCTAACTGATTTAGATTTTAGTGAATAGACCTTAGGACTAGTATGATTATTTAAGATGATTATTTTAGTGGATTAAAGTTAAATTTAAATTAAACTGTCTTAATACTAAAAATAAATCAGCATTAAAAATGAAATGCCCGACTTGATCTTACAAGCTTTCTTTCGTAGCTAACAGCAAATAAATGCATGGAACATTTAATTAATTTTTTCAGATTATTTATCGGCCAAAATTTGGTGGAAAAAATATGTCATTTGAATACTTGGAAATTATATGCTTATATAACAAAATATATATTAAAAATTGAAGAAACATTTTTTTTTTGAGAATTTATGAAATGTTATTTATATTTTTAGGGAACATTTCTATACAATACAGTAAAAATTATTTTACTCGTTTCATCAATAGTAAGAAAGCACTTATATGGCAGGTACCATTAATAAGAACGCAATATAAAATATGTTTGTACTTTAAGGTGAACACTTTACTTTAAAGTGGTGTTTAAGAACATACACGATTTTTCAACAAAATTGCTGGAGCAGTTTTTGAGGAAAACAATTTTGTCTTGACATATTTTTTTAACATTTCTTTTTTTTATATCCAAGATAATGCAAAATAAATACAAAAATCGACTGAGTTGTTTTCGAAAAAAAACTTAAAACTTTTAGGAGCTCCTTCATAAAAAAATTTTAAAAAAATCAAATGAGCCGTTTTTCGGAAAACTGAAAACCAAGAAAATAATTGTAACTACTAGAAATACCACAAATAACCATTTTTGTCAAAAAAAGTACCTGTTCTCTTCAATGTAGTTATTTTTACTTTCGATATAATAATTATGCACAAGGGCAAGTTTCGCATTTGAAAAAAAAAATTGAACTCGGGATTTTGTCAAACTTGACATTAATATAATGGAGAACACCGAATACGTGGGACCCGAAATTGCATCTGTCTGTGTGTCTATCTGTTTGTAGGCCAATCTATAGCCTAAGCGGTGGAGGCGCTTTTCTTCAAACTTGGTACTTGGGTGTTTTAGGTGATTGTCTCAAATAGATATTTGAATGGTTTTTTTAGCTCCAAAAATAACGGTATTTGCCATACAATATATTCTACCATCTTAATTATCTTGAAAGCCGCTCTAATGATTTTGATAAAAATAAGTGTGTGCACTTATCATAGATAATATATTCTACAAGGGTTGGGATCAAAATTTTGTCGGGGTCAAAATTCTTCTAACAATATTCTGCTTTTTAAAAATTCTGCTCGCCGAAATTCTGCTTTTTAGAATTCTGCTCATCAAAATTTTGCAAATAATAAAGTAAAAATGCGCGCGCTTTTTAACATTTTCAAAACTTTGTTTTTTTTATTATTTGCAGAATTTTGATAACAGAGCATACTCTTAATTTCTTAACAGTTTAATAAAAAAAAATTTCTTTTTTGTCGGTCAACTTGTTAAGTTGGTCTTATGAATCAGTTAGTATCTTTTAGGGAAAAAAATAAAAAGTGTTTCGAAAACAAAACAAATAAAAGGAATCTTTGGCTATCTTAGGTTCTTAGGTGCATTTGAGAAAACATTGTTCTCTTTGGTTCTTGCTTGTTTTTTTCTGTAATTTTTTTTTATAATTAAGTTTATCTAATGGGTTGTTTTTACTTATTTTTATTTCTAGGTTGCAATTGTAAAAAAAAAAGATAATTAAAATTTAAAAAAAATAAGCAGATTTTTTTCTTTTATGTTGACGGACAAAATTTTGAGAAGCATAATTTTCATTTTAAAGGCAGAATTTTGAAAAGCAGTATTTTGAAGCCAGAATTTTGACTCGCTCCCATTCTATCGGTACCCGCCATGCAACCATTTTTTTTAATTTTCGACTTTCCCATACGGATTTTGATCGAAATGTTTATATACTAAGGTCGTTTGAATTATTTTCTTTTTTTAATTCAATATTTCAAAAACGTGTTGATGATTTTTTTTTTAGTTTTTTTTTAAATTTCATATCTTTAAATGTATAAGATTGTCATAGCATTTTTTTTTAATTAAAGAAATTTTGTATAGACAAAATTGAGTAAAAAACGAACTAATAAATATATTTAGATTCTTAATAGAAATCTTTTGCATACGATGTGATCGAACATAAAACCATAAGTACGTGCTCTCCCGTCGTGCATTTTATTTTTTATAAAAAAATTGAGACCGTTTTTGAGATGATTAAGATGGTAGAACAAATTGTGTGGTACCGTTAGTTTTAGCATTTAAAAACCATACAAAGATCTAATTGAGACAATCACCTAAAACGCTTAAGTACCAAGTTTGAAGAAAATGGTTTCAGATGTTAAGGCTGTAGTGTAGATCGTTGTACAGACAGACAGACAGACAGACGGAATTGCGGGAGCCACCTTTTTGGCGTTCATCATTGTTATGTTACCCTTTTTTCTTTCAGAAAATCGAACATGCAATGGTAATTTCCAATGCAGACCTCAAATTTCACAAAATCGATTTTAGCATTTTTTTACCATCTCTATGGAAATAAATTAACAAATAATATAACGTTTAATGTGAAAGGCGTTCCGCAAGGAAGTCACTTAGGACCCTTGTTTTTCCTGTTAACAAATAATGATATGCAGCTTATTCTCTCAGGATCTGACCTTGAGATTTGCGCAGATGATATGCGGATATCAAAACACATTTTATGCATCACAGATGCTCATTTGTTACAAAAAGTTTTAAACTATTTCTTTATTTGGTGTCAACAAAACTTCCTCGAGCTTAACGTAAGTAAATGTCAAGCCATTACCTATTCCCGAAAACGCCCGCCCTTGTCGCAACGACAATATTTTATAAATGATCAACCAATTCCGATAGTCACCTCCATTTGTGACCTAGGTATAATTTGTGATAACCAGCTCAACTTTCGTCAACATATAAACAACGTCATTAATAGAGCAAATTCTACTCTTGGGTTCATTAAACGCTGGTCAAGAGAATTCTCAAATCCGTACGTCACGAAACCCATTTATATTGCCTTTATTAGGCCTCTTCTTGAATATACCTCCCCAGTCTGGTCACCTTACCATCATGTCCATATTCAACGTATTGAGGCTGTTCAACGTAGACTCATAAGGTTTGCCTTACCTATCGCAAGGATGCTTCGAAAACCTAATAATTCTACAATTTATATGATCTAAGTCTATCTAAGTTCTCTCTTCATAAGGCACTCCTAAATTAATCCCTCTTATAGCATTTGTTACATTCCCCTTAGTTTTAAGAATTCAATAGTTTTCTAGTTTTTAAGTAATTGCTTGTATAATAAAAATAAAAATTAAAAAATGAATGTTTAAGATGAACTAAGCAAACACACCTTGTGAAACATTCAGTGTTTAATTAATCCCTGACGGGTTGCTGCCAGGAAAAACGAAAAAAAAAACACATCTGTCTGGGGTAATTCCAATTTCAAATCAGAACTTATTTTTTGTTAACTGTGATGCCAAAATAATTGAAATGTCAAACCAAAAACCTGTAAATGTTCAGTGTGAGGGGTTTTCGAGTTTTTGTAAACTTTTAGCTGAAAACCCGGTTTTGGGTTTGGTGTGAAAAGCCTATTATTCAAAGAAATTAAAACAAATGCCTATTATAATTATCTAGTTTTTCCGAACAAAATTAATCACCATCGCAATCCGAAACGACGCATAAGTAGCATAGATTAAACATAAAAATTTCACAGAACTTACCTTTTCGATGATGCATACTAAATTAATAGTTGATCCCATATCCACATGCAGTTCACCTGAACCAAGAATAAAAGCCTCCGGCACGACAACTTGTAAATTCACAAAATGCGAAATGACACCAGTTGGAGTTGAGACCTGCAAATGAACAAATTGTTTTTCATTTCCATTACAAAATTGGCAAAATTTCATAAACACTGAAAACATTAATAATTAATCAAACATACTACAAGAATTCAAAATGCCTAGAGATGAATATTAAAATTTGAAATTGAATGCGTTTTCAGAATTGTGTGGAATTTATTGTGTTATGTGGCGTTGACGTGAAACCTCAATCCCAATAAACAGCAGCAGTTTGCTGTCAGGCTTAAAACAAACTGCATGTCTAATGCACTCTTTTTCTCTCTCTCTCTCACTCTCTTTCGCTTCACATTCAAATAGATAAGTAAACACATTCCGCAGCATCTGCATCTGCAGAACCCCAACCCCTTTAGGATTTCAATAGAAGAAATATAAAACGAATATTCATTCCAGATTTGAAAATCCATAGGTAGGTAGTGTACGGTACATAGCCATCAGTAAAGTTAAGCCTCTGAGTAGAAGGACTTTGTTTATATTTGTTTGCGGATTTCACAGGCAGAATTCAATATTTGAATCGTTTGTCCTGATGTGCAAATGACTTTGGTGTGCTTACCTCTGAATCGCCATGGTAATGGTGATGGTGGCTTCTGAGTGCTCACAACGTCAAAACCTACCAATCATTCCCCCTCACCATGACGTATTTTACATGGTTCACACAGATTCATCCTTGACGTCGTGTATTATAACTATTTATGTGTGAGTGAAACACATACTCTATAGTGCATGTAGTAGGTATGTGTGTGCCCTCGTCGCAAACACACAATTCAAGACACACCTGACAATGAACGACTGATTTGTTTGCATGGCGTATACGTAATATATTTTTTCGTCATCCTACTGCGTTTCCGAACTCCCTGTGAAAAAGAATTCGCCAAAACAGTTTCAGTCAAGTTTATTTTTTTTATCAGATTGTTCTTCTATGCGGAGTAACGTTGGGGTAGTAACTAGTATTTTTTTTTGTGACCCCAGAAATGCTAATTCAAAATAGCACTGTTTATACAAGTGCCTGCTATTTATGAGGTTTTTTAACAAGGGCATTCAACTTCTGGAGCTTAATTGATTTTTCTAGCAGCCCGCAAACTGTCAATGGGAACAACTATCATAAAACTATTATAACTATTATGAACTTGCATTTCTCTAGTCTCATTCGTTTTATTTTCCTCTGTTAAAGATTTAAAGATGGCCGACTTAACAGAAGACTGTGTGTAGAAATGCGACTGAGATACCTTGACGGGAACATAGGGTAATCCATCAGAAAATAAATACCTAAATTGGCACAACCATCTGAAACTGGATATACCAAACGAACTGAGGTAACAAAAAATAGCCTTGGCAGATTTTGAGAAATAGATTTCAAACAATCCGAAATAAGTTTAACTGTGTCAAAATTATGATCCGAAATTCTATCATTCATTCATTCATTTTGTTTTTATTAAGGCATTAATACATTTGATAATTTATGATTACATTATTTTGAAGTCATGATAACCGACTTTAATAATTATGTCTGGTTAAGCTTAGTTTATAAATACAATAAATTTTTATAGTTAAACATATATACATACATTTTTATTTATTTTTATGGCTCAAACTAGAACTACCTATAAACTATTTATAAACTAAATTTATATATTATAAAAATATATATAAAGAAAAATCTTATTAAAAACAAGATATAGAGTATTAAAGAAGCATCAGCGTTTAATAATCATTTCTACTTAGTTAGATATATAATATTTATATAATAGCAAGAAGAATGTATTATTAATATTTAGCTAACCTATATCAATTAATAATGTATAGAAAACAATTGCGCAAAATTTTAAACAACCCATTGTTAAGGGCTTAACATTTTACTACGGTTTGAATTTTGACGAACACAATTATTGTTGTTATGTGTTGTAAATTAATTATATGTTGATGAAAACCCAACATGTGCTCTAAAAAGGTATAAGTTATTTCTATTTTCATCATTTTAACTTCATTATGTACAAAAAAAAAACAAAAAAAAAATGGTGCACCAGCAGGACTCGAACCTGGGCACCCCGCGTGCTAGGCTGACATACTATCAGATTTCTAAATGGATTTAGCAAATTGCTAAAAGTTAAAGTAGCCATTCCGTGTTTTTAACTTTAGTAAAATGTTAAAATCGTTCAAAATTAGCTCAATCATCTTTTTAGCTTAGTAAAATGCTAAAAGTGGCTTTAACATTTTACTAAATCTTTTAAAATTTTGCGCCAATATATATAGAAAACAAGAGTCTGTGTTAAATTTGTATATGCAATAATTCGTCATATATTTGTTTTGTTATTTTCTTGTATTACGTAATATTAACCATATTTGAAATAATAATTATCCTCTCAAAACAGGCAAAGAAGCTTTTTCGTAAAATGGTAATTTTAAATCAAAAATAGAATTTGGTTTAAATAGTGATTGTGATCTTGAATTAAATATATTTATAGGAGATATGTAAAAGTGGTTATTTACCCCACTTTCATTTATATTCCTATGCCAATTATCTTTTATAACTGGGTTGGGATGGTTGGCTAGGGATTGTAATTTATTTTTCAAAAAGTTTACCATATATACAAAAAGAGGTTCAATGTTATTTTCTCTATATATTGTTGTATTTGAATACCATTTTTTATAAGGTCTTCTGTATGTTTCGCAATTTTCGCTCAAATTTTTCCAACTCATATGAAATACTAAACCAACAACCAAATCGGTATCCGGTCTTATAAGCGTTTTATAAATAAGCAGTTTGGTTTTCTTTGAAGTGGATCTTGATGATAGAAATTTTTTGATCTAACCAGATATCATTTTGGCTTTATTCAACACTTCCTTAGCATGTTTGTTAAATTTATATTTATTTTGGTAGTATATACCTAGATATTTTGGTTCCGTTTTTAATGGGATCAAAACATTTTCAATTTCTTAAGAGAGCGTTTTACTCTCCTTGACTGTTTTACGATGCCCCTTGCCAAAACATGTTATGCTAATTTTTCCTGCGTTTAATATCAATCCCCAGGATTTTAGGTACGATGTTAATGTCGGCAGAAGATCATTTAATTTATTTAGTCCATCGGGAGGCCTTACTGCACTAACTAATATTTTTGTGTCGTCTGCATATAAAAATGCTTCGAGCTCATTTACTGGGCTACTAAGTGGAAAATCATAAAGATATATATTAAAAAGTTTTGGGCCGAGTACCGAGCCTGAGCGAACCTCATAAGAACTGGAAACTCTTCTGAGTATCCAGATGCAATAGAAATCATTGCTGTTCTAGAACACAAAAAAACTGATGATCATTCGTATTCGTATGAGAGAAATCTAGACTTAACAGTTTAAAAATCAGTCCGTTGTGCCATATAGAATCAAAAGCAGCCTGCAGATCTAAGTCAAAAACCACAAAACCATTCCTTAGGTTTTGAACAATCTTGTCACTTAGTTCAACTAATGAGTGTTCGGTAGAATGATTTTTCCCAAAGCCGAATTGGTTATTCGGAATAATGTTTTTTTCGTCGCAGAAACTGTCTAACTATTCAGCCAGCACTCTTTCGAAGAGTTTTCCCATATTGGACAGTAAGGATATATGACGAAGGTCTTTAATTTCTTTGATACTTTTTTTCTTTGCTTTTGGAATAAGCTTCGATTTTTTTCCATATTGAAGTAAAGTACCCATTATTTATGCATTGATTGAAAATTATATCAAATAAAAAATTAGAGAAGTGATTGTAGTGAATAAAACTTGCACCATATTTTCTTAAAAACCAGCAACTGAATATAGCAATACCGAACATTTGTGTCGTCAACATTGCTGAAACTTCACAACAACACACGACAAATTTGAATGCCACTGATGATGGAAAATAATATTGGATCCAAAACAATTTGCTGACAAACTTGGTTAACTTTGTTAAGCCCTATCGATATCTCGAACCTGAACAGAAGATAACAGGTAACTGATATTTATGTAACTGCAAACCAAAAAATAAAAAAACAGCTGGACCAGAGTCAATATTCGTTCACCAGATGGCTCTATATGCAATCTTCTTTGCAAGCAAGAGGCTACTTCCTCCAAAAATGCAAGAATAGTGGGAACAACAAATCGATTAAGACATTTTAATAAACTTTTCATGTGTCATAAAACATATGTATTCAGATCCATACCTTTAAATCGAAACTTGAATAGGTACTTAAGAAGTCTTTTAAACGGACATGGTGGCTTAGTTAGAAACTGAAGATGGACCTAGGTTACGAGTACCAGTTGAACTTTGATCTCATCTTTAATCGACTTCAGAAATTATATACAAACTATGAAACTGTTAGTATATATACATGAATATACATATATACTTTATTGTAAAAACACTTGTTTTTAAAGCTAAAAAACATTATTCCTAATATGATTTAATATCAAGTTTGATATTTGTAATTTAATTATTATTAATTCGATCAACTTTCCTTGTTAAATAAACATCTTGGGCCCTATTGCGATTGTCAATTATCAATTTGATAATTGATAAATATTAAAATTTGCTTTTAAAACCTCAATTTATTAACAAACTGCACAACTATTCATTATTTATTATCGATTTTCTTGTAAGTCTCAACAGTCTGCATCATTATCACTGACCAAAACTCTAATTAATTGTGTGGGTTAATATTAAATTTCAGTATTTATCAACTATCAATTTGCAATTGACAATCGAAATAGGGGTGTTTATTTTGTTTTTTTTTTTTAAGTTTATTTTATTATTATATTTGGACTTCTTGGAATAGAAACTCTAATAGTAACTTCTTTCAAGAAAAACTTTACATTTTCATTAGTTTTTTACCGCTCGTTGATGGAAAAGCTAGTATGACTAAGCCAACGAACCAAATCTTAAAATTATACCAGTTTTGATCACCAAAAATATCTAAGACATCTATTGATATTGGAGATACTGTTGGCCTTTCAACAATAAGCAACACCATCAAAAACTTTTTTATTGCCCAAAACCGACGAATTATCGGCCCTTATTTTTCTAGTCGAAGTGAACATACCGTGTGTTTTTTTAAGACGTGTGATTTTCAATCTGGCAATACTTTTTCGAAGTTGGTCTTTTTGACAGCTGTCACTTGATTTATCGTCAGTTTGGTTTGCCATTTCATAATGAATAGACTTACGCCTAAACATTACCAAAACGAGATGATTTTGAAGCTCACTTTTCGTTAAAGACAGATCATAATCCGCAAGCCCTTGTTGAGACGCCGTTACATCCTCAAGAAGTCACTGTTTGATGTGCTCTTTATGGGCAGAGAACATCATTGGTCCACATTTCATCAAAAATAAAGCCGGCCATAATGTTACAGTAAATGGGGAACGCTATATAGCCATTATTAATGACTTTTTCGTACCTGAATTGGATGATGTTGATGTGGAAGACCTTTGGTAACAACAAACCTAAAGATCACCTAAAGGGTCAATTAGCTATTAGCATTGATATAAATCAGAGAGCTTTATTGGTTAAAGCTCAGGATCTCCCGAACTTTCGGGCTAGTTCAAGTACAGAGACTCACCGCTGAGGCGCATTGTGGATAATTATTTGAGATTCTTTGGGAAATATTCCTGCGCTCAATAACAATTCTAGAATAAGAGAAGGACCTGCTATCCACTGCTTAAATTTGAACTATGAAAAGCTAAGCTTTGCATTACAGGCACCTCAGTCGGAAAATATTACACCATGCAATTATTCCTTAGATAGAGGTTTAAGTAATATGTACAAGCACACTACCTAAACAGTTCGAAACGAAAAATTCTAAATTCTAATTTAAGCAAATTATCAGATTAGAAAATGTCAGTGTTACTACTTCTATTCTTTGATTTCAATTATTGACGTACATTATACTCAACAGCACCTTATAAGCTTGAAGACTTTAAAACTAAATGCGAACTATAGTGATCGTCGATAACAACATGATCTACAATAATTTTTATTATTTTATTTGTAACAATTAACGCTTACCCAATATATTGTTAGTTCCTTGACCGTTTTTGGCGAACTCAAATAGTCAATGCAACATTTTCGTTACCGAGTTTTGTGTTCTTAGATTGAGCTCCTATTTGACTCAAGGGATATGCCACAAAGTATACGAAAATTGTCGCATTTAAAAAAAACGTAACAAAAAAAAGCACACAAAAATCAAGTTTGAAGCCGTCAAAATGTCACACTATTTGAGCCAGATGAGGCACTCCGTCAGAATAGAAGGAAAACAATGTCTTGCATCGTCAAAGAAAGCACAGGACACAGAATTAGATTATTCTATAGGTATGAATTTAATTCCTTTATCAATGATGCCATTGAGATCAAAATTTAATGTGCTTATCATGGCGCAGGGACATAAGTCCCAAATTAGTTTTTGGGACTTCTGTCTCACCTCAGTGGGACACCTTGGTGGGACATTAGTCCCTACTTGTGTTTGATGTTGATAGCACAAGACTCACAAATTTTATAAGACGTATGTATGGCCACATGACACATTGTGAATTTTTTTTTCCAAACATAAAATAGATTTCAAATGTAAACAATACATTTTAAGAAGCTGGGCGCTCGGAAACCCGCTGTTTGGCCCAATATAGGGTTTGGGGTGGCTACAAGTTTAGCTATATGCAAAATTTTTGTGAAACTTAAAAAAAAAAAAATTGCATGAAACCCAAGCTTGTACCAACCCCAAATCCTATATTGGGCCAGGCAAAGAGTTGCATGGGGCATCATGCCCCCCTTACTCACCGAGCTTTTTGTACATCGTGAACCTAATTGCAAAAAACATTTCACACAACTATACAAAAAAACATAATAGTGGGACAAAAGTTCCAAATATTTTTTGTGTCCCACCGAGGTG
Organism: Philhelius pedissequus; assembly: GCA_910595825.1. Lineage (NCBI taxonomy): Eukaryota > Metazoa > Arthropoda > Insecta > Diptera > Syrphidae > Philhelius > Philhelius pedissequus. Next base: position 55,257,754 of record OU343160.1, read on the forward strand.
TCCCACTGAGTTGAGGCATAAGTCCCAAAATGCTAATTCGGGACTTATATCCCTGGGACGTTTGCCCCTGAGCCTGAGCAGCTTATGATACTCCGCCGTGTGAATCTATAATTTAATACAAAAAAGCTTAGGGTAGATACTGTCCTCAGTAAAACAGTTTAATAGATTCCGAATGCGAGAAATTGATGAATAGGTAAAGAGTGAACTTCAAAACGGAGTCGTGTGGTATTCCACAGTTTATTTTGTTTTGAAAATTTGTATCTTGTTTCTTATAAATGTAAGCTCACAGATGACGATAAGCTATACCAAGAAATTTTGAAATTTGGACAGCAATTTTGGTTTGCCTACAATTTATTACCGTTATGAAACTGATATTTTTGCATCTGTGTGTAATTTCACTACACCACATTTTAATGTTAGATTTCACATATATTCATGGATAGAAAGTCAAATTCACAAATACAACAATGTAAACAAAACCTACCAAAGTTTTCCATCTTCGCATGCCTCATCTGCGGCTGAAATGTACCTTTTACATGAGCAGGTATTTGACAAAAAAAAACATCAAACTTCAAACCTGTTGAAATTCACCTGATAAAGAATTATCATTTCCAAGCGATATCTCAACAAGGACGACTAGGTACCAACTCGAGTACTTCAGAAAAAGTGTGTGCGGTAACTTTGTGAGATTTCACCGTTTTTTTTTTTGTAAACTATTTCATTACATTACATCGGATGGGAAAGTGGAAATTAAGGGTTTCTGTGTGCATCAGGTGTATAAGTTCGGAACTATAAAAATATAGGTATAGAGAATGTCGTAATATAGTTTATGCATGCAAGGTAACTTAATGCATACCACCTCCCATGTGACCCTGAATTGCTCTAAAAAAAAATCAAGGGGGCTTAGTTGGCTGTGATGGTTAAAATAATTTTCAACGTGTTTTTCATCTTTATCGTTATTTTATTTTGTTTTTTTTTGCACTCAATTAAGTCAAGGATTTTGTATTGCAAGGAAATTCTTTTGATGAAAAGAAAAATGAAATACAAAATGATGAAAAATATACAGTCGAATTGGAAGAATCTCGGATGTAGTATATGTTTGTTGAAGGGGATTTGAATATGAATATGAAACGCTATAGTCATGATATGATTTTGAATATATGCATAAAATGTTTTCATTCCAAGATACTTTGATAAGTTAAGTAGATAAGTATATATTCAATTTACACAACAAATGGTTAAGTGATGCATGAAAGTTTCGAAACTCGAAAGATGCTTTTTGAATACATGCTCGTATTTAAATTCAAAGGAAAATTCAAATTGAAATAGGAAATAAATAACTAAATATGTAGTAGTTTTTCTAATAAATTATTTTGAGACTCTACAGAAGGCTTTTAGAATATTGTGTAAAGAGTTGATGATGCAAAACTTCGTGTGTTGGTCCAGAAAAATAGATAAAGAGTGTGTATCAATATGGGTATTTTATTGGTAATGTATAGGCAGGGCAGAAGAAAATGTGTGAATATACAGTGAAAAGTCCTTTCATTCAATTTCAAAGCTTTCGTTGAAAATTTCGTCTTTCGAATTTGAGATATTTAAACAAAGGCTTTTAGTTATATAATTTTACGATAGAGGAATAAATTTGCTTTAACAATTTCAATTATTATCGAAATAACCAGATAAGTTTGGGTCAGCTAATTCCAAAGTTATCGTTGCAATAATCTGGGCTATTTTTCTGCCTGTTATCAACTGTCACCATTTCTCTACTTGAGTTATGCGGGAAAATATTAAAAAGTAAGACGCTCCTTCAAAAACTGCCCTTTACCAGACATTAGCCATTAGTTCTTTTGAAAAACCTATCGGCAGCAAGGGGGGATTTTCTAAAAGAACGATCCCCAGCGGCCTGATTTTTTGTATTTTTAAGTTGGTATTACCGACCATGTGTCAAATAACTAAATGCAGAAAATCAACTATTTGTTTTTATTTCTTTAGATTAACATATGAAAACTAAAACTTGAATTGTATTCTTGAATACATAAAGTTGCATTTTTCAATTATGTGTGTTCCGAAATGTTGACTTTAAAATTATATTATATATTTGACGTTTTTTTTTTTTGATAAATCAGGTTTTGTGCCAATGAAGGGGTATGTTCGCATTGTGCTTCCTTGCAAAAATGATCGCATTCAATATTTAACTATTAAGTATTTTTCGATCTTCGTTTATTTGCGGTTGAAAGATCGAGATGGAGTAGAGAGGTTAATTAGACATGAGTTATATAAAATATGGACAGAAAACCCCTTTTAGAATCTCGTGATTAGGTTGAATAATCGTGCTTTTGAAAAAAAATTATTAACGTCGCAACAAATAAACACTGAGAAAAGAACGATTATGTCCACTTTTATATTCACTGGTTGGCCAACGGTCAAGTCGACTCTGAATTAAAAATGACGTAAGATCGTGAAAATCTGGCTTGCATGAATCTTGTGGTCAAGTTGATTATCTACGACCATCATTAAAATTTCACATTTTCTGGCTAGGCAAAAAGCTATATTTTGAAATATTTAAAATGTATTTCTTGCCAAATTTCTTCGAAAAGCTCTAAAATATCATCATTTTATGGAGATGAAATTAAATCTGAATACTTTCAATTTTTGGTATAGAAAAATTAACATTTTTTTTGAAATCTTAAAAGTCTTTCAATGCTGAATTCGACAGTTTATGTCTTTAGCATTTACTGAATGTGAAATGTGTGCGCCCCTAACTATGCTTATTAATATTATTTATAAAGCAACAAAAATTAATAAAAGGTACTTTTAGCCTAGTTCGTTGCGTTAGTAATTATTATTTCCTGTACGTGAAGGTGTGGAACAATTTTTTAAAGAAAAAAATATATAAATTATTGATTTTTGACTGCTTTCCGAATCGTTCGCAAATATGTAACTTAATAACTTAATATCGGAGATAATGGGTTATCCATTTTGCGGTTTCAACACTTAACGTAAACAAAACACATTAAAAATATTTTTTTTATGATTTTTTTTTTATTATAAAGTTTGAACGTTGACATTATGTGTGAAATACTACATCATGTAAATGACAACCACGCGAATTGTTGCAAGCATCGATTCATTTGAGGTAATTTTCGACCACTTTTTGACACATATTGGGCGGTATCTCAGCCATAACTTGACGAAGTGCTCAAGAGTTAAATGTTTATCTGCATTAATACGGTCTTTCGCGTAGCCCTACAAAAAAAAGTCCAGCGGTGTTAAATCGCATAATCTTGGTGGCCAGTTGATATCGTAACGACGAGAAATTACGCGGCCAGGAAATGTCTTTTGCAATAAAGCCATATTCGCTCGAGTTGTGTGGCATGTGGCACCGACTTGTTGATATCACATATTCTCCAAGTCGGTTATCATAACGCTCCGAATTGACGGTGACAGTCGTTCCATCGTCGTTTACGAAGAAGTAAGGTCCAATCACACCTCCGTACCAAAGAGCCCCTCAAACACTTTGAATTTTGTGGTTGTAATGGCCCCTCTTTAATTACTTGAAGATTATCAGAACCCCAAATACAACAGTTTTGTTTATTAACATACCCAACGAGTGAGAAATGTGTTTCGTCGCTGAAGAAAATTTTGTTCGAAAAATCGCCGTACACCACCTGTTGTTCAAGTACGCATTCGACGTATCTACGACGTTGTGAATGGTCAGCTGGCTTCAGTTGTTGTGTGAGCTGGACTTTATAGGGATGGTAGGTGTAGATCCAAATGCAAAATACGCCATAATGTGCCGTCAGACAGTCCTAATTCCTGAGAACGACGAGGAATCGACACATTCGGGTCTTCGGCAACACTTTCATTTACAGCAGCGATATTTTCAGTGGTACCAGCGAAACGATGATGCACAAGCCTTACAATATCTGTAACCAATCCAGACTCTTCAAATTTCTTCACAATTTTTCCAATTGCTTGCGTAGTTGAACGATTATGTAAACCATAATCTCCTCTTAAAGCACGATATGTGGCTGTGGCAGAATCAACATTTTTGTAGTAGGTTTTAACAATTTTTATCCTTTGTGCGATAGTTACGTGATCCACTTGCGTAAATGTCAGACTTTCAACTGAAAAAAAAATTGGTTTAACAACTTAGTTTGACAGATGTCGAATTCCAGCCCTATACTTTTGAAACAGCAAAATGGATAACCCTTTATTTTTAAAACTACCACATTTTGGAGCATTACACAAAAAAGTTATCTACAAGAACATCCCATGTGGCAATAAGCGGACTTTACCATAAGCACTTTTAAAATCTTAGGCTTTTCAATAAACAATCATTTTATAAAAATCGGTCAAGTTGTTAGAAACATTTCATGTATCCAAAACGTAACCACATTCTAAATTTTAATTTGTATATGCAAAAAGTATATAACCCTCAAAAAGTTAACAACATAAAAGTTTAAGGATCAATAAATTAGGACATAACGATAACCTATAGAGCATTTGGAAGATTAAGCATGAATGATAAAAGTAAGGCTGTTACATAATTTCTATACCCATCACTTAGATCCAAAACTACAACATAATCAATCGTATTAAATAGAATTCAATTAAACACCTCATGATGGCTGAATAAGAGGTTCTATTCAACGTTGGAGTTGGATACTTTCATATTCATAAAACATATTATTGTAGTCAGTTCAACCCTGAATGTAGCGTGTAGCTTAAAATGACACTATTCAACGATATGTAACTTTTATAAATTAACATTTCCGCATTTAAAGTCATTATGCAGTCTCTAAAATGCATTTATGAATAGGGTTGCCAACACACAATTGCATATATCTGCAAGCGAAAATCACAACAAATTCCTCCTAATTGCGACAAAATTGGTTCCCATTGACACCTTCGAACTTAGGAAAACATGCTTCCAAAGATCTACTAAAATAAAAATGACAACAACATTATTACTCCGGATCAATTTTGACATAATTTACACTTCACATATTATGACATATTCATGCAAAAGTCATGAAGTAAAAAAAAAAAATAAAAATAAGAATATCAGGAATAACTTGAATACATAATTAATGAAAAGGAAAGACTTCTTTGTTTAGATACTTTGTTCAGGAAAGATATCCTTGGAGATCCCATTCAAATATACAAATTCGACTTGGAAAGACTCTCCTTATTTGCTGGCCATCGTTAAAATATGATTTCAACTTGAACCTGGGGCAACAAACCAATTCTTGCTTAGTCAGCAGTATTGTCCTTGGGCTGAGTAGAAAGGACACACTCATCCTGACTTTCAACGTATGGCAAACAGATTAAATAAGAATTTATAACATCATATATACTCAATTTCGTTGCATACATATTTTTGTTTTAAATATGTATGACCACACACACTGATAGAATTCACTTGAAACGTTTACTTAGATTGCGGAACCAACCAAAACCAAAAACCTACTTCAGGAATATTCAACCCTACCCCCTTGTTATCTGCCACCACAGTAATCGATTCCATCATGAAAACCCAAAGAGCAAGCATATAAGGCATCAAGTAATATAAAGTTATACTCAAATTCATTGTATGTATGTGTAAGTATTTCTGGGATTCCTTTCGTTTGGATTTTGGAAATCTTGAAGTGGCATCTTGAGAGTATCTATATTGTATATAGATAACCATATCAATTTTGGTAATACTTAGGAGAAGCTATAAATGTGGGTTGGGAAATGGATCTGAATCAGGAATCTTATTTGCAATAAGGATTCTTAGTCTTCAATTGTCTTTTTGGTCATCTTCAACTTCAATGCTGCTGTGGTTTATTTGTTAGGTGTTGTTAGGGTCAAATGTGGTTTGGATAGCATTAACTTATCGAAGACTATATGGGCTCTCTGCATATACTTGAATAGCTAGTCCATATATAAAGTGATATCTATTGTAAATGATTTAATAAGAAGTAAAATTTATTCTTGCTGGCAGCAAATCAGGATTCGTAGACATTTTTGTTGGTTATTAAGGACGATAGGTGTGTTCTTATCAATGATTTTCCTATAATTTTGTATCAGACATTTTTGATTAAGCTTACTTATGCATAAGATACTTTCAACTTCTATATAATATATATTTCATTGGACTGAATTGTGTCGAATAGGAGTATTGTTATCATTTTAATGAAAGCTAACAAGTACCAAATATTATAGAATATCCTTGAGTTCTTGAGTGCCATTTATAGATTATTTCCATAAACAAGTTGGTTGTTAGTGATAATGAGAGAAAATTGTATTTTTGAAGTTATAGGTGTTAGTTATAGCGTGAAACAGGAACATGGAAAAGAATTTTTAGCAATAAACTTATTGCTGTTAGCTCCAAATATAGTGTGTTTAATGCAACAGCGCAATCGATTCTTATATATGGTGCACAAGTTTGGGGTGGTCAGCGATTCGAGATGGTGGAATACTTGCTACGTTTTTTCCTCAGAAAATTTTTTTATTTGCCAATCAGCACCCCGAAATACATGTATTATCTTGAGTCGGGATTCCCATCACTCTTTATCTCATCGTTAAAGCTACACGCTGATTATTTATCAAGGGTGGCTAAACTGGACGAAATTCGGCTACCAAAGCAGATATTGGGGTATGCAGTGCAAAAAAATATACTTTTTGCCAAAAATTGGAGTAAACTGGCTGCAGATTGTGGTATAGTGCTGAATTTATCGGAAGTTAGAATGGATCAATGGAAACAGACGTTTTATGAAGTTATCCGGACAACTGATGAGAATGAGAGATACTTTTTAATCGAAAAAGCCCGTGAGTCAACAGAGAGGTTTTATTACTCGAAAGTTAACCACAATTTAAACGAAGCAAATTACTTCAATAGCAGTTTCGCATACATTATGATCGGTACAATTTTTAAAATAAGAGGAGAACTAATAAGCCTTAATTATTCACCGCATAGAACTGAATGCACTGGCAACTGTGATATGTGCAACCTGCAGGAGAGAGAAAGTATAAATCATTTCATCGGAGTATGACCCGTTTTGAAGGAGCTGAGAAGATTTCACTTTGGGAAAAATACGGGTTGAACTGGCAACTTCCGTTCAGCTACTATCAAGAGGCCAGCGCTTTTAGAAAAAGCATAATCACAGAAAGCTTTTAAAATTGAAATTATTTAAAAATAACTTATTGTGATGATTTAACTAAACTAAAAGTCTGTTAAAAAAATTTTTATTTGTTTTTGCTAAACTAAAAGCCCTTAAATAAAAAAAAAACAAAATCTTTAAATACAAACAAAAATTATACATATTATGGTTAAAATTATCTTAAAATTTAAATTATTGTAAAATTTATCAAATGTCCTACTCAGGCAAACGACAGATAGAGTCATGCCTTAATTATTCAATTGAAAATTCTTAATGATAACAAATGTACAACTTTTATTATGAATAAAAATCTAAAAAAAAAAAATCGTATAGCGTGAAACAGAGCAAACCAGCACCATCCACGTTATGAGCAACACCGGCTGCCATTGCTTAGAACTTATAATTTTTTTTTTTTCAATTTATCAACTTGAGGAATTTTACTCTCAACTTGTGGCTTGTTTTTCTTCATTCAAAGTTGAGAGTTTCAACCATCGATTCTCAACTCTCGAGTTGATCAACTTCTGGTTCTCGAAACTTCCGAAAATAGAAGAAGTTGAGAGAGCAAACTTGAGAGTATTATGTCAAATTCAAATTTGTAATACATTTTGTTGCATCTTCTCTCAAAAATTAGTCTATGTTTTGTTTTGAATAAAAATTTTGTTTAAATAAAATGTACCGAGAAAATTATTATAAGGAAAATAATCCATCGTCTTCCGGAAGCGAAAATGAAGAAGAAGAAGAATTGTTGGCGATTGAAAGAAGACAATGTATTATAATGTGACTACGGGTCTGGCTTGAAAAATTCGATGACCATAATTTTATTCACCGATTTCGTATTTCAAAACGAACGACTATTTTGCTCTTGGAATTGACAAATGCTAGTTTGGTTACACTGAAACAAGCTACGCACTACGGAGTGAAATATCTTAAATATTTTTTTAGTTTAAATTATGCTAACTTAGGTTTTAGGTATGTGTAGATCGCGCTAATTACGACCAATTACCCAATTATTGATTGTGCTGAGGAATTAATACATGGTGGCATACGAATCGTGCTACAAAAATAAAATGTAATAACTTTTTTTCAGTGTGAGTAATCGGCTTATTTTTTTCTTATTTTATAAGCCACTATTTAGATTTATCAAAATGAATGCTTGGGATACTGAAAAAAGGATTCGGATAGTGATACCATTCTTTGCAGTCCGTCATTTCCGTCCAAAGGGAATAAGGCTGGAGTTTGGCGGTACTCCCCCGAGTAGATGGACCATTATGAGGCTGGTGAACATTTTTGCCGAATCTGGAAGCATCGAACGAAGACCATATCATCGAGATCCTAATGTTCGGGTTCAGGCTACAAACGAGTCACTGTGTGGTGCGCAGTTTCATCAAGGTATATTGTCGGGCCATACTTCTTTGAAGAAAACGGTGTTACACAAACTGTCAATGGGGAGCGTTATTTAAGGATGCTGAAGGAGTTTGTTTTACCCAGAACTTCGCCGAAGACATATCCCTTTCAGCAGGATTTGGTTTTAACAAGATGGAGCAAGTGCACACGTAGCCACATAAGTTATGGCGGAGCTCCAACGAAAATTTCCCAACAAATTGATATCCAGAAACTGCACTTTCCGCTGGCCCCCAAGGTCACCTGGCATGACGACACCAGACTTTTTTTTATAGGGTTATGTCAAGCAGGAAGTGTACAAAAGTGTACGAAACCCAGGAATTTGACTGAATTGAAGCAGACCATTAAGACAATAATTGAGGCGATCCCAATTTCAACAATTCAGGCCGCAATGAACAATTTTCTGATCAGGTTCCTTATATGCTTGGATGACCGTGAAGGGAATTTGCGGTCTATCATCTTTAAAAACCATTTGTTATTTAAAATTAAATTTAATTTTTAATCCAATAAAAAAGAATTATTGAAATACGTCGATTAAAATAAAAGTTATTTAAAATTCTTATTGTAGCACGATTCGTGAGCCACCCTGTATTATGCACTCGGTTCAATTCATTTGGCCATTGCTGTATATGCAATTGGCAAAATTGTGAAGAAATGTGAAGAGACTGGATTGGCTACAGATATTGTAAGGCCTGTGCATCATTTCGCTCGTACCACTGAAAATATCGCTGCTGTAAGTGAAAGTGTCCGAAGGCCCGAATGTGTCGATTCCCCGTCGTTCTCAGGAATTAGGACTGTCTTAGGGCACATTTTGGCGTATTCTGCATTTGTATCTACGCCTACAAGTATATAAAGACCAGCGCACACAACAACTGAAGCCGGCTGACCATTCACAATGACGTAGATACGTCGAACGGGTGATTGAATAACAGGCGGTGGACGACGATTTTTCGAACAAAATTTTCTTCAGCGACGAAGCACATTTCTCACTCGGTGGATATGTTAATAAACAAAATTGTCGTATTTTGGGTTCTGAGAATCCTCAAGCAATTAAGGAGAGGCCAATACATCTACAAAAAGTCACTGTTTGGGGCGCTCTTTGGTGTCTTTGGAATGTGTGATTGGGCCTTGCTTCTTCGAAAACGACGATGGAACAACTGTCAGCGTCAATTCGAAGTGCTATAGTCATATAATAACCTAATTTTTTTGCCTGCTATTGAAGAATACGACTTGGAGAATATGTGGTTTTAACAAGACGGTGCCACATGTCACAAAACTCGAGCGAATATGGCTTTATTGCAAGGGACATTTCCAGGGCGCGTAATTTCTCGTCGTGGCGATATCAAATGGGCACCAAGATCATGCGATTTGACACCGCTGGACTGTGTTTATGCAGATAAACCTTTACCTCTTGAGCACTTGAAAACCAACATAAGTCAAATTATGGCTGAGATACCGCCCAATATGTGTCAAAAAGTGGTCGAATATTCCCTCAAAATAATCGATGTTTACAACAATTCGCGTGGTGGCCATTTAAATGATGTGGTGTTTCACACATAATGTCAACGTTCATTCTTTATAATAAAAAAGAAATATAATGAAAAAAAATATTTTGTATGTGTTTTATTTACGTTTACTTTTGATACCGCAAAATGGATAACCCATTATAATCCCTTGAGAGCGTGTAGATTATAAAAAACAAACAAAAAAAGCAATATACCTACCATTTCTTGTACACTGCTACACACCAGATACACAGAAAATCAACAAGCGATCAACTACTTTCGCCATCTTATGTGTCTAATTATTTTTTTTCTTCACATTTTCCTTCTTGGCACACATGGCATTTGGTACGTTCAGCAATTTACTCACATGCTCAGTCAATCCGAGCACTTTGCCATCTACAAATATTCAGAACAAAAAAGAAACACATTTGGAGCTCTGAATGCTCTGACTTTAAAAGAAACACAACCAAATTTTTTTGACAACTCAGACTCTGCTCTGAACTAAAAAAGAAAAACGCCTAATGACTCAGGATGCACATGAAAGTATATAGGGATATTAATCAACTCGGTGCTAGATATCGAAATTGATAGAGAGAGCTTGTTAGTCGATGCTCAGGTCAACAACGAACTCTAGCGCCACCTTAAGTAGGTATGCAATTAATTAACAAGATATTGTCAGAAGCAGATTATGTCAATTCTGACCGCATTTAAAAGTAGTAGTAGTAAGTTCCCTCCGAGCTTACACCCATGTGAATCACTAGAATATTTCAGAAAAACTTTGATAGTGCCACGCGGACTAACTGGAACAGTCTTGGCGTTAATCCCAAGTTTGATCATTGCCTTAAAGAGTAGCTAGATACGTATATTCTGAGTAAATGATGAGTATCGTACTAAAATTCGTTGGTATCTTCCGGATTTATCTTAGTGTGACGATGTGCCATAAGGTTGATATGCAGGGTTGCAAGTGCCACTGATACTTGCCAATATTACAGTCTTACAGAACTGCTTAAATTGCTCACACTTCAGACAGTACGTTGGTTAAGACCGTATTTGCGATGCAAGCAAATCCTGTCATTGACATACAACCCTGTATTTGGTTGACGAGTTGATGCATGTGTAATATCTAAACATCTCCTCCATAAACATTCACTAAAAGCTAATATGAACTAAGTTCCTGCAGGGATGTGCCGAAGGTGTTTTGGAAAAATTAGCAGAATTTTCGTGCATCATGTCAATATATTTTTTGATGACATGGTGCATAAAACGTGTGCCCTTTGTGACATCGGAATCAGAGTTATTTCTCTTGTCACTATTTTCTTTTATGTAACGAAATAATTAATACAAACAAAAACGTGATTTGATCGTCCAAAAATCAGCTTAAGCTTCAAGTGACACGTTGAACTGTTCTAATTAAAATATAATTTGTAAATTTATTGCAAATTAATTGCAAAGTTTCCAAGTTCTGGCATATATGCGAATCCTTATTAAAGTGGTCCGTCTTAGTACTGAGTCTCAGCCTCAAAAAAAAAATGCGCACAGGAGCATGGAGTAAAACATCAAAAATACTACTGTTATTTTTGTTGTTTATAACAAGGATAAAGGTGAGGTTTGTAAGTCCCCACCCTCAAATGTCACTCTCGTAAATCCTTATGTTAATATAAATGTATGGAAATTCAATTCAATTTCTACCGAAATATGCAAATAAATTATTCAAAAACTGAACTCCATGGCAAGAGGTGAATGGTTGAGTTGAGTATTGGGGCTTCGAGGTGCTATTGGCGTTTGCGTTAGTGTTAGCTTTGGAGTATGGGGTGTGAGTTGACTCGCATTTGAAGGTGGAATAGATATATGTACATATTGTGGGTAAAAGGAGTCAGAAATACTAAGGAACAAAATCAAACAGCCCTATGCCGAATTTTTAAAAGCAGATTTCCATCATAATACTACAACCTGACTTGAGAAAATGTCTTACATCGGAGAACATCAACAGCGCCACCCTAAGGCAACTGTGCACGACCCTTCCATTTCTCCATTTCTCAGATTCAAAAGCTAAAACATGAATATTTGATGACGAACTACAAACACTGAACACTAAGCATACTCTGAGGACTGCTGCTGCACTTACCTGACATTCATACATGCCGTGATCCCTCCTCTGAACAAACTTTATTTGCAGAGTCCACGTATTAGAGCCCGGCGCATGGAGTATTGCAAATCTCTCGTCGTTTGTGTAAAGCTGAGCTCCTGATGATAATATATGCCAATCTCTTCTTCGAATCCAGGATATTTGATTCTGAAAAAAAAAAAATAGATACAAAGGCAGATAAAGATATGAGATTAAAAAGTCAGCAATTTGAATTTCTACACATATGCACATTATGTACATACATAAATATAGCAGTAGTTATAGAATAATGGAAAAGATGGTCGACTGTGTTATAAGGTTTATAAGATGGCTTTCGGGTATGTTATTAGTGCGAACAGGAAAGGATATTGCAAAAATTTGAAATCGAAATAAAATTGCATTCCATAAAACATAAAAATTGACAAAAAAAACAAAATTCACTTCAGATGAAAGGCTCCCAAGCAAAAGCAATCTGGCAACAAAATAAAGATACTTTTAAAAAATTTCTATATCAAAGTATTGAAAAAGCTATGGTATTAGTGTCTTGGAATAAAATACGAATACATTAATTCATTGCGTATATATATATATTTTCTTAGTGGAAAAATGTAAGAATATTCTATGAAAGAAAGAGAAGACATTATATGATGTACCTCAGGGGAGTCATATTGGGCCTTTGATTTTAATTTATTTAAGAATGGTTTCTTATTTATATTATAATTATTATTTTTATTTCATAGTAATGTTGCGTCACCTGGGCCCATGTTCTGCAACTTTCGAATCGATAAAAGTAGCCGAGAAACAAACATATGTTAAGATGCCAAAATTACTTTTTCAATTTATCGCCTTCCATTGTAAAATCCCAGTCAAACAAATTAAAATTAAAGATATCGCCTGAACTTACCAGAAACCCATTTTTACGTGCGAAAAAAAAGAGATAACAATGAAACATGATACTACGATGATAGCGAAGACGAAAAAAGATGGTCCAAAAATTCTGTCCTTCTGTATGTCAGTCTGTCAATCTGCCTGTATGTATGTATGGACACCTACAGCACAAACGGGTGGGCCGAATTGCTTCAAACTTGGTATTATAGAGTTTTTTGGTATTTTACAGAGGGGAAATTGAAATTTTTTTTAGCTCAAAAAATAACGATTTTGATTTAAAAAAATCTGTGCAGATTTTTAGGTACGAAAATGTCTTAAAACGGTTCTTTCCATAGGACCGTTTTTTTTTTGCTTTCGGCTAACTCATAAATGGCTTATTCGATTCCTTCGAAATTTCACAACATATATATGTAGGTTTAGGTTGCCCGATTTATACTGCGTACCAATATTTTTAATTAATATTTGTTTGTATTTTTTAAAAGCATTTTTAAGAAAAAAAATTAAAAAACTTATATTGCGAAGACTGCTGATTAAATTTTTTTTTTTAAATTATAGTTATATATATTTGCTGAATACCTATGAATTGGCGTTTTTGAATATTTTTTGAAATATGTTTTCAAAAAGTTTTTTCAAAAACCGCTTCACAGATTTTTAATTTTTTTTTTCTCATAAATTCAAATTTATCCAAGAAATAAAATGGCGTAGTTTTTTTGAGCTCAAATAAGTCTAAGTAATTATTTCAGAATTTTGAATTATTTGTTCTTTGATGTACCTCAGGGGAGTCATATTGGGCCTTTGATTTTAATTTATTTAAGAATGGTTTCTTATTTATATTATAATTATTATTTTTATTTCATAGTAATGTTGCGTCACCTGGGCCCATGTTCTGCAACTTTCGAATCGATAAAAGTAGCCGAGAAACAAACATATGTTAAGATGCCAAAATTACTTTTTCAATTTATCGCCTTCCATTGTAAAATCCCAGTCAAACAAATTAAAATTAAAGATATCGCCTGAACTTACCAGAAACCCATTTTTACGTGCGAAAAAAAAGAGATAACAATGAAACATGATACTACGATGATAGCGAAGACGAAAAAAGATGGTCCAAAAATTCTGTCCTTCTGTATGTCAGTCTGTCAATCTGCCTGTATGTATGTATGGACACCTACAGCACAAACGGGTGGGCCGAATTGCTTCAAACTTGGTATTATAGAGTTTTTTGGTATTTTACAGAGGGGAAATTGAAATTTTTTTTAGCTCAAAAAATAACGATTTTGATTTAAAAAAATCTGTGCAGATTTTTAGGTACGAAAATGTCTTAAAACGGTTCTTTCCATAGGACCGTTTTTTTTTTGCTTTCGGCTAACTCATAAATGGCTTATTCGATTCCTTCGAAATTTCACAACATATATATGTAGGTTTAGGTTGCCCGATTTATACTGCGTACCAATATTTTTAATTAATATTTGTTTGTATTTTTTAAAAGCATTTTTAAGAAAAAAAATTAAAAAACTTATATTGCGAAGACTGCTGATTAAATTTTTTTTTTTAAATTATAGTTATATATATTTGCTGAATACCTATGAATTGGCGTTTTTGAATATTTTTTGAAATATGTTTTCAAAAAGTTTTTTCAAAAACCGCTTCACAGATTTTTAATTTTTTTTTTCTCATAAATTCAAATTTATCCAAGAAATAAAATGGCGTAGTTTTTTTGAGCTCAAATAAGTCTAAGTAATTATTTCAGAATTTTGAATTATTTGTTCTTTGATTAAGGCGATTTAATCTTGTGTTTTTTAGTTTATATTATTAAATATTTAAGATTGTTATACAATTTTATTTTAGAAAAAAATTAAAGAAATTTTGTATGTGTATATAAAAAATTAAGTTAAGAATGTCTTTAAAAAGATATTTAGATTTTTAATAGAAATCGAACATAAGAGCAAGTTCTTGCCATCAAGTCGTACATTTTATTTCAGAGGCGTTACGTGAGGAAAAGTTATCGCCTGAGTTACAGAACATGGGGCCTGAATCAAACAAATAGAGTTATTTAGTTTGAGCGCCATCAGTATGTTAATAAATCATCATTATCTATATATTGTTATGCATAAAGTATGTTTAGCATATCCGACTATAGCTTACGAAACTTATACAAACTATGGATATCGATTGAATACTTTTTTGGGAAAATGGTACTATTAAAATTTGCCTAACTTTTTTTAATGAAATTAAATAAATCGGAATTAATTGTTTTAACAATGTTTGTTGGTGTTTAAATGCAGTTATCGCGCAACGCTGGCGCTGGTTGCTGAAAAATATTTCTCGTCAAACAAATACCGCCAATGATTTAATGGTTTTCGAGCACCTAAAATTAATATTAGGTAAAATTAGCATGAATCGACAGTTTTTAATTATCGAAAACACATATTTCACACATTTTGTTATTGATTCTTAACTTGTGATATAGGTACTATAGGGCAAGTTTAGCAATTGGAAAAAATCGAACTCGATATTTGAATCGATCTTGACATTATGATGATTAGAAAACACCAAAAAACGGAGTCCCGAAATTCCGTTTGTTTGTCTGTCTGTCTGTAGGTCGCTCTAAACGGTTGAATACATTGCACTCGACCTTCGCACTTACACGTTTAAGGTGCCTGGTTCGATTCTTTTTTTAAATAGTTTTTAGCTCCAAGAATTACGATTTCTGCCATAAAAAAAAAAACATGGTAAATCTCAATTTTTCGAAAATGCTTCTAACGATTTTGATAAAAAAAAAACTGACCGTCATTATAGGTATAGTCAGAAATGATGTTAAAGTTACCTGCAATATAACCGATTTTGCGATTTTCGACAATCTCATTAACCCCTCAACTGATTTCAATCAAAACTTTCATATAGGAATTTCTTTAAATTCTAAATTCAAATTTTTTTAAGAAAAAAGTTTAAGAAATTTTGTATATGCCTACACAATTAATTAAAACCGACTTTAATGTGAACGAAGATAAGATCAATAGCAGGAAGTCGGAAATCCGTTACTGATGCACGAACTACCTCTTCGTTGTCGAGAATTCGTTTGGAAATTTCAATTTTCTCTCTAACTCATGATCTCGTTTTTTCGTCAAACTGCTCTAGAAAACTTGAATAATAGCTTTATTTAGTAGATTCCAATAGTTTTTTTTTTAATTTTCAGATGTATATATTTCTCATTTGCTTAAGTATTGATACTATGTAAATAAAGCTGTAGGTGCTTAACTAACACGTATGTACAAATCCAGTTGCTACTGGGGAAATACTGCAATTCCACATGGGTAACTATAATTATTAAGATTTTCCTTGTCAGTTTTTGAATTAGCTGTATTATGGAAATTATAAGTAGGGCTAAAAAGGATGAGAGACCAGGCATACTTTTGTTAGTCTCGTTTTGGACTCGGCAAAATCGAAAAAATTCTCGGTCTGTGTCTCACCTAAATTAGTCTCCTATCAATCTTGGTTCGACTTTATCTAGTGAAAATTTTAATATTTAAATCAACATTCGACTTCAAAGCCGCATATGATAGCATAAGTCGCCAAGAGTTTCTATTGGCGATGTCGGAACTCGGGATCCCGAAACAGCTGATATGCCGCATTTTTTTTTATAATCTACACGCGCTCAAGGGATTATGAATACCCTTTAAATGTTTCAACACAGCGCGGGCGTGAGGGTGAGGTTAAAGAAGAGAAAGAATGATAGGAAAGATGTGTTGAGCGATATTCGGAGACTGTAGGTGGCTGTTGTCTCAGATTTTATCTCCAGGAATGGCAGCTGAACTAATGCGGAGAAATTTCCGTGGCTTATTTATCTATGTCCCTTATAATTCGCATTATTTTTTTTATTCGTTGCAATATTTATCGGTGACTAGTTTTACTCAATCACATGTTGTTAGTGCTATGTCTAAACAACATTTAATGAGTAAACCAGCAACTCATTGTATGACATTTATTTTTAGCTCATCTGAGCTTTTCCAGACGTGTACATGGTTCAGACAAGGAGATGCGCTATCATGTGACTTCTTCAAGATAGTCCTGGAGCAGATAGTACGAAAGAGTGGTGTTAACCTGACAGGTCTTCCCAACTGCTTGGTTATGCGGACGACATCGATATCATAGGCCGCTCCAAGCGAGCTGTACTTGAAGCATTCACAACTATTGATGAACAGGCGAAATGCGTTGGTCTTGAAGTGAATGAGGACAAAACCAAGTATATGCTATCAACAAACAAAGCCTCATCTGTCCATCGCCTAGGACAAAACGTCACTGTTGGTAGCAGTAATTTCGAGGTAGTCAAGTAGTTCACCTACCCCGGAACAAAAGTCAATTTCGCGAAGGACACCTTAGTGAAAATCCGACGAAGAATTACCCTAGCGAACCGCTGCTACTTCGGTTTGACCAAACAAATGGGCTTAAAACTTATGTCTCGAAAGACAAAGTGCACGCTTCACAAAACGCTCAGTTTACCAGTTCTATTCTACGGCGCCGAGTGCTGGACGATAAGTAAAAAAGCGGAATTGATACTGGGCACTTTCGAGAGAAAAAAAAAGGATATTTGATCCTATATGCGAAGAGGCCTAAGGGAGTAGAAGATTCAATCGAGAATTGTACGAGCTGTACCAAGATGTGGATGTAGTCCAAAGAGACAAAGCGCATCGACTACACTGGCTCGGCCACATCGAGAGAATGGACAACAACGCTCCAGCCAAGAAAATCTTCGAATCCCAGCCCGCAGGTTCGAGACGACCAGGAATACCGAACCTCCGCTACAGAGCTCTGGCGGTTACAGACGCAAGAC
Organism: Philhelius pedissequus; assembly: GCA_910595825.1. Taxonomy (NCBI): domain Eukaryota; kingdom Metazoa; phylum Arthropoda; class Insecta; order Diptera; family Syrphidae; genus Philhelius; species Philhelius pedissequus. The sequence goes on from OU343160.1 coordinate 55,275,652, forward strand.
CGTCTCGAGGGCTGGAGGGAGCGTGCGAGGGACCGCAACCGATAGAAGACCGCAATATGTCAGGCAGTGACCCTCCATGGATCGGGAGCCGGATAAGTAAGTAAGTAAGTACTTACAGCAATTGTTTTTTGTTTTTGTTTTAATCCTACCGGCTTGCGACCGCGACCATCCAAATAATTCTTCGCGATCCACTTTGAAAAACACTGCCATAATGGATTTAGCAAATTGCTAAAAGTAGCCATTCCGTCATTTTCATTTTAGCAAAATGAAACAATCGTTTAAAATTAGCTAAATCATCAGCTTAGTAACTTGCTAAAAGCGGCCTTAACATTTTAGTAAATCGTTTAAAATCTTGCGCCAATATCTTTTATTACCCAAATTGCTGAATTTTGCATTCATTCTATCACACTTATGTCTAAACTTAAAGCTTTTATATGGTTGACGGAGGTATACCTATAGTCCTTTCGGTATAAGACTGTACACTACACTGTACCTTAAAAAATTCCAGAGAAGGCGAAAGTAAGTGTCCATTTTTACTTACATATTTGATTTGATTTGAGTATATCTATTTCATGCTCTTACTTTCATTATAGTCCAAACAATAGGCACTACCGAGCTATGCACAAAGCAAAATTGTTCTTTTATTTTATTTTTTATTATCTTTTTGACTATCTTCAAATTGTGCTTACTAGCCAGTTCAATAAGCATTGCTATCTCGTCGTTAAAGGACAAAGATAAAGCAAAAACAATAAGGCTTTTTTTCTTTGAAATTCTAGGTAATGTACTCGTATGTATGTATATGACGTTTGTAAATTTAATTTATGAACATAAAGTTCAAGGAGCAGCCAGAATGGCAGACAGATCTGTCCATATTCTTTCCTGCTAATAGTTTTGCTGCATTCTATAGTTGACTGACCATTTGGAGAACTTCGATACTTCATTGGGGTGGAAACGAATGCGTGTTGCATGCATAGAGCATAATGCCGAACACGAAGAGATAGCTTCTCAAAAATGTCGATACGGAGTGCTTCTCCAATAGTCAAACCTCACTGTTTCACATTCAAACTGGCATGTACTTACACTAAGTGTCCTTGTAAACCTAATGTTCAATGTATATAATGTTTTATGTGTAGTAGAGGTAGAGAGACGAAAGAACAGATTCAAAGAAATATCCTGTCGGAAATATGGTGTAAATATATGGGTACTAGGTATGCATAAATTCATTTGGTATATTTTGGACCGAAAGACATGCATTTATATAAACTCTACAAAAATTGCCGAGTAAGTCCTTTATCTGTGGGTGTCCTTATTGTACATACATCTTCTGCAATGGATAAAATGTCCTTTTTGGCAGAATATCCAAAAACCTTTTTGTCAACGGAAGTATATTATATTGTTGGTATCTTATATATGAACATTTAGTTATAGTCGAAATGGTATATGGTTTTCTTTGTCTGTTTTTGGCTGTCGTCGTCGCCTTAGCGCTTCCAAGGTATGAAGTTAAATATTTACATTTACCTACCACTTCTTCGAGCTATGGCAACATTCTTGAGCTTCTAGAATTTCAGCAATAATGTTCGTCTGCAACATGGTGATAGAGATGAAGAGGGCTGCTATACTACTTGAATTCTTACTATGTATTGTCTTGTCTTTTCATTCAAATCACTAAGCAAATAACTTTCAGCTGCAGCTGTGTATGTATAGGTAGTACAATAAATATTTTAATGTTCGTTATGAAGAGAAGTTTAAACAAAATATCCATGAAGTCTTTTCTGTATAAAGCACATCATAGACAAAATAACAGTTCTTTGGTTTCATGTAAATTTTAATTAAAATTTGTGGCAAAACTTCGGTGGCTACTACTTGGGTTCCACATAAATATACATAATGTATAGGTACATATTTCGATCAGGACGATAAAGAATTTGAAGCTTTTAAGGGATATTTGCATAACTTCTTTTTACACATCGTGTTAGATATTTAGTTCCTTAAAGATTATATAAAAAAAAAACGAGCGATGACTTAAAACGAAAAAAAAATGCACGCGTCACATCTAAAGCTCACGATTTTTAATAATACCGCTTAAGAAAAGAATTTATTACAATTAAAATCAAATAAAATTTAAATAAATAGACGAATTACATATATGTAGGTATATTAATATTGTTAAGATACCAGCGCAATGTAGATACCGTATCTGATAGATCGCCATCTAATTTATTTAATAACCGTTAATTTACGAAAAAAAAAGGACAGTAAACATGTTCAAAGTATAAAAGTCCTTACGAATTTCAATTCATTAAATTGATTAGCTATTTTTGTTGGAGGGAACAAATCTCACGAAAAAAATGTTAGTTGTCAATTTAAAGTAATTATTAATTTGAGAATAAATCACTAATCCGTAATTTCTTTACAATGCTGCCCTTAAGCTTGTTAGAAACTTCTACATATAAAAATAACAAAAATTAAAAAAAATTAAGGGAAATGGTACATTTTGATAATTTTTGTTTGTAGAAAAAAATGTTACTTTGGGTACCTATAGTAAAACCATTGTTCTAGTTTTTGATTGTCTCGAAAACGGTTCCATTTTTTCCATTTTTTTTTGCAGACATTCCTAGACAATATTAATATAATCCAAAATTTTTCGATTTCGTTTTCTTTTTAAAACTCAAAACTTCGAAAAGACTCAATCGATGTTTCGAAAATTCGTATTTGGTAGTTTTTAAATATTATCTTCTATGCATAGATAAACAAAACTATATTTCTAAAATAAAAAATAACGGTACCTCTAATCTAAATGTTAAAAAAACGTTAAAAAAATGTATTTATCAAAAATGGCTAGAAGACTTAAAAAATAAAATGCACGACTGCATCGCGCGAAAAATATTCTTAATAGAAACGGCTAAATTTATTTTTAAAGTCGTTTTCAATTCTTAAATTTTGTCTAAACAAAAAAATTGGTATAAACATTTTGAATGTTAATTCAAAATATAAATTCAAAAACAAAATTTTCGGAAAAAATAGTTCACCCGTTTTCGAAATATTGAATTTTCCAAACAAAAAAAAATATTTATTTTTAATTCAACAAAAAAAAACTATTTTTCGAAAATTTTGAAATGCAGTATTATTTAAAATTGGAAGGACTCCTGTATAAAAAGGTTGATAGATAGCCTTAAGCCGCTTATGAGAAAGTCGAAAATCAATAAAATGGTTGTATGTCAAATAAAGTTAATAACAAAATATTTAAGAAAAAAATGTTTTGGCCAAAGTAGTACACACACTACTTATTGTCAAAATCGATAGAGCCGTTTTCGAAATATTTAAGATGGCAGAAAAATTTGTATGGCAATTACCGTTATTTTTGGGGTTAAAACAACAATTCATTTTGGACAACCACCTTAAACTCCTTAGCACCAAGCTTAAACAAAATTAGTTCAGCGATTTAGGCTGCAGATCGTTCTACAGACAGACAGACGGAATCCGGGACCAACTCTTTTTGTTCTCTACCATCATAATGTCAACTTTGATTAAAATCTCGAGTTCGATTTTTTCCAAATGCAAAATTCGCCCTATAGTAACTATATCGCAAGTAAAAATGAATGTGTCCTTAAATAAGTAGGTACAGACCACTTTCAAGTATTAAAATATTTTATTTTGTGTATTCATTAACGGTACTTCCCTACTTCTACTACTATACTTCTATTTTCTTATTAATATTAGATGAACCAGCGTTGTGCCATATAGACTATAAATGTAACTACATGATTGTCTACATGTAGACAATTCGATGTAGACAATTCACAATTGTCGACATAAATTTGTGGATAATGTAGACATTGTAGACAATTCATAAAACAATAATAATTCATAATTTTTCCTACTAAAATTTATCAAACGACAAAGCATAAATGTTTAAAAAAAGAACCAAGTTCTTCTATAATCATTTGGTCTAAATCTAAATGTAAAGGTACCTAGTTCTATGTTTATAAAAGTTTTAGTTTCAAATATTTAAATTAGAGATAACGAAAAACTTTAAATTATGGGAGAAATCTGTTATGATAAGCCTACTCAATAAAGTTTGATAGGTCCACTGCATCACTTCATTTGAGGATATAGTAATAAAATTAAAAAATGCCATTAAACCTTGCAAATTTGGTTTAGTAATCAAATCGCTAATTGACTAATTTCTCACATAATTTGGAGTTGTTTATTTTGTTTGTCCGATTTCAATACTTTTTGCAAAGATATTGCCGCAAAATTTTAAACAGTCCTCATTTGGTTTAAATTCTAGTTAAAGCAGTCGTATCGTTGCCAGCCCTTGTCTAACTTTGTCTTAGTCTTAAACACACTTAACGACTCTTCTAATTAAAGAATATCTTAATATCTTTAGGACTACGCTAATCAAACTTAGGTTAAACACACCTGTTTTGACAAGATAGAGTAATGGAACAGAACTAAAATTAAACATAAGCACAAGAACACAAAAAATATATACATACATTTATAAAAGCTCAGGTAAGATTTTTAACATTTCAGGCAAACATTTTTATATATAATTGTTTCAGATAAAGAAACAAATTGTTCCCCAACGGAATTGGATGTATTACCAATCGGCTTTCACGTACATTTTTCAATTCAAAATCGAACAGGTTTTTTTTTCAAATCGGTATTTTGAACGGATTTGCTCGAACTTTATTTTTTGTTTGGCTTTCCAAAAAGCTCAAAATATTCAAAAATATTATAAACTTCTTCTCAGAAAATATTTTTCTTTCATTTTCTGTTATGAAATGTCAAATGTCAACTGGAAAAAGTATAGTTTAAGAAAGATAACGAACCGTTTTGCTTTGTTTAAAGTTAGACTACCTGTTTTAACGTTAAAGTATATTTTATATCAAAAAGTCGACCCTCTCATTTTAAAACTCATTAGGGTTTTAATGTTTAAAATTTTGTTCTAATATTTAGATAATATTATACATTTTTCATTACCTATGCCTGCGAAGACCGTTTTCAGCAGTATTTTTCAGAAACAATTTTGTTGAGCACTGTGCAATGAGCTGAGTATTTATTATTGGTTTTCACCAAGAGATAGCCCATCATCTCTTCAAGGCTATGTTTTTAGGTGGGCAAGACGTCTTAATCCCAACCACGCGTTTTTGACATTTATTTTTAAAGCAAATATTTTAGTTTATTGCTTGAAACTTATATTTTAATGGAAAATGTTAAAACAACGAGCCTATCGTTGTATCAAAGCCCTTTCGAAATTATTTAATTTGTGAGATTTAAGATGTCAAAGTTGTTGATTACATTGTCGACACATTGTCTACATTGTCGGCACATTGTCTACATTGTTGACGTTGTCGACCGATTGTCTACGTTGAAATGTAGACAATTAAAGTCGACACGTAGAGGAACAACACTGAGGTGAACCGATAAAAAAAATGTATGCCGATGCTCCGAAAAAGTGTTAATAAAACTGCAAAGTCAAATTTTGAAAAAAAAAAGTTTTTTGATTTTTAAAAAATAAATATTTTTTGTATATTTTGGTACTCAGTGTAATTATGTTTACAGGTGCAAGTGCTAATTTAACGGTAAATTCTCATTGCTTTGTTTAAATGGCGCTTTGTGTAGTGTGATTCATTATTTTAGGGGAGCAAAATAATAGCAGTGATTGACAAATTTAATTTAAATAATTGTGTTTTAATTTAAATTTTGATTTCAAAAGTGATAAAAAGTAGGTCCTGTTATTCTATTTTATATTTCCATTAAAATTTTAATAAAATTATTGAATTTATGGATTTAAAGTGGGTCGAGACAAACACTGCACACTGGAGAGGCGGGAAATTATAAAAAAGCTTGTTTTGGAAGGCAAAACGTATAAAAAGATTCAGGAACTTCTTGGCTGTTCGGCGAAGATGATAAGGAACGCCATAACGTTTGAAGGATAAGCAGAAACGAGGGGACGTAAACAATCTCTTACACCATCTCATATAAAACGTGTGGTTCGCTTTTCAAGGAATAATCCTACAGCAGCAGCTACAGAGATTGCGGACGAGCTTGAGGTTCCGTGCGGTGTGCATACGGTTAGGAGAATACTAAGGGAGCATAACGTAAATGCTCGCAGTCCAAGAAAGGTTCCACTTTTAAAGAAGAACCATGTTGTTAAAAGGATGAAGTTTGCGCGCGAGCATTTAGGATGTGCTCCTGAAAAGTGGCGAAACATTCTCTGGACCGATGAGAGCAAGGTGGTTCTCTATGGTGGTAAAGGATCTCGGCAGTTTGTGAGAAGACCCCCGAACATGGAATATAACCCCAGATACACCACAGAAACTATTAAGCGTCGGGGATCCAGTATAATGGTTTGGGGATGCTTCTCCTATTATGGAGTTGGCCCAATATACTGGATCAAAAGCATTATGAACCAGCACTCTTACGTGGATATCCTGCAAAACACCATTCTGCCATATGCTGAATACGAAATGCCGCTCAAATGGGTCTTCCAGCAGGATAACGACCCAAAGCATACCAGCAGAGCAGCCAGGCAATGGTTCCATGATAATAGGATTGAGGTCATTCGATGATAATAGGATTGAGGAGTGGCCTGCACAGTCTCCTGACCTCAATCCCATTGAGAATCTTTGGGCAGATATTAAAAAAAAAGTATCTAAGGGAAAACCAAAAAATAACAGAGACTTATGGAGCGTTGCTGAGCAGGCTTGGCAATCAATAACACCATCAAGATATCAGGGACTTGTGGAGTCAATGAAACGTCGCTGTGAAGCAGTTATAAAAAATAATGGTCATGCTACCAAATACTAGCTTTTATTAAATAAAATACCGTTGAAAAGAACTTTTTGTACCCTTGTTTTATTTTAATTTAATAGAAAAAGAAAATCACTGCTATTATTTTACTCGCTTTATTTCGAGGTTTATTTTGTTTTTGGATTACTACTTAGCTACTCGTAATTAGCAATAAATTAAATTCCATTCTTACTAAAAATTAAATTTTAATGAATTAAGGGGTTTTACTTAAAAACATTTCTAACATCAAAGCTCTTTTTATGTTTTATTTAAAATAATTTTCCATGCACTGCTATTTTTTTGCTCGCAGCAGTATATTAAAATGTTTTTTTTTTTAAATTTTATACATACAAAACTATTTTTTTTTTTGGGACCGCGACAACTATTTTTTAATTTTTTTTAAATACATTCTTATTTATATAGGAATTCAAATGGCATCTTTGTTTTCCTTCAAACTATAACAAGCAATATAAAACATTTAATTATGTATATTATATATTTATTTCTACCCTGTTATATTTCCTTTTACGTATTTTTGCGTACGTCAGAGACTATTACATGTAGATAATGTAGACGCTCAAACATTTATATAAACCTATTATATGTAGCTTTAAAAATCTCATGAATATTATGTTTGCAGATTGCACCTATAGTTTAGTGTTGTATGCATGTACATCCCTCAGTTTGATTTTTTTATATGTACATATTCACTTACTTAGGTTTAATCAATGTTTGTATGTAGGTATAATATATTACTCTCCTTGTTTACATAATTAAAATCCATAACCTAGATAAAAATATACCTATGTAACCATTCCCCAAATCACCGATTCGACAATTCATTATTCTTAGAAACAGAATAATCTATCCAGAATAATTTTTGGCTAAGCAAAATTGTATAGCAGGTTGACTAGAGAGATTTTATTCAAATTTGGTCTTAAGTGATTGGCGTAATTCTTTGTTTTTTAATCTTTTTTCAAGACCCAAAGTTAACGGTATCTACCATACAATTTGTTATACCAGTTATAATGGTAAATATTAATAATGTCGAAAACGGCTCTCAAGAAGTTGATAAACAAGTATGTAAACAGCACAGGAGTTATTACGAATTCTGAATAGTATTATATTGCATACCACAATTTTGGAAAAATATTTAAAAAAAAAAACCAAAGACAAAGTTTTTTTTTGAAATTCTGTTTTTAAATTTATATTGTTGAATATTAAAAAAATTAACTAACCAACATTTTGTTTAAAAAAATAAATATATTTTGTATATAAACAATAAATAAATAAATTATTTAGCCATTTTTACTAAAAATCTTGTGCTTACGATGTGATCGAAAATAAAAGCAAATACACTTGCGACCCGGTCGTGCATTTTTTTTTAAAAAAAGTTTGCATAAAAAACCAGGACCATCATCATTATAGCCAAGCCACGACATTGCAAAATACCAAACCAATATAGATATTTATTGATTTAAAAATTTTTTTTTTTGATTTTCAATTAAATTCCAATTAGGTTAATTCGTTTGTGAAGATTGAAGCTTTTGTGGCATTTACGAGTAGTTCTCTATTATCAGTGTAATTATATAAAAAAACAGATTTTATACAAATCCACACACTACTAAGTATATCTACCTTAATTCCATTTAACCGAACTTCTGAGAATGTAAATATTTTACAAATTATATGAATCACAAAAATGTCTATTACATGTGTGGTATTGAAATTTTTGTGAAAATAAAAGGATTTAAAATTCATTTTTTAAATCGAAAATTCTTTAAACATGAGAGAAAAGGAAATATGAGTTTTTCATTATAGTTAATGCAATACATAAACCAATGCAAAATAAGGACGTTTCCATATATGACAACAATTCAGTGGGTTACATAAGTTACACTGAGAAGGTCATTTATGAGAATGAGGTAGAGTATTGGAAGAAGACCGCGAGCTCTGGGGTACACCAGTTGTAGCTTTTACAAAATAGTTATAGTTAAAAGTTAAGGAAGATTAGTGTTTTTTAGTAATTGGCGGGGCAAGATCTGTTTTCCATCTACCCGCATCGCAACTAGGCCAGAAAGTAAGCTTTTGCCATGGAGGAAGATCAACTCTTCAGAAGAATATCATGGACTTATATTTGTTACAGAAAGAACTAATACCATGGAATCGTTTACGGATTTTAGTACCTATATTGGAGGACACATGTCACTAGCTATCGGGGAAGAAATGGGGGCGAACAACCTTGCCAACAAATTAGCTTTCCCTATTGCAAAATGCCAAGTATTTGAAGCCACGATAAAAGCTGTTTTTGTTATGGTAATAAAGTGTACGGATACCAATGGTTGGAGAAGTGTGAAACAGTTCAAAGATATTTTTTTAAAAGAATATTTAGACAACCTTCGAACACACCCAACTATGCGATTTATGTTGAGTCCGGTTTAGCGCTAATTTATGTTAGAAATCTGAAGGCTAATGCTGATTTTTTGTCTAAAATTATGAAAAGGCCTGATAGCCACTTACATAAAAGAATATTACTTCTTTCTCTTCAGTGCGGCTACACTCCTTTTAAGAACTGGCAAGAACTAGCTCTGGTCCATCAAGTTTCTTTGAATTTGAGTTATGAGAATGTAACAGATTGGCAAAATATTTTGTATAACTGTATCGCAGTTGCAGACGAGCGAATGTATCAGAGATACCTTGATAGGGCTAGGGGATCAAACTCTAGGGCCATATATAGAAATTTAAATTTCAGTCTGGGCGAGAACAATTATTTCAGAAATGATCTCAATGTTTTAGATATGAGTCTAATCTTTAAGATCAGAACTGAAATTATTGAACTTAATTTCAGACCATATCGTAGACATTAACCCTCTTTGTTCTTTGTGCAATTTAAACCAAATCGAAGACGTCTTTCTTTTTTTTAGGGGTTTGTACTATATTGCATGAAATCCGCAGACTTTTCTTCAGCAAGAGATATTTTACGTTCGAAGAAATGTATTCAGTGTTCTGAATGGAGAATGTGTTTGGAAACTGCTGGTACAATTTATTTCCTACGCAAAGAACTACCGAAATACATATTTAAATCTGTCGTGAATTCGTGAGCAATACACAACTTTATACATTTTTTTTTAGCTAAACTAAAAGCCCATGTTCACTTTTGAAATTATTTAAAACCCTATTTTTGTTTTGGCTAAACTAAAAGCCGCTTTCATAATTGAAATAAATTTGAACTCCATTTTTGTTTTAGCTAAACTTAAAGCGTATCTATTAAAGATGTTGCAGTTTTTTCACTTAACTGATTTAAGATATTTATATTCCGTAAATCTGTTAAATTGTAATCTTTTATTTATGTAGCATGTATTATCTCTATCTCAAAGTACTGAGAATATTCAAAACAGCAGTTTTTGTTTTTCAGCCCATAACTACATTTGAAATACTGAAAGTTATTGGGAGCTTACGTAATTCGTTTTCGTATGGAGCTGATGGTATTTCAAATTATGTACTCAAAAAAATTGCTTTTTACTTAGTTGATGTTCTAGCTTATGTTTTCAATCGGTGCGTTTATGATGGTAAATTTCCTGAAGAGCTCAAGTGTGCTGATGTCTTGCCATTATTTAAAAAGGGATCTGTTACCGAAATTAGTAACTACAGGCCTATTTCACTTCTTTCTGTATTAAGTAAAATTTTTGAAAAACTTATGAAAAATAGGATTATGTGTTTTTCAGATTAAACTAAGTTTTTTAATACAGCCCAATTTGGTTTTTTAAAATGCAAATCGACGGAAGATGCACTGTTACAATTTTGTTCCTTAACAATGTCTCATCTCGATGAGAAAAATGTGTAGCTGGCGTTTTTGTTGACATCACCAAGGCATTTGATATGGTCAACCACAATATTTTGTTAAGAAAGCTGGTTTTAGAGGATTTATTCTTAACTGGTTTAAGTCTTACCTTAAAAATCGGTCGCAGAGAGTGAAGATTGATGATACAAGGAGTGAATCAATGTTTCTTAAATTGGGTGTTCCACAAGGTTCTGTCTTGGGTCCAATTTTATTTTTGGTATACATCAATTCTCTTATTACTTTGGGTTTCAAGGGCTCGTCGACAGCTTTTGCGGATGATATTGCACTTTCCTACGGTGCTAATAGTCCTTTAGATCTGATTTCAAATTTAAATTTTGATCTTGACTTATTGCGACTTTGGTTTTTTGAACATAATTTGGTAATAAGCTCCAAAACCAAGATAATGTTTTATAGCTTATCTTCATTTAGATTGTTAGATGCAATGTTTGTTTCCACGCGCCTGAGTGTCGTAGATATAAACTGTTTACTTGCAATTGTTCGTAGTGATAAATGTTTTGTAGTTGAGAATGTCAATGAATTCAAATATTTGGCACTGACCTTAGATTCTCGTATGTCTTTTGCAAATCATGCTGAATCCCTGAAAAAGTATTTCCGGTGTACCCTGCGTCATTTTTATTATTTACGAAACGTGTGCTCAACTAAGCTATTAAAGATAATTTACTATGGTATTTTCCATTCCAAGCTAAAATATGGAATTGCTTGCTGGGATGTTATTTATCTTAATAAAATACAACCAATTTAGATCTTACAAAAATATGTCGTTAGATTAATTTGTCGTAAGTCTCGTAGGCATTCTAGTTTTTCTCTGTTCTGTGCTCTTAAAATTCTTCCAGTGCGTCATTTACATTGTTTCAAGACGTTAAAAATATTCTTTATGAAGTCTGGTAATCTGAATTTTCTTGGAATCTTCGTGGAAACCTTTCGAACTTATTATATGTACCTGTTTTTCATACCACTGCGTATCAAATTTTTTTTTCTATTATGTCTTATCGGCTTTATAATACCCTTCCTCAATCAATTAGGATAATCACTATACCTGGAGTGTTTCTCAAAAATGTTAAATCTTGGCTTTTTTCTCTAGACTATATTGCTCTGGAATCACATATTTCTGATGTTTTGGTTTAATTTTTCTTTTACATAGTAAATAAATTTTTATCGACATTATTTTTTTTTTTTTGTGTTTTGTTTATTGCATTTTATATAATGATTGTATTGCATAATTCTTTTTAACTATTATGAATTTTTCAGGGTCACTCCACCCACTAACTTTTTAATATTTTAATTATTTGAAGTGACATTCAACTCTATTTCTTACATGTCTTAAAAATAATGAATGTTTCTTATACTTTTTTTTAATATGTTATTAATTCTTTTTTTGAAATATTTGGAGACTGTTATGAAATTATAAGAAATAAACATTCTAATCTAATCTAACCTAATCTAAAAATATATTTTTTTTTTCATCAGAAATCATACGAAATAAAAAATCACATCTTTTGCTGTTTAAAACTTATTGCAATCTTGCTTTCGCATGTTTCTTAAAATAAAAATCCAATGTTTAAGCTCATTTTTTTTTCTTTTTTTTTTTAAATAAAATTTTGTTTCTTTATCTATTTACCTAAATGTATTTTATAAACAAAAGTATTTCAAAAAATTTTACAAATTTCTTTATTTTTATTTAATTTAATTTTGTAAACTCCTAAAGTCAAATTAAGAAATCAGCAGACGACTTATAGCCATGCTTTAAAATATTTATAAGAATTGTATATATTTATTATTTTATAATCAATTAAAAAAATTAATCTAATCTAAATAAGCTTTCTCCAGACAGCTCACAAGATGATAGTAGTTATAAACAACAAGCTTGTTTAAACCTTTCAGTTATCCAAGAAAAAATTTAAAAAAAGTTATCTAAATTTGTTAGATCACAAGGAGCAAATAGACAACAATGTAAAACCAAGAGAGTCAGAGATGAACGCAGAAAAAAATATGACTAAAAGCATATTAAATACAAAATGAGATTGACCGGAATTTCTACTATATTATTACCAACAAAAAAATTATATAGATACTTTCATATGCTTTCCGTAACCAAATAAAGATTTGTATGTTCTCTCACTGTAACAGTTTTCAAGAAAATAGACATGCATATTTGAATTCTTCTGGATAAACAATATTAGAAGTTTTATTATTTTCACGAAGAAGTAAACACTGATTATTTTTAGAGCCCAATCTTGAAAGGGCTACATAAAGTTGACCATGAAAAAAAACACTTTCCCTAATATCCTCTGGCACTGAAGGATTTCATTTGAAAAAGTGTATTATATGATCTAAAATTATCTTGGAATTTCTAAGATTATGTATGACCTCCATTGAGCATATTTCTTAAAGGTTCAGATGACTCGGCTATATTAGCATTAGCACAACACATTAAATTCTTTATTAAATTCCTTAGCGCACTTTTTGGCTTTGCAAAATTTTGAAATTTTATTAATTTTTCGTATATCTGTTATTTTCTTGTTCGAACACGGAAACTGTGGTACATAATTTGAAGTCACTTTACTCCCCAAAAACTGATTGAGACATGAAATTGAGTGAACTGAAATTCAGAAGCAAATAAACAAAAGAAAATGTACAGATGCAAACATACAAAAATTAAATAAATTTATAATTTGTACTTCTCAGCTTTTAAGTACAGTTAAAAAATGATTTACGGCTTAAGATTTGTATAAAACTATTGACGTTATTAAAGATCTCATTTTTGTAAAATATCCAGCAGGTTTAAGTCGTTGCGATAATATTTATTTTCAAAGTTTAAAAGTTTTTCCGAAGTGTGAACAAAGTCTGAAATATGAGCGATATGTATCTATTCCAACGCAATGCATACATAAATCCTTCTTTGGATAATTATAATCAAATCACCAAATATTCATTCTAGCGGAAATCGAAACCAAACCATCGAGAACAGCGAGACTCTCGGCGAATTTCTGTACCAAAAATACGGTCTCGTCTCAGGTGTTTTTAAAGAAGTTTGATCTCATCGACGAGACCACCACTATTATCGGTATCGTTGCCAGCCCTACCTAGTCTTCAATAGTATTAATATGTTTTTTGAATACACACATATGATAAAAATAAATACATGTCAACCCCCAAACCCTCCCCAAACCCTCCCCAAACCATCCCCCACCCCCCTGCGTTCGCCTTTAAAGAGAGTCTTCAAATCTCAGCTTACAAGTTCGAGGTCGGGGATGCGAGAATGCCAATGAATCAGAAGAAACTGAGCCAACGAGGATGTTTGGACTATTATGTCAAATACATGGACAGTGTACGGATAAGGACTACATAGAACGAGATATTAATACGCTAGTTCAGAGCAATGATACAATCAAAAATCTTTGAAATAAAACCCCATCTACGTTTTGGAATTTTTTTTTGAGAACAAAATTTAAAAAAAATAGATAGATACATTTCAGAGTGAGAAGTCTTAACCAATTCGTATAAGCCGTTTTCAATAAAACTAAAAAAATTGTGCCTTAATTAACCGTTGAGGACAACCTTAAATAAAAAATATAAATAAATAAAATGCACGACTGGATCGCACGAAATTGCTCTTATGTTCGATCACATTGTATGTAAAAGATTTCTATTTAAAATCTAAATATATTTGTAAGGTCATATTTTACTTTATTTTTTATACACAAAATTTCTTTAATTTTTTTCTAAAAAAAATTGGTATGACAATCTTAAATATTTAATAATATAAACTTAAACAAAAACAATTAAATCGGATTAATCAAAGAAAAAATAATTCAAAATTCTGAAATAAGTACTTAAACTAATTTAAGCTCAAAAAACAGTACGCCATTTTATTTCTTGGATAAATTTGAATTTATGAAAACAAAAATTTTAAAATCTGTGGAGCGGTTTTTGAGAAAAAAAGTTTTTTTTTTAAACTTTTTGAAAAAAAATTAAAATAAAAATCAAAAAGGCCAATTCATAGGTATTCAACAAATACCTATAACTATAATTTTTGAAAAAAAAATATTGAACAGTTTTCAAAATATAAATAAACAATTTTTTTTTAATTCTTTTAAAAATACAAAAAAATATTTAGGGCAACCTAAACCTATATACGTGTGAAATTTCGAAAGAATCGGTCGAGCCATTTATGAGATAGTCGAAATAAAAAAACGGTCCTATGGAAAGTACCGTTTTAGACATTTTTTAACATTTTTTTTTTCAATCATATGATCGGTCGTACCTAAAAAGCTGCAATGATTTTTTCTAAATCAAATCGTTAGAGCCGTTTCCGAGAAAAATAGGCTTTAACGTATTGGTTATGTGGCAGGTACCGTTATTTTTTGAGCTAAAAAAAAATTCAATTTCCCCTCTGTACAATACCTAAAATAGGGTTATTCATTTTGCGGTTTCAAAAGTATAGGGCTGGAATTCGACATCTGCCAAACTAAGTTGTTAAACCAATTTTTTTCTTCAGTTGAAAGTCTGACATTTACGCAAATGGATCGCTTAACTATCGCACAACGCATAAAAATTGTTAAAACCTACTACAAAAATGGTGATTCTGCCACAGCCACAGAGGACATTATGGCTTACATAATCGTCCAACTACGCAAGCAATTGGTAAAATTATGAAGAAATTTGAAGAGACTGGATTGATAGTACTTATTGTAAGTGAAAATGTTGCTTAAGACCCTAATGTGTTAATTCCCCTTCGTTCTCAGGAATTAGGAATGTGTTACGGCACATTATGGCGTATTTTGCATTTGGATCTACACCTACATCCATATAAAGTCCAGTTCACACAACAACTGAAGCCAGCTGACCATTCACAACATCGTAGATACGTTGAATGCGTGCTTGAACAACAGGCGGTGGACGTCGATTTTTCGAAGAAAATTTTCTTCAGCGACGAAGCACATTTCTCACTCGGTGGTTATATTAATAAACAAAATTGTCGTACTTGGGGGGCCATTACATCCACAAAAAGTCACTGTTTGGGGCGCTCTTTGGTCCGGACGTGTGATTGGACCTTAGTTCTTCGAAAACGACGATGGAACAACTGTCACCGTCAATTCGGAGCGTTCTGGTCATATGATAACCGACTTTTTTTTGGATGCTATGGAAGAATACGACTTGGAGAATATGTGGTTTCAACAAGGCGGTGCCACATGCCCCACAACTCGAGCGAATATGGCTTTTTTGCAAGAGAAATTTCGTGGCCGCGTAATTTCTCGTCGTGGCGATATCAACTGGCCACCAAGATCAAGCGATTTGACACCGCTGGACTTCTTTTTGTGGGGCTACGCAAATAAACCTTAAACCCTTGAGCACTTGAAAACCAACATTCGTCGAGTTATGGCTGTGATACCTCCCATTGTGTCAAAAAGTGGTCGAAAATTACCTCAAATGATGTAGTGTTTCGCACATAATGTCAACGTTCAAACTTTATAATAAAAAAGAAATATCATGAAACCGCAAAATGGATAACCCTATAATCACAAGTAAAAAGTACTGACCATTCGACTAAATGTTGGATTCAAGCCCTTATATTTTGCTTACACGGAACTAATAGAGTAATATTTAAAAAGGCAATACAAATTCACATAAATCTAAAATAAAGCTTAAAAGGAAAAGTATCTATCTATTTATTATAGTTTTGTTTGTGGATGATAAATTTTAAACTTTTATCTATACGCCTTATTCTTCTTGATATGACCTTGCTCTAAGTTAACAACAACAACAACACAATCATTTGTAGGTATTGTTTGTCATGTGCTCCATTTTGCTATTACTCTATTGTCTAACGCTAACCGTCATGAAACTTAGGTAGGTACATCGTTAAAATTAATAAATTTCAAATCATCACAACAATTTTCCGAGTCGAGCGAGCTTCGAAGTAGTTATGAGACCAAACCAAATATACACTAAACACTAACAGGAGAAGGAAACAAACGTTATATTGTACTTCCTATTGGCCTCAAATTGAATTTAAGGATTTTCTCTTGTAAGTAATTTTTGAAAACTTTTACTTTTAGTCAGAAGGGTGGCTTAGAAGTTGTTGTTGTGTTTTGATGTTATGTTGTAAAGGACTTTCTATTTGTATTTATTTTGTAAGTAGTTACCCCAGCCACATATGTATGATGTTAGTCAATCCTGATTTTTTCCCGTATCCTTAAGCCATCAGGAGGAATGCCATTTACCAAAGCCTAGGTACCTACTTTTGAGGGTAAAAAACTCTTCCGTGTTCCAAAGAGGGGAAATAATGCTCACAAAGTAAAAAAAGATGACAAAAAATATTATATCCACCTAGAAATATAATACCTTGGGAAAAAGCAAACCAAAAAACTCGCAGGAACATAAAACACAAGTGAAGTGATATAAAAAGCTTATCCATGTTTTTTGTAGACTGTATAGAGTGTAGAGTAGTATTTAGAATACAGTATGCAGATGTGAGCCAGGTTCAAGGAATAAGGATCCTTGGAATTTTACAAACACTAGGTACGTTGTTATACATGAATCCCGTCATTTTGCAGTCATTTCTTCATGTTATGCACATGTCCTTGTTCCATTTGAATGCTGGCATAGTTTCTGTGGTTTTTTATTGTTTTCTTCATGTTTTTTTTTTATTTTTTTATTGTTCTCGTTATTTTGGCAGTCCAAACGAGTTTTTAAGTTTTTTTGTTTGTTTTATATTCAAAAGTGAGTATACCATAGATAGTACCTTGTGTGTATGTGGAATACAGAGGGTAGGAATTAGATTGTTTTGATTTGCAACAAACTGAATCTGAGCTGGTATGGAAATTGAGCTTCTTAAAACTTGGAAAAGAAATTTCAAATTTTGTTTGCTAAAAATAAACGACACGTACCTTAACCTTCCTATCTAGATTAATTGCAAAACTCAGGCATTTTGATTTTTGTGGAATTTACCTTTCGATTGATTAAAGAGATAATTCAAGAAAAAACAACACAAACACAAAGTTTTCGAGTCATTTGCGATAGGTCTCTTACGGTAGCTAGGGGTACAGATTTTCATTTTTTCTTTCGTTTGGGTTGCTAAAAAGTTAAGGATTAGTAAGGGTGAATCTCAGGTTGGAAAATAAAAATAGGAACAAAAATTAAAGAACAACACAAAAATAATCTCCAAAAACAGCTTATATTATAAAAAAAAATATAAAACTGAAGTTTTC
This sequence comes from Philhelius pedissequus, assembly GCA_910595825.1. NCBI lineage: Eukaryota > Metazoa > Arthropoda > Insecta > Diptera > Syrphidae > Philhelius > Philhelius pedissequus. The sequence continues at coordinate 55,293,523 of OU343160.1, forward strand.
TCTAAGAAGATTTATGAAAATTTCAGTCTTCATAGAATGTTATCGTTTTTATTTAACTGATTGATTCGCTTGTTGTAAAGCATGGGCACCACTCGACTAAAATAAGAATGGCATATATATTGAAGCACGTAGGCTTAATTTCCTGTATAGTCAGTCCCCAACGAAAAGTTATAACGGGTGTTTTTTATTAAGACGTGTGGTTTTCAATCTGGCAAATTTTTTTTCGGAGTTAGTCTTTTTGACAGCTGTCACTTAATTTGTGGTCAATTTGGTTTGCCATTTCATAATTAATAGACTTACTCCTGAATAACGTTTACAAATCGTGCAAATTTATTACCAAAACGAAATGGCTACCGATCCCTATTTTCATAAGAAAATTTAGCAGAGGGAATCATTGGTACATATTTCTTCAACAATGACGTTGGCCATGATGTTACAGTCAATTGAAAACGCAATAGAGACACGATAAATGATTATTTCGTACCTGACTTGATGTGGACGACATTTGGTTTCAACAAGGCGTCGCTATATGCCATACAGCCAACGAAACAATCAATTTATTGAAGGAAACTTTTGGTGAACGCGTTTATCTAGCGTCGTGGGCCTGTGGCGTGGCCTTCAAGATCGTGCGATTTGATACCGCTGGACTATTCTTTATGACATTATGTAAAGTCGCTTGTCTACATATATAAGCCCGAGACGATTGACACATTGGAAGCGAATATTCGGCGTGTAATTGCTAACATAAGTCCCCAATTGCTGCAAAATGTGGTCGAAAATTGGGGATAATGCGACGATTTACTATCGAAGAATCCTTTCTCCACAGACCTTAAAATTATGTATCTATTTTTTCAATAGGATAAAGACATATTTCACGTTTTGAAATCTGAAAATCATTGGAAATAGTTTCCAACCATCTTCCTCAAATGCATCAATGACCATGGGTCTGGGATTTCTATAGTGCAGTGTTTTGCCGATGGCAGTACTGTCAGATTTTCAAATTCGTGTTCTTTTTGCGTTCTTCGAATGTGGATCTATGACCACGACCATTAAAGGTTCTGATTCATTAAACTTTAATCCTTTCCCCATGTCACTATTTGTTGGATGGACCTATTTTCAGAAAACGAATATCGTTCAGTTTTCAGGAATTGAATTATAAATTCAATTGCTGGAACTATCACAAAAATGCGGCTAAGAGTGTTTCTTCAAAGATGCAAGAGATTCTTCATCCCTTCTGATCTGTAAGGCTATATTCTATTTAAGCCCATTATGAACTCCATATTGTCATAGACAGAAATAGAGCTTTAAAGAAGACAGGTGACAGAAACATTGGAAACCCTTGGTTCACCCCATAATGTTTAATTTATTTCTTCAGCAGGAATAATAATATCCGGACCAGTGGTTTTCACAGGTTTAAACTTGTTGTATATAAAAGTTGAAATAAATTGAACTACTACTTATATGACGTATTACTATGTCAGTAATAGCATCAATTTGAAATGCACCTACAGTCCCAGTAGTAGATTGGGGTGAAAGTAGTTGCCTATGCCGATGACTTAGCTCTACTTGCGACACCACTATAAGTGAACAACTTTAAAGCGTTTTAACCAAAGTCTGTAATTAGACAAACAAATCTGCGGTTTAAAAGTTAATCCCTTAAAGCCTGAGCTGGCCATGTTTGCAAATAAAAGGAAAAGAACAGATTTTTCAGTACCCACAATAGGTGGGATCCCACTTAATATAAGAATTTAAACTGGGGTTTAAACATCAGAGAAAAGGCTAAATAAGCAATGATTGCATTCTATTCATGCAACAGAATATTTGGTTAAAACTGGGCCCAAGTCCTAAAATTATCATGTGGATGTATTCCTAGGGCAACCGTTAAATCCATTCTTTCATTCAACCTATACTAACATATTCGGTAACTTGGTGTTGTGGAACGCGCTGGAAAAATTACGAACCTAAAAACCCTAACAGAAGTACAAGGAATGGCTTGTATAGGTATAACTGAAGCAATGAGGAAGCAATACTCAGCTTTAAGCCCGTTGACCTATACGTACAAGAATCGGCAGCATACTGTTCCTTACGGCTAAGCCAAACCAACCTCTGGAACACTATAGCCAATTAAGCCATTTTCAGATTTTGCAGAGAATTAGAGGCAACAATGCGTACAAAGACATGCCACCAAAACTAGATTTTGATAGACCATTCAAAACCTATTTCCCTGATAGACAAGTATAGGTAAATAACGAACTCCATACTAATGAGCCGAAAATAAATATATAGACCGACGGCGACGGCTCAAAGATGGATACTGGGGTCGGGGACGGTGCAGGTTTCTCCTCAGAAAACCTTTAGGTAGCCAGTCCCGCTAGACTTCCTGATCACAGTAATGTCTTTCAGGCTGAGATCTTGGCAGTGAAAAATGCCGCTAAGCACGTGTCAAGACTGGAGGCACCACATACTGATACCACATTTTTTATTAACATCCAAGCTAAAATTAAAGCGATTTCTGACCAGTTACCAAGTCGAAGCTTGTAACTAGCTGTCACGAAGAGCTTAAAATTCTTGGCAAGCAACATAACATTCGACACGTCTGGGTCCCGGGTCACAGTAATGTATCGGGCAACGAGCTGATGAGCTGGTGAGGAAGGGTTAAACACTTGCTTGACCCTACCCAAATAGACAATCTGTGTCACAAAACAGAACACTGGAAAGAAGATTCTTTCAAAAACCAACGAAAGATGGAATGGTCTCGACACATGTACTACAACCTAAAGCATTATCCACATAAAGAAAGTATTCCCACCAAACTCTTGTACGAGGGCTCACCGGACACAATCTTCTTAGCTACAAAAAAAAGAAAATTAAACTAAGCAACGATGACCTAGGTAGAGGCTGCAATAACGAAGACGAACATGAGGACACGTCTCATTTTTTATGTCATTCTCCAGCACTTTGTTATTTAAGGAACAAATTCCTGGGCAGTTATTTCTTCACTGACTTAGAAGAGCTCTCAAATCTTTCAGGGAATAGCCTACTGAACTTCATAAAAGCCTCTAAATGGCTTAATAATGATTATACATAGAACTCATATTCTATATAATTAACACTGCGGGGTACCACGATCTAAGTGTGACGGTGGCAAGATCAACAGACAGTCCATCTATACCTAACCTAACTTTTAAGTTTATTTGAAAGTTTTATTTAACCTTTCCTAAACTGTTCAATGCCCTAAATCGACCTGCTTCATAAGGAATCCATTATTTTCTGTAAAAAAATTTCAAAAACTAAAAAATCTGTTGAAAAGCAGTGCAATATGTCGATAAATTGGATTTTGCGTTGACCAATAATGATTGAATTTCCCTAGAACAGAAACCCCTAAAGACCTTTCGCAGGACTACTAACAAATATGAGTTCGAATGTTTAACTTAATTTTTTCTGATAATTGCAAATTATTTGAGGTTTATGGGAATAAATTATGGTTCGCCGCAAGCAAGAGTTCTTGGTTCAGTACTAGTTCTTTCTATTTACTCTCCAATTATTTTTTTATTTTTCTTTACAATGGCTAAGCTAATAAAAATCAAAATAAAAATAAAATAATAATAATTTTGTTAACAAAAACATGCAAGTGTTTTGTTTGTATTTTTTTTAAATTAAAGCTTATAAACAGTTATAGACAAACCCAATTAACACCCACTCTATCCACTCCAGAGACTTTGCAAATAAGGAAGGCTGTTCCACCTAACTGGACGGTCGTGTTGTGTGCCATCATCTGGAAAAAAAAATTATATATATAATTTTATTTTTTTTATAAAAAATAAATTTAATTTATTAAATCAATAAAATTATAAAAATATTTTTTTAAAACGAGTTCAAAAAGCAAACTACTGGCACTAGTACGATAACTCAGGCGCAGCAACATAATAACGGATTATTAAAAAAATTACTAAAAATGGAAAATAAAGTATTTAAAAATAACGGTTATACTTACAAATAAGTGTTATAACTTCTTTTAAGGACAATACCTTAAATTATTAACTCATTATTTTTAAATCAAGTGGAATCTATGCATAGTTTTTGAAAAATCGGGTTTTAAACTCTAATTTTGGGAAGAAAATATAAGAAAATAAAATGCACGACTGGGTCGCACGTACTTGCTTCTATGTTCGATCACATTATATGCAAAAGATTCTTAATGGAAACAGCTAAAAGTATTTTTAAAGTCGTTTCATTAAAAAAAATTTCTAAAAAAAATTAGTATGAACATTTTAAATGATTAATAATATAAACTTAAAAACAAAATTTCAGAAAAAAAATTTTTTTTTTTCAAAAATCCAAAAAAACTATTTTTCGAAAATTTTGAAATGCAATATTATTTAGAAATTGAAGGAAATCCTGGGGGGTCATCCGTAATTCGATTATCGTCAGACGATATCGTCTGAACTATAGTGATGCCTTTATTTGCTTCACGTAAGTCGATAATCGCCAAAACGCTATCGTCAAAATGATGGCGTTTGGACGATAGCTAAACAGGTATCGTCTTGCATTAATTTTGAAGTTTGTAGGTTACTGTAGTTGAATAATTGAGTAGCCACTGTAGTTTGCCATCTTGTTTTTTGTCTATCTGTTGTATTTGCAAATTAAAGTTAAAATGTTTCGGCGCAGCAATTTTCTTGTATTGGAAAGTGGAAATGAAAACGCAAGTTGAGAGGAAATACAATTAATACGAATGTGACAGTTGAGAGACAAATCAGGATATTCATCCATATATCGAGTCAAAATACCAATCTGAGACTGTGTGGCCCTATATAAATAATTGTTGTATTTACATTTATACATATCAATTTGTAAAAAATATAAAATAACTTACATTTTTGTCAATTATGTAACTTTATTCGCACCAAATACAAAACAATACACAACTTTATTGACATTTATGGCAGTCCATTTGACAACTCAGCAAAAGTTTGAGAGTTTCTGAAATGAACCAAATGCTCTCAAATTATAAACGATTGACGAGACGATAGTGGTTGAGTTACGTGAAGCAAATTAAAGACGATCTCGTCGACGATCATCGTTTTGACGATTATCGTTTTGAAAATTACGGAATGACCCTCCTTTATGTAAATCCGTTGAGCCGTTTACGAGAAAGTCGAAAATTATTAAAATGGTTGTATAGCAGGTACCGTTAATAACATAATATTTTTAAATTTTGTCGGCCAAAATGTAGGCCATACTCAAATTAGTACACACACCAATTTTTATCAAAATCGTGAGAGCCGTTTCGAGATAATTAAGATGGTAGAAAAATTTCTATGACAAGTACCGTTATTTTTGGGCTAAACCCACGATTCCAAAATCTATTTTGGACAATCAGCTAAGACGCCTAACCACCAAGTTTGAACCAAATCGGCTCAGCAGTTTAGGCTGTAGATCGTTCTACAGACAGACAGACGGAATTGCCGGACCCACTTTGTTGGTGTTCTCTATAATCGTAATGTTAACTTTGATTAAAATCTGGATTTTTTTTCCAAATGCAAAACTTGCCCTATAGTACCTAAAAATGTTTAAAGTGTAATTTTTCAAAACTATAAAAATATGTAATATTTTTTTACACAAACTTGTTGCTCTGATTGATTCTTAGTCATAAATCTGAAAACTATATAATTTCATGTGTTCTAGTTTTTGAGAAAATTGAAAATTACTAAAACTACTTTTTTTATGATTTGTTTTATATTTACGGTGATTTCACTTTGAGGGGAGAGTACCATAACTACGGTGCAGCAAAATAATAACCGGTTTTGTAGAGGGGTTTAATATATATAATCATATTATTGTACGAAAAAGGGGGTCTTTCTACCTCCTTTTAGACGGGAGAGTCAATTTTCAAAAAAATTACTTAAAATTTACAAAAAAAAGATTTAAAAACAACGACAACACCTACAAAAAAAGTATATAGATTTTCAGAAATCATTATTTGTTGCAATCTAGTTATGCGCGTTAAAAGTTTTTTTGAAAAAATACCTTCAAACTCAAAATGTATAAAAAAAAAAACAGTGAGGTATGTCTGGGGGGCATGCTACCCTCTGCGACCACCCTGTCTGGGAAAACTATAGGCTTTGAGGTGGGTGCAAAGTTGTGCTTATTCAAAGCATGGTTTGTACTGCAGAGTCTGGATTTAAGGAAACTTTGAAGTTATCCTCTATATCCAACAGCTGTTTTCTAAATAAGTATATGTACCTACATATAAAAAAAACAATAACTAAGAATCTCATAAAAAAGCAGTTTTGGTAATTTTCAATTTTAAGCTATAAGGACATAAGACCTAGTTTTCATAGTTCGATTGCGAATATATTGGAAAATCTAATAATTAAAGCCAATTAGTACTTAATTTCGCTAATTAAAAAAATATTTAATAAATTTTGTGTTTGAAGATATTTTTTTCAAAAACTATTAACGCAAATGACTAGATTAAAATAAATGATAAGAAGACAAGTTTGTGGCTCCAAAACACCTATAATTTTATTTTAGTAAGTGATACCGTTGTTCTGAAATCTATTTTTTTTTAAGTTTAAGCCAATTTTTTAGAAAATTGCCCTCAAGCCTTAGAGGAGATAGACGCAACCTACCGTTGGATAAATTGTTTGTATTAAGCCCCTCTACAAAAATCCGTTATTATTTTGCGGCGCCGTAGTTATGGTTTAATCGGACCAAGGAGTTTGTGGAAGAAAATATGATATAACTTTACATTGACATAAAGGCCGTTAAAAGCTATTTTGGATATAACTTTACATTTTTGAAAAATTACACTTTAAACATTTTTTTATCTCTGTCTTCCCAAAGTTGAGTTTAAGACCCGTTTTTTCAAAAACTATGCATAGATTCAACTTGATATAAAAAATTACCTAATAGATTAAGGTATTGGCTTTAAAAAAAGTTATAACACTTGTTCGTAAGTATTACCGTTATTTTTAAATATTATTTTCTATTTTGAGTACTGTTTTTTATGAAAATGCGCCTTCCGGTCAAACGAGGGCGGGGGGTAGACCCCCTCCATTATGAAAAAATACTTGTAACTAACTGTTCTACAAGAATTCATTTTTATTTTTTGGCACCTGATTTACTATCCCCAAACTATTTAAGCTTTAGAAGTCAATTGTGACAAGATGAACTAGTCTTCCTTAATGACGCAGATAAGTTGAAAACACTTAAGCTAGGCGAGCGTTCTGCGACTCTCAGATAACTGTCGGGCCTTGGATTTCTGATCGGTCAACAAACGAATTTGTCACTGCAAGCTTAATAGCCATTAGTAAAATTTGGCGATTATGTTATGTTATCTACTACAATTTTTCAATCCTTAGAGGAACGACTGAGGGCGCTTCTCTTTTCATTTATATTCTTTTCTTTTTGAGTGCGATGAAGTCTACTTTGACTCAAGTGGCTGTGTCAAGTAATACAAAATACGCTACTGCAATGTTGCCATCAGTTCCTAAGAAGGAAATTTGTACTCATCGGCATATCATGTGCAATTACTCGTACTTCAGCTGGAATTGTTAGTCCTATGGTTTTCGAAGAAAAAGAGCTCTCATTGATATTGTATTCAGACCGGAAGATGTCTTAAGAGTTTTTGTCTTTGCTTGAGGAATTAGGCCTCGGACAATTTGTTTCAACAAGATTGATTGCAACGGCTCAAATTTCCATGTGATCGACTGCTGTCTTCTTGCTTAACGAAGCAACTCATCTCAATGGCAGATTTATAAATAGATTTGCGAGTAGCCCCCTCCAATTTGTGATTAAATGTATTTTTGTTTGCAATTCCGATCTTAAATCAACTGCGTTCATTGATTTGTTAAAAAAAAAAACCTGAAGGGTACAATCCGTGCACAAGTGTACAAAATATGGACTCTATAGGAGAGAACATCTTATGAACATTTCCAAGCAATTTATATAATTTTTTTCATTTTTAGATTAGAATATCTTCTAAGAACTGGAGCAATTCTAAATTCTTATTCGAATTCCTTTGTTTAAGGGACAAACGTCTAACTCCCAAGTTTGATATTCTTTCCATTTTTATTGAATACCAACTACGAAGAAGGCAGTTATATTGACCATTTTCTGTATAACCATTGCCATACGTTCCGAGATATGAAATGTCAAAAAATATCAAAAGATATTGAAAGAAATACAAGGAAATTTCATTGCATTCGTATATGATGTGTGTATGTATATATTCCTGCCGAAATCCCCAGTTCCTTTTGACAAATTTAGACGCCCATAGAAAATTTCTTTTTTTCATAAAGCACTCTGAATTGAAAAAAAACACTAAATTCTGTCTTGTCTTACAACAAAATTAACAAAAAAATAATAATGTCCTTAAATTTAATCTTAACTTATTTTTCAAATGGAAATCATAAGGACAGCTCTCAAGACCCACCGCCTATATTATGTCTTCTATTCAACAGGAAAATCAAGAAGATAAAACCACCACTAACAATTGAAAAGCAAACACTTCATATCACAAGTCCTTTTTTATCAAAAAAAAAAAGAAGAATAAGAAAAATAAGGAACGAAATTCCTTTATCCCGCACATGAAGCTGCCAAAAAAATAAATAAAAATAAAATGTATATCTAATCAAATGGAGGGAATAAAGCAGTAACTAACTATAGTTACTTATGTACTGCTATCCTGATATTGATGACAAGGATGATGGACTCTGCCCGAATTTGTATAGTAGGAAAGAAAAGAGCCCTTGACACACGAGTTCTTTTATTTGGAAAACACTTACCTCGCTATCTTCAAACATCGGACTGTCACTCGAGTCAAGATTATTGTTATCTAATTTGGAATCTGGATTGACACCGCCAGCCATCCATAGTTTCTTCCAGTCGCTATCGGTGAGTATTGATTTTTGATCTGAAATTGAAAAAAAAAAATAAATAAAAATGAATGCAGTTGAAAACTACTTTTTGGCTCTTGAAGAGCTTTTATTGAAAATCTAAAAATAAAATCAATTTAAAAAGGATTTTTGAAGTTCAGTTGTTGGAAGAGAAATTTAATAATTAAAAGATATATTGAAGGGCGTACCCAGGATGTTGATAAGGCGGGAGGTCTTGACCTAATGCAAATGCTATACATTTTACATTAAGTTCAGTTTGTAATAGTTTTCATTAATCACAACAGTTAATGAGAAGTAGAACTATAAAATGAAATAAAACATAGATATGTTAAAATGCCAGAAGGATATGGGCACCGCTGCTGCCTCAGCTGTATTCCAATAATGAGATCCTATTTTCGATCACCCTTTCAGCCAAAATTTGGAGGGCACTATCTATGCAGAAGTGTACAAAATATGGATTCTGTAGGAGAGAACATCTTATGAAACTTTTCAAACAATTTATTTAATTTTTTTTCATTTTCAGATTCGAATATCGGATAATGTTTTCCAAGTCACCAATCATCTCTGACTTATCAGTGTAGACAAACGACTCCATTGACCCCACAGAAAATAGTGTAGCAGCTCAGAGGTCCAAAACACGAAATTCTATCCACTCACCAAAAGTTTCCTTCAACAAATCAATAAATTGTGGCACGCGCTTTAGGACATGATGCGTATTCTTTTTGAAACCACATCAGTTCCAGTACATCAATGCGTTTTAATTAAGGAACGAAAATGTCCTTGATCATGGCTCTATAACAATCTCTATTGGATGTAACTCTCTGGTCGGTATTGCTTATAAAATAAAATGCACGACTGGATCGCACGTACTTACTCTTATTTCAGATTACATCGTACACTGAGGGAAAAAAGGCAACGTAAAATCTAAGAAATCATTTTTTTAACGTTGGAAAATTTTGATTTAACGTTGGAAAATAGTATCATGAACGTATTTAATTTAACTTTGAAAATATATTGATTTCACTACCCATCGTTGTATTAAGTACTGTCATTCTTGTTTTAAAGTGAACCGTAGTCGATTCAACAGTGAAATAATTTTCATAAATTATTAACTACGTTCAACGTTGATTTAAAGTCGAAAATTCTAAAATGTATCCAAAATTAAAATTCCATGCACAACTTTCAAAGTGTAAAATAGTTAATTCTACTTTGTTCAACATCGTTTCAAAGTTGCAGCCACTTACAAATAACACTTATACATTAAATTATTCTTCCACAAATATTGATGAAAGATTTTCAATGTAAAATCAACTTTAATTTGAATTCATTCATAATCAAATTTAAGTGGACCCAATGTAAAACCCAAATGTTTAAAATTTAAAGTGGAAGCGATGTGTAAACAAAGTGAAACGTATTCATTTTCACATTGATGTTGCATTTTCAAACAACGATCGACGTAAAATCATAGGGAGTCATAGTTGATCTTAAGTGGATTCCATATAGAATCATGAAAACAGCAAAAAAAAAAACTACCTGTAACGAAGGGTTGGGTCGACGGCGTCGGCGTCGTGGTCGATCGTGCAGCTTTGGCTTCAAATAAGTCGTGTTTTGTCTTTTTTTAAAACTGTCGGAGTTTAAACAGTCTAATGTACCAATTAAAGGCGATAAACTTTTAATAAAACTATATTAAGAATATTTGAAATGGAATACAATTTCCCTCCGTTGAAAAGTAAGTTTTGTCTTAGTGAAATCATAAGAAAATTAATCCTAGTATGATGGAGATTTGTTTATTTGTTATACATTCAATTATTTGGAGCAAGTCTTAAGCCAAAACACCATTTCTGGTGGCTTATCCCGAATCCCGATGCAATTAAGAAATGTGCACCGTTTTCTTTGGATATGCGTCTTAAGGCAAAGCACAAGTATATCCTTACATTAATATCCAGAATATTCAAATTTGTATTAAAAAATAAAAATACAATTTTTATATTTCAAAATGATGGTTTTTTTATTAAGAACTTTTATTAAATTCAGATTGACGTAAATCATGGGTGAATCCAAGTTTGTTATTAGAAATTACTTAAACCAACATTGAAACGTAGTGAAATTAAAATTGAAAGATATTAATTTCAAAGTTGGTTCGTAATATTTTTAAGCTCGAACACATTTAATTTAATGATTCATTATTCTAAAAAAAAAAGTGGGATCATTATACTTTCAAAGACGTATGCCTTTGAATTTAATATTGCGCACAGTAGAATCGAAGTTGTTCCATTTCGTTTTTAAGTTGGATGATATTGATTTTACTATGATTCCACCTTAAATCAAAGGAAAACGTATTTAAATCAAGCATGAAAACTTTTTGTTTTCATATAGGAAAACACGTTGAATCAAAGATGTTCCACTTTGATTCTAAAATGTTCATCTTTAACCCCGAATCATTCCTAAATATACTTAAATCAAAGTCGTTTTCTTTAATTTTATGTTGTTTTTTCTCTGGATGTATGCAAAGATTTCTATTAAGAATTTAATATATATTTTTTAAAGTTGTTTTGACAGTTTTAAACATTTAATGATATAAGCTTAAGATCGAAATTTCCAAAAAAAAAAAATCATCCACACATTTTCGAAATACTGAATTTTCAAAAAAAAAAATAGTTTTTTCAAAAATCCAAAAAAAATTATTTTTCGATAATTTTGGTACTTATGCAGTATTATTTATAATTCAAAGGACCTCCTATAGAAAAAAAATGGTCAAAATCCGTCGAACCGTTTATAACAAAGTCGAAAATAAAAAAAATTGTTGTATGGCAGGTACCGTTAATAACAAAATATTTTTAAAAGTTATTCAGCCAAAATGTAGACGATACTCAAGTTAGTACATACACCAATTTTTATCAAAATTGTTTCAGCCGCTTTTGAGATAGTTAAGATGGTAGAACATTTTTTATTTTTGAGGCTAAAACAACGATTCAAAAATCTGTTTTGCACAATCACCTAAAACGCCTTAGCACCAAGTTTGAACAAAATCAGTTCAGCCGTTTAGGCTGTAGATCGTTCTACAGACAGACGGAATTGCCGGAGCCACTTTTTTGGTGTTTTTTTATGATCGTAATGTCAATTTTGATTAAAATCTAGAGTTCGATTTTTTTTCCAAATACAAAACTTGCCCTGTACCTATCTCGCAAGTTAAAAGTTTGTGCACTATTTTGGGTATATTCTGCATTTGGGTTGGGTACGGTTGACAGTAAAACGGTTTCTCGCAAAACGTTTTCTCGCAGAACAGTTGCCAATGTAACCAAGATTCTTCTCACATTTGCCCACGAAAGTGCTAACTTTTTTAATTAAATCTTAAAATCGGGTTAGGTACGTAATTTCGAATGATTTTTCTTTAAGAGTTTGTTGGCGGAGTGGTTTATTGGAAAGTCTTAGGTATAACCATTTTTGTCAATTTGCAATTGTTCTTTTATGACCAAAAAAAAAAAATATAGAGAGAGAAATTGATTGCATTGTAAAGGGTTATCTATTTCGCCGATTCAAAAGTATAGGGCTGGAATTCGACATCTGTCAAACTAAGTTGTTAAACCAATTTTTTCTTCAGCAGAAAGTCTGGCATTTAGGAAAATGGATCGCTTAACAATCGCACAAGGCATAAAAATTGTTAAAACCTACTACAAAAATGGTGATTCTTCCACAGCCACATATCGTGCTTTAAGAGGAGATTATGGTTTACATAATCGTCCAACTACGCAAGCAATTGGCAAAATTGTGAAGAAATTTGAAGATACTGTAAGTAAAAGTGTTGCCGAAGACCCGAATGTGTCGATTCCTCGTCGTTCTCAGGAATTTTGACTGTCTTACGGCACATTATGGCGTATTTGGCATTTGGATCTACACCTACATCCATATAAAGTCCAGCTCACACAACAGCTGAAGCCAGCTGACCATTCACAAGTTCGTAGATACGTCGCATGGGTGCTTGAACAACAGGCAATGGACGGTCGATTTTTTGAACAAAATTTTCTTCAGCGACGAAACACATTTCTCAGTCGGTGTTTGAATTCTCAAGTAATTCAAGAAAGGCCACTACATCCACAAAAAGTCACTGTTTGGGGCGCTCTTTGGTCCGGAGTTGTGATTGGATCTTACTTCTTCGAAAACGACGATGGAACGACTGTCACCGTCAATTCGAAACGTTATGGTCATATGATAACCGACTTGGAGAATATGTGATATCAACAAGACGGTGCCACATGCCACACAACTCGAGCGAATATAGCTTTATTGCAAAAGACATTGCCTGGCCGCGTAATTTCTCGTCGTTGCGATATCAACTGGCCACCAAGATCATGCGATTTAACACCGCTGGACTTTTTTTTTGTGGGGCTACACGAAAGACCGTGTTTGTGCAGATAAACATTTAACTCTTGAACACTTGAAAACCAACATTCGTCAAGTTATGGCTGAGACACCACAATATTTGTCACAAAAAGTGCTCGAAAATTACTTCAAGACAATCGATGCTTGCAACAATTCGCGTGGTGGTCATTTAAATGATGTAGTGTTTCACACATAATGTCAACGTTCAAACTTTATAAATAATAAAATGCACGACTGGATCGTACGAACTTGCCCTTGTAACTAACAACTTTAGTGTAGCTAACTACTGACGCTGTTAGTAGGTATAGATTATCTAGTTATCTTTTGCAGGATTAAAACCAATGTAGGTAAGATAACCCTGATTGTTAATATAATGAATTGTGGAACACATATAATTCAAAGAATGTTTACATAGGTACCTACCTACAAATGTATATTTATATGGATTTGCATTAGAAAAATTAGGAGGGTAATATGTACCTACCTATATAAAGAGAACCCAGGTAGTAGTGAATGCAGTATAGGTGGGTAAAAATCGTTTTTTAAACTTATAAAAACTGCCAAAACCATCACTTTAACCGGTTTCTCGAAAAAAACATGAAAACCATTAGATGCCACCGATCAATGAAAATTTTATAAAAAAGTATCTCGAAAATTATAGAATGGATTTTAATGAAATCCGGTTTTTTTATTTTTAGTTTTTTGAAAACAAATGTTTTTTGAAATTTTTGTATGCAGTTTTTTAGAGTTTATTAACGTTCAGGTGACCATAAAATTCAACATTATTTTTTTTGATTAGTTTTAAAAATATTGATTTTTCAAAATAAAAAAAATCAAAAATTAATTTTAATTATAAAAAAAGAAGTTATTTAAAATTTTAATATGCAGAATTAGTTTGGCTACCTAGGTCTTCTCAGATATAAATTTTTACAGAAATCCAATGTACAGTTACCGAGAAAGCCAAAAATAAAAAAAAACCTTATATGAAAAATACCGTTAATAGACATTTCCCGTAAACTTGGTTTATATTAAATGATAGCTATTAACAATAAAAAAAAATCTCAAAAATTTTGATCAAAATCGTTGGAGCCGTTTTCGAGAAAAATAAGATTTTCTTTCAAGGTCATATGGCAGGTACCGTTGTTTTTATCCCTAAAAATAGAATTTCAATTTCCCCTCTGAGGAATGCCAAAATACTCGTAATCACACGTACCAAATTTGAAGGTAATCCCTTACACCGTTTAGGCTGCAGCTCGATATACATACAGAAGGACAGACAGACATTTTTTGTCGATCACTTTTTTAGGTTTCTCTATGATCGTAATGTTATGTTTGATCTTTAGAATTTTTTTTTTTTTTTACAAATGCATAACTTGACTTATAGTACCTATAATCGCAAGTAAAAAGAAATATCATGAAAAGAAATATTTTATATGTGTTTTATTTACGTTTACTTTTGAAACCGCAAAATGGGTAACCCTTTATATGTCGGTTAATGGTTTTTTGGAAGTGGGTAGGTAGTGATTTTGAGCAGTTGTAAGTTTGCAGTGCCTTTAAGAACTAAAAAACATTATTAAGAGGTAAAATTTATTTCATTTTCTGTCCTGGCCCAAATCCTATGAAATACATGCGGTGTATTTTATTTTGTATATAAATTGAGCTGCAGTCCAAAATGTGTATGAATTTAACCAAATTCCCTTAGAAAAATATAATTTTCTAACCTATGTATGTACATTATATACATATCTACACTACTAATATACTTACTCGTATATCTGAAAATAATACGAGGGCGGCTCAATAAGTCCGTGACTTTTTGAATTTCTGACCTCTTTACTGAAACAGCAACACTGCTCCTATCAACAGGCATCTGTCAGTTAACTCCTGTCAAAATTTAAACTTGCTGCGTCAGTTAGTTTGTGTTTGACAGCTATTTGTATCAGACTACTCACTAATTTGAGGACAAAATGGAAAAAAGTGAATTTCGTGTGCTTATTAAGCATTATTTCTTGCGAATAAAAACCATTACCGAGACCAAGGCTAAGCTTGATAAATACTATGGGGACTCTGCACCATCGATTTCAATGGTAAAAAAGTGGTTTACTGAATTTCGTTGTGGCCGTACAAGCACTGAAGATGCCGAACGTCCTGGACGCCCAGTTGAGGTCTCTACACCCGAAACAATCGAAAAAATTCACGATATGGTGTTGGCCGACCGAAGATTGAAAGTGCGAGAGATTGTAGAAGCCGTAGGGGTCTCGTATGGCTCAGTGATTTCAATTTTGAATGATCACTTGGGCATGAGAAAGCAAACGCAATCGTGTAACAACTTCACAGGAAGGTTTGGCGTTTTTTAATCGCAATATGGAGGAGTTTTTGCGCCGTTTTGTAACCGTGGACGAAACATGGATCCATCACAACACACCAGAGACCAAACAACAGTCAAAACAGTGGGTTTCTAAGGGTGAATCGGCGCCAAAGAAGGCCAAGGTGGGTTTGTCAGCCAATAAAGTTATGGCGACTGTTTTTTGGGATGCACGCGGGATAATCCACATTGACTACCTTCAAAAGGGAAGAACAATCAATGGAATATTATGCCAACTTATTGGACCGATTCAATGACGATTTGAAAAAAAACGACCTCATTTGGCCAAGAAAAAAGTTCTTTTCCACCAAGACAATGCAAGGGTGCAC
The DNA here is from genome assembly GCA_910595825.1 of Philhelius pedissequus. Taxonomy (NCBI): domain Eukaryota; kingdom Metazoa; phylum Arthropoda; class Insecta; order Diptera; family Syrphidae; genus Philhelius; species Philhelius pedissequus. The sequence continues at coordinate 55,309,497 of OU343160.1, forward strand.
ACATGTGCAGTTGCCATGGCAAAAATCCATGAATTGGACTATGAATTGCTCCCTCATCCACCCTATTCTCCAGATTTGGCTCCGAGCGACTACTTCTTGTTCCCAAACCTGAATAAATGGCTTGGTGGAAAAAGATTTGACTCCAATGATGAAGTCATCTCGCAAACAAAGGCCTATTTTGAGGACCTCGACAAATCATTTTTTTTGGAAGGGATAAAAAAATTGGAGAAGCGTTGGACAAAGTGTATAGAGCTCAAGGGAGACTACGTTGAAAAATAAAATTATTTTTTTATCAAAAAATCTGTATTTTATTTCAAAAGTCACGGACTTATTGACCCACCCTCGTATTAACAACAATAAAACATGCATTGCCATCTCACTGCCAATCTCGCAACAAATAAATCCGAGATAACGAGCAAACAACTCTAAAGTTTCTCTAGTTCCGTTTTCTCTCTTAAATGATTCTATTCATCATCAGGAATTATATATTGAAATTGAATTGTATATATTTTCTTCTTATATATCTCAGAATTACTTAAAATCATATAATTTTAACAAAGCTAACTTCATTGAAGTAAACAATTTTCTTGATTCTTTTGATTGGATTCAAGAATTTAATGATTTAAATATTGAACAAATGTATTTAAAGTTTATATCAATTATGTTTGATTGTTTTTCCAAATTTGTTCCTATTATTTCTAATTCAAGGTCTAAGAAAAATCTAAAGCTACCATGGTATAATGATCATTTATCAAATCTTAACAATTTTAAACGTAAAGCCTTTAAAAAGTATAAGAGTACTAATAGTGAATTAGATTATGCTAAATTTAGTAAATTGAGAAAAGAGTTTTTTACTCTTAATAAATTCCTTTACAAATGTTATAACTATTATGAATATTGAATGCAATATTAAGTCCAATAATAGCTCATTTTGGACATTTGTTAATGTTAAAAGAAAGTCTTCTGGATACCCGAATAACATGTCATATAAGAATATAGATGCTTCAAATACAAAAGAAATTCTCAATCTATTTGCGGACTTCTTCCAAACAGTATACTCAAATCCAAATGATGTGAATAAATTTTATTTGCCCAATTTACCTAGTAAGGTTAATATTGGTGAGTTAAATTTAAGTATAAATGAAATTCTCTTAGAACTTAAGTCCCTTAAGCCCAATGCTAAGCCTGGTGTAGATGGTATACCAGCCTTATTCCTAAAAAAATCTGCTGATTCGCTTAGCCTTCCTCTGTTCTGTATTTTTAACAAATCTCTCTCTGAAGGGATCTTCCTAAAAAAATGGAAAACCTCGTATATTATTCCAATTCATAAGTCAGGTTCTAAGAACTTAATTGATAACTACAGAGGAATTTCTAAACTATCGGCTATCCCTAAGGTATTCGAAAGCATTGTAAAAACAAAATTAGAGTTTTCAACTCGCGAATCCATTTCTGAATTACAGCATGGTTTTATGTCTGGGCGATCTAAAACTACAAATTTGGCCCTGTTTTCTTCGTATGTTATTGAGAATATTGAGAGAAAAATCAAGTTGATGCGATCTACACTGATTTCAGCAAGGCTTTTGATTCTGTAAACCATTTCAGTTTAATACAAAAACTTAAACTATATGGTTTCCATTCTTCATTCTTAAGTTGGATATCTTCCTATTTAATTGGTAGGTCACAAAAGATTCTCACCAATAATTCTTTTTCAAAATCGCTGAATTGTATGTCTGGTGTTCCTCAAGGAAGCCATCTTGGCCCCCTTTTGTTCAATATCTTTATAAACGATATTACATCAGTTATAAAATATTCACATTGCCTTCTCTATGCTGATGACCTGAAATTGTTTATAAAAATTAACGGTGTCGATGACTGTCGCCTTTTGCAATGTGATACGGATCAAATCTCTGAATGGTGTAAATTGAATTGTTTGAAATTAAACATACAAAAATGTAATGTCATTTCATTCTTCAAAATACAATCAAACGTAAGCTTTGTCTACCATATTGATTCAATTCCCCTCTCGCGGGTGGAAAAAATAAAGGACCTTGGCATTATGTTAGATTCATCTTTTTCATTTAAAGTTCATATTGATTATATGATTGCAAAAGCTAATCTTCTTGTTGGTTTTATCAAACGAAATTGTAATGATTTTTGCGATCCTTATGCCTTGCTTTCTCTCTATACATCTTTAGTTAGATCGATACTTGAATACTCAGATATTGTCTGGAATCCTGATTTGAAAACCTATTCTGATCGTATAGAAAAAGTTCAAAGACGTTTTTCTAAATTTATATTTTATAAAATGAAATGGACTTTTAATCGGGATTATAAGTCCCGTTGTTTACTATTGGGAATTAACTTGAATCTAAAAGATGTATGCATGATATTGTGTTTGTAAGGGAAATTTTGAATAATCAAATTAAATGCCCATCGTTGCTGTCTAAAATATCATTTTATGTTCCTTCAAGAGCTTTACGTCCCAGAGATTTGCTTTTTGAACAATACCACAGAATAAACTACGGTAGAAATGAACCAATTTGTAGATGTATAAGGCATTTCAATGAAGTTTGCCAGAGTGTTGAGCTAACTTGGGCAAAAGATTTGTTTAAAACAAAATTATTGTTAATATTGAAATTTTAATATAATTCATTTATGTATTTTCTTTTTTTTTTCTCTTTTTGTTTTTCATTGTAATTTATTTTGTATATAATTATATATTTTTATTTGTAAATATTATTTCTAATATCTGTTAGCATAAGCTTGTAGATCAATAAATAAATAAAATAAACGTTTTGCGAATGAGAGGTACTAAAAGTACCTAGAAAATCTGCAGGCAAACGTTACACGGGCGCCTGAATTGTGAGAAACCGTAACGATCCCCTACATTTTGGTCCAAATTTGTTTCTACATATTGTGTTATCAACGGTACCTGCCATAAAACCATTTTTTTCTGATTTTCGACTTTCTCATAAGCAGCTGGATGGATTTTGATTAATTTTTTTATTCCGGAGGACCTTCAAATTCTAATAGTCAATACCAACATTTTTGAGAAATATTTTTTTGGACTTTAAAAAAAATCTTTTTCTTTATTTTTGAAAACTCAATATGTATTTCCAAAACTGATGACGATATTTTTTTCGGTATCATATTTTTAAACTTATTATTAGCGTAAAATTGTAATACCAAATTTTATAAAAAAAAAAAATAAATAATAAATTAAGGATTTTATTTAATTAACTAAAACACAAATTATATATTTATTGCTCAAATGTACATTTTGGAAGCTGTGCATAGCTTTAATTTATTAAAATAATTAACACGCTAAAAATCTCCACTATCAAATTAAAAATAAATAAAGAAATTTTGTAGTTATATAAAAAAACACGACTTTAAAAATATATTTATCTATTTCTACTAAGAATCTCTTGCATAGGATGTGATGGAACATAATAGCAAGTACGTGTAATCCATTAGTGCATTTTTCTGTACTACCTGTTAATCTTGGTAATTTCATTTCATTCTCGTAATTTTAGTGCTTTGAGCTTGAGGAAATTCTGGAGAATTATTTGGAACTTTGAGTGCTTTTTTGTACAAATTTCTTGGGCTAGTTAAAATTCTGTTTGTAGCCACAGATACTCTTAAGACGACAAATAAAAAAAAAATACCACCATACTCCTAAAAGCTGCGACCGACAGTTAATCTTCTCAGAATGCTAATTTTATTTATTTAAGAATTTTTAAAAATTGGAGTATATTATTATCATTAAGCAGGTTCGGAAGACATATCAAAACCTCACTTCCAATGCACAATAAAGACATTCCATGAAGATACTTTTTATCATAAATTAAAACGAATGATAAGGAAGCTCACGTTTCTTTGAAGTTTTTACCCGAAGATTCAGCAAGGGTCTTTAATATTTTCCTTATGACTTAGATACTTTTTTCGAACAAAAAAAAACGCTTCCACCGCTTTGCAAAATTAAAAAAAAACAATGTACATACCTATAGGTACCTGCAGGTATTTATATAATATTTAAATCTTAGGGTCGGTTGGTTGCGTCCTACGGACAAAACGTTTGTTAAGAGGATATATCTACTCTAAAATAACCACATCAACCATCACCGCCATTACATCGTCAGACAGCTTATACCTTGTGTAGGTGTAGATTTTTTCTTGATCCACTTTCCCTGGGGCTTCATCATTCTTATTTAGACCAACAAAAGCCTACACCAAAGTCCCGTTACTATATTAATATGTAAACTGAGCCATGTTCCTAAAAGCATGTTCATTATTCTGATTCATCACTATGATGTCAGTTTCCAAATAAAGAGAAAAAAAATTAAAAAAAAAAATCAATTCGGCCGGAAGTTAAGTGGAAAACTTCAGAGCGAAACGTCGAAAATCCACACAGCCATTATATGTATATAAAAAAGTCCTTTGTATGATGAGAAAAAAAAATGTATTCACAAAAAAAAAATAAAAAAAAAATTTGATGTTGTTGCTGAAATTTTCTCTTCTTTTTGCACATCGCGCACTGTTGCCCCCGTAAGCAAGAATTCGCAGAAACAATGCAAAAAGCAACACGATGAACAGTATCTATATTCTATATAGAGGTAGGTTTAGTTTAAGGGAATTCCCATCTATGGCATAGCGTGCAAATCCTCGAGGGGAGTATCTTTTGGATTTGGAATGCACAAACACACGTTGCTCTTCAAAAAGGACCTGTCCCTCGCGCCTGTTTATCCTTAGACTGCTATTAGTGTCGAGGAAATTTTCATAAGCAATATTTGAAAACTTCTATTTCAAAATTATATACAATATGCATATACATATTTCTGTAAATCTAGCTCCAACCATTCTCATTCTAGATTCAAATAGTCCAGGGCCATAAAATGTATATAATATTTGTCTAAACAAAGGCGCTAGGAAAAGATTGCGCGAGAAATTTTCTCGTAAGTGAAGTTGTTGCTGGGAAAAGGATAATAGTTAAAATAAGTGTGTTATGGGGTCAACTTTATTTAAATGCATATTGTCTTGGTTTTAAAGTGCAGAGTTGCAGTGAATGAACGAGTGCACATAGGAAGGTAATATAATATGAAGGGTGGTTTTATTCATATTTTGTTGTAATTATTTTCAATTATTTATATAAAAATAAAATCCCGTTGAATGTGTTGGGGAAACGTAATGTCATAATTTTAATTTGTTGCCACTATTGTCAAATTAATGACAGTAAGTTGAAGAAAAAATATCGCCAGTAGTTAATCTAAGATACTCGTACTCAAACTAGGACGAAATATGCACTGGAACAATAATTGACCATTGTTTAGTTGCTTTTTGTCAAACTCCTCTTTCTGTTATAGCACAATGACATTTGATGTAATTTGGAAAAATCATTGATCTTTTTACTGCGAAATAGCTATACCTTGGTATAATTCTCTAATCCTTAGTTATTCTCCATGAAATGCAATTTTATATATAACACTTCCTTATTGGCAGTATGGTGTTAAAAATAAAACACGATGGAAAATACTAAGTTTATAAGAAAGTGCTTATAGTCCTGTTTGAATGTCAAGAGGATAGTGACTCATGATAAAATTTCAATTGAGGGAGTTTTTGAAGATGGTATTTTACTCGGGAAAATAATCGGCATAAAATTTAACAAAGGTTTTCTTAAATGTACACGTTCACTTTGCTCTACCTGAGGTTAAATCGGTTTCAGAAAATCACAAATTTCAATAAAATTAAAAATACATCCATTGTTAAATTAACCTGATTATGACATCCTAAACAATATTATACTTGATTTAATAAGGTGGCAGGTTATCTCTAAAAGATTCTTTCTTTTTGTTTTACCAATTTATTCTCTTTTAATACTGTCTCTTAAAAATGTCAGCTTTACTACATTTTGTTAACTTAAATATTCACATAACTGAATAGTTATTTTAACAATTTTCTACCCGATTAATTAAATGGCTTAAAGTTAAAAAAAGAGCCGGTGTGTCTCCTTTAAAAAGAATATTATGCTGGAGTTGTAATTTAGTTATTTCGTAATACCTCACAGACACAGATTTAAATTTATAATGTGTCATGTAAATTTATCATGATTCTCGTGTAGGCGTAACAAAGTTACTAGATTAGTTGTCGATTACATGGCTTCCATGAAAGTTTAACAAGAATACTTATTTAAATCTTCAATGTGATATGCAGATTTATCAACCATGTACATACTGACGCATAAAGTTATGATAAAATTAACTTTTTAGAACTTGGGGAATTTATGATGGAAAAACTCAGCACAGAACAAAGAAACAGAGTTGTTCAATTTTATTTTAAAAGTCCATACTCAATTTTTCAGAAACAAAAATTATGCCGAAATATATTTCACATTCGAAATGTGCAAACAATTTACCGATTGGTCCCATATCTTCAGCAAAAATGGAGAAAATTCGATCTTCCTCATTCTGTAAGACCTTGTGGAGGTCGAAATGAACAAAAAAAAAAAAACTCCCATCGAACGCCATTCTAATCAGTGTAGTTTTGCATTTCTTACGACACTTACACCTTTCGAAATAAGAAGCAAATTATTTACAAATGCGCATACAGTTTGCTCTGCGTTTTTAAGAATAGTTCCGACAAAACAACGATTTTATTCACAAACTCATAATTTAGTGAATAATAAAAATTGCACAACTGAAAATCCAAAAATATAAGCAAACCCACTTCTATGCACAGTTTGTTGTGGAATAATCTCGGAAAGGATGACTGATCCGAATTTGTTTTTTCAAAACGTTCAACAAGCTGCTGTTAATGCTTACGACCAGATTTAACGGCTCCAGATTTGTTGATGGGCTGCTTAAAAAGTATGGTGTTCGCAAACAAACTAAGAACCATTCAGAAGCTTAAGGCCAATATTAGGGAAGAGGTAAGGGCGAGGGGACTTGACATTCTAATAAAAGGAATAGCTATACAATATTCTGGGAACAGTTTTTCGAATACAACTCAAATGATTTCAATGAAATTTAAGTAGGTAATTCGGTTCAGCGACAAAATATAATACATTTTTTTTAGTAAAGTTCGCCTACTGTCACGACCAATTTTACCATTCCTTGGTTTCTTGGACTCAAATGATTTTTAAAAATTTTGAGTTTATTTTAATAAACAAAAAAAAATCAACTTTAAATGAGTTAAACCGGAACCTTTTTTAATCATCTCTTCGTTTTTACTTGCGATATACATAGGTACTATAGGGTAATGTTTGCATTTGGAAAAAAAATCGAACTCGATATTTTAATCAAAGGTGACATTACGATGATAGAGAATAGCAAAAAAGTAGGTCCCGCAATTCCGTCTGTCTGTCTGTCTGTAGAACGATCTACAGTCTAAACGGTTAAAAACGATTTTGTTCAAAATTGGTACCTAGGCGTTTTAGGTGATTATCCAAAATAGATTTTTGAATCACTGTTTTAGTCCCAAAAATAACGGTACCCGCCATACAACCATTTTAGTGATTTTCGACTTTCTCATAAACGGCTCAACGGAATTTGATCAAAATTTTTATACAGAATCTCCTTTAAATTCTAAATAATAGTGCATTTTAATATTTTGGAAAAATAATTTTTTTTTGGATTTTTGAAAAAATATATATTTTTTTTTTAATTCAATATTTCGAAAACAGGTGGACGATTTTTTTTTGAAATTTTGTTTTTAAGTTTATATTATTAAATATCTAAGATCGTCATGCAACCTTTTTTTTGAAAAAAAATTAAAAAAAATTGTGTACCTATACAAAATTAAGTAAATAAAATGCACGACTGGATCGCACGAACTTGCTCTTACGTTCGATCATATAATATGCAAAGATTTCTATTAAGAATCTAAATATAATTTTAAAGTCGTTTTTTACTCATTTTTTTATAAATAGATACAAAATTCCTTAAATTTTTGTATAAAAATTAATAATTTAATACTAAAAATAAAAGATTAAATCGGCCTAATCAAAGAAAAAATTATTCAAAATTCTGAAATAAATACTTAAACTAATTTGAGCTCAAAAAATTACCCCATTTTATTTCTTGGATAAATTTTAATTTATGAGAAAAGAATTTTAAAAATTTGTGAAGCGGTTTTTGAGAAAAAAAGTTTTTTTTAAGCGTTTTAAAAATATTTTTCAAAAAAAATTCAATAACGCCAATTCATAGACATTCAACAAAATAATAGAATTTTTGAAAAAAATAATGAGCAGTTTTCAAAATATAATTTTTTTATTTTTTTTAAATGCTTTTAAAAATACAAAAAAAAATATTAATTAAAAATATTGTTACGCAGTATAAATTGGGCAACATAAGCCTATATATATGTAAAATTTCGAAAAAATCGGTTAATCCGTTTGTGAATTAGTCGAAAGCAAGAAATACGGTGCTATGGAAAGTACAAATTTTTGTTCGACCATATGATCGGTCGTACTTAAAAAGCTGCGCTGAATTTTTTAAGTCAAAATCGTTAGAGCCGTTTTCGGGAAAAATAGAATTTAAGATAACCGTTATATAGCAGGTACCGTTATTTTTTGAGCTAAAAAAAAATTTCAATCTTCCCTCTGTGCAATACATACAAAACTCTATGTACCAAGTTTGAAGCAATTCGACCCATCCGTTTGGGCTCTAGGTGTCTATACATACATACAGACAGACTAACAGGCAGACATACAGACGGTCAGAATTTTTATACTATCTTTTTTCGTCTTCGCTATCATCGTAATGTTATGTTTAATTAGTATCCCAAAACTTTTTTTTTCGACGAATGCATAGCTTGCCTTATAAAACTTATAATCGCAAGTAAGAAGGACCAGTTTCAAAGTTCAAAAAGGTATAAAACAGAAATATAGTCGAAGTTCGATAACTCGAACCATCACTTGCCAAAAAAAACTCAATCTCAAGTAACCAGGATACGATGCCGAAAAAAAGACTGTCCTCTAAAAAAGAAGGCGGATAATGACCGAATTTATGATCCACCTTGTACATACACTTTTTTCCAAATTAGAAACCAAATATATCGAGGCAACAGCTAAGGATTTGCTAGTTAATAAAATGGATGTTCCTTACTGTGAAGCCACCGCAAAATCTTGACACTTTGAAAACGGATATTTGTCATAATGTGATCAAGAAGTAATACCTAAAATAATTTAATTATCAAGACGTAAAAAATCATAAATCAGAAAGCTATTGTTCAAAAGAATTTGATTGATTTAACCATAGGACTACCATATTTCCGTTCATACACAATTACAGAATGAGAAAAAAATATGGAAAATATAGTATAAAGTTACAATTCATCAAAAAGTAAGCTATTGATTCTCTCATTTTATAATATTCTCTAAATACCATTAATTCTTTATGTATCCACCTCTAGGGCTAGTTGTCAGTCTATTATCCTTTTCGTCAGGATTTTTATATTCAGATATCACCTACTCCACCCACATGGTTACTTAAAAAAAGGCTTTTCTTTTTAAAACACTTCAGTCGTTTGTCATACCTATCAATTAGGAGCTGGCTGATTCGACATATAACAATAAATTTCTATGGGAATATTTGTATGGATACAATACCTTTATTTTCTAGAAAGGATAATATCTTCTCAAGTTTTCAGATATCGTTTGACAAAATTCCCGGAATACACAATGTCAATATGAAAAACCTATCCTTGGGCGAGGAAACAGCCCATTATTGAAACCTTTATACTATGTCTAAAACCGTTATATAGGTGGCTACATAGGCAATTTACCTTCGTTTTATATGCAGGCTTTTTTATGGATACACGAATACTAAATTGAATTCAATTAATTAGATGCTATCGTCCTATTTGGTTGCGCCTTATGCTATCCACGGATTTTATCTATATAGCTCAACACAACATGCTACCGCACACCTTTTGCTCCTAAAATGCCAATATTCAAAATCATAAAATATTGTTTCCTCGATCTTTTTTGCCCAAAAACAAGATTATATCCCTTAATTTGTATTATAATATATGCTTCGTGGCTATAGGTTAGGTACTTTACTGAAATCCTAAATCAAGCTCAAGATCCCAACCTATATAACTGAACCGTAGAAAAGGGGACGAAATGTCGGGCAATATAAAGGAAAGATGCTCCGTTTCAGGTTCAGCATATAAAGCACAAAATTAATTTCGAAACCATGTGAAAGTAATGGCAATGAGCATGTTACTCGCCTCTCTGGTCCGTGTGTCTTGTTTAGTCTATAAACAGCCATTTGTAGGTTAGTGGTGTATAATCCAAAACTCCGTCTGGGGCAGTAAGTGATGGACGTTTCAAAATGCTCGACCCCATCCCAGGCCAGACAAAAGATAAACATCCGCTTGAGTGAATTTCATTAGGTTCCAATAAAACCGCTTATAGACTTTGAAAATGAAGGATCCTCCTCACTTCACTCCACACCCCCTACATTAAATACATACATACAATTGTTCGGAATAAGGCATCGACATTCATCCCAGAACCCGAACACACTGGAGGCAAAGCAAAAGCCATTTAATTTTATGCATCAAATTATTAACAACCCCGCGATTGTCATTGTATGTGTGCGTATGTCCTTCTGAAAATATTTACCAACAAAGAAGATGGCACAGAATTATTCGAAGAAAAGCTAAGGGTGTATGTGATTTGAATTTCTAAAATCTCATATGCCTTCTGCCAGCCATTATTGAAGAAAAAGCTTGGCGACAATTTCAATCCTTATTTTATACGAGCAAACGAAGGGAATATACCACAGAATAAAAAGGACGAAAATAAGAATAATGCGAAACAAAGTTATTATTCATATAGTTTGTGTTGTTTTTGTGTTGGAGAGATTATTTTTTTTTTTTTTTTTTGGAAATCTCCCATACCCAAAAGTCCTTGAAAACGAAGCACCCTAGAGGGCAAAAGGAAATTTGAGTTCGAATATAGAAGCTCTACTTATCCGGTTTCTGTTTCCTAGAGGTATAAGTTCATACTCGTAGATTCTGTTTTTTGCTCTTTTTTGTTTGGAAGGAGTTTAAGAAATTTAATAAGCTTAATGGTTTGAGTATAGCAACCCACCAACATATGTACAGAAAATGAAGACTCATAGGTATATTTGGTTTTGGTGTTATATTCGAACTGGGCAGCTGGCAGTCGAAAGGGAAAGAGAAAGGTCAAAGGATTAGTCAAAGAGATTATATTGAATTTCAAGTGGATATATATTTACAGTGCGGCGAGAGTGTGTGGTATGTATTTAAATCCTTATACAAAATCATCATACATAACATACATAGGCATTCGTGCACATAAATAAATTACAGTGTCTCACATTATTTGGCACATCATACAAATTACACAAATTTTCAAATATCCCAGACAATTGAGGTTTTTGTTTCACTGGGATTGGCGATTGCTGATTTAAATGTAATAACGTTATGAGAATAATAAAAATCCTGAAGTCGTCTCTAGGATAATATCTTGGGTAAAACTTTCTAATTTTGATATAGAGCTATTCAAAAATGCACAGCTGGATAGGAATAATACTTTTACTTGTGGTTCAAGGCTGTACAAAAAATCCAAGTAATGAGGACGAAAGGAAACTGTTTGTTGAAGGCAATAAGGAGACAAAAAAGTAAGATAGTGTGACCATTGAACATTAATTGAACTTTCAAAAACTGTGCGGTCCCTCAAGGGTCATTGTTGGGACCTCTTCTTTTTAGTTTATTTATAAATGACGGCGTTAATGTAATTGTATATTGTCAATACCACATTTATGCTGATGATTTGCAAATCTATTATTCGTTTCCCCTTGGACTCTTGGAAGATGCAGTAAATAATATTAACGAAGACTTAAAGTAAATTCACCAGTGGGCTGTAAGGAATTGTCTAGTTTTGAGTCCGGTTAAATCACAAAGCATAGCTATATCTAGGATTTGTTTAGACACCTCGTACTTTCCTAGTATAATTTTGAATAATAATACAATACATTTCAAGTCTACCGTACAAAATTTAGGGTTCGTCTTTAACAAAACACTTACATGGGGGGAACATGTTAAGAAAGTTATTTGTGGCATTTATGGCAGACTTAGACGTTTATGGAGAATTTCACCTTATGTGCCTAAAGAAACACGTCTCATGTTGCTTAAGACGTTGTTAGCACCGATTATAACTTACGGTTCTCCTTTAATAGCTGCATGGACTCGTAAACAAACAAAAATTAAATGTAGCATTCAATTCTTGTATTCGGTTCATACATGCATTAAGAAGATTTGATCATGGCTCTTACTTGTCACATTACGTTTTTGGAGTATCTCTTATGCCACATTTTACAATTGAAATCTGCAAATTCATTTTCAAATTGATTCGATTCAGAACACCTGCTTATTTATATGATAAGCTTCAATTTTCATTATCTCCTCGAACAATTAATTTGAATATTCCAAGTAGCTCAACATTGCCTACTCGTAGGTCTTTTTTCGTGATCGGTGCTAGGATCTGGAACAGCTTACCAGCTCATCTTAAAAACATTTAAAATTTAAATTTGTTTATTAGGTCTATTAAGGATCATCTCCAGAACCCAGACTTTTCCTTGCGTTTCCACTATATATTTGTTCATTAACTTTTCTTTGTTTTAGTTTTCTTTTTTTAAACAAATTCAGCTTTTTAATTACTTCTCTTTCTTTCATCTCAATTTACATAATACCTATATACCTTTGAATTCTAAAGTTTTATTTAGCTTTTTTAAACATAAATTTGTATGCTCGATTTAAAAAAAACTTAGTTTACTTGTAAATAGCATTTGTTGTAATTTTGAATGTATATAATTTTTTAAGACATAAATGAGATTAAATCTCAAGGCTTAACTGTATAAAATAAATAAATGAAATAAAATAAATAAATGAAAAAAAATAAATAAATAAATAAAATAATAAAAAAGTCCAAGAATCATACACTGGTACTAAGGGGCAAGTTTTGCATTTGAACAAAGTCGACCCCGAGATTTTAACCAAATTTGACATTGCGATGATAGAGAACACCTACAAAGTTTGTCCCGCATTTTAATCTGTCTTAAGGTCGATCTAGCATGGCATACATCGCTGAAGCGATTTTCTTAAGACCTGGAGTTAAGCATCTTAGAGGACGTCCTAGATGATTCCTATAAATATTTTCTTAGTCCCAACAAATAATGCTTCCTGCAATACAATTTTTTTTTGTAGTAAAAGATAGTAAATTGATAAATTTAATTGCCTACAAAACAACTCTTACAATTTTGGTAAAAAAAAATCAGTGCACTATTAGAGCTGTAGTCTAGTAGTGGATGAATTATTCAAGGTAAAAAGTACATCGGTTTTGTGATGACATTGTTATAACAGCTCAAGGGAAGTTTGAAGAAACCCTTTGTGATATAATTCAAAGAACAATGAGCACAACCAGAAAATTGTGTCTTTCTCTGGGATGAAACATACATTTCTAGAAAACAACAATAGTACCATTCATAGAAAAAGGCTTCTGCCATGAAGGAAATCGATTCGGCTACCCGGGAAAGAAGTCGACATCCAGAAGAAGGTAAAATATATGGGAATCACACTAGATAGTAAATTTCTATGGAACAAACATGTCGAGTTAAGTGTCTGGAAAGCCAATAAAACAAAAACGTAAAAATCTCGTAAAAAGACGTAAAAAACTCGTAAAAAGGTAAAAAATGGGTAAATAAAGTAAATTAATGAGAAAAAAGAGAGAATATCATTAGCTGTCAAAATCTAAATAAAATAAAGACATTTTTGCTGTCATTCGTTACCAAGTGCGGTAGCGTCGCCGTTTGACTGTTGAATTGAAGCGATTAAATGTGCAAAATATTATTAATTAAATTAATATAAAATAAAAATCAAATGAGTTTTACTGGAAGACCCAAGTCCGTTAATTTCGAGGGAAATAATAATTTAGTTAAAAAAACTCGAACAAAACTGGTAGGAAATCACTAGAAAAGATATAAAGGCTGGCATGGCTATTCTTAACCGGAGCAATTAGAACCTGCCTACAGCTGCAATGGAAGTCATTATCAAATTAACTCCATTTTATCTACGCCATATTGAGAAGATTTTCCAAAGAGGGACCTGGGCCGGCGAAAATAATAGGTTATAGAAAAAGAGCCTTGATTCTTAGTTCTGAAGGAACAAGCATCTTGGACATTCCAAGAGATGGTATGATCAAAAAATAAAACTTCGAGAAAAACTTCAAAACGAAGTTAAGTTCCAAAATAGAATGGGCAGGTGATAACTTTAACTAAACACTCAAAGCAAATGCCACCGAGTGTTAGATTGATGGATAATGAACAACAGAGGGGACTGGTAGAGGAGTTTTTGGGCCTAAAACCAAAATCTTCGTTCCGACGAGGCATTTCCCTTGTATATATAAATGTAGTATCGAAAGAAACTATATGAACCAAAATACTCAAAATAAAAAGTTATCCATTTTGCGGTTTCAAAAGTATAGGGCTATAATTCGACATCTGTCAAACTAAGTTGTTAAACCAATAATTTTTTTTTCAGTTAAAAGTCTGACATTTAAGAAAATGGAAATAAAAATTGTTAAAACCTTCTACAAAAATGGTAATTCTGCCACAGCCACATATCGTGCTTTGAGAGGAGATTATGGTTTACATAATCGCCCAACTACGCTAGCAATTGTCAAAATTGTGAAGAAATTTGAAGAGACTGGAATGGTTACAGATATTGTAAGGACTGTGCATCATCTTTTCGCTCGTACCACTAAAAATATCGCTGCTGTAAGTAAAAGTGTTGCTGAAGACCCGAATCAGTCGATTCCTCGTCGTTCTCAGGAATAAGGACTGTCTTACGTCACATTATGGCTCATTTTGCAATTGGATCTATACCTGCATCCATGTAAAGTCTAGCTTACACAACAACTGAAGCCAGCTGACCATTCACAACGTCGTAGATACGTCGAATGCGTGCTTGAACAACAGGCGGTGGACGTCGATTTTTCGAACAAAATTTTCTTCAGCGACGAAGCACATTTCTCACTCGGTGGGTATATTAATAAACAAAATTGTCGTACTTGGGAGGCCATTACATCCACAAAAAGTCACTGTTTGGGGTGCTCTTTATTCCGGAGGAGTGACTGGACCTTACTTCTTCGAAAACGACGATAGAACGACTGTCACCATCAACTTGGAGCGTTATGGTCATATATGATAACCGACTTTTTTTTGCCTGCTATTGAATAATACGACTTGGAAAATATGTGGTTTCAACAAGACGGTGCCACATGCCGCAGAACTCGAGCGAATATGACTTTATTGCAAGAGACATTTCCTGGCCGCGTAATTTCTCGTCGTGGCAATATCAACTGACCACCAGGATCATGCGATTTGACACAGCTGGACTTTTTTTGTGGGGCTACGCAAAACACCGTGCTTATGCAGATAAACCTTAAACCCTTGAGCACTTGAAAACCAACATTCGTCAAGTCATGGGTGAGATACCGCCCAATTAGTGTCAAAAAGTGGTCGCAAATTACCTCAGAAGAATCGATGCTTGCAACAATACGAGTGGTGGTCATTTAAATAATGTAGTGCTTCACACATGATGTTAACGTTCAAACTTTATAATAAAAATAAATATCATGAAAAAAAATATTTTATATGTGTTTTATTTACGTTTACTTTTGAAATCGCAAAATGGATAACCTTTATCATGTCTGATAGTCAAGCTGCACTGAAAGTACTAAGCTGGTATTACAATATGTGAACAGAATGAATCAGCTGGGCATATATAATTAAGTCCCACTTCATTGGGTATCTGAGGAAGGGCATATAGGAATACAGAGAGCAACAAAGAGGCAGACAGGAGTAATATCACCTTTAATGGGCCACAGGACCTTATTGCGGAATGGGTGTAATGTGATCAAAAACAAGATCAGATCCAAAGAGGAGGCCAAAACATTAAATATTTGGAATACGCTACCCAGGCTAAGATAGGCTATACTATTACTTGGGAACTACAAGCAAAAACAGTTCCTAACCTGTATTAACTTAAGTAGGAACAAACTAATGGTAATAACAGAGCTCCTCACTGGCCGCTGTAAACTGAACAGTCACCTCAAATCCTGGGATTAGAGAGTAAAGCTCTCTAATGTAGGTCATATAAGGTGTGGGATGAGACTTTTGACCATGTATTATACAGAGTTATGAAGCCATCATTCACCAGATATACAAATTTCTGGGACATCACCTAATAAAGAAAAGGAAACCACCCTCTATTAAAACACCCCAAATACTAAAATTCCTCAAAGTAGTCTCATTCAGTTCTATAGGAGGGCACAATACTTCTCAAGGACGCAGTGCAGAAATACCCAAATTTCATTCATTCATATACATAGTTGTAATAAATATATTAATTTTTTTTTAAACAAAATGTTATAACAGTTGATTTGCCGTAGAATAATTTTTCTTATATTCGACTTTTCAATAACTGCTCAACGGATTTCGATCAAAATTTTTATACACGATGTCCTAAGTTCTAATACCTACAAACCTTTTCGAAAAATATGAAAAATTGAAACTCCAATACATATTTCAAATTTTGTTTTTAAATTTATATTATTAAATATTAAAAATGTTCATACCATTTTTTTTAAGAAAAAACTTAAGAATTTTTTTATATAAAAAATTAAGTAAAAGCAACTTTAAAATTACATTTAGCCGTTTCCATTAAGAATATTTTGCATATAATGTGATCGAACATAGGAGCAAGTACGTGCAATCCAGTCGTGCATTTTATTTATAGCGTTTTTGAACTTTGAAACTAGCCCTCTTTTCTTTATTCTTGAAATAAGTCAGCAATTAATTAAATAAAAATGCAGACACCCAAGTCAAAGGGTCATCAAAGTTTTGAAATAAATATATATTGTATTTATATATGGTTAAAACATATATATTTTTGAATTTAACTGTATTGGGAATTTTAGGAAAATAGAAAAAGAAAACATTTGCCTATTACACTCATCAAACTTTTGATTGCTACTTTTGACAGAAAAATTCAACATTAACAAAAATCAAGCACACAAGGAACTCGTGCTTTTCATCCTGGATCTACATCTCATACGGTAGCATAAAATACAAATTAGATAAGTGAATCAAAATGACTTTTAATACATAAACTTTGTCGTTGCATAGTTGTATGTGTGCTTTTTATTATAAATTCTTCACTGGAGATGTGAGGCATCTTGTCAATAAAGAATTTTTAATTGCATTGCAAACTAAACCATACTGTTGCAAACTAAGCCGTACTTTATGCCAAATTACTGTTCTTATAATAAAAAAATTCTCAAATGAACAGAATGTATTAATTGTATATAGTACCCAGGATGCGAGAAATATTTTTGACTTTGCAACTCGTCGCCCTAGTATTGAAGTGCCCTATACGCCATTTTTACATTTTTGGGAAATCGCGTTTAAATGTTTGGAAGTCTATTAAGAAAAAACTAACCGCTGCCATTTTTAGATTTTTTGGTATAACTAGCGTTCCAGGCGAAATTCGTATCGCCCCAATTTAACGCCTTAAAATGAACTGCAGAGCTATAATAAAACACAGATAGTTCAAATTTCATTATGATTTATTTGAATGGAATGAAAATAAGGTGAGAGTGATATGATAAACAATGTTTTTTGATTTATTTTCCGGCGCAAAAACAAACAACAAAGACCGTTTGCCAAGCTATCGACGACGTCCTCTTTCTTCGCCGCTGGTATTGCCCGTTCACAAATCCAATTGAGATTTTTATGATTTTTTGCAATGCCAAGGAGCACTTTACTTTGGTGATGAATTTCTCCTTCGACCTTGTTTACTCGCAAAAATGTTCCGGCAATGATATGTAATTTGGCCATTACCAAGCGCTAGCTGTTGTCCTGCGAATACAGCAGCTGATGGGTCCTTCTGCAATGCCACTCTCGTATTTGTGGTCAATTTCAAGTTCTCGACATGCCGGTACAAAGACGACGGTTTCAAGCATGCATTAAATTAAAAGGCAGCAGTAGATTTCGGGATGACGACGGGAAGAGTTTGACGAAAATCTCTGCTGAACAATATCATATCCCCACCATATCATCTCGAATCACCTCGGAAATCCTTCATTGTTAGGTCAACTGCCTCCAAAGTTCGTTTATGCGCCATCGTGCACATTCATCACAAATTATGATTTTGCATTCTCGCATCATTATCGCTGTCGCCGAATTCTTGGTCATTGTGCAGGTTATTGTCTTGTCAACCGTGAGAAAATTCATCCCCAGCTTGGAATATTTAGTTCGACCGCCTTCAAACAGTATGACAGCAATGCCATAGATGTGATATAAAGAAACATGAAACGAAATTTAAGATCTTGGCCGAATTGTTGCTAGAATCAATTAAATAACGAATGTCTTGCATGTCCTTCCGGGAGCATCAAGAAAGTAAATGCGATTGCGGAATCGTATTCCAAAGTAGCGCGATTGAAGTTTACATTTAACACTTTTCTTCTTCTAATAACTTCTTGTCGAATTTGTGGTGGTGATTGGCCAGTTTGAATCTGTGCAATATGGGAACGTCTAAATTTATTTCCTCTGCACATACCTCTTGCGTTCGATTATCACGGACATTCTGGTTAATTATTGCTAGACGTGTAAGTCGTCCAAGGTTAAATCGGAGTCAGTGTAATAATATGCAAAACTCAAATCAATTGCAGCAAGAAAAATAGCACCGGGTTTTGCTGAATAGAAAAATATAATGTGAAAAGGACACCTGTCGAATGGCGCACAGCTTAAGTCAATTTATATCCAACGCAATCTATCGGGTTGTGGCAGCACAGCGTCATCTAATGTATATCTCATAAACGTCTGCACTCAAAACGTCTTCTATCACAATGAATTTCACAATTAACCGAAACTTTCCCAGCTTCACAAAGAATTTTCCACCTTAAAGTCGTTCAAAATCCATGGAACATTCTAGCAACCGACAAAATAAAATATCAAAATCCATTTAATGGGAATCATATGCTGTAGTTGTGTGCATACATGCGGCAATAAAGAGAAACCAAAATGAAGTGTGTGTATATAAAACAAAAAAAAACACATTCACCCTTATTACGATTGGCGTTTATCTTGAACGACGACGGCTCTCACTTTTTGTGTCGAGTAACTTTTTAGGCGTTTTAGTGTCGGTATTACGAAACTAAAACGCCACTCGTTGTCGATCGAAATACGTTCCACATAAGCAGCTGATTTTGAAAAAAATAATTTTCAATGCAACTGTCATTAATTTTGAAATTCATATTTAATTTCTGCCGATTAAATTAATAAAAGTCAAATTAAATTATTTATGTTTGACCATGTTCAAATATATTGTCTTGTTGAAGAATCTGGTTCCTCTTCGGCTATTTTGGTCACTTGATGTGTAATGCGAAGATCAGTCTTGAAACAAGAAGTGCAACTTTCTTAAATCTTTTTTAAAATTTTTTAAATTTAAAAATCAATTAACAACAAAGTTTTCAAAGTTTTTTAATTCAAAACTAGACAAATAATTTATTTTATTATTTTTTATGATCCCCTGAAGAAGGCAGCAACCCCTGTCGAAACGTCGGGAAAAGTAAATGAAACCAAATTAGTTTCATTACACATCAAGTGACCAAAATAGCCGAAGAGGAACCAGATTCTTCAACAAGACAATTAATAAAAGTCGCTAAATGAATAGTGTTGCTGCATTTATTTTCTCAAGAAATACGAACAAGAAACCAACAAAATGGATATACATAGTTAAAGATCCAAATTCCAAATCAAATCTGTGAGATTTGCCAGATATGTACGAAGTAAGTAGATGGACAAATAAAATTCCTAATATTTTCAATTGAGATTATTCTCTTCTTTCAAGATTTGTAATGCGTAGATACTTCAGGCTAAATAAGGTAGCCTTTCTTTACTTCAATAAATAGCAGTACAAAATGCCATAAGGAAGAAAGATATTGTGTGTAAATTTTAAGACTTGGTGTTAAAGAATTCAATGTTGTGCTATGATTCCAATTTGATTTGGTATTGTACATTTTGTGTTACCTCCTCCTCTCTTAAAATTTGTTCCAATAACTCCACGTGAATCTTCATTTGTTCAGCATTTATAAGTTTTACCCTTTAATAAACCCAAATTTAATAAAAAGTGTCAAAAAAGAATATACAGAACAACAAAACTTATATTTTTAGGTAATTTCGCGACGAGTCGTTTAAACATTTTTGTTCGACAAAAAAGGGCGTTTTAGTTGGCGTATAAACAAGGCATAACGCATATTGTAATAACGATGAGTGACGTTTCTCTCTCAAAAAATTAAGTTCCACTCGAATTAAGGCGTTACGCTGAGAAAAGTGACTATACAACGCCAATCGTAATACAAATATTTGAAAATGACATTCGTTATTGAAGCGAAACGCCTATCGTAATAAAGGTACGAAATATCGAACATGTGAGTGACATTTTTGGTCATAACTCCAGTTCTAGACATCGGACGGCAAACAGATTTCTTATATGCACTCTCCAAACATATCCTAAGATCTCCTGAAAATTTCATTCCTTTCGATCGAGCCGAAAAAAGAAAATAGCGCACAAACATAATTTGGATTGTTCTTTATATATAAGAAGATATAGTTATGAATTCTATTTTATATACAAATGTTATTGGACAACTGAAACTCTTTTAGTTTTCAAAATATTTAAATTTTTGTCCGAAATGAATTTGCCGTATACGTCATAAAAAATCAGAAGTTTCTTTTCTTCATACACGTACGTCAAAAAAACGTATACGACATTACAGAAATGAACTAAATTAAGATTCTATATTCCCACTTTTTAAATGCTTCTTCTTAATAAAAGACAATTTAAAACGAAAAATAAAATATAATGAAAATTATTTAAAAATTCTTAAAGTTTCCTTAGTTCATTTTTTAATCTAAAACTATCATACAGTGTTTCAAAAAGTATATAACACTTCAAGTTATGATACTTTTATTTATTTTTATTTATTTATTGATTTAAAAATGTGGTAGTACAAAAAGAATATACTTTTCTTATAATTAGTACTTAATTACTAAAACTCGTCAAAAAGAGTTACATTAGTTGAGAGAAAGTTAAAAGAAAAAAAGATATATTTATATACATAGGTATATTTGTGAGTTGAAGACAAAGTAACAAAATTAAGTATTTATAAAAAAAAGAAATTATGCAATATGTACAAAAAAATAATATGTAAAAAACAAAAACTCTACCGCAACTTCTGGTAAAACGTTTTAAGTACTATCTCACTCAAAACCAGCTGGATGAATTGCTAACCTGATTAAAATATTTGTTGGCCACTGTTGTATAGTACACACTTTGCAACCTTCATTATCTTTCACATCATATAGGAATGTATCCTACATTCACTTAACATTCTAAATAATAATTTCCTCCAACACTTAAAATTCCCAGTCATCGTTTCCTTTCATTTGGCCAATATCTGACCCTCTTAAAATTCCCATGTCATTATTTTCATTTTCATTACCAAACGTCAGCCAAAATGCACTCCACTATTTCCCTTTTCCAACCCATTAAACGTGAATTTATCGCGTCTGGTTCGTTTTTTTAGAGACTTGAAGTCAGGTGACGGGGATTTTTCTTGGCACTAAGCTTCGGGGCCTCAGTTTCAATGTATCGATTTTAAATTATTTCTAATTCTTTTCCACATTTTTATTACTATTTTACGGAAGTGCAAATTAAAGTTAAATTTCAATAAGTATTCTAAGTTTGTAAAGTATCAAATTAAATAAGATAAAAATAAACTGCGAAAAACTATTCTCTTATTTATTAATTTTGAACTAATAACTAAAATGGAATTATCAGAAAGGTAAGAACCTTCTCGAGATTCCTGCTTCTCAAGAAAGAAAATTTAATAACGCACACCACCACACAAAAATGTCTTAACTTCAAATATGCTAGTTCGACTTTAGAACGATAAATCGACCTACAATTCCAAAACTTCGAATTTATGCAACATCAACCAAGTATTCTATTCAAACTAAAAGAAAAAATCAAACATTGTTGAGCAGAAAAAATAAAATGCACGACTAGATCGCACGTACTTGTTCCTATGTTCGATCACAATATATGCGAAAAATTCTTAATGGAAACGGCGAAAAGTATTTTTAAAGTCTTTAATTTTTTATAAATAAAAATACTTAAATTTTTTCTAAAAAAAAATTTGTATGAACATTTTAAATATCTAATAATATATAAAACAAAATTTCAGAAAAATACGCCCACCCGTTTCGAAATATTGAATTTTCAAAAAAAAATATTTATTTTTTCAAAAATACAAAAAAAAAACTACTTTTCGAAAATTTTGAAATGCAGTATTAATTAGAATTTAAAAAAGAGAAAGTCGAAAATCAATAAAAGTAGGCAGGCATCGTTAATAAATAATTTATTAAAAAAAAAATGTCTGGCCAAAATATAGACCATACCAAATGTAGTACACACACCAGTTTTTATCAAAATCGTTAAACCGTTTTCGAAATAATTAAGATGGTTATTTTTGGAGGCAAAACAACGATTCAAAAATCTATTTTGGACAATCACCTTAAACGCCTAACCTGGTGGTTTGAACAAAATCGGTTCAGCCGTTTAGGCTGTAGATCGTTCTACAGACAGACAGACAAAGAGACAGACAGACGGACAGACAGACAGACGGATAGACAGACAGATAGACAGAGGCAATTACCGGGCGCAATTTTTTGATGTTCTCTATCATCGGAATGTCAACTTTGATTAAAATCTCGAGTTCGATTTTTTTTTCAAAATGCAAACCTTGCCCTATAGTACTTGTAAAAGTAACTAAAAATATGCATTCAGATTTCATGAAATTTACACTGATACGAGAAGTTCACGATTTTTCTAATACAAGAATTTGATAGAGAAGAAAATTAAATATAATTCAAGGACTCTATTGGTAAAGCCCTAAAAGTGTCCGCGGGACTGTTTATGTCAAAGGCTTCTGGAAAAAGGATCAAAAAACAAACAACATTTAAGAGGGATTTAAATAACCTCTAAACGCCATGAATAGTGTTTAAATTAAGAGACATTTAGGTAACGTTGCTTAAATGATAAAATTGTTTATATATACGGATATTGCTTAAAGTTATTTTAGAGCTAAGTAAGCTTTAAAATTTTATTATAGATACAGCTGATAACACTTTCAAACGGTTTAAGTTTTTTTTCCATTTCTCGGTTAGGAATAAAACCGGATACCTTTTTAAGGCAGTTTCGCTGTTGAAAAATTAAGGTAAATATTAATATTTTAGAAATCTGTACGAGAGGGAATTCTTCCATCCAATGTGGCTTCTCCATAGGCACCGACACATTTTCAATTTGAAATCAAATTCGATGTTACTGTTTAAAACGCAATTAATTTATTTTAGCTGGGCATCATGTGAATTTAATACCTCTCTGATTTTTTTTTATATTTAACAGAAACACCAACAAGTTGAAGTACTTCTTAAATTTATAAGCTACTGAATTAAAAAAAAAAAAAAGAAGGAATTTTAAAAAATATGCAATAGGCTTAAAGAGAGAATTATAAAATTGTATTGTATAACGGATTTCCCTCTTATGATTTCAAAAGCGCTGCAAACAATGATAAGTTATTCACAATTATTTTGTTCAGCTCCATTCAGAATGATGCTAGTGATAAAATAAGAGCTTTACAAACAATATATAAGAGCAGAGTAAAACGAGGAAGAAATACGAGAGCCCATCCCTTTGGTAACGGGGAGTTCAGGACTCTCAACAACCACCACCACAGTTAATAGGAATAAGCAAACGAAAAAAAAAGAAAAAAAAACAGGGAAATAAACATAAATACAAGAAGAGTATACTTCATCACTCTGATGCTTTTATAATATTTCATGGCACACTTTAAAAGCATCGTATGATCCTTGAAAATTCGATATCGGGATTGGAAATAAAAAAAAAGTATACAAAAATATGTGTATGTATACGTGGGTGTGTTTGTGTACATTTAATATGTACATGTACATACAAATATACATAGTATATCCTCCCTTCATGTCAAATAGATACAAACAAAATTTCCTGTTTAAATCATCATCATCTTCGTCATCATCATCATCCAGTCCCGGCATTAGCTTCTACTTCAACACACGACCGTTGGGTTTATTTTTTTTTTTTTGCTTACAAACAATTCTCTTCCTTATTCTTAATTTCAAGGATGAGTAAAAAAAGAACACACATTTTAATAAGAAAAAAAAAACGAGAGCATCCTGTGGAGGGTTAGATACTGATAACACGCGACATGTGAGGAGTGTATTTCATGCAACAGGAGCTAATAGCAATGCAGCATGCAACTTAAAGTTGCCTTTTTGTCTTCGCTTTTCTGCGTTTGAATATTAAGTATACGCCACAGTGTCACATCTACGACACTTTTAAACCACACCAACACATGACTTTGACTGACGGAAAAAAGTTCAATTTCAATGTTCTAGGGATGAATATTGGTTTGAAAAAAAAGTAAATATTTAGTTGCCTTCATTTGTTGTAAGATTTTCAATGAAAAAGTCAGAACTTAGAATAAAATTTAGACGTAAAAAAATAACAACATTTATTATTGGGTGAATAATGTTTATATATATCAGGCTTCTTCACCAGCGGAGATTTACCCAAAATCGCACTCATCAACTGTCATCGTCAGTTCAAGAAATATCTAGAAGATTTTAAATACTGCGAATGCAGCTTTGATTGCATCATATTCACTTATAGTTCGATGGAATATTTAATCGAAAAATGGAATGTCTCATTACATCGATATCTTAAAAGAAAAAGTTGTTGGACTCGATATTACTAAAGCTTTCGATAGAGCTTGGTATAAAGCTTTTTGTAATATTGCATGCCTTTGCTATCAACTAGTTGTTTTTTTTTGTAGCGCATTTACGACTTTAGCAAATTAATTTTTTGTATTGGCTTAAAATCATAAATTCAATGGACTGGTGTTCCTCAAGGTTCCATTGTGTTTCCTTCTTTGTTTTCACATTTTTATTAACATTGGAATGGTTAAGAGTTGCAAGTCATTATGCCTTATTTCTTCATAAGCTTTTTGGGCTGGAAACCAAATTTATTAATTTTTTTTCCATTCATCCAAAGCAGCAAAACGGCTCCGGAAATTACGCCAGAGGAAATTGGGCCAGATTTTTTTTTTGGAAAAAATGCCAGAATTTTTTTCTGGCTCAAAATTGGAAAAAAGAGCAGAATTTTTGTTGAAAAATAAGCCAAAAATATTAAAAATTATGCAAGATAGTTGTGGAAAAAGAGCCTGAAAGCAAAGCCAGAAAATGTGTATATTCTGGCGCATAAGGGGGACATGTTGCCCCCTGCATGGCCCGTTATAGTATTTGGGGTGGGTACAAGTTTGGGTATATGCAATTAAAAATTTTCTGGAACTTTTTAAAAAGAAATCTTCAAATCCAAAAAAGCATATACTCAAACTTGTACCCACCCCAAATACTATATTGAGCCAACTGCGGAGGTGGTTGCAGGCAGGCAGCATGCCCTCCTTACATGTCAAGGTTTTTGTAGGCCGTGAACCTTACTACAAAAAACCACTTTACAGAAGCCCGAATTTTTTTGGGAAAAAAGGGCCAGAAATATGGCAAATATTATCAGAAAATGTTGGCCTTTTTTCCTAGGAAGTATTTGTATAAAGAATTTCTTGGCGTTTTTTTTCCAAAAAAAAATTCTGGAGCAACTTCCTCTATCGTAATTTCCTCTTGCGTAATTTCCGGGAGCCAGCCAAGCAATTCTGGATTCTGCACTGAGAATACCAAAACCTCATAATGAAAGCTTCCCTAAATCGAATGTATAGCATAGCATAATAGCTGATAGCACATTTCAGAGACATTCGTTCATTGAAATTTTTACCGATATTTTCGTTGTCAGTGCATTTTTCGTTAAAATATTTTCTCAGTAATACCTCCTTGGTCATACAATGTCCTTCGATATACACTTGATCTTGGTTTCAGACGTACTGTTAAGTATAGATCCTCCTTATTAGTATAGCTACACATATATAAAATTCGTTAACCAAATCTATTTCAATTCCCCGAAATCCAAAACAATGAGTGTAAATCGTCTTTTTAGTTTCACAAACGCTCTTACTGTAATAAAAATTAAAAAAAGTTGGTGTAGTCATGACATCTTTATTACCAGTTCATTATTAAATAAAGTGCACGGTAAATAAAAAAAAGTACGCCATTTTATTTCTTGAACAAATTTGAATTTATGAGGAAAAAATTTTAAAAATCTGTTGAGCGGTTTTTGAGAAAAAAAGTTTATTTAAACCTTTTGAAAACATTTTTCAAAAAAAAAAAAATCAAAAACGCCAATTCATAAGTATTCAGCAAATATATTATATATATAACTAAGATTTTTGAAAAAAAATTTAAATATAAAATTTAATTAATAAAAAAGATTAATTTAAAAATAAAAAAATATTAATTAAGAAAAATTCTTAAATACTATTAAAAATACAAAAAAATATTAATTAAAAATAATGCAGTGTAAATTGGGCTACCTAAGCCGCAATTCAATTTCAATTTTTAATTTTCTTTTTTGAGACGAAAAACATCAGCAGTACATTGAATCCTAATATAACTTCATACTTTGCTTAAAGGTATGCCTAGCTAGAAAAATAAAATGTTTTTGTATAAAGAATTTAAGTTTCTTAATCTAAATTAAATAATTATGACAATAAATAACTTCAATAATTCATAATTTAGCGTGCTTGCTCCCGGCATGCTTACAGCTACCTACACCACCTGTCACTTATATATATGTGAAATTTCGAAAGAATTGGTTAAGTCATTTATGATATAGTCGAAAGCAAAAAAAACGGTTACATGGAAAGTACATTTTTTAGACATATTTTTAATTTTTTTCAACCATATCGGTCGAACCTAAAAAGCTGAACTGATTTTTTTAAATCAAAATCCTTGGAGCCGTTTTCGAGAAAAATAGGTTTTAATGTAACGGTTATATGGCAGATATCGTTATTTTTGAGCTAAAAACAATACCGAAAAAAACTCTGTACAGTGAAATCTCCCCTTGCGGACGCCTCCCTTAGGCGGACAACTCTCTTAGGCGGACACATTATGCTCCTTAAACGTTTCATTGTTTACACTCCCTTGAACAGACACGGACAGGAATTTCACATATGAATGGCAAAATATTTTCTCTTAGGCGGACACCAGAGCAGGATTGAATATGTCATCACGCTGATAATTTTGACAACGGTATTTTTTTCTTAAGTAGCAATCTTCTACAGCGAGCATAGAATTATTTTATCTCATTCATATGATGAAAGTGATTTTGTCTCGACGTAAATAAAGGTTAATTTTTAGAGTTTTAGATTTTTGTTTATTTGCTCTCAGGTAGTTTCAAGTTTAAATTTGGAGGAGAGTGAATTTGATCCAAAAGATGATTCGCTTATAGCAAATTTAATAGAAATTTCCAAGCTCCTTCATGAAAGCAGATTGAGTGGATAGCCTGAAAGATTTGTGTTTGATGGATGAGAATGTAAATGTGGATAAAAATATTGCAGTTCCTGTTGAAATCAACGAGTCTGGCAGTGAATTTGAAAAAGAGGATCAGGACCTGGTGATAACATCTATTAATTCCTACGAAGAAGCAAACACTTCAAATTAAAAATTTAAAACACTTTTACGACCAAGTAAAATGACGGTAGCTGTTGAACTTTTGGTTGACCTATAGGCCAGACTCCAAAATAAATTGGTCTCTTCTAAAACTAAACAAGCAAATATTGAAATATTTCTTTAAAAAAAAAAAAAAAATACCATTCATGTAATATTATTGCAAAGTTCTAAGAAGCTGATTTTTATATGTATTTACATATTTGTCAAATCTAATAATTTAATTCTACTTCAAATGATAAAAAAGGAGTGATGTTTATATATTTTTGTTATTTTGTTTTTTTTTTTGATAATAAAATACCTACCTAATTTTAATTTTGAAAACTAGTGTATTTATTTGATTTCCAGTAAACGGCCAACTTCTTTAGGCGGACAAAATAGTCTGCACCATGTTGGGGGTGGCAGTGTCGCGATAGTTGTGTGTTCGCCTGTCAACCTTATGGTCACAGGTTCGATCCTTGCCGTAGTCTATGTCTTCTTATTTTTCCATTAAAAACCAATTCTAAAAATAACTGTCATACAACGAGTTGCTGGTTTACTCATTACATGCTGCTTAGACATAGAACTAACAACATGTGATTGAGTAAAACTAGTATACCGCTAAGATATGACCGAGAATAAAAAAAATAATGCGAATTATAAGGGACATGGATAAAAAAGACACGGAAATTTCTCCGCATTAGCTCAGCCGCTATCCCTGGAGATAAAATCTGAGACAACAACCACCTACAGTCTCCGAATATCGCGCCACACATCTTTCCTATCATTCTTCCTCTTCCTTAACCTCAGCCTCACGCCCGTGCTGTGTTGAAACATTGAAAGGGTATTCATAATCCCTTGAGCGCGTGTAGATTATAAAAAAAAAAAAAAAAAACCATGGCTGAGATTTCACTGTATACCAATTTTGAAGCAATTCGGTCCACCCGTTTGGGCTATTAGATCTCTTTACATACATGCAGACAGATAGAGCGACAGACAGACGGACAGAATTTTAAGACCATCTGTTTTCGTCTTCGCTATCATCCTAATGTCATGTTTGATTGTTATCTCAAAACTTTTTTTTTCACCGAATGCATAACTTGCATTATTATGTAGTACCTATAATCGCAAGGAAAAAATGAATTCGTGAACCAGATGTTCCTTGGAAAAGATAAACATATGAACAAATTCTAATTGACATAACACATCAAATAGGGAGACGTTTTTTTTAGCCATTTTTCCCTTCCATTTTATTATCCAGCCATTTAGGACAAAGATATTCGAAAACACTTAAAGTGTAGTCATTATACCTTGAGGTCTATTTGATATTAATTATTGAAAGAAATCCATTCATTGGACCAGTTATTGCTCGGAAGAATTTAAACAAAATTGAAAATAAACGTTTTAAGTAAGTTAATGCGACTCTTCTGTACACTTTATTACAATATTGCGCCCTCGCATTTTTGCATCTGAATATTAAGTATACGCCACTGTGTCACTATTACGACATGTTTAACTCACATCCCCAGCACAGCCACATATAAAAAGATGTTTGCCCACGAAGA
Source organism: Philhelius pedissequus (assembly GCA_910595825.1). NCBI lineage: Eukaryota > Metazoa > Arthropoda > Insecta > Diptera > Syrphidae > Philhelius > Philhelius pedissequus. The sequence goes on from OU343160.1 coordinate 55,338,844, forward strand.
TATATTGCTAATAGAAAAAGTTGGATTTTTTACATGACTGAACTTACCCGGTTCTAATGTTGTTGCTAAAAGGATCGATGGAAGGCATAGCAGGATAACTCGAATCTCCAACATGTTCGGTAGCATTTGCATTATCTCTGTGGGACGTTTCTACCAACGTCTTCGTTCTTATTCTCTTCGTCTGTTGCTTTTTTGTAGTTTTTTTATGAATTGCACTCGAATGGGACACGTGTGCCCCTTCTGACATGTGATCCTTATTATTTGTATTTCTTATTTTTATGTTGTGCTATGAGCTATATTATAGTCAACGAGTTAGATATGTGTGCTGTTACGCTTCAACTATTAATAATTCCCTTTAAGAGTTGATTCAACCGTGCGTCTTGCAGCTTATACAACTAAGGTCAGCGATTATACTTGGGTCTTCTAATGCACTCGCTATATACTTCTTCTTGTTCTTTGCTAGACTTTATGATTTATGTTGTGCTTGGGTTGACTTAAAACGTCAACGGTACCGCATTAATATTTCATGTCAACACGTTAGTAGTGCATACGATGGATATCATTACCTAACTCCTTGCTCTGGGACTCTTTCAACATAAAGTTTCAATTGAGTTGAAAGACTGCTTCGCAGAGTTAGAAGACTGCTGCTGACTGAACGCACCACATACTATCATATCGTCGTCCGTATAGATATTATAAAGAGTTCGTCTTTTGCAAGTATCTTGAAGTTTGTTTTCATTACAATTTATAGAGAAAGTTATTCAGGCGTTTTCTCTTCTTTTGGAGAAACGGATTCTGCTTATAAAAGCAACCAGGAAATTGTTGGCAGAATTTTGAACATCGATTAGCACTTTATGTTTCTGTCTGACTTTGTTTATTGTATTTTTGTTTTTGTATTTCTATTTTATGCTTTTCAATTTTTCTTCTTCTTTTTGGATTTGGATTTTTCATTTGCTGGGTCATTTCTCAAAAAAGTAAATTCTCCGCTGCTTATTTATATTTCGGACGGGAAAAGAAGAAATTATTGTTGAAGTCGTTTACCGGAAAGTGGCAGCCTTCAACTACACAAGGAGCATAAAAAAAGTTTTATTATATTTTTTGCTTTTGTTGGTTGTTTTTTTTTTGTATGTTGTTTGTGCAGTATAACCTGAAATTAAAAAAAAAAACGTGAAGAAATTATTGAATACGTTTTGGAATCGTGTGCGGCTATTATAGAATTAATCACTATAAGAGTCAAAACTTTGGCTTTGATAAAGAGTTGGTAGAGATGTTGAAAAACTGTTTGCTATTGGAAAGGTTTTTCTACTTTTTTTTTTTTTAATGTGAGGAACTGTTTCAAAAGAACAAAATAAGTAACTGGACAGGGTTGATGAGGCGTTGATTAATTAATCTAAAAGCCGACTTATTCTTCGAAGTAAATTGGTGGAATATCTCAAATTGGATAGACTATTATATTTGTTTTAAAATAATTGTGAAAATGTTGTGTCATTAATTTTGTTTATTTTTATTTGGAATATTTTAATTAAATTGTGGTGAGAGTTATAGAGATCTATAAATGGGTTGCTGAATAGCAAAGCAATTTGTCAAAGTGAAGTAATTCGACAAAAAAAAATTAAGAATTAGAGGGACCAGTTAACAATTAAAAGTTCTGGCACCTGCTCCATTGATTACGAGTTTTTAGTGAACAGTGGGGTTTTATTTATCAGGATATTGCTAGCTTTTAGGCGGAATATTTAGCAAGAATAAAAGTGAAGTCAAAGTAGTGCAAATGCACTGGAAAATATAAATAACCAACTTTGGTCGTTTTTGATTAATTCAATATATTCTCGAATTTATTTATTTATTTAATTATTTAATTATTATATATAATTTAGAGCGCAGATTATGTGTATGTCGATTGGCAATGGACTGTCTTGTTTGCCCACACAAAATCGATCTTTTATACTTGCATCTGCATTTCGTCTTCAGCTTAGCCGACGTATAACTAAATCATAGTCGTCGGTTGTAATTACCGTTATTTGAACGAGATCGGTGATGAAAAATATATTTCGAAAAATTTGATATGCACTATTATTTATATTTCAAAGGACTTCCTACGGAAATTTTTTTTATCGTAATCCGCCGAGACTTTTATGAGAAAGTCGAAAATCAAAAAAAAAAAAATATAAAAAAATATTTAGTTATGTAGAATATACCTAAGGTAGTGCATAAACATTTTTATTAAAATCATTAGAGCCGTTTTCAGCTTAATTATTTATTTTTTATTTTTGGGGCTAAGAAACGATACAAAAATCAATTTGTACTCTCAGCTAAAAAAACCTAAGTACCAAGTTTGAAGAAAATCTCTTCAGTGGCTTAGACTGTAGATCGATCTACAGACAGACATACAGACGGAATTGCAGGACGCACTTTAATACAATACACATAGCCAGTTGCATTCCTCCCCATAAACTATTAAAATGTAATACTCGCGCTTCTAGGAATGCTCATCAGTTTACCCTTGAGCCCAACTTCGGACGTACTGTCAAGTACAGAGATTCTTTCCTTAGCAGTACAACTCGAATGTGGAACGATTTAGCATGCTCTATGTTCCCCTCCCATTTGAATATTCTGAATTTCAAAACCAATGAACATCCGCATCTCCTTTCAAATCCTCCCCTATTTTCCTAATGCTCACACTATGCTCGTTCATAATTAAGGGTAGTCAAAACCCCTTTAGTGCGTGCGCAATTATAAAAAAAAAACATAAGATATCGTTTTGAACTTCAACAACTTAATTTTGCTATAATTTAACTGACACGTTTGTAGATGAAAACCTCCGTACGCCTTTTTTTATACATTTATCGATATACTTACGATAGCACTTTTGTATAGATGATTGCGGGAGAAATAACTTTTGCATTTAGAATGACGAAAAACGAAATAAAACCGAATAAATTTGGTCTCTTAACCCCTCAAGATATATATTATTAATTCACATTTTTATTATTTTTATGCCGACATATAACCATAGGTTTTACCTCAATTAAAGACGTTTACCTTAAAGATTGAATTATTATAAGACCGACGATATAAGCTTAAGTCAGCCACTACATTTTTTTCTTTTTAATGAATTTTCAAACAAGTAAGCCATGAAAATTCGTAAGATCTAAAACTGCGTCAAAATATATTGCAAGAAGAAATAAAACTATTTATACGAATTCCCAATCATCCACATTCTAGCTAAGCATTGCTGGTGTCCCGTAAGGATCAATACTAGGTTCTCTTCTTTTTTTGATTTTCATAAAAAATATTCCAACAATATTCGCCTAAATCTTTTAAAACATATAAATTATGCTGATTTTGTCCAAATATATAGTACAGTGTTTAATTAGAAGGATTGTTAACATTAGAAAACTCTATGGAACGTATCTGGCTACAATAAGCATGGTCCTGTTTTTCATATTCAGTATATCAGCTTCAAATAACATTGAATTTACATTATTAGTTTAGCCTTATTCATAAATCCAGTTTAGAAACTTCATAAAGTAAGAACGCCTTTAAAGACGGAAATGTTATTCATAAATTTATAAAACATTAAATAGCGACATTTTAAGCTACATACGATTAGAGGGTGAGTTGTGGCAACCTAAGGATATTTTCAAGTTACAATCAACAACCACAATATTTTTTTTTTTTTTTTGACAAGCAGAAATTCATTTTTAGCATAAAGGATTTATCTTTTTAGTTATTTATTTTATAGTAAGGCATTATAAATAAAATAGGTTTGAAAATGTTTTATGAAAACGAATTTACACAACGTTGAACAGAGCAGTGGCGTATTAACCACTACGTCGTAAGGCTTGAGTCTAGGGCGGCAACTTGTAGGGGCGCAAAATTTTGTATGTTATTTTATTTTAATGTAAAAAAAAATATGAAGCAAAAAAATAATTCCATTCAAATGTATCTGAAAATACGAAATTTAAATCTCTGGCCTGATTTTCCGTCTGTTCTTGAAAAGTCTGTTTGCGCGAACGGTTCGAAAATACGTAATTAGAAATCGCCCGATAAGAAATTATTTGCTACTTGTTATAAATTGCAAGTTGCATTATTATCGTGCTGTTCATAGTTGTTAGTTAGTAGATACTACTAGACCGGAAAGAAGCCATCATAGCTAGATTTTAAAGATCGTCGGACACGTTTTTCGCATTTACCTATCGGGCCTTAAGATTGCAAAAAAAAACATCGTGTTAGACGATCTCGTCGCCCCATTCACAGATAAATGCTTCGCTATTTTCTTAACGCTCGCACTCTGCTTGAGTATATTAATGGTAATCAAAATCCCTTTAGTGATCACAATTATGTAAAAAAAACGCGTTTTAACTGACCGCGGTATACACTCAGGGGTGATACTCAAAATATTTTTTTATTTAGTGAAAAAAGTGACTAAAGAGGACTTTATAGTGAAAGAAAAGTGAGTTTTTATTCAGAATGTAATATGTTGGTAAGTTAACATTGTATACTGAAATGGGTAAAAATGTTAAATATATACATATCGTTTAATTTAAAATAATAAATACTTAACATTTATATAACAAAGTTATTTGTCTCTTTAAATGGATTGCAATTGTTCGGAAATTTCTTTCCTACAGTTATTTTCGAGACAAACTAGATTGACTTATCTACTTTCACACCAAATTAAAGTTTCACTCAAAGAGGTCCTGCATTTTGTATAAGAACAGGTATATATCAATGCCATTTTTAATATACTACCAAAGACCAATGACAATTTATCTTTTTAACAACAAAGAAATAGACCACCATTTACCATACCAGCGCAGATCCAGAGGGGGTCATGAACCCTCCTCTACGAGAAAAACATAAATGGAATTAACATATACACCATTTAATTTAAGAACAAAAGCAATCAATTTCATATACATATATATCTTACTAGGTTTTATTATTAAATTAATTGCAACAGTCTATACGCAATACTTCTTTGCCTTAAAAAAAATATTTGACGGATTCCCAGGTTTAAGACTTAATAGGTTCTTTGTTGAAATGTAAAGAAAAATATATTTTCTCCACACTATTAAACACTTGGTAATGCAATTTTGTTTACAAAAATTCTATACAATTTATCAAAACCCAATCACAAATGACCTGTGGCGTATTTCGAAAATACTACCGCGCACCGCATTTAAATTCCTCACCCTAGAAAGACAATCGTATCCCTTATTCTCCGATATAAGCCTATTCAAATTACGATCATTGGATAGTATTAAAAAAGGGGGTGGTTACCATTCAGCGTGCCTCAAGGCGCACAGAAGGTTAATCCGCCACTGGAACAGAGCCTTAGTAAATGCTTATTCACTGCGTTACCATTTATCTGTTAGGGGTCGGTCTTTTAGTGAATTCTATTAAATATGGCTGTGAATCGATCAATGTAAGAGTTTTTTTTTTTACAATAAGAGCGGGTTAAATGTAGAAATGGAATAAAACATGCTCTAAGTGAGATATGAATGAAAATTTTATTTGTTTTTTTTTTATGCCATAATGTAGGAAATATGACATTGTTTGCTTTTCAATTCGTTGATGAGAACTTTGACACCTGCTGTAGATACATATTTTTTTGGTGAACGCTGTAATTTCGTGGTAATACCAGATAGTTAACCTGATGAACGTCTAATTGTAGCTCAACAATGACTATCTATCTATCAACAATGAGCGTTGTCAATCGCTGAGTTAGTGTGTTTTCCCATAAATGGCAATTCTGGCTATTAATTTAGTCATTCACACAAAAATTATTCTGAGCACATTTAATTAAAAATAGCTTTGCTTATGGTAATTTACTTTGAATTATAAGCTCAGTTGGACATTATACGGGTACAGACCCAAAGTCTGACGACAAATTTGCCAAAGTGATGTCAGCGAAAGGTCGAGTTCTGGTTCAAGGGGATGAATCACGACTCAAAACTCTATGAAAATGTGATGAAGTTGGCCAGAAAACAAATTGCCTTGTAATAATATGACAATATAAAGGTTAATATTTCTACGGCAAAGACTTCTTAAACATAATTTTGGCGGATCTCGGAAAATTGATACTTTATGTATACTAAGAATTCTAATGTTTTTTTTAACGAACAAAATTAACTTAAATTAATACAATTCCATTGTTGCTTCTGTGCAATCCATATGTCTTCAAAGTTCTCCTTGAAAAAGAAACTCTAATAAATTTTGTTTGAACAAATCGAATTTTCCAACTTACTAGAAGAAAATCGAAAGAACACTCAAATCAGTTCCTACATCAATAAAACTATTTAAAAAATTACCTTCATGCTTGTTTGATAATTTTTTTTTTTTACTTTTTCTTTTGGAAGAACTTGAAAAATTAAGTGCCTCACCTACGCTCTCATTCAATTTTGTCTTTGCATTTTTATTTTTCAAATCGATTCAAATGAAAGATAAATCTCAAAAATACTTGAAAACTTTCTTCATTTCATCGTCTTTGAACAAAATGGATAACTTCAAGTTAATGTGAGGACGGGAGGAGCTTGAATTGGGAATATAGAAGAAAATGAATGACCCTTCGAAGTTTATAATATTTTCTTCTTACACATTTCTCTTAAGAAAGAAAGGTAACACCAAACACACACATCAAACAGTGACACACACAATGGTTCTTTTAACTTTTAAGTTCAATTAAAAAAAAAAAAAAAAACGGAACTAAAAACGAAGAAAATTTGTTCTTGCATTTAAAAGCTGAAAATAGGAGAAAAAGTTGGCCATATAAATAAATCAAAGGACACAATCAGTGTTGCCACTTTATATAGACTTGTCTTTTAGTGTGTCTCAAAAATATTAAAATTGAAACAAAATATTACCATGGGAATTAGCAACGCCATTAAAAAAGGTTAAATTTTCCCTACAAACTATCGACAACAGTAGATTAATTAAACACTAAGCTGTTACTGAACGTAATTAATTATTGTTCCATTAAATACTTGTTAATTATCCAATTATCGACTTGTTAAAAAATGTGGCTAAGTCACATCTTGTGATGCAATTTCTTAAATAATCGATATCATCAGTCGGCAAAACAGTTAAAGAAAACTTCTAGTTTTAAGGAAACACCTTCGCGGTATATCTAATTACAATAACGATCAAAATAAGATCTTAGATATTTTTGTGGCATGCTTAAGGTGATCTACCACACAATTTTATTCAAAAACACGCGATGTAATTTTTCTGTTCCTTTCTGACTTACAAGCCCTTGCAACCGGTCCAGTTTTCGGCAATAATTATTCCAACTTCCTTAACATTATATCTTCATTCCGAGGCCAATACGGTTGAGTGAAATTTTTAGAATCTTAGAGGAAATATTTTTGGAATTAGTTTTTAATAAAATCCACCCACTGCTCCGCTCACTGAACAGGATGACCGATAGCATTTAAAAGACCTGTTGAAAGAAAATTCATCGAAACTGCTTGATTCTGAAGCAAATAAGTTTAACACCAAATAACTTCCTATCAACAAGCAAACAAAACATCTGTAGTGACAGCAACAACTTCGACTTGGTAAATGTGTTCATTATACTTGATTAGACCACTTACTCCACAAGTGACACTTTAGGGGAAATCTGACGAACAATTTAACTAGCAAACCACTGATACTTTGTGGTTAAATTATTCTTGGGGAAAGAATAGTGCCGGTTTTACATTTAACTAGGAGTCTGGCTCTTACTTCCAGTCGTGCAGAAGCAGAGTCTATACCGGGACATACCAAAGGGATGAAAAGAGAAGAAGATACAACAGCAAAAAGCCCAGTACTCTGGTTCTAGGTAACAAATGAAGACCGAACCTTTTGTATAAAGACCGAGCTATCACGGATGATAAATAGAATGTTCCGTTAAACTCATTTAAATCCATGTATACATTTTTAAAAACGTCACATTCTGAACCAAACGGTACCTATGATTTAAACTACACTAACTTTACGAAGCGTTAACAAAACCATCATCAAAAGCAGAAAATCGCGTTCCTATCTATTCTGTCGGCTATATGATCATTTGAATTTATCCAAGAATAATGAAATCGTAAACAAAGGACTAGCCTTTCACAAAGCCAATAAACCATTATATGCAGACGCAGATTAAAATTATTCTCTATGGCGGCGAAGCTGGGCATTCCAAAATATAACTAGATTCTACAACCTTGACCATAACTCTCCCAACTAAGGATCAACCATTTGATTTCTTTTTTAAGCACAATAGAATTGCTTTACCAGACGGCTGGAATAACATTAAACTGGCCAGCTCCATTCAGTGTGGATATAGCTTCTGGTGTAAATGGCGATGATGGAGTATTCTAGGATGCATCTACTAATGGCTTGCCAAATAAAGGTACTACCACAAATAACAACTCTTACCAATTTGTGTCCTAAGTACGTGGGTCGATACATAAAACTTGATGTTCCTATATAATAGCCTCTTAAAACAATTTAAATAAAAAATTTATTTCTCCTCGTTTACTTAAATAAAACCAAATTATTCAGGCCCGTTTGTTGATATACAACTTAAGAATTTAAATTCTACTTAAGCACTTATGTGACAGTTTACTCAGAGCCCTTAAGCATCTTAAGTTGAACTTAAATATTTATGATTCGTATCAGCAAACGGTCCTCAGTACAACAACAAGAACAATAATTAAGCGATTAACTTTTCGATTGTTCTTTTAAATTTATAAACTATTTGTAAACGCTATTTGGCAACTCTAGAATCTTACATGGGAAACGAATATATCTCCGACACGATAGAAAGAGCAACGGAAAAGTTTCCTGTTTCACTTGGGAAAAACCTTTAACGCGACTCACTCGACAATTTAGAAAATGTTTATATATGTATGAAAGTATATTTGTATTGTATGGTATACCTTGTATGTATAAATGTGTGGAGAGATAGGCATCCACACACTAATTCACACACCACACTACGTATAGGGAAAGCCACATTTGTGATGGTTGACTTAACGCACAGTTCGAGAAGCAAGTTAGTGCTGAAAGCAGTTGTCGTTCAAAAACTTAATGATGCTTATTTTACTGAGAATTAAGCAAAACTTAATTTATAGTGAAGAATAATATTTTAAGATAATTTTAGGCAACAATGTGCGATGCAGAAGGGAAACTTGATAGAGATGGAATAATGAATGTTGATACGTGGAAAATTGAGTTACAGGTATAAAGCTTTTTTGTTAACAACTAATGGGTGTAAGTCGTTCCTTTTAAAAGACTTTAAGTGATTACGAAAATAATTATACATGGAAATGGAAAATAAAAATAGATTACAGGGATAATGAGTGTTAATGTTCATTATGTAAAATTGAGTTCAAGTAGATAATATTTTACTTCCCATTATAATATTACAAGCCAAGTTGCACTAAACTGAAATTCCTTTTGGTTATAATAATCCTTTCAGGAAAGTCTAAGTGTAAGCGATACGTTTCCTACCTGACTAAATAACTCAATTCGACAAGCGCTAGCGTCTATTATTATCATTCCAACGCTTATTAAATGAAATGATTCCATTCTTCAAACGCTGTGAAATTCGTTACAGGACAATCGTTGATTTGTAGTGTGGATCTTAACTTTGAAATCATTAAAATCCTTAACGATTAATTTTAGGAACAAACTTCGTTTTTTTGTGGAAAATTTCGTTTCTAACTTTTGGTGATTTAACCTCTAATAACAGAAACTACAAAACCGCGCCGTTATATTAAGAATCGATTTTTTGCGAAACTCGAAATCAATAAAGTAAAATAAAATAAAATAAAATAAAATAAAATAAAATAAAATAAAATAAAATAAAATAAAATAAAATAAAATAAAATAAAATAAAATAAAATAAAATAAAATAAAATAAAATAAAATAAAATAAAATAAAATAAAATAAAATAAAATAAAATAAAATAAAATAAAGTAAAGGTTTTTTCGTGTAGCTTTTCCCTTATGTATGAAATGTATTATATCGTCATTTCATTTCTATTCATTTTAGAATTAATTATATTGAAGTTGTAAATTATTTAATTTTCTATTTCTCTTAAATACCAAATACGTAAATGTAAGAACTATCAAACTGCAACAAATAAATAAATATATAATAATAAAATATAATAGAATATTTAAGTCCAGGAGTCAAATTGTAGGAATTAGGAAATTATATCATACAAATTTTCCACTGCTAGTTTTAGGCTTTGAGGTTAATGTTTAATGAAATACCACTCAATTGGTCTGGAGAGGCATTTTCCCAGTTCTTTTGATATTAGATTTACATTATAATTGATCCGTGTAGAGAATCCGTGAGGTAATATAAATTGGTGATTTATAACAATATCTTACCTAAATTTGAATTTGCACGAACTACGATAGAAAACAGAAGTAAAATTATTATTAAATTGGCTTCTTTTCGTCATAATATATTTGTTGTTTATTATGCAGGTAGAACACTAACAGCCTCAATGAAAAGATTAAACAGAAAAAGATTGCAAAGTTGTACAACTGTTTGCAAAGACTTCATTTTGTCTCTAACCTTAAATTGTTATAATCATAATCTACCATTTAAGAAAACCTATTTATGAAATACATTTGTTGAAATGCTCATTCGAGAAACCAAGAAATCTGTGTCAAGCCTAAGACAAATATAAACAATTCCATCATGCTTTTTCTAGCTATTTAAACAATAATTTAAATTTCAATGGAACACTATGTATATTTCGTCTTCTTTGTTGCATTTTCAATCCTCTAAAATGAGATCACTTAAAAACAACAAAAAAAAACTCTCAGGGCTGGCGTACAGGATAGGTAGGTACAACATATACAACACTAAGCCTTTGTTCATCAGAAAACACCAAACACCTAAGCCAACAACTCATCCTTGACCGAGCTTGTGCTTGTTTCAAAAATATTATGCAGCCTCCTTTTGTGATATCTAGTCGTAAGACCGTATTGTATGCCAATGAGTATTTGCAGACATATTATTGACTTTTGCCATACTGAAGTTTTTGTGCTCTATTTGCGTGTCAATTGTTGTTAACTTCTTGTCCTTGAACGCTTAGGTTTACTCAGTGTAAACTTTCGCAAAGCTCCACGCGAAGCCCTCAAAATAGATCTGAATAAACCAAGAGCACAAAGCAAAAAATCGATTCCGTCTAGACATAGACACACACATAACATCCTATGCCATGGGCATGGCAATCGCTGACAAAGGAGTCATGTGTCTCTTATCGACACCACAACATAGCATAGAAATGCAGACGCAGATTTTTACTACCGCTTCGCTCTTGTGCTTTGTCATTGTCGTCATTTTTCTTGTCAATAGCTTATATTAAAACTGCGTCGGGCTTAAGTTTGAAATTACTCTACGACTACAAGAGCATCAATAGGCACAACAGTGCAAATGCGAATAAGGATGAGGATGCCGTTGCCGAGTGGGTTGCGTCAGAAAGATGTATCTATCTAGTCTAGATGAAAGATACAAAATAAGGGAGCACAATCGATTTCTCCAAAGCCATCACCAGCAGAATAGTGTGTGGTATAGTGGTGAGGAGGATCCTTGAAATTTCGATTGCAAAATGCAAAACGCCAGCATTGCTCCAATGCACTTCTCTTTAGTAAGGATTTAGGACACCGAGATTCCAGATTGCAACACTCTATCTGAATAATTTTACTAATTAAAGCCAAGTCAGCCAGAAGCGGGCCGACCGACACACGCAACACACGGACTCTCGTCGTTCTGACATCCTGCAAGGATTTTAAGCGAATAGGAGGTTGGAATTCTTGGAAATAACAACAGACATTTTACAGGGATTTGAGGATTTTGTGTAGTAGCAGCGCGTGTAGCCATTTTGTTCTTGTTGTTGTTGTTCTTGTTTTCGGTGGTGTTACTGCTTCTGCTAATGGTTGCTAGTGCTGCAGAACTCTGCTGTATACAAACTTGAACACAATTTGAAACAATTGTTCAATGAAGTGAGACTCTGTTAGTGGGAGCCGATTTACATTTTTATACAAAACGAAAACACGACTCTGTCGAGATTCTGTGTTTTCGTTATTCTCTATTGTTGATGCTAATTTAGGTAGACAAGGCAGCTCGAAAAGTTGTTGGTAGTCCTGATTTTTTTTTGTATTTTCATTTTCATTTAAATTAAAATGAACGATTTCTGTTTGTGTGATGTCAGAAAGTGTTTCATATGCCAGTACCTACTACCATAGACATCATTACGACTGCACTACAAACAAATCCTTCCATTTTTATCTCTGTTGCGGGCAGAATAATTTGAGGAAACAAACTTTTTAAATGGTCTCTTGGTAAAAGTTGCTTAAGAGCTCTTGACACAATATGCGAATGTTTTTGTGTTTTGTTCCCATTTTTCGAAATAAGATTGGGCGAGATTTTAATCATTCAATTTGAGAACATGTGCTGTATTGTTGGAGTGTGGTTACACAAGTCTTGAATAACGGTTTATTTAAATTTAATTTGTTTGGAATTAAATAAAAGCGAACTAGGAAACAAATATTTTTTCATGAAAACAAGATTTTCGAAAACTATACCTATACTAATTTGCATAACTTCAAAAAATGCCCACTGCCCGAGTTTTGGTAAAAAGTGTTGAAATACGGTCAATAGAATTTAAGACGGCAAACCCTAGTTTTAAAAATAAATGCCATACAAATTATGTAACTCTCACAAGGTATTGGATTTTGGGGTGCCCATTGCCGTTGCGCTGTTAGGTCAGAAGAATCTCTGAATTTCAAACGCAATAAGGCTCAATTTGAAAATCTGCACTGGTATTAGTATTGACTTTGAGGGTGCCTGTTGTTGGCATTGCCATTATAAGAGAAACCCAAAAATTCCCTCAAATTACTCATCCATCAGCTGTGTTTCACGCTGTTCTGTACTATTGGAGTCAACTCGTTTCCATCAATATCAATTAGCCTGGAACAAAAGGAATTGGTATATTCACGATCGACTGCGCCATCCCTATTTTTGTTAAGCAAGTTAAACAAGTTAATTTTATCAATAAAATAACATTTAAAAGGAATTTTTGAATCAAATGACAATCTGACTTTTGGACGCAGAGAAAAAAAATAATGTTTTTTATAAACATAAGAAATAACTTAGTTAACATTATAAAAACTAGCATTTTATTACTTCCTACGAGCTTAACAACATATCATGATACGAACTAGTGAAACATAAATTCAAAATCCACATCATCGAAATGCAATCCACAAATAGGAGTATAATCAAATTATGGAAGCCACCTAAAATCCCCAAAAAAAAAAACAAATTATCCATCGGACGAAATCCCCCCAAAAAAAAAAATGTCCAACAACACAAAATCCCCAATCAATTTCCCCTAAATAATATAATTTGCAGTGTGTAAATGCTGCAAATTTTCTAATAGTCGGTAAGCATCGACCTAAATACATTGCGTCTTAGAAGGGTACGATAGCATCTAACTGATGAGCCCAACTATCGTACCAGGGCGAAACGCATTTTGGACTACAGGTCATTAAAATCTTAAATAGGGCGATTCAGTTAATAAATAAATTATTATTTGATATATTTTAATTCAGTCTTCACATCTATTCCCTGATTAATGTCAAAAACTTTTGTTTTTTTTAGAATTGCTAGTTTTTTTATATTTTGCTTTATTTACTGTTTTCTTTTTTTTATTTCGAAATCAGGTTCTTGTTTGTTTAGTAAAAGTAAGACGGAAGAAGAATGAAAACAATTATTATATAATTATTACATAAAGGAATAAATGTTGTTAAACTTGACCCCAAATAAGCAGTGCAAGTAGTAAATCAAGCAATAAAATAGAGCGATTTGGGGATTTTCTCTTGGTGATTTTTTTTTGAGATTTTCTCTTTGGGAGTTTGGGCCTTTGCTCCATTTTAACTTGGGGATTTTGTCTTTGGGGACTTTTTTTTGGGGATTATGATTTTGGAGCAAACATCAACAACTTGATGTTGTCAAAACTTGACCCCAAAACCCTTATTTGGGTATTTTCTCTTGGTGATTTTTTTTTGAGAGATTTTCTCTTGGGGATTTTGTCTTTGCTCCTTTTTCACTTGGGGATTTTGTCTTCGGGGATTTTTTTTTTTTGGGATTATCTTTTTGGAGCAAACATCACCTACCCTAAATAAAATGAATGATTTGATCTTATGTTCGATCACATCTTATGCATATATTTAGTAGAAACAGCTCAATATGTTTTTCGTATTTTTTACTTAAATCCTTAACTACAAAATTTCGTTGATTTTTTCTAAATTTTTTTTTTAATACTATGACATTTTTATGTATTTAATAATATAAATTTTAAAACTGATTGTTAAAAATCGTCCACATGTTTTCGAAATATTTATTAAAAAAAAAAAAAAATAATAATAATAATTTTATTTAAAATCCAAAAAAAAATTTTCGAAAATTTTGGTATGCAGTAATATTTAGAAAATAAAGGACCTCGTACAAAAAAAATTGATCGAAAACCGTTGAGTCGCTTATGAGAAAGGTCAAACTTACGAAAATGGTTGTATGGCAGCTACCATTAATACTAAAATATTTTAAAAAAAATGTAGAATATACGTATAGTAGGGCACACATTTTTTTTTTTTTATCAAAATAGTTAGAGGCTTCGGGATTATTAAGATGGAAGAACGAATTTTATTGCAGGTACCGTTAATTTTGGGCCTAAAAAACGATACCAAAATGTATTTTAGACCATCAACTTAAAAACTTAAATGCCAATTTTAAAGAAAATCGCTGCATCCGTTTAGGCTGTTGATCCTTATATAGATAGACAGATAGACAGACAGACAGCCAGACAGACAGATAGACGGAATTGCTGAACACATATTTTTGGTGCCCTCTATCATCGATATGTTAAGTTTGATTAAAATCTCTAGTTCGATTTTTTTTTCAAATACAAAACTTGCCCTATTATAGTACCTACCTATGTATATCGAGTAAAAAACCATTTCATAAATGAAGAGAAATGATACTTTTTGATATATTTGATAGACATTATCTTGAGTATGGAATAAAAAAATCTTTTCCTAAAATAAAAACTACGGTATCTCCCATACAAATGTTAAAAAAAAACATTAAGGAAAAAATGTATTTATCAAAAATGGTCCTTCCCATAGACCCACTTTTCATATTTTCGACTTTCTCACTCTTGAATAAACCGATTAAAATAATTTTTTTTGTGTAAATGTTCCCTAAAAGTACAGTGAAATCTCCCTTTGCGAACACCTCCCTAAGATGGACACATTTTTTAGTACGGCAATTGCTCCATATACGTTTCATTGTTTTTAGTTTCTCTTGGACGGACACTTCCTTGGACGGGCACGGAAAGGAACTTCACATATGAATGAAAAAATATATTCTCTTAGACGGACACTAGAGCAGGATTGAAAATGTCATCACGTTGATATTTTTGGCAACGGCATTTTTTTTTTTTTTAAGTTGCAGTCGAGCATCAAATTATTTTCTCTCATTCGGTAAAAGCGATTTTTTTGGACGTAAAAAAGGTTTATTTCTGGAGTCTTAGATGTTTGTTTATTTGCGCTCAGGTAGTTACAAGTTTGAATTTGGAGGACAGTAAATTCGGTCCAGAAGATGATTCACCTCTAGCAAATTTAAGAGACATTTCCAAGCTCCTTCTTGAATGCAGATTGAATGGAGGGCCTGATGATGAATTTGACATGACCTCAGAAAATATTCGAGTTGCTAATGAAATCAACGAGTCTGGCAGTGAATCTGAGGAAGAGGATCAGGACCTGGTGGGAACATCTATTAATTCCTACAAAAATCAAACACTTCAATTGAAAATTTAAAGCCCTTTTGCGGTGAAGAAAAATGACGGTGAAGCTGTTCAACTTTTGGTTGACCTACGGGCCAGATTCCAAAATAAATCCGTCTTTTCTAAAACCAAACAAATATTGAAATATTTTTTTTTTTGAAATATACATAAAGTTCTTAGGGGCTGATGTTATATGTACGTATGTGTTAAATCTAATCATTTCATTCCACGTCATGTGATACAAAATCTCATGTGTTAATAAATAAATATTGCCAATATTTGTTAAGTTCATTTTAAGATTTTAAGAAAGTGAAGTTTATTTATTTTTGTTATTTTTATTTTTTGTTAATAAATGAATAACTTAATTTTGAAAACTAGTTTTTTTGTTTGTTCATTTTCCTTAAACGGACAACTCCCTTAGACGGACTTACATTTCCGCACCATGGCTGTCCGTCCAAGGGAGATTTCACTGTATTAGTAAAACTGCAAGCTCACATTTTCAAAAAAGTAGTTTTCCCATGTTTAAAATAATTAAATTTTTTTTTTGACATTGATTTTTCAAAAACCAGTCAGTGATTTTTTTTTAAATGTAAATCTTATATATACATTAATAATTACTTCAAAATGGCGTTTCAATTTTCTTTCTGAAATTTTATATTTTTACTTGCGATTATAAAGCAAGTTATGTATTCGTAAAAAAAAATTGTTTTTCTAACAATCAAACATGGCATTACGATCATAGAGAACACCAAAAAAGTGGGTCCCGAAATTCCATCTGTCTGTCTGTCTGTCTGTCCACGAGTCTGCAGCCTAAACGGTTAGGTAGATTTGCTTCAAACTTGGTACATATTATTTTTTCGGTAATATGTCAACACGTTTTTTCATTTTTTTTAAGACGACAAATAACATTCGCCCCCATACATTTTTTTGGCCAAAAACAAAAATCTTATTTTTCTCAAAAACGGCTCCAACGATTTTTGTAAAAAAAAAATTAAGTTGATTAATGAAGGGAAAGGGTACCTTTTGATATTTTTTTTTTGTGGAAAAAATTGTTATTTTTGGTAACTCTAGTACAACCATTTTTTGGTTTTCGATTTGTTCGGAAATTTGTTTTTTTTGAAATTTTTTACACAGAAGCTCCTAACACTATTGTATACCAAATTTTTTCAAAAAAATTTTTTTTTTGGAAATTAATTTTTTTTTTGAAAACTCAATATTTCGAGAACGAATAAATAGATTTTTTCAAAACTTCGCATTTGGTGGGTTTTTGACATTATCTTGAATTGTTAAAAAAAACTATTTTTTTAAATAAAAAACAACGGTACGTCCCATACAAATGTTAAAAAGCCGTTAAGAAAAAAATTTATTTCTCGAAAACGGCTCCAAGAATTCTTATAAAAAAAATTGTGTGTTCTTACGGTTCACGGTTCACTATCAAGTGTAAAAATATTTTTTTTTGCGTACCTATGAACGGTACTTCCCATAGATTTTCTCAATATTGGATGAACCGATTAAAATATTTTTTTTTATAAAATACTCCCTAAAATTGTTTAACAAAAATGCATACGAAAATCTTCAAAAAAACGCTTTGCGATTTTTAAAAAATAAATTAAAATTTTTTTTGAGAAATCGATTTTTCAAAAACCAGTCACAGAATTTTTTTGAAATTTGAATCTTATATGTATATTAATAATATCTTTTATACATAAAAAAATTAATTTATTAAAAAACCGCTCCAACGATTTTTGAATTTTTTTTTTTGATATATTCTTATTTATCCATGAATTCAAATTGCGTCTTTGTTTTCCCCCAAACTATAACGCAAGCAATATAAAAACATTTAATTATGTTTATTATCCATTTATTTCTACCTTATTATTATTCCCTATTTACGAATTTTTGCGTACGTCACTTAATACTAAATATAATGTAGGCCCTCATACATTTATATGTACATATGTGTCTTTAAAAATCACATGAATCTTATGTATGCATATTGCACCTAAATGATGAAGTTGTTTGTATATAGCTACCTACCCATCTACGTCCATCATTTTCATTATTATATGTACATGTTTAGGTTCCATCAATATCTCTATATATGTAGATATATTTTACTCTCCTAACTTACATAATTAAAATCCATAACTAAGATTTAAATATACACTTGTAGGTAGGTACCTATGTAACTACTCCTTGAATCATCCATTCGACAATTCATTATAATAAGAATCAATGTAATCTTACCTACATTATGCTTTAAACCTGCATAGGATAACTACACCTAACTAACTAAACCTCAATTAGGGCTGGCAACGAGACCGAGACTAGTCTCGGTCTCGTCTCGGGCTCGGTCTCGTCAACGAGACGAGACTCCTTTAAAAGTACCGAAGACGAGACCGAGACGAGAGCGAGACGAGACCGTCTTTTTGGTACCGAAATTCGACGAGAGTCTCGCTGGTCTCGGCGGTCTCGGAGGTTTGGTTTCGGTTTTGCTATAAGAAAATTTTTGTTTTTATTTCATTATTTTTTGAGTATCTAATCATGTTCAATTTTTATTATATTCATAAGTTTTTTTTTTCGAAATATTATATACGTGTTAACATATCAAACCATATATGAATGAACATAGTTATACAGAGAAAGGCGCATTGCGAAAATCCATAGAAGAATACGTACGATTTATGTATGCATGGTGTTGCTACCTTTTTGGTGACATTTGGTAAAAAATATTGTCAAGACGTCAAAATATGTTTCTTTGCCTAACTGTCAAGCCATGAGCTGTCAAAATCCAATGAAGGATGGCTCCGATTTAAATGGATTAAAAAACCTCTACAAAAGTCTAATTTTTCCTCAGAAAATTAGAAATTTTTCAATTTAATTTATTGCTCCGGAGAAAGTAGATTTTAGAGTTTTTGGGTGACATTTGGGAAAAAAATAGTATCCAAATGTCAAGGTATAGTAAGTTACATATCTGTCAAGTCATAAGCTGTGAAAATCCATCGAACGATCGCTCCGATTTAAGCATATTAAAAGAACCTCACCCTCTATAAAATTCAAATTTTGCCTCAAAAAAATGTTTGCTCCGGAAGAAGTTGATTTTAAGCCTCTTGTATAGCATTTGGAAAAAAATATTATGAAAACTTCAAGTTCGTTGCCTACCTGTCAAGCCATGAGCTGTCAAAATCCATTGAAGGATGGCTCCCATTTAAATGGATTAAGAAACCTCTACAAAATTCAAATTTTACCTTAAAAAAATCGAACTTTTTCGATTAAATTTATTGCTCCCTAAAAATGTGATTTTAAACCTTTTGCATGACATTTGGAAAAAAAATATTATCCAAATGTCAAGATATAGTAAGTTGCCTGTCAAGTCATGAACTCTCAGAATGCATTGAAGGATCGCTCTGATTTAAGAAGGGTACACATTATAGAACCTGCGTGACAGTTTTGCTCACGTTCGATAATGTGTACACTTGCCTGATGGCATGACAGGCATGTTGGCCTGCTCACAATATTTTTTGATATTGCCTGTCAGACAGTGTTGTTGATCGATGATGCGTATGCAAATCATTCATTGAGCAACAGTCAACAAGTATGTTTGGTGTTATTTAGTACATTTATGAATCTTCGTCAGTAGGGAATAAAAAAATAATATTTTAATTTGTTTATTGAGTTAAATCTTGGATTAAAAATGAAAATTTTGTTTGGCGCACGGACAACAAAACTGATATATGTGTACCCGAGACTTTTTACGCATGTTCGATATCCTACAAGAATGTCACCCAGGTTCGATAATGTGTACCCTACTTTAGATGTATTAATAAACTCTACAAATAAAAATTTTACCTTAGAAAATTCTATATTTTCTGATTATATTTTTGGCTTTGGAAAAAGTTGATTTAAGGCCTTTTGGTTGACATTTGGAAAAAAATATTATCCAAATGGCAAAATATAGTATGCTGCCTACCTATCAAGCCATGAGCTGTCAAAATCCATTGAAGCACTGCTCCGATTTTAGTGTTTGGTAGCGTGAAAAATCGTACGAATTGGTACAAATTTTCACATTTAGCTGTCAAAGCCCATAGAAAAAAAAACCCAAGTTTGCCAAGCTTGGTGAAAATCAACGTACAATATGGATATCAAGAATTCGGTCAAACTTGGCATCTGCACGTCTTTTCCAACCTTATTGTGCTTGTCAATTATGAATGAATCCAATAATGATATATCCGTGTACGTTGCTTATGCTAAACAAATCATAAACTAGAAATGTTGTTCTGCAGTACGTAAGTCCATGAAGCTAAGGCCATAGACTTCACTTGAAAGGAGTAAGTTTTACTTGTGTAAATCGAAAACTATGATTTTAAGTTGAATTTTATTAGTTGCGTATGAAAGCACTCCGAATGGATTACATTTTGTGCGAATTTAGTTTTCAAAGGTGTGTGATAACGTAAAAAATAGGCTGTGAAGTAACGTCATCAGACACCTTTGAAGAGCCGTATTTCCAAGATAAAATTTGAATTTTCTACAGTTTTTTTAATCCATTTTAAACGGAGCAATCCTTCAATGAACTTGACGGTTCATGGCTTGACAGGTATGCAATAAACTATCAGCCCTATTCTGCTATCTTCCGATTCACGTGAATATTTCACTCAATTTTTCACTATTTAGATATTTTCAAATGTCTTCTATCTTTTGAGTCCAAAGCTTTACTAATATTTTTTTTGTTTGATTCTTAAGAGAATCTAATTGTTAAAATTTATTTTTGATCGAAATTTGTGTACTTTTTGAAACAATTCGTTTTTCCGTCGGATAGCAGAATACAAATATTCATGTGAACGTTTAACAGAATAGGACTGTATATTTTGACGTTTTTAAAATATTTTTTTTTTCAAACCTCACCCAAAAGGCCTTTATTCACCTTTTTCTTAAGCCAAAAATAAAATCGGAAAAACTTCGAATTTTTCGAGCTAAAATTTTAATGTTGCAGAGGTTTTTTAATCTATTTAAATCGGAGCGATAGTTCAATGGATTTTGACAATTCATGCCTTGACAGGTAAACAGTTTAATATATCTTGGCATTTGAGCAATATTTTGTTTTCCAAATTTCACCTTAAAGGTCAACTATTTAGGGAGCAATAAATTAAATCGAAAAATTTCGATTTTTTTGAGTTAAAATTTGAGTTTTGTAGAGGTTTTTTTTAATTCATTTAAATCGGAGACATCCTTAAATAGTTTTTGACACGTCGTGGCTTGACAAAACCGGTTAATTTATTTTTTTTTTTAAATCGAGCGTTGTATGTAGGTACTCTTTTTTTAATATTCAATTTGTTTTTGCTATGAAATATATTAACTTACACAATTCTTCCAAAATGTTATTTCCACTTAACTCAAAAGACAAAAGAGACTCACGAGTTTGTTTTATACATTTTCCCGCATTTTTCTTACCGGCGAACTGCTGAGATACCACAACCATACTCTATATTTGCAATTCGAACAATGCGTCTTATCTTTATCTTACATCTTTTTACTACCAAGCAACACGAAAGAAACCAAGACTAAGGATGATACCAAGACCGAGACCGAGACGAGACCGCACATTAAAATTTTCTCGAGAAAATGGCGAGACCAAGGCCGAGACGAGACTTGGTTAGGCGAGACCTGGACCGAAACCGAGACGAGGCTGAATTTTTTCGATTTTGACGAGACCGAGACGAGATTAACAAAAGTCTCGCCTGGTCTCGTCTCGTTGCCAGCCCTAACCTCAATGGTTAGCTACATTAAGGTTGTTAGCTACAAGAGTATGTTCGTGCGATCCAGTCGTGCATTTTATTTTTTATTACTTTAAAAAATGCTTTTTGGCAAATGTTGTCGTATAAAACTGTTTAAGGAGCTTCTGTACAAAATATCAAAACAATCAAATGAACCGTTTTCCACAAAATCAAAATTCAAACAAATGATTCTACTTTGACAAGAAAAATTACAAAAAGCACCTTTTGCATTATTTATTAACCTGGGAAAAAAAATCCGCAATTTAAAATGAATGCTGAAATAAATTTGGAGGATTACACAATTTTTTTTTTTTAAATTTAACTAAGACCTAAGGTCTTTTAAATGCAACCTAAATTGCACGGCACTAGATTGGCACAGTGGATTTGAGAATAAGGTATTGACTGTTTCATTTTGAACCCATCGGCGGCATCCAATTAAAATTGGAGGTATAGACAAGAATACGCCTGGCGTGGGGATCGAACCCACAAGTCTAAGTTAGCAATCAAGCCCTGTATTAACTGCGCCATTGGTTAAAACAAAAGATGAAAAACCTTATGCGCATATTACACAAAAAACGACAAATTTGAAGAAAATCCACACACACCCAATAAAGCTGTCGAATTACGGACAGTCCTAATTTTTTGTCTTCGATATAATACTTCCATATCGCAAATTAAAAATCCCTGCAAAATTGTAAGTAGGTATACTTAAGTGTAAATGTAATCTACATTTTCGCCCCTTTGGACTTTATAATTAAAATCTGAACGGATTTCGATCAAAATTTCTTCAATTTCTCAATATCACATACCTACCAAAATTTCGAAAAATAATTTCTTGGATTTTCGAAAAAAAAAAAACTCGATACTTGGAAAACGGGTGGACGATTGTTTTTTTTATGATATTCCAATTTCATACCACACCAATTTTTTGAATTTTGTACCTACATATGTAAACATGATAATTTAGAAAAAATCTTAAGTACAAATTAAGCTGTTTCTACAAGAATATTGTGCATACATACGATGTGTTGTTCTTTTTAAATAATGAAATGATCATCCTCCAAAACATGCTGCACGAATAAATAGATGCCATATTATATGTACTTAATACTTATACATTATTTCAGGTTCACCAATTATATATTCTTAACATTTTAATATAATTAAGTATTTTTAATTGAATAAATGGAAAAGGTTGGTAATTTCATAAAATAAAGTAGGAATTTATTGGAAAAAGAAACCAAAAATTTCTATTTAAATTATAAAATACCAACCTACACGCAAACAGAGATAGAAAACGATATAATAATTAGGTAGATATATTGCATAGGTACAGCATGATCTAATTAAATTTCCCATGTTATGTAGGTTTGTTAGGTATATTATTATTATTTTAGGGTTTTCCAAAAATGCCTTCTAATGATTAGTGTCACAATCACTCACCATACAATCTATCAATAAATTGTCCTATTAAATTCTCCTGATTTCGTTCTAATGACTGCATTGGGAATAAACAAATTAAATCCATATACACACATCTACTCACAAGTACAGGTCATATAATCCAGTTGGCATAGTCAATGTGAGTGAGTGACATTGGTTCGGACGGACATGAATTATTAACTTCGTTGAGTATTCACACAACACAGTAGGTAGAGCACTGGCGAGTTACTAACATGACACACGATTAATAGTCGCTCATCAATAAAATGCCCACCCTTCATGAGGAACATATACATGCATATAATGTTGGTCGGTCCGTCTTTTGTATATGTGTGTATAACATATCCTTACCTATGCTCTTGTATAGAATTATCCTCAAATCCTTGAACAACAAATTGCCGCTTATTACGAAATCCAGATATTATTCAACAACAAATTCGGGGCCCGCCCACCATCACCGTAACCATTGCCATTTTCCCCGCCCACTATGCAGACAAGAGTGCTGAAGTGGCGACTCTCTGTTGCCATGGCTATTAATTATTGCAAAGCATTATTTATTCCAGGAAGTTGTGCAGGATTCGCTTAAATTTATTATTATAATATAATTTTTGATTGAGCGCCAGCCGGTTCCGGTGGTTTACAGTATACAGATTCAGTCAGATTCAAATGAAACAGGGTCACCGTTATCCACATTCACATTCGTGTACTTACATATACAATATGTGTAGATATTGTATCTGCAACTGCCGGCCGGTCGCCCCATGGTATGACAGTAAATAATTTATATCCGAAACGATTTTGACCTATTTGACCAGTTCAAGTCTCTAGACGACTGGAAATGAAGAGCACAGAGGGTGTGTAGTGGCTGTTGGGTATAAGCACTGCGTATATAGAGTACGTATTTGCAGTTGTTACGGCACTTGTCGGTTCGTCCTGACATATGGGTTATCATAACAAAAATGGACAATATGTGAAAATACTCGTCCTCGGGGACATTGGAAAGTGATTCGTTTCGGGGGATTCTATGTACAAACGTTTCATTATAAACCGGCACTACCGACAAACTTTGCATTATTGCAACGTTTATCCTATAGGTATAGCCTTATGAAGTATCAAAATAAACTAACTGGGGAATTAAGTTTGCAAATGAATTATATTGTTCAAACTTCTCTCACTCACGCTAACTGGTCCTTGATGCTTGCTCGATGCGATTCCATAAGCAATTCTCATATTAGTAGCTAGGTATATCGTATATCTGTCTTTATAATTAACAGCAATTGTTTCGCATAAGGCCTAATGAATAAACGTGATTTCCGTAATCAAAGACGAATATTACACGTAAAAGCTCTTTACTTGCATGTGAAATGCCTATTTAAATGATTATTTCGATTCTAGCGGCTAATGACTGTGCTTTGCTGTACGAACGTTACCTATATAAAATTAATGCTAGAATCCACCGGAATAAATTGTTTCTAATATAACTGTTTGACCTAATGTATATCTAGAAGGTAAGAAGGAACAATAAATATGTATGTTGTATAATAGTAGTTATTATTGTATTAGTAAAACGAATGTACTTATTTAATAGTCCTTGTGAAAGTATAATTGTTTTATGGGGGCTAATAAAACGCAGTGATATGTGGAAGCGATGTCATTAGGTTCAGCAGATTTAGAAAGTCTAAAATTGGCAACGTTGCATGCACAAAATGTTATTAATGTCTTGTCGGTGCTCAAAGACAGAATGGTTCATTAATTTCACAAGTAACATTTTTCCTATCATAATATTCTCCAATAACTTAATAAGACTAATTTAAAGGAGCCAAAAATGTATAATAGGTACTGCTTAGAGCTTTAAATGGCCAAGTTATGAGAGTCTCTCTATATTCACTAACACAGTTGTATTCTTCTTATTACACGTTGAAACCAGATGCATGCGACTTTTCGAACAACGTAAGTGTAAGAGAGAGAAAAAAATGGAAAAGATGAGACGAAAAAAAAATGCCGTGTGACGCGTGGATAAGTTTTCGTTGCAACAATTTGACGTCTCATCTTTCGATTATTTTTTTCTCTCTTGCACTTATACGTTGTTCGAATATTCGCATGCATCTAGTTTCAACGTGTAATACCAGAATGGGATGACAGATATTAATTAATGAAAAACGTCTCTTATACTACGTTTTCACCTACCACTTAATCCAGATTTAAGTGGATTATATATAAATCCTCTGTGAAATCTTCTAAATCTTGAAGATTTCCCATACAAATTTTAATCTCCTTAAATGGAGATTAGAAATTAATCTCATTGAAATCTTCTTCGAAGTAGAAGATTCTCAAAAGAAACAAACCTTATTTCATAGAACGCGCCTATTCTAATGTCAAATTTTCCCCATTGACATTCAACAAAAAAAAATACTTTATGTAAATATATCTATTTGCTGCAATATGTCAATATCAATATATATCAATAGGATATCAATATTTTAAAGTTGCACCGAAATTATTATTCTTCTTCCCAATTATTTTGTTTTTGTTTTGTTGTATTGAATTTTGAATGGCAATTCATAGTAAAAACTCCAAACTTATCTTTTTTTCACTGGTGAAAACACTTTAAGATTAATTTTAAATCTTCTCAATTTAAACCGGATTATCTTTAGGTGAAAATGTAGCATTATATGACTCTAACTAATAAAGCTAGGCTAAATCTTGTTGTGATGTGGTTATCGTTTGGTAACACAAATCAATTTATTTTTGATGTAGATCTATCAAAAAACTATTATTTGCCTTCGATTGGCCAAATAAATTGATTTATTTTTTGATTTTAAAACTATTTTCAAGATATGGATTTTTCGGCAGATCTACCCCTCTTTTACTAACACCACTATGCATTATAATTGACAGCCATCAGTTTGACAAGACACAAATATACAGCAATACTATAGCAAATAAAAATCAATCTGAAAAAGTATTCGAACCGTTGCGAACAAATTCAATTTATAGATCAAAATATAAATTTACCAAACGAAAACCCCATGAGAAAGCGTTTCTTGCAATGAGTGCTGCTAAAAGAGAATAGAGAAAATGAGAAGAGAAAAGAGAATAATTTTGTTTCTGTGGACTGTGTGGATTTAAAGCCAGTTGAGTGTTTTGTGACATGTAGTCCAAAATGCCCAACTGTAGTACCTGGGCGAAACGCATTTTGGACTAAAGGTCACAAAATTTTTAAGAATCCTTTAATACTTACAACAAGACCATTACAAGAGTTTTGTCTCCTCTACTTTTACTCACGTACTTATTAAGTTTATTTTAAGTCTTCTTATGGAAATATTGATTACATTATATGATTATTTAAAAAAGAGCGAACGAGATAACAGGTTACATAATAGTGAACTATTAATCCCGGACGTAGTAAGGGCAGGGGCCTCAGCTACAAAAGCAAAATATGAATGTGTTTTTATTATAGCACGACACTAGAAGAAAGCCAATTTATTACAGTTGTTTGCCATTAAAAGTTTGAAATATTCGTCTTGCTTTGCTTCATGTCTTAAAAAATATTTAAGTATATATACCAATCAGACATTCTTTGTAAATTTGATTTACAAAATTATAAAAAATTTTTTTTTTGATGACACGTTTTAGTCGACGGCGACGGCCGATCTTCTACTAAAATCCACAACCATTTGATAATAAATGCTGAATGCTTCGCTATTTACTATGTGTTAATTTTTGGTCGTGAAACACTTGAATTGTCAAATATTTGAAAAAAAAACTTAAGACCAATAAACACTTTCCTGAAAATTAAAAAACACAATTCACATCCATTTATAAATCTCGACTACGTCCCTGTCTTGGCATGTGATGATGAAGTTTTTGATTCCATGTGCCAATTGGAAAACTGCAAAAGGTTCGTTATAGAATTTTAAAATAGTATAGACTCCGATAAGTCAGTTGTTATGGGATTTAAGATATTTAGGCGTTTAAATTTCAGAACAAGATTTTTATAAGACCCCAAGTTCTTGGAATCTTGTTAAAGAGAAAAATTTGTTTAAAGTATAAGATTTAAATTATTTGAAAGCTAAGTAGTAATCGGACCTAACAAAATCTTACAAGATTGTTTTTTTTTCAGATTTTAGCAGCTTAGCTCAGGAGAGTATGTTAGTTGGGAGGACCGTTTTTTTTGTTTGCTTTCGACTATCTCATAAACGGCTTAACCGATTCTTTCGAAATTTCACATATATATAAGCGTAGGTAGCCAATTTATGCTGCATACCAATATTTTTATATTGATAATATTTTTTAAAAAATTTAAATTTATATTTTGAAAACTACCAATTAATTTTTTTTCAAAAATTATAGTTACATGCATTTCCTGAATATCTATGAATTGGCGTTTTTGAATTTTGTTTGAAAAATGTTTTCAAACATTTTTTTTATATAAAGTTAGTTTTTTTTTAACAAATTTTTTTCTCCAAAACTGCTCCATAGATTTTTTAAAGATTTTCTCATAAATTCAAATTTATCCAAGAAATAAAATGGCGTACCTTTTTTAAGCTCAAATTAGTTTAAGTATGTATTTCAGAATTTTGAATTATTTTTTCTTCGATTAAGCCGATTTCATCTTTTGTTTTTAAGTTTATATTTTATTATTTAATTATTTAAGATTGTCATACCATTTTTTTTTTTTGGAAAATTTTAAGAAATTTTGTATGTAGGTATACAAAATTCAGTAAAAAACGACTTTTAAAAATATATATTGATTTTTAATAGAAATCTTTTGCATTCGATGTGATCGAACATAAGAGCAAGTTCGTGCGACCCAGTCGTGCATTTAAATCATTGAGAAATCAAAAAGCCCTCGCCTTTCGCCTTTATGTACATCACAGACCCCTTTTTCTAGAAACATTGTTCGAAACTTTCAAACATGCTGCTAAGTGTTTTGATGTTTTTCGTAAATGCAAGAAATTCTCCTCTGCTAACTTCCATATCCTGGGAGGTTTTCCCATAACTCTCTTGAAGCTTTTGGATAGAACAATAACATAGGAACATCGTCGAAATATTACAAGGCTTCCATTAATATATCGAAATTATTATAGACCGTGTTCTAGCCAATATATAGTTGATTAGAAAATCTATGTAACCGCAATCAATATTTCTAGTAAGGGTCAGCAGTTTACCCTTGGGCTTAAAACTTGACAAACTGTAAGGGACAAATCTCCTTTCATAAGCCATACTACACGAATGTGGAATTTTTTTTTTTGGGCTATAATTCCGTCTAGCATTTTGAAATTCAAATCCAATGTGCCACAGTTTCTCTTCTTTTTAAAACTTGAAATTTTTCCTACCTGTGCCTAATAATTTCAGGGCTAGGTCATAGGTATATTACAATTGTGGGCTTAAAATCCACTTAGTTTTGTATAGCTACTAGCCTTTAGCTCATTTTAATGTTGCTTATTTTTTTTAATTTAGGGAGCCTCCCCAAACTATTCAAATTTGTTAAATTTACGTAATGGGTTTTTGGTGTTTATATCTTCTTCTTTTATGGTGTAAGCAGACCTTAATCATGATAGGTACATAAGTTCAAAAATGTTCAAATTGCTAAATACTTTTTAATGTAATTCATTGGAGTACGATAGATAGATATTAGATATTAGATATTAGATATTAACTCTAGCTCATTTATTCGTACCTTGAGCCTTATCCCATTTCGAAACGCTCAAACAAATTCAGGTAGGTACGTAGGTATGGTTCCCTAGATATAAGTAGCATTTCCCATACAAAGTTGATAACACTTAAATGCACTTCCTGTTAAAAAGAGCTGAACTTCCATATGCTTTGATCCCATCAGATCTAAACATCAAAATGGCAAATAAAATTCTCGTAAAACTAAGTTCATGCGGGTAAATCAAGAACCAGATGAGATCTATTTCCCAAGAAATTGAGACCTTCCGAAAGGTCATAACCATAAAAGCCGAGATACAAAACTAACTACTTTTAGTATTTATCATCAAAAAGCTTCCCGTTATTCATTTCGTTGTAACCGTGGCGGTATAGGGTTATCCTTTGGCATTATATGTTTTTATATTTAGGTTATTGAAATGACACCTTTAGGCAATGCAGTGGGGCATCAGTAACAGCAGTTACAGAAAATACATATATGGTAAGCAAATTGCCACATGCTCGCCCTGACCATAAATCGACACACAGTAACAGTGGTCCCATGAGCGCCAGCACACAGGACACACCAAACAACATACTATAGAAGCGGGAGGCCAAGGCCGATTTTGATATGAGCTCAAAAAAGGAGAAAAACTATACACAAGCCAGAGAACAATAAAGCACCAAACGATATTTTTGCTTAGCTGCCCTAAACAAATAAAACCAGAATAGCCATACAGCAGAATCCGAATAGGACCAAACTGACCACAATCAGCCCTCAATCCGTAATGAAAATAATAAAGCCGAACATTTATGTGGCAATGAATGCCGATATATGCCAAAAAGTACTGCCCAATGCCCAGAATGCCAGAACTCAGAACACTGCTATTGCAAACAAAATTGATCTCCAAGGATTACGACACATTTCCTGGGCCTGGTAATTTTTTTTTGTTTTTGCTTCCCACAATCGATATTGGTACGGTGCGGTGGTGTTATGTCCAGTTTCCTTTCCATTCTTGGGAAAAGAATAGAAAGGGATAGAATGTTTCGTTGTAAAACTGTATGTTTGTTATAATTCTGACCGAAACGCATTGCGGTCCATTTTCTAAACTAAGCTAATACCTCACACAAAACACATGCAAGGATATTATTACGTCACTATACCCCTAATGGAAAATACGAATGCCTTTATTTGCATTTGGCATCATTGTCTTTTTTTTTTGACGAATGAACGTTGAGCTGTCATAAAACACCGACCGCACACTGGTATTTGATTTCCGCATAAAAATAAGCAAATCCTTATTGCGAGTAAAGATACAAAGGCTTTAGTGGGAGGTTATAATGCCATCTTGATTACTTTCCAAGAGGCCAAGAATGTGGAGTGGTGGCAACCAAGTCGATAAAACGCCACGAAGGATCATCCGGAAGTATGTCCCTCTAACAAAAATGCAATATTTAAAGTCGTTTTTTTTTGTTGTTTGTGTTGGTTTTATTTGCTTAATGGACGGATGTCCTGTGGAATATGAATAAAAACAGTTACCACTTTTTGTGGCAAACCAAACTATTAGACAGTCCTTTTAATTGAAATTCTGGCTGTTTTCATCTTTAACTCACTCTCATCGTTGTCGTCGCGTCCTTTTACTGGAATTGTAATCTCAAGTTATTAGTAATTTAGTGCTTTGGGATTATCTTTTGACTTAGAAAGGACAACGTTATTGTATCGTGTATGGTGTATGCGAAAAGAGAAATTAATTAACAGGAAAGGAGCTTGCATTTTATATATCCTTATTCCTTTTTTTTTTTGGTATTTGCGTTTGCTTCAGGGTTGAGTTAGGTTTTTCGTCCGTGTTCTAATTACATGTTGTGTTGAGTTGTTTTTTTGGGATACGGGTTTTTATCCTATCTTACGGTATATCTAAAATTATATTAGTGTATGTGAGTGTGAGTATAGATATAATGGAATAATAATTCAACCGCTTTTTGTGGTGTTTATCTGGTTTGTATATATCCATGTAGTTAGGGCGATGTTGTTATAAGGAAAAAGATTACAAGTGAATGTGCCTTGACAAGTTGACATTATTAACTGTAGGGCATAGCAGCTAGATGTAAATTAAGACGGTTGGTAGATTCCAGATGGAAGAAAAAAGTAGGTAGCTAGGTTCTTGCAAATGTTTGAAATGTAAACTGAATTAATGCGACCGAAGGGGAATGCATCACGCATGTCATTGTTAGAAGACAAGGTATTTTGTTAAAAATTGTTGACGCATCCTGTTAGACCCATTAATATGGGGAAGATGTCATGTTACGAGCTTGTGGTAAAGCAATTAATTTCTTCATTGTCAGCCAAAACTGTTTTTGTGTTTTTCTGTACATCTACATCTACAGCAGTAAAAATATAGTAACAAAAACTCCTTAATTAAGTGGAAAATGTAGGCAGACTTTATGAAAAGCAAATTGTTTGGATTACGCCGCTTATGTTCGACTTTAAAAAAGTACCTACTATTTGTCAATATTACAATGATTTGCAGATTCAACACGAACTGCCACCAAAACTACTGGTACCATTATTTTCCTATCTAAGAATATCGATAGAATTGTTTCTTGCTGTGGCTTTCCAACAGTTTCTGAACACTGTCCATTGAAAAATTCGGTTTCTTCTTAATTTTTATCAATGTAATCTGTTATCCCCATTAAACTTACTTTTTAACTTGGATAAGTCATTTTAGCTTAAGTAAGACCTTAATGAAAGCTTATAGAATTTGATATGTAAGGATTGAAATATTTATGTGTAAATTGCAAAAACCATTGTTGATGGTTAAGCTGCCAAGCGAATTTGGCATCGAAAAAAAATAAATTTGTTAAAGTCAATTACAATTGCTTTCAATGAAGTCACCTTTTCCCGGATTTTATTGAATTTATCATAAATGTTAGTAAAAGTCATATCAGTCTTATAGATAACAGCCAGATCAGAAGCGAAGAAGAACCCTTGCATTGTCTCAGGAAATTCCAACATCTAGCCGCATTTTTTGCGGCATCCCCTATAGGGATGGTTGGCGATACACATACTGAGAATTTCGAGATGTTCGGCTTCATTGATGCAATTGCCACTCATGGATAATGGCAAAGGTGGTAAATTATGCTTTAACGACAGTAGGCAGTTTATAGATTTCGACACATTAAATTGTATTCGTTTTTTGATTTCCCATTTAGCAATGCTGTCTAGTGCAAAATTTAATCAGCTTATCATACGTTGCCGTTGAAGACCAACATCCGAAGAGCAGGGAGGTGAACCTAAAAAAGAATATGAAAAGCTGAGGGTAATATCGTCAGCGATTCAAATAAGTGGATTAGACTTTTCAGACAGGAGACATTTAATGAAAATGAGAAAGAGTGTCGGAGAAAGAACAGATCCCTGGGGCACACCAGCATTTATTTGGTAGTTTTCAGTCTTGAACCCATCTAATACTACTTGTATTGAACGGTCCGAAAGGTAATTTCTAACCAACGAAGTATCCATTGCGATAATCTCTTGTATCGAAATTCAATCCCTCACATTAGCAGTTCGGACTGGTCAAAAAGTTGTAGAAAATACAGAATTAGTTGATAGTTTTAAATAACAAGGTCCTTGTCTCTGGTGAGCTGTTTGCGTCACCAAACATATTTATTTTTAACAAAATGAGGTATCAAGAATCCTTTGGGGAGACCTACAACACGAACCATACAATTCTGCAAGATCAGATAATATCCTTCCAGCTGAACTTCAATCAAATTCAAAAGCAATTGTTTCCCATGGAGACTATTCTAACCCAAGCAACACATAAACTCTTTAAGACTTCTTTGAATAAATTTATCAGGTCCTTACAATCTCTTAAATCAATCTTCTTAATACCGTTGCACTTAATAACCTGTTTAGTTGCTCTTTGAAAGTGTTGTTTGATTCAACTATTAAAAAAAATTCTTTCTAACATCTTAAAAACCTCTTTGACAAATATATTTATTATGTCTCTTTATAGGTCCTCTTTTAAACCTCTTTACATCAAGGAATTTCAGAGTGTATTTAGAGTATTTCATTTGTCTCTTTCAAACATTATATTGAAGATGGTTTTATTAAAACATCTTTATAAATGCTTAGCATCCCATCTTCTAGTAGTGTATATTTTATCTTTAAGGAAGGTTATTAAAAAAAACTTTTTGTTTTGTCTTTGCCTTGTATTGATAAATTTGGCTTTAAATCGATTAATAAATGTGAAGTCAAACAATAATTATATGTGGTGTAATGAAATTACACACAGACGCAAACCTATACAGCTGCCGAAATTTCCCATCTTTTTCTTGCTCATGTGTGGCTATGAAAAGAGATTATATCAATGATAGCTTAATGACTTCTTAACGAACTCTTTAAGCAGTCGATATAAAAATGGAAAGTGTATTTATATGTCGAACACAAAAACATTTATATAAAGGGTGACACTGTTAAATTAAATTTCAGATATTATTTATAATTACCACAAATAATATTTTTTGTAATATTTTAATACCTTAATATCTTACAATAAAACATTGTGTAGGTAAAATGTTTATTTTATGTTTTTTATTAAATTTGAATAATATTGTTTATGTATGTACATATCTTAGATGTTCCTTCTTTTTAGAACTTTTAGCTTTTGTTCAACGAAATTTTACAAATTTATGGCTATACAAACTAAATTTTAACAATTTTTTGTATATTCTGCTCTGAATGTTATCCAAAAGCCCGAGAATCGCATTTTCAGAGCAGAAAATAAAACCAAAAAAAATGCGGAATTTTTAGCGTTTTTTTTAATCAATCGACGTCGTACTGACATAAGTACATTGATATATATTTACATACACATTTTGGTCCAAAAGTCCACTTCTCACTTATTACAACTTAAAATGATTCAAAACCCATAACACATTATGGAACAGTTCAATAATAAAAATGAGGCACCCTGTTGGAGTATTCGTGATGACGCCATATTACTTGCAATTAATTTCAGTACAAATTATTATTTATGTGATTCAAATTACGATTGCATATGAATTTATAGCAATAACACACTAACTTTCTACACAATGCTTCACTTTTAATTGTTAAAACCACTTTAGACTGTATTTTATACAGTTTCTGTCAACTCCGTGGGGAGTTTTTTTATTTTTTTATTAATAAATATATGCATTATGTTACTAAATTTGTGGCGCATTTATTTAACCGATGTAGAATGTGTGATAAATAAATCTTTTTTGGCACATCAAAACACAGATATACAACACCAGAAAAATGAGTTTAGTTTCTATTATAATGTGTAAAATAAATCAGGCATTGAATGTGATGAAAAAAAGTCATCTTGATCTGGCATTTTATTTAAGTTCATTCTTTTTCGTTTCAATTGTATTAAATTTGCTTTTGTGTAAAAGAGATAGAGATTTGTCAATATTATTTTTTTTTCTTCCATAAATTATTCACTCAAACGAAAAACATCTTTAAAAGATCTATAATAAGAACTCTTCCTCCTATGGAGTTGGCTCCACCCCTTTGGTCCCATTGGGGTCTTAATGACCTCTTGAAGATAGTGAAAAGAGTTAAAAGCTCTTGCGAAAGTAGACTTCAAGATATTTGAAAGAGTCCATTGTGTTGCTTGGGAAGCGCCTGCTTAAATCTGGTTCATATTCCACTGCCATGGACAGAAGTTTAAGTATTTTTACCGAAACTTGGTACTTATACAATCTTGAGAGATCTCTGACATAATAGAATATCATAATCATTCCTATCTGATAAGATATTGTTCAGTTTCATCATTACTAAATGATGATTGACTGTTGTCAGTGGACATGGCCCTACTCGTTCGCACTATGTATTATAATCTCCATCAATATGGGTATGAAAGATGTTTTTAGCAATAAATCGCCTGGTAAATTGATCAATTACGCTGATTAGCGCGATTATCTAGTCAAAACTAAAGGGCTTCTGCAAGAAATATCAGTAGTGGTATGCTGCAGTGCGTTCTCCTATCGGCCTTCTTTGGAACTTGGTAATTAACAATCTGCTATAAGTGCCACAGAAAAAGGTTCAGAAGTGCATCAATAATAATATTCGCTTATTCAATATTCCGAACTTATTCGAATCATGTTCAAGAAAAAGCGACTCAGATTTACAAAAACTCTTAAGTTTCCTATCACTATATCTTTATCTGCGTGGAAATATAAGACATCACAAATTTAAAGATGATGGCGAGTTAGAAGCATAGCTCACTTGCGCAATTATAAACGGCGACATTGTTGAAATTTTTTTAAAGGATCCAAAAAAACACGTTTCGATGAGATAACCGAGTCGAATCTAGTGTCATTGCAACATATTCTGCACTTCGCACAATGCCGAATAGTGAAGTTTACAAGAATTTCTTCACAAAATATTTCCTGTTAGAGACCTTACCTTACAACTCAAGCAAAAGGTCTCCGATGGTGTGAAGGATAGCTGCATTGGAAACCTCTTGATATACTGAGTAGGAAGCGAATGGAGGTCTACTGGAAAACCAATTTTAGATGCGCAACTATAAATAGTTTCTCGTATAGGAGAAAAAAAACTCAAACTTGCTATTTTTCTGTCAAACTGAGATATGCTACAGCGTATGTCACATTAACACCAAAGGTTAAACTAGTTATTTTACTAAAATGGCGTCATTTAGCTGTAATTGATTGCACTATTTTGTCATTTATCCAGATAGTGGAGATGTTTTCCAAAAAACATTTCAGCATTGATAAAACTTCGGTAAGTAATTTTAGCTTTCATAAAACTTTACCTTTTGTCACTTCATGACAAGGAAACAACGAACTGCATATAAGTGATAGGTCCATAGTAACTATACCGACGGCTCAAAGAGTTGGTGCAGGTTTTTTCTCAGAAAATCTTAAAGTATCCAGCTTCGCTAGGTTAACTGATCACAATAGTGTCTACCAGGATGATGTATTGGCAGTGAAAAATGCTGCTAAGCACGCATCAATGCTGGAGATACCACATTCTCATATCACATTTATAATCGACAGCCAAGCAGCATTAAAAATGGTAGCTACTGCAGTTATAAAGTCAAATCTTATAACTAGCTGTCGCGAAGAGCTGATGGTTCTTGACACAAAACTCAACATCATACTCTGCTGGGTCCCTGGTCACAGTAATGTGCCGGGCAACGAGAGAGCTGGCGAGAAAGGGTTCAGCACTGGATATGACCCAAATAGACCCATGGATTAAGATCCAACTCTGTGTCGTAAAACAAAACATTGGAAAGAAGATTCTTTTAAGAACCAATGAAAGGCGGAACGGGCTCGACACATGTGCTACAAAAGAAAAGAACAGAAAGTACTCGTATTGCGCACTTAAACAAGAATTCCCTTCGAATACTTGTAAGCATACTCACCGGACACAATTTACTGGACAAGAAAATGGGGCTTGGTAACGATGACTTATACAGAGGATGCAATGACGTATATGAATATGAGGACACCACTCATTTCCTATGTCATTTTCCAGCACTCTGCCATATAAGGAACAAATTGTTGGGCAGCTATTTCTTCAACGATTTAGAAGAGCTCTCGAATTTTTCAGGCAAGAGCCTGTTGAGCTTCATAATGGCAAGGCATCTAAATGGCTCGATAATGATTATCCATGGTACTCATAGGTTACACAGTTCGAAGTTATAACACTTCGGGGTATCACTACGGATCCCTACCTCGATCTAAGTGCACGGGTAACGAGATGGCTGGCAGTCCATTGACCTAACCTAACCTTACCGAAATCTCACAGCAGCTGAAATATTAGTATTCCGCGTACTGCGAAAGTCCAAAGTGAGTTCTCAGTATCTTTCGAAGCATTGTATCGTATGTTAAATGTGGAACTCTTAGAGAATAATGAATACCTTGAATTTAAGAAAAGGTTATATCGACAACTAATATCCGTATTTTGTCAATCTGTCAATCTGTTTTATCCCTGGATTCTGCTTCTAGAAACCCTGAAACTGCTCTTACTGTATATCAATCAGTAAGTGCTAAATATATTTTTAAAGTCGTTTCTTACTTAATTTTTTATAAACAAAAATTTATTTAATTTGTTTTTTAATTTTTATGACAATTTTAAATATTTAATAATAAACATAAATCTAAAAACAAAATTCCCGTTTTCAAAATATTGAATTTTCAAAAAGAAAATGATTTTCAAAAATCCAAAATCCATTTTTACGAAAATTTTGGCTTGCAATATTATTTATAATTTGAAGGACCTCTTATATAAAAATTTTGATCAAAATCCGTGAAGCCGTTTATGAGGAAGTCGTAAATCAAAAAATCGATGTATGGCAGGAACTGTTAATAACAAAATATAAAAAAAAAATGTTGACCAAAATGTAGAATATACATAAAATAGTGCACTCGTTAGAGCCGTTTTCGAGATAATTAAGATGGTAGAAAAAATTTTGTGACAAGCTCCGTTATTTTTGGTGCTAAGAAAACGATTCAAAAATCTATTTGAGACAATCACCTAAGACACTCTTATGTTCCAAGTTTGGAGAAAATCGCTCGATCGATCTACAGAGAAATAGCCAGATAGATACACAGACAAACAGGCGGAATTACGGGATCCAATTCTTTGGCGTTCTCCATCATCAAAACCTTAAAGCATAAACCATAGGTACATCAAAATCATCACTATTGCGGTCTGAAGTTCTTTAAGCCTGATACCTTTAAGCAAGACTGCTCCATAATTAGTATCATAACAGAACATTATAACAGTCAGGCTTGGCCACTCGGGCGAAGCCACTATTCCTTGTTGTACATTTAATAGAATAAAAGTTTCAATGAATCTGTAATATATGGTAAAATTGAATGCCTTCTTATTTATGTCCTCATTATCGGTAAAAATAATAATTAATTACTCTGTCATTTTACTTCTTTAAAAAGTACTTTGATTTCATATTATAAGAATCGAGTGGCTGTCCGTCATAATCGTAATGATTGTGCTCATTAATTTTTTCCTACTTACAAATTAATTGGTCCTGAAAAAAGGCACAAAAAATATGAGCTCAACTCTCACCTGGAAAATTAATCAGGTGAAAATCCCATAAACTATGCCTTAAACAGACGCCATCACATCCAGTTAAGGCTGTGGATTTTAATTTAATTTGTTGGATTTACTTTCAATCAAGTCCTTTTTAAGCCATCGTCGTCGTCGTTGTTGTTGTTGGAATTGGGACATGACATGATGGTTTGAACTCTCCATTCTCCAATTTGCCACATAGAGTTGTGTGAATGTGTGAGAATTTTCACCCTCTTGAGTCACAATTTAAATTGCAATAAATCTCAATTAAGTCGAATACCACAACTTTCCATATTGCTCGTCCTTGTTCGTTATATTGTTGGCAGCACTATGACTAAGTCTCATATATGTACGTAGTACACGATACCATATACAGGAAAATCCGTTATCCCGTTTCTCCACCACTGGCCCGCCTGTTGGAGCAAAAGCGATTTATTTGAAAGTCATTAGGGAAACAGCTTGGATGAAGCATATAAGGGGCCCATAGCAAAAGGACTCTGCTGCAGTGAATATGGACTTGAAAATCCAATTCAGGACTAATTTAATATGATTTACGATGGTTGGTCGCCGCTGTCGTCGTCCATCGGCAAGGAGAGTCTCAATCTTCAATATTATATAGGCTTCCTGATTTTCGACTTAAGGCCACACGGATTTTGTGTCGTGTTAGAAGAAGGAAAAGCCAACGGGCTCGGCTTTCAATAATGATTTCAAACATATATACAACAGAAGTGTTGTCTATCATTTTTCATGTATACTTTGTGTGGGACATCCAGGCCGACAACCAGAGGCATGCAATGAGGAGCCTATTTAAGGTGCAATCTAATAACTACAACTATTCTAATAATCTTCTTATAGTATCCTCTGGGAAGTGTCATGGTATGTCCTATAGAAGTTCTTTCGTCCTTGGGAATCCTTACGAATGTATGGGAAGGTTTATCGTATGATGGCTTGGAAGTACAAAACACACACAAGATGGTAAAAGTTATCGTGCTCACTTGAGGGTAACTTGAATGAAACTGAAGACTCCAACGACGAGCATGACAACTGGCAATGACAACTTAAGTGGAAGATGGTTTTGATGCACTTTTTCCACGCATAGTGCACTTTTCAGGGTATTTTAAATATTAATGTATGTCTGTCCTGTCTACTGTTCGGCGAAGCAATGGGATGGGAAACTAAAGGAAGAAAAGAGGACGCAGGATAACAGGGGTGTTTCACCACAACTCGCGTTTGGCCCTTTTCAAATATTAAAATCCAATCTGTGTAGTGTAATGGAAAGCAGACGTCATTATATTCCCAAGGGGAAGCCGTGGAGCTGGTCGAATGTGAAACGGAGCCTAAGGGGACTATAGGTGAAACTCCGATGACAGGTTGTCTATGGACGACAAGAATACTCACTTTACTCTCGAAACAATGCACCATCCGGCAAGGGAACACAGATATACTCAAAATACAAAAAGCAAAAACAAAAAAACACAACACAACGCAACAACAAAATGAAAACTTTGCTTAACTGAAGAACTCTCAAGTATCTACTATATAAGGAGTGCAGAGGTTTTTGGAGGGAAAATGGCGCGAACAGACGGATAGAGTGCGGCAAAGACCATTCAAGAGTTAGGCTAGGCAAAATGGACACAAGTGGAAAGCTATTAAAATTCTGACTCTATTTTATTCCATCTCTACGCACCCTTTTCACCATCAACTCCTACTGCCCACTTGTGTTAAAACTTGAAAAATTCTGCTAACTTTTTTTTAAATTTTCTTTTTTTTTTTAAGAGTTGAATTATTAGCTTAGTTTGTAGATTGTGAGAGTTGCTAGAACTGCTGCCATTGCAGTTATCCATGTAAATGCATTTAGCAAATGAAAGCAGGAAGACGACGCGGGTATATATAAAAATACATAAAGAAAAAAAATTAATATTTGGATTTTACTTCATGAGCTATGTACGATGGAATGGAGGACGACGATAAAATCCTTCAGTCATCATTAGTGAAATATTTTAGATTTTTATTTTACTTTCCAATTGCTGAGCTTTCCTTAGAAATCGATGGCATTTTGTTGTTGTTGTTTTTTGTTTGGACAGTGTACCTATGTAGGTAAAAATTTTAAAATTTCAAAGCTAAAATTATCTCGCTTTTTAATTTGTCTACAAATTCTAAGATTTTGATTTTCCTTTTTTTTAAACTTAAATATTCTTTGCAAATATGTTTTTTTTTTTAGAAATTAAATAGGACACGAATCAAGTTTGCATTAAAAATATTCATTCATTATGTTGAAATTCGTCAAAAAGAAAGATATATAAGCTTCGTATTTACTCTGCCTAATAATGTGAACTATAAGGTCTCACTGAAGGCGGCAACAGCATTAGAATTTGTTGTTAATGTTTTAAACAACAAATTTCATTTTATCAAAAAACAATATTTTCGACGTTTTTTCACTGTTAGGAAATAAGAATACGACCATAACGTATATAGTTATAGAAAAAGCCAGACATATTATTTACAGTTGTGGTCAGTAAACGTCTGTATCCCGTGAAAACTATTTATTTCTGTTAGGTGACAATAGTCTGAATTTTTGTGCCATTTATTTAAGCGCCAATTTTGAAAAAAATCCAATTCATTCTTAGCAGATGCAGAAGAATTTTCAGCGTATTGCTCTTATTTCCGAGAAAACTGTATTACCGGCGAATGAAACCTCTTTTTCATCCATATTGTTCTTATGGAAATGCAATTATTTTCTTTAATCTAATAATTCCAAATGTCGTTTCTACTAGTGATATAACAATTGGATAGCTACTTTATGGCAATTTTTGGATTTATAAAAAAAACTGGCTGACCCGGCGAACTTCGTTCGTCAGAAATTCATTTATGTCAAGAAAATAATAATTCCGAGCATGCACTATGCATTGTGCATTTCTTTTCATTTATTTGATGGCTTCTCTGATTCCTATTGCATTGTTGTCTATTTCGGTCTACACTTTGGACGACTGCACATTGTTCTTGAGATAAAAGTGCGTCTGTGTTATTTTTCAACACGTAATACAAAAAAACACTAAATCCAGGTTTCTATCGGGGTTTCTATCTGGGTTTGCAAATATTAGTATTAAATTCGGCGAGCAGATGGTACATAACCCAGATCGTTTTATTTTCACGTGGTGAACCATATGGGTTATTGGCGATAATAAAACACGGCTAATCCAAACTAACATACTCTCCAGAGCTAAGTTCAGAAAAACTGAAAAACAATCTTGTAAGCCTCTTTGAGGTCCCATTACTATCCTCAGAGTTAATTTCTTGTTATGAAACTTAAATTATTCTCATAACGTTTTTTTTATAAGAACTTAGCTCTCTACAATTTTCAAATAATTTAAATCTTATACTTAAAACAAATTTGCCTCCCTTAACAAGATTCCAGGAACTTAGAGTTTTATAAAAATCTTGTTATGAAATTTAAACGGATATATTATATTCAATGCCATAACAACCGACTTATCGGAATCTAAGCTCTTTAAAATTCTATAACGAACCTTATAGAATTTAAGGTATATAACATTTAATTACAGG
The DNA here is from genome assembly GCA_910595825.1 of Philhelius pedissequus. NCBI lineage: Eukaryota > Metazoa > Arthropoda > Insecta > Diptera > Syrphidae > Philhelius > Philhelius pedissequus. The sequence continues at coordinate 55,380,216 of OU343160.1, forward strand.
ATTCTAATAGGATTTGCAGTTTTCCAATTGGTACATGGAATCAAAAACTTCCTCGTCACATGCCAAGACAGGGACGTAATCGAGATTTTTAAATGGATGTGAATTTTCTTTTTAATTTTCCGAAAAGTGTTTATTGTTCTAAAAGTTTTTTCAAATATTTGAAAATGCAAGTGTTTCACGAACAAAAATTAACAGAAAATAAATACCGAAGCATTTAGCATTTGTTTTCAAATGGCTGTGGATTTTAGTAGAAGATCGGACGTCGCCGTCGACTAAAACGTGTCATCAAAAAAAAAAAAGATTTTTATAATTTTGTAAATCAAATTTACATAGAATGTATAATTGGTACCTATACTTAAATAATTTTTAAGACATGTAGCAAAGCTAGACGAATATTTCACACTTTTAATGGCAAACAACTGTAATAAATTGGCATTCTTCTAGTATCCTGCTATGATAAAAACAAATTCATATTTTACTTTTGTAGCTGAGGCCCTCTTGCCTTACTACGCCCGTGATTAATAGTTCACTATATATGTAACTTGTTATCTCCCTTGCTCTTTTTTAAATAATCCCATAATATAATGAATATTCCCATAAAAAGACTTAAAATAAACTTAGTAAATGAGAGGGAGAGTGAGTAAAAGTAGAAGAAACAATAATTTTATAATGGTCTTATTGTAAGTATATTAAAGGATTCTCTCATCTTAACACACACACAAAATGTAGTTATGTTGAAATTAATTCTAAAAATTATTTATTTTAAAAACTCTTTTTTTAAAACAATTTATAATCTACATTATAAATATCACAAACATAAATGGCAAAACAATAGCATTAATTGTAAATGTTCCTTCTAATCTCGATACAAGATATTTAACAATCGAAATGGGTATTACTTTAACTTTTCGACGTTTCTCTATTGCAACCTTTTGTGAGATGAAAAATGTTACCTAGGTAATTCTGTTTTGTGACATAAAAATATCTACCAACAATTACATTTTGTCATTTGTGTAAATGGAGCCTTAAAACTTTTAGTGTGTCATATGGATTGCTTTTCAGATTTAATTTGACTCACAAGTTAATTTTTATGGATTTAGGTTTGCATATCATCCACTATAATTTCAAAACTTAATTGATTCCCAAAAGTATATAAGGTAACCCTATTCTTGATAAAGAGTATAAATTAAATAATTTAAATATGCATTATTTTGAAGGCGCTTTGTTTTTTTTCGAGGTAAATTCTAAGAATTAGCAGATACAATTTCAATCGCATTAATTTTTAGCTTCCATATACGAACAAACAATAAAATAAAATGATGCATCGCCATTATAAAATAATGAATAATTGACTTACAAAATAAATACTATCACAAATACATATCAAGCCCATCAGTTTTTGGTCATGACATATACACACAAAAACTTTAAATCAGTTTGCTTCTTTCAACAAAAAATCTTTAATGAGAAACAATAATTTTGTTAAGGTTTATTCTCTTTTCATTTTCTCTATTCTCTTTTAGCAACTCCCATTGTAAGAAACGCTTTCTGACAACAAGATTTAGCCGAACTTTATTAGAGTCATATAAGAAGCCTTTTTCTAATATTCTATATCTGTCATAAGAAGAATACAACTTTGGTAGGGAGTATAGAGAGGCTCTCATAACTAGGTCATTTAACGCTTTTAGTAGTATTATAATAATCTAGAAGAATTCTTCAAGATTATTTTGGCTCCCTTAAATTAGTCTCATTAAGGTATTGGAGAATGTTATGAGAGGAAGAATGTTACTTAGAATGGGAATGTTTCTCGAATTTGCGATATCTTCGCTCGATTTCGATCTGTTCGCCAGTAGTTTCGTTTGCACGAACAGTCACCATATATTGTGGATTACGACTGCAACGTGAAATGTTTGACCTTCTTACTGGTGGCATGATAACTTAAACAAAAACCAAACAAAAATAATATTCATCGAAAATATAGATCGAGTTTCATAATTACCTACTTATGAAATTACAAATAATTAGACTTGGAATTGCTGAAATCAATCACTAAATGGACAAATGAAAATGTCGACCGAGTTCAATTCTTGCACTTTCGGCAAAAAAAAAAAAATTCTGAAGGTCCAATTTTGGCAAACTTTTTCACACATTTTGGCCGGAATCTCACCAATGACGCGTTCAGTGTTGGCTTCCAAGGCAGCAATCGTGTTTGGCTTGTCCCTATAGACAATAGACTTAATATAGCCCCACAAAAAATAGTCTAACGGGGTCAAATCACATGATCTTGGTGGCCAATTGACTGCGCCAAAACGTGAGATCAACTGCTCACCAAATTCGCCTCTCAATTGATGCATGGTTTCGCGTGCAGTGTGGCATGTGGCACCGTCCTGTTGGAACCACATGTCGACCGAGTTCAATTCTTGCATTTTCGACAAAAAAAATCTGTTATCATCGAACGGTACCTTTCTCCATTGACCGTAACCCTGCGGCCTTCATCGTCCTTGAAGAAGTACGGCCCAATGATGCCGCCTGCCCATAAACCGCACCAAACAGTGCATTTTTCGGGATGCATTGGTAGCTGCTGAATTGCCTCTGGCTGCTCTTCACTCCAAATACGGCAATTCTGCTTATTCACGTATCCATTTAGCCAAAAATGAGCCTCGTCGCTGAAACGGGCGTAGCTTGCGAAACACATTTTTCACAGAGCACGAATTTTGATAATAAATTTCAATAATTTGCAAACGTTGTTCAGGCGTAAGTCTATTCATGATGAAATGGCAAGCAATACTGAATCGAAATGTCAAATGTTCGTGGAATTTGTCATGTGTGATCTGTCAAAAATATAAACGTCAAAAACCAAGTAGCAAAAAAATCACCCTTTACAAGTATCTTTGGTTTCGTCTAACTCACAAAAATCATTAAAATATCCACTGACTCTTAAATTACCTAAAGCCAATTGCACCGTAAAGAAATGAAAAGCGTTTTTTTTAACTCGCGTTTCACAATTTTTTCAATAGCGAAATTATTGAAATAAATTTGATTGAAATCACAATAAATCGCACTTGATTAACATACAAATACTTTAAAAAAAATTAATTTAATATAATTTTATTTGAACGCACACAATAGCAAATACATATTCCTTCCTTAGGCCAAAACGAATCCATCAATATCAAAATCTTGAAAATCAACGATGTTCCAGGATTGCCAATTTTCCTGAAAATTTTCCGGAATTTTCATTTAGTGTCCTATATGCCCTACCTAGGGCCAAAAGCCCTAAACAGTGAACGGATTTTCTTGAAATAATACTAAATTATCAAGCCCAAAATCATGAAAATCGAACCATCCGTTCTCGACATATGCGCGCATACACGGACGACATTTCTCGTTTATATATACATTTAGCTGCAGATTTTGATCAAACTCGTTGCTCCAAGTTTGATCTACCTTGTTATTACAAGTTTCTTTGATTTTTCTTAAGACCAAAACTAACAGGATCTCAATACAAAAGGTTATTTTTGTTTAAAACGGCTTCAACAATTGTTACACAAAAATATATTTTTTAGGAGAAAAAGTACTTTCCGCATTTTTCCTTATATGTAGATACATGTGTATGTAGGTACTAAAGGGCAAGTTTTGCATTTGGAAAAAAAATCGAGCTCGAGATTTTAATCAAAGTTGACATTACGATGATAGCGAATACCAAAAAAGTGAGTCACGCAATTCCGTCTGTCTGTACAACTCTGTAAATCCTAAACGGCTGAAGCGATTTTCTTCAAACTTGGTATTTAAGCCTTTTAGCTGATTGTCCAAAATACATTTTTGAATCGTTGTTTTAGCCCCAAAAATAACTGTACCTTCCATACAACCATTAAGGAAAATCTTATTTTTCTCGAAAATGGCTCCAACGATTTTGATGAACAATTTTGAGAATTTTTTTGTTGGTACTAACTTTCATTTGATCAGAAACGAATTTACGGGAACAGTCCATTAACGGTACTTTTTATTTAAAGTTCTTTTTAATTTTTGGCTTTCTCATTAAAGGTTAATTAGATTTACCTATGTCAAATTTTATATCCAACAAGATCTAGGTAGCCAAACTAAATTTGCGTATGAACGTTTTGAAAAACTTTTTTTTTCTAATTAAAATTAATATATGAATATTTTTTTTTTGAAAAATCAATATTTTTAAAATAAAACAAATTATTTTAAATTTTATAGTGACATAAATATTAATAAACTCTAAAAAACTGCATACCAAAATTAAAAAAAAAAAATTCTTTTCAAAAAACTACAATTAAAAAACAGGATTTCATCAAAATCCGTCTTACTACTTTCGAAATACTTTTTTATAAAATTTCCATTGATCCATTGCATCTAATGGCGTTCTTCGTTTTTTTCAAGAAACTGATTAAGTGATGGTTTTGACAGTTCTTGTCAGTTTAAAAAACTATTTAAGCCACATATGTATATACACCATTCAAATTAATTATATACATATGTATGTACATATTTACATACCCAGGCGTCATCTAAATACTCGTAGTTACTTACCTACCTACTTTTGTATTAATAAAATCCACGATTGGATCGCACGTTAATATATTTTTGAAGTCGTTTTTGCTAAATTTTTTAAATAGATCAGTGGTGCATTAACCACTACGATCCTGCGGCTCGAGCCTAGGGCGGCACCTTGTAGAGGCGGCAAATTTTGTTTGTTATTTTATTTATAAAAAAAATGAAGCAAAAAAAGACATTAAAATGGGTTATTCATCATTTTTAATATCTGAAAATACGAAATTTATATCTCTGGCCTGATTTTTCGCCCATTCTTAAAAAGACTGTTTGCGCGAACGGTTCGAAAATACGTAATGAAAAATCGCCCGATAAGAAATTATTGGCTACTTGTTCCTTGTTACAACTTGCAGGTTGCATTATTAGCCGAAATAGCCGATTTTTTCTCATTTAAGGCGATACGATTAAGTTTTACATTAATTTAATGTTATGGAAACCTCACGAAATTTTCTATAAACATAATTTAAAAAGAACAAAATGTTAAGTTCTAAAACTCTTAAGATTAATAATCAAATGTTAGACGTTTTGTACCTTAATCTACAATAAACAAAATGAAATGAAATAAAGCGTACCGATTAAGATATTTATTTTTATCGTGCTGTTCGTAGTTGTTAGTTAGTTTAGTTCAAAATGATAGCAAAGAAAACATAGATAGATTTTAAAGATTGTCGGTCACTTTTTTCGCACTTACCTATGAGGCCTGAAAATTGCAAAAAAAAAAACTTCGTTTTAGTGATTCAAAATAGCTTTTAACGGCCTTTAGTCCAACAAAAATTGGCGTTTCGTCCCGGTGATCTCACATGGACTCATCAGTTGACTAGTGAGGACCTTTGTCAATACGCAATTTTTGCCAAGTTCAGTTCATCTAACATAGATTTCGTGAAGAACATCTAGTGTGAACTATATCCAACAAAGACTAGAATTCCTAATCATTAAATTGGAAATTTTTGTTTTTGCCCATGGCCTGGCATTATTTATATAAGAAGTTTTTTTTTATAATAATACAAATTCTATATACTACTGAAATACATCAGCCAAGTAGAAGACTTAGCACTATAATATTTGGACTTGTTGAATTATTGATTCAAAATAGCTTTTAACGGCCTTTAGTCCAACAAAAATTGGCGTTTCGTCCCGGTGATCTCACATGGACTCATCAGTTGACTAGTGAGGACCTTTGTCAATACGCAATTTTTGCCAAGTTCAGTTCATCTAACATAGATTTCGTGAAGAACATCTAGTGTGAACTATATCCAACAAGACTAGAATTCCTAATCATTAAATTGGAAATTTTTGTTTTTGCCCATGGCCTGGCATTATTTATATAAGAAGTTTTTTTTATAATAATACAAATTCTATATACTACTGAAATACATCAGCCAAGTAGAAGACTTAGCACTATAATATTTGGACTTGTTGAATTATTGATTCAAAATAGCTTTTAACGGCCTTTAGTCCAACAAAAATTCGTTTTAGTCGATTTCGTCGAGGGTCGAGCCATTAACAAATAAATCATTCCCTATTTTCCTAATGCTGAACGTGTGCTTGAACATATTAAAGGTAGTCGAAATCCCTTTAGTACGCCCACAGCAATAAAAAAAAACGCGTTTTGACTGACCGCGGAGTACATTCATGCATGATGCTTAAGAATTTTTTTTATTTAGTCAAAAAAGATATTACAAAAGACTTTATAATGACAAAATGTGTCCAAGATTTTTTTCAGAATGTTATATACAGTTAAATTAATATTTTATACAGAAATGGGTGAAAATGTTAAATATCTAATATTAAAATTAAAATAATAAATAATTAAAATTTATATAACAAAATTATTTTTCTCTTTAAATGGAGGAAAAATGTTCGGAAATGTCTTTCCTACACTTATTTTTGAGACCAACTAAAATAAATTATCTACTCTGACACCAAACTCACGTTCCACTCAAAAAGGTCTTTGCTTTTTCATAAGAAAAGTACATATATACCAATGCCATTTTTAATATAATACTACCAAAGACATATTACCATTTATGTCTTTTCAACAAAAAATAAATGGAGCACCATTAACACGCCAGAAAACAATAAATGGAATTAAGATATACAAAATTTAATACATGCATATATCTTACTAGGTTTTATTATTAAATTAATTGCTTATTGCCTTTGTCGTAAAAAAAAAATATGATGGGTTTCCAGTCTTAAAACTTATAGGTTCTTCGTTTAAATATAAGGAAAAATATATTTTCTCCAAACTAGTAAACACTTAGTAATGGTAATTGTGATTACAAAAATTCTATCCAATTTATCAAAAAACAAATGACCTAGAAAACCCTACTGAATTCAAATTCCTCTCCCCCAAAAACACAACCGTATCCCATTAATCTTTGATGTTAGCCTATTCAAATAACGACCCTTGGATAGTATTAGAAAAGGGGGCGGATATCACTGAGCGTGCCTCAGGCCGCCCATAAGGCTAATCCTTTCTTTAAGTTTTTTGTTTTGTTTTTTTAGTAATAAATTTGGTAGGGCAATTGTTGCCTGCCTTGAATTTTCAAAGAGCATTTAGCTATATTTTTCAAAACTCTAAAAAAAATATTTTTGCAGTATTATTAATAATTTGAAGTACCTCTTATATAAAAAATTTGATCGAAATCCGAGGAGCCGTTTATGAGAAAGTCTAATAGATAAAAATGGTTGCATGCCATTTGTATGACAGTTAATAAAAGCACACACTTCTTTACAGTAAAATCGTTAGAGCCGTTTTCGAGATAATTAAGATGGTAGTAAAATTTGTATTGCAAGTACCGTTATTTTTGGGACTAAAACAACGATTCAAAAATCTATTTTAGACAATCACCTAAAACACTTAAATGCCAAGTTTGAAGTTTTGAAGAAAATCGCTTCAGCCGCTTATGCTGTAGAGAGTTGTACAGACAGCCAGACGACAGACTGACAGACGGAATTGCAGGACCCACTTTTTTGGTATTCGCTATCATCGTAATATCAACTTTGATTAAAATCTCGAGTTCGATTTTTTTTCAAATGTAAAACTTGGTCTATATATTGCAAGTAAAAACATTACAAAATATAATACTGTTAAAACAAACCTTATTTATTCACGATACCCCAATTAATAACGACTAGACAGTTGTATAATTTGTTTTTTTTTTTTATGAAGAACAAAACAAAATGTGCAGACAGAATAAAAAAAACCCACTTAGCTTGATGAGGGACTTCAGTTTAAAATTTGTCTCACCAAAGACAAAAAGGTCACATTAAAAATAGAAATAAAAATAATATAAGAACCAGAAAGGCAACATTTTATAACATACCATCGTCCCAGAGACAAGTGTTACCACCTGTTTCCGTGACCTAAAACTTAAATTTATTGCACTACAGTATATATAAATACATACATACATATGTACCATGTACCAAGGTCTAAATAAGAAAACGTGATTCGAATAAAATTCCAAAATTCGAGTTGTTATAATGTTACAATAACGTTTTACTTTTTAATCGTCCTTCAATTTATTTGGCTGCAAGGAATATAGATTCTATTTCTGAAGAATTTTCTTCATCCTGGAAAATGTGACAAGCCCGACGAGAAATTTAAAAAAAGGGCACAAAAAAACTAGAGACGGAGAAGTTGTGAGAAATATTTTAAAACAGTTTTATTCCATGGGCTGTGACTGTGACCTTCATCAATATAAGTTCGACAAATGGGGTTATAGTACCTTTATAATTGCAGTTAGTTATAAATGATAGCTTTTAGGAAAAGTAGCTTCATTGGAATATTGGGCTGAAATTTTGAAAACTTTTTGTAACTCAATTAGTTTAGTTGGCAAAACAAATTGTTTCAACTTTTTTTCAAAAATGGGGTACAGTAAATATGTCCATGCGTTTGTGATGGAGTGGGTAATGGAACGGGTTGAACCCAAATTGATCCTTGTCAAGTCAAACTAAGTAAAGTCATTTATGATTCTGGTAGATGTGAAAACAGTGCCGTAAAATATTACAATCTTATGTTCAGTCCAATTTATTATTACATCTAGGATCTACTTAGTAATATTCTGCTTCATATCCCATTAAGCTGATAAGACTTCCTGTCATATTTAGGGCTGGCAACGAGACCGAGACTAATCTCGGTCTCGTCTCGGTCTCGGTCTCGTCAACGAGACAAGACTCCTTTAAAAGTACCGAAGACGAGACCGAGACGAGAGCGAGACGAGACCGTATTTTTGGTACCGAAATTCGACGAGAGTCTGGGTGGTCTCGGCGGTCTCGGTGGTTTGGTTTCGGTTTTCGCTTTAAGAAAATTTTATTTTTATTTCATTTTTTTTTACTATCTAATCATGCTCAATTTCTATAAGATTCACAAGTTTTTTTTTGCGAAATATTATATGCGCGTTAACATATCAGACCATATATGTATGTACATACTTATACAGAGATAGGCGCATTGTGAGAATCCAGAGAAGAATACGTACGATTTATGTATGCATGGCGTGACTTCCTTTTGGGTGACATTTGGAAAAAAATATTGTCAAAACGTCAAAATATAGTTAGTTGCCTAACTGTCAAGCCATGAGCTGTCAAAATCCCATGAAGGATTTCCCCGATTTAAATGGATTAAAAAATCTCTGCAAAAGTCAAATTTTACCTCAGAAAATTATAAATTTTTCGATTTAATTTATTGCTCCGTAAGAAGGTGATTTAAGGCCTTTTGGGTGAGGTTTGAAAAAAAATATTTTAAAAACGTCAAAATATTCAGTCCTATTCTGTTAAACGTTCACGTGAATAATTATATTCAGCTATCCGACGGAAAAAAACGAATTGTTTCAAAAAGTACATAAATTTTGATCAAAAATAAAATTTAAAAATTAGATTCTCTTAAGAATTAAACAAAAAAAATATTAGTAAAGCTTTGGACTCAAAAGATAGAAGACATTTGAAAATATCTAATTAGTGAAAAATTGAGTAAAATATTCACGTGAATCGGAAGATAGCAGAATAGGGCTGATAGTTTATTGCCTACCTGCCAAGCCATGAACTTTCAAATTCATTGAAGGATTACTCCGATTAAAATTGATTAAAAAAACTGTACAAAATTCAAATTTTATCTTGGAAATACGGCTCTTCAAAGGTGTCTGATAACGTTACTTCACAGCCTATTTTTTATGTTATCACACACCTTTGAAAAAACTAAATTCGCACAAAATGTAAGCCATTCGGAGCGCTTTCATACGAAAGAAATAAAATTCAACTTAAATTCATAGTTTTCAATTTACACAAGAAAAACTTACTCGTTTCAAGTCAAGTCTATGGCCTTAGCTTCATGGACCTACGTACTGCAGAACAAAATTTCTAGTTTTTGATTTGTTGAGCATAAGCAACGTACAAGGATATATCATTATTAGATCCATGCATAATTGACAAGCACAATAAAGTTGGAAAAGACGTGCAGATGCCAAGTTTGACCGAATTCTACGCTACCAAACACTAAAATCGGAGCAATCCTTCAATGGATTTTGACAGCTCATGGCTCGACAGGTAGGCAACGAACTATATTTTGACGTTTTGATAATATTTTTTATCCAAATGTGATACAAGAGGCTTAAAATCAACTTTTGTCGGAGGAAAAAATTTCGAGGTAAAATTTGAATTTTGTAGAGGATTTGTAATCCATCTAAATCGGGGACATCCTTAAGTGGTTTTTGACATGTTGTGGCTGGACAAAACTGGTTAATTTATTTTTTAAAAAATCGAGCGTTGTATGTAGGTACTCTTTTTTTTTTAATATTTTATTTGTTTTTGCTATGAAATATATTAACTTACACAATTCTTCCAAAATGTTATTTCCACTTAACTCAAAAGACAAAACAGACTCACGAGTTTGTTTTATACATTTTCCCGCATTTTTCTTACCGACGAACTGCTGAGATACCACAGCCATACTCTATATTTGCAATCCGAACAATGCGTCTTATCTTTATCTTACATCTTTTTACTACCAAAAAAACACGAAGGAAACCAAGACTAAGGATGATACCAAGACCGAGACCGAGACCGAGACCGAGACCGAGACGAGACCGCAAATTAAAATTTTCTCGAGAAAAAGGCGAGACCAAGGCCGAGACGAGACTTGGTTAGGCGAGACCTGGACCGAAACCGAGACGAGACTGAAATTTTTCGATTTTGACGAGACCGACACGAGATTAACAAAAGTCTCGCCTGGTCTCGTCTCGTTGCCAGCCCTAGTCATATTATTCTATATATCGAGCAAATTCTTGGTTGATGTTATTACTAGCGGACCCAGCGAACATCGTCTCGCTCCAATTTAACGAATTCATATAAGCTTCAGAGCTATAATAAAACACAGATTGTTCAAATTTCAGTGTTATTTATCTGAATGGAATCAAAATCACTAGAGAGTGATATGATGAATAATGTTTTTCGATTTGTTTTCTGGCGCAAAAACAAACAACGAAGACGTTTTGCTAACACACGAAGAGGAAACGTACAGCTGACTATGCGAAAAATACAGAAATTCGAGATTTATTATTAGCAGTTTAGCATCAATGCCATAGAAGTCGTAGGATGCAACAGGCAACAAAATGTGAGATCCTGACCGCATTGTTGCCAGAATCAATTAAATGACGAATTTCTTGCATGTCCCACCGGAGCGGGGTCATCGAGAAGGTAAATGCGATTGCGGAATAGCACTCTTAAGCAGCGCGATTCAAATTTACATTTACTACTGATCTTCTTGTTATAACTTTTGGTCGAATTTAAGGTGGTAATTGTGCAGCGCAAACTTGTTCAATATGGGCACGACTCCACTCATTTCTTCTGCACGGTCCTCTTGCATTTGATTATCACCAACATTTTTAGACGTGTACGTCGTCGGTTGTCCAAGGTTTGATCCTTCCTCAAAAACAAAAAAGTCGTTTTTGATTCATCATTTTCAAAAGAAATGAATGAATGAATGTTTCGCAATGAATGAACGCAACCTAACTGGATAACCTCACTTTTTACACTTGAGGTGCGTTTGCAATGCGCGATATAGGTACAGATATCCGGAATCAGTGTAATAATACGCAAAACTTGAATAAATTGCAGTAATAAGAAATGAATAGAAAAAATGACGATGTGAAAAGGACACTTGTCAATCGATCGATTTGTGCATTGACCGCAGCGTCATCTATTATATATCTCGGGAACTTCTCCTCCAAAATACAGGCAAATCGTCTTTTATCAAAATGAATTTCACAATTATCCAATATTTTTCAAGTTTCACAACATATTTTCCAACTTTAAATCGTCCAAGAAATTCATGTAACATTCTAGACAAGTTCGAGAACGGCCAGAAAAATCTTAGGAAATATATAGAATATTCCACAAAATTTAACAAAATAAAATATCACAATCCATTTAATGGGAATCAAATGCTGTAGTTCTGTGCATAACGGCAACCAACAGCAACCAAAATGAGGTGTTTGTATACAAAACACATTATTTATACAAATAAAGCAATAGCAATCATGTAAGTGACATTTTTGGTCATAACTGCGGTTCTAGACATCGAACAGCAAACTCCACACATCATAAGATCTCCTTTAATTTTCATTCAAATCGATCAAGCCGAAAAAATGTAGTTCGCGGACAAACATTGTTTGGATTGTTCTTTATAACGGGTGATTTTTTTGCTACTTGGTTTTTGACGTTTATATTTTTGACAGATCACACATGACAAATTCCACGAACATTTGACATTTCGATTCAGTATTGTTTGCCATTTCATCATGAATAGACTTACGCCTGAACAACGTTTGCAAATTATTGAAATTTATTATCAAAATTCGTGCTCTGTGAAAAATGTGTTTCGCAAGCTACGTCCGTTTCAGCGACGAGGCTAATTTTTGGCTAAATGGATAAGTGAATAAGCAGAATTGCCGTATTTGGAGTGAAGAGCAGCCAGAGGCAATCCAGCAGCTACCAATGCATCCCGAAAAATGCACTGTTTGGTGCAGTTTATGGGCAGGCGGCATCATTGGGTCGTACTTCTTCAAGGACGATAAAGGCCGCGGGGTTACGGTCAATGGAGAAAGGTACCGTTCGATGATAACAGATTTTTTTTTGCCGAAAATGCAAGAATTGAACTCGGTCGACATGTGGTTCCAACAGGACGGTCCCACATGCCACACTGCACGCGAAACCATGCATCAATTCAGAGGCGAATTTGGTGAGCAGTTGATCTCACGTTTTGGCGCAGTCAATTGGCCACCAAGATCATGTGATTTGACCCCGTTAGACTTTTTTTTGTGGGGCTATGTTAAGTCTATTATCTATGGGGACAAGCCAAACACGATTGCTGCCTTGGAAGCCAACATTGAACGCGTCATTGGTGAGATTCCGGCCGAAATGTGTGAAAAAAATTGCCAAAATTGGACCTTCAGAATGGACCACCTGAAGCGTAGCCGCGGGCAACATTAATGTGAAATTATTTTTAATAAATGGCAGAAATTGATTTATCGATCTAAGTAAAAATTTTATTCACTTTTTACAAGTTTCTGTGTTTTTTTGAATTTTCAAAAACCAAGCTCTTAAAAAATATGTAAGCAGGTTATTAAGCTCAATACAAGGCAGACTAAGTATTAAGTCTAAATTAATTACATATATTACAAACATAATAATAAAATAAAATAAAGTACATTAATTCTAAACAATCAGTATAATAAAAGTTAACAAAAAAATAACAGCCTTGAATCAGTTGTAAGGATGGTTTTCAGGAAGTGTTTTAAGAAATAGGGCAAAAGATCTAAGACGGCGCTGATTTGTTTGATCTTCTGGAGAAGAAAAGGACAGCTGATGCAAAAATTTAATAAGTAATGAATTAACAAAATGTTAGTTTGTTACGCGAGTTATGTTACCATCCGGTCACATAATTGTACCCATATATATAACTCCAATTCTAAGATAAATTCTGAACTATCGCATTTCGCGATTCATCAAAATATAGCTTGTCTGGAGTTTGCTCCCACACAAACTATATTTTGCTGATGATACGAAATGACCATTCATTTCAATATTAATAAAGAGAGACATTTTTCAGTCTCAATCTACCAACCGAACAACACAGTGTTTTTATTTCATTTATCCGAAAGATACAAAGTACCTAAGGGAAAGATACAAAGTATCTAAGTCGCGCGCGGGTATAAAAAGCTTGTAAGCCTAAAAGTTTAATACGTTCTAAATAGAGTAAAAGGTTGAAAGGATCATCCCAACCCTGAGCACATAAGGCGAACCGTGTGAATATTAGCTGGACGGCTTCATTTCGTTTAATGTGGACTTGATAATAGGGAGACTAGACCTCAAATGAATATTCGAGAAGTGTCCCAACGAAAATCATATAAAAGGATTTAATGACATCAGGATCGAAATCATAGTACGAACTTGATATTTTAGCTTCTATAAGGCCTTGGAAAATCAATTTAGATTCAATAATATCTTACCGAAACATTGATCTCACTAAAATGTAAGCTTCTTCAAGTTTTCGGTAAGGTCCTATCGAAGCTGAACTGATTTAGCGAAGTCTTATCGAAACTGAAATCTTAGTTGGGGTCCCTCTTTTAATCACATACCTCAATCCTAATTGTAATTCGAGACTGAAAATGTTAAGAATAAGATTTTTTATTGCACAATGTATATTGTTTAATAGATGCTGAACTTGATAATTGTAATAATTTACTCCATTCTCTAGGGGATGTTTCGCATATCACAAGCAGGTAATGTTCAATAAAATCGCTTACACGCGCTAACTATAAACATAACTGTAAGCAAAATCGAGACGAAGACTGTGTCATGGAATTCTATAAGCTGTAACTAAACAGAAGACAATGGCTGCATTTAGTTCTAGTGTTAAAGAAGGTACACGCCCATAACTATGTTCGTATAAATCTATTACAAGCTCATTTACGTCTTTTGAATTTGCCTTTCCAAATTTACTCAGCACGCCCTATCCTCCTCCCCCTCCTCCAGAAAATACGTCAAACATAAGCAACTCACATTCAGGGTTACCTCTGAAAAAATTTCAAAGGAGTCCAAAAAGAGAGTCCTGGCTAAAATAAGGAATCCCTTATAAACTATAAGAAAAAACATATTCTTGCGCGTGGTTAGTACTAAGATGGGGGACCGTCGGAAACCAACCACGTGCTGTTGACATGTGTTTCTTCTGTTGTGTGTTCTTCCTTTCTCTGTCTCTCTTTGTTGTATTAATGTATGTGATGTTTAAGCCAATGGTCTTCGTTGCCAGTGCTTCAGTGTCTCTACTTCGTAGATTTATCTACGGAGTAGTATAATATGTAATGTAATGTAATATTCTATCAACAAATATATTCTTATTATTTTGTAAACATAACACAACAATATTATATTTCAAAAGAAATAAACGTTATAACCTAAAACAATTCAGTCCTTTTGATAATGATAAAACAAATTAACAAAGTAAGTTATTGAAAGAAAATCACAAAGGACTGAATTCAGAGGAGCGAGCTAATGCAGACGAATAGTTTTCAACGAAGATTTAATATATATTAACAAAATTATTTTAATTGTTAAAAAGTGTCCGGATTTTTTAAAAGGAGTCAATTTTCGACTATTTTACGAAAGTGGTTTCCTGGACCCATGTTCTGTAACTCAGACGATAACTTTTCATCACTTACCGCCTGCGAAAAACTGGACTTGTAAGTTGAGCCGATACCTTAAATTTTTAATTTGTTTGACTCGAATTTTCCAATGCAAGGTGATAAATTGAAGTTTCATTTTGACATCTTAAAACCAACTATCTAACTATCGACTATTTTTATCGATTCGAAAGTTATAGAATATGGGTGCTCGAGTTCAGAAATTAAAAAGGACCCAAAATGTCGCAAATGAGTCCCAAAGGTAACTCTGCTCACATTTCACTTCCTTCTCAATTGCAGGTATTTTTTTAGCAAACGTGGTCTTTTGAAATAGTCAGCAGAATTCAATCAATTTTCACGAAATAATCGTCAAGCCAACGAATACTAATCAACGTCGGACTTCGGTAAAATATAGAGATTCGTGTGGAATACAGCGGACATTTGAGTGATGATAATATTCCATTCAATATGACAGGATCCATATAATGTATTATGTTTTTTTTATAATTTAATTTCGCTAGGATAAAATGAATGATCCTATGTAGAAATGTGGAATTCAATTCAATTCATTCCCAGAAGTCCATCGGCATAATATGCATATATGTACTAGTATATTTTTTTATATTTATTTCAATATTATAGACATATACATATTCTTGCGTGTAAAACGTTCAATATTATGTGCCTCTTTTTAAATATTTATTTGTTTGATAGATTGTTTCGAATATTTCACGTATATATGATTGATTTGTATCTCAATATTGGTATGAGTCTTTTAGTGTGTTGAATTATTGAAATTCAAATAAATAAGCGAAATATTATTAAAACAAACAAACTTTCTGATGAAATACTCTGAGAAAAAACATACGTTATGTATACATAGTTGGTGATGGTGAAAAATAAATAATGTTCTTCGGAAAAGTTTTCGATGAGTGTATGGGGCTTCCGATGGTATCATATCAATCACTGAACTTTTAGTCATTTTTTCAGGATATTTAGCTATTTCGGAAACTCCCAAGATAATTAGCAGATCTTATCAGGGTGTTTCTTGTGGGAAGTAAAAAGTTGGTCTTCATAATAATACTAAGTAGCTATATCTAAGGTAGCTAATTATGTTATCGAAATAAGACCAGAAAGCTTCTTTTGAAATTTAAATATGGAAGAATAAAATGTTGGCGACTTTGATAAAGTTAATGAAAAGCGAATAAGAAGAACTGAGTAATATTTCTCAGTTTTCAAAGTCAGCAAATTTGGTGGTAGAATAGTAACCCTTTTATCAAAATATTAACGAAATATATTTTCCTTTTATTTATAACTGACATTATATTTAGATCTTTAGAATGGGTTATCGATTTTGCGGTTTCAAAAGTAAACGTAAATTAAACAATAAAATATTTTTTTTATTATAAAGTTTGCACGTTGAAATTATGTGTGAAACACTACATCATTTAAATGACCACTACGCGAATGTTTGCAAGCATCGATTCTATTGAGGTAATTTTCGACCACTTTTTGACACATATTGGGCGGTATCTCAGTCATCACTTGACGAATGTTGGTTTTCAAGTGCTCAAGAGTTAAAAATGTATCTGCATAAGCACGGTCTTTCGCGTAGCCATACAAAAAAAATCCAGCGGTGTCAAATCGCATGATCTTGGTGGACATTTGGTATCGCCACGACGAGAAATTACGCGGCCAGGAAATATCTCTTGTAATAAGGCCATATTCACTTGAGTTGTGTGGCATGTGGCACCGTCTTGTTGAAACCACATATTCTCTAAGTCGTATTCTTCAATACCAGGCAAAAAAAGTCGGTTATCATATGACCATAATGCTCCGAATTGACGGTAACAGTCGTTCCATCGTCGTTTTCGAAGAAGTAAGGTCCAATCACACGTACGGACCAAAGAGCGCCCCAAACAGTGACTTTTTGTGGATGTAATGGCCTCTGTTCAATTACTTGGGATTCTAAGAGCCCCAGATACGACAATTTTGTCTACTAACATACCCACCGAGTGAGCAATGTGCTTCGACGCCGAAGAAAATTTTGTTCGAAAAATCGCCGTCCACCGCCTGTTGTTCAAGCACCCATTCGACGTATCTACGACGTTGTGAATGGTCAGCTGGCTGTTGTGTGAGCTGGACTTTATATGGATGTAGGTGTAGATCCAAATGCAAATACGCCATAATGTGCCGTAAGACAGTCCTAATTCCTGAGAACGACGACGAATCGACACAATCGGGTCTGCGGCAACACTTTCACTTACAGCAGCGATACTTTCAGTGGTACGAGCGAAACGATGATGCATACTCCTTACAGTGTCCGTGACCAATCCAGTCTCTTCACATTTCTTCACAATTTTGTCAATTGCTTGCGTAGTTGGACGATTATGTAAACCATAATCTCCTCTTAAGACACGATATGTGGCTGTGACCAAATCACAATTTTTGTAGAAGGTTTAAACAATTTGTATGCGTTGTGCGACAGTTAGGCGATCCATTTTTGTAAATGTCAGACTTTCAAATGAAAAAAAAATTGGTTTAACAACTAAGTTTAACAGATGTCGAATTCCAGCCCTATAAAGCGCTAATTGGATAACCCTTCATATAAAAAAATGTTGTCAAAAACGTATGACGCTAATGATCTCAGTCATCATTGAAAAATATGGTCGAGAAAAAGGTTTTAAGCTATCATGTGCTTTTGTGTATTGGTTTTCGAATTATGTCTGTTTTTGTGAGATATAAAAAATTTAAAATACTTACCAAAATTGTTAAATCTCATGAACTAATACACATAAACATAAGCAATAAACATAAACATAAACAAATATACACATAAAAAAAATGTTGTCAAAAACGATTTCGCTTTTGTTAGTTCATCCGGTGTATTTCTTTGACATAAACTACTTTGCGTTTGTTCAATACACATCGTTTGACCGCTGAGTGAAAACTCGTTTTTGTGTTGCGTAAAAAATTAAAACGATTTCTAAATAATAAGCTTACACTGATTCCGATCTAACCTTGGACGACGTAGACGTCTTGTTATAATTAATCAGAATGTCAGTGATAATCAAACGCAAGAGGTACGTGCAGAGGAAATAAATGGAGACGTGCCTATATTGCACAGCTTCAAATTGCACCACAAATTCGACAAAAAGTTATTAGAATAAAAAAAGTGGTAAAAACGTAGACTTCAATTGCGCCGCTTTTCGCAATCACATTTACTTGCTCGATGCTAACGGTGGGAGATGCAAGACATTCGTCATTTAGTTGATTCTATCAACAATGCGACTAAGATCTCTTTCGTTGCATGTTGCATCCTATGGCATCTATGGCATTGCCGCCACACTGCTTGAAGGCGGCCGAACTGCACATTCTACCTTGAATCTGGCGATGAATTTTCTCACGGTTGACAAGCCATAATAATGTGCACAATGACCAAAGAATTCGGCGACAGCAAAATTGATGCGAAAATGTAAAATCATCATTTGGGATGAATGCACGATGACGCATAAACGAGCCTTGGAGGCAGTTAACCTAATAATGAAGGCGACAGCGAAATCTACTGCTGCCGATGAATTTAATACATGCTTGAAATCGTCTTGTTTGTGGCATTGCAGATCGACGCATCGGCTGCTGAATTCTCAAGACAATTGCTGGCTCTAGTTAATGGCCAAATCTATGTTGATGTGTCGACTAGATTGATATCATTCCCCGCAAGTTTTTGCGAGTTAACAACGTCGAAGGAGAAACACATCACCAAAGTAAAGTGTTCCCCGGGATTGCAAAAAATTATAAAAATATCGATTGGGTTTCAGAATGGGCAAAACTTGCAGCGAAAAAAAAGGATGTCGTCGATAGCTTGGTAAACGGACTTTGTTGTTTGTTTTTGCGCCAGAAAACAAATATAAAAACATTGCTTATCATATAATTCCCTCCTTAATTTTAATGCATTCAAATAAATAACATTGAAATTTGAAGTATCTGTGTTTTATTATAGCTCTGCAGTTCATTTGAAGACGTTAAATTGGGGCGAGACGAAGTTCGCTTAGCCCGCTAGTTGTATAATATAATACTTTAGGTATTACAAAATTACCCTAAATTAGCTTTAGAAATACTTTTAAGAAGTTCTTCTATCAGTTTGTTAACTACAAATACAAATCCGGAGTGTACCTTATCTTTCTGTTTTTTTTTTAATAACCACATCAGAGAAACACAAAGTATCAATAATTTTGTTCCCAATTCTTCAAGAAATCCTTTTCTGATAATTCTTCCGTTTCTGTATTTGCTGATTATTATTTAGCGAACTTCTCCTCTCGTACTTTTCTCCCTTACACTTAGAATTTCTTCCTGGTCCCGATGAACTTCCTGCTATTTTTCTTATGACAATTTAAGGTGTCTATATCCCTTGCTTTTTATTGTCACAAATTATTAGGATTGAAGTAGTTATCGATCATTTAAAGCCATTTCTTCGTCGCACAATCGACTGATTCGACTTACATCATTTCTTTACAAGGTTATGGAAACACTGATAAATTATAAGCTCAAGAAATATCATGAAGAACAAAAGATCATCAACGACAGGCAGTATAGGGATTTCGTAACAATATACCGACTGGTGAATGGTGATCAGATGGTAAATCTCACCAAATAATGACAAAAATATTAACATCGTTTTCGAGAAAGTAAAATTATTGCGCCTTATATTTGAAGGGACTTGATATAGAGCCTGACACCTATCTCTTGTTTTGAAATAGCGTGATTTTCGTTACGATGAGTATCTTGTTTGATGGATTAAAAACTACATTTCGGATCGTTCAATTCAAGTAACATTGGACGGCTTAAAGTCTGAAAGGCTCATGATAAATTCTGGTGTTCCTCAGGGTTACAATTGGTTGCC
The DNA here is from genome assembly GCA_910595825.1 of Philhelius pedissequus. Taxonomy (NCBI): domain Eukaryota; kingdom Metazoa; phylum Arthropoda; class Insecta; order Diptera; family Syrphidae; genus Philhelius; species Philhelius pedissequus. Next base: position 55,400,373 of record OU343160.1, read on the forward strand.
GATTCTGTTCTTAATCTCTATTAGTGATCTATTCTCTGTCGCTGTGACTTTTAATCTATTACATTTTTAAGATGATAATACTCTAAGCTTTTCATTTTGGTTTTCTGATCAGCATTGTAAATATAATCGGTAATTGAAAACCGCATAGAATTTAGTGTTTTGAAAAAGCAATGGTGTTTAGCATCATTAAAGCGAAACTAGCTCCACATATTTGACTGTCCAATATCAATGTGTGGTATATTGCATCGAAGACACCTAACCGAATCATTAAATTTAAATCTTTAACTCTACTTAAGTTACCCAGAGTGAGTAACATATATAGTTACGCGTAACCAACTGAAATTAGTTATGTCTTATTTTCACGTAACTTATGTAACTTATACAACCAATAAACCTACATTTTTTTAACGGTTCAAAGGATGATCGATTTCTCAAGGGCGTATGTATTATCGCCCATTTTGTAAAGGTTCGCTCAATTTCGGCGAATGAAGTGGGAATTTTTAGCAATTTCAGAGAAAGGTTTGTAAGATTAGAAGCATTAGAATCTACTGTTTTCTAAAACAAAAATGGAATCGTGGCATTTTTTCTTATAATGTTTTAAAAATGACATCTTTTGATTTCCAAACTGATCCTGATTCATTAAGCACATACGAATTTAACATTTAAGAAAAAAGATAATAATTTCAAAAAGATAATTGCTATTTAATTTGTCATTATAAACAACTAAATATTTGTTTTGACAATCTCGATTAACTCCATTATAAGTGTTTTTGGAACTTATTATAGGAATCTGGCAAAAACTTCCTATATAGACTAAAATCATAAATAACTATGTATTTAAATGAAATTACATATTTGTGGGCTTAAATTTACATATGAGTGTTTTGCAATTTTTTGTGGCAAATTTTCCACAACACCTTCAACCTTGCAGTTTTAGAGCATCTTGGAAGTATAAGGCCCAGATGGTCGTACGTTGAATGAAGTGGACTTAAGCTACCCAAGAAACATTTTTAGCTGTATGAAAGCATTTATAGTCCTTCAAGAGCTAAATCTTAAAGCTGTTTATTTAGCAAGGGGCTATATATGTAGACTTAGAGCAAAAATCTAGCTTCCATGTAGCTAATTCATTAAGTTTGAGAGTTCCTTTTTGCTCTTATTCAGTCTGTTATCAGTGGCAAAAGTGACTTGAAGCATGGGTTTGAAACTATTAAAACATAACTTTTGATAGATTGTTGTTTGAATTAGGTTGTGTAGTACAAAGAGAAAAAATATGAATATTCTAATACTATTAAAGAATAATTTAATCGTTTCATAGTATGTAAAATAAAAAATTACGAAAATGACAATAACCATATTAAAAAATATCTTTATGAAAATAAATAAGAAAAGAAATTAAGATTTTCGATTGTATGATAGTGAATTTCAAGTGCGCATTTAATATTTTCAGAAATGTAGTGACGTTACTTCGTTAAATTACAGCGCGCCCACATAATTCTGTGTATTAGGTCATCAATAATAATAATAATTTAAAAAAATAGTTAGATAGTAAAAATATTTAAAAATTAATTTTCCAGAGGTGAAATAAAATTATTTTTGAAAGATGATACTAATTTCGTGTTTTCTTTAACTACACTCCGAAGATGATTCTTTTTTAAAATGAAAAAAAGAGAAAAGAATAATTGCATTAATTTTATATCTCGTCGCCATTTTAATTGTCAGGCAAGACGTTTCTTCCAATTAAGCTACAATACTATCTGTTCTGGAGCTGCAATATTAATTACTGGTGATATAGAACTCTTAAAATTCATTGTACATTTTCTAGAGCTAGTTCCAACAAGATGGCATTGTGGTCTTTTTAACTTCATGTTATTGTTATAAGATAGGGTGCTTCAGAAATTAAAAGTCAAGGAAAGCAAATAATAAAACAAATGTAGTTTATAAGAAGGAATTTTTTTAAAAGAATATTTCCTGAAGATAAAGATATGAGTTTCAAAACTTTTTTTTAATAAAGGTTCTCGATTCACTGTGATATAGAAAAAGGTATCCTTAATGTGTAACCTTATCTATATCTTCTCTAAGGGAATTAAAGTAGGATTATTTTTTTGTGTGTACACGATTAGAATTAAAACCCTGAAAAAGTTTTTTTTTTTTTAAATATTATGAAAAAAACCTATATATTTATGTACCTACATTACTAAATCAAATTTCTTCCGCATTGTTAAACAGAGTTTCAATCTGAACATGGCTAAATTACACTAAGAATTAAATATTACATATATTAATTTATTTTTTATTTAAAATAATAATTTTTTTTTCTTGATAAAATAAATATTTTGTGTTTATTTTGGGCAAGACCCTATTATAATATGGGTTCCTGAGTAGAATGTGTCAAGATATTAATACTCAGCTCTACAGCCGATTTGAAGTTGGTCTTTTAATGCTATATTTTGACATTTCGAATTGCGCATGCGTTAGTATTTTACTTCTAAAGCTAAAGCTACTGTTTCGAGCTCTTATCGCGTCTGTAATTGCATTTATGTATTTGAAAGCTGTACAACGGCCCTTTAGATAAGGGAATTTCAAGATCGCATAAAATATATTATGGAGCTAGTTTGAATAACTAAACGTTGAATGAGCTGACAGTGCTGTAAGCGTGATTTAAAATAAAAATACATTGACAAATACAAAGCCATAGCTTTCGATTTCACTTGTTTGGAGGTACTGAAGAAAGGATTTGTATCTCATAGCTGTGACGATGTTACTTGGGTTCAATACTAACGCTTTCTTTTGTAAATTGGTTCAGACGTTTATAGATTTTATTAAGAATTTAGAAATCAAAAGCCGCGACTTGTTGCTTCCAATCATATACCGATGTAAATATTTCCGTAAAGAAAATATTAAAAACGTGAATGCGTTACAATTGTTACATTAAAATTTAAAATGTGTAATACTCGCGTAAATTACTAACACTGATAGTGTACAGGGCCGCACCCACCATATTTGCAGGATGTGCAAATGCACTGGGCGCCAGGATTTGGGGGCGCATTATCAAACCATAATATAAGAAACAATTATGGATACACATACTTTCATTCTTCAAATTTAAGTTCGTCTAACCAGCTACCCTTTCCTATGTATTTCTAAAAGTTATTTGAACGCAATAATTATCTTCCAATAATTTAAATTAAGTCTTTTCATCTGCTCACACGAAAGACCATTCATATAATTACACGAGAAACAACATAGTGCGAATAGAGTAAAAATAAAAAAATCCCATCAATATTACATCGGTGCAGGCTTGCAAGGTAAATTCCAAGGCAGTGCAAGATTAATTTTTTGCAACAGCACTCAAAAATGTTCATAGGATAAAACCTCAAAGTAATAAACTCATTCAACAATTGCTTTGGAACCATTTGAGTGAAACGTGCAAATTTTAATTCTGCACGTATGGGATATTCGACTCAGAATTTATTTGAATGGAATATTGTCAGTTTAATACGTCATGTTCGATGCCAGAGAAGAAACAAAACACAAGAAAAAGAATTCTTTATAGATGTTTGGATTTGGATGAATAGGGAAATAAAATGCACGACTGGATCGTACCATTGTATTTATATCTATAATGGAATATATATACAATGGATCGTACGAACTTGCGCTTGTATCTATTAAGAACAACTTTAATGTATTTAACCATTGATGGACTATGTTAGTAGGTAGGTAATTTGGTTATTCTAGTATGTAGATTAGATTCTTGGTATAATGAATAATTGTGGAATAGATGATTCAAGGAATAGTTACATAGGTACCTACCAACAAATTCACATTTAAATCTAGATTATGGATATTCCAAATATGTAAATATGTACATATAATAATGAAAATAAAGGATAGGTGGGTAGTTATGCATATAACTTTATAATGTAGGTGTAATATGCATACATAAGATTCATGTGATTTTTAAAGATATGTTTATATACATAAATATGAGGGCCTACATTGTATGTAGTATTCAGTGATGTACGCAAAAATTCGTACAAGTGAAATATAATAAGGTAGAAATAAATGGATAATACACATAATTAAAGGGGTTTATATTGCTTAGTTTTTTTTTGGTTTGAGGGAAAACAAAGATGCCATTTGAATTCCTGGATAAATGGGAATATATCAATAAAAAAAAATCACAAATCGTTTTAGCGGTTTCTTAAAAAATTGTTTTTTTATGTATACAATTTTAAAAACATTTTTTGAAAAAAAAATTGATATTTTTAATACACATATTAAGTTCAAATTTTTTTAACGTTAAATTTTTTTCAGTGACTGGTTTTTGAAAAATAGATTTTTGAAAACAAAATTTGTATTTATTTTTTAAAAATCGAATTTTTTTTTCAAAACTTGAGTATGCAGTTTTATTAATACTTTAAGGGAGCATTTGCGTAGACAAAATTATTTGAACCGGTTCACCCAATTGTGAGAAAGGCGAAAATATATAAAGTGGTTCTATGGGAAGTATCGTTAGTAAGTACGCAAACTAAAATATTTTCATACTTCAAAGTGTACTGTAATAATTTAAGAACATACGCATTTTTTTTATAAAAATTCTTGGAACCGTTTTTGAGAAAAAAATTGTTTCTTAACGATTTTTAACATATGTATGGGAGGTACTGTTGTTGTTTACTTTAGGCAAATAGTATTTTTTACCTATACAAGATAATATTCAAAAACTACCAATAACAAAGTTTCGAACAAAAATATATTAAGTCGTTTTCGAAATTTTTTCAAGATTTTTTAACCTTACTAGGAGCTTCTGCATACAAAATTACAAGAAAATCAAATTAACAGTTTTCCAGAAAATCGAAAACAAAAAAATGGTACCAAAAATAACAATTTTTGTCAAAAAAAAATTATCACAATGTACCACCCTTTCCCTTCATTAATGAACTGATTTGATTTTTATAAAAATCATTGGCACCGGTTTTGAGAATGATAAGGTTTTTGTTGTTGGCCCAAAAAAAATGTATGGGAGCTACTGTTATGTACCATTGTTATATATGTACCAAGTTTGAAGCAAATCCATCGAACCGTTTAGGCTGCCGACTCGAGGACAGACAGACAGAAAGAATTGGGGGACCCACTTTTTGATGTTCTCTATAATCGTAATGTCATGTTTGATTGTTCGAATTTTTTTTTTACGAATGCATAACTTTATTAAAATTTAATAAGAAACGGCTTAAGAATCGTTTTATTTTACTTTTTGGAGGGATAACTTCTTATGGGAAGATAAACCGATTCGTTGCGCAACGCGTTACGGTGTCAGTCTGTCTGGCTTCCCTTTCTCGCACGCATACGGAGAACTTTTGGAATTAATCAAATTAACGAAGAACTTTTGAAGATTTTTTCAAGTTAAACAATTTCACTATTAAATAGTTCAACTTAAATTAATTTAAGTTATTAATCTGTTGGGCGCTGCGGCCGGCGCGGCTTTCCGAGACGCACATGTTTTTTTTTATCTATTTCCCTCAAATATTTCAGGGATAATAAAATAACAATCTATTGCAATTTTGTATTTACAACTTCCAGAAAATGTCTGTCCTCTTTAAAGTTTTTTTCTTGTGTACTTCTAGCTTGTATATATTGTATGTACTCGTATAATGCCAATATTACTTATTCCGTTTAATCCCAATATGTCAATTAGGTGCCAATCAATTTCTTAATATTTTCCAAAGTTTATACCTTACCACATCACATATACTATACTCACTATAGACATATATAGTTATATACAATATAATAATAGTAGAACATTAAAATGAGAAATAATGTTATGAATAAATGATTGATGGATGCTTGTTTGTGCTTCTGCTTATTTGTATTTCACAATAACAACGAATTTCAATTATTTTAAAATACATCATAATTTACGTTTGATGTACATATTTTGAAATGAATATAATGTATCTATACAACTTTCTATGGGCATTGTATTCGTACAATATAAAAGTATACAACAATCTTAAGTTGTTGTTTTTTTGTTTGTAATAAGTCGGGACTGGTATGGGTATGCATGACTTTCAATTCAAGCCCATTCCTTTATGGTAACAAATGTGGTATGGTGGAACCTACGAAGAATCAGAAGTGGGATTTTGTTAAAGTGAACATAATCGATCAACCATTTAAATGTACAGCGGATCGCAGATTATTTGATAAAGTTTCTGCTTTAAAACTTTTATGGAACTTTGGATGGAATTATTTTTTTCAAGATGTGATACAGAATTTTGTCATTATAACCATCAAATTCTATATTTTCAATGCCAGTAATAATTTCTAAACACTGTGAGTACTCAATAGACTCAATATGAAAATTGAATTCTTGAAGTAATTTGACATTATTTCCTGAGTGGATGCAAAAGATATCAAGCCGATTGAAAATATATTAAAGATATAAATCTCCGGACATTAAGGCCTTGTCCACTCCACTGAGGAAAACCAAAATAAATTTAAGGAAGCTATAGAAAAAGTTGTGGCATTTATATACAGTAAATCAATTGCATGGCATTAAATTTAATTTAAAATAAAATACTGCACTGTCCTAATAGTATAGCAAATTTTTGGTTACGACATACTACTTTGTTCTTACTGCTTATCGTCAATGACAACCCTTTCGACAGCTCATCTTTATACAATAAAGAAAATAAGTCCTCTCCAAAACTAACGGGTCCGCCATCTAACGTTTTTTTTTTGAACTAGTGCCTATTTCGTGAATGGTAACACTTAGCTCATGTCTGATTTGACAGATAATTAGTTTTATCCTTCCGCTGAACGAATATGGTTGTGTATACGCTTGAACAACGCTGGGAAATATTGCGCCATTTGAAAATCATGGTAATGTTGCAGAATGTGTGCGAAAATTGCGTACGTATTTTGGAAGAAGAGAAGCACCGTCAGCTCCGTATGTTCGTTACCTTGTGAAAAAAGTGAAAGAAACTGGCATCCTCATCGATAAACCAAAGCGTGAAAAGCCAAAAACAATTCGTTCACCCGAGAATATTGCTGCTGTAGCAGAAAGTGTGCGTGAAGCGCCATCAACATCAATTCACCGTCCTTCTCAACAATTGAACATTTCGAAGACATCATTGAGACGAATTTTGCATAAAGACCTTGGTACTACACCATACAAAGTCCAATTGGTCCAGGAGTTGAAGCCAACTGACCATCCAATGCGTTTTCGTTTCGCTAATTGGGCCTGCGATCGACTTAGAGAAGATGCCGATTTTGCCAAAAAAATCATCTTTTCAGATGAAGCTCATTTTGATTTTGGCGGGTATGTAAACAAGCAAAATTGTCGCATTTGGGGCACAGAAAACCCGCACGCATACATTGAAAAGCCGATACACCCAAAACGAGTCACTGTTTGGTGCAGATTTTGGTCCAGATGCATAATTGGGCCATTTTTCTTCGAAAATAAGCAAGGAGCGGCCGTTACAGTCAATGGCGATCGTTATCGGGCCATGCTGAACGAATTTTTGTTCACAAAAATTGAAGAGGAGGATATTGGCAATATTTGGTTTAAACAGGACGGCGCTACGTGCCACACAGCCGAAGCTACACTCGATGTTTTGCGTCCTGTTTTTGAAGATCGCATTATCAGCCGCAGAGCTGATTTCGTTTGGCCACCTCGGAGCTGCGATTTGACACCGTTGGACTATTATTTGTGGGGTGCCGTAAAAGATAAGTGTTACGCCGACAAGCCAGAGACAATTGACGCTTTAAAGTCCAATTTTCGTGAAGCCATTGGTGAAATACAGCTGCACACAATCGATAATGTGCTTAAAAATTGGACCGATCGTGTAGGCTACTGCATGGCCAGTCGAGGCAGCCATTTGAATGAAATTATTTTCCATTATTAACCGGAAGGATTGTACTTTCAAATAAAAAAAGAAATTTGAGAAAATATTCAGTAGTTTTTTTTAATAGCATTTCTAAAAAAAAGTTATTTGGCGGACCCTTTATATTTTGGAGTTGATATATTTCATGGAACCGGTTAGTCCCAAGATAAATGCTGGTATGCCGCAAGTCTCCGATTTGTCCCCGAGCTTATATCTCATTTCCATTAATGATATATTAGTTTGGACTTTTTTACCCAACATATTTTCTTTTGAATTTTTTTGTAAGTGTTAAATATAAAATGACATTTCAAAATCATATACTTCATTTTGTTGATTGAAGGCTTTGGGAGTCTTAAACTAATGGGGTTTTCGTTTGGTAAATTTATATTTTGATCTAAAAATTGATTTTTTTCGTAACGATTCGAATACGTTTTCAGGTTGATTTTTATTATCATATCATTGGTGTATATTTGTGTCTTTGAACCAGCTATCGGTATCAGCTATCTTGTCAAACTGATGGCTGTCAATTACAATGCATAGTGTTGTTAGTAAAAGAGGGATATATCTGCCGAAAAATCCAGATCTGCAAAATTGATTTAAAATCAAAAAATTATTCAATTTATTTGGCCAATCGAAGGCAAAAATTGTCAAAATCAGTTTTTTGACAGATCTAAATCAAAAATAAATTGATTTGTGGTACCAAACGATAACCACATAAGTATTCTGAGTGCTTTAAAAAACTATTTCTAATTCAAACAAAATTTTCTTAAAAACTTCATATATTATGTAGAACCCTTTCAATATTTTTTGAAAAATTAATTTTTTTTTACGAATCCTAATTTGAAACAATTTTTTTCTTTCATAATTCTATGTCAGCTAAAACATATTTGAATTTCATGAACATCGGTCCTCAAAATTTGATAATTGGCTCAGCAATTTTAGTCAATAGCTTTCGGCAAGTTAAATATGGCTCAACGTTGCGTTGGTTAAGATTTAGACCCGTGGTTTAAAATCACTGATTTAGTGAATTCAGCTCAACGATTTTATGTCATCGAGTTAATCTCGCGGGATTTACGAAAATAATATTGAAATAATTTTCAATTATTTAGTCTATTAATTTAACGTAACGTAACATGATGACATGAAATAATACCAACGACAAAGTCTCTTCACAATCACGTCACGTTTTCTTATGGTATCCATTCTGTTAAAAAAATTCGTCAATAAGCAATTATGCGTGGCAATGCTTTTTTGGATTTGTCGGCAGACATAGGATTCTTTGTATAAGGCTATGTTTGTCAAAATGTCACTTTTGTTTATTTTTTGTTCTTTTTTTTATATACTAGGAAATTTTAAGCAAATTTTAAAAACTAAAAAGTGTTTTTAGAACAAAGTGGATTTAAATAAAATAAAATTGTAAAAAAGATTTGTTGGTGTTGTTTTTTTTTTTTTGGAAACGAAAATGCCTTTGGTTCTGGTTGTTCTTCGTTGGATTTCATTAAAAATAAAATGCACGGCTTGATCGTACTTATTTGCTCTTATATTCGATCAGATAGTATGCACATACACAAGATTTTTAGTAGAAACAGCAAAATATATTTTTAAATTCGGTTACTCACTTAATTTTTTATAAGCACAAATTCTTCAATTTCTTTTATAAAACAAATATACATTGGTATTATAATTATAATTATTTAGCAATTTAAAATTTAGGAAATAAAATTTAAAAAAATCGTCCACCCGCTTTCGAAATAAAGAATTTTCCGAAAAAAAATCCAAAATTCGAAAAATTTGGTATGCAGTATTATAAAAAACTTCACGAACATTCTATGTGCAAATTTTATCGAAATCCGTGGATCCAGTTATGAGAAAATCGAAAATAAAAAAAAAGGCTGTATGGCAGTAGGTAACATAAATAACAAAATTTTTTAAAAAATAAAACAAACGACTGGATCGCACATACTTGCTCTTATATTCGATTCTTAATAGAAACGCCTTAGAATACTTTTAAAGTTGTTTACCACTTAATTTTTTATGTTAAAAATTCTAAATTTTGTTATAAGTATGTAGAAAAATCGTCCACCCGTTTTCGAAATATTGGATTTAAAAAAAAAATGTTTAAATCCAAAAAAAAAAAAACAATTTTTCGAAAATTTTTAAATGCAGTAGTATTTCGAATTCAAAGGACCTCCTGTATAAAATTTTGTATCGAAATCCGTTAAGTCGCTTATGAGAAAGTCGAAAATAATTAAAATGGTTGTGTGGCAGGTACCGTTAATAACACAAAATGTAAATAAAACGTTTTGCCAAAGTGTAGAGGATAGCTAAAATATAGACAGTATACACACTTTTATTATTAAAATCGTTACAGCCGTTTTCGAAATAATTTAGATGGTAGAAAAATTTGTATGGAAAGCACTGTAACTGTAACTTAAAAGGCTTAGATACCAAGTTTGAATAAAAGCGCTTCAGCCGCTTAGGCTGCAGATCATTGTACAGACAGAAAGACAGACGTAATCGCGGGACAAACTTTTTTCGGTGTTCTCTATTATCGTAATGTCAAGTTTGATTAAAGTATCGAGTTAAATTTTTCTCCCAAAATCAATAGTAAAAAACTGCTCTCTTGTGGTTTTTAATGAAAATATATATTTAAATTTAGTGTCGTTTAGTATTTGTGTTTTTAGTTGCAAAAATGACGGATTTATTCTTTTTTTTTAATATTGTTTGGTGTACAAATTTTGTGAGAGATAATTAATATATGTCGGGTTTTGACAGAAAAACTGTCGGTTTCACATGTCGCTGATAGCTTCATATAAAATACTTATCCCAACGCTGAAAATTCAAATTTCAGGCAAATTCCCCAAACTGTTTATAAGAAATCGAATCGAAAAATTGATTTCTTTAATTAAAAATACATTTTTTTTTTGAAAAATGTAAAAAAACGATAATATGGAAAATTACGTTCTATGGGAAGTAATTTGACTAATTAAACAAAATCTGTTTATTTTTTATCAAAATTCTTAAGTCAGTTTCTGAGAAAAAAATTCTTAAATGGTTTTCAACATCTGTATTGAGGTATCGTTTTTCTCCTGTTTTTTTGGGAACATGATTATTACTTTAAATACAGTTTCAAAAAAATGCATCGAACCAATTTCAAATAAAAATTAATGTTTCTAAAATATTGCTTGGAATACTATTTTAAGCTTGTTGGAAGCGAATACATAAGAGAATTTAAAAAAAAAAATCAACAGAACCTTTTTCCTGAAAAAGACGAATCACAATCGGTATAGCTAAATGTTAAAAAAAAACTTTAAAACATAAGTTTAGGTATACATACGTGTATACATTTGTGCACATAACTGTATATCAGGATTGAATATTTTATGTAGGTCACACCAACCACTATTAACTGTAAATTATTTATATAAAGACTAGCCTTATCCTTAAAAATGAAAATCACTCATACACAAATAAAACAAAGAGGTTAAAATCGGAAATAAGGTCACGTTTCTATCCATCACTTCTTTATGTGCATGCATTATGTTCCCAACATGCAGAAGTCGTAATGTACATTGTACTCGCACATATTTTTATAAATAGGTCTTGATGGGTTGGGGCCAGACCTCCAAAAAAAGTTTTATACTAATTTTATTTATTAATTTCGTGTAAGTTGATGGCGTTCATAATGGTTCCTGATACGACAAACATACTGTATTTTTCCCACCTTTTTATCCATACACAGATATATTTACTCCTCGTTAAATTTACATGGACTTGCTTGGCATAGATGATATGTTATTATTATTAATACTTTTAGTAAGAAAAAAAAAAAAGATGAACGAAAGGAGTCCTTTGGCATGGTTTCTTTTCGATAAATAAGATCCCGTGACTGACATTATTCACTTGAAATCATTTAAGAACTAAACAGAAACATGAAAATTATACTAACAGACATACACGTTGTGCTAATCAGAAATACACAAAAAATACACAATCGTGAATTTCCGTAAAATATTAAAAAAAAAACAATATTTTCGAACAGGGCCGTATCTTAGTAAAAGGGACAACAAGGAGCGTAGAATGAAATGCACGATTGGATCGCACGAACTTGCTCTTGTAGCTAACAACTTTAATGTAGCTAACCATTGAGGTTTAGTTAGTTAGGTGTAGTTATCTTATGCAGGTTTAAAGCCTATGTAGGTAAGATTACCTTGATTCTTAGTACAATAATTTTTCGAAGGAATGATTTAAGGAATAGTTACATATCGGTACCTACCTACAAATGTATATTTAAATCTAAATTATAGATTTTAATTATGTAAGTTAGGAGAGTAAAATGTTTCTACATATATATACATATTGATGGAACCTAAGTATGTAAGCATGTACATAAAATAATGAAAATGAATAATGTAGGTGGGTACGTAGCTATGTGGATACAACTTCATAATTTAGGTGCAATATGGATTATAAACGGTGATTTTTTAAGAGCTTGGTTTTTGAAAATTCAAAAAAACACAGAAACTTGTAAAAAGTGAATGAAATTTTTATTTGGATCGATAAATTGATTTCTGTCATTTACTTTTTAAAAATAATTTCACTTAAATGTTGCCCGCGGCTACGCTTCAGGTGGTCCATTCTGAAGGTCCAATTTTGGCAAACTTTTTCACACATTTCGGCCGGAATCTCACCAATGAGGCGTTCAATGTTGGCTTCCAAGGCAGCAATCGTGTTTGGCTTGTCCCCATAGACAATAGACTTAACATAGCCGCACAAAAAGTAGTCTAACGGGGTCAAATCACATGATCTTGGTGGCCAATTGACTGCGCCAAAACGTGAGATCAACTGCTCACCAAATTCGCCTCTCAATTGATGTATGGTTTCGCGTGCAGTGTGGCATGTGGCACCGTCCTGTTGGAACCACATGTCGACCGAGTTCAATTCTTGCATTTTCGGCAAAAAAAAATCTGTTATCATCGAACGGTACCTTTCTCCATTGACCGTAACCCTGCGGCCTTCATCGTCCTTGAAGAAGTACGGCCCAATGATGCCGCCTGCCCATAAACCGCACCAAACAGTGCATTTTTCGGGATGCATTGGTAGCTGCTGAATTGCCTCTGGCTGCTCTTCACTCCAAATACGGCAATTCTGCTTATTCACGTATCCATTTAGCCAAAAATGAGCCTCGTCGCTGAAACGGACGTAGCTTGCGAAACACATTTTTCACAGAGCACGAATTTTGATAATAAATTTCAATAATTTGCAAACGTTGTTCAGGCGTAAGTCTATTCATGATGAAATGGCAAACAATACTGAATCGAAATGTCAAATGTTCGTGGAATTTGCCATGTGTGATCTGTCAAAAATATAAACGTCAAAAACCAAGTAGCAAAAAAATCACCCGTTACAAAGATCCAGCGAAAAATTTTATAACCCGAGACACTGCGTGTTATTCTGTTGCTGGTATAGTTTTATGTTTGTTTAGGCGTGAGTTACACGGCAACATGTGTATAGAGAAGCACTGAAGGCAGAGTTGTTAAAGTAATGTTGGCAGCTTGTGCAGGTGTAGGGTTAAACTAGATTCATGTTGTCAGAAGCTTAAGTTGTTATGAATATTACTGTGGGGTTGTTCCACTGCGACCTTGAGATCTATTGTGCCCAAGTTGTTAAGGATGAGATTTTCAAAAGGTAAGAAGCAAGGAAACGAGTTATATGGACACTTCGCGCCTGATGCCTACTAATACTTTTAATAATAAAATTATTGCTTTAGCTTACCAATAAAATATTCATTTAACCAATCTACGTTTTCCCTCTCAAATCGATATAATTGTTTAAAATTAGACTCAGAATCCGACCTTCGATTTTTAAGAACACTCTTTGAGAATTAATATGTACAAATTCCGCCAAATTATGATCTAATTTATTCTAAATACGAAATAAGACTGATATCAATTGCCTTGCCACTTAACTAATTTATGGTTTAAATCAAGAAAATAATGTACTATGAAGTTTTCAACTTGCTATTTAACAACTTTGAAAAAACTAAGTATTTACTACAGAAAAATAGTACTTACTAGTTTTTATGTATACGGAATGAAGTATCTACATATAAAGTTCATTCAAAAAAGTAAAAACTATGGTCGAAAGCAAATACTTTATTTATAGCTTATACTTAGAAATTCTCAAGTAAAAGCATTTACTTTGTCTTATGCATATCACCCATTAGCATGAAAGAATATCGCACATCTTAAGCATGTCGATTTTATCATCTTATGAATCTTAACTTTTTATCCGTACCGGAAATGCACAACGGGCGTATAGAAGTTTTCACTTCAAAAAAACTTGCCGGTAATCGACATTATGCCGAAATATCAAAGAAAAGCGATTTAAAGATTTATTCTGTAATTGCCCAATTGTCAGAAATGTCAAAACGCCGATCTAAATTCAATAAAATGTTAAATCCCTAGAATTATAAATAGGTATTTTGTAGTTAGTGTTTTAGATGATCACAGATAACGCATTAGGATTTTTCTCACATTTTGTTTTTTTTTATCTTTGACGTGCACTTGATATAAACGAAAAACTAAATTATATTAAATGTTGGTTGGTTTGAATATTTTTTTTAGATTTGTGTTTTTAGCGATCAATTGAATGGTGATTTTTTTAATTCATACAAAACGCCTATTTCTTTTAACTGATATGATATCTTGTACAATGGTTTGATATTGAGCTGTCAACGGATTGACGGAACTTACTTACAAATGTCGTTTTTGATTGGCTATTTTGAGTTACTCTTTCTTCGCTATGCTTTTTTCTATTCCTACAAAATTCATGACAATTCGGACTAAAAAGAGTTACTCCGAAAACTTAATCGAAAATGACATGAACTATATGTTTTCAGCTCACACGGTTGGCAAATTTTATTTCAAAGCCTGACAATTTCAATGTCAAATTTGTTTGGCCACACAACGACTTCCGAAAAAAAATCGGCTGGCAAAAACAAAATTATCGAGCTCTTCATCACCACATTTGTATTTCCCTGAATAAAATAAAGTGCTACAACTAGAGCTCTAATCACTATAGTTGTCAAAAAGTATAATCAATGCGATATGATGTATGTTCTGTAGCAACGAGAATAACCGAAAACTGGAATCTGAAAAAAAGAAAATTGTAGAGAGTGACGGGAAAGTCAATCAGCTTTTTCCGCGAGTCCGCTAGAATGAAAAGACGTGTTTAGTATAACGATGTTTAATTTAAACAAATACGATATTTATTAGCTTGAGTATATATTATTGCACTAAGTGAAATGGCTTGAACAATACTTCAACCTGATCGTTTGGTTGTGAAACGACAAAAATGCCGCAAGTAAGAGTTCAAAGTTCGCCAACTCTTGGCGCACCGACTCAAGTAATACATTTTTAAAATTATTAAAAGTTTGTCAATTACCAGATCTTAAACCTATTTTTAAGAGTTTACTTGGTTTAAATAACAAAATTTCGCATGGTCAATGTTTTCGACTCGGGATCTTTGCACGCATTAGCGTGATTTTCAAAAAAAAAATTTAATTTAAATATAAAATATTAGCTTCAATTTTTATTGGTCAGCATATGAAGTAGATTAGATTATAGTTCAGCTTGGGTTAAGGTTAGGTTTCCGAAAACCAAAATCCCAAAAGATGTTAAGGACATGTTAAAGATATATAAATAAATATACATTGTGTTGTTGTTATTTAATTAGAATAAACTCTTTTTTTCGTATGAGCTATCAATGAGCGGCACTTGCATTGAAGAAACCAATCAGCTTTCAGTTCTTGGCAACCCTCAGTAATGCGCTTGAAACTGTTTATCTGGATTTTTATAAATTCGTTCAGCGATGAAACTCATTGTTAGATGAATGGCTAAGATTAGAGTGTAAAATGCTCAAGCCATTTTCTATATGCTGCTACATCAAGAAAACCTGACAGTTTGTTGTACTTTATGGGCTATTGGAATCATTGCTTCTAACTTCTTTAATCACGATCCCAGTCATAGGTCTACAATAATTGGAGCACGTTACAGAACCATTATTATCAAAGACTTTTTCATTCTTGAAATAAATCGCTTTGATGAACTGGAGCTGTGGTACCAACAAGAATGTATTATAGTGAATGCACAATTTCGCGTTTTGGACCTCTGTGAGTTGGTCTTCAGAATCGTGTGCTTTAAAACTGGGAGCCTAATTACATTGGGCGTATGTGAAGTCGCTTTTTAACACCGATTAGCCAGAGATGATTGACGACTTGAAAATCAACATTTGCCGCGTTTAGTGCTGGCAACGAGACCGAGACTTCCTTAAACGCACACGAGACGAGACCGGGACGAGACCGAGACGAGACCGTATTTTTGGTACCGAAATTCGCCGATAGTCTCTCTGGGCTTGGTGCTTTGCTTTCGATTTTCGCTAGAAGAATTATTTTTTATTTAATTATGTGAGTACTGACACTCATGTTCATTTTTTATAATGTCCACAATTTTTTTTTGGCGAAATATTCAAATTCGTTAAAATATCAAACCATTTATGTACATAGTTATACTCAGATAGGCGCACTGCGAAGATACAGAAAAGGATTTATTTATGCATTTCGTTGGAATGGCAATTGCTCACTTTTCAGACTTTGTTTCCCCCTTCGGAAAAACGTGACTTTAAGAGTACCTATTAAGCCATGAACTGCCAAAACCGATTTAAAATGATTTAAAAACTACAAAATTCATTTTATTTTGGAAATAGGGCTGTTCAAAAGTGTGTGATAATGTTACTTTGCAGCCTATTTTTGACGATATCACACACTTTTGAAAACCAAATTCGCACAACATATAAGGCATTCGGAGCACTTTCATACCCAACTAATGAAATTCAAATTTAAAGTTATAGTCTAAATTCGATATCGTATCAAAAAGTTGTTTCA
The DNA here is from genome assembly GCA_910595825.1 of Philhelius pedissequus. NCBI lineage: Eukaryota > Metazoa > Arthropoda > Insecta > Diptera > Syrphidae > Philhelius > Philhelius pedissequus. Next base: position 55,417,203 of record OU343160.1, read on the forward strand.
CTTCTGATTTCTCTTAATTGCAAAACCAAATAGCCATCTACATGCAACAAACTTGACCCCAATGGAGAACAGGATCCCGTGTTGTTGTTGTATTGCACGTCTTTCTGTAATGCATATGCATCAATTCTGATACTAAAAAAACGGATTTTACTGCACGCATTAGACCCTGCTTAGATAATTGGAACGTTGAGTACTGTTTACATTAAAAAACTTTGATTCGTATCAAAATAAATTGAAAGAAAAAACAACAATTTTACAATTTCACTGTTTGAAACAACAACAAAATACAAATCAGACTAACGAGTCTGTCTTATACATTTCGTGAATCACACAAACTCCACACACCTCATTTTTCTTACCAACAAACTGCTGATATACCGTACTCTATCACTTCAATATCAAGACCAATGAAGAGACCATGACCGAGACCGAGGCCAGATTGCACATTAACATTTTCTCGGGAAAAAGTGAGGCCGCGACCGGATCCAAGACCAGACTGAAATTTTTCGATTTTGACGAGACCGAGATGAGACTAACAAAAGTCTCGCTTGGTCTCGTCTCATTGCCAGCCCTACCAGCGTTATTTCCAATACACTGTCTCAAATGCTGCAAAGAGTGATCGAAAATCGGGCCTCAAGATTAGCATACATTCGATCCAGCTACTGACATTATATTAAAAAACATTTTCTCAAATAAAAATGGCAAAAAATTATCAGATATTATCAGTCACTCTTTTTTCCCTCTCATTTTGATTTTCTAGACTTTAAGACCAATGTAAGTCGGTTCGGTACATTAAAGCCCGTTATTTGTGCCGAAGTCGGGTTAGATGTCTATCCATTGTGGTTCTCTAACCGAAATGACCAATTTTCTCCTAATTGAAATCTAGCTTTCTAAAAAAATATATTACTATACTATATTATTATTGAACTTAGATATTCATATTGAGTAGCCCTTCTAATGGATAATTTGGGTTGTTTTAAATGAAATTACCAATTACAACCTGGAGGTGAACTACTTTCATTCCAATTTATGCTGACATTTTTTAATCCCTCAAAAGAGATGTGTTAATATCCCGAAGCCGATATTTTCCACACTTGTGCTTGCACATCGTATGTAGATACAGTGAAAGCTCCCATTGCGGACACCTCCCTTAGGCGGACAATCCGCTTGAGCGGACAAATTCTCCCGACCGTGGATCTTGCATTTAAATTATATACATTTTATGATCCCTTACCCGGACGTGGACAGGCACATCAGCCACAATTTAGTAAATTTAATTCTCTTAGGTGGACAAAAAAAACTTTTTCAGCTACACTTTCCCATAGCTTTTTTTACATGGTTTACGAGTGATAAAGCCAAATTAACTACCCAGTAGGAAAATTCAAAAAATTCATGCATGAAACCCAACTTTTTCATCAATGAGTAGAAGCTACAACTCATGAATTTGGTATGAAAACATCGATGAATTTAACATGGACCTGTCATAAGCGTTCACCTAGTGATTTTCGGGCTGAATATTTAACAGTGAAGTCACAAAGTAGGGGTAACTAGTTTATTCATAAGCAAATTATATGTGATGAAAAATATCATGAACAGTAAGCTATGAAATCACTAGTTGAGAGTTGAAAAATGGCATGAATGCTCATCCATTAATTCACTCTGTTAATATAACTTGTTAATTCGCATATGAATTTTATGTGATGAAAAATGCCATGAATGTTCAATTATGAAATCACTAGGTAAGGCCCGTATGATACCTACTTCTTTTTTTCCTCATTTTGTATGCATTAAATAACACGAAACAGTTCTCTGTGAAATAGGAAATATGTTTTTGTAAGGAAACAGAAACATTGTATATTTATTATGTATGTTACACTACCAAACATCATTATATTAATTTAATTCGACGATTATTCAATAATATAAACATTCAATTAAGAAAAAAAAATACGTTTAGCTAATAATAATTAAAATGTAGTCTTGATAAAATCTTGATGCGAAAGTAAATCCTATCAATAATTGATTCTTTTAAATTTGACCTGATGTCGGTCTTAGCAATTAATTTTGTTAATTCTGCTGCGTAGGTTTTCCACTTTCAGTCGACAGCATTACGTATTGAGTAGGTATAATGCGCCTAAAGAAATATTGGCATTTTAAAATTTTGTTTTGAATAAAGTCGAAGAAATACCCACCAGTCGCCAAATATCTTAAGGTTAATTTTGAAACCTTTCAGCTGGCTCAATACAATTTCTGAACAAAAAAAAAACATTTTGATAAAAAAAATAAACTTTTGTTGCTGTGTTAAATCATGATAATGATCGCGAACAAAACTGGAAAATACATGTATGTGTTTTCACTTTCTCTTAAAAAAAACAGGAACTCGTGTCATGACGTGTTCTTCGGAAGAAAACAAAACAACCACCACACCGCAGAGAACCAAACATCATTTGCGAACTCATGAACCTATACATTACTCTTCATCAGTGAAATCATCGTTTATGAATGATTTTGTAACTGAAAATGTAGTGAATTGTAAGCATTCAATTCATTTGGATTTAGTTAACTGACGAAAAAATGCGCAACCGTTTTCTTATGAAATCATAACATACTATTCAGCGCTGGAAATAGTAATGAATTCATATTGATGAATTCACCAACAAAATTCATTGATGTCGAAATTTCCTACTGGCTAACTTAATAAGGAAAACAATACAATTGCAATTTACTGGTGGTGTGCCACCATACCAATGTCCGTGAGCTATATTAGCGAATGCCCAACGGATTTTATTTCGGCAGTTGTCGTCTGTTGTTGTGTATCTTGTTTCTTGATAAAACATTTTCAGGATGCCACCAAAAGGGAAAGTGTTCACTTTTGAAATAAATTCTTGTTTTTTTGTTATTTTTTTAAAGAATTTAATTTTTGTTACTTTTATCAGTATATATAATATTTACTTATATGCATAACTTATTTTTATTGTTTTTTTCATTTTTGTCCTTTGGACGCAAAACTCCCTTAGACGGACAAAAGTGTCTCGACCTTCGCTGCCCGCCTAAGGGAGCTTTCACTGTACTTTCGAACTTTTTCTAACTAATCCAAATTTAAAACAATACAAAAATGACAATGAAAGAGTGACAAAAATTGTGTTCTGAAAGTTACTACGTATACTATGAAATATTTTACTCTACACGTTTTAGGATGAAGTGTTAAGCTGTCCTGTAACTCTTTCCGCGAACAAATCCATCCATATCGCTTGTCAGACTTTCAAATTTAAGCTCTGTGTGTTATTTTTATCGAGATCCTGCACCTGCAGGCGTGCATATGTTTGAATATTTTCAACTAAAATGTGAGTACTCTCTGTCTCTCTCTCTCTCTCTCTCTGAGTTATCCATTTATGAGCCAAAATATGAATCATGGCTTAAGGCCATTCAAATCACAAATTCAGACCTGGTGTTGGGGTTATTATATATCATAGATGGTTGGTATAGGCATGTGGCAATGGCGGCCGTATGTGAACCCTCCGATAAAAAGTTTGGCATTTCCATTTAACGTTCACAATTTACCAAAGAACAACACACACGCAACGACCAACTTCAAATCCGAGCCCAAAATGAGCATATATACTCATAGAGCAAAGGTAATAATGGTAACGGGGTTCGGGAAATTATAGGTGGAATATGGCTAAATATACGTAACATTCCTTTGTTAGCAATGATGGCATGGAGTGTGTGTGTTAGTCCTTAATTTTTGTTTTATTTGGGCTTGGACTGGTAATCATTTGAAAAGTTCTCTTCTAAAGGCCTCAATTAAGGACGAACGAAACGAGACAAGACACGAGGCTATATTAATAATGATATCAATTTATTTGATAAGACTTTTGTGGCGAAAGGAAAGGTAAAATTAATGCTTTTGTGTTTGACCGCCTCCTATATATAGTTGCGGGTATTGGGTAACTTGGTATCGCGTATAGATATGTGATGATGAGAAGACGCATTAAGGTCTTCATCGTCCTTTATCATTTTTATAGGTATACTGTATATTAGTTGTTGTTGTCATCAGAGTGGTTTGGTTAGTTAAGTTACACTGCTTCTTAATTGCCTCTGACATGCTTCTTTTTAATTTTTGTGATTAAGTTTTCGAGATACCATCGCCCATTTTGGGTTTTGGATATCGATGTGTAGTTCGAATTGATTTATTTAGTATTTTATTGGACATTGATTTATTTAATCACATTAAATTAATTTTCTCTGGAATTTCATACAAATATATGTACATATCGATATCGTTAGCGGAAATGGAGCCGGCTTTAGATTCTCGTTTTTTTCTGTTTGAAATACAAAACCAAATGCTCGTTAGTTCGGTTTGACAGAGAAATCGGTCATTTCTGATTAATTAGCTATAAATAAAACACCGTTGAAAGTTTTATTGTATTGACTATATGCGAATCAGGGTAGCTGCGTATAAAGGTATTTCTTTTTATTGAAAAAGTTCGATTAGATGTAGGATCATTGGAAAAGAATAGCCATATGGGATTTTTTTGGATTATGATTTATTAAAGGCGTATCTGTGCAAACGCCTAAGGCTTAGGAAAGTATTTTTCCGAGATAAACCTTAATGAAAACCAATGAATTGGTTAAACTTAAAAATACGCCATTTTCTTTAGCATTATTCTTTAAAGAATAGTATACAATTTTGCAATTTTGTAAATGATAATTTTTCCAAAAATATTTAACTTACAATTCAATTCTCAGCTCCTCCAACATTTAACATAATACGTAGGTACCTGCAAAGAAAAGAAAAAAAAATAATTAAGACATATGATTAAATAAGAAAAGGTATGTGCAAATTCGAAGAAAATTATCTTCTGCAAGATTGAACGTATCAATTTTGAATACAAGGAGAAAGAAAAATTGGGTAAAAATGGGCTACCACGATTACCCAGAAACATTATGCTACTCTATCCGTATGCACCTATTATGGATTACAACTCAACTTGGTTGTTATTCAATAAGGCTCAACTAGGCTGTCATTCAATTAAGCTCTCACAGGGTTTTCGCAGTGTGTAATTTAAATGACCCCTAGAAATATGAGAGAATAGTATTGTAGGGTTACCGCCCTTATTTTAGATATGTATTTTTATTTATTTGTTTTAGTTATGAAATAAAAATTTTCCGCATCGTCATGAGGTAAACTATAATGCGCGTTTTTTGAATTTTTTGTATGAGTTGTGTGTCGCGTTAGGAATTTCTTATTTTTCGAAACTATAAATCTTTTGAAATCACCGGACCCATTTCGAACTGATTGCACTAAAGTCTCAAAAAAAAACTCACCTTTTCAAAAAATAAAAAGTTAAAAGTAGAAATTCCGCAAAACTTTAAAATAAATACACCTCTTAAAAATACAATTTACCTAAAAATAATTCTTCTTCAAAGAAAACAGCCTAAAATTTTGTAACTGCACCTTAACGTACTTTGCACACATTAAAAGAAATTCGAAAATGAAAACACTCCACGATAACACCTATCATTAAAAACTATTTTTTAAAGCTCTAAAATCTAAAGCACCGCAACAGAAACACAATGGAAAACAACTGAACGAGTTACCAAATGGAAACGGGTAACACTGAATTCACATCAATATAAAATGGGAACTTTGCATAGAAAAAGCATTTCGGTCCGCACTGACACTCAGATATGCGTTCAATAGGACGTTTGGTCTGCGTCAGATGCAATAAAATTTAAGAACGGGAAACACTTTTTATAGAGGACTTCTTTCAATTTAGTATGGTGCTTAAATATGACACGCCACTGATTTTGAAAAAGCTTTCACAGACGTGTGCTGCCTATTTTCATGGACAGAGTAGTGTATTGTGGTATTTTCACTCGGGTTCACAAATAAAACCTATTTCCTTTTTTTAACGCCTACAAATTATTTACTTCACAATAAACACCACTTTTCTTTCTAACATACTAAACGCTTTATTATTCCACTTGTAATAAAAGTATACCAATGACAAACTTATATATTTTTTTAAAACCAAATTTAAACTTGCGCTTTCAAAAATAAATTGTCCCGTTTCGCAGTGGACCGGTATTTAAACTTGTTTAAGCTTTTTAGATATACCGTGAAAGTTCTCGTCAAACGGTTCTAGCAAATTCCATTCCAATGGCTTATTGGGTTTGCGTCTTCTACTATTGAAAAATCTCCACCAAGGGGAATAGGTATGTAGCATACTTCAGTTGTTGTTTTGGAAATAATTTGTAGCATTCTTCGAGTTTGTATAAAATAGTCCGTTCAGAATTCAAAAGTAATAGATAGTCCCTGCCGTAGTCTATGTCTTCTTGTTTTTCCATAAAATCAATTCTAAAAATAAATGCCATACAATGAGTTGCTGGTTTACTCATTACATGCTGTTTAGGCATAGAACTAGCAACATGTGATTGAGTAAAACTAGTATACCGATAAAATATGACAGGGAATACAAAAATTAATGCGAATTATAAGGGACATAGATAAATAAGACACGGAAATGTCTCCGCATTGGTTCAGCCGCCATCCCTGGAGATAAAATCTGAGACAACAAGCACCTACAGTCTCCGAATATCGCGCCACACATCTTTCCTATCATTCTTTCTCTTCCTTAACCTCACCCTCACGCCCGCGCTGTGTTGAAGCATTTAAAGGGTATTCATAATCCCTTGAGGGCGTGTAGATTATAAAAAAAAAGAAAAAAAAATGCGTTACACAATTATGCAAGACAATTAAATTTAGTTGTGATGAAAAAATTCGTTGCCGTTTTTTAGGTGTTGGGTTGCTGTTAAAAAAAATCAAGAATTAGAAATTGTATGATGGAACGTTCTTTTAATTAGGTTGTTGGTGATTGGAAAGTTGAGAATTCCCCTAATTTAGCCAAAACAAGAAAAAAAATATCCGGGATAGCTCAAATTTATTGGAACTTCCAAATACATAATTTATTTTATTATTAACTTTGCATTAAAACACACTCTTTGCCATTCTTTTGATGTTCTTGATGGAAACTCTAAGCTATTGAGTTCGAGCGTTATTTTGTAGCTTACTCCTAGCCAGCTCAGTTTGCTCGTGGAGTAGAGCAACTAGACTTTCAAACTGTGACGGCCGTATAGTTTTTAAATTCAATGAACTCATACTCGGTTTCTAATAAAATTGTTGTTTAACTTACTGCTTTTATCCATATTTGTTTTTTGAGTGCAAACTAAATGTTCTATACAATATACTTAGAACCAGTTGCTTGATGATTACGCTTATATCAAATCAAACACGACTCAACTCACATCTGTAATACAAAGAAACAACTGAAAAGTCAGCCATTTTTTAGTTGTCTGCTAAATGACAAGTGGTTGTGCTTTGACAGTCGACTAGCTGTCATCGATAATACCAATGCTTAGAATAACAACTAAACCATAAGTGGTTTGCCTTCAAAAATGGGGGAATTATTTTGTTGTTATTTTGAATCCAAAGATATTTACCTGAAAGAAACTAAACGCAAGCTTATTAAGTTAATACATTTCTTTCTCTCCCCAACTATACAAAAGAACTGTAACATAACACCTTTAACAACTAAACACAAAAAAAAAAAAACAACAAATATCGCCAACTTTTTTAAAACAATTTTTAACCATTATTATTTCTGTTTATTTATGATTTTAGCGAACTTTACTGTCGCACTATTTTTTGTGTAAATTAATTCAGTGACTTTTTTCTGGCCTCGATAACATCGAGGAAAATATCTTTCGAAGTCTTATACCACAAAAAATGGCTTAGGTCCGATTTTACGAACTAGGTAATTTTTTATTCCCAAGCTCACATGTTGCTAATATTTCTTTCCAACACGAAAACCCTTGAGTCTGTGTGGATAGTAAAGCCCTCAATAAATTGTCTTAATGCTTCTTAAGCCATCGAGCATCAGGGGCTCCCCAAGGCAGTCACATGGGACCTTTTCTTTTTATTTTCATTATTAACGATATTTAAATAGATACCAGACATGCAAAACAATTTCTTCATCAAACCACTCTAGTTTTTTCAAAAAGATATCGACATTATATAAGTTATATGCCTAAAAAACTTCTAAGAGTTAAATATTTACAAGTATAAGTATTCCAAAGAATTTGAGGCCTCTTCAAGCCCGCACACTTTCAAAACCGATCGTCTATTATTAAACCATGGATTTTGTAGACCTGTTTTAACGTGATCACCGCAATTTAGGACCAGAACGTTCGGCGTCATTTTGTCCTTGAAAGACCGCAGCGAAATTCAATAATATTCAGTATTTAGTAAAAATCTACTGAAATGAGAGCGTTCTAGGTCATTTCCTATGATTTTTTTTTAAAAAGACGAAGAGAAATACCTTGTATATTATTTTCATTTCTCGACTCCTTTCAGGATCTGTTGAATATACAACTCTGTAACTTTATCATCTTCCACTCTTACCTTCATAATCTAAAAAAAAAAACGTCTATCCTCTCTTATCTGTCAAATCTCCGGAATTGCTATGGTTCAAATGTACCAATTTGTTCGTATGCCGCAGTGTAAGATTGTTAACTGGTTCGAGTGTAATAATATCAGTGAACTATTATTTATTCAGGTTCGATGAGTAATTTCAGCTTTTGTAATACTTTACCGAAAGATTATAGAAATTGCCTAAGACTCGAAATTCTAAACATTCCTCTCAGTAGAAAGTTTTTAAGTCTTCCCAGACGTGTATTTTAAAATTGATCTTCTTTTCTATGATTTGAATAGAAAAGCATTTATTCACCTGAACGACCAAAATGTGCTAATTATTTCCAATTCTTAGGTTATCTCGCTAAAAAATCTCTTGCTTAAATCCCAGTTAAAAAGTTGGTTTGACTTATGTTGGTAAATAAGTTATTTAATTATAATTGTCGCTCCCTAAGTTAGTTCCAAAGAAAATAAAACAAAAATCTTTTTTTTTAACAAAAAATGTATTACATAACTAAGCACTTCACTTTCGAGTATAAACATACAAACAGAACCAGCTACCTACACATTAATATCTGATTCTTGAGTTTCTACCCCAATGATTTCTGAGACCATCTACCTACATACATCTACAAAACTATACAAGTACTTTTAAGCTGTCGGATTACTGTTATTGATATTTTCTCAACAAAATCCTTGGATTTTTGTTTTGTAATCCTAAACTCAAACACTGAAATGTCATCAATGGTATAAGGTAGATAGAAAATACTAAGTCAAGTGAAAATCTTCTGGCATACATACAGATATTAGATATAAAAGAGGGTAGAACTTATTTTGGAAACCTTATCAGAAGGCCAACATATAATACTGTATACAATTTCTACATCAGAAAGATAGAACTTATTTTAACGTATTTGGTGTGACATTTATACATATTTATACATAACTACATTTTGCTCTTTTCAACTTTTAAACAAAAAGGTAAAGCACTCAAATAAAGTACTTGCACAGGGTTACCCTTAAGTCCGGTCACAATTTCTAAAGTATTTTTTTTTTCAATCCAATTTAAAATAGAAATTTATTTAATTGATTTTAAAAATAACTTCTTTAATGAGCCTTCTCCTTAGGATTCGCCTTTTTTAATACATGTATTCCATAAAAGCTTTTAGGTACATTATGTCGTCTTAAAACTTTTACTTCGGCGAGATTGGTTTGAGGTTTGCAAATAGAAGTAATACTTAAAAAAACGTAAGATCTGTTAGATAGAGAACGAGGTGGACAATCAGTTTCTGATATTTCCGAAACAATGCGCTTTCCAAAAACACACCTCTTTCTCGATTGAATAACATAGTGAGTGAATCTTTACAGCTATGAAACTGGTTAACTTCTAGGCCCATTTCACGCTAAGTCCGATAGCCTTACGCAAAAATTAACGCGCATTTAACGCGGTCGAATTGCATCTCTTTTAGTATTGGAATTTCGTTCGTCAAAAACCTTATAAATTCCGTCTAGTCACCAAGGGCGGCTTTCTCTTAAGTGCATTCGTGCGCTGAATCACCAAAATTATGTTTACTTACTCATTTTTTAATGAAAACATTAATTTAAGGATAAAAACTTATTTTTTGTCAATAGAGAGAAAAACTTATCTTTAAAATGGCAATAGCGTATCAATAAATTATTGATATAATATGTACAAGAATTATATAGGTACATACTAAGAAACACACATTTGAGAAATAACATAAATGATTCCTCGTTCTCTAAGTCGAAAAGCACGGCTGTGCTTGAGTAACTTCTATGAGGAACTAGCGATAGCGAACATTACTAGAGCGTGAGACAAAAAATATTAATAACAAACTGGGCTGCCAACACATAACTTGAAACAATCGAGTTTTATCGGTACAATCGGGAATTGACAGCACCTATTTTGGTTCGATCGGGTGTACTCGATTGTATCGTTAGAATCGGGAGCAAATAAGCTCGAGAATGACGTTTGAAACAAATAAATTTACTCGAAAGCAAATAGTTGTCGTCGGCTGGCTTTGGAACAAATAAACAAAATATATAGATTAGAATTTCTTTATTATTTCTTCAAAACGCTTTTTTTTAATATTAAATAGAATTACAAACACGACTAATCCCATCTGGATAAACATAATGGTCACTAGCGGGGTAACCGTCGGAGCGAAGAATTCTCCGAAATCGTCCGAATCGGAGAATATTTGGTTCGAGGTAATCTTCCGACCGCTGTGCGGAACATTCCTCCGACAAATCGGAAAATGTTCCGCTCCGACACGGCTACCTCGATAGGGCAGAATATGCCGATAAATAAGAACTATAACGTACGCTGAAAAAACTTGGACATTGGCTGAGCCAATCTTATCAACACATTGAATTATTTTTTTCACTAATTTCTTCTGGATTGCTGTTATATTTCTTATTTGCACTCTTGGAGACATTTAAACATACTTATTAATACATTTCCTTCCACACTGGTCTGATAACTCCCACTGGCTAGCAGCTTTAATGTTGCACAAAGCTGTAAAATTGGGGAACCGAACTGCCTCTTACGTTTCTTGGGATGTGTGTAGTGTTGGATATCAACAGGAAACATTATTTATTGTTGGAAAAAAATTAAAACAGAGTTTAATATTATGGCAATGTTTTTTTTTTAATCTGAACACTTACTCATTCCACAAAACTCTAATGGGTTGGTATTATCTCTTAAATATTTTCTATTGGCCTTAGCATTGGAAGCTTCCTCATATTCACTTTCCGAATCGAAAAATATCATAATTCAATGCGGATTTTAAAATTGAGAAAAGACTTAATTTAAAAAATACTATTTGACATTTCAAATTCTAGTTCTGCCAAAAAATGTTTGTTTCGAGTTCAACGACGATGAACAATGCTAGATTGTATTAAGTTACGTGCTGGCACCCCTGTATTGTAATTGTGAAATACAAATATCTTATTCTCGTGATCCGCACGAAAGCAAAAAGCTCTGCCGATCTTTACCCGAACGTTTCCGAAGATTTCCGATAGCACGTGAGGTTGGCTTGTTCTGGTCTTTCCTTGTAAAATCAGTGCAGTCTGCAGTGCCGCTTTAAGCGACATTATATGTACCACAGATGAGCAATACAGAGATGTGATATTTCGGCAGCTATTCTGGTTTGCCTACAAGCTAGTAGCGTTGTGAAACAGATTTTCCTGCATCTGTGTAGGAGAAAACTGTTTTGCTTCGGAAAAAACCGATGCATTGATTGAATGAAGAATTTATAAAAAATAAAAGAAGTATGAAAGCAAAATGTTGGTTTGATATTCTTTATTCATTTGGAAACTATTTTTTTTTTATTTTTCTGAATACTAATATTGGCAAGTTAGTAAACTGCACTACAGCACCAACAGTTGCAGAACCTACAAGACGCCACTACTAGTGACTAGTCACTAACACAAAATATTAAACGAACCTCGTTGGACATTATCAATTTGTAATTGAGACCATTTTGTTTTAGTCCCGGATGACATGACATATGAGTCACCCTGTACATATAAGAATATAATGCAAAGAGGAAGTACAACTAAATCCAGTTTATTGCTTAGAGATAAGCATAGTCTGAGATTTGCAATGAAATCCAGGACAACCCTATCAGCGACTTGTGGATGTATTTATCATGCATCGTATATTGTGGGGCTATAGCAGCCCTTCATTCTTGTACGTCGAATGTCGGTGCCCATTAACATCTTAAAGAACATTTTCTGCCTCGACAATATTAATTCTCCAGTCATTTAAAACATAATACTATCGGTCAATTAAAATAGTTAAAAAGAAAAAAAGTGAAAACAAAGTTAGTCTAAAGCCATTTTGCGATTTCAAACTATATGTTATCAATCAGTGTCGGCAATATACTTATAGAAGTAAAATTAACCTAAAATTATAGTACCTTCCACATTTTAAAAACTGAACAGCGAAAAGTCGATTTCTGTGTCCGGAAATGATCCTAGAGAAGTCATAGATTTAACTTATTTACAAAAAAAAAAAACGATTCTCGAAGATCAACTGGCGCTGTTAATGGGAACTGAGACTACCCAAAACCAAACAAAAAATTCGACCAACCAAGAAAGTCAGACAAAAGTAATAAGAAGCCAGGAATTTACGTTTGGAACAAAGTCGTCAAATTAAATTAATTTTAATCGATCGAAATTGTGGGAAAATTGGTTGCAAAAACTAGAGACTTTTTTTGAACCTCGATGATAGATATTAGAGGTAAAAAAAAAATCACCGGCATCTTGTAATATAAAGGTGAATATGGTCTTCGCACTTACAACACGTTTTCCAAAATTCTTAAACTCGATGAAGTCAAAAACAAATTTGATGAATTACGTACCCAGAACAAACACTATATTTAAAGGTTATAAGAAACAATGGATCAATTTGTAACTCAATTGAAGGAATGAGTTCAAACATATTATGAGCATGCAATAAGCTTCAAGATCAAGGGTCGGAGATTTCTTCATAATTGGGTTAAATAATGCCGATTTAATAATTTTGTTACTTGACATCTAAGACCATACATTTGAGACAGCTCAAAAGCGTGCAAAGTCATATGTCCTTAGTCAAACTCAGTCAAAAGAGATATCAACAGTCGTCATTGAATCTGAAAACCAGGGGCCTATAACACAAAACGACAAGTACTTGTAAGACAAGTAAAATACGACAAGTCTTAAAAAAAATTGTAACACGAAACGACAAGTCTACAAGCTCTGTGAAAATTGTCATTTTAAAATGTGACAAGTGGCAAATTGTTGGATTTCCCTCCTTTTGAAACATAAAGAGACAAGTATCACTGAAACTTTGATGAATATACATAAAATAATGTACCCAAATAATGTATGCTACTATGATTTTCAACAATATTTAATTTAAAATGCATTTTTTTAATTCTGATTTTGATAGTGACAATGCGATTAAAAACAATAAAAATTAGTTAAAATTTCGAATGTCAAATTAATTTTGACAGTTAGTATCTTGCCGTAAAATTATTCGTCTTTGCTTGGTGGAATAATATTCAGGCAATTTGCCAAAGTAAATATCTCTGTCGACTATTCGCATTTCTATTTTCTTTTGCTTAAATAGCTATAAAGTTCCAATAGTGTATTTTTTCTTCTCCTGTTTTTTGTTAAAGAAGCTATTTTTTTTCCTTTGCCATATTTTATTTTTGGCCACTTATTATATTCAAACATTCAAAACTAATGTGCTTTGGTATCTCCTATAAAACATGTGCTAAACATTTTTAGAATAGTTATAACCCCTTGTGTGTGTACAATACAAAATATATATAAAAAAAAAATTGTCACACAATGCGGAAAAGTCAAGAGAATTTTTTTATTCTGACAAGTGCAACAGTTTTGGGTTCTGTTACAGAATACACTTGTCCATGTCGTACAAGGATAGTTCGACAAGTGGATTTTGACTTGTAGACTCCAGGATCCTATAACACAATAGATAAAGTGCTTGTTGAACAAGTGAAATTCATCAACTTTTGAAAATTTGTGTAACACGGAACAATAAGTCTAGGAGAACTATAACAATTGTTTTGGCGTCATTCAACAAGTGGGAAATTTCACTAATTCATCGTTTCTGTAACTGGAAACAACAAGAATTAAAAAAAAAAGAGAATAAGCCTGTTGAATAGTTGATACATTTCAAACGACGGTCGGTGGTTTCGGGCTAGTTCAAAGTTAAATATAAACGCTTGCAGTAGTGTTAATTAAATGATAAAATATGACGGATAAGAATTTATTCAGTGGCCTAGAGTTTGGTGACAAAAAGTATGTTTTTCTTTTTTTTTGAATCGGAATCGGTCAGTAAAAGTGAGAGCCAAGAACATGCAAAAGTGTACAAAGAAAGAATAAGATTTGAAATTGAACCCCATTTGTTTAGTGAAAAATTTCCTGTGCGGTACAAGTTGTTGACTATCTTAGCGAGAGCTCTCCCACAAATTACGTTCCCCACTAATAAAAGGAAAGCACTAAGTGCAATGCAGAAAATATTGATCGACTTACATTGGTTTGGAACTGGATCTCAATAACATGTTGTAGCAGATGTTCATGGTGTTCACAAAATAATAGTTTGTCGATGTTTTAAAGAAGTCAGATTTGCAAAAAATATTTATTATTTTTTTTCGGATGTTTGAATACTCATATTGGTAGATTTACTTGTTTAACTGATTCAACAAGTGAAGGGAAATTTTCTCTGTTTACAATTGTTGCGGTTTTTATTGTGTTTCAGAAATGATTTTCACTTGTTGAACAAACATAGTTGAACAAGTCATTGTCGACTAGTTGACTTGTTGTTCTTTGTTATATGCCCCGAAGTTTAGTAACAGAATAATAGCAATTGGCAAACATCACAACAAGCAGCAGTCCAAACAATCGCAGAACGGCAAAAAAAACTTCCTCGTCGAACAGCCGCAATTCGGATTTCAAAATAAATTAATCCAACATACGAGTGAATGTTGTTGAAACTTTGAACGAATAACGAAAGGATATAAAATCATTTTCATTGAGAGTAAGAATAGAATAATAATAATATGTAAATAATGATTTAGATTTAAGTGATGATAACGATTTTTTACTGGTTCAGTAAATTTTGAAGAGATAGAACTCTCTCTGTAAATAGTTTTGGTGAAGCAAATCTGAAGACACATATTACATAATTTATGTACCTAAACAATTTTGCGTAACCAATCATGAAGCAATAAATTTGAGTTGGAGACGGCTTAAAATCGTTCGAGCAAATTGTAATGAAGCGTTACACCCCAAACGCAATGAAACCAACAACACCCAAAAACGAACCTAACCGATAGACCCGGAGTGTACATCAATAATATTAAATGTACTTCACCCAGCGATCCGGTGATCTTCTTTAATTAATAATTCACATTTTTGCTTTTAACCAAAGTATAGTTTGACTTTTTCGATTGCGCAACATCAAAAATGCACAATGCAAACATTTAAAGCTGATAAGCTGTTGCAGCCCTCTCTTCTGATGCGATTTAAATTGTATAATTTTTTATGAGAGAAATTCTATAAGTCGTGAAAATTCAGAATAAATGTAAGACGTCTTTTTATATTTTGACACAATAAAGAAAATAAATCCTTTCCTTTTTTACTTTTTAATTTTTCAATACGTAATCAGCTCTAACCTCACTATTATGATTTTGATTGGAATTTATATTTTGATATTTTTTTAATGTGAAGTCATGATATATGTCAGTAAGTTCATTTATTTAACCTCCTTAAAGAAAAGGAGGCGAAATTCCATCAAAGTTTCAAGCTTTAGCCATTGATTGTGATTCTAAAATGTGGCACTAACTTATCGCTACTTGAGAACTTCTAATGAGCTCTTCAGGTTCCGAAAAATTCATAGACGGAAAATTTAGTAGGTAAAGTAAACCCTTTTTTGCATAGACAATGGAAAGGGTAAGGAAAATCATATTATATGATTGATTATATGCAAGACTTGCTCTTTAGGTACGGTGACCACATTTCTCTGAGCAAAACCCGGGACATAAATTTGAAAATTGAAAAACGTGTTTGGTGCAAAATCAACAAAATTCTCAAAAACATAAAAAAAAAAATTAAAAAAAAAAACACAGAACAAACTGCCAAAACTTTCCTTTTTTGTAATATTCAACCTTTTTTACCAAATCTTTGAAAAATAAACATTAATAACACATTACCAACAAAATGTTTGGCACTTGGAACTTTATTGCCTAACAAATTTCTTTGATGATTATTATGGTTTCCTATTAAATATTTTTTAATTTCCTGACATCTAAAATTTATAGTTTAATTTTACAATTAAATTTCTCTGAGAGTTTCAATATTCAGTTGAGTGTTTTCATTTGTCCAAATATTATTTATTATGCAAAGAACTTTTTCGGTTGGAGCATTTGAGCCTGGCAGACAGACGCCTAACTCGACAATAAGTAAAAGATTTTTGAAGTTTATACTTTGTTTGAAAAATGCTAAAATATGTCTTTATATATCTCATCCAGAGTTATTTTGTTCTTTATCCATTTTTTATTATTTTGTAACACACAAATTCGGCAAACAATGTGGAATCATTCATAGTTGTATCCCTCTACCTTAGGCTGACAAAAGATAACGAAGATTCTATTTCTGGCCAGGTAGAAAATAGAAATGTTCCAAAGAATTACCCAGCTATAAAACTTCATATTGTTTAAAAGATACTACCCAATGATTTAAGTATTCGTAACACGTTATGTAAAATTGATGAGTATTTGCTTTACATTACTTTTGGTCAATTAATTTTTGTTTGAATTATTCATTGATCAATTTCTTTGCAAACAAAATATTATCAATTCTTCTCATAATCTAGATTTTAATTTTAATTTATGGCAATTCATTGCTAGAGCAACTTTAGACATGAAAATTTTTTGGGACTCTGCTAATAATATGCTCACATGTAAAATTAAGGCCTCGGATTGAACAAAACAAAAGAAAGAAGGACCTCAGATGAAGATTTGTTAAACAAATTCTTTAAAATAACACAAATCCTCTTAGAGCCGATTTTACAATCTCCACATAAACACGCAGTTAGTTGCCAGATGAATAAATTTACTTCACTATTACGCAACCGGATAACCACATCGAATTTTTCAATAAAGAAAAAACAGTCTATAGAATAATTTAATTTGAACGTCACTTTTATTTCCAATATCGAACTTTTCTTAGAAAATAATCTTTAAGGTTTATTGCAAGCAATAATTTTTCAAAGTGTTTTTGACATCGAAAATAGCTACTTATTTTATTCCTCGGATAATTCCTTATTCCGCTCTAAAATGAGCAGATAACTGTATTCCTAGGTTAAGTTGTATCTGACTGTTGAAAAACTGATATTGCTCTAACTGACTGCTTAACTGCCTATTGAAAAATTGGCCCTAAAAAGTTGTATTATTCTCTCAATGGCTGGTTTTAGAAATAGCCAACTAATTTTTCTGTAAGGAACTACAGTACTACTCGGATATAAGAAACTCTGAAAATCCAAGAAATTTCTTTCTTTTATCGGAGTTTAAGAAAGAAAACTTTTTATAAAAGAAACGCGGATATAAGAAAGAAATTTTTTTAAAGAAACTATGGACAAATGAAAATATTTTGATGCTGTACCTACCAAATTTATTGAAAATGAAGTTAGCCATACAAGCTTTATATGGATAATGAATGTATGTTCATATAAAATTTTAATCTATAATATTTTTTAAGATAAAAAACTTTAATGTAACAAAGTAATAAAAATATACTTTTCTCCAACAAATAAAACAAATCAGTCTTCTCCTCAATTAAATAAAATTAAGCAAAATATTGTGAGAATATGCAATTCAGGTCGATCCATATATCTACATATAAATGTACAGGAACTATTTTGTGTTACAGGTAGTAATCTTTAAACATTTATCGTCTAAACACAACCAGCAAAAGGAAATCAAGCACAAATGTCAGAATAACATTTGTTTACATTGTTGTTTTTTATTTTTAAATTTGATTTTCTCTCCACGAATAGATGTGAAATCTAACAACAAAATGTGGTCTACTCAAACTCCACACAAATGCAAACATATCACTTTCATAGCGGTAATAGCCTCATTCAATAACCGAACTATAGGTTGATGGTGTTATATTCCCATGTAAGAACACAGCTGATGACAAAGCAATTGCTGCCAAAGAATAAAATCTTACATGGGAATACAGCAACACTTACCTATCCGAATAGCTAATAGTTCTGTTATTGAATGAGGCCAATAGCTTGCAGGCAAACACAAATACCTGCAGAAGGTTCACATATTTGTATTGCTCATCTGTGGTCAGAATATTCGGGGCCCTTCCAATTTTCAACTATCATTCCTTTGGAAAGTTGGAACTTGTCATGAAGGTCTTAACACAAATATGCATATTCAAAATGTTTTGGCACAGGTTTGTCTGACAAATTAAATTTCTTATAAGCGTACTTTTTTGTTCTAAGAATTGATTTTTGTGTGTAAGAAAGGCTTTCATATAACAGTTTTTTTCTTATATGCGAGTTTCTTATAAACGTTTAATTTCTAAAGAAATTGAAATAAAAAGGCACGGTGTTTCTCATTGTGTTTCTTATAAGCGAGGTTTTCTTATAAGAGTGTTGCTTTTATCCGTAAAATACTGTAATTTGAAATATTTAGTCTGAGACCTTTCACAAATTTCCTTAAATTTTTCAACATGAACAGTGTAGAGATAAAAAACAAGTATTTATTTAAATCGTGAGCAGCACAATTTACTCCGATGAGATCATTACCGGTAATGGCTTGAAGTTTATCAAAAAGTGTTGTTCCTGCTTTTCCTTGCTGACCCGTCAAAATTACAATTTTTGTTGTAAGCACATATGGCCAAAATTTTACCAAGGTTTTATATATTTATTTTGAAGTGATGTCCGATGTTTCTTTCGGAAGATTTTTCAACTCCAAATTCTGGACAACGATACCTAGTTGTGGTGTAAAATAACGAACAAAGAGCGGACAGTTTTGTACAGCCATGATCAGAACAATCAGAAAAAACTGTGACAAAACTTACTCTGTGTATAGAAGTATAAATTTCTTCGATATAATTTGGTTCAAGAACATTGAACACAATAGCTTCACATTTTATGCGTATACAGAAATTATATTTAAACAAAACAGCTTTTAATAAATTTCGATGTGCATTGTGCAATCATAAGCCTGAATGAGTCAAGGTGCCGTCATTAATTTCATTCTTCCTTGCAGGCCCTTGAAAATTTGTCGAATTAAAAAAGCATCGTACATTCTGCTTGAAGTGGCATCAAATTCAGATTCTTTGTTTTTTTTTTTTTGGTTTTAAGTGCTGTTCAAAATCATATCTTCCACGACTGCTTATAGAAAACGTAGAAACCTATTTTAAACAGGTCACGGTATTGCCTTTTTCATTGTAGTTTATGAAGATTCGTCTGAAGATCATCGTTGAATTCACATTTTCCATTTGAAGGCATTTCACAAATTTCTAAATTTATTATAAATAATAAAAAAAGAAACAAATTTCATTTGTTTGTACAAGTAAACACTCACATTTTTTTCTTTCATTCCGTAGAAGTACATATGTTTATCTTTTTAAAAATGATGACGTAAATTTCATATGTATGTATTGTGTTTTTTTGTGAAGATACAGTTCAAAAAGAAATCTGACAGCTTAACGAAGGTGACAAATTAATGCGTTCAGTGAACATGCTTTTATAGTAAATCCCTCTGAACCATATGTTAAGGCGCCAGTTATAACTTTCATTGAAACTCATCATTGAAAACTTTGACTATAAATTCTGAGGCACTTAAAGAAATAAAACTGTTGTCGTTTTGGTACCAAAATGAAGGTAATAAGATTTATAATATTTTTTGTCAAAAAAATATTTTATTTGTTCTACCGCTTCCTTATAAATTCACTTTTGATTTTTCAATGATCATTGAAGGATCATTGAAAACGCTTTCCATCATTGAAAAATCAAAAGTGAATTAACAAGAATGTGGTAGAGCAAATAAAATATTTTTTTTTAACAAAGTTATAGTCAAGCTATAACTGGCGCCTAAGGCGGTTTCGCACTTTGACATAAAAATATTAAACACATAATTAAATTATTGTAAATAAAATTGTTACATTTTTTTAACGTTATTCAAATAATATAAATATATGGTAATATGGGACAAACCCGTTTCAAAAAATAATATACGGGACAGTTGTACGTCCCGGGTTTTCTTAAAATTTACCCAGGACAGACAAGTTAATACGGGACTGTCCCGGAAATACGGAATGGATGGTCACCGTACCTATAGTACATATCTTATGTAGGAATATCGCAAGTAAAAACTGTGTAAAATATTATATACACACATTATACTTTCACCTAGCATCATGTTTGCCATATATGCATATGTAAGTAATTTTATATCTATAAGAGAGTGCACCCTATATCATGAATAGACTACAGAGTCGCCCTAATTTTATAGCACACATCACTTGGTACCGGTTAAAACGCTCCACTTTATGACCCCAAGAGGAAATTCGTCAACGAAAGATTTCTCTACATTTTATAACCTTAAGTGCATGATGGGAATAGAAAAAATCATAATGATCCTTACAAATGAATAGTTTTTTTTTTTTGGAGGTGTAGAGATATAGTCTGAAATATGACTTAAAAAAAATACTCGTGAAATATAAAAAAAAATGGGTCACACTTAAGAGCAATCCCGGATTTTGTTTTTTTTTTATTTTAAAATGTTGCTATGAAAATCATAACAAACAAATTCTTAAAAATCTAGGACACGTGGAAAAAATGAAGAAGACAATAAATTTAATTCATCATTTAAAACCTACCTGCGGGATATAAGGCAGGCAGAAAAGTTAGTCAGAACATAAAAGAAGGGAGAGGAAATTTTATTTTTTTTATGAATAGAATAATTGAAAATTCCACACATCCTCTGTACGTCAAACATCAAGAAACAATATATTTTCGACCAGATAAATTGTGTTCAAAAAGAATCATTGATTCCGTTGTTTTGTACGAAGGATTCATTGATTCAATGTATCTACTATTTTAATTTATGTAATTATGAAGATTTATTGCTGTCATATGTTAGGTATACATTTATATAGGTGGGTGTGGAAATCCTAAGATCTAAAATACTTAAACGTCAAAAATTTATTTTTTTTCCGCGGTAAATCAAAATCCCGAAAAATGATATCACATGAAAAATTTGGTCTGTGCATGTTTTTAAGGTCAGTGTAATTTTATATTACTTATGTTACCTTTACCAGAAATGTCAAAATTTGATACTGTCAACATATGTGCGAATGTCGTCAAATGTCAGTAGTGGGTCGAGTGGAACTGCAGTGTTTACTTATTTGTTTTACCAATTGATGTTTTAGCGCTTACATTTTAGCGTATATTTCGTCCATCTTTCTTTGTATATTTTATAATTATAAAAAAATTGTAAGCCAGATTTTTTGAGAACAAATAACGAATAAAATACACGAATCAATCGCACACTCTAGAGCTTATAATCGATCACATCGTAAGCACAAGATTCTTAGTAGAAATGGCAAATATATTTTTAAAGTCGTTAGTTACTAAATTTTTATATACCTACAAAATTTATTTTTCTTCTAGGATTTTTTTTAAATATTTAATAATATAAGCCAAGAAACAAAATATCGACTTTAAAAAAAAAAATATTTTGGGAAAAAAATAATAGTTAAGCAAAAAATGTGTACAAATGAAGGATAATTATTAATTATTATTGTTTATATTGCTTAGCTGTTATAATTTTTATTTCATGTTATTATATTTTTTTATTTCAATTTCAATGATGATACTTATAATATCCAATCACATATTTCCATTATAATTCATGTATAAATAATTAAAATAAATATTATTTGAAAGAAAGAGCAGACACATATAAAATTCTTGAATGTGAATTATAAATTCAAATTCTATTAAAGATTAACACAATTAGATAGTTCCTTACGCTGAAATTCATGAGAAATTAAAATTATTTCTTAGATACGTTTTCAATACATTTATTGTTTTTTTTTAATTAGTATAAGGCTTGAAATAAAAAAGATGTCAATTATGTCAATTCTTGGGGAAATATTACCATATAAAAACAAAAAATCAAAAACCTTTCGATCGGTTCTTTAAAAAAATATTTTTTTTATCTACAAAAAATAAAAAAAATTTAAGAAAAAAAATTGTGAATTGCCAATTATAAATATGCGTACGATTTTTTATTAATTCACCTAAATGTTTTGGGAAAATGATTTTTCAAAAAATAGATATTTTTTAATCGATTTTTTTTGAAAATTATAATATACAATATATAAAACAAAATATTTTTTTTGGTACTTAAAAGTGGACTGCATTTAATAACACATACATTTTTTATCGAAACTCTAAGACCAGTTTTTGAGAAATAATTTTTTTAACAGTTTTTTTTAAGAAATAGAAACTGCTCTTTTTCGTTAAAAAAATGTTTTTTGGAGTTTTCACGACAATGTCAAAAACTACTAAATACAATGTTTCGAAATTTATTTTTTCAAAAAACTTTTTTTTTTTTAAGTAAATAAAACAGTTTTTGAATAATTTTGACTTATAATACTATTAAAATTTTTTAGTAGCTTTTGCATAAAAAAAACAAATGAATCGTTTTCCAAAAAAATAGAACCCCAAAAACATTGTCCCACATGAGTTACTTATACAAAAAATAACCCTTTTTACTTGCGATTATAGGTACTATTTTTTTAGCTCAAATTAGCTTAAGTATTTATTTCAGAATGTTTAATTATTTTTTCTTTGATTAAGCCGATTTAATCTTTTGTTTTTAAGTTTATATTATTAAATATTTAAGATTGTCATACCAATTTTTTTTAGAAAAAAATTAAAAACATTTTGTATACATATATAAATGATTAAGGAAAAAACGACTTTAAAAAAAATATTTAGATTTTTAATAGAAATCTTTTGCATACGATGTGATCGAACATAAGAGCAGGTTCGTGCGATCCAGTCGTGCATTTTATTAGTTAAGTTACCAAAGTGTACCTTTTCCCTTTATTAATTAACTTTTTTTTTATTAAGATCGTTGGGGTCGTTTTTGACAAAAATGAGATTTACCTTTTGGGCTAAAAGAAAAACGTATTTTTGATCTTAAAAAAAAAAACGTGTGGGGCATATTACCGAAGAAGCATTATAACCCATCCACCCGTTTTGACATTAGACTCGATGACAGACAGACAAAATTGTGACACCAGCGCTACGAGTATCATCGTAATGTCAAGTTTGATTTTGATTTATTTTGCGAATCCAAAACTTGCAAGTTAAAAAATTAAAGCATTGGTAGAGACTTAATTCTTCCATTCTAAATTTAAACTGAGCCAACATATTTGCATTAAATTCTGAACACAGTCTAACTTCTTTAACCCGAATCCTTAAATTTAAAAAAAATATGGTTATTTTATATTAATATTTCCTATACCATTATATTTTGCTTCTTGGTTTTAACAGTAAAAAAAAACTTCATTACGATGATGGAGAAGAAAAAATATGGCAAGCCATTTTCCTCGTACTATCTCGCGTGTTTGTTCCTCGACGGTCTGTGCGATGAAAAGTGTAATTCCAAGAGAAATCACAGCTGCTTTTATTTACGAATATTAAGCCCCTATATCTCTATTAAGGGCCAGCGCTTATACAAAAAGCATAATCACAGAAAGCTTTTAAAAATGAAATTATTTAAAAATAACTTATTGTGATGATTTAACTAAACTAAGTCTGTTAAAAAAAATTAATTTGGTTTTTATAAGAAGTTTTTTTTTTTTTTTTTAATAATACAAATTCTATATACTACTGAAATACATCAGCCAAGTAGAAGACTTAGCACTATAATATTTGGACTTGTTGAATTATTGATTCAAAATAGCTTTTAACGGCCTTTAGTCCAACAAAAATTGGCGTTTCGTCCTGGCGATCTCACATGGACTCATCAGTTGACTAGTGAGGACCTTTGTCAATACGCAATTTTTTTTGTTTTTTGCTAAACTAAAAGTCATTGTAAAAAAAAATATTTATTTTGTTTTCGCTAAACTAAAAGCCCTTAAATAATTTAAATTTAAATAAAAACAAAAATTATACATAATATTGTTAAAATTATCTTAAAATTTAAATTATTGTAAAATTTATCAAATGTCATACTCAGGCAAACGACAGATAGAGTCATGCCTTAATTATTCAATTGAAAATTCTTAATGATAAAAAATGTACAACTTTTATATTGAATAAAGATCTAACCTAAAAAAAAATCTATATCTCTGTTAACAATTCTACCAATTTTGTTTAAGAATACATATTTTTTTTAAATTGTTTTGGCTTGACAAATCTTGTAAAAAATTTCCACTGTTGCTTCCTTTAAAAAAATAAAATGCTCGACTGCATCGCACGAACTTGCTCTTATTTTCGATCAAATCGTATGCAAAAGGTTTCTATTAAGGATCTAAATATATTTTTAAAGTCTTTTCTTACTTAATTTTTTATATATAAAAAGTTTCTTTAAATTTTTCTAAAAAAATTGGTATGACAATCTTAAATATTTAATAATATAAACCTAAAAACAAAAGCTTAAATCGGCTTAATCAAAGAAAACATAATTCAAAATTATGAAATAAATACTTAAACTAATTTGAGCTAAAAAATGTACACCATTTTATTTCTTACATATAATCGCAAATAAAAATGAATAAAACATGATTAACTTTTATTGTTTGTATAAGCAAATATAAAAAATGTCGAGATAGGACAAAATCATCGCGAAAAATATTACCAACTTAAATTTTTATCAATTGACAAAAATGAGTTTACGATCATAAAATTGACCTAGCTGCCAGCTCTTCCTCTTTTGCCACAAATATCATTTCCTTAGTTCTGAGAATACCTACATTAATAAGTAGATACCTATACAAAGGTTAATACGTAACAACATTTGCAAACAAAGCAGTATGTTCAGTTCATACATGTAGGCTATACAGTAGGCAAGTAACATATTTACCTACACAACTTTGCGGCTAAGTGAAAAGTTTTACAAAAGTCCTTCTCTATACCACGAGATACTCGTAGATAGTTCGAATAGACCTTCATAAAGCTTTATAGAATTATTAAAGCCAAACAAACAGTTGCCATCCTGAGTCCGAAGAGCATATCCTTTTAAAAATTATTGTAAATTATTGCATGTAATTAAAATACTTATACATACTCGTATCTCCATATAACGGGTGATTTTTTTGCTACTTGGTTTTTGACGTTTATATTTTTGACAGATCACACATGACAAATTCCACGAACATTTGACATTTCGATTCAGTATTGTTTGCCATTTCATCATGAATAGACTTACGCCTGAACAACGTTTGCAAATTATTGAAATTTATTATCAAAATTCGTGCTCTGTGAAAAATGTGTTTCGCAAGCTACGTGCGTTTTATGGTCGTCATAATCGACCCACCATTTTTGGCTAAAAGGATACGTGAATAAGCAGAATTGCCGTATTTGGAGTGAAGAGCAGCCAGAGGCATTTCAGCAGCTACCAATGCATCCCGAAAAATGGAGTGTTTGGTGCGGTTTATGGGCAGGCGGCATCATTGGGCCGTACTTCTTCAAGGACGATGAAGGCCGCAGGGTTACGGTCAATGGAGAAAGGTACCGTTCGATGATAACAGATTTTTTTTTGCCGAAAATGCAAGAATTGAACTCGGTCGACATCAATTGAGAGGCGAATTTGGTGAACAGTTAATCTCACGTTTTGGCGCAGTCAATTGGCCACCAAGATCATGTGATTTGACCCCGTTAGACTATTTTTTGTGGGGCTATGTTAAGTATATTGTCTATGGGGACAAGCCAAACACGATTGCTGCCTTGGAAGCCAACATTGAACGCGTCATTGGTGAGATTCCGGTCGAAATGTGTGAAAAAGTTTGCCAAAATTGGACCTTCAGAATGGACCACCTGAAGCGTAGCCGCGGGCAACATTTAAGTGAAATTATTTTAAAAAAGTAAATGGCAGAAATTGGTTTATCGATCCAAATAAAAATTTCATTCACTTTTTACAAGTTTCTGTGCTTTTTTGAATTTTCAAAAACCAAGCTCTTAAAAAATCACCGTTTAGGTACCCGTATGTACAAGTATGGGAAATGTTATGTATTACCATATAGATCCCTTGAAAATACTTTTCAAAATTAACGTATGAGTGAGCATTGCAACGATTTATAATTGGATTTATCATTATTAATAAGTAGATACTTGATTTTAATGAAACCATGTCAGCTATTTGAGTGGCCGCTCTCCTGTACTTGTTTTTTCTCGCTTTAAGTACGTACCTACGAATATACCTACACAGGATATTTCTTTGGCCCATCTCCGGTATGGTGGGCATCCGTTGTAAGCTGAAGCACACCCCTAGCTTCGTTCACATAATGTAAGTAATGTATGTATCTATCTACTAGCATATATCACATCACACCCTCACAGTAACACTTACACATAATCACTTTTGGTATTTGTATCTGCGGTTGGGAAATAATTTCTGTTTCTCTGTTTTCCGCGTTTATTGTGCAGGGCCCTTAGGTGATATAATTTTCACATAATTTTCCATACGGATGGATAAGAAATTTTAATTTCCCACTGCAACAGGATGATGCAAGCGATGGATGAAAGGGTTCAAGTAGCAGCACACTTGCATTTAATACGAAGTGTGCGGCAAATTTCTGGTGAAATCCTTATGGTAATGACGATTGCTATTAGGGAAAAGGGTTAGCGGAGTATAGTGACTCGACGCACGAAGGAATGGAATGGTAGTTGCAGCATAATATTATGACGGTTGTTAATGCAACACAACTCATGCCGTGTGCACGCGGACAGATTAATTGAATTTATTTTATTTAAGCGCAATTAAAAATTATGCACAGAACTCAAGCCACTTGCATTATCAAAAAAAAAATGGAAGCACACGCACATACTCACTTCTACACGCAAGGAGTAGGACTTACTTCCTAGGAAATTACGCAAGTTCGTCGAGAAATATACACACATACAAAGAAGAATAACTATATGTGTATTTTAATTAAAAATTATAGCGTAGACAATTTTGCACTTTTGACCAAACGATGGACCACAAAAAAAGGACGAAAACGCTGTAAAACCATTTTATTTGCTCAATATTGTTGTGCGGTTATATCACATGCTTAATACCACCGTCCGACCGACCAATGCGAAGCTCCACGACCATTTGGAGCATTCGAAGCGTTTGGTTTCGGTTATGTCAATTTATGCGGAATAAATTTCACGTTTTATTGCGTTTGTTGATTAATATTGAAAATTCGCTCTATAAACAAAAATATGTCCCGAGATAACAAACAAATAACAAAATTTAAAAAAATATCACACCGCATAAGGCCGATTGTTTGTTTTAAAAACAACCTCGTCCTTTTTTTTTTGCAAGTTTCAACAGTCTGAAGAGGTATGTGAAAGAGAGCTGAACATTATTACTTGGGTAAATACAGAATTTCGAAATTAATATTATTTATTTGGATGACTGTTTGTTAGGCTTAAATAAATCCACAATAAAGCATAATATTTGAAATTCAACATTTTTTCACAAACTAAATAATTATTATCCTGTATCATTTTTTTGAAATTTAATTTATAATAATAAAAACACTTGCCGTTACAATGCACTCACATTATTATCAAGTGCAAATTGTATATTATTTTGGTGTGAAGGTTTTGGGTTTGTGTGAATTAATTGAAATCTAAACATGAAAAATCTATTAGCAAAAGCCAAAAGCATTAGATGCCAAAAACCAGCAAGATAAACCTAATTTAAATAGATAATTAAAAACTCATTAAAACTGCAACTGCACCACCAGCGTATACATATAAAATTTAAACATACAGCTGTATATATATATTTACTGTAGACAAAAATTGAAAGAGCTTCCATGGATAGTAAATGAACTTACTGCCAATATTAATAACATGACACTTTTTTTTTTTAAGATGTATGCTGTAATTATAATTTATTTTATTTTTCAATTTCTGTCTCATTACCGGTGAGTTGTATACGGTAGGGATTGAAACACGGTCTTGCTAAAGCCTGCGGCAGATGATTATTGACGTTAGCTGTAGCACTGATTATCCTTACTGTCAGAGAAGTCCTCACTGTCGAGTTAATCGATTATATTTTTGATTCACTAAATTGAATTCGTGCGTGTTGGTAAGTTACGTGAGTTTTACACATTTTAATAAGTTACGCGTAACTATTGTAACTAATGTAACTAACGTAACAATAAGGTAACGAATTAACGTTTTTGATATATCTTCACGGAAATATTTACATTAGAATATTATAATTCGAAGCAACAAATCGCGGCTTTTGAGTTCTAACTAAAAACTATAAATGTCTGGTAACAAATTCACAAAACAAAGAGCCAAAGCCTATGTCCACTTCACTCGACGATCTAGGACTCATACCTCAAATGTGATCTGAAACTTCAATATTGGAGGTGAAAAATCGGTTGTTCTGCGAACCGTCAAACAAATTTATGTTTAGATGCATAAATTACATATAAGTTACGTGAAAAATGAGACGTAATTTCAATTAGTTACGCGTTACTATATGGGTAACTTACTCAGGGTAACTTTAGGTTGCCAACATTGTATATCATTCTTCTAATATTTGGTCAGAGTTAATAATAATTTTAACTATATGTCTGTAAGACTTAAGGTTTTTTAAATTCAAACTGAATTGCACGGCAATAGTTAGAAGGAATATAAAAACAGTTTGTTGGCACAGTAGATTTGAGATCTAGGTGTTTACTTTCTCATTTTAACCCATGGGTAGCATCCAATTAAAATTGGGGGTATAGAAAGGAATGCTGCCTAGTGTAGGGATCGAACCCACACGTCTAAGTTAGCAATCAATCACTATATCCAATGCGCCATTGCCACCCGCACTTATTCAGAAATAAATGTGTAAAGAGCAGGAAAATCTACAGAAACCGCTCTAAATGCGCTCACAAACTTTTCAGATAGCTTAAAATTTGAAGGAAAAGACTTTAAGCACTGCTCTTGAATAAAAGTGTATCATGAAAAGATTAGTCTGCCTATAGGGTGAGGCATTATTACCCTTACTACGGATCCTTGTAGTGGATGAACTGAAAGTCTTACCTCTTGGGGCTAAAAATGTCCGGGTTTTTTTCGATGATATAATGGCAGAGTATTGAACATCTCACGGATATGGTGTTTATCGGTGGGTCTTAAAATCAATCCCACGATAATACCTATTACAAAGAAAATACTTCTTTGTCAAGACTGAAACCTTGAGGTTAGCTGGCAAAGGAATCGAAATGAAGAAGGACACTAGACAGTAAGTTCCTCTTTAATAACGAATGGGAAAAGCCACAAAGGCTCTTGTGATATGCAAAAGACTTTCAGATAAATAACGGGACTGCGAACCCAACATGTTAAGATGGATTTATACGTACATCATAATGGGGAAGACCAATCAGTACCCATGCTGCAATAGCGTGGCACAACAGGACAGAAATAGCAGCTCGGGTGGCAATGACGCAGTGGATAAAATGCTTGACTGCTAACTTAGATATGTGGGTTCGATCCCCACGCTAGGCGCATTCCTTTCTATTCCTCCAATTTTAATTGGATGCCACCCGTGGGTTATAATGAGATAATAAATACCTAATTCTCAAATCCATTGTGCCAACAAAAATTCTTTTCTACCTTTCTATTTCTTCTAATTAGAGCCGTGCAATTTATGTTGCATTTAAAAGACCTTAGGTCTTACAGGCATATAGTTAAAAAATTAGACAACAATTAAAAAATTAAATTAAAATAGGTAATTACTAGATAAAGTTCAAAGGCTCGCAATCAGAACTGGCCCTTCTGAAGTAATCCTTCACCCGATTCCATTAATCATAGAAAAAGTGCCAATGAAGCCATTTTATGATTTGCCTATGAATGGGCAGGGCCTGAAAAAATAATTAGATACTACCAGACTCAAAGACATTTATGAAATATCTCCTTGGCATTCCAATAAATGGCATGATCAAGAAATGTAAAAACAATAACAAAAACTTTAAAATGGAGTTAAGGTCCAAGAAAGAGTGGACAGCTGGAGCGAATAACTACAAGCAAACAAATATACTATCAAGTAGTATAAGCCAAGATAGCTCGAAAACACCTGAAGGGACTGGATCAGGAATATTCGGATCTAGAACCAAAAGCTGTTTATCAATGGAATATATAGTCAACCACCATCTGCCAGACAGAACTGCAGAGATAAATCTTAATAGGAATGACCGCAATCAAAAGATTGCTATTACTCATACGACATTAGCTCAAAAGTCCTTAGCCAAGATAGGGACTAATTGGTTAAGTGGTCCATTCACTTATTAGAACTGCTACTCCTAAGGGCTGATTTTCAAATTATGCTCCCAAAAACAAAATCAACGGTTACTGTGACACGCTGCACACAATATTCAAGACCATCATTTCTTCCTGTCTATGGTGTGTGAATGTGGGAACCAATCTTGGGACTCATATTTCGAAGATAGTTTCAGCTCGATACTGGCTTTCAACGCTCTGATGCCCGCTTCAGACTTGCCTAAAAATGTTGCTAGGTGGTAAATAAATCAAGTGACAGCTGTCAAAAAGAGTAACTTCAAAAAAAAGTATTACCAGATTGAAAACCACGTCTCAAAAAATATAACATCCGTTATATTTTTGATCTCCGAAAATATAGCAATTTCTCTATATTTTTTTTCTAAAAGCCCTAAACATTACATACATAATTATATAGGATTCATCAAGTTCAGCGCACTAACCAAATTGTCAAAAATACGACCAAATTATGATAATCTGGTAGAAAATTGAAAAAATAACTACATTGAGACAACATGATATTTATTAAAATTGAAATTTAGAAACAATCACACATCAAATATAACACACTTTTGCTATTATCTGCCTTTCTGTTATATTTAAAAATATTAATTAGTAACATAGAATTACAATGTTTTTAAATTAACTACAATATTATTAAAAATAAATAGTACCGCTTAAATTGCAAATGTGCATTCCCAAATGAATAAGTAGGATGATACTTACTGATATTTCTCCCAACTTACCTGTAAATTGTAAGTGCACACCTTGTTAATTAAACAAGGTAGATATTTAATTTGTACACAACGATTTTTTATTATAGTTTATGCTTATGCCGCATACAATAGAGATTTTTATTTAAGAATCAATTTTGTTAACTGAACTTTGTGGCATTCCTCACAGCTACAAAACGGTGAACCTGGGGCCAATTTACATTTATACAAATTCAAGTGTATTCCCGTACTTTGTGCACAAAAATGTGAAGACTGTCAATTTTGCAAGAGTGTAGGTAAAAATCTCTCACACCGCAACAAAATTTAAAAAAAGTACGGAAACGATTTGAACAACAATTTTTGCCATTTTTTAAACGTCAACGTAAAACTGTATTTTTGAAAATATTTATTAAAAATTTATGTGAAATCATTTCTTAAAATAACCAATGTGATATCACAAATTTCAATTTATTGCACGGAGAAGCCCGACCAGACTATAAATTCCATTATTTTCTACTTTTGTAACGATACACTTGGCGACTGACAGCTTATGTATTGTTTGCTTTTTCTTTTTCCTGCATTTGACAGTCTTCATACATTTGTCCAAAGAAATTTCTTAGACTAAAATTCGCAGCCTGGGGAAATATTTTACTCTCTCTTGAGCGCTCTTTTTTTGTGAAAAACTACGAAAATTTAAAATACGTGAACAGGATTTGACTGTTTTTCGTAGAAATTCGTAGATTTTCGCAGTTTCATATTGTATTGACATATGACATAATTGACAGTTCGAGGCAATGACAATTTCGCCGTTACAATTTTGTCACTCTTAGAATATTTCAAATTTCTCGTGACAATTTTGTCATTGTTATATTTTGACAAATTTTTTGGAAAGGTACTCAAAGGCTGAATTGATTATTTATGTATGTATAATTAAAATAACTATTTTTCTCTTTCATTTAATTTTCATCTTCTTTACAATCCGTTCCGGAGTATTTTGTTAGTTTTTTATTTTTTAAACACCCTGTCTATCACCTACTACATAAAGCTGAGCTCCACTTGTGCATCAATAGTCCAGTCATTTTAGTCATTTTAAACCCCAATCTACCGAAAAATTCCTAGTGAGCTGAAATTTTGTACACAATTTTATTGCGGTATTGTAATGAAGATCTGAAAAATCGACATCGATATCGTGCCCGCTAAAAAAGTTGTGAAAATCAAAAGGTCACGAAAATCAGTTTTTCGCAAATATATCGCGACCTATTGCTCGTAGGTCAATAGTGGCCAATATAAATATTGTTCCTCGTAAAATTATATACAAAAGATGGTTTGTGCATTTTTCTGTAACATCAACCGTTTTCGGAGTAGAGCGCTGAGAAAGCGACTAGAATGCACTCGCATACGGTATTGTATACCGTACACCATGGCGTAAACTCTATTGCTTTTTATAAATGTTTGTAAGTGTCTTAGAAACTTTTATCTGATAGGTTTAGGAAATTAGTAAAATCTACAATATCTTATCCAAATGACCTCCACTGGCAGATGTTCCGAGACCCGTCCCTTTATACCTGCTACTGCCTGTCGGACTGTATTCAGTTCAGTTGAAAATTATATCAACGGTGTTGTAAACATATTTTAGTCGTTTTCTGCTCTTAAACAGTTCATAATGAGAGATAAATGTTTTATATTTAATGCATTAGTATCGATGGTGATATTGTAGAAGTTAGCCGTGTTCTACAAACATTTGAAAATGCTAGTGTCGCTAGAGGTGATGGTAATATTGAATATTTAAATACTGTGAATTTAGTGAATGTGCATAGTAATCGTCGCTAAAATTGAGCAAACAATTTGAGTATTGCGGCTTTTAAACGAACGCCAAGAAGAACCGAGTACATCAATATCTCCGCGTAAAGCCTAGTATGCAGATCACGCTAAAATTTCGCTGGTACTTTTCTCGCCAAGCATCAGCTAAAATCCTAGCTTAAATTTGACATTAGAGTTGTGGAAACTTTAAAGTTTGAAACGAGAGTTCTGTGGAGAATATGTCAAAAAACAGTTGTTCTGAAAAAAATATTATTTAAATTTAAAACGTTCAAGTCATAAGACTAACCCCAAGTTTCACAATGTAAGTTGAAGCTCCACTTTTCGTTGAAACTTCAGATCAACAATTTATTCGGCTTCATAGTGTCGTTTAAACCTTGAACTGAGTTTAGTTTATAGCTTAAGTTAACCTAGATTATTCTGCCGTTTAAACTTCAGATCAGCGTTTGGATTGTTTGTTTTTTTCAGAAAATATTATGAACAAAACTAAATTGTGTATTCAAATGTTATCAAGTTGTTTTTGTTATAGTGATTTTGAATATTATTTTATTTATTATTCTCGTTGTTTCGCGTGCTTTTTTTGTGTCTTAGAGAGCAATAGAGGACAAGGCAAAGAAAATACTCCCAACTATTTTTCATAAAATATAATTAAGCGGAGTTCAACTGATCTGAAAATCAGATTTCACTGTGAAACCGGACGAATTAAACTAACAATTTAAACTCAGTTTAAGGTTCAGTTGATCTTAAGTTTAAGCCCCACTGTGAAACTGGGGGTAATAGTATGATGTTTTATAAGACAAAACATACAGCATAAAACCTTTTTTCTTTAACGTCCCTTTGCTGTAGTTTCTTTTGCAGAAAAACTCTTACCATATTCAATGTTTCTGCTTCCTGCATCTGTAGCCCGACTTACCACACCAATCATACGTAGTTGTGGTGGAATAAGTTTTTTTGTATTTCGCATTGCAGCATAACAATATCGAGAATGACCAGGTGTCCATAAATTACTTGAACGAATCTCGGGAAACACAAACAACAACAATTTGTCAAAATTTAGATTTCGAATTAATGTGCTGGACATTTATTTCCTGCGCTAAATTCTGACAAATGGTGGAAGTACAGTGGAGACCAAAAATTTGATTTCTTAGCTGGAGCTGCGTATCTCTCCGCTAAAGTGATTGGCTAAATCTTAGCTTGCCTAAACTTTGGAAACAATTTTTTATGGGAGCGAAATTTTAGCGCGAGCTGTGTACTATACTTTAAGAAAAGACTCAGCGCTTTTGATTTCAAAAAATTATGTTTGTTTTGTAGACCACGGCTAAATTCTACAATATCACCATCCGGTCATAATTCATTACATTCAAAACATGTGTCACTAATTATGAACTGTTTAAGGGCAGAAAACAACTAAAATAACGTGTTTAACACTCAAGAAATAACTTTCAAGTGAACTAAACACAGTCCGACAGGCAGTAGCAGGTATAAAGGGATGAGTCTGGGAACAATGAAATACGGAACATCTGCCAGTGTAGGTCATTTGGATAGGTTATTGTAGATTTTACTAAGTTCATAAACCTCTATAAGATAAGTATATTTTTGCCGAAACGTCCAAATATCAGAACAAAATTTTTAAGACACTAACAAACATTAATAAAAAGCAATAGAGTTTATGCCATGGTGTACGGTATACAATACCGTATGTGAGTGTATTCTAGCCGCTTTCTCAGCGCTCTACTCCGAAAATGGTTGATGTTACAGAAAAATGCGCAAGACATTTTTTGTATATAATTTTACAAGGAACAATTTTTATATTGGCCACTAGCGACCTAAGAGCAATAGGTCGCGAGATATTTGCGAAAAACTGGTTTTCGTGACCTTTTGACCTTCATAGCTTTTTTAGCCGCACGATATCGATGTCGATTTTTCACATATTCATAACAAAATCGTAATAAAGGTGTATACAAAAATTCAGGTCACTAGGAATTTTTCCGCCGATAAAACCTAAAATGACTGCACTACAAGAGCACGATTTCTTTTTGTGAGATGCTGGAGCTGTCGACCGATTCTTAACAAAATATATTCCGCTGTACTTTGGCCGACACTAAGCTTTTCATTAAATTGAGAATCACTTAATGCAGCAAAATCATTTTAATTCTTTCATTAAAAATTCGAGGATGGCGTAATTCATTAAACTGGCACATCAAATTTTTCATCACTTTCATCAATATTAGAAATTTCTTACCGAAATTGTCACTTTACGACTCAATTGCCTGTCACAATAGTCACTTATAGGTACATACTGACAAAATTGTAATTTGTATTTTTGTTGTCTGTTCCATACAAAAATTGTCACTAGAAATTTGTCGGTAAATTTATGACAATTTTCAAAAAAAAACACTCACAATGACAATTTTTGTATGATCCGAAATCTTGACAATTGTCATTGTCGCAAATTCCCTGACAATTCTACAAAATTGTCAATTTTTTTATGGGACAGAATTTAGACAGAATTTACCGGAAAACATTGCGTCTTAAGAGTGTACGATAGCATCTAACTGATGAGCCCAACTATCGAGCCTATGGGCGAAACTCATTTTGGACTACATGTCATAAAAATCTTCAATTTGGCTTTAATACACACGGTCCAGAAAAACAATAATAGAATAAAATATAAAATAAAATATTAATTTAATATTTTCGTTTACTTCAATACCATTTAAAGGTCGTCATTTAGAAATTGACACCTGTCACCTGTCGTGCTGTCAATGTTTATGAAACAGGCCCCGGATTCCAAGCAGCTGTTATTTCTTGTTATACCTTAATTATACTGACGACCTTCGTCCAAAGCGTTCGTTGGATTACAATCCATAAAACAAGCAAAGATTGATCTAAATCAGTAATTTGTAGATTCGTCCTATTTATCTTAAGTCCGCCCATCCCCATGATAATGGCAACACACATCAATGCCAAATTTAAGTCTTCTACACACATTTCTAAAGTCATTGTATTCCCACTACCGGAATGCAATAGTGCGGATACAGGATAGCTATATGGAAACAGAAAGATCATACATCCCATACATCAGTATTCATGTGTGATTAAATCTACTCACTCATTTCCAAGGATTTGGA
The DNA here is from genome assembly GCA_910595825.1 of Philhelius pedissequus. Lineage (NCBI taxonomy): Eukaryota > Metazoa > Arthropoda > Insecta > Diptera > Syrphidae > Philhelius > Philhelius pedissequus. Next base: position 55,453,398 of record OU343160.1, read on the forward strand.
ATTAATCCTAGTGCTGCACATTTTCCAGAGCAGCATCAATATGTACAACAACCGCACATCACCATCACATCAAGAACTCATCCATACACAAGAAAACATCATCATCATTGATGATACAGTGGAGCATCATGGCATAGTACGTTCCGTTTGCGAAGCTCCTTCGCACCCCAATGTCCTTTTTATTATTGTAGAGAAAGCTATTATGGATATATGGAATGAATTGATGACTTGAGGGGTTACAGAAATGTAGTTAGGCAATCCTACCTAGCTCTTGTCTACTTCGTTTGGCTTACTTCAATGCTTTGTGAAATTGTGGCTGCAAATTTTGTTTATAGAGAAGTTTAACCTCATGGGAAGTAAAAGCATAAAAGGATGCATTGACGATTACCGTTTGATATCCTTCATCATAATACGAATTGTTGAACTTCTGTTTGTGAGTATTGTTGGTAAGCCAAATGAAATTTCAATTAAATTCAGGCATGAAGTACCTATGAATCTACTTGACTATACCTAATTTATTAATTTCTCTCTCTCGCTCTCTCGCTCTCTCCATTGACTTTGATATTTGATTCCTTGACTTGTATATTTGGAATAGCAATTAGGATTTCAATGTAATAGCTAACATATATAATTGAAAATGATTTCCGGATTTCGAATCAATATTTTTATAACCGCAAATGATCTTTTTGGAACGAAATGCAGTAGAAATTAATATTAAGGTCAGAAGTGGAGAAGTTCTGATAGCCTTACAAATAAAAGCTCACTTTACACAAAATTTGTGTATTTTGGATTTTGGAATGTATAGCAATACATATATCTAATAGATGAAATAGAGTAAAAGTTTGTTGCAGCTTGATTCTAGAGATAAAGAATCTTTTTGAAACCAAGTTAAGTATGATAGGAATATATGAAATTTACATAGGCACACATTTGTGTGCACTGGTGTTTTGGGATAAAATGCCAAAGAGTATACCTACATATATTTGTGTAAAGTTGAGTTGAGGTATTATAACCAAAGAGAATAATTAAAAATAAAAACTAGTCTTGGCCAAATAACATATACCATTACGTAGAGGCTTTTAAATTAAAGTCGTAAACCCTTCCTTATTTTCGAAAGTACATTTTAAGAGTAGTCAAGAAATCAATTGTCTCGAAAACGGCTCTACCTATTTTTGTTAAAAATTATATCAGTGCATTATGACATTTTGGTCTGAAAAAGAAAACTGGAAATTAGATCTTTAGCGGCACCTGCCATACACCCATCTTTTTCATTTTCCACTCTCCTATTGACGGATTAACGGATTTCGATTAAATTTTTATACGGGAGATCCTTTAAGTTCTTTAAAATACTTCATACTAATTTTTGCAAAAAATATTCATTTGGATTTTTGAAAAAAAAAATTGTGAGTCTGTCAGCTCTCATAAATTCAAATTTATCGAAGAAATAAAATGCCGTACTTTTTTTGAGCCCAAATTAGCTTAAGTATTTATTTCAGAATTTTTAATAATTTTTTCTTTGATTAAGCCGATTTAATCATTTGTTGCTTATATTATTAAATATTTAAGATTCCCATACCAATTTTATATATATAAAAAATTAAGTAAGAAACAAAATATATTTAGCTTATTTTTTGACGTGATCTTCTAAGATAGGACTAAGTACGTGCGAAATCTTCGTGCATTTTATTTTTATTGCTGTCCCTTAATTATTTAGGAAAGTTTATACTGACGCCATTATGCACTAGAAGTTGGAAAGGATAGTGAATACAAATGCAAGCAGGCTGGAAAATTGTTCGAGTGACACCTTCGCTATCTTCACCGGCGAATGATACTCGTAGATCCATATTGAAAAAATCGATAAATATAAGTAAGTAGGGACTACTGCATTGGAAATGTTATGCACGCGAATACTTCTACAATGGTCAACACCCATCGGCCTTAAATTTTGGTTGGCCTTACTTAGAGAGGTTTCTTTTTATTAAGACCAATTCGAAAGTTTTTTTTTTTAATCTTGACCAGTAAACCCACCAAAAATTAGTCAGCATATATTAAATAAAATGTCTCTCTAAATTCGTTAATGTTTCAATATTATTCTACTTTAAGTATTCGGTATTAAAACTTCATGAAATAAGAACTTGACGTGCTTTTAGATCCCACTACTTTTCACGGCTAACTTTTTAGATAGAGTTTTTTGTATAGAAGAATACTTGGCTCTTTTTTTAACATTTATGTTTTCGTTCTGATCTCACTCCATTTTGTAATGATGTTAATAGATAATCAAGCAATCGGGAACACTCCATATAATTGACACTTATTCTGTGGAAGTGGGCCTCAAATTTTCGATGTATTTCTTTGCTTGCATCACACAACCTACTTTTGTTATAACGTAGAAGATTCTACGATTTTGGGAAGTGCTCCATAATTTTGATGATCTTTCAGTGAGTCAGTTATGCTTTTTGTGATTTGTGGGCTTTATATCTCAGGAACTACAAATGCCAAAACTTTGAAATTTGGTGGGGCGCCTGTGCTCGACTAGCTTATCAATTTTCTGGCATTTCAAATTTTGAACTTCATTGGAACTGAAGATAGATTGATTGATTGTTCCTATAAAAGACCGAAGTACCAAAACTTCATTTTGTGGCGTTGGGGGTAATTTTTTTTTTATTTTCTAAAATTGAACCATCTGTGAACGTGAAACTCACCTAACTTGCCGAAATGAGTAAACTAAAATTGCTGAAACGCGAATCAAAGTTTGAACTACGTTGACATTTGTTTAATTGAAAGATGTGCCCATGTTCTGTAACTTTCGAATCCATAAAATTAGTCGAGAAACAAAAGAAAATATGTTTGTTTTGTTGTTCAGATACCAAAATGACGTTTTTAATTTATCGCCTTCCATTCAAAATCCCAGTCAAACAATTCGAAAATGTAAGGTATAGCTTCAGCTTACAGAACCCCATTTTTTCAGAGGCATTAAGTGAGGAGAAGTTACCGCCTGAACTACAGAACATGGGTCATGGGATCGTTCCTTAATGAAGTATTTATGCCAGTACGTTGCCGGGTTCAAAAAAATATAAACTTCGTTGTTCTTTGACCGATTTCCATGACATTGAAAAATTGTTATAGCCAATATTTTACACTTATGTACTCGTATGATTTATATAAGATTTCGTTTGGATTATAAATGGTTTTTAAAAGGCATTTAGATTACTTAATTTAAATCTCGCAAAAGCTTCAGTAAACAAAGGGTTACAAAAATTTGAAGAGAAACTCATATGAATTCCTGTTAGTGCTATAAACAAGACTTTGTCATTTCAAAATTACAGTATATTACGGATAAAAGAAACACTTATATAAGAACAACTCGCTTATAAGAAACGCAATGTGAAACACCGTGCCTTTTCTTTATATTTCTTTCGAAATAAATCGTTTATAAGAAACTCGCATATATGAAAAACACTGTTATAAGAAAGCATTATTTGCATACCAAAATCAATTCTTGGAACAAAAAAGTACGCTTATAAGAAATTTACTTTGTCGGACAAAACTGTGCCAAAAACTTTTAAATGTATGCATCTTTGTGTTAAGACGTTCATTATAAGCTCCCACTTTCCAAAGGAATGACAGCTGAAAATTCAAAAGGCCGTGATTATTCTGACCACAGCTGAGCAATACAAAGATGATAAATGTCGGCAGGTATAATTATTTGTGTTTGCCTGCAAGCTATTACCGTTATAAAAATGATATTTTTGCATTTGGGTGTAGTTTCACTACGTCACATATTGTTGTTAGATTTCAGATCTATTCATGGAGAGAATTTCAAATTTAAAAAAAAAACATAACAATGTAATCAAAGGTGATTCTTACATTTGAGCTTGACTTCTTTTTGCTGATTGTGTTTCGACGATAAATGTTTAAAGATTCTTACCTGTAATACAAAATAGTTCCTGTATATTTATAATGTAGATATGTATAACCTTAATGCATAGACTCACAATATATTTTACTTAATTTTATTGATTTGCAGAGAAGACTTATTTATTTTATTTGTTTTACTTGTTGAAGAAGAATATACTTTTGTTACTTTGTTACATTAAAGATTTTTATCGTAAAAAATATAATAAATGAAGTTTTTATATGAACATACATTCCATTATGCATATAAAGTTTGTATGGTCTATTTCGTTTTCATGAAATTTTGTAGGAAGGTACACGTACAAAATTATTTTATTTGCCAATACTTTTTTTTTAAATAAATTTTCTTTCTAATATCCGTGTTTCTTATATAAGAACTTTTCCTTCTTATATCCTATGTTTGGATATAAGAAAAACTCCGATATAAGAAAGAAGTTTCTTGGAATTTCTGTTTTTCTTATTTCCGTGTAGTAATTTGGATTATTAAAACGGATCGGCATTTTAAATATTCCAAAAGTGTAGGATATAAAATATAGAAGGAAGTTTTAAATCCAGCGCGTTTCTTTAGTCAGTTTCCTCTCACACGTGTGGTGAACTGTATATGTATTGTATAGCATTGTTTTAAAGAACAGCTTTACTCCCGGTGAACAGGTTTTTCAATGAATTTTCATTTTTTCTACGCGACTCAGAAAATATCGTTTGCGAACTGTCAAATGTTAAGTCACAATCCTAAACATCAAGATGCGTTCCACAAGTTCATAATTACTCGTAGGTCAAATTTAAACTCCAGCAAACGTTAAAATGGCTTAGGTTTTATCATTTATGACAGCTAGCATGTGAATAAAATCTCAATAATCACAGTATGCTTGACAATTCAGAGACCTTTGGGTTACAGAAAGTGGCGAAATTCTCCCAAGTTTTTAACTACGTTTAAAACTGCTTAGCTAAACTGTTCAAAGGAACAATTCGTTTTTTAGAGAATTTAGGACAAAATAGACCTATGTTTCAGGTTTCACTATTTTAGATACGTCATATCCGATCCTACAGAATTTGTAACAATTCAAAAAAAATTCAAACAGATACGTCTTAACCGCCAGCTTAAAGTTTTAATAGTAAAGACAATTAAAATACAAACCGATTAATTGCTATAATATTCTAATCTCCTCTTAAAAATAAAACAAAATTAAAAAAAGAATATCTCTCCTTAAGCAGCGCCATATTAAAAAAAAAATCTATTCACAAATTTGCATAAGAAAAACATAAATCGACAGCCGCATATTTACTTTGTAATTTTCTTGAAATTAAAACTTTTTTGTTTTTTTTTTTTTGTGCAGAAAGTTTTGTTGTCAGTCATTTTATTAGAGCTTATGTAATTTAAACTTTTTAGATTAAAATGTTTATGAATTTTAATCGACCTTTAAAAACTCAATTTTAAAATGACAATGTTGATTTAAGTTTGAGTTTCTTGCTCGTATAAAAATACTTTTGTCAACATTAAAATTAATTTAAAGTATCTATAAACATAGTAGCTAGATTCAACTCAAAGTTATGTGCAAATATTATGGTATGTATGTGTATACAATTTAAAACTTTTCATTAAAAAATATGAGTTAATTTGAGCTGTACAAGATGTGTCGTCTGTTCACATAAATATGAAATAGAGGTATTGCATTATTCATGCTATTTTTCAAAGGTGTTCAAATATTAGAGAGTTAATCAACACCACGGTGAGAGAAGTTAGACTCAAGAGTAAAAGGAATGAGCATTTCTAAGAGCTACTAGTATTACGGTTAAAATGTTTTGGGGAATGAAGAAAACTTACAATATTTGGCTGTATTGTAAATGAATAGTAGCTGTTTTCTTTTTTTTGGAAATGAAAACTTTAGGGACTAGGATTTTGGCCACAAAGAGTGTTACGTCGGCTTAAAAGAAAACCGAAAGGTGGACTGGTAGGTGTCAAGAAATCATTGTGGTTGCGAACCGACAAAATAATTAAAGATGACGTTGAAGGAAACGGAAAGAAAAATGCAGCAGGAAGTATCCAGAAGGGACATTACCCCGAAAAGAGATGGAGGCCGGAAATTGGATTTAAAGAGTAAGGCGGCAACCTGAACGGGGGAAAAGTGACGTCTAACCGAAGGAACAGGTCTTAACTCGCCGGATGACTTGTCTGAAAGTCAGACTGGGCCAACAACAAAAAATACTTAAGATCAGCAAACAAGAACTACTACGACCATATTTCGCTAACTCTTACCGACCGCTTACCTACACACTCTTACCATTTGAAACTGGCTGCTAATGGTGTGCAAGCCTGCTGCCGGCCCATCATGGAGGCCGTGGCAGAAATTTTCTCGGTAGTAATCTCCAGTGGCTACTCCCATGACGTCGATTTAACTGCCGCCGATCCACCGGCTGAAAAAAAAAATACCTTAAATAAGAACACCAAGAATTTTTGGTGTGATTAACAAACATGAGTTTTTATTGAATTGATATTCAGCTGGTAAGATCACTAACATTGCAAATTTCATTTGAAGAAAAAAAAATCAAAAGGCCCAAGTTCTGGTGCCAAAAGGGTGAAATTTGTACCGGATCAATCTTAAGCAATTTTCGCCCCCCCCCCTCAAACTTATTATCAGTTGCTAAGCTCACTAGGCTTAATCTACTCACCAAATTTCAAGTCTTTAGTATTAGTGGTTGCCGAGTTATAAGACTGCAAAAATTGCAAAAACCGTAACTGACTGAGGGACTGACTCACTGCACTGACTCACTAACAGATCATCAAAATTATGAAGCACTTCCCGATATCGTAGAATCTCGCAATTTCGCAGAACGGTAGGCCTTGTGTTGTATACAGCGGTAGGGCTCAAAGTGCAGGCAAAGGTAAAATTTTAAAATTTGAGATTTTATATCCAGGGGTGTGGCACCCGCCCATTTGTAAACAAAAATTATACCAATTATAAGGAGCACTTCCGATTATCGTTGAACAATGAAATTTGGTACAGTGATATGGCTTAAAGTGCAGTAAACAGTAAAATTTTAAAATTTGAGATTTTATATCCAAGGGCGTGGTAACCGCCCACTTGCATTGAATCGATATCAACTATGTAGACAACTTCTGATTGTCGTATAATGATGATGAAATTTGGTAGAGGTAAGTAGTATCTTAACATGCAAACAAAGGGAAAATTAAAATTTTGATATTTTACAATCATTGGGCGTGGCATCCATCAATTTTCACAGAAGTAATACATATTTTTGTATAAGCTGCACGCGCTCATGGGATTGTACTACCCTTTTAAATGTTTCAACACAGCGTGGACGTGAGGTTAAGGAAGGGAAAGGAGGATTGGAAAGGTGTGTGGTACGATGCTTTGAGAATGGAGATGGTTGTTGTCTCAGATTTTATCTCAAGGGATGGCGGCTGAACAAATGCGGAGACATTTCCGTGTATATTACATAAAGTTTAAATTTTTCGGAACTTACAGCGTTAAATTTAAGAAATATTTTCAATTTCTTTTTCCCGACGTTTCGAAGAACTTTCAAACTTCGTGGTCACGGGAAGTTCCGAAAAATTTAAACTTTATGTAATATGAATATCATGCGCGAAAATAATAACCTAAAATCTCATATTTCCGTGTATTATTTATTGATCTATTTCCTTATAATTCGCATTATTTTTTATTCATTGTCATATTTTATCGGTATACTAGTTTTACTCAATGACATGTTGCTAGTGCTATGCCTTAACATCATGTAATGAGTAAACCAGCAACTCATTGTATGACATTTTATTTTAGAATTGGTTTTTAATGGAAAAATAAGAGGACATTGACTACGACAGGGATCGAACCTGTGGTCATGAGGTTGACAGGTGAACACTCAACTATCGCGCCACGGCCACCACCGAGAGCACTTCCGGTTGGTGTAGGATTATGAAATTTAGTAAAAACTTAAGTTTCCTTATGAGGCTCTCATTGTGCGATTATACCGTTCACGTTTACTGATTAAAAGAATCTTTGCAAAAAGTAGTGGAATCACAACAAAATCATGAATGTAAAAAAATAGCCAAGTACTTCTATATACAAAAACCTTTGCGTAAAAAGTCAGCTGTAAAGTCTTTTAAAGTTAAAAATCAAATATTTTAAGTAGGTTAATATGGAAGAACCTCTAAATTATTAGAAATCTGTTATTTAATGATTACTGGCTTTAATTGTGTTGGTTCACTTGGCAAGTTTTCTTTTACATATTACTAATTATTCAATTTCGAAATCGATAATGTGGTTGTTTTTTTTTAACAGAAGGTATGGTCTATGCCACACTGATCAATAAGAGCTGTTCGGCTTCCGTGATGCAAATGTGCCTCAAAGATAACGGCATTGTGGGCAGAGTAGCCTTAGCGATTGGATATAGCAAAACTTTTAAGTTTTAAATGATGCGCTTTCTTTTTCTACACTGCACAACGGTGTATATATCAACAATTAGTGAGCTTATCATAGATTACCAGTTATGGTTCCACATCCGAAGGATTATAAATTGAAAACGAATACAGTACTACACGGATATAAGAAACTCTGAAAATCCAAGAAATTTCTTTCTTATATCGTAGTTTTTCTTATATCCGAACATCGGATATAAGAAAGAAAATTTCTTTAAAAAAACTATGAGCAAAGGAAAATATTTTGAATGTGTACCTACCAAAAAAATTTAATGAAAATGAAGTACGCCATACAAAGTCCTTCTGTGAAAGTCCTTCTAATAATTGATATAAAAAATCTGCGAATCGAAAATATCCAGTTTTCATTTTTTACCTTTACACTAAATTAATATGAACTCAAATCATAATCACTTTACCACATTTCATGGCTACAGTAATCCGAAGTGCTTCATAAATGATATCGATTCTAAGAGAGTGAGTGGATACCTCGCCCCGGAATGGAAGTCCTAAGCTTTTCGATTTTTCTTTTGAAGTTATATGAAGTCAAGACCTTCCGATCTATACCGTATTTTATAATACTACAGAAGTCTGAAGAGTTTTTTTGGATTGAAGCAATAATTGGAAGAAGGGAATAAGTCCCAAAGTTTAAAAAAATTAAATGTTGATCCGAATTCCATTTCTATTACGTCGCAAAAAAGTAAGAACAAACCCATTTTTAACGCCCGAATCGGTTTGGAAATATCACCAACCAAAAAATCAGTTGGCAAAATGTTGTTGTATTTTTTGCTCCTTTTGTACATTATTTTTCTATTTTTTTTTAAGAAAGGAACGCGCAAACTTCAAATATGAAAATTCAAATGGAAAGAGCACCCACAATTGGCAATATCGCCCAAATAAGGGAATAACGTCCAAATATTAGGAAAAAATGCCCAAATTAAAATCTTGTCAACTCCTACACACAAATGCAAAAATATCAGTTTCATAACGGTAATAGCTTGTAGGCAGACACAAATAGCTGCCGAAATGTCCCATCTTTGTATTATGCTCATCTGTGGTCAGAATATTCGTGGCCTTTCTAATTTTCAACTATTTTTCCTTTAGAAAGTGGAACCTTGGAATGGAGGTCTTAAAAAGATACATATTCAAAAGGTTTTGGCACAGATTTGTCTCCCAAAGTAATTTCTTATAAGCGTACTTTTTTGATTTTAGAATTGATTTTGGTGTACAAAAAATGCTTTCTTATGACAGTGTTTTTCTTGTATGCGAGTTTCTTATAAACCATTTATTTCGAAAGAAATATATAGTAATGGCATTGTGTTTCTCATTGCGTTTCACGTAAGCGAGTTTTTCTTATATAAGTGTTTCTTTTATCCATGAAATACTGTTTAAAAAGCATAATCAAATCTTTAGACACGAAATCATTTGTGAAAATAGAAACAGATTAGGAGACAAAACAGAACCCTGTGGAACGTCAGTTTTAATTTTGTGACTTTTGAACTTGGAACAGTCTTACATGAGAACGATCCAAAATATAATTTCTAATTCGGTGAAGAATAGATTCATTGATTTCAAATACATTTTTTTTCAAATAGGGAATTTAATGAATTCCGTTGAAAATACATGTCGAATTATCGGTAAAATGAAATAGATATTCCCATTTTTTTAGGCAAATTAGTTACAACCTTTTGTTCACTAAGCATATTTTTACATCCTTTTTTAATCATGGAATTGATTTTTTGTGGCATTATACCCATATTGTATATGCGTATACTAGTGTCGTCTGTAACTAAAAATACAAAAAAAAAACCATTGGAAGCCTAAATCAATACCGAATAATTAAAAAAATCCTCAAATTGTTTTTCAAATTTAAAATCTGTGGTTCTGGCTATGTAAAGGAGCAGTCAAGTTTAATGTTTTGTGTATTGTGTTATTGTATTTGGTGTGATGTAGGTATCTTCTATTGTGGATTCTTCAGAGCCTTCCAACAAAAAATTCTGGTCGCTTGCTCTTAAAGCCAACATTGTTTGTATTTCCTTGGGCAAATAGATAGAATCGATTTTTTTTTCAATTATGCAAAGTAAGCACATAAATTCGAAGAATAGAAAATGTTTTTAATTATTTGGAATTTATTTAGAAGCCGCACCCTTATTAAAAAAACATAAATGCAAATAAAACACAGCTGGAATGTCTATATATAGTTACGATAAGTTATCGCATAATTTGTTTATTATATATATTTTTTTGTTAAATTATAATGGAATATACTGCGCGTTGGACTGTCACGATAGCAGACTGGAGTTTCGATAATCCAGTACCGAGAAAGTGATACATTCTTCTATGTAGAGACAAAATATGATATAAATAACTTATTTTTTTATTATTATAAATATTTTGACGAATATGTTCGGTGAGTTATTTCCGTTGACAACCAACATAACTTCTACGCTTACAGCCAACAAAGCAATAAGATATTTTCAACAGAAAGGGCTTATTCGCTGAGCTTTCTTCAATATGACATAAAGAATTATTCACATGAACACCATTATAATATATTAAAGAATATTCATCCATTTTAATATAAATTGTTCAAAAAATGAAAAAATGGCTTTTTCCATTCGTAGTGAACGTCATTTTAAAATTGAGTATATATGGGACTCCGTGCTTTGTTGGGGATGCTCCGAATTTCATATGAAAACGTCCTGTTATTAGTTCCCATCGGAAAAGTTATTACTTGTATTTAAACAATAGACATGTGTATGTATATAGGTGTTTTGTTTACTTATAACGGGTGATTTTTTTGCTACTTGGTTTTTGACGTTTATATTTTGACAGATCACACATGACAAATTCCACGAACATTCGACATTTCGATTCAGTATTGTTTGCCATTTCATCATGAATAGACTTACGCCTGAACAACGTTTGCAAATTATTGAAATTTATTATCAAAATTCGTGCTCTGTGAAAAATGTGTTTCGCAAGCTACGTCCGTTTTATGGTCGTCATAATCGACCCACCGAGCAGGCTATTCAGCTCATTGTGACCAAATTTCGCACCAGTTTCACTTTATTGGACATTAATCCACCAACTCGTATCCGTAGAGTGCGTACCGAAGAGAATATTGCTGCTGCATCCGCCAGTGTTGCTGAAGATCGCGATATGTCCATTCGGCGCCGATCGCAGCAATTGGGTTTGCGTTATTCGACCACCTGGAAGATTTTACGCAAAGATCTTGGTTTAAAGCCATACAAAATACAGCTGGTGCAAGAATTGAAGCCAGGCGACCTACCACAACGTAGAATTTTCGGTGAATGGGCCTTAGAAAAGTTGGATGAGGATCCGTTTTTTTATCGCAAAATTGTCTTCAGCGACGAGGCTCATTTTTGGCTAAATGGATACGTGAATAAGCAGAATTGCCGTATTTGGAGTGAAGAGCAGCCAGAGGCAATTCAGCAGCTACCAATGCATCCCGAAAAATGCACTGTTTGGTGCGGTTTATGGGCAGGCGGCATCATTGGGCCGTACTTCTTCAAGGACGATGAAGGCCGCAGGGTTACGGTCAATGGAGAAAGGTACCGTTCGATGATAACAGATTTTTTTTTGCCGAAAATGCAAGAATTGAACTCGGTCGACATGTGGTTCCAACAGGACGGTGCCACATGCCACACTGCACGCGAAACCATGCATCAATTGAGAGGCGAATTTGGTGAGCAGTTGATCTCACGTTTTGGCGCAGTCAGTTGGCCACAATGATCATGTGATTTGACCCCGTTAGACTATTTTTTGTGGGGCTATATTAAGTCTATTGTCTATGGGGACAAGCCAAACACGATTGCTGCCTTGGAAGCCAACATTGAACGCGTCATTGGTGAGATTCCGGCCGAAATGTGTGAATAAGTTTGCCAAAATTGGACCTTCAGAATGGACCACCTGAAGCGTATCCGCGGGCAACATTTAAGTGAAATTATTTTTAAAAAGTAAATGGCAGAAATCGATTTATCGATCCAAATAAAAATTCATTCACTTTTTACAAGTTTCTGTGTTTTTTTGAATTTTCAAAAACCAAGCTCTTAAAAAATCACCGTTTACATACTTTTTATTATAAACTATAGCTGACCCGACAGACGTTATCATGTCTTAATTTTGAATATTGAACTCGAATTGGTATACCTAATTTATAAAAAAATATTTCAAAAAAAAAATGTTTATTATTCTAATGCCTTATGATATAACGCGTAAAATATTTTTGTTCATGATATTTCTTTTTTATTATAAAGTTTGAACGTTGACATTATGTGTGAAGCACTACATTCTTTAAATGACCACCGCCTCGGGAATTGTTGAAAGCATCGATTCTTTTGAGGTAATTTTCGATCACTTTTTGACACATATTGGGCGGTATCTCAGCCATAACTTGACGAATGTTGGTTTTCAAGTGCTCAGAAGTTAAAGGCTTATATGCATAAATACGGTCTTTCGCGTAGCCCCACAAAAAAAAGTCCAGCCGTGTCAAATCGCATGATCTTGGTGGTCAGTTGATATCGCCACGACGAGAAATTACGTGGCCAGGAAATGTCTCTTGCATAAAAGCCATATTCGCTCGAGTTGTGTGGCATGTGGCACCGTCTTGTTGAAACCACACATTCTCCAAGTCGTATTCTTTGATAGCAGGCAAAAAAAAGTCGGTTATCATATGACCATAACGCTCCGAAATGACGGTGATAGTCGTTCCATCGTCGTTTTCGAAGAAATAAGGTCCAATCACACCTCTGCACTAAAGAGCGCCCCAAGCAGTGACTTTTTGTGGATGTAATGACCTCCCTTCAATTACTTGAAGATTCTCAGAACCCCAAATACGACAATTTTGTTTGTTAACATACCCACCGAGTGAGAAATGTAATTCGTCGCTGCAGAAAATTTTGTTCGAAAAATCGCCGTCCACCGCCTGTTGTTGAAGCACCCATTCGACGTATCTACGACACGTTGTGAATGGTCAGCTGGCTTCAGTTGTTGTGTGAGCTGGACTTTGTATGGATGTAGGTGTAGATCCAAATGCAAAATACGCCATAGTGTGCCGTAAGACAGTTCTAATTCTTGAGAACGACGAGGAATCGACACCTTCGGGTCTTCGGCAACACTTTCACTTGCAGCAGCGATATTTTCAGTGATACGAGCGAAACGATGATGCTCAGGCCTTACAATATCTGTAACTAATCCAGTCTTTTCAAATTTCTTCACAATTTTGCCAATTGCTTGCGTAGTTGGACTATTATGTAAACCACGATATGTGGCTGTGGCAGAATCACCATTTTTTTTGTAGGTTTTAACAATTTAAGTGCGTTGTGCGATAGTTAAGCGATCCATTTTCGTAAATTTCAGACTTTTAACTGAAAAAAAAATTGGTTTAACTACTTAGTTTGACAGATGTCGAATTCCAGCCCTATAATTTTGAAACCTCAAAATACTAAGAAACAAATTTTTGAATAAAAGAAAACATTTATTGTAAGATAACAAGCCTTTTTTGTTCTCCATTGAATCTCTAGTTTGCAATATATTTTAGAAATCAATGCTACTTCTGCGATTAATAGTTTTTTTTGCATTGAAGAAAGAGCAAATTTCCTAAATTGTATCCGTTTAAAATTTTTATAATTTTTCTTCTTCATTTTAAATGAAACTTCCGAAAAAATATCCCAATGAATTTCAATGGGTATTATTACATTATAATGCACTGATACTGTACATTTTATGTTCAAGTTGTATGTGATAGTTTTACATTTATATGTAAAATTATTATCTCCAACCAACAACATGGTTTTATGCAGAAACCTTCTACTGTTACTAATCGAGTTGTCTTTTTAAATAAATGTTTTAACTCCCTAGAAAGTGGTCAAGAAGTTGATTGTGTATACACATACTTGTCGAAAGCAGTTGATCAATTGTCTCATGAAATTATCAAGTTTAAACTTAATTCATACGGGTTTCCTCCATCACTCATTAAGTGGATATCCTCATTTCTTGGAGATAGCTTATATCAAGTCAAGTTCTGAAATTCTTACTCAAGAACCTTTATTGCCAAATCAGGTGTTCCGCTGGGTAGCCATCTGGGACCACTACTACTTACATTGGTTATTAATTATGCTACTCTTTGCGTACGCAATAGCGAAATTCGTATCTTTGCAGACGATATGAAGATTTATAAAAATATATCATCTCCAAAGGATCGAACTCTATTGCAAGAGGATATTAACCACTTTGCCTTGTGGTGTGAAAAGAACAGTTTGAATCTTAACCCGACAAAATGTCAAACAATGACATTTTCAAAAAAAACGTTCTCCTTCTTCTCATGACTATGTTATCTCACGGCACATTTTAACTCGTGTTATAACTGTAAGGGACCTTGGAGTTCTCTTAACGCCAAATTTAGACTTTTCTGTCCATATTAATATCATCGTTAACAAAGCCAATTCAATGTTAGGTTTTACGAAGCGTTGGTCCAAAGAATGTGTTGATCTAAATGTTACCCGTGCTTTATACAAATGCTTGGTTCGTCCCCATCTTGAGTATGCATCGCAGGTTTGGACTCCTTTTTACAATATTCATATTGAGAGATTAGAATCTTTTCAAAGAAACTTTACTCGTTTCGCATTGAAAGGGCTTCAGTGGAGTGATCCTTCTATTGCCCTCTCTTATGACCAACATTTATCTATTCTTCGAATGCAAACAGAGAAGAACTATAACAATAATTTGGTATTCTTCCAACAAATAATAACTGGCGTCACATATGCACCAGACCTACTATGTTCAGTTCTTTTTTAATTATCAGGGAGGAGATTATAATTTCCGTGGCCTCAACTTAATTAAAGTCCCAACACACAGGACCTATTATGGGATGTATGAGCCCTCGACACGTATGGGTAAACTTTTAAATTGGAATTCAAACATTTTGATTTCAATATCGGTAAAATTAAAATAAAAAATCTACACAAAACCAGTGCTCCACTCTCCTAAATGATGTTTATTTGATATTATGTTCTTGTTTTATATTGACTTAATATTATTTGTTTCTATTTTCATTTTGTACTTGTGTAAGTGTTATTTGTAATAAAGTTTGACTACTAACAACTAACACTGCACTAAATGATGAGCCGGTGGTATAAACAACTACCTCAGGTTGGAATTAAATATTTAACATTTATTATCAATGCATTTTTAAAATGCCAATACTTCCCTCAATGTTGGAAAAAAGCCATGGTTGTCCCTGTTCTTAAGGCTGGAAAACCCCCAGATATTTCTGAAAGTTACAGGCCAATTAGTTTATTAAGCAACGTTAGTAAAGTTCTTGAAAAAATCCTGAAGCAATATATTTTAACAATAGTTTCAGATAAAGGTCTTTTTCGTGATGTACAGTTTGGTTTTCGAAGCTCTCATAGCACTTCACACCAGGTAAAAAGAATTTATAATCATGTCTTAGAACGTCGTTTAAGGGGTCAGTCAACGGGCATATTTCTATGATCAAGATGAAAATCTCATCTTGAAGGAAGGTATGTTTTTTGATATTGACAGATATTGAAAAAGCTTTTGTTGGTGTATGGCACAATGGAATAATATATAAAATGTTACAGTTTGACTTTCCTTTGTATTTATGTAAAATTGTTCAGAGTTTCTTATCCGGTAGATGTTTTCAGGTGCATGTTAATTGTGGTGTTTCTAAAGTGTTATTTTTTGTTTCTGGTGTGCCTCAAGGCTCAGTCCTTGGACCAGCCTTATACAATATCTACACTTCAGATTTTCCAAATCTTCCGCAGTGTGAAGCAGCCATTTTTGCTGATGACACTGCAGTATTTGCGTCGCATGAATTTGCTCTCAACATTGAGACCAATCTTAAAAATGCGATTGAAATACTTGAAAAATATTATAAGAAATGGAAAATTAAGCTGAAGGTTGGGAAGTTCCAAGCCATCTTTTTCACACGAAAAAGAAAAGCTTGCTATCTTCCCAGCAGTCAGCTTCAAATAAATGGTAACGCAATAGAATGGGAGCAATCCGTAAAGTATATCGGGGTTCATCTTGAAACGAAACTTACATTTGGCCAACATATTCAAAGCACATTAAAGAAAATAAGTATTGCAATTAAGATGCTTTACCCTTTTATCAATAGAAAATCTTCTCACACAAGCAATACTATTATATGGGTGCCCAATATGGGGCAATGCAGCAACATGCCATATAAAAAAGTTGCAGGTATCATAAAACAAAGTTTTAAAAATGATGTTAAATCTGCCCTGGCATAATTCAACCCTTGATCTCCACAGAAGGGCGAATGTTGAATTGGTTCTTGAAAGGATTCGAAAACTAACAATTAATTTTAATAATAGCTGTGATAGTTCTGAGAATTCTCTCATAAACCAGCTTTATTCTTAATCTGTGATATTTCTGTGTAAATTTTTATTGCGTTTGCTTTCATTATGAAATATATATTATTTATTTATTTACTAATTTATTTATTTATTCATTCATTATTATTTATTTATTTGTTTATTTATTTCTTTATTGATTTATTTATTTATCTATTTATTTATTTATTTATTTTATTATTTATTTATTTAGTTATTAATTTATTTATTAAACTATATATTTATTCACTTATTCATTTATTTGTATAAAACTTTTTGTTTTCGTTAATTGTTTTTTCGTTAATTTATAGTTTGAATTATAATACTATATTTACTTTTTTTTTTTTTTTTTTTTTTTTTTTTTTTTTTTGGAATGAAGGTTTTTTTTCGTATTTTCCTTCGATAATATATTTTTTCATTATTTATATTTACTAATTCTATTATATACAAGAAAATGTTTCCGTAGAAAGATATTGTATCAAATCTCTGAATTGTAAAATGTGCGGTCACAGACTTTTTTTTGAAAACATTATTACGAAATAAAGATAAGATAAGATAAGATTTTTTTTTAATCACATTTATTCGTTCATACGTCTCTCATTTGAATTGTTCTCTAAAGGGCTGGAACGTAACACCGGTACTGCTTTTTCATTTCAATTTTTTTTTTAATTTTTTACGCAGACTGAGCTTCTGTTCTGTTCTTATTTCCGCTTGTTCCACGTTAGATTCTTTCTCATTCCTATTTTTAATTGCTATATAGCTACTATAGGGCAAGTTTAGTAATTGGATAAAAAATCGAACTCGAGATTTTAATCAAAGTTGACACTGTCTCTCTGTCTGTACAACTCTCTACATCCTAAACGGCTAAGCGATTTTCTTCAGACTTGGCATTTAAGCGTTTTAAGTGATTGTGCAAAATATGTTTTTGAATTGTTGTTAGGTTTTTCTACCATCTTAATTATCTCGAAAACGACTCTAATGATTTTGATAAGAATTGGTGTGTATACCACTTTGGGTATGGTCTACATTTTGGTGGAAAACTGCTTTTAAATATTTTGTTATTAACTGTACCCCCCATACAACCATTTTATTGATTTTCGACTTTTTCATAAACGACTCAACGGATATCGATCAAAATTTTTATAAATGAGCTCTTTCAAGTTCTAAATAATGATGCATTTCAAAATTTTCAAAAAATATTTTTTTTTGGAATTTTGAAAAAAAAAATATTTTTTTTCGAAATGAAAACTGGTGGACGATTTTTTAATTTATATTATTAAATACATACTTAAAATGCTCATACCAATTTTTTTTTTGAAAAAATTTAAGAATTTTTATATATAAAAAAATTAAGTGAAAAACGACTTTAAAAATACATTTAGCCGTTTCTATTAAGAATCTTTTACATATAATGTGATTGATGAGCAAGTGCGGTCCAGTCGTTCATTTTATTTTTTATTGAAAATATAAATAGATAAATAATTTTATTAACTGACATAAAATTGATTTGACTTGATAGATAATTCTTTGATATTTTTACTTGGAAATCGTGGATAGTTGGCATCCAATCTTCAATAACTCTTTAAAGCATTAGAGGTCTTATATTGGCAATAAGGATGTGAATATTGGTTTTCAAGTCGTCAATCTTCTTTGGCTTATAGGTTAAGAATTCCCTTACCCCACATTAAATAGTCTAGTCGTATTAAATCGCACGATCGTGGTGTGTGACATGTTGTGTTGTTTAATCAACAACTTCCAACATCAAGCTGTTTTATTCAAAAACGAAAAAGTCATGTATCATGGCTCTATAACGGTCATCGTTCTAAAAAAGTAAGTCCCAGTGATTATACCAGCCATCCCGTAAAGCACAGCCGACGGTCAGTTTTTTTTCTGGATGTAACAGCGAGGGGCTCAACAATGGCTAAAGGATTATTTACACTCCAAATGTGACAGTTTTGATTACTGATGTTGCTAAAAATGACCTTTATTCCTGAACAAAATGTTCTTGTGGAAATCGGGATCAATAGCAACCATCTTTTTCGAAATAAATCTGTACAATTTGCATGTACTGTTCATGCATCCATTCGATTGATGATGAAATGGCACACCAGCACAACCCTGGAAAATATCTCGGCATAATGACAAATGACCGCATAAAACGGTGTTGTCGGCTTTAAATACTATACCTCCAAAAGAATCACCCTTTAAAATGGCACCGACACCTGACCACGCTAGAAAATCGTTTATTGTTTCATCGCTTACCAGTTGCTTCTTTTTTTCTGTTTAATAATTCAGTATCGTATGTGTTACTAATTTTGTTTGATTTATGTCGTTATAAATTCCAATACACACCGGCAACAATAAAATTTTCTTCGAACAGTATAAAAGAAAAGGAAAAGGAGTTAATTGCTGCATTTACCAAGGAAATATCAATAAATTCTAATAAAAAGCCGTACAATATTTGAACACAAGTTAGACGAAGCGTCAAAACTCAAGAACGAAAGTATAAAAATACATATTTTATGCACTCAGTCAAATTGCTCTATTTAAAGGCCATTATTATTTCTAATAACAAATTTTTTTATTGATTTTTTTTAACCGGAATTGTTATTCTGTTGTATTTATTGCTAATATATTTTCCAATGACAAATTAATGTTTGAACATTTTTTTTCACCAATAAAACACACATGAGACATGACAAAATCCACCCATCTTTTAAATAAAATACCGGATGACAGATCAGCTAGAGTGAAAATCCAAAAAAAAATAACAAAAAAAGAATTCCATTGGGGCAGTAATTCATGACTCATTATTTTCCTTTGTCAACAAAAATAAACGAAAAAATCATCCTGACAGATTTTCTTTAAAAAAAAAGTTTGCTCACCTACACAACTTTTTGTTCTTCTAGTTAAAAAGCACTTTATTTTCATCCATATAATATCGAAACTTTATGGCGTTGACATTGACATTCTGCTTAAAGTATTTTCACAATATGTCTTCTCATGGTTGTCTTTTGCTTGTTGTTCCATTTTGTTCATATTTTTCACACGAAAAAGAAAAGCTTGCTATCTTCCCAGCAGTCAGCTTCAAATAAATGGTAACGCAATAGAATGGGAGCAATCCGTAAAGTATATCGGGGTTCATCTTGAAACGAAACTTACATTTGGCCAACATATTCAAAGCACATTAAAGAAAATAAGTATTGCAATTAAGATGCTTTACCCTTTTATCAATAGAAAATCTTCTCACACAAGCAATACTATTATATGGGTGCCCAATATGGGGCAATGCAGCAACATGCCATATAAAAAAGTTGCAGGTATCATAAAACAAAGTTTTAAAAATGATGTTAAATCTGCCCTGGCATAATTCAACCCTTGATCTCCACAGAAGGGCGAATGTTGAATTGGTTCTTGAAAGGATTCGAAAACTAACAATTAATTTTAATAATAGCTGTGATAGTTCTGAGAATTCTCTCATAAACCAGCTTTATTCTTAATCTGTGATATTTCTGTGTAAATTTTTATTGCGTTTGCTTTCATTATGAAATATATATTATTTATTTATTTACTAATTTATTTATTTATTCATTCATTATTATTTATTTATTTGTTTATTTATTTCTTTATTGATTTATTTATTTATCTATTTATTTATTTATTTATTTTATTATTTATTTATTTAGTTATTAATTTATTTATTAAACTATATATTTATTCACTTATTCATTTATTTGTATAAAACTTTTTGTTTTCGTTAATTGTTTTTTCGTTAATTTATAGTTTGAATTATAATACTATATTTACTTTTTTTTTTTTTTTTTTTTTTTTTTTTTTTTTTTTTTTTTTTTTTTTTTTTTTTTTTTTTTTTGGAATGAAGGTTTTTTTTCGTATTTTCCTTCGATAATATATTTTTTCATTATTTATATTTACTAATTCTATTATATACAAGAAAATGTTTCCGTAGAAAGATATTGTATCAAATCTCTGAATTGTAAAATGTGCGGTCACAGACTTTTTTTTGAAAACATTATTACGAAATAAAGATAAGATAAGATAAGATTTTTTTTTAATCACATTTATTCGTTCATACGTCTCTCATTTGAATTGTTCTCTAAAGGGCTGGAACGTAACACCGGTACTGCTTTTTCATTTCAATTTTTTTTTTAATTTTTTACGCAGACTGAGCTTCTGTTCTGTTCTTATTTCCGCTTGTTCCACGTTAGATTCTTTCTCATTCCTATTTTTAATTGCTATATAGCTACTATAGGGCAAGTTTAGTAATTGGATAAAAAATCGAACTCGAGATTTTAATCAAAGTTGACACTGTCTCTCTGTCTGTACAACTCTCTACATCCTAAACGGCTAAGCGATTTTCTTCAGACTTGGCATTTAAGCGTTTTAAGTGATTGTGCAAAATATGTTTTTGAATTGTTGTTAGGTTTTTCTACCATCTTAATTATCTCGAAAACGACTCTAATGATTTTGATAAGAATTGGTGTGTATACCACTTTGGGTATGGTCTACATTTTGGTGGAAAACTGCTTTTAAATATTTTGTTATTAACTGTACCCCCCATACAACCATTTTATTGATTTTCGACTTTTTCATAAACGACTCAACGGATATCGATCAAAATTTTTATAAATGAGCTCTTTCAAGTTCTAAATAATGATGCATTTCAAAATTTTCAAAAAATATTTTTTTTTGGAATTTTGAAAAAAAAAATATTTTTTTTCGAAATGAAAACTGGTGGACGATTTTTTAATTTATATTATTAAATACATACTTAAAATGCTCATACCAATTTTTTTTTTGAAAAAATTTAAGAATTTTTATATATAAAAAAATTAAGTGAAAAACGACTTTAAAAATACATTTAGCCGTTTCTATTAAGAATCTTTTACATATAATGTGATTGATGAGCAAGTGCGGTCCAGTCGTTCATTTTATTTTTTATTGAAAATATAAATAGATAAATAATTTTATTAACTGACATAAAATTGATTTGACTTGATAGATAATTCTTTGATATTTTTACTTGGAAATCGTGGATAGTTGGCATCCAATCTTCAATAACTCTTTAAAGCATTAGAGGTCTTATATTGGCAATAAGGATGTGAATATTGGTTTTCAAGTCGTCAATCTTCTTTGGCTTATAGGTTAAGAATTCCCTTACCCCACATTAAATAGTCTAGTCGTATTAAATCGCACGATCGTGGTGTGTGACATGTTGTGTTGTTTAATCAACAACTTCCAACATCAAGCTGTTTTATTCAAAAACGAAAAAGTCATGTATCATGGCTCTATAACGGTCATCGTTCTAAAAAAGTAAGTCCCAGTGATTATACCAGCCATCCCGTAAAGCACAGCCGACGGTCAGTTTTTTTTCTGGATGTAACAGCGAGGGGCTCAACAATGGCTAAAGGATTATTTACACTCCAAATGTGACAGTTTTGATTACTGATGTTGCTAAAAATGACCTTTATTCCTGAACAAAATGTTCTTGTGGAAATCGGGATCAATAGCAACCATCTTTTTCGAAATAAATCTGTACAATTTGCATGTACTGTTCATGCATCCATTCGATTGATGATGAAATGGCACACCAGCACAACCCTGGAAAATATCTCGGCATAATGACAAATGACCGCATAAAACGGTGTTGTCGGCTTTAAATACTATACCTCCAAAAGAATCACCCTTTAAAATGGCACCGACACCTGACCACGCTAGAAAATCGTTTATTGTTTCATCGCTTACCAGTTGCTTCTTTTTTTCTGTTTAATAATTCAGTATCGTATGTGTTACTAATTTTGTTTGATTTATGTCGTTATAAATTCCAATACACACCGGCAACAATAAAATTTTCTTCGAACAGTATAAAAGAAAAGGAAAAGGAGTTAATTGCTGCATTTACCAAGGAAATATCAATAAATTCTAATAAAAAGCCGTACAATATTTGAACACAAGTTAGACGAAGCGTCAAAACTCAAGAACGAAAGTATAAAAATACATATTTTATGCACTCAGTCAAATTGCTCTATTTAAAGGCCATTATTATTTCTAATAACAAATTTTTTTATTGATTTTTTTTAACCGGAATTGTTATTCTGTTGTATTTATTGCTAATATATTTTCCAATGACAAATTAATGTTTGAACATTTTTTTTCACCAATAAAACACACATGAGACATGACAAAATCCACCCATCTTTTAAATAAAATACCGGATGACAGATCAGCTAGAGTGAAAATCCAAAAAAAAATAACAAAAAAAGAATTCCATTGGGGCAGTAATTCATGACTCATTATTTTCCTTTGTCAACAAAAATAAACGAAAAAATCATCCTGACAGATTTTCTTTAAAAAAAAAGTTTGCTCACCTACACAACTTTTTGTTCTTCTAGTTAAAAAGCACTTTATTTTCATCCATATAATATCGAAACTTTATGGCGTTGACATTGACATTCTGCTTAAAGTATTTTCACAATATGTCTTCTCATGGTTGTCTTTTGCTTGTTGTTCCATTTTGTTCATATTTTTCTGATCGAAAAAAAAATGTAAAATAGTGTTGCCATAATGCCATGAATTAAAGCAAAAGTATTGGAGAAACAAGATTGGAAATATTGACATATTACAACATTTCTCAAAATATATAAATGTAAAAGGTGGAGAACAATACTTCGTCTACTGAATTAATTGGCTCGAATAATTTTAAATCACTAACTGCTCGAAATCCAGTATGTAATAACCGACGTAATTTTCAAGAGAATGTTTTCTTATTAAAATTGAGAGCTCGACTATCAGATGGAAAACAAAATTCGAAATACCCAAAAGGCAGAAGAAATTAATACGTCTGGAGTCTACAGAAAGTACTCGAGCTACAAGCTCTCGTCTGTGCATTCATCTGACATAGAAACTAACACCGAAGCAAGACAATCGAATTATTAGAAAGAAGACTTCATGAGCAGTCTTCTATATTTAAAAGAGGTAGAAGATGATTCTCGGTACCTATTAAAAATATAAATTTGGGACGATGATTATTCGAAATATCCAAAGTCATAGTTCAATAGATGTAGTCAAACAGAGTTAAAAGCAGCTGATAAAAGTAATAGCATTGAGTGCGTGATGAGATAGGAAATAAGACCACCTTTATTCCAACTCCCAATTTAAAGAAGTTAGGTAAGCTTAAAACTTTGTGAATAAACATTTCACTGATCCCGAGGGACTACCTGAAAAGTTTTTCGATAATAGGTTCTCGTTTTTAAAAAAAATTGTTCGTAGAGAACTAAGTCCACTTATGAACTTAATACCGATATAACAGTCCTTATCCAAGTAGAGGCGAAAGGTGTTCATCCCGAAAACTAAATACCGTTACTAAACAAAACCAACTTTCTATATGGCCTAGAAGAACACCATTGGTCATTATTGCTAGCAGCAATTTCGAGTAAGTAAAGAATTTGGTACACATTTATTCCTTGGAGCTTAGGAATATCCGATGAAGAACGTCTGAATCAAGCAAATCGGTTAGTGAAACAACTTCTGAATCTTGCTTTGTCCACAAGATATGATACGCAGAAAAGGAGTATGAGACAGAGGGATATAGCTCTGGGTGTAGTGAAAGATATAGAGATAGGGAGAGGAAATGATGCGGATGTGTGAGAATTGTGAGAAGAGAAGAAAATCTATATGGACTGTTTTAAGGTTTAGGTATACTTAACTATTCAAAAAAATAAAAACAAACCTTGGTCGAATGATCAAGCCAGTAGATTCAACGAATTCCAGTCTTCAGATTCATTATAACAAGAAAGATCGATGCTCTGGCTTATCCGCATGAGCACTTTTTGATGAAAAATGGAAGAAGTGTCCCCGAAATCAAAGTGGAAAGCTGCAATTTTTTAGGTTCCACACATTGATAAGCTTCATGGCTTTGGAGTCAATTATTAAGTTAACATATAATTTTTTTGCCAGCTAGTGAAAACATTATTGTTTACATATAAAATAAGGCTAAACTTTTGTCTGAGAAACAACAGATTTTGTAATCAATAATCATATTTTTAAATTGAGTTGTTGTCGGAATGCGGCAAAACAAAAATTTCGAAATTCCAAAAAAAAAAATATTGGACAATACCTTATGAATGAAATTTTAATTTTAAAAAAATCATGACCCCATTTTGGAAAATCGAATTTTCACAAAAAAAAATATTTCTAAAAAAATTGAAATTATTTAAACTTTTATGCTAGATACACATGAGGCCACCGTTGTAGCAACACAGCCATGTTGAAGCAACTGTTGCTTCGTGTGTAGCTATGTTGCCCATTGATTTTCGTGTTGCCGCAACCGTTGCCAGAATTATCAAACATTTTGATATTTTTGGTTGGTTGCCGCAACCGTTGCTACGTGTGTATTATTGTTTACTGATTTTACTCGTTAAGTTCTAAGCAATACATACATGAAACAAAAATATTTTTAAATTTCTTTATAAACATTCTAAGGCATAAACGGCTTCGCATAATTTGTTCCGTAGGTAGGTACTGTTTTCGCCTCAGATGGTAAATTTCTACTCAAAGTTGGCTCCAAATTTAACAGTGGATTTTCAGAAATATCTTCTGCACCATTGTAAGCGTAATTAATTTCTTTCTTTATGAAATTGTGCAAGTAGCAACAACTTTATACTACTTTGCTAGATTTTACGGGTGAAAGAGCGATGGTAGTATTCAAAAGCCGGAACATTGCTGCCAAAATTCCAAATACATTTTCCACATTTACCCTTGCCGAACTGAGCCTTTTATTAAATAAATTCTGTGAATGTGAGAAGCCGCTGATATATCGCATCTCTTCTCTTTTTTAAAACCCAATTTTTTGATCATTTTTACTCGCGATATAGGTACTATAGGGCAAGTTTTGCATTAGGAAAAAAAGCGAACTAGAAATTTTAAGCAAACTTGACATTATGATGATGGAGAACACCAAAAAAGTGGGTAAAGCAATTCCGCCTGTCTGTCTGTACAACTCTCTACAGCCTAAACGGCTGAAGGGATTTTCTCCTAACTTGGTGTTTAAGCGTTTTAGGATTGAATTGTTGTTTTAGCCGCAAAACTAACGGTACTTGCCATACAAATTTGTCTACCATCTTAATTATCTCGAAAACGGGTCTAACGATTTTCATAAAAAAATGGTATGTGTAATATTCTCGGTATGGTCTACAATTTGGCCAACAATTTTTTTAAATGTTTTGTTATGAACGGTACCTGCCATACAACCATTTTATTGATTTTCGACTTTCTCATAAGCGGCTCAACGCGTTTCAATCAACATTTTTATACAGGAGTTCCATCGAATTTTAAATATTACTGCATTTCAAAATTTTCAAAAAATACTTTTTTGGATTTTTGAAAAAAAATAATATTTTGATGGACGATTTTTTCTGAAATTTTGTTTTAGAATTTATATTATTAAATATTTAAAATGTTCATACCAATTTTTTTTTATAAAAAATTTAAGAATTTTCGTGTATAAAAATTTAATTGAAAAACGACTTTAAAATTACATTTTTCCGTTTCTATTAAGAATATTTTGCATATAATGTAATCGAACATGGACGTTTTTTGGTTCCATCTCCACTTCCTAATTTTCATACAAAAGTTCATCAATTAAACTAATTGCAGTGATCTCACTCATTTTGAAAATTTTATTTTATTTGTTTTCGGCTTGTTTTTTCTGTACCTCAGCACAGTACTGAGGTTGCGGCAACAGTTGCCACGTGTGTAGTAACCAAACAAAATACGTTGATGCAACATGTTGCTTCAACGGTTGTCTCGTGTGTATATAGCACTAGGGAGCATCTGTATAATTTTAATCGGTTCACTCAATAAAATATGAAAATATGAAAAGTATTTATAAGAAAAGTACTATTTACAAAAATACAAAATGAAACACCTTTAATATTTTTTATTTAAAAGTGGAATGCAAGAATGTTCTTAACATTGTACATTTTCCTATCAAACTTATTAGAGCCGTTTAGAAAAAAAAAACGGTTTTATCAGCATTTCATCTATTTCAGTTTCCGGGACATAATTATCTGAAGTTTTCTAAAAAAAAACGTCAAAAAAGGAGTGAGTCGATTTAGTATTTTCGAAATATTGAATTTTCAGAAAAAAGTTCAATTGATATGATTTCCAGTAAATCGAAGTTTATTTTGTATGAGATTCGTTGGAGCCAATTTTTTTTACTAAAATAAGATTTGCCTATTTTGGTTAAAATAAATGTGTGTAAGGTACCTTTAAATGTCGGGCATATTAAAAGAGAAACAATTGTGCAAAGTATGAAGAAAATGAAAATCAATCTAGTCCTTAGGTTGTATTTCTATTTAAATTGTGTTGTTTTAAGTTTCAAAGCTTAAATGAACGTGATAAATTTCAGTGTACATCTAAATAAAATAAAATGAATGCTTAGATCACACGTAGATACATATTTTTATGTTCGATCACATCTAAAGCAAAAGAAAAGGCGATATTTATTTACTATTACAAAATTTCGGGTTTAAAAAAATGTGTATGGTGAATTCTAGGTATTAAGTAATAATAAAGTCAGAAACATGATTTCAAAAACAAATAAAAAAAAAGATTTTTTTTCAGAAATGTTTGTGTATTCAGTATTATTTAGAATTTAGAGGGACCTCCTGTATAAAAATTTTAATCGAAATCAGTGATCCATTAATGAGAAAGTCGAAAATCAACTAAACGGTTCTATGGCAGATACAGTTAATAACATCAAATTTAAGAAATATGTGAAACGAAAATATAGACTATTTCTGTAGTAATGCATTGAACTTTTTTAACGAAACCGTTGGAGCCATTTTTAGCAAAATAAGATTTACCATTTTTTGTACAAAATTTTTTAACGGCAGGTATCGTTAGCTGTGTGGCTAAAAAAAGATTTAAAAAACGTTAGAGCCAATCACCTACACACCTTAGTGCCAAATTTTACTAAATTCGCTTCAGCCGGTTAGGCTGTAGATCAACCTTCACACATACGGAATTTCGGGCCCACCTTTTTCGTGTTTTCTATGATCGTATAATGTAAAGTTTGATTAAAATATCTAGTTCGATTTTTTTTTCAAAAATACTAAACTTGTAATATTATAGTACTTAAGTATATAGCAACTAAAAAATTGTACGAAAATTGACGGAAAGTAATAAGCTGCAGGTTAGGTAAGGATAACTTTAAATAATGAAAAGTTTTAAGTAGATACGGGATGATGATGATCTACTGATTGCTCATAAAAGAAAACAAAACCTAAGGAATTATACAACTTTAGATTTAATTAGAAATGAACAAGATTCAGAAGAGAAGTTTTCAAAATTTAATTTCCATCCACAAATTACATCTAAGATAAAACCAATATTTAATAGACAAAACATCCGAATTAGCCAAACCAGTGAAATAAAAAACAATTAAGAATTTAACTAGTGGATCAAATGACCAAATTGAATCATTACAATCAGGAAATTCCTCAATTGTATATAACAATTGCAATAATAGGACAGACAAGAAGACCAATTCTCAAAAGATTTAAAATACATTTTGCGCATCTAAAATACAATAAATCAGAAAAATCAAGTGTATCACAACACATGCTACATAATAACCAAGGCGCAAAATTTTAAACAACCTATTATTAAGGCCTTAACACGATACTAGTTAGCAATTAACTATACACATAGTAGTCTACTAACTTTTCATAAATTTTAAACCTTTTGTTAACTAGTAAAATGCTAATTAATCATTTGAAAGGTTTGAATTTTGATGAACACAATTATTGTGTTTATGCGTTGTAAATTGATTATATGTCGATAGAAACCCAACGCGATCGAAGATATTGAGAGATTATATTCCAGGAACAATGTGCGGAAGTTTTACCAACAGGTTAAAAGAACGTTTCAAGGCAAAAAAACCCGCACAGAAGCCTGTAGAGATAGGAATGGAAACCTCGTAGTAGAGTCACAGTCGGTGCTGAGTATATGGAAGGACCATTTCTGCAGACTGTTAAACGGCGATGAAGACCAAAATCCCGCTGTCAGGCAGAATGAACCATTCAACATGTAGGATGATACACAAAACTTCCGTCCACCTGCACAATATCCAAACTAAAGAACAGCAAAGCTGCTGGCCCCGACGGACTACCCGCCGAACTCTTTAAAGCAGCCGGAGATGATCTGGTACAGTGCATACACCAACTCATCTCTAAAGTCTGGTCAGAAGAAAGTATGCTTGATGAATGGAACCTCAGCATCGTTTGCCCGATCCACAAAAAAGGAGACCTTCTAAACTGCGCCAACTCTAGAGGAATAAGTCTCCTGAATATCGCGTACAAGATCCTTTCTGCTGTATTATGTGAACGTCTGAAACGTCATTTGTAAGCAACCTGATTGGACCGTATCAGTGCGGTTGCAGGCCAGGAAAGTCCACAATCGATCAAATCTTCACGCTACGACAGATCCTGGAAACTATCCAAGAACTCCAAATCGATACCCACCATCTCTTTATCGATTTTAAGGCCGCGTACGATACCATTTATAGAGATGAACTATACAGAGCCATGTCTGGTTTTGGCATCCCCACAAAACTCATCTGCCTGTGTAGGATGAGGATGGATAACTCTCGCCGCTCCGTCAAGGTTGGTACTGACCTCACAGAAGCTTTTGATGTCAAGAAAGGATTCCGACAAGGTGATGCGCTATCGTGCAATTTCTTCAACTTAATACTTGAAAAAATTGTAAGAAAATCCCAAGTTAACTCTACTGGCACAATTTTGTTCAAGTCTGTGCAATTGTTAGCATACGCTGATGACATAGACATCATTGGCAGAACCCAGCGAGCTGTCACTGGAGGAGCGTTTGCTAACATTGAAGCTGAAGCGGCTAAGATGGGACTAGCAGTCAATGAGGCCAAAACGAAGTACCTGTTGTCCACAAAAAGGGACACACAACACCGGCGGATTGGACAAAACGTCACAATAGACAGGTATAACTTTGAGATAGTTAGGGACTTTGTCTACCTCGTATCCGCTATAACATCTAACAATAACATCTCGTTAGAAATAAAGCGAAGAATAACTCTTGCCAATCGCCGTTCCTATGGGCTAGGGAGGCAATTGAGTAGTAAAGCCCTCTCTCGAAAAACAAAGAAGACTCTTTATAAGACTCTGATCATCCCAGTCCTTCTATATGGCGCGGAGACATGAACTCTATCAAAAGCGGATAAAGATATCTTTAGTCGTTTCGAGCGTAAAGTTCTTCGCAAGATTTTCGGCCCTATCTGCGTTAACGGGCTTCGGAGGAGAAGGTTCAACCACTAACTATACGAGCTGTACAGCGACATTGACCTGGTACAAAAAATACGTATATCACGTTTAAGATGGCTAGGTCATATCGAGCGTATTGACAACAATGCTAAGTCTTGCAGGATCTTCGATTCCAACCCAGAGGGAAGACGCAGTCAAGGAAGACTTCGCCTAAGTTGGCGCGCTCAAGTGGAAGATGACCTCAACCAACTTGGAGTGCGTAACTGGAGGCAGGTAGCCAAAGATCGAGCTAGCTGGGGAGGCATGTTGGTTGAGGCCCAGGGTCGCCCCGAACTGTAGAGGCCCAGGGTCGCCCCCAACTGTAGCGCCACTTAAGTAAGTAAGTAAGTAAGAAACCCAACATGTGCTCTAAATAAGTATTCGATGTTTATATTTTCATCATTTTAAATTCATTATTTTCAACAAAAAAATTGACAACAGCAGGACTCGAACCTGCGCCTCCCGCGTGCAAAGCCGAAACACTAGCAGAATGACATGTGGATTTAATACGATACTAAAAACTTAAAGTAGCCATTCGGTGATTTTAACTTTAGTAAAATGTTAATAAGATTAAAATTAGCAAAATCTTCTTTTTAACCTAGTATCATACTAAAGATGATTTAACATATTAGCTACTAAATCGTTTAAGATTTTGCGCCCATAATTTTAGTTTACAAAATTTGAAACTAATACGTAATGTAAATAATACTTATGAACTAGATGCTTTTGAATCTCTTTATATATTTAAGAATAAAAATAATTTAATGAATATTGACAATTGACTAATAAAAAAACCAAAAGTTTTATATTAGATCTTAAATTCAATGTAAATTTTATTGTATAATTTTTGTTGTTTGTATTGAATTTTTTGTTTGTATTGAATATTAATATTAATATCAAAATGTCATTATTATTTGAATTGAGCTTACTGACGATGGAATCATAGCTTCGAAATGCACATTTGAGTAATAAATAAATAATTTGTGTTTTAGTCTTCTTTATTAATCTTTAATTTATTACGGAATATTTGTGTTTAGGTAGTTTGGGTTGTCGGAATTTAGTAATTATGTTTCTTTCAAATTCCCATATA
Source organism: Philhelius pedissequus (assembly GCA_910595825.1). Taxonomy (NCBI): domain Eukaryota; kingdom Metazoa; phylum Arthropoda; class Insecta; order Diptera; family Syrphidae; genus Philhelius; species Philhelius pedissequus. Next base: position 55,484,580 of record OU343160.1, read on the forward strand.
TTCTATCATAACCATTTAACTCTAATTCGCCAAACGATATAATTGTTTCCATAATTTATCAGCAAACACAACAGGTCTAAGTAATAATTAATAATTAAATATTAAAAAAAGCATTTTTTTTCAAACAATTTTTTTTTGTAATTTAAAACATTGAAATTGTAAAAACTCTTAACGAAGACTGCCAGTTTCAATAAATTTTGCTCTATTCATTGTTCCCAGCTTTTTTCTGGGCACCTTATTTTTTGAACATTATTATACATTTATTTCATTTGTGATGTGATGTCATTTTAATTAAATTTTTCAATAGAAAAATAAAGTAACAACGACAACACTGAAAGCAAACGAAAAAAAAAACTGTTCGAATAAAAGAAACAAAAATGGGAATTATTAGAAATATATTTGCCAAACAAAATAAATCGCATTTTGAACAGAGAACAATGAATAAGCAGAAAAAGAAAAATGATGAATACTGAAACGTGCTAACTCACACAATGAAAAGCAAAATAAAGCCACGATGAAGACGCATATCGGAGCTTTGTGGGTGAATCTAGCAAAGATGTGACATAAAACAATGCTTGGCGTGTTTTCGACTTGACAGTTGGGGTGTGGTGACATCAGTTTGGAAATAGTGTTAGAGAATTCAGTAAATAGAAACAGAAAGTGCTGACAACCGAGGGTGTGCGCCAGCCCACAGTTTGATTCGTGAGCCGCTAGCAACCAACAGATTTATGAATCGATCGATTTTGGTGGGATTGGGATTTTTTGTTGTTTGCGCCTCTTTGTTCATTTATTGGCTTTGTGGTATTCACTAGATTTTTTTACGACCTGTGACTATGCAAGGATATACGATACAATCAACCGAGCCATCATACTCCTCCTTTAATATAGGTACTCCGTATATTGAGAGGTTTGATAAAAGCGAAAAAGCTGTGTGTTTTATATTATGCGTATAGTATTTTTTTTTTTACTTGATATTATGTACGAGTATGTGTGGTTGTATAGTTTCAGTTTTATTGCAAACAATTTCACGTGAGTGATTTTATTTTAGGGTCAACAAAAAGTAATGCCACACACGTTTCTATTAGAGGCAACCCACAATTTACTTTGCCACGGACAAATTATTGCCGTCATCGTTGTATTGAGGTGGTAAGGGGTGAGGTTGCCCTTTTAAAAAGCAATAAACTTAACTATCAAATTACATCTCTCATCGTTGTTAGTACGTTGTAGGTTGTATGTAGGTGTTTTTCTTTGCTCAAGTTTCTTTTTTTAATTTTTTTTTTGTTGGTAATAAAATCTACATTTGCATAGGGATTCATTGGGATTTTTGCACAGCTTTTTGCATTAAAACGAAATAGTAATGGTAAATAGGTAAATAAATAACAAGTTGATGGTTTTATGGTTTTCTTTATTCTATTTGTTTTTAGTCAAGGCTTTAACAGTATTAGATTCGAATATTTTTGCTCAATTATGTAGGTGTAAGAGATAATAGATCATTAGACTTAGCAGGTTAACCTATAGCTAATCTTTCCAATGCACAGTATATTGCCAATATAAGAAAAATAAGAATTTTCCTTATTAAATTAATTAAATTTTTCATTGATTTAAAATATGTATCTAGGTATAATTAAGTGTAAGACTATGTCGTACGTAATTTATAATAATGATTTCAAAAAATTAATTCACCAGTTTTTTATTTTTTTTTATTTCATTTTATTATTTAACTACATGCCTGTAAGACCTAAGGTATTTTAAATGCAACCTGAATTGCACGGCACTAGTTTGGCACAGTGAATTTGAGAACCAGTTTTTATTTAAACTACTCAATTTTGAAAACAAAAATGAAGCCCATTTTTTTTTAAATTTTAATATAAAGTTTTTATTATTATTATTTGAAGGACCTTCTGCAAACAAATTCTGATTCATATCCATAGAGTTGTTACCGAGGAAATCGAATATCAGAAAAACTGCTCTATGACGGGTATCCTTAATCACATTATTAGAAGTGACATTCAATCGGAACTCACCACCGAATATGTCCATTCAGTGTTTCAATTAGGGCTGGCAACGAGACCGAGACTAGTCTCGGTCTCGTCTCGGTCTCGGTCTCGTCAACGAGACGAGACTCCTTTAAAAGTACCGAAGACGAGACCGAGACGAGAGCGAGACGAGACCATATTTTTGGTACCGAAATTCGACGAGAGTCTCGCTGGTCTCGGCGGTCTCGGTGGTTTGGTTTCGGTTTTCGCTATAAGAAAATTTTGTTTTTATTTCATTATTTTTTAGTATCTAACCATCTTCGATTTTTATAATATTCACAAGTTTTTTTTTGCGCAATATTATATATACATATGTACATAATTATACAGAAATAGGCGCATTGTGAAAATCCAGAGAAGAATACGTACGATTTATGTATGCATGGCGTTGCTTCCTTTTGGGTGACATTTGGAAAAAAATATTGTCAAAACGTCAAAATATAGTTCGTTGCATAACTGTCCATGAGCTGTCAAAATCCCATGAACGATAGCTCCGATTTAAATGGACTAAAAAATCTCTACAAAAGTCAAATTTTACCTCAGGAAATTATAAATTTTTCGATTTAATTTATTGCTCCGTAAAAAGGTGATTTAAGGCCTTTTGGGTGAGGTTTGAAAAAAATATTTTAAAAACGTCAAAATATACACTCCTATTCGACGGAAAAAACGAATTGTTTTAAAAGTACATAAATTTCGATCAAAAATAAATTTTAACAATTAGATTCTCTTAAGAATTAAACAAAAAAAATATTAGTAAAGCTTTGGACTCAATAGATAGAAGACATTTGAAAATATCTAAATAGTGAAAAATAGAATCGGAAGATATCAGAAAAGGCCTGATAGTTTATTGCCTACCTGCCAAGCCATGAACTGTCAAATTTATTGAAGGATTGCTCCGATTAAAATGGATTAAAAAAACTGTACAAAATTCAAACTTTATCTTGGAAATACGGCTCTTCAAAGGTGTCTGATAACGTTACTTCACAGCCTTCGCACAAAATGTTAGCCATTCGGAGCGCTTTCATACGCAACTAATAAAATTCAACTTAAAATCATAGTTTTCGATTTACACAAGTAAAACTTACTCGTTTCAAGTGAAGTCTATGGCCTTAGATTCATGGACCTACGTACTGCAGAACAAAATTTCTAGTTTATGATTTGCTTAGCATAATCAATGTACAAGGATTATTAGATTCATGCATAATTGACAAGCAAAATAAAGTTGGAAAAGACGTGCAGATTGTACGTTGATTTTCACCAAGTTTCCCAAACTTGTTTTTTTTTTCTATTGGTTTTGACAGCTAAATGTGAATATGTGTACCTATTCGTACGATTTTTCACGCTACCAAACACTAAAATCGGAGCAATCCTTCAATGGATTTTGACAGCTCATGGCTCGACAGTTAGGCAACGAACTAAATTTTGACGTTTTGATAATATTTTTTTCCAAATGTCATACAAGAGGCTTAAAATCAACTTTTGTCGGGGGAAAAAATTTCGATGTAAAATTTGAATTTTGTAGAGGATTTGTAATCCATCTAAATCGGAGCGATGCTTCAATGGATTTTGACAGTTCATGACTTGACAGGTAGGCAACTTACTATATCTTGACATTTGAGCAATATTTTGTTTTCGAAATTTCACCTAAAAGGTCTAAAATCAACTTTTTAGGGAGCAGTTTATTAAATCGAAAAATTTCGATTTTTTTGAGGTAAAATTGGAGTTTTGTAGATTTTTTTTTAATTCAATTAAATCGAAGACATCCTGAAATGGTTTTTGACATGTCGTGGCTTGACAAAACCGGTTAATTTATTTTTTTTTTAAATCGAGCGTTGTGTATAGGTACTCTTTTTTTTTAATATTTTATTTGTTTTTGCTATGAAATATATTAACTTACACAAAAGACAAAACAGACTCACGAGTTTGTTTTATACATTTTCCCTCATTTTTCTTACCGACAAACTGCTGAGATACCACAACCATACTCTATATTTGCAATGCGTCTTATCTTTATCTTACATCTTTTTACTACCAAGAAAACACGAAAGAAACCAAGACTAAGGATGATACCAAGACCGAGACCGAGACGAGACCGCACATTAAAATTTTCTCGAGAAAAAGGCGAGACCAAGGCCGAGACGAGACTTGGTTAGGCGAGACCTGGACCGAAACCGAGACGAGACTGAAATTTTTCGATTTTGACGAGACCGAGACGAGATTAACAAAAGTCTCGCCTGGTCTCGTCTCGTTGCCAGCCCTAGTTTCAATTGCAATAGGGAAGACCATTTTTCTAATCGCTGTTCCGCTATTAGGCTTTTGGCGTTGTTTTACGTCACAAAACTCAACATTTTTCCGATTTTATTATTTGCTTCACACAAGGCTTTACACTCCGCATTTTTCTTACCAACAAACTGCTGAGATACCATACTCTATCTTTTCAAATTGAATACGCGTCTTATCTTACATCTTTCTACTACCAAAAAACATGAAAGAAACCAAGATTAAGGATAAGACCAAGACCGAGACTGAGACGTTACTGCACATTGAATGTTTCACCAGAAAAAGGCGAAACCAAAATCGAGACGAGACTTGGTTAGGCGAGACTGAGGCCAAGATGAGACTGAAATTTTTCGATTTTGACGAGACCGAGAGGAGACTAAAAAAAGCCTAGCCTGGTCTCTTCTCGTTGCCAGTCCTATGTAGTTTGGATCATGTAGGCTAATTTAAAAATACGATATACATATGTAAACAGTTCTGCCATAAATATAGAAATAAGAGAATGCCCATATTTGTACATTTAGTTACTATAAAAATCTCACCATTAAATTGGAAACATCTTTGATCTATAAGCTAAGCTAGTTCTTGGTACATCACCCTTTTGATTGATTGACTGATTTTTTTCAAATTTGATACTTAGACGTTTTAGGTGATTGTCTAAAATAGATTTTTGAATCGCTGCTTTAGCCCCAAAAATAACGGTACTCGGCACACAAATTTTTCTACCATCTTAATTATCTCGAAAACTGCTCTAACGATTTTGATAAAAAAAAATATGTGTACTGCATTATGTATGGTCAACATTTTGGCGAATAAACATCGTGTACATATTTTGTTATTAACGGTTCCTGCCATCATACAACCATTTTATTGATTTCGACTTTCTCATAATCGGCTCAACAGATTTCGACCAAAATGTTTATACAGGAATTTCAAAATTTTAGAAAAATATTTGTTTTTTGGGATTTTTGAAAATTCAATATTTCGAAAACGGGTGGACGATGTTTTATGAAATTTTGTTATTAAATTTATATTATTAAATATTAAAAATTTGTTAACCAAACATTTTTTTAGAAAAAAATAAAAATTTTGTTATATAAGACAATAAGTGAAAAACGACTTTAAAAATATGTTTAGTCGTTTCTATTAACAATCTTTTGCGTAAAATGTGATCGGAGATAAGAGCAATTATGTGCGATCCAGTCGTGCATTTAGTTTTGTTTTTATTTTAAACCCAAAATTACAGTAGGTACCTTCCGATCATACATTTTTAGAGAAAACTGATTTTTTTCTCAAAAAACGATCCAACTATTCTTGTAAAAAGAATCAGTTCATTAATGGAGGGAAGAGGTAATTTTGTTTTTTTTTTTGAAAAAATGGTTATTTTTGGTCTCTAGTAGTACCATTTCTTTGGTTTTCTATTTTCTGGAAAACCGCGTTCCTTTAATTTTTCTCAATTTTTTGAAAATTATATTTCTTCGAATCTCTGCATTTAGTAGTTTTTTGACGTGACCTTGTATAGATACTCAAGAAAACTATTTTCCAAAATCAAAAAAATAAAAATGCTAAAAAGCCCGTTAAGAACTGTTTAGTTCTCAAAAACCGGTCAAAACAATTTGTGTGTTTTTAAATTAGTGCAATCCATTAACTGTACCTCCAGTAGGACGAATTTTCATATTTTCCACTTTTTCATTATTAGATGAACCGATTAAAATTATTTGTGAATCTTTTAAAGTATAAGTGTTAAAAAAAATGAATTATATTCTTTTTGAAAATTCGTTTCTCAAAAACGGGTTAGTGTTTCTTTATTTAAATTCAAATTGAATGTATTGATATGCATTTCATTTATTTTTATTTTCTAAAAAAAAATGTTTTCAAATTAATTATATCGGCTTTAAACCTTCCTCAGGACTAGATTAAATAAACATTAATAATGCCAATATATATTTATTTAGCCATTGAAGTTGTTAACTATAAGAGCAAGTTAGTGCATTTTATTTGTATTTATTGGATTAAACATTTTGTTTCTTTGTAGCAGGTCCCGTTGTCGTCATCAACAATAAATTGGTATCATTTGTTCAAAGAATTTATATATTTTCATATTTGTCTATACATAAGCTAATATGCCCATGGTTTTATGAAAAAAAATATAACATTCAACTTGTCAACATTGAATCACTCAACTAAACTGCAATTAAAGGTTCTACATAGTATGTAAAAATATAAAAGAGAAGCAAGTGGTTTTTTAGGGGAAAAAGAATTATGTGCAATTAACTTTAGCTGAAACAAAAAATGAGCTTATGTTATTAACAGCCCGATTCTACCCTTTGTGACGAATCACAATTCAAAAGCCCTTGTGACTATTCCTTGTAATGTTTATTGTGACTCGATTACATTTATCAAATTCTCCCATAATCGCCACAAGAAAACTCACCACAGTTAATTTGTGTAGTTGGATTCTTGGAAAAGCTGAATATTAAAAACAAAACAAAAATTGAAATTGATGCAGATTATTTATTACAGATGTATTTTTTAAGATATGTAAATTTAAAAATTAAATTTACTGCCGACTGAATATGTATAAATTTATTTATTCTTCTTTAAACAAATAAAGGACTATCAAAGAAAATCCCTTTTCAGTAATTCATTAATTTTCAAACAAAAAAATGTAAAAGGATTTACATTTGATCTTAACATTCAGATCACAATTTCGATTGTTTTTACCAAACAAGTTGTCACAGTGGGGAAGAATACGAAAAAGTCACAAAATTAATTTCACCTTTTCTTGCGATTTGTGAGGTATCAGTGATGTTGGAGAGAATCGAGCTGTAAAGGTCAATCTGCGAACAATACGCGTTAATTGGAGCTTGATACCGGTAAACAGTAAGTATAGGTATTCTTGTTGTTATTGTAATGATTTATCGATTTCCTTCTTTCAACCAGCAGAACCAACGATGCAATATAAGAGACACTTATTTGCCTCAACTATGTATTGTTTTTTTTATGGTTAATAATACTTTACTTTACGTTTCGAAATTTACAATTTCAATTTTATGCAAAACTCAAGTAGGTTCGTGATCTAGTGCTACGCGATTTCTGATTTTGTCTGATTTTTCTAACAAAAATTACTGCTGATTTACATTCAGTGTTGGCAACGTAAGTTACCCATATAGTTATATGCGTAACTTTTCAAAATGAGTTACGTCTCATTTTCCACGTAACTTATACAGCCAATAGGCTTACATTTTTTTCGAAGGACAACCTATTTCTTAAGAGCGTATGAATTAACGACCATTTTGAAAAGATTCGCTCAATTTCGGCGGAAGAAGTGGGAATTTTAAGCAATTTCAGAGACAGTTTTGAAATATTAGAAGCCTAAAAATGAGCAGTCTTCTAAAACAAGATTGGACTCGTAACATTTATTTCGTATGTTTTAAAAATGACATATACATTTTTAAACTGATCCCATTCATCAGACCGATACAAATTTAACATTATTAAAGAAAGTTATTAATTTCAAAAGATAATTTTTAAAGTAAGATTCTAGTGCATATATTAACCAAGTTACCAAGATGTGACTCATAGCAATTTCCAATTTGTTTTGGAACCTTTAATTGTAATCATAACTCTACATGGTCAGCTGGTGAATCTGTGAAAATGGACAATTAATTATTAATTCACAAATTGGATCAAACAAGCGAATATTTGTTTTTACATTCTCGATTAACTCCATTATAATTGCGTCCGGAACTCATTATAGGCTATCTTGCAAAGTGTTCCTGACCATAAATAACTATTTAAAATAAATTACCTTCATATTTGCGGAATTAAATTTACTTATGTGCTTTTAATCGTTGCAAGGCAGTGTTTTGCAATGTTTTCTGACAAATTTTTTCACAACACCTCCAGTTTTGAAATTTTAGAGAATTATTAATGTATTAGTTCCAGATCGTCGAGTGAAGTGGACAGGCCTTCATTAATGACGCCTTGTTTTGTGAATGTATTCAGACATTTTATAGTTTTTAGTGAGAATTTAGAACTCAAAAGACGCGATTTATTGCTTGTAATAATTATATTCTAATGTGAATATTTTCGTGAAGAAATATAAAAAACGTGAGTTCGTTACATTAGTTACGCGTAACTTACAAAATGTGTAAAACTCGCGTAACTTACCGACACTATTTGCATTTGTGGGAAGAAACGAAACAGAACCAAACGTTTAACATGTACTAATGATATTCCGTTACCCCCCAGTCATGGCGCAATCAACCTACCATAACTAGAAGACAGTTACTTGTAGGGCTGGCAACAAGACTCGTCTCGGTCTCGGTCTCGTCAACGAGACGAGACTCCTTTAAAAGTACTGAAGACGAGACCGGGACGAGAGCGAGACGATACCGTATTTTTGGTACCGAAATTCGACGAGAGTCTCGCTGGTCTCGGCGGTTTGGTTTCGGTTTTCGCTATAAAAAAATTTTGTTTTTATTTCATTATTGTTTAGTATCTAATCATGTTCAATTTTTATAATATTCACAAGTTTTTTTTCCGAAATATTATATGCGCGTTAACATATCAAACCATATATGCATGTACATAGTTATACAGAGATAGGCACATTGCGAAAATCCAGAGAAGAATACGTACCATTTATGTATGCATGGCGTTGCTTCCTTTTGGGTGACATTTAGTAAAAAAATATTGTCAAAACGTCAAAATATAATTCGCTGCCTAGCTGTCAAGCCATGAGCTGTCAAAATCCAATAAAGGATGGCTCCAATTTAAATGGATTAAAAAAACTCTATAAAAGTCAAATTTTACCTCAGAAAATTAGAAATTTTTCGATTTAATTTATTGCTGCGGAAAAAGTTGATTTTAGACTTTTTGGGTGACATTTGGGAAAAAAATAGTATCTAAATGTCAAGGTATAGTTAGTTGCATACCTGTCAAGTCATGAACTGTCAAAATCCATCGAACGATCGCGATTAAGGCGTATTAAAAGAACCTCACCCTCTATAAAATTCAAATTTTGCCTCAAAAAAATGTTTGCTCCGGAAGAAGTTGATTTTAAGCCTCTTGTATGACATTTGGAAAAAAATATTATGAAGACGTCAAAATATAGTTCGTTGCCTACCTGTGAAGCCATGAGCTGTCAAAATCCATTGAAGGATCGCTCCGATTTAAATGGATAAAAGGAACCTCTATAAAATTCAAATTTTATGCTCCGGAAGAATTTGATTTTAAGCCTTTTGGGTGACATTTGGAAAAAATATCATCAGAACATCAAAACATAGTTTGCTGCCTACCTGCCAAGCCATAAGCTGACGAAATCCATTGAAGGATGGCTCCGCTTTAAATAGATTAAAAAACCTCTGCAACATTAAAATTTTACCTCGGAAAATTCGAAGTTCTTCCGATTTTATTTTTGGCTTCGGAAAAAGGTGATTTAGGGTCTTTTGGGTGAGGTTTGAAAAAAAATATTTTAAAAACGTCAAAATATACAGTCCTATTCTGTTAAGCGTTCACGTGAATATTTGTATTCTGCTATCCGGTGGAAAAAATGAATTGTTTCAAAAAGTATATAAATTTCGATCAAAAATAAATTTTAACAATTAGATTCTCTTAAGAATTAAACAAAAAAAAAATATTAGTAAATCTTTGGACTCAAAAGATAGAAGGCATTTGAAAATATCTAAAAAGTAAAAAATTGAGTGAAATATTCACGTGAATCGAAAGAAAGATAGCAGAAGAGAGCTGATAGTTTATTGCCTACCTGCCAAGCCATGAACTGTCAAATTCATTGGAGGATTGCTCCGATTAAAATGGATTAAAAAAACTGTACAAAATTCAAATTTTATCTTGGAAATACGGCTCTTCAAAAGTGTCTGATAACGTTACTTCACAGCCTATTTTTTTAAGTTATCACACACCTTTGAAAACTAAATTCGCACAAAATGTAAGTCATTCGGAGCGCTTTCATACGCAACTAATAAAATTCAACTTAAAATCATAGTTTTCGATTTACACAAGTAAAACTTACTCGTTTCAAGTGAAGTCTATGGCCTTAGCTTCATGGACCTACGTATTGCAGAACAAAATTTCTAGTTTATGATTTGTTTAGCATAAGCAACGTACAAAGATATATCATAATTAGATTTATTCATAATTGACAAGCACAATAAAGTTGGAAAAGACGTGCAGATGCCAAGTTTGACCATATTGTACGTTGATTTTCACCAAGTTTCCCAAACTTGTTTTTTTTTCTATGGGTTTTGACAGCTAAATGTGAAAATTTGTACCAATTCGTACGATTTTTCACGCTACCAATCACTTAAAGCGGAGCAATCCTTCAATGGATTTTGACAGCTCATAGCTTGACAGGTAGGCAAACGAACTATATTTTGACGTTTTGATAATATTTTTTTCCAAATGTCATACAAGAGGCTTAAAATCAACTTTTGCCGGAGGAAAAAATTTCGAATGTTTGAGGTAAAATTTGAATTTTGTAGAGGATTTTGAATCCATCTAAATCGGAGCGATTCTTCAATGGATTGTGACAGGTTATGACTTGACAGGTAGGCAACTTACGATATCTTGACATTTGGATAATATTTTTTTCCAAATGTCACCCAAATGTTTAAAATCACATTTTTAGGGAGCAATAATTTAAATCGAAAAATTTCGATTTTTTTGAGGTAAAATTTGAATTTTGTAGTTTTTTTTAATTCATTTTAATCGGATACATCCTTATATGGTTTTTGACAGGTCGTGCCTTGACAAAACCGGTTAATTTATTTTTTTTTAAATCGAGCGTTGTATGTAGGTACTCTTTTTTTTAATATTTTATTTGTTTTTGCTATGAAATATATTAACTTACACAATTCCTCCAAAATGTTATTTCCACTTCACTCAAAAGACAAAACAGACTCACGAGTTTGTTTCATATATTTTCCCGCATTTTTCTTACCGACGAACTGCTGAGATACAACAACCATACTCTATATTTGCCATCCGAACAATGCGTCTTATCTTTATCTTACATCTTTTTACTACCAAAAAAACACGAAAGAAAACAAGACTAAGGATGTTACCAAGACCGAGACCGACACCGAGACAAGACCGCACATTAAGATTTTCTCGAGAAAAAGGCGAGCCCAAGGCCGAGACGAGACTTGGTTAGGCGAGACCTGGACCGAAACCGAGACGAGACTGAAATTTTTCGATTTTGACGAAACCGAGACGAGATTAACAAAAATCTCGCCTGGTCTCGTCTCGTTGCCAGCCCTGGTTACTTGAACTGTTAATATTTTTTCTTTAAATGTATTTCCTATTTCTAATGAATGTATTATCCCTTAACAAATACACAATATTCAAAAAAGGAAACATTTCTGTTCATCACATAATTTAAAGTTAAATCTAGTACACCACAATAAGATACGATTTAGGCCCTTTCCTATTCACTTTTTTTTATAATTTATCTTTTATGATTTAACAATAAATTAAAGAACAATACTTTCGCTATACGAAAATGAATTTGGCAAAATATATATTAATTCTGCTTATATAAGCTGACTCACAGAAATTACCAAAATTACAGCAAAACACTGAGAAATCAAACAAGTTGTAAGCAAACAGCTTGAATTGATATTGATTGTTCTAAAACTACATTAATTAGTTCTTCAAGTTTCTAGAGTCACGCAACTTACAAATTACCAAAAGAAAAACAAATTATAGGTAAACGAAATTTTAATACTCAGAAGGCATCAACATTTGAGTAAATCACTATAAAGCAATAAAATAACTTGCGCTGTTCTGAACAGTTCTAGAATATTATATGTAAAAATGAAAAGGCAAATGTCATCGCCTCAGACTTCAATCAGATTAGGTTGTTAAAGGTTAGATTTTGTGTATATTCCACTTCTGATCTTAATCGAATATGGAATTGCCTTTCTAAAATTAACACACACGCAACTGAATGTTATACTATAATAATATAGCTTCTGCAAAGCAATTATCACTTTTGACAAAAATTATCCGACAACCAGCTAATAAGAATATTGGGTGTGTCTGTGAAATATTATTTATTCACGAATTCTGAATGAAAAACATTTGCGAGCACTGGGAAAGGTTAAATTAAAAACGATATTAGGGACCATTTCAGCAGAATCCCTTAACGAAATGACGAGTGCCTAATTCAAGCAGAATTCTTAGTTCATCGCCGTAGTAACTAATAGAAGTCATCGCTTCAATTCCAAGTATGGGACATTACTGAATTCCACAAGATGTCAACTAAGTATAGCAATGCATCCAAAGAAAGTCACTCTTAGGTTAGTATAGTGAGATGACCGACGCATTCATCGCACTTACTGTAGGTGGTGCCAAAAAGTCTGGTGTTAAAACTAAAATAAGCCTCTCTAACTAGTTCGGTATTTTGCTGTTTGTTTCAAGTTTGGCACGCAATAAGGTGATAAGAACACACATAAATTAAACGTTACGTAGGTGAAAATTTAACTTTTGAGAGCCGGTAGTTTCATTCGCTTGTTAATAAAAGTTTACAATACGCTAATATTTAAAATCTGGCGTATAGTTTTATGTACCAAATTAGTCATTGTAACAAATATAATTTTTTTTGAGTATTTTCTGACAAGAAAGAAACACTTTTAGCTCAACTTCCTAAAGTCAATTTGTTCTTTTTTGGCTTTTATTTTTGGAGGAGAAAGTGATAGCCCTCGCGAGCGCACATCTGTACAGAGAGAGAAGAAGTTGTTTTCAAATTGTTTGTTATGTTCAAAGTCCGAAATTTATATCAAGGAGCACGTTAGTGCCCAGCCAAGTTCTGGCCCAACACTTAATTTACAGGGACGATTTTTGACCCCATTTCAGAAACTTTAAATTCCGATTTATCAAAATGAATGCTTGGGATACTGAAAAAAGGATTTGGATAGTGCAGCGATACCATTTCTTTGCAGTCCGTCATTTCCATCCAAAGGGAATTTAGGCTGGAGTTTGGCGGTACTCCCCCGAGTAAATGGACCATTATGAGGCTGGTGAACATGATTGCCGAATCTGGAAGCATCTTACGCAGACCGTATCATCGAGATCCCAATGTTCAGGTTCAGGATACAATCGTGGCTGTTGCGTCGGCAATACAGGCAAATCCAAGTGTTTCGACTCGAAACTTATCGGGCCAAATTGGAGTTAGCTGACGGTCATTGCAACGGATAATTCATGATGACTTAAACTTGTTTCCGTACAAAGTCCAAATTAAAAGCAAGTTAAACCCTCGGGATTTGCCTGTTCGCCTGGAATTTTGCCTAAAAATTATTGCAATGGCCGAAGAAGACAATACATTGATAACTTGTTTGTTCATGTCTGATGAGGCCCATTTTCACAACTTCACCGAAGGCGTATCCCCTTCAGCAGGATTTGGTTTCAACAAGATGGAGCAGGTGCACATGTAGCCACACAAATTATGGCTCACCTCCAACGAAAATTCCCAAAAAAATTGATATCCAGAAACTGCATTTCCGCTGGCTCCCAAGGTCACCTGACCTGACTGAACCAGACTTTTTTTATGGGGTTATGTCAAGCAGGAAATGTACAAATCGAAACCCAGGAATTTGACTGAATTGATGCAGTCCATTAAGACAATAATTGAAGCGACCCAATTTCGAAATATTGAAAAAAATCGAAAATTTTGGTTTGCATTATTATTCGGATTTCAAAGAACCTCCTAAATAAAAATTTTGATCAAAATCCATTCAGCAGTTTATGAGGAAGTCCAAAATTAAAAAAAATTGTTGCATGGAAGTTACTGTTAATAACAAAATATGCAAACAAAAAGGTAACCAAAATATAGATTATACCTGTATTAGTGCACACATTCGTTTTTATCAAAATCCTTAGAGCCGTTTTGGAGATAATTAAGATGGTAAATTGTATGGCAGGTACCGTTAGTTATGGGCTTAAAAAATAAGCGATTCAAAAATCTATTTTTAAAAAAATTATAGTTAAAAACCCTTGCCAATTTTGAAAAAAATCTCTGCAGCCGTTTAAGCTGTAGAGCGTTGTACAAGTAGACAGACAGATGTAATTGAGGGATGGAACTAAAGGAGAAAGGATGTAAAGCGGGACAAACTATTACATGAGAATTTTCACAAAAACCCATAAGTCATAATTTAGAATGCATACTTATTTCAAAACATTTCAATACTAAGAAATAAATACGTTAACATTTAAGAATGTCCTTTTTATAACTACTTCTGTATTTAATTTGCGGAACAAACCATGTCCATACTAAAAGCAAACCCAAAGATTAAAATAAATTTTGTTCTTAAGATTTAAAGAAGAATTCCAAGAACTTGAACTATTTACCAAAAGATTATCTAAATAAACTTGCATTGAGGAAATAGAAGTTGAAATTCTACTTATATTGATTTAATTTAATTGCTGTCTAAGTACTCTCAGACAAAGAACAATTTTTTGTTTAAACCAACAAACAACCTAATGCTATTAAGTTTTTATTTGAAGCAAAATCGTCTTCTTTGTTGGTTGAGGATTTGTGTGGTCAAGATACCACCACCGATACGACAAGCTTTTGAAAACCTCACAAATTATTAGAAAACCGCATTCAAAGCTCGATTTGATTTTTGATATGATTTCATTTTGATCTTCTCACTTAACATAAAATCGTTTTACCTTTTTTTTTTAAAGTGGAATCCATTTCCCTCTTTGTGGTCAAGACCAAAGTATTCATACCAAGAACAACCCAAGCAAACCATACCAAGCTAAGCCAAACCGAATACCGAATGGAGAACGTCTTTTTCGAAGTAGATTTCAATTTTCACCCGCATCCGATTAGCCGCCCACAATCAACAAAGCGTCGTTAGAATTGTTTTTCCAGGTCAGTAGCATGTATGATGATGGTAACGTTAGAGACATAGCAATACCATGAACATAAAAAGCACACTTCAAATATACAACATAAGCTTTCAATTACATTCGTCTATGTACACTTCAACTATAGCAAACCTCCGTATAGTTTTTTTTTAACCCCCCAATGCATACGCCTAACCAACACTCCAGGTCCATCATTTCAAAATTAAACCTTATTTTGTAGGTATACCATTTTTGTGAGAATGGGTTGGGATTTTACAGCCAATTGTGAGAAGAACTAAAAAAAATGTTCGTCTGATAAAAGGAAAAAAAAAATAGAAAAATAAACGCTGCAGAAAAAAAGCTACCTTGCAAATCTTTAACCATACTTTTAGGCTGACACAGATTTAGGTGTTAAAGAAGAGAAGTCGGAGAAGTAGCAAATTATTCAGAAAAATTCCCAGACCAGACCTACGAAGGACGTAAACCTTCATTTCTCTCAATTGCTTGAACAAAAGAGATACACAAAAAAGATACCATAGAAGAGTAAAAGTACATAGGTATGACTATAGGTAGGTCTTCTATTAGAACATAAAATAAGGTCACATTTAAACAAAAAAACAAAAAAAAATAACATAATGTACCTCTATGTTATATAAAAAGTTAGCCCAAACATCTCTGTATTGTTCATCGATTTTAGCCTTCGTCCTTTTAGGAAACCAACACCTAACACCTGATATGCTGGTTCTGGTATTGATATGACATGACAATAAATTCTTGCCGTGTTCCTTCCATTCTGTCCACTTAGGCACGTCCAATAACCAATACCTACTTTATACTCATACCTAGTCGACGATATAGAATTATTATAGACATTCTCTCATTCCCTAGGACCAGGACCGAGCCGAAGCAGAGATGAAGTGCAATGTGTTCTTTTTTGTTTTATACTTTCCGCTCACAAAATTTTAGAAGAAGAAGGATATACCTACATATAGGTATATGTACGGACTGAGCGAGCAATGCAGAAAGCAAGGATAGACCGAACCGAAGTAGAAGAATTGAATGAGAGGCGACCTCATCGCATCGCCTCAACCAGACGACACCAGAATTCTGGCCAAGAGACAATGACAGCAGATACAATACAAAGTCAATTATTTATCCATAATCCACCAGATGTAGGTGTACGTTTAATTTATCACTCAAAAACAGAGGGCGCTCTCCAGCCATCCATACATACATATACAATATAATAGTATTTTCAACATCCTGGAAAGTATTCAACCAAAGAATAAAGGAACTCCGGGCGGAACTCTGTGTGGGACATTGATATCACCAAATGAGGTGAAGCTGAGGTAACACAAAATCCCATGTTACAAATCGACCATAAGCGCTCCTTTCTGCTATGAATGCAGCATTTCAATGCAATTTAAATTCAAATGATGGCGATTTGTGAGGTTAAAAGAATGTCATAACCGACCAAATGGAAGACTATTGGGGTATACTCTGATAGTGTATGTAGGTATTTGAATGGGTTAGGATATTTCTAGTGGCCACGACAGAATGTAGATACTTACATGTATTTATTATTATGTGTAGTGAAAAGGAAGTAATTTTCAAAGATACATTGCTGAATTTGGAGTCACATCCCGGGTTAAAATTTTACCTAATGGTTACAATGTAAGGAAAATCCTATTTATAAAGTAGGCAGAAGTATAACAACGAAATGGGGAGATTATTATATTTTTTTTTTGCCAAACTTGAATTTTTATTTTTGTATGTTACACATATGCTTAACAGTATTTTCATGACAAGTACGTTTCCATCTGCCTGGAAAAGAGCTAAGGTTATCCCAATCCCGAAAAATCGGAAGTGTGATGAATGTCGACCAATTGCTATCTTACCTTTTTCTCTCGAAGGTCTTGGAAAGAAAGAATCATGAACCGATTTGCTCTCATCAGTCTGGTTTCAGGCCTAAACATAGCTGCACAACTGATTTAATCGATGTTACTGAAGGAATCAGGAGTGCTGTCGACAATGATAAAGTAACAATTCTCACTCTCTTAGATTTTTCAAAAGCATTTGATACTCTGTGTAAAAAGCTATTAAGCCAATTTCATTTCTCATCGTCATCAGTTAAACTTATTCACTCCTATCTATGTAAAGGATCACAATCTGTTTTTGTCAACAATACATTGTCTTCTCCTCTTCCATTGTATAAAGGGGTTCCTGAGGGCTCTATTTTAGGTCCTTTGCGGTTTTCAATGTATATATGAGAGTGGCATAGCAGAAGGACCCATCAACTGCTGAATTCGTAGCACAACAGCTAACGCGCTTGGTAATGGCCAAATTATATATCATTGCCGGAACATTTTTGCGAGTAAACAAGGTCGAAGGAGAAATTCATCACCAAAGTAAAGTGCTCCCCGGCATTGCAAAAAATCATAAAAATTGGATTTGTGAACGGGCAATACCAGCGGCGAAGAAAGAGGACGTCGTCGATAGATTGGTAAACGGTCTTTGTTGTTTGTTTTTGCGCCGGAAAATAAATCAAAAAACATTGTTTATCATATCACTCTCGCCTTATTTTCATTCCATTCAAATAAATCATAATGAAATTTGAACTATCTGTGTTTTATTATAGTTCTGCAGTTCATTTTAAGGCGTTAAATTGGGGCGATACGAAGTTCGCATGGAACGCTAGTTATACCAAAAAATCTAAAAATGGCAGCGGTTAGTTTTTTCTTAATAGACTTCCAAACATTTAAACGCGATTTCCCAAAAATGTAAAAATGGCGTATACGGCACTTCAATACTAGGGCGACGAGTTGCAAAGTCAAATATATTTCTCGCATCCTGGGTACTATATACAATTAATACATTCTGTTCATTTGAGAATTATTTTATTATTAGAACAGTAATTTTACATAAAGTACGGCTTAGTTTGCAACAGTATGGTTTAGTTTGCAATGCAATTAAAAATTCTTTATTGACAAGATGCCTCACATCTCCAGTGAAGAATTTATGATAAAAAGCACACATACAACTATGCAACGACAAAGTTTATGTATTAAAAGTCATTTTGATTCACTTATCTAATTTGTATTTTATGCAATTACCGTATGAGAAGTAGATCCAGGATGAAAAGCACGAGTTCCTTGTGTGCTTGATTTTTGTTAATTTTGAATTTTAATGTCAAAAGTAGCAATCAAAAGTTTGATGAGTGTAATAGACAAATGTTTTGTTTTTCTATTTTCCTAAAATTCCCAATACAGTTAAATTCAAAAATATATATGTTTTAACCATATATAAATACAATATATATTTATTTCAAAACTTTGATGACCCTTTGACTTGGGTGTCTGCATTTTTATTAAATTAATTGCTGATTTATTTCAAGAATAAACAAAAAAGGGCTAGTTTCAAAGTTCAAAAACGCTATAAATAAAATACACGACTACATCGCACGTACTTGCTCCTATGTTCGGTCATATTATATGCAAAAGATTCTTAATGGAAACGGCTAAATGTAATTTTAAAGTTGTGTTTTACTTAATTTTTTTATATAAATAAATTCTTAAGTTTTTTCTATAAAAAAGTGGTATAAACATTTTAAATATTTATTAATATAAATTTAAAAACAAAATTCGAAATATAAATAAAAAATATCGGACTTCGGACATTTTTGAGATGTGGTGTGAATCTTTCCAGACGATTTCGAAATTCTGCGTAAGAATAACACGATACCATGAGGTCATTTATACATAATCTGTGAAAACAAAAATATTGAAAAATCGGCTTGAGAGAGCAGCAGGATATGTTCAGAAGTCTAATACTGGACGTCTGCCTTTTAGGTAAATGTCTGTGTTTTAGGATAAAATAATAGGGCTAATACACCACACATGCCTGCATACGCAATATAGTGATTGCGCATGCAAACTCTGAGTGTATTGTGTTGAGTGTGTAGTTGGGCATGCGGCATGACTGATTTCAAAGTTTTTTGATATTTTCTTGTTTGTGCATGAAAGTATGTGTGGTGTATGTGCTAAATTTCCACAGTCAAGCTATTGATTTTAATAAGCGTACAAGTATGGTAGAAATGTCGTCGATTAATAAAAGGTTTTGGGCTGAATTTTTAGAATCTTATTCCGGTTTTTATTACCAATTCAATCGAAACTACAGCGGACTCGTAGCTTGATATTTTTTAAGTTGTCTATTCA
Source organism: Philhelius pedissequus (assembly GCA_910595825.1). NCBI lineage: Eukaryota > Metazoa > Arthropoda > Insecta > Diptera > Syrphidae > Philhelius > Philhelius pedissequus. Next base: position 55,503,982 of record OU343160.1, read on the forward strand.
GCGATAAGCACACGAATGAACATTGCGCAGTTTCCATGAAAAGTGTATGGCAAAAGCGAGATTGTGCATCTTATATTATGCATGAAGGCTTGCGCTGTGTATGGGCACTATTACATGCAGCTATAGATACTAAAATACTAGCCTTTTATTTTAAACTAGGTAGTATTTTTTCTTCAGTTCTAGTGAGTTCGCCGAATTCACAGTTTCCTAGAATATCACTATTTGCCCTCTGGTACCCAGCACCAACAACTACTGGTAAGTGGTAAGCCAACTCTATTTGAGACTATCGATAGTTTAATGGAGTTATATTGGTGATTGGCTCGATGCTTTTTTCTTATCTGTTTTACTAGCCCCAAAAATATTGGTACCTGCCATACAATTTTATATACCAAAAAAATGGTGAATCTTAATCATCTGTCTATTATAGGAGTAGTCTTAATTTTGGTTTCAAAATTTTGATACCTAAAATGTTATTAACAATTCCTGTCATTAATAACGGGTCAACGATTATCGATCAAAATTTTTATACCGGAGATTCTGCGGATTCTCAATAAAACTAACGGGTGATTTTTTTGCTACTTGGTTTTTGACGTTTATATTTTTGACAGATCACACATGACAAATTCCACGAACATTTGACATTTGGATTCAGTATTGTTTGCCATTTCATCATGAATAGACTTACGCCTGAACAACGTTTGCAAATTATTGAAATTTATTATCAAAATTCGTGCTCTGTGAAAAATGTTTTTCGCAAGCTACGTCCGTTTTATGGTCGTCATAATCGTCTTCAGCGACGAGGCTCATTTTTCGCTAAATGGATACGTGAATAAGCAGAATTGCCGTATTTGGAGTGAAGAGCAGCCAGAGGCAATTCAGCAGCCACCAATGCATCCCGAAAAATGCACTGTTTGGTGCGGTTTATGGGCAGGAGGCATCATTGGGCCGTACTTCTTCAAGGACGATGAAGGCCGCAGGGTTACGGTCAATGGAGAAAGGTACCGTTCGATGATAACAGATTTTTTTTTGCCGAAAATGCAAGAATTGAACTCGGTCGACATGTGGTTCCAACAGGACGGTGCCACATGCCACACTGCACGCGAAACCATGCATCAATTGAGAGGCGAATTTGGTGAGCAGTTGATCTCACGTTTTGGCGCAGTCAATTGGCCACCAAGATCATTTGATTTGACCCCGTTAGACTATTTTTTGTGGGGCTATGTTAAGTCTATTGTCTATGGGGACAAGCCAAACACGATTGCTGCCTTGGAAGCCAACATTGAACGCATCGTTGGTGAGATTCCGGCCGAAATGTGTGAAAAAGTTTGCCAAAATTGGACCTTCAGAATGGACCACCTGAAGCGTAGCCGCGGGCAACATTTAAGTGAAATTATTTTTAAAAAGTAAATGGCAGAAATTGATTTATCGATCCAAATAAAAATTTCATTCACTTTTTACAAGTTTCTGTGTTTTTTTGAATTTTCAAAAACCAAGCTCTTAAAAAATCACCCTTTACATAGTAAAATTTTCAAAAATTATTTTTTTTAATTCAATATTTCGAAAACGGGAGGAAGATTTTTTGTTTTTTGATATTATGTTTTTAGATTTATATTATTAAATACTTTAAAAGTACTTACATTTTTTTATAAAAAAATTATCGAAATATTGTATATAAAAAATTAAGTAAAAACAGAACGGCTATAAAAATATATAGAGGCTTTTCTGCCTACGATGTAGATCGAACATCGAACACAAGAGCAACTAGCTGTATTTGCGATCCAGCATTTTTTTTTTAATTTAACTATATGCCTGTAAGACCTAAGGTCTTTTAAATGCAACCTGAATTGCACGGCACTAGTTTTTTCGATGAAATAGCACAACATATTTTAGACTTTTAATGGCAAACACCTTTTATAATACTTACTCTTATACATTGGTATTGCACTTTCATCACTAATATTATATAATTTCTATTTTTTATTTCTTGGAAAAATAAAAAAAGCTGCTTTTTGGAAAGTTTCTTGCTTCAAATCCTATAGTTAGCATGAGGTATGCTACCTATATGCTTATTAAAAATTTGAAGGTTGTTTTTCAAACCAAACAATTGTTGGGTGAACTCAATTTGCTAACAATGGAAGATTATGAACATGTACTGATGGCGAATACGTGCACTGTGAACATTTTTCCCATCCCAAATCATCTTTCAGTTAAGGATGTCTGTCGACAATATTCTTGTGGTACATATACATACTCGCTTATATGTATGTAAAAAGGGCTTACAAAATTAGAATTTGAAATGCGCCCTTCGTTACATCCATCGTCCCTACTGAGGCAAAGGACATACGACGATTCCTCCTACTTATTGCTTTGTTTAAAATCAATAAATCAAACATTATATGAAAAAAAAATGAACAGTATTTTGAATGTAGTATATCTACATACTTTCAGCCTCTTATTCGTCCATTCTATCTTTTTTTACACGAGTAGGTATACCGGGAATGGCTTTGTTAGAAATTATAATGGGAGGCTTATATTTTCCAAACCAACCAACCGTAGAAAGGGGATGTATGAGTATAAGGATAGAAAGAGCTTGGATTATTTCAGCACGTTCTAATATACTTAGTGTACTTCTAAATTTAGGAATCTCATTTGGGTGGATGCTTAAACAGATTATAAATTCAAGCAAATGGATGAATAAATTTGGATTTTTGAATATTTTCTCTCTAAATAATTTTAAATCAATATTGCTTTTCGAGTTTTAAAAATTAAAGATATTTTATTCTGTTGTGGTAGCAACCTAGAATTATTAATTTGGAATATTTGCAATGCACGACACGTAAGAGTAACTTATTCAGGGCGAGATCATACCACTTACAGGGATCAGTACGAGTTAACTCCTGCAAAGTATTTTTTATTTCAGTCAATTTGGACCTCGAGTTTTTACTAAGATTTACTGAGAAATTTCTTAATAAATTAAATAGTGAATATTTTTTTTATTTTAATAAATTGAAGATTTTGTTTAATCAACTCAAAATACAATTTGGGTGGCCGTGGCGCGATAGTTGTGTGTTCGCCTGTCAACCTCATGGTCACAGGTTCGATCCCTGCCGTAGTCTATGTCATCTTATTTTTCCATTAAAACGAATTCTAAAAATAAATGTCATACAATGAGTTGCTGGTTTACTCATTACATGCTGTTTAGGCATAGAACTAACAACATGTGATTGAATAAAACTATTTTACCGATAAAATATGACACAGAATAAAAATATTAATGCGAATTATAAGGGACATCGATAAATAAGACACGGAAATTTCTCCGCATTAGTTCAGCCGCCTACCCTGGAGATAAAATCTGAGACAACAACCACCTACAGTCTCCGAATATCGCGCCACACATCTTTACTATCATTCTTTCCCTTCCTTAACTTCACCATCACGACCGCGCTGTGTTGAAACATTTAAAGGGTATTCATAATCCCTCGAGCGCGTGTAGATTATAAAAAAAAAAAAATTATTTTTTGCTTATATGTATATGCTATGCTTCCATCGTCAGAAAGCTCTATTTAAATACAGTCGAACTTCGATAAGTGAAATTTTTTCCATAACTTGAATGTCTCTATAACTCGAAGATAATATTTCGCGTCACCTTCGATAAGTCGATTTTTTTTAGGGAAATTATCAAATTCTGTATACTCTTACAAGTTAATTTCATAATGCATTGCTTTTGTTGTCACTGTTCTTGTATGTTCTATGACTTTATATACAAAAGTGTGTGTTGAAATTTGTGATTGTCTTAAAAGCTATCATGTCTCGGTGTTAGAACATACATTATTAGGTTGATATACGAATTCAAAGTCTTATTTTTAAAATTAAAAAAAAAGACGAAATAAAAAGTGTAAATAAACTGACGTAGATATTAACAATGCAGTGTGAAGTTTTTATTAAAAGTAAAGCTAACGTGGATATGTCGTTAAATGAGCATTAAAATCGTTGTTTGAAGATAAATTTAAATTAATAAAAGCGCTGGAAAGTGGGTCAAAAAAGAAGGATGTGGCTATTAAATATATAGCATTCCGGCAAATCCATTCGTCAGCCAATTATAACAAAATATTTTAAATAATCACAACAACTGTACTTCTTTTATTCGCAAATAAATATTAGATAAGTTATATTAATGTCCTGTTTTACTTGATACCACGAAGTCTTGATAACTCGAATTATTTTTTTGGCAAGTGATGGTTCGAGTTATCGAAGTTCGACTGTATTCAAATAAAATAAAGCAATAAATAAATAATGTGTGTTTTGAGCTGATTAAATAAAATCTTTAAGAGATTTTTCTGACAGCTGATTGTCAAAAAAGTATTATTGAAATCGTGCTTACGTAATGAAAATTATGATTTCGATAGTCTCGTCATCCCTATTTCGATAGGCAAACGGCGATCTTAAAGACAGCTAATGATGCTTTTTCTTTTCAGCTGAGGTAAGTTCGTCGGTGTCCATGGTTTTACCCAAAGAAAGCAAGTAAAACTTGGGCTAAGAGGTTAACAAACTCCAAATCACAATCAATTTTTGTTTTAAATTTTTTTACAAGGTTTTCAAATTCAATTTTTAAAAATATAACAGAGTACTAGCTGACCCGAGAGACGTTATCCTTTCTTAATTTTGAATATCGAATTAGAATTGGTATACATAATTAATAAAAAAAATATTTCAAAAAAAAGTGTTTATTGTTCTAATTCTTAATAATATACAACATTCGTAGTTTTTTTTTTTCTTGCGCATATAAATTATATAAATATTTTGTTGGTATTCCAACACGGGAACATGCGACATATATCTGGCCATGTGAAAAAGATGGATTTTCAAAATTGATGCCACAAACACTTAGGGACTGGCTTTGATATTTATTTATCCACTTTGCAAATGATTACCAATGATTCTTGCGTGTTGTCCTGCAGTCGTCTTATCAGCTTTGATGAAAATTTTGTGATTATCAGATGGCATGCGGTCCAAAGCGGTCGTGAATAATGTAACCAATTCGTTAAGTTGATGAAAAAACGTTTGGAGTTGTTCCACAATTATTGGTCTTTTCACCGAATTGTTGTGTGCACAACGCCGAATCACCCATAAAATAAATTTGCAAAAATGTGTAGTCACTTTTCGGCATTTGACAATAACGTGTTAGATGATATCTTTGACCCTGAATCTTGAAAGTTGTCATAAAATTTTCTTAAATAACATTTGTTACAGCAAATGACGTAATTTTAAAATTATTTTTTTATTGCTGGATATGAGTCAATAAATGTTTAGAATCGGAAACCAATGAATGTAGTGGTGGTAGGGTGGCGGTAGTAATGGCGTCAATTTGACTTGACCGCTCGCGATGCGCAATCCCCAGGAGCTTAAATGCCATGCAATATTGGCACACAACGTTCATTTGCCCAATAGCAACGATTTACTGCGAAGTGTAATAGATTTCCACGTAATAATTGAATGTATTTCGATAGGGGTTAAACGCAACATTTCTATGTTGTTGACTTCGGTTTGAATTGCTCTTATATAATCTTTGACTCGTAGCATTGCGAGATCTGCGACTTAAGTTTGTACGTCTAATTTCTGGCATTTTCAAAAACGAAAATTCAAATGTAAATTAAAGAAAACTTAGATTAGAAATAATTTTATATGGTGGTTAAGTATTCATAAATTTTCTAATTTTCCGAGCAATTTTCTTTATTTTTTTCTTTCATAAGAACCTTCTTTTGACAATAACAAACAGAACAAACAAAGAATTAGCGAATTCGGTCCAGAGTTATGGAGCCTTATTTTATGTTTTTTTTTTTTTGTTATTCACGTGATATGAAATGTTCCTTTTTTGTTTTATTGATGAATTTTTTTCAAAAGAAATTTAAATAATCATGCTTTTCGTCAAGCCTCACTCTGCCTATGTATTTTATTGTAAGATTGCTTATTTTCACTTAATAATTATAAAAAAAAGTTTGTAGTTTTTAATTAATTTTGCTTTGAAAAACTAATAGAGTTTCTCTATCGAAACAGTGAAAAATCACGAAATACCGAACATGCTTGGTTTTTATTATTTCACTATATCGAGCGTCTACTGTATTAAATATATACTTTCTTTTGATAATTTGAAAATTCAAGTTTAACAAACTGACAAGTAACATGTACGTCGCACAAACTAAAAAAATTATATAAACATAAGCTGATCGCATGTCCATGTGCGTGTCATATAATAGAGCTTTTTCTTTTCCTTCTCTCCACCAAGTGCTTGTAGTTTGGTCTGACGTCTTCCATCCGTTGGAGTTCAAGTGTTTATTGAGTTATTAGCTGTGATTATGATTGTGCAACGTTTCGATGATCATCCTTTTGTATTGGTGTTTTTCTCGTTGCATTATTTGGACGTTGCCGTGGTTAGGGGAGTGCTTGAAAGCTATGAAGTGTGATGCCAGTGCTGTCTTCTGCATTTTTCGTCAGTGTTTCCATTACAATTCATTCTGTAAATTAAATTTGAATGTTCCATTTTTTCAATTTTTTTTTTAGGTTGGTGTAAAGTTGTGAAGTTGTATTCGTCGATTTCATATCTAATGTATATTTCTCTGTGTCTAGAAGTTTTGCATTTTTGAACCGGTCTGGTATTTCTTTAATATACGTAAAGAATTTGTAAATCTTACTGTCTAGTGGGCGGATATTTCGATGTTCATATTGTGTTATTAGTGTGTTTATTATTTTTTCTGTAAAAGCGTTCTCTTGTATTTTCATTTTGTTACGGATATGGTATTCTTCATCAATTATCACTGATTGAAAGTACTCTATGTATCAAGTTTTTGGCCTTGTTGAAAATTATTTGTTTCGGATGATGGGAAAGTAAGTTGATTAGTCTGCCGGAGGAAGTTGGTTTTAGGAACCAATCCATTTTAAGGTGTCCTTCTGCGCGATTGACTACCGTGTATCGTATAATAATTAAAATCTAATAAATGGCAGAACGTGGCCATTGACAGAAACTAGAACTCTACGAACAAGGACTTCGAGATTCATCAAAGTCATCGGAACTACCAACTAAACAACATATCATTCGATACTCGAATAAATGTCGCAAATCTATACAAAGCAGACTTTTTCTTTACTTTTATCGAAAGCAGGTTATAGTATTTGTAATGTATGTAAATTCTGCTTTGCTGCGGATAGCCTTTGCCAAAAAAACACAGCTAATATTTGTTTCAAACAAAGATGGTTCTTGACCGCTGAACGCGAAAAGCAATATTATTTCACACATGGATTGCGATGCGATAGTGTGAGAAAAAATGGCACCATTTTGTTGTTTTGTGTTGTGTTGTGTCGTGTTGTATTGTGTTGTGTTGTGTTGTGTTGTGTTGTGTTATGCTGTGCTGTGTTTTGGTGTGTTGTGTTGTGTTGTGTTGTGTTGTGTTGTGTTGTGTTGTGTTGTGTTTTATTGTGTTGTGTTGTGTTGTGTTATGTTGTGTTGTGTTGTGTTGTGCTCTGTTGTGCTGTATTGTGTTGTGTTGTGTTGTGTTGTGTTGTGTTGTGTTGTGTTGTGTTGTGTTGTGTTGTGTTGTATTTTGTTGTGTTGTGTTGTGTTTTCAGCTCAGTCAGTATATACTCGACAAAATAAGTAACAAAAAGAATCTCATCAATTAGCATTCAATAAAACAAAACATACTTTGAATTTAAATGAAATATAAATATCAAAGGACTCTTAAGCCTAACATCATTAACATAGTTTCATAAATATAATCTCCATCTTTGTAATTGATTTTCTTCAATAAAGTCTATGTTAATAAACTTAAATTTATTTACAAAATAAAGACTATCACTCCATTCCCTCAATGGCAAATCCTACTATCCCTGACCCAATTTATTCCACGCCATGAGTTGTCATCAATTAATGGAATGGCACAAATGAGTATTAACGATTGCGCGTAAAGGGTAGCGAAAAATATTTTACTCATTCCACACAAAAATAATATACAGACAAAGAGATATAAATAAACTCCAAAGCCTTTAAAGGACACATTAATATCAAATGTACATTCTCCCTTTGCCGCACGCTGCCCGCCACAGAATTCATTCGTTACCTTCATATTATGATTAATAACTTAAGCCCAGCGGCCCTATGTATTGGGATTTAACTTAATTAGCAATGTATTCAATTAAATAAAATTATTTGATGCAATAAACCTTCTCATATTTATGTATATACTATACATCCGTAGTACATTACACAGTTATGGTTAAATTAAAGAAATACGCATATCATGATTTATGTGTGTACATTTATACAAAAATAGGAGAATTCCCAGTGAACACATTTATTTATCTATATTTTTTTTTTGTTTTTTTTTTTTCAAACTCAGACAATTCATCTTCTTGTTCGTCCTCTTAAACGGAACACCAACTCCCATACAATAATCATGGCTCGTATCGTAATGTCTGTTATTGTTGTTTCTGCTTGGGTGTGTGTGCGTGGTAACTTTCTCAGGATAATTGCACGCAATTTTCCACATATTCCCTTGATACTTTTCTTCCCGTTTGAAAAATAGTTTTCCACAAATCCTTAGAGCACACCATCAGTAAATACAACTTCTCGGACAAAATTACCGTTATACCTGAATTATACATAGTTATGTATGAAATAGGGTATACAGACATGCATTAAGTAAAGCTCTGTTGTCTTTTCAATACACGGAAATGGCAAAGTTCGAACGCTGTGTGTAGTGTAGGTGGTATATTGTCTCTATAGGTACGTATAATGTAGGTACCTAATTTTAATGGGTGTTTTTTTTTAAGACGTTGAGAACTTTAAATAAGACAGAAATACTGTTAGAATGTATTTTTTATTATTATAATCTGGTTATTTCTGGTGTCTGCCGGGGCTAAGTGTTAAAAGGTCCATGCGACCAGTCTAATTTTTGACTACTTTTTCCATTAAATCTGGTCTCATGGCATCAATGGTGACTTGAATATTAGTTTCCAATGTTTTAAGAGGTGCTGGTTTGTTGGCTTAAGCCAATGACTTAACATGGGCCCATAAAATGTAGACGACAGACGGTAAGTCGCACGAACGAGGGTGGTGCCAGTTTACAGTGCCACAGTTCAAAATAAAGTTGTCACCAAATTGATTTTGCCATACATTTATGGGTATACCTAAATGCGCTGTATCTATAAGGACCGATAATGCCGCCAGCGTTTAAGCTAAACCAACCAAATAGTCAATTTTTATGGATTATGTTGATTTTTTAATGGCTTGGGAATTATCTTCGCTCCATACGCCAATTTTGCTAATTGAAGAAGCCATTTCACTAGAAATGATCTTCATCACTTCACACAATTCTTCGGTAAAAATGCTCCATGAACTTTGCAATAGTAAATTTCCACAATTTGGAAAAGTTGTTCTGGCGTTAAAAGATTCATGATGAATTGTCAAACCTTACTGAACAGATATATCAACAGAATTTGACATTCCCAGCTGTCAAACCATAGACGTCAACCATCGAAACTTCTCATGCAGTTAAAAAAAAACACCCATTATAAGGGGCATATACTATTAGAGGTTTCGTTTTCTTTACAGTGATGAATGAAGGTTTAAACTTCGTTACAATTCCCTCTGTGGACATTGAAGTACGAGGAAATGTCTATATGAAGAGATTTTACATATCTCCTACGGATATGTTAAGGATGAAGACGACTATGCCGTTTTCACTAGGCATTGACATATAAATAAAAATTTTAAGATAGAAGATATTTCATATCAGGGTTGCCATTTGCCCAGAACAAGCACATATTTTGTAGGAGGAATGTTGTTTTACAAAATTATGTAGCATATTGTCAATGTGCTATGAGTTTTTACAAAATGTAATATTATTTTCGTTTTTACTAATTCGATGGTAATAAAAGTTGAAAATCCCCATGCATCACACATCACATAAAATATGTTAATTAGCAATTTCCATTATTCACGGTTTTTTTTTTTGTATTTAATAGAAATGCACAAGGGCTGATGTCTGTATCACAGACATAGGCTGATGGTTTGGAAAAAAAACTGGTTTTTTTTTACGATCTAAAAAAAAATCCCAAAAATCTTTTCGAAATCCCACCCGACTCTCTCAAAAGATTTAAATTTGTTTCAAGTGTATATAAGTATATATATGTATGTATGTATGAGTTTGGATGTTATAAAAAAGAAAAGCAAAAAACCCGAGGTCATAATAACATAACATAACCAAAATAAATCATAAAAGGCAACCGCACATAAACCCTACTCCGAATATTTATTACATCCAGAAAAAGTTGTGCTTCTCCTTTTCCTTTTATTTGAGAAATACAATAATTTATATGAAAGGTCCTTGTTTTTTTTTTTAACCAAAAAGGAAAAAAGAGCGTAAAAAGGGTAGGTAGACTCCCTTTATTGTGATGTGATTGTATTTTTTTTTCTCTTTCAAAAAAAAACATCCTTTTGATTTTTGACAAGGGCTAATGAAATTGCGAAGGTCTATTCACCGGGATTTTATATAAAAAATAAACACTGTTTTAATTAACTCAATGCAAAAATATCTATATGGCCAGTATGCATGTATTTTTATTTTGTGGGACTGAGTATGATTACTGAGAAGAGTCCTTATGGAGATTTTTATAATTCAACTTCTTTGCGGAAATGTTTTGCTTCCTTGCGGGAAGGATGCCTTTATGCATCAAAGGGTTGTAAAATAATGGAGGCATAAATACATATAAGTAGATATATAATATCTCAAGATCCATACATGAAAAATAAGAATGTTATATTACTTTCTGATGTGGTATGTTGATATCTTTACAAAACCGATTTATCAAATTCTCGTTGGAAAGTTTTTATTTACCGTCGTCAAATTTATGTTAATAACTGAGGTATGTTTATCAATGTCGTTAAAATGCTAAAGAAGAAGTCACTTATTTCCAATAAATATTTTTTACTGTTTATCATTACACGCAAGCATGATGTGTAGGTGGGTATTTGGTGCTTGAATAAACCTCATAAAAAATAATCACTTAAATTGTAATATCTTAAACTAATAAAACCACGATATATTGCATCTGTGATCACAACCCCCTAGCATTTAGGTTGAAGCATTAAGCTGGTGAGATATTATATGGTTTTCAAGAATATAATGATGTGTGTAATGAGAAAGTCAAAAGTATTACAACAAATACAATTTTCCAATATTACTCCAAGTAAGTAGAAAGGATTGAAGGAAAGTAACTGAATTGAAGCCTTATAAGCTGATGGTGAGAAATTAAATTTCTGGATGGTCTTAAAAAAAGACAGTAGGTAGGGAAAAATTCCTAAAACAAAACAGTATTCATGCAGAATTTCACCAATTACTGAAACGAGCGCAAGAAGCAAAGTGAACAACTTAATTTAATTTGTTTCATGTCTCGAAATACGTCACCACATACAGAACTAGATCCTTCTGTCTCGGAAATAAAGAAAACAAATGTTAAGAAGTTGGAAAGACCACTTCTGCAGAATGTATGAATCAGATGAAGAACCGAACTCTGCTGACAGGTTAGGATCGGTTAGGTAATTGGGCTGACAATTGATGACGTAATCGTCACACTTAGATCAATGTAGATCCCTTGTGTTATCCGGAGTGTAGTCACTCCTTACCGATATAAACCTGTGTCCTCTGAATCAGTCAAGCCATTTGGAGGAATTGACGAAGTTCGATATGTTAATTCCTGAAATATTAGAGAGCTCTTCTAAATTATTGAAGAAGTAGCTACCTAACAGATTCTTTCTCTGGTGACAGAGTGCAGGGCAGTGGCAGAGAAAGTATGAGGTGTCCTTATGCACCTCTTCGTCACCACATCCCCTGCATAGATCATTTGTACTGAGTTTCATTTTGAATTTATAATATCCCAGCAGGTTATGTCCAGTGATTATGCTTATAAGAGAGCGAATGGATCTCTTGTTGAGTTGCATAATTTTGTCTGTCCTCTGCTTGTTGAAGCATGACCATATTTTCCTGGTAGTGTCACAAGTGTCAAGTAGGCTCCACCTAGTGTTGGATTTCTTTAGGATCCTGTCAGAAATTTTCTGTTAAATGTAACAGGTTGGGATATTTACCAGCCCTGCTTGACTGACGTCAAGCGCTGATCCCTGTCTTACTCATCGGCCTTTTCGTTACACTGTATACCGCTGTGTCCCGGGACCCAACAGAGTCTAACATTGTGTTGCGTACCAAGAACCTTTAGCTCTTTACGGCAGCAAGAAACAACTTTCGATTTTATCACAGTGGCCGAAATCGCTTTTATTGCCGCTTGGCTATCTATATAAAAGGTGATATCAGCCCGTGGTAGCGCCATCACCGTTCGGGTGTTTTATAGTCTGTAATAATACTATCACCCAGATGTTTCTGAAGAATCTATGCGTGAACTATTGTGCTGTTTTCCCGGTATTAGTTTGGCTTAGCCTTAAGGCGCTATGCACCGCGGATTCTTGTACGAAAAGATCTAGTGGTTTCCGGATGAGTATCGCCCGGAGCCCTGCGGTTGGCGTGGATCTCATGACCCCCGTAATTCCAATGCACCCTAGTCTCTGTACTTTTGTCATGATTTTAAGATTTGCTCTGTTTTCAATTGCATTCCACCAGACCAAATTACAGTATGTTAATATTGGTCTGATTATTGCCAAGTACATCCACATGATAATTTTTGGACTCGGTCCCCAAGATTTCCCAAAAATTCTATTACAGGAATAGAATGCAATCATTCCTTTTTTAGCTCTTTCCGAGTGTTCTGACTCCAGTTTAATTTTCTGTATAGAATCACACCAAGATACTTTGCCTGATCTGAAATTTTCAACGGGTTACCGTCAATTGAAGGCATTCTGAAACTTGGTATTTCCCTTTTGTTTGTAAAAAGGACCAATTCAGTTTTTGACGGGTTACCTGTCGCTAATAGCGCAAGGTCGTCAGCATAGGCTACTACCCTTACTCCACAGTGTGAGAGTAAGGAGGATTGTGTTCATAACCAGCACCCAGAGAAGTGGTGAGAGAACACCCCCCAGTGGGGTGCCCCTGGATGTGGATACTCTCATCTGTACTCCCGCCAATTCGGAGTTAATCTGCCTGTTCTTCAACATGAACATAACCCAATCTGTTATTGAATTATCGACCTTGTTGTCTCCAAGAGCTGTTCTTACTGCTTCATTATTCACATTATTGAAAGCTCCTTCAATATCAAGTAACGCAGCAAGAGTATTATATTTTTTTATATATCATTTTTGTCATTCTGTGTCTGCTCAATCGTGCTGAAGACGCTGTGAAGTGCCGTTTCTTCACTCTTTCCCTTTGTATAGGCATGCTGAGCTGGAGATAAATCAGCCAGTTTCAGAGTGCCGCGAATATGAAGGTCTATCAGTCTTTCGAATGTTTTAAGAATAAAAGATGTCAAACTGATAGGCCTAAAGTCGTTTGCTTCTGTATGGCTGGGTTTGCCAGCTTTTGGAATGAAATAACTCTGCTGTCAGAAAGAACGTACCATTCAATAAAGGCAAAAATCAATAATTCAGCGCACCAAACATGTACAAATTTACAATAGCCATATCAAGAATCAAATCTAATAAAGCTGCTAGAGCTGATAGGTTAGCTGCAGAGGCGATAATTTGGTTAAGAGTATGAATCAACTCATCTGTATAAGATATGGTCAAAAACATACCCGACTAATGGAATTTTAGCATTGTATGCACCATCCTTTGAACTGCACCAACTACAGATATATCAACCTTATCAACATTGTATACAAGATCTTCTCTAATGTATTGTGTAAATGACTAAAGCCGTTCTTCATCAGGCTTATAAGTCCATATGAGTGTGGCCAGGAAAGTCCACCATCGCCGAAATAAAGGGTTATCCATTTTGCGGTTTCAAAAGTAAACGTAAATAAAACACATACAAAATATTTTTTTTTTGACGTTTCGGACGAAATATACTTATCTTATAGAGTTTTAGGAACTTAGTAAAATCTACTATAAGATGTTCCGTATTTCATTTTTCCGAGACCCGTTTTATACCTGCTACTGCCTGTCGGAGTGTGTTTAGTTCAGTTGAAAATTATTTCTTGATTGTTAAACACATTATTTTTGTTGTTTTCTGCTCTTAAACAGTTCATAATGAGTAATACATGTTCTATATGTAATACATTATTATCGGATGGTGATATTGTGTAAGATTTGTTCATCACATCACCGTAATAAAGGTGTATACAAAAATTCAGCTCACTAGGAATTTTTCCGCAGATTGGGGTTTAAAGTGCCTAAAATGACTGGACTATTTAAACTTGCCGGTTTGTTCGTTCGTTGATATCGATATCAGCATGGGGGTGGTTTCCGCTGTAACATCAGAAGACAGCATTCAGTTTTCGAAACAAATACCGTCTTTGTGATTAACAATTGTGTAATTTTATGGCATTCAAAGTTGCAAGTAAAAAAAAACACTATATAAATGATTTGATGATTCCCATAAGGGATTATTGATGTAAATGAGAAAAAGTGTCTGAGACACACATGAACCCTGTGGCGCACCACCCCAAGGGCACTTTGTATTGCTGATAAGTGAGAAATTGTCGGAAAACCGGAATTGCAACTTTTACTATTTATTTCAAAAAAATGATAAAAGTTTGAGTGGAGTTTTCCGTGACTAAAGAGCAACCCATCGAATTGTTATTTTGACTTTGTTCCAAAAGAGTTACTTTTCAGCTTTAAGAACTTTAGAATTTAATAATAATAATTTTAACTAAAGGGTGATTTTTTGCTACTTGGTTTTTGACGTTAATATTTTTGACAGATCACACATAACAAATTCCACGAACATTTGACATTTCGATTCAGTATTGTTTGCCATTTCAGCATGAATAGACTTACGCCTGAACAACGTTTGCAAATTATTGAAATTTATTATCAAAATTCGTGCTCTGTGAAAAATGTGTTTTATCGCAAAATTGTCTTCAGCGACGAGGCTCATTTTTGGCTAAATGGATACGCGAATAAGCAGAATTGCCGTATTTGGAGTGAAGAGCAGCCAGAGGCAATTCAGCAGCTACCAATGCATCCCGAAAAATGCACTGTTTGGTGCGGTTTATGGGCAGGCGGCATCATTGGGCCGTACTTCTTCAAGGACGATGAAGGCCGCAGGGTTACGGTCAATGGAGAAAGGTACCGTTCGATGATAAAAGATTTTTTTTTGCCGAAAATGCAAGAATTGAACTCGGTCGACATGTGGTTCCAACAGGACGGTGCCACATGCCACACTACACGCGAAACCATGCATCAATTGAGAGGCGAATTTGGTGAGCAGTTGATCTCACGTTTTGGCGCAGTCAATTGGCCACCAAGATCATGTGATTTGACCCCGTTAGACTATTTTTTGTGGGGCTATGTTAAGTCTATTGTCTATGGGGACAAGCCAAACACGATTGCTGCCTTGGAAGCCAACATTGAACGCGTCATTGGTGAGATTCCGGCCGAAATGTGTGAAAAAGTTTGCCAAAATTGGACCTTCAGAATGAACCACCTGAAGCGTAGCCGCAGGCAACATTTGAGTGAAATTATTTTTAAAAAGTAAATGGCAGAAATTGGTCTATCGATCCAAATAAAAATTTCATTCACTTTTTACAAGTTTCTGTGTTTTTTTGAGTTTTCGAAAACCAAGCTCTTAAAAAATCACCGTTTATATTTCAATATATATATTTACTAACAAAATTAATACAATACGAATACACAACCCTTCACTCTATCTCGAATCAACATTCAAACACTATTAACGCTGTCTTATAGTGCTAAATTCATTGGTGCTATTATAAATGGTCTTTTTTTTAGGGGCATGAGACATTTTGATGGTTGTTGTCTATGGTTTACAGTTGAGAATGTCAAACTCTGTTGACATTTCTGTTCAGTGAGATTTGGCAATTTATCATGAATCGCTTAATGCCGGAACAACGCTTCCAAATTGTGGAAATTTATTTTGAACAAAATAAATCCGTTCGCGAAGTTCATAGTGCACTTCATCCATTTTACGGTCAACATAATCGTACTAGTGAGCAAGCAATTCGTGCAGTTATTGATCGTTTTCGCACTAATTTTACTCTTACCGATTAAATACAAGCAGCAAGATAAAGAAATGTGCGTACCGAAGAGAATATTGCTGCTGTAGCGAGAAATGTTGATTTGTCGCCGTTCTTAACTTGATGGCCTTTGTTCTTCAACTACATACGTGGAAAATTTTACGTAAAGATCTTGGCTTACGTGTACATAAAATACAGCTGGTGCGAAAATTAAAGCCATACGACCATCGTTAGCTGATTGGGCTAATTTAAGACTTGAAGAAGGCAAGCATGTTTTTACGGAAGAATTGTTAAGTCATGGACTCATGCCGTCAAACCAATATTCAAGTCACCAATACGCCCAGATTTATAATTCAAATTAGTTAAAAATTGGACTATGTAACTCGTAGCCGCGGCGAAAAATCATCCAGCAAATTATATTACTGAAGAATGTATTGCAACAATGTTTCTGTATTGTATTATTATTCAAAGCTATCAAGCTCTTAAAAAACACCCGTTATAAACCATAAATTAAACTAAGAACTAAGATAATGTAGGAAATGCCGGCATAGCTTTCTAAATCAAAACATTTGGTAACAAAAGTGGCCTCCTTCCGAAATTGATATTTTATTGGTAAATACGACCGTGTTAGTTACAGCCTATAATCTAGTGTGTGGTAACCCGCACTTACCAAATCCCCAAAACTCAAAAGGTTTAACACATTTTAACCCTTGATTTATATATTTATATTATTAAGTGCCTATAACACTTTCTGTTGAAACTCAAGGAATCAAGTTAATGGTTTTACAAACTCTATGGAATACAAATATAGAAAAATCACTTGTTTTGTTCTTGGAAATATGGCCGTTGGAGGGGTGTTGAGAAGATCCGTCGGTTTAGTGAATATTGGTCTTAAAATCTTGAATGCCGCAATAAAAAAGAAAGATAAGGTCAGATAAAGAAATCCACATTCCTGTGATGTAGTTCAGCTGAAGAAGTTATCTTTCGAATAGAATATTGTAAGAAATTGAGCACGAGGGTAAGCTGTTAATATTAACGATGAATTGGAATGTTATGCATTTCTGAGGCAGCTAGCGATTCGTCTTACTTAGCAAATTATTGTTGAATATCTTAGGATTTTTCCTTGAATTCATTAAGTTGAGACAAACATTCACTGACGATTAAGAAAACCAAAAGCTCCCGAAAAACATGGTTGATATATTTTATCTAGTTTTTTTTTTTTTTTTATATATATTTTGCGCGCACTAAAGGGATTTTGACTACCCTTAATATGATCGAGCAAAGTGCGAGCGATAGGAAAATAGGGAAGGATTTGAAAGGAGATACCGAAGCTTTGAATATCAAAATGGGAGGGAAAAATCGAGCTTGGTAAAGCATTCCACGTTCGTGTTGTACGGCTAAAGAAAGAATCTCTGTACTTCACAGTACATCCGAAATTGGGCTCAAGGGTAAACTGATGAGCATTCCTAGAAGCGCGAGTATCACGGTTGAATATTTTAAGGGGAGGAATGCAACTGGCTACTTCGCTAGAACACTGTTTATAAAAATACCGATAAAATAGCAAAATACATGAAACATTTCGACGATATTTGAGAGATGTAAATGTTTCTACTATAGTTCTATCGCCAATCATTCTTAGAGCTCTATTTTGAATTCTACCCAAAAGATTCAAATGAGTTTTAGGAGCTCCTGCCCAAATGTGAGAGTTATACCCAAGTTTTGGTCCGATGAATGCCCTATAGACTACAGCCAGATCAGACGATGAGAAGAATTTCTTGCATTTTCGAAGAAAACCTAAGCAATTTGCAGCGTTTTTGGCGACATAGAATATATGTTCATTCCCCAAGAGGTGGTCTGTGACGCATCGGTTTCTTCGATGCAAGTTCCGCTCATGGATATGGGCATGATGGGTGGGTTCTGCTTTAACGACTGAGAACAGCACTGAGTTTTTGAAGCATTAAATTCTACGCGGTTTTTTATTCCCTATTGAACAATGCTGTCGAGCTCAGAATTTAATGAGCTTTTCATACACTGCCATTGCTGTTCCACATCCGAAGAACAAGGAGGTGAATCTGAAAACGAATATGAAAAGCTGAGAGTACTATCGTCAGCAAAACAATTAAGTGGATTAGATAAGAGATCATTAATGAAAATGAGAAAAAGGGTCGGATACAATACGGAGCCCTGGGCCACACCAGCATTTATTTTGTGGATATCAGAATATTGAAACCGTCCAATACAACTTGTATTGAACGGTCCAAAAGGTAATTTCTAATCCAACGAAGAAGAGATTCATCGATACCAAATGCACGCATTTTCGATAAGAGAGCTTGATGCCAAACTCTATCAAATGCTTTTGAAATATCAAGCGCAATAATCTTACTTTCTCCAAAACGATGTAAAGATTTGTGCCACTGTTCGGTGAGATATACCATCAGTGGACATATTGCTACGAAAGCCATACTGCCGGTTATTAAGGAGCTTTCTTTCTTCAAGATATTTCTTAAGCTGATAGTTAATCAGCGTTTCCATGACCTTGGAAAGAAGGGACGTAAGTGCAATTGGACGGTAACTAGAGGGTGAGGAAGATTCGCCTTTTTTAGGGACAGGCTGGACAAATGCTGTTTTCCATCCACTCGGAAAGAGACCTGTACAATAGGACAGATGGAAAAGCTTACGCAGTGGTTTTGCCAGCGTTGAAGCACACCTCTTCAGAACGATGGGAGGGATACTATCCGCGCCAGCGCATTTTGTATATCAAGGTATTTGAGGACTCTAGCAACTGCACGAGTGCGAAAGAAGATTCGTCCCATAAAATCGTTTACGCTCTCAAGTACTGGAGGAGTCATAACACTTTCTGACAGCGTCGAATTAACAGCGAACTGCGCTGCAAGCAAATTGGCTTTTTCACGAGAGCTAACAAAAGGGGTGTCAGAATCTTAATGAAAGACATAGATGGATAAAAGAAGGAATTGAAGGTTGGTCGCTGTTGCGGTAGCTTCTTACCGCAACATAAAATATTTTAATGTATCTACAATTCTAATACTCATGCCGGAGATGTAGTCCAGTCGCGTTGTCAAAAAATGGGCTGAAATGGTAAATATTTATTCGCACAATTTTCTTTACAGTTCGCTCGGGGGGTTCATTATTAGTCTAAATTTCGGTTTTCGGGAAAATCGCGCTGGAGCTTCAGCGGCCATTTTGAATTTAGTGAACATTTTATTTTGGCCAATAGTTCCGCCATTTTTGATTTCTGACAAAAATAGTAAAGTTAAAACTTAAAACAATTTTTTTCGCGAGATAACAATGAAAAACTGTTTTGAGGCCTGTGACCCCCTTCGGGAGTATGAAATATTTATTCCTACAATTTTCTCTTATAATTTGTTGGGGGGATCATAAGTAGTCTAAATGTCGATTTTCGGTAAAATACTGCTATTACATTAATCGATTCAAAATAGCTTTTAACGGCCTTTAGTCCACAAAATTTGCGTTTCATCCCGGCAATCTCACTTGGACTCATCAGTTGGTTAGTGAGCGCCTTACCAATACGCAATTTTTGTTAAGTTGGTAAGGCGCTCAATAACTAACTGATGAGTCAAAGTGAGATTGCCGGGATGAAACGTAAATTTTGTGGACTAAAGGCCGTTAAAAGCTATTTTGAATCAATAATTCAACAAGTCCAATTAAATATAATGCTAAGTCTTCTACTTGGCTGAGTAATTTCAGAAGTATATAGAATTTTATTATAAAAAATAACACCTTCTTATTACATTAATCGCCATTTTGAACTTAATGAAGAATTAATTATCTTTTTTTTATTCATATAAAACTTCTTTGTGCACCAACCCACTGTGGAGGTAGAGTTGAAGTAGGTGCGATTTTTTTTTGTAAACTAAAAATTTCGAAAACGTCTTAAAAGATTTTTTTGAAAGTTCGAATTTGATAGCTTTTTAGTAGTATATCTTTCTTATTTCCCTCAAACTTTAACAACTAAACAATCTAAAAGTACTTTAGTATAATGTATCAATGATATAGTTCTACCTAATTATATTTCATTTAAATCATTTTTGCATACGTCACTGAATAGCTATTATATACTCCTACGTATCTATAAAAATCACATAAATATTATGTATGTATATTACACCCAAATTATAAATAATAGCTACCTACCCACCTATATCCTTCACTTTCATTCTTATATCCATCTATGTATAATTGGTACATATTACTCTCCAAACCTTACTCCTTACTATGGACAGTATTAATCCATAATTGAGATTTAAACCTATATTATTTGTACCTACCTATGTATAACTAAACGGTGATTTTTTAAGAGCTTGGTTTTTGAAAATTCAAAAAAACACAGAAACTAAATAATTTCACTTAAATATTGCCCGCGGCTACGCTTCAGGTGGTCCATTCTGAAGGTCCAATTTTGGCAAACTTTTTCACACATTTCGGCCGGAATCTCACCAATGACGCGTTCAATGTTGGCTTCCAAGGCAGCAATCGTGTTTGGCTTGTCCCCATAGACAATAGACTTAACATAGCCCCACAAAAAATAGTCTAACGGGGTCAAATCACATGATCTTGGTGGCCAATTGACTGCGCCAAAACGTGAGATCAACTGCTCACCAAATTCGCCTCTCAATTGATGCATGGTTTCGCGTGCAGTGTGGCATGTGGCACCGTCCTGTTGGAACCACATGTCGACCGAATTCAATTCTTGCATTTTCGGCAAAAAAAAATCTGTTATCATCGAACGGTACCTTTCTCCATTGACCGTAACCCTGCGGCCTTCATCGTCCTTGAAGAAGTACGGCCCAATGATGCCGCCTGCCCATAAACCGCACCAAACAGTGCATTTTTCGGGATGCATTGGTAGCTGCTAAATTGCCTCTGGCTGCTCTTCACTCCAAATACGGCAATTCTGCTTATTCACGTATCCATCTAGCCAAAAATGAGCCTCGTCGCTGAAGACAATTTTGCGATAAAAAAAACGGATCCTCATCCAACTTTTCTAAGGCCCATTCACCGAAAATTCTACGTTGTGGTAGGTCGCCTGGCTTCAATTCTTGCACCAGCTGTATTTTGTATGGCTTTAAACCAAGATCTTTGCGTAAAATCTTCCAGGTGGTCGAATAACACAAACCCAATTGCTGCGATCGGCGCCGAATGGACATATTGCGATCTTCAGCAACACTGGCGGATGCAGCAGCAATATTCTCTTCGGTACGCACTCTACGGATACGAGTTGGTGGATTAATGTCCAATAAAGTGAAACTGGTGCGAAATTTGGTCACAATGAGCTGAATAGCCTGCTCGGTGGGTCGATTATGACGACCATAAAACGGACGTAGCTTGCGAAACACATTTTTCACAGAGCACGAATTTTGATAATAAATTTCAATAATTTGCAAACGTTGTTCAGGCGTAAGTCTATTCATGATGAAATGGCAAACAATACTGAATCGAAATGTCAAATGTTTGTGGAATTCGTCATGTGTGATGTGTCAAAAATATAAACGTCAAAAACCAAGTAGCAAAAAAATCAGTTATTTGTTGAATCATCCATTCAATAATTCATTATACTAAGTATCAAGGTAATAGTACCTTCATATGCTTGAAGCCTACCTAATGATATCTAAACTACTACCTACTAACAGCATCAGTGGTTAGCTACATTAAAGTTTTTAGCTAGAAGAGCAAGTCGTGCATTTTATTTAATATTAAAAAGTAGGCTTTATGGACTGTGCTGAAATGAAATCAAATTGAAATTTTTTAAGACCTTACACTCATCGTTTTTGATTTTTGTTTACTCATTTTTTCTGAGTGACCCCCCTTCAAAAAGCGAAGACTGCAGCAATATTTTCCCGAAAATCGATATTTAGACTTCTTATGACCCCGAACTACTTATGGCAGCGAACTGTGAAATAAAATTGTACGAATTTTTGTTTCCGTTTCAAATGTTTAACCCGACTGCGGTCTAAAGATATTTAAAGGAAATAGAATATAGTATTTTATAAAATCACTTACGATTTGTATTTGCTGTGTAATCGAACTTCTGAAAGAAACAAAAAAGATCATTTATTAGTTTAAATGGCAATGACAGTACAATGACAGTACAATTAAAACATTATATTAAATAGTAAAAATATCGACAATACGTGCTTGTGTGTTAAACAACTTTTTCATGTGTTCTTTGTTATATTAATTACAACACCTAACCTGACAAAAATTCAAAGAAAATTAAATATCCTTTTGCCTATTCTTTTCCTAAGAAAACTCACACCTACTCCCAATTAACGTGAAGGAAAGCAATCCTTAATGTATTTTTTTTGTATAAGTAAGCACACAGCTTTGTGCAAAAACAACACCAAGAAGAAGAGTCCTTAATGTATTAAGCATCTTTCTTCGAAAATCCTCATCCCACTCAAGTTCATCGCTCGCGGTTTTTTCTTGTGTCATTATTCACAGGACATTCCATATATGTAGGTATAATGTTAGTGTGCATGTACCTTGATTGTTTTTTTTTTCATAGAACGAAATAATGTTAAACAAAACATATCCAGCCGTTTCGATTTAACGTGTTTTATGGCCGCACACTTGCTTGCATTGATGACTATATGCCTAAGGCAAAAGCACTCCATACCGTAACATAGCGGAGTATAGGTAGATAACAATTCACCTGAGATGACGACTAGGTAGGTACAAGAACGAGGCAAACACAAAAAAAAGTAAAAAAAAAAAATCAAATAAAAACTGAGAGGCTTTACCCAAAGGACTTTCTGATAACGTTGATTTCGTATTCCCATGCGGAACATCAGACCGGTTGACGAATTTACGAGCTTTCTGATTCGATTTCTATTTCTGACTGTATTCTTCCATCGAATATCTATCTATCTATGGACCTATATTCAGGCAATACTGAAACAGTCTATATAAATGGATGGATTTTAACGAATGAAGAAGTGAACAAGTGAGGTAGATATACTCCTACATTGGTAGATACATCTACGTCAATAGTCGAACCTATATATCCTTGGAATTTCATTCCGAAATCATTTGACATTTAATCACATCACAGCCAGCAGGATATCCACCATGAGCCGATGCTGTATAACTGAAGCTGATGAATGCTCAGCTCATTGCTCATGGAGCCTTGAGTTGGTATGGTAGAGTGTAGAGAAGAGTTAGAGCAGAGCACCACCATTAAAAAAATCGAATAAAACAAAATTTAGTTACCAGACACGAAATTCAAACGAATACACATTGGTAGGCAAAACGGTAAGGAAAACGAATGGAAGGGGCAAGCGAAGTAATCAATGGTAATGTTTTGGTACAAGGCAATGTGAGGAGATTAAAAGGGGGAAAACTTTTCATTTTCCAAGATGATTTGTTGGAATTTCTTGCTATAAATTATCCTATACCCATCATAATGGTATTGGCATCGGCATTCGATTTTAATTTGAAGACAATGATTTGAAAACAAATTTGACGACGAAATGCGGGACTAAGAAGAATAGATGCACTATTCTGCCAATTACGAAGAACACTCACTCTTAACTGATTTTTTTCAATAACCATATCCTTCAAAAACTTTCGACTTTTTTAACAAAGTAAAAATAATTTAGATTACTAGTCGGAGAGAAAAATTATGGCAAAACCTGATGGATGTAAAGGGCGTTTCTTAGAGGTTACGGTACCGAAACTAAAAATATTCTATCGTTTCTTTCTTCTAAGCTTCTTTAACATGTGATTCTTTTAGCCTACTAAGAGATAAGGGGCAGCCATGGTCCATAAGGCATTTGCTCAACTGGTCAATTTCCCCCATTTTCCCGGTTGACACTTAGTCCATAAAAGCTGAAGCAATTTGTCTAAGAACGGTTGCGTGCCTAACTTAAATCTTATTTTTTTTTAAAAATAAATGGAACTTTAACGCAAATTCCCATTCTCCAAAATCTACACAAAAACCCAAAGACAGTAAAATTAGCGAGGTAGGTAATAATTGGCCATCTCTTATTTATAAATGGTTATCATTCAGATTTGCTTTTTAAGAGTTTTTTCACAATAGCTTTAAGTTTTTGGATTTTAGTTAATTTTTTTTCGTTTCTTTCCAAAATTTTCTTTCAAAATATGTGGCTGAATTCACACATTTGTATTGCCCTACTAAAAGTTGTCATGGGTCGCCTTTTTGGATGACGATAAGATGGATTAAAGCTTTGAATAATGCAAATACAAAGTGGATATAGTGCTTGACAAATAACTTAGACGTGTGGGTTCGAAATTCACTCTTGGCAGCATTCTTTCCTTTACCTTCAGTTTTAATTGACTCTCACCCGTGGGATCTAATGAGATAGTGATTACCTAGTTCTCAAATTCACTGTAAACCACAAAATAATTTACTGTCTTTCTATTCCTTCTAGGTAGTGACGTGCAATTCAGGTTGTATTTAAATTACCTTAGGTCTTACAGGCATATACATAGCTAGCTAAAATTACAACAAAAGAAAACGTTGGTGTTTGGCATTGTCACTTTAAGAAAACGACACAAGGCCAGTCATGTAACAAATCTTAATCATTCTCCAGAAAGTTTTTAATTTTTCAAATCAAGAAGAAAAAACTGCAGACATTTTGTTTTTAATTTTTTTTTCTAAATGTTCTCGAATGAATGATTCTCAAGCGTTTTTTTTACATTTTCATATTTTTTTGTAAAAAAAATCTGGAAATTTCAGAGATATTTTCAGAAATTTGCACTAATTTTAGGGAGCGGGTCAAAATTCTGCCTTTAAAATGCTGCATTTCAAAAGTCTGCTTTTCAAAATTCTATTTTTTTTTATTTGGTCTACTTTTCAAGATTATGTCCGTCAATATAAATTTAAATAATAAATAAACGGGAAGCAAAAATAAACCAAAACACTCTATTAAGTAAACCTAAGTATGAAAAACAAAATTAAAAAAACACTCTTAAGAGGGTTAGCTATGATCTGCTTATCACAATTTTGATGAGCAGAATTTTGAAAAGCAGAATTTTAAAGGCAGAATTTGGAAAACAGAATTTTGTTAAAAGAATTTTGACCCCGGCAGAATTTTGACCCAAGCCCCTAATTTTTATCAAAATTCCTGGATCCGTTATTGAGAAAAAAAGTACTCTTGTTTTTTTCTTTATGAAAATAGCTTTCGCGTAAATTGATTGAGACGTTTTCCAAAAAAAAAAATGCATGACTGGATAGGGATCCACGTACTTGCTCATATGTTCGATCTCATCGTATGTGCAAACGATTTCTATTAATATATTTTTAAATTCGTTTTTTAATTAATTTTTTATAAACAAAATTTCTTTAATTTTTTTTTTTTAAAATTGGGGTTAAAATTTTCAACATATAATAATATAAGCTTAAAAACGAAATTTCAAAAAAAAATCGTCCAATTTTAAATTTTCAACAAAAAAATATTTGTCGAAAAATTTTGTATGTAGTATTAGTTATAATCCAAAGGACCTCCTACATAAAAATTCTGATCGAAATCCGTCGAGCCATTTTTAAGAAAGTAGAAAATCAAAAAAATTGTTGTACTTGATGTACCGTTAATAACAAAAAAATAAGTAAAAAAAAAAGTAATTATACCTAAAGTACCGTTATTTTTGGGGCTAAAAAAATCATTCACAAATTTATTTTAGAAAATCACCTAAGACGCTTATGTACCAAGTTTGAAGAAAATCACTCTAGCTGCTTAGGCTGTAGCTCGTTGTACGGCCAGACAGACAGTCAGACAGACGGAATTGCAAGACCCACTTTTTTGGGGGTCTTTATCATCGTAATATCAAGTTTGATTAAAATCTCGAGTTCGATTTTTTTTCAAATGCAATACTTGCCCTCTATAGTACTCGTACCTACATAATACGAAAAATAACCATTTGTTTCGGAAAAAAATTACCAAAAACTAGACACCTTTTCCCTTCATTAATGAACTGATTTTTTTTTATAAAAATCGTGGGAGCCATTTTTTGGATATAATTATTACAGTGTGGCGCACGAATCGTGCTACAATAATAAATTAAAATAACTTTTATTTTAATCGATGTTTTTCATTAATTTTTTTTATTGGATTAAAAATTAAATTTTATTTTAAATAACTAATGGTTTTTAAAAATGATAGACCGCAAATGACCTCCACGCTCATCCACGCATATGCGGCACCTGATCAGAAGATTGTTCATTGCAGCCTGAAGGGTTGAAATTGGGATCGCCTCAATTATTGTCTAAATGGACTGTTTCAATTCAGTCAAATTCCTGGGTTTCGTTTCTACACTTCCTGTTTGACATAACCCCATAAAAAAAAAGTCTGGTGCAGTCAAGTCAGGTGACCTTGGTGGCCAGCGGAAAGTGGAGTTTCTGGATATCAATTTGTTTGGTGAAAGGGATACGTCTTTGGCGAAGTTCTGGGTAAAAAAACTCCTTCAACATCTTTAAATAATAGTCCCAATTGACAGTTTGTATTACACCGTTTTCTTCAAAGAAGTATAACCCCACAATACACCTGGAGGAAACTGCGCACCACACAGTGAATCGTTCTGGGTGCAGTTCCGTCTCATGGAGCATTTCTGGATTAGATTCACTCCATATACGGCAATTTTGCTTGTTAATATTGCCGTTTAAGTCAAAATGGCCTCATCAGACATGAACAAACAATTTATCAATGTGTTGTCTTCTTAGGCCATTGTAATCATTTTTCGGCAAAATTCCAGGCGAACAGGCAAATCCCGCTTGTAATTTGGACTTTGTATAGAAACAAGTTTAAGTCATCATGAAGTATCCGTTGTTATGACCGTCTGCTAACTCCAATTTGGCCCGATAAGTTTCGAGTCAAAACACTTGGATTTGCCTGTATTGCTGATGCAATAGCCACGTTTGTATCCTGAACCCGGACATTGGTAACTCGATGATACGGTTTTCGTTCGATGCTTCCAGATTCGGCAAATATGTTCACCAGCCTCATAATGGGGAGTACCGCCAAACTACAGCCTAAATTCCCTTTGGACGGAAATGACGGACTGCAAAGAATGGTATCGCTGCACTATCCAAATCCTTTTTTCAGTATCCCAAGCATTCATTTTGATAAATCTAAATAGTAGCCTATAAAATACAAAAACAAAAGCTGATTACTCACACTGAAAAAAGTCACATCAACTAACCAGATAGACATAGAGTAAGCGGAATTGCGAGACCTGCTCCTGTGCATTACTATAGGTATATTCAATATTTTGGTCCAATTTTGTTTTTACATATTCTAGTTTTAAATGGTACTTTTTTTGTTTGCAACTTTCTCATTAGGTACTCCCCGGACTTAATTTTCGAAAACTAATATTTTGGATTTTTGAAGAAATATTGTTTTGACTATTTAATTATTTTCTTTATTTAATTTTTATTAATTACTAAATTATTGTAACAAAAATTATTGTTAGAAATTTCAAAAATGTTACCTAAAGTTTTTTTTTAGAAATTAGGCTATTAAATTTATATTTAAATTTATATTTAAAATACTTAAAATTGTCATAGCAAGAAATTGTTTGAAAAAAATTAAAAACCGGCATTAAAAATATATAATCTGTTTTTACTAATAAACTTATTCAGCCAGAAGAATAAGCACATGCGTATCCACATCCGTGTATTTTATTTTATTCTATATTTCACCAACAATGTTTTGTCAATAAGTACTGTAATTACCACTTTGAAATGGTTCCTCATCACTCAACCACATTCCATATCCGTTGCAAGGACTTTCACTTCGTATCTTCATAATACCATCCTTTCGAATTTGTACATAAACAATAAACAAAAAAAAAGTAATAATAAAAAAAGAAAATTTTATGTTTTTTTGGTACTGCGCATGTAAGCCATTTAAGTCTTTTATATCACCCGAGCATAACAATAAATCATAAAGCGGAAATAACTGTTTACGAAACATAAATTTTATGAAATTCTTTTGTCTTAGATACAAAAGCAAAAGGACTTCAACCTTATACTCGCATAGTTGTCGGCGTTGTATTAAGTAGTTAAAATTAAGAGTTAACAAGAAACGTGCTTCAATAAAAGCCCAATGGTTTTAAATGGGCCATGATGGGCAATCAAAACGGACAAAAAAAATAAACAAAGCAGTTTGTACAGAGGTGATAGATATGTATGTATGTATACGAAAAAGTATTATAATTTATATATTTTTACCTGAGCTTGAGTTATCTTTAAATTTTTTTAAAAATTATTTCAAAGGACAACAGCTTATTTTATAAAAGAAAAAATAACCCTTTATTTATTTTGGTGGGTATAGTAGGATAATAAGGTGTGGTCAAAGGGTTTAATGCAAAGCTTACAGCCTCAAGACTGAACCAACATCCCATTCTCATCAGGTACTTTTTTTTCCAAGGCCCAAAGCCCTCAACCTTTTGTCTGCGGAGCGAATATCCTTTCGACGGAAACAAAAAAAAAAAATCTTCAACGCATTCTCAACAGGTCATTTCCTTTGTTTCCACTTACAGACCGACCTATTCAAGCTTAAAGGATTATTCTATTGTTCACAAAATGTTGGTCAGGTAAAATTAAAAATATTTTATTTTTATTTTGTTGATGCTGTTGCCATTTTTTATTAGCCACATTCTTCAACTTCTCATTGTATAGAAAGCGAAGTTCCTTAAATTTCCTTGAAGGCAATATAGATACATATACTATCAAAGAATTGATGAAACTTTAGATATGTAAATGTGTTCAGTTTTTTGAAAGGATTTATCCTCCGGTCATTTAAATCTTTTGTTTTATAAATTTACATAAAATTTAACAAAAGCTGATTTTATTTTTGTTATATAAATTTTTTTGTTTGTTGCTTTTAAAAGTAAGAGGAAGCTACTTTTTAATTAAATCGTTTATTGTGGGTATGCGTGGCGGCCACGGGAACCTTAGGGTAGTTTTTTTTTTTTGTGGATGGTGAGGCAATCCCCCTTGACACCTAACATCCGTTTCTTTCTTACGATAATTTGTTTAGATTTGTGTGTGGCTGTGTGTGTATTGTAGATCCAATAGGGTTGTTTAAATATTGTCTCAGCTTAATTGCATGGAGGAATATTTTAATTACGTGGACAAAGAACCTCACGAAAGTCATGAAAACTCATGGAACCCATAAGAAATAAGGACTATTTTTCTATCTGACATTTTCACGAGCGTCATCGCCATTGTTTGTGTATCTACTATTCAGACGCAAAGCGGACGACCTTTTTTGTTTTACTTATATTTTAGTCATTGTCAGTTTTGTTTACTCAACGTTAATGTATTGGTAAAGAACACCTACGGGACTAATAATAACAATATGGATATTAAGCTCATAATTTAGATTTTTATCTAGTTCTGTAGTTGTCCGTGGAAGTTATTAAGTAAATAGCTAACATTTCTTTTTATTGTGTGTTTTTTTCGTTTTTTTGTTTTAGTGTGCGATATGACTATTAGGCGCATATTTATGGTACTAATTAAATGTGTGAGTTTCAAATGATTATACAAGGAAGTCGCTTGAATATCAAGTGTTAAACTTAGTTGCTTCGACGGCCGGAAGGAGTTTTCTAATTTAAATAGATATCATAGACTTTTTTATTTGGAAAAACTAAGATTAATTAAAAAAATTGTGTGAAAGAAGAACTCGACCAATAATTAAAATTAATTAAGTTTATCAGTTACCTAAACACTAAGCATATTGTAAAGGAAACCAAAACACTGAAGGTAGGTTTTTCAGCCACATATTTTTGGTTAATTCAGAGTTAGTGCTATGCAAATTTCTTGTGTTAACTCGAAGTTGTAATTAGACTGTAAACACTTAACACTTTGCAGCAGTTAGCTCTGCCTCGGAGACTACACTCTGAAACTATATCGCAATGCAAAGTACGTAATAAGAAAACCCAACAAATTTGTTCTTTAAATTATTTGACGACTTTGATTTTGTTTTAAGAACCATGTCAGACTGCAAGAATAAGAAAAAATCGAATAATTGGAAAAACCTTAAAAAAATAAAATTTACGGCGGCTGGATCGCAAGAATTTGCTCTTTAAGCTAACATTCAGTTGGTAATCAGCAATGTATCATTAGAAAATGGATTTAAAATTTAAAAAAAAAAATTTTTCTAAGAAAATTTGAATAATATGTCGATTAAAAAATAGTTTTAATTGGTTCATCCAATAAAGCGAAATTCGAAATAATGTACAAATTAAAATATTTGTGTTTTATTTAAAAATAGACTGCACTAAAGAAGGTACACTAAGGCAAGTTATGCATTCGTAAATTTTTTTTTCTAACAATCAAACATGAGATCACGATCATAGAGAACACCAAAAAAGTTGGACCCGCAATTCCGTCTGTCTGTCTGTCTATTTGTCTGTCTGTCCTCGAGTCTGCAACCTAATCGGTTGGATGGATTTGCTTCAAACTTGGTAGATATTGGTTTTTCGATAATATGCCCACACGTTATTTTAATTTTTTTCACACGACAAATAACAGTAGCTCCCATACATTTTTTGTCCCTAAATCAAAAATCTCATTTTTCTCAAGAACCGCTCATATTTTTGTAAACAAAAAATCAGTTCATTAAAAAAGGGAATGGTAATTTCTTTTTCAAAAAAAAATTGTTATTTTTTGTATAGTAGAACCATTTTTTTGGTTTTCGATTTTTTGGAAAACGGTTAATTTTATTTTTTTATTTTTTTTTGCGCAGAAGCTCCTACAGAATTTTATACACTATTGTAAGCCAACATTTTTCAAAAAAAAATTTTTGGAAAATATTAATAAAGTTTTTTTTTGAAAACTCAAAATTTCGAAACCTCGTATTTGGTAGTTTTTTGATATTATCTTGAATAATTAAAAACAACTATTTTCCTAAAATAAAAAACAACATTACCTCCCATACAAACGTTAAAAAAATAAACAGTTTAGAAAAAAATGTATTTCTCGCAAACGGCTCCAAGAATTTTTATAAAAAAATGTATGTGTTCTTAAAGTAGCACAGTCCACTTGCAGGTAAAAATAATTGTTTGCCCACTTATAAACGGTACTTTCCATAGAACCACTTTCCATATCTTAGACTCTCTCAACATTGGCTTCACCGATTAAAATAATTTTTTTATGCAAATGTTCCCTAAAATTGTTAATAAAACTGCATACCTAATTTTTGCAAGAAAAAGTTTTTCGATTTTTAAAAAATAAATACAAATATTTTTTTGAAAAATCGGTTTTTCAAAAACCAGTAAATGATTTTTTTTTTAAATTTAAATTTTATATGTATATTAATAATAGCTTCAAAATAACGTCTCAAAAATACCTTCCTACTAAACAGCGCCAACGTTTAGCTACATTAAAGTTGTTAGCTACAAGAGCAAGTTGTGAATTTTATTTTTTTTTTAAATCGTTATAGCCGTTTTTGAGAAAATTAAGATTGACCTTTTAACTAAAAAAATATGTATACTATTTTTTTGGTCAAAAAAATAAAAAAAACGTTTGGGAATTTTACCGAAAAAATATTATGTAACAAGTTTGAAGAAAAAATCCATCCAAGAGACAAACATAATTGTGATGCCTAATTTCTCGTCTTCCTTAGTATCGGCATGTTAAATTTGTTCAAAATTTCGAGTTCGATTTTTTTACGAATCCAAAACTTTTCATATAGTACATAAACGCACATGTAGCAAGTAAAAAATCATAACCTTGCTCTGTATTTACAAAAAAAAAAAAAAAAAACTGATTCAGTGTGACCAAGTTTCTAAATTTTGCTGTGGTCCTATAAATCACAAGTATCAGTTTGTATCAATAAGCCAACATTATTCACTTCATTCACGCATTGAGCATTCTAAATACACAGAATTTGACAATAAATATAAACTTCTGAACTATCAGCTGAAAAGTTTGCTTGCTCAAGGACTTAGTCTAGATCTGATTTTAATGTTACAATCACATGAGTCAGATCAAAATGACGTACATATACAGTATGGGCTACGTTTAGTTTTAGTTTTTCTGTTATACAGTGTGGATATACTGTTGAACAGTCTATGGGGGAGTGTAAAAACTTATTACATTTTGTAGTGGATATACGTTCCACTCATACCAAGGAGATTCCAGTGGACATAATTATTAATAACCGACCGTATAATACGCAATACAGTAACCCAAAATTAGAGCGACTAATAGTTTGTTAAAGATTCCTTACGGGCTTATTAACCATAGAAGTTCGAGCTGAATAGAAAATAAATACTTCCGTCGTTAGTGAAAATATACACATATGCAATCGAATATGTAGTGACAGGCTTAAAAGTAGATGGTTCGCTTGGCGATTTGACGAACCATATGGCATCAAGCTGAATTATTAGTTCAATGATCTTCCTCATAAAAAAAAATGCCATTAGACGTACATAGCTAGGCGGAGGAGCGGGGAGTGGTGGGTTCTATCTCGCCTTCTGAAAATCTATCAAACTTTGTACTTAGTTAGAAACAATAATTGTGGTTCAATATTCGGTCACCATTCCTAACTCATAGATCACTTCGAAAAAAAGCCGACTATATCATCCATAAAAAATCTGAGTTTGATATAAAATAATTTCAAATAAAGTCTACAAATTCTATAAGTAGCCATCAATGTCGAATATTTCGGTTTGGAATTATTTCGGAAAACTGTATATTCATAGCTTTTAATAATTTCCGATACAAATAAAAAATGAATAAATAGAGATAAGAAATATCAAGTGGAAGCACTCATCTGTGAAAAAAAAACAACAGATATTGCCAATATTCCCAAGTCCCAACAAACATTTCAGCTTCCATAAGGCTTCGGTAAGTAATTTTAGCTTCGAAAAATTTTTAGCGTAATCTTATTGAAGATTAAATGTCAGTTAAGATTGGCTTATAAGCTTTAATTATGCTTTTTGCATAATTGATAAACAACTTTTGCAATTATTAAACAATTATTTTTTCCGAAAGACACAAAAAGAAAAATAACTTCTAAAATTATTTTAGAAATTCCATAAAAATATAAAGAGCCAACCTATTGACTAAGTACGTCAGTTCTACTATTAGTCACTTCATTTTGACTAAAACTTGCTAAAATATTGAAGAAGATGCAAATCTATATATTTTACAGCGAGCAGCAACACTTATTCAAATTACTCAAGAATTTTAAATTGAATATGTAGAACAGCCATTTTTCACAAAATATTTTCTTGCACATGGCCGAATTATTTCCTGATATGTTCTTTGTCAGAATTGAGAACTCCATGACAGGATCCAAATTGATACACAAAATTTTATTAAAATCTATGTATGTAAGCCACAAAGAGGATGACCAATTTTAATTCTTTAATATTTACACCCAACCTTCGTATTGTGATTCTGTTTTGATTGAGGGTACTCAAAACCCCTTAAGTTAGAAATTCAAGTTAATTTGGCTTCTCCAAATTCCTGTGCCGTTTGCCATGTTAAATTCTAAATACAAAATTTTAATTAACAACACTTACAATCAAACAACCAGTAGAAAACAATTTTCATAATTGAACCAAACAAAATTTATTCTACAATCCACTCTTGGTATTTTATTTTCGCAACTAGAAACACTAAGCAATTTTCCAAAAATATAATATTTCTATTTCTAAGTGCATTAATTAGTGTTGAAATCTATCTTTTGGTCTTTTCCACTCTGAAGCACTGTCTAAAACTTTCAATGGAATAATTTTTCAACAAAAGTCCACCAACTAATTCAACAGAAGAAACACACACAAAACGAAAGCTTCTCTTGGAAATTATTAAAAAACACAAAAAGTATAATTTCCAATTATTCTCCTGCTTTCGTCCTTTTTACAATCTATACGAATGAATGTGTATTCTTTGAATAAGGAATAATTAAAACTCTCATCTGGCTGAATATCAATTTCAAGAACGATATTATCTTTTTTTTGTATAGTTTGCCAAAAAATAGAACTACCATGTTCGTTTGTATTTTTGTATGTGTGGGTGTGTTTTTGAATTTTAATTTGATGCTAAAAAATATGAAAATTTTAAATGCTTGTAGGATATGCATCTGTGACTATGAACCGGTCTTACATTAATCCCAAGGAAAGTTATGAAATATTTGTGTTATTTTACATCAGAAGTGTAAAAAATCAAAATCAATAAAAACTAAGTATAAATCCCAGAATTCTGTATACATAGATAGCTTTGTAATTGACCTTTAATTAAAACTTCCGAGTATCAGCAAGGTATTTGGAAAGATTATTAATAGGGCCCTGTTTAAGTGGGCGGAGGACAACAATATCATACCGGATAATCAGTTCGGTTTTAAGGCCGGACATGACACAATTCATGCCGCGTCTAAACTGGTTTCTGATATCGAATTAAACAAAACTAAAAAGCAGGGTACGCTTGCCTGTTTGGTTGATTTAGAGAAGGCCGTCGACACCGTATGGTTAGAAGGTCTCTATTTAAAGCTTACCAGACTGGGTATAAGTAAACCACTATTGTATATGCTTTATGACATGCTAAATGGTAGAAAGTTTATTGTCAAGAGTGGCAATGTAACTTCTACAGCAATTTTTAATATTAGAAATGGTCTTCAGCAGAGAGTGGTTAACTCGCCGATTCTATTCAGCATTTACACCAGCGATCTGATAGGTAGTCTAACTCAGGCAATTGCGTACGCCGACGATCTAATTGCGTACAGAACAGCTCATACAGTTGAGGTCATCAAAAATCTCTTGTAGAGTGACTTCGACAAGATTTTGCGATATTGTGAAATGAGAAACTATTTTGTTTAGGACTCCGTTATTTAGCGCCTGAAGGGATATGAGAAAGAACTGGCGCAAGCTGGTGATCGTAGGGCCACATGGACATCCACTGGCGAGTAAAAGTGTAGTAAAGTACCTTGGCATTTGGTTGGATCGGTACTTGTATTTCGACAGACATATAAGTGCTGCTCTGACTAGGGCTAGGGGAGCCTTTGCCCTGACAAAACGATTGTTTTATATCAGCCGCCTTGACAGCAGGGTGAAGGTGATTTGTTACATGGCCCTCATCAGGCCGATGATTGCCTACGGATGCTCGGTGTGGTTCAACGTTGCCCCATCTCAAGTGGAAACGATTCGGTTGTTTTAGAGGCAATTTCGTAGACGTTGCCTTGGATTACACAGAACACCAGAGTCGGAGTAAACAAAATATTATTCCAACCAAGTTCTTTACAACGGAGCCAACATAAACAGAATAGATAATTTTTTGTTTAAGCTGATTCGGGGTCACACTGCAAGAGCGATGTCCTCAACCAACAGCTTAATTTTTGGGGCTTACTACCCCAATAATGAATATTTTGAGAGTGCGCGGTTAAGTGGCTACATCCCTCCTGAGGCATTCCTCTATTTAGATATTCGAGGGCTGATACAGTATGGAATGGCGGTTCCGCTAATCTACCACGTCAGCCGAAGAACTGTAGATAGGCGGCTCCTATATGATCGAGATGTCATCGCTGAAGGTGGAGAAGAGTGCCTTTGGTTCAGTAGGACTGTGTCCGATCGGGACCGAAGGGATAGGGCAAAGCAACAGAACCAGTTATGGTGGCTTTCTGAAAGTGATACATAAAATCGAATAAGATGTTGTCTTGGCCGACTTACATAGATTTAGGGAAATTAGGTATAAGGAACAGTCGGGCTGGCACCAAAAAAAATTAAAAAAATATGTGTATGCGGGGCATATGTGCATGCATGTCGGAGTATCTATATGTATGAGCGTATACATATATATGTACATATATATATATATCGGTTGCATGTCTGCATGTGTCAGCATGTGTTTGCAAAATATACAAAAATAAAATTACCAAACCGAAAAATGCTGCTGTGGCTGTTCTAGTTTTTTAGTAGATTTAAGTAGCTTTAGGTACTTTTAGGTATCTTAAGTAGCTTAAGTTATTTTTTGTTAGTATAAGTTAGTTGTATCTAGATTTAATTATTTTAAGTCTAGTTTTAGATAGTTTATAAGTAAAAAATTTAAAAATGATATGATACCGAGTTTTTTTTTTAATAGTTTTTCTTAGTAAAATACAAATAAATAATTCAAAATAGTTTTTAGGTCGAAAGACACTAGTATTTAGCTTAGAGCGCCCGTAAAGACAAGTAAATTAGTTGTAAGTTAATGATAATTAGGCTAGCTTTAAACATTTTTGTCTAGCTTTAAAATGGTTTTAAGTTAATATTAAATAAAAATGAATTAAAAAAATAAACCTTTAATTAAAAGAAACCTACTGGATCCACACCAACCGCTCTTGCAACCGCGTTAAACATGGTCCATAAACCTGAGAGTCATTATTCCTTCTAGCGTCGAACATTGAGCCTATAGGATCGATGTAAATGTGCTACTTTATATCTTCTCCTACATTTGCCCTCCTACTGCTTATTCCCAGGATTAGGAACAGCAAAGCAGAACTAACAGTTTGGGTATTTTGTTAGAGCAGCAGGATGAATTCTAAACCCATTAACTTGGCCAAACCAAAGTAGCAGAATTTTTTCTGGTGTAATTTTGCATCGTCTCCGGTTTTGTACTCGTTTCCTTGAGGACCAACAAGTTTCGACTATTCATTATTTGATATTTGTACTTTGGGAGCAACTGATGCTGTCAACATTGATCGGATTCAGAAGAACTGGACAGTTTTGTTGAAGATATTGTAGCGATACGTGTAAATTCGGAAGTCACCAGCATCGGCTGAACGCAGCCGCCTTAAATTTATTACCACAGCGTGACTGACTTCTGTCATGCGGGTGTGGCGGCATTCTAACTTCGGACAGCATCACGAAAAGAAGCAAACTCAGCCGGTCTAAAAAGTTTCATTTTTCTTTTAACCGAATATATAAAGTAGAGTCATAAAATTTATCAGACGGGTTACAACTAGGGTTATTGAAAAGAAAAATAGCATAAATTGTACAACGCCATTGTGCCCAATCAATCTGTGCCCAAATCAGATCTCAATAAAGTTGTATTCCAAATAAGAAAAATTGTTAGTGCTTCACTGGTGTTTCATTGGCGTGGTAAAGGCAGTGGTTCATCAAGCGACGACCCGGCATTCGCAAGCAGTTCGGTGCATCCAAAATATCACCTTCGGCGTTTACGGCTGATTGATAAATCATCTGTTCCAGAACGAAAATGAAGAAGTAGGGCATCTCCTTGCCGAAGTCTCTTAAATTTTTTGAATTGTTTATTATAGAGTTTGTTATAGAGCTCCTGACGAAATCGATGAACAGATTATTGTTCTCAGCTTTAAGTCCATTGGGTTTTCCAGAGTGTGAATATTTGGAATAGCCAGTCTTCCCTTCTGATACTTAAAGATTAAAGTGTTACCAGAACAATTTCTGACACTCACTCAATACGTTTGAGAGTATCTTATAAGCGATGTTTTGCAGGGAAATGTATCGATATCGGTAGTTGTTACAAGACTTAGGACATTCTTTTATGTAGATGAGGCATATGAAGCTGCAAGCGCCATTTAATAACATTTTGAGGTACTCAGCTGTTATTCCATCACGACCGCCGACTTTTTTTCAGCTTTAGTCTACCCCTTTTATACTATCTGATGTGAGTTCCGTTAGGCCTGATATTATTCTACATTATTTCTATGTAAGCAGCTGCTTTAAATTTTGAGCGAAAACATCTGAGAGTGGGGGTGGCCGTGGCCAGTTGTGTGTTCGCCTGTCAACCTCATGGTCACAGGTTCGATCCCTGCCGTAGTCTATGTCTTCTTATTTTCCATTAAAACCAATTCTAAAAATAATTGTCATACAATGAGTTGCTGGTTTACTCATTGCATGCTGTTTAGGCATAACACTAACAACATGTGATTGAGTAAAACTAGTATACCGATAAAATATGACAAAAGGATAAAAAAATTAATGCGAATTATAAGGGACATCGATAAATAAGACACGGAAATTTCTCCGCATTAGTTCAGCCGCCATCCCTGGAGATAAAATCTGACACAACAACCACCTACATTCTCCGAATATCACGCCACACATCTTATCATTCTTTCTCTTCCTTAACCTCACCCTCACGCCTACGCTGTGTTGAAACATTTAAAGGCTATTCATAATCCCTTGAGCGCGTGTAGATTATAAAAAAAAAAAAAAAAAAAGTCGTTTCGCCGTGTACCTCTTATATCCATTCAATCTGGGATGCTGAATAACTCCGTCCCTCTTCTGTTGCTGTTCTTTGGTGAGTGGAATATCCTACGATGGTTTTGGGTAAGTCTTTTATGGTGCCGCAGCACTGTGTCCACCGATTGTTGATGCCTGTCGTAGGTGATTGCACAGCGTTTGAGCCTTAGGCGCTCCTTGTAGAATTCTGCAACTTCATTTGTAGCTTATAAGTGCAACGCCGAATTTCTTCTTTTGCCCCAACAAGGAAATTTTGTCGCACATGTAAGTTTTTGAATACATTTCTCGCGCCTGGATGTTTTGTCAAAAGCAAACCCCCACAAGAAAGTGTCAAGTAGCGAGATACCAATATCCCCCAAGCTCATTAAGAGTATAAATAGGATGTGGGTATGTATCGTAGAAAGATGATCGTCGCAAATTCGAAACTTTTGACAATCGACTGTCGTGGGCGAAATTTGCTGAACTGGAGTCACTAAACACAACATGTAACTTACGTTTGAAGTCTGAAAAATAAGAAAGCAAAATAAAAAAAATAAGAAAAACAAATAAAACAACATGGCCGCCATGAACTGTCCAAATCCACCCGTCTCTTTGCTTGAATGACTCATAGATACACTTAAGGTGCTTGACCTTTTCCAATTAAACTAAGGTTGCCTTGTTACTTGTCAAACCAAAACAACATCAAAGAGCTTTTATTGTGTAGATATATTTTGCTATATATCAACCTGGTGGGCACGTATCCTTAGGCTATCTATTTCCTTGTCTCATCATGAAAGTCCTTCAGATTTAAATACTTATGTACTAAGGTACATAAAACATTTCTCTTCCTTTTGCATAATGTTAATCGTCTCGGTCATGAAATGCCACTTCCCCGCTCTTGAGAAGTCTCGACGGCTGGCTTATATAAAGGACTAATAGGTTTCTCTTGTTTACTTCTTTTAATATGTGGATTAAGTACACTCTCTGTGAATCAGGAACTGGAAAGTAATTTGGTTTTGATTTTTTTTTTGTTTTGTTTAATATTCATTCGGAAAGGTCGAGATGTTTTAGTTTAATTACGGTATATGTCTATTCTCGGAAAAAAGCTCTAAGTTATAATTTCCCGATATTAGGTGGAGGTATTGTTATTTTTAGGGACTACAATTTTCCGACGGAAGGAAATTGAAGGCAGGTATGGTATGAGCAGGAAGTCCCCAATAGAACTCTATTGAGCACATGCCTTGGCTCAGATTGCTGTGTTTAATACGTTGTCGATTTCTTGCCCAACTGTAAATAATTGGATTAGGAAGTTGCCTGTTAACCGTTGTATTCATTGGCGCTAGTGTCCTATTTCCATCGCTTGTTTGTTTTTCCGGTTAAATGGAGAGGAAACCACAGGATATATAGGTGGTACGTATATATTTTTGTTTGTTTTAGTTATATACTTCGACATTGTTGCGATGCTTTAAGCACCTGTCTTTGTGATGTTGTGCTTCAAGGACTTTTTTTTTGCTTTTTTGAATTTCATTTGATTTTATTTTTGTTTTGTTTTTTTGCTTCGCTTTTATGTTCTTATTTGAAGCAATTTAATTTCATTTACCAAACTTTTTGTTTGGTTCTTTTTTTTTAGAGATAATAGTTATAATATTCTTTAATTAATGTCTGGG
This sequence comes from Philhelius pedissequus, assembly GCA_910595825.1. Lineage (NCBI taxonomy): Eukaryota > Metazoa > Arthropoda > Insecta > Diptera > Syrphidae > Philhelius > Philhelius pedissequus. The sequence continues at coordinate 55,543,965 of OU343160.1, forward strand.
AAAAAAATCTTTTATATGAACTGATTGCCGAATACGAGTACAAGTATTGGTATTTAGCTTAGTTTTTATTTAATACAAATTTAAATTGGAATTTTTAATGCAAAAAAAAAAAAAAATTTTGAACATTAAAGAAAATGGTGTATTTTATCCATGGATCAATATTTTCACTAGTTCTGAGAATTGAAAAGGGACCAAACCCGAATGATGAAATCCCGAATAACTTAATATTTAACCACAAAATCCCGCATTCTGAATTGGATTTTTTTTTCGAAGCTTAATCGGAGGATCCAACAGTATTTTAGTAATATTTAGTACTTCATTAGTATTTTGTAAGTACATTTTTTAGTAAACTTCTAGTAAATGTCCTTAAATTGAAATCAAGTCATAGAGAAAGAATTAGAAATGAATTGAGTGTTATTTGTAACTAACAACTAACAGCGCACTTAATGAAGAGTCGGTGGTGTAACACAGTTTTCTATGTTGGTAAACCATTAGTCGCTTACAATAAGCTCTCTTCGACCAATTCTGATAGTGTGGACAAAAAAAGATAGAGAACACCAAAAAAGTAGGCCCCGCATTTCCGTCTGCCTGTCTGTGTGTTGGCTTACAGCCTAAGTGGCTGAAGCGATTTCTTTACAATTTGGTGCCTAAGCGATTAAGGCTTGATATTTTTTTCAGCTCCAAAAATTTTTTGGGGCAAAAATGGTAAATCAGCTCAAGCGATTTTACTACATTTTGATCAATAAAATATTATAATTGAAATGTTATTTAAGGTACCTGCCATGTAACCATTTTGTTCGATTGCGACTACCTCAGGAACGTCTCAACGAATTTCGATAAACATTCTTACACAGGAGGTCCTTCAAATTCTAAATTATACTGCAACATCTTCGACAAATAAGTAATACTTTTTGGTGATTTTTTGAAAAAAAAAACTATTTTTTTAATTCAATATTTCAAATACTGATGGAAGATTTTTTTTTAAATAATAATTTTAAGATTCAAAATGGCTTTAACCGGCTTTAAGTCCACAAAATTGGAGTTTCGTCTCGGCGATCTCACTTGGACTTATCGGTTGGCTAGTGAGCGCCTTACCAATACACACTTTTTGTTAAGTTCAGTTCAACTTACATGGATTTCCTGACAAAAAAAAACAAAGTAAACTATATGCAACAAGATTAAAATTTAGTCATTAAGATTGGAGGACTTCGTCCTGTCTCACTAGCCAACTGATCAGTCCAATTGAGATCGCCAGGGCGAAACGCAAATTTTGTGGACTAAAGGCCGATAAGAGCTATTTTGTATCTTAAAATTATTAGTCCAGTTAAATATAATGCTAATAAGGCTTCTACTTATTTTATATAATAAGAAAAAAAACTTTCTTAATAATTTTAAGTTTATAATAATATGTACTGAAAATTCCCATTCCAAAGTTTCTTTAGAAAAAAATTAAAGAAATTTTGTGTACACAAAATTTAATTAAAAAATCACCTTACAAATATATTTAACCGTTTCTGCAAGTACCTGCGATCCAGTCGTTCATTTTATTCTTTATTTAATTTGCTGATAAAAAAAAATCCCCTAACAAAATTATGTGCCCGAGTACTTTTTGGCCATCTAAAATGAGTGAAAAATGGCGTCCGGTTTTTGGGAGTATTCATTTAAATGAAAAAATCGAAAAAGAAGTTTGTCCACGAAAATGTGACCGTTTAAGGTATTTGTCTGTTTATTTTAGCTGTCTGCAAGCTTTTACTGTACATATATTACATGAATCAAAGAAAACAAGATTACGACAGGTCTTTTTTTGCCTTATTTTATTGACGTCATATGTGAAAAAAAACAACAACAGTCTGCAGATTTTTTTTTCACATATGACGTCAATAAAATAAGACAAGAAATGAAGTGTCATAATCTTGTTTTCGGTGATTCATGAATGTATTATTTAGAGACTAACTGCCCGATTCTCCCCACCATCACTGATGCCTTACAAGTTACAAGTCGGAAGAAGAGCTGACAATTATTTTGTGACTTTTTCGGATTCTCCCCCAGAGTCACAACTTGTGAGAGTCATAAAAGCAATCGAAATTGTGATCTACTTTAGAGCAGTTCACTACTAACAAATAGCTTGAGTTCTGACATTTCGTTTCGGCTTTCCATATAATATTTTATGAAACAATTTTTTGTATATTTCAACATGAAGTAAACGGCAATGAAACTTTAATGTGAGAGCAGCGACTCAAGAGAAAAGGAAAAAGGTTCAGAGCCAGTGTTGTTCATCTACGTGTCGACTTTAATTGTCTCCGTTTTAATGTAGACAATCGGTCAACAATGCTGAGAATGTAGACAATATGTCGACAATTTAGACAAAATGTCTACAATTCAAACGATAACTTTGACATCTTAAAGCGCACTAATAAAATATTTCAAAAAAGTTTTTGCTTCAATGATAGACACGTGGTTTTAATATTTTAAGTAAAAATATAAGTTTCGAACAATAAATTATAAATTTTGCTTTAAAAATTAAAGTTTAAAGCGCGTCTGTGCTATTAAGATTTCTGGCCGCCCTGAAAACAAAGCCTTTGAAGATGTAGGCTATGTCCTGCTGAAAACTAATAAAATAAATAAATGCTCAGCTCTTTGCACAGTGTGCAACAAAATTCTGCAAACCGTTTTCGCAGGCACACGTAATAGAAAATGTTATTATTATCTTAACACTGATTCAAAACTAAAGCCTTTGTTTACATTTTGCAATAGGAATCGATGAATACCTCAAACAATTACATCTGATTCGGATGATGTATCAATGGTATTCCTATGATATTTTATATGTAAATGCCATTTCATTCAACCATCTTATCAGTATCTTTGCAAAAAGGATTGAATTGGGACATGTCCAAATTATGCCAGAAATTTATCAGTTAACTATTTGATTACTGAACCAAATATGCTAGGTTTACTGGCATTTTTCAATTTTAATATTAAATTCCTCAAACTTTAAAAGGTTTTTAAAATTTGACCAGTATTAATCCAGTGAAGTGGTTCCATGGACCTTTCAAATTTTATTGAGTATGTATCATAACAGATTTCTCCCATAATTTAAAGTTTTCCGATATCTCTAATTTAAAATTATGTAGAAACTAAAACTTTTATAAACATAGAACTAAGTAGGTAGGTATACGTTTAGATTTAGATCAAATATTTTTCACGACTTTCTTGTTCTTACACACATGTTTTTGTATTGGGTATAGAAGAACTTCGTTCTTTTTACTTGCGATTATATGTATGTAGGTACTATAAGGCAAGTTATGCATTCGTCGAAAAAAAAAGTTGTGAGATAACAATCAAACATGACATTACGATGATAGGGAAGACGAAAAAAGATGGTATAAAAATTCTGTCCGTCTGTATGTCTGTCAGTCTGTCCGTCTGTATGTCTGTCAGTCTGTCAGTCTGTCAGTCTGTCAGTCCGTCAGTCTGTCAGTCTGTCAGTCTGTCAGTCTGTCAGTCTGTCAGTCTGTCAGTCTGTCAGTCTGTCAGTCTGTCAGTCTGTCAGTCTGTCAGTCTGTCAGTCTGTCAGTCTGTCAGTCTGTCAGTCTGTCAGTCTGTCAGTCTGTCAGTCTGTCAGTCTGTCAGTCTGTCAGTCTGTCAGTCTGTCAGTCTGTCAGTCTGTCAGTCTGTCAGTCTGTCAGTCTGTCAGTCTGTCAGTCTGTCAGTCTGTCAGTCTGTCAGTCTGTCAGTCTGTCAGTCTGTCAGTCTGTCAGTCTGTCAGTCTGTCAGTCTGTCAGTCTGTCAGTCTGTCAGTCTGTCAGTCTGTCAGTCTGTCAGTCTGTCAGTCTGTCAGTCTGTCAGTCTGTCAGTCTGTCAGTCTGTCAGTCTGTCAGTCTGTCAGTCTGTCAGTCTGTCAGTCTGTCAGTCTGTCAGTCTGTCAGTCTGTCAGTCTGTCAGTCTGTCAGTCTGTCAGTCTGTCAGTCTGTCAGTCTGTCAGTCTGTCAGTCTGTCAGTCTGTCAGTCTGTCAGTCTGTCAGTCTGTCAGTCTGTCAGTCTGTCAGTCTGTCAGTCTGTCAGTCTGTCAGTCTGTCAGTCTGTCAGTCTGTCAGTCTGTCAGTCTGTCAGTCTGTCAGTCTGTCAGTCTGTCAGTCTGTCAGTCTGTCAGTCTGTCAGTCTGTCAGTCTGTCAGTCTGTCAGTCTGTCAGTCTGTCAGTCTGTCAGTCTGTCAGTCTGTCAGTCTGTCAGTCTGTCAGTCTGTCAGTCTGTCAGTTTGTCAGTGTGTATGTATAGAAACCTACAGCCCAAACGGGTGGGCCGAACTGCTTCAAACTTGGTATATAGAGTTTTTTGGGTATTGTACAGAGGGGAAATTGAAATTTTTTTTTAGCTCAATAAATAACGGTACCTGCCATATAACCCTTACGTTCAAACCTATTTTTCTCGGAAACGGCTATAACGATTTTGATAAAAAAAAATCAGTGTGGGTTTTTAGCTACGACCGATCATATGTACATATATTTGAAAAAAAAAATTAGAAAAATGTCTTAAAACGGTACTTTCCATAGGACCGTTTTTTTTGCTTTCGACTATATCATAAATGGCTTAACCGATTCTTTCAAAATTTTACAAAAAATATAGGTTTAGGTTGCCCAAATTATACCGCGTACCAATATTTTTAATTAATATTTTTTTGTATTTTAGAAATCATTTTTAAGAAAAAAATTTAAAAAATTTATTATTCGAAAACTGCTCTTAAATTTTTTTCAAAAATTATATTTATTTGAATTTTCTGAATACCTATGAATTGGCGTTTTTGAATTTTTTTTTAATATTTTCAAAAAGTTTAAAAAAAACTTTTTTTCTCAAAAACCGTGCCACAGATTTTTAAATTTTTTTTATCATACATTCACATTTATATAAGAAATAAAATGGCGTACTTTTTTTTGAGCTCAAATAAGTTTAAGTATTTATTTCAGAATTTTGAATTATTTTTTCTTTAATTAAATAGATTTAATCTTTTGTTTTTAAGTTTATATTATTAAATATTTAATATTGTCATACCAATTTATTTTAGAACAAAATTAATGAAATTTTGTATATGCATATACAAAATTGAGTTAAAAATGACTTTAAAAATATATTTATATTTTTAATAGAAATCTTTTGCATACGATGTGATCGAACATAAGAGCAAGTTCGTGCGATCCAGTCGTGCATTTTATTTTTAAACCTTCTGTTTTGTGGTTTGATAAATTTTAGTAGGAAAAATTATGATTTATGATGGTTTTACGAATTGTCTAGAATATCTACATTGTCGACACATTTATGTCGACAATTGTGAATTGTCGACATCGAATTGTCTACAGACAATCATGTAGTCAACATTTATAGTCTACATGGTACAACACTGGTCAAGCACAATAGTGTGGTTATATGTAGGTAAGGTATACTGTTCTTTCTATGCCATTCAGATCAAATATAAATTCTTTTACATATTCTTGTGTGAAAATGAATGAAACACTGAAAACGGATTGTCTTTGATAGTTTCTTATTTGCTTAATTCATGTATATAGTATATATTCATTCAGGGGTAATTTTAATTTTTAAATAAGCTTTTCTTCATTAATTATCCAAATAAATTTCAATTTATGTTTTGTTTTTAATATTCAGCTGTTCTAATAAATGCCACTACACAAATCTACTTTAGCTGTGGTGAGTTTCGTTGTGAGTTTGTAAATTTAATTTGCTCAAAAAATGAATTTGAAGTCGCTAGAATTCCCGATGTTTATTCAATAGTAAAATGATTCGTTCCATTCCCCTTCTGATAACAGTGCTGTCTTCTGCGAATGTAATATGAAAATTAGTACGAAATTTCTTGCTTGTCGATTCTCATGGATGGTAATTGATGCACGTAAGCCTTTAGTTCGAATCAAACCTCGCTCTTGGCTATACTTTTGTATGCATCCACAGTAAATCACGAAAATTAGACAAACAAATATAAATAAGAAAAGGGGGGACACATTTAATTATGCTAGTCAATCAGCGACTTTATTAGTAAAGATATGGTAGGTCGATGTAAGTTGGGATTAAAAAAAAGGGGGGAAGAAGAAAATTAAAAGGAAAATAAACATTTTGTATTAAATATTCTTTCCGGGGTATTTCGAAAATAAGCTCATTAAAATTGTCTTTTGATGCAGGAGCTCATAATGACTTAAGAATATAGTCCAAAGTTAAAATGATTTAGGCAGGCACAAACTAGATTTATTAGGTACCCATTGTATTATTTAATTCTTAAGTAGGAATGGCATATTAAGTTTTAAATCAAGAATTAAAAAAAAATGTTTTAATGAAGACGCATAAAAGGGAAGGTTATTATACTCAACAAGCCCACTATATATTTCTGAGAAATTTTTAAATACAAATCGAACAATAAAGTAATCTAATTTGGTTGACTGCTGCAAGGCCATAAATACAGGGTGGTCCAACTGCTTCTTTTTTGGTAGATACATAATACCTAGAGAATTTCGTAAAATTTCATAATGTAATCACACTCAGGCGCGTTTGCTGTTACGAATCATAAATAATATTTTTGTTCAACTTTAAACGCTTATGACCTACTTTTTCCTCTGCGAAAACTGTCACATAAGTGCTTAGTTTGAACTTAAATGCTTAAGTTGTATATCAGCAAACCGGGCCTAAGTGCAAGAACAAGTAAAAATTGTTGAATTTTATATTATAATTAATACTACGATGGCTCTCAGGTCAAACATGATAAGAAGCCCAATGACTAGTTTTGAGGATCGAGGTGCAGTATCCGATGAACCACGAAGAAATGTTTCCCGGGCTGTTCACACTGAACAAGCTATGTCATCTCCAGAACATCACTACGACGCATTCTAAAAGTTGATCTAAGGATGTTTAGATTCAATTGGCCCTAGAATGGATGCACCCTGATGGATGCACCACAACGGTTTCAATATGCCAATCAGTTACCCCAAGTTGGCCCACCTGGAACATAATTTATTATGCAAAAAATCACAAGAATGTGTGAATAATTTTTTAAATAATAACCTTAGCTAGCATGCCTTAAGCTTATGGCGAAAAGTTTGCAAGCAACGTCACACAAATTATATATATTTCGCAATGTTTGCAATATGCACTCAAGAGTAAAAAAAAAACTACTTGCGCATAATATTTGCAAGGCTCTTGGGATTTTTTCGCAAACCTTACACACAAATACACACATAGTTTGAAAACAAAATAAATTTTGCGAGCATTGCCATAACTAACTTGACAACACAGTAAAATGTAGAAATGCGATGACAGGTAATTTCCATCAAACAGGCTACTAACAAAATATATTATACAAAATTTTATGTAAATCGCTAGAAGATAAATTCTTAAATTCCTCTTCTCCTAATTCTGTTTTTTGTTTCCTTCTAACAAAAGAAACAACTAAAAATATATATTTTTATTTATTCGTTAAATTTACAACAAATATTTTGGTGAAGAATATTTACATGACGATTTTGCCATTTTTCCAGAAGAAGAAAAAAAATATGTATAAGATATAGACGCATCCAAAAAAATATAATATGTAAAATAAAATAAAATAAATGCAATAAAATAAAATAAACAAATAAAAAAAAAAATAAAATAAAATAAAATAAAATAAAATAAAATAAAATAAAATAAAATAAATAAAATAAAATACAAAAAAATAAAAAATAAAATACAATAAAATAAAATTAAATTAAATTAAATAAAATAAAACTAAAAAAATAAAATAATATAAAATAAAATGAAATAAAACAAAATAAAATAAAACGAACTAAAAAAATATATATATGACAAAACAGTAATCGGCGAAAAGAAGTATACTAAAAATATTTTCTGTAAGCAGTTCGCAATCAAAAATTCCAGAAGGGACCCCTGTAAACTATTTATCCAGCTCACTGATGGCTGTCTCACACGCTTGCGCACATGATGACTAGCGCAGGATGTTTTGCATAAATGTGTCTACTGACAAAATACTTGCCATATCAAAAGTTTATCAGTCAGCCCGTGGTAGAAATGATCGAGCTAAAATACGCTTGTACGACTTATATTTAGGGGATTATCTTGTATATAAATAGAAAATTTTCCATAAATCGTAGGTACAATTAACTTATTTTAGTGAACCAATTTCTCGTTGATTTTTTGTTTTTTTTTAAGTGACAATTTTTTTTTTAATCGAGAAAGATTCTTGCTGCCAGTTTAGTTAATACTTAAGAGCATTGAATAGTAAAAAAAACAATGACACTTAGTTACACAATATATAAATGATGTCTCCTAAGCTCTTTACTCAAACAACTTGATTAATTTTAACATTTTTTCAATTTTTATTGAAAAAAAATTGAATATTTTTTCACAAATTTTGCTTTCTTAAGATGGCTTAACACAATGAAAGGAAAGTACTTTCAGAAATCAAAAAGCTTTCTGAAAACTAATTTTTCATTGTGTGACGACCCGAAAAGTATCTTGAAAGTGTTTTCTGAAAGTGATTTGCTTTTTTGAAAAAGTTTTCGAAAGAAAAAATTTCACTGTGTGAATAGTTCATGAAAGCGTTTTCAAGAAAGCAATTCAATTCAAATAAATTTCTAAAATCGCTTTCCGCTTTCACAATCTGCTTGTGAAAGCTTGTCGCTTTCGAAAAAGCGAATGTTTGTTTTTTACCCGAATTGCTGGGCCAAATTATTTTATGTTATAAAGGTAGTGGGTCATAAGTCTACAATTGTTTTTTGGGGAAAAGCGTAACATTGTGGTGGCATATGAGTAGGTATGCACCAATACCAATAGTTTTCTTGGACAGCAGTATCATGGATGACCGCTTAGAGGTTTTAAAGGATTTTAACTACCTCTGGAACAATTTTCGTGATTGCTTCCCGGAAAATGCGAAACAGTTGACACATTGTTGTATCTATCGCCATGTGCAAGGTGTTTCTGTGTCACTGCTATCCTCTTCCTCTACGCTCAAGGACACACGCCATGGTGTATTTAGTTTCTCAACAAACGGTCGTACTTTATCACATACAAAATTAAACTGCTCCTCCGAAACGTGAGCGAAATGATGAAAGAATTAGTCTCCCTCTGCGCGAAAATCTCTCATAAGTGTGGCGTGATACTGATTTTCAGCACCCAAATTGACCTACGATTAGCATCATTTCGGTCAGTCACATGCTGCCCAATCCGTAGGATGATTTCCATTAGAGTTAATTGCCTCAGTTCTTCCTCGCAAACAATTTCCCCAGCGAACTCCATTTAGCAGCTATTCTGGATATTAACGAAACTAAGTTCAAAGTGGCAAATATGACACCCGCTTATACACAAATCACTTTCAGAAAGAACTTTCAGAAAACACTTGCACTTGCGTGGTGTGACGACCCGAAAAGTGCTTTCAGAAATGTTGCTTTCTTGAAAGTAAAGAGTCGATTTCAGAAAGCACTTTCCTATCATTGTGCACCATTAGAATGATTCCAGGAATCATATCCTGCACAAATTAGCCGACAAACGCTTCATGATTAGAATATGACAACTTTTAAATAGGTACATTGGCCAGCGGTATCTAATCCAAATTACGTATACGCTGTGGGAGATTTAATTAAGGACATTTTATGCAATAGCGAATTTAAGCTGACCTGCCTGAAGGCAAGCAATTTTGTTCTCCCGTTGATGTCAGATGTTGTCGTAAAAGGCCGAGAAATGCTTAAAATATCACAGTTGGGGAAACAGTTTTGGAAAAATTTCATAGAGGCGCATCGGATTAATAAAAAGAACATCTATTGCTGATGAATTAAAAAAAAAAAGAAGAAAAATGTCCTTTTCTCGTTGACAATAATTAATGTGATTAATTTGATACACACAAATATTGCAGATTACACAAAATGATCTACCACAATTATAATTTTCAACACCGCCATGTTATTTTTACGTGGGATTGTCAGTTTCGGATAAGCATATGCAAGCATAAACAACTAAAATGGCTTAAAGCAATTTTTAGACCCCACCAAGATGATGTCAAACTTATTTCTATAAATAAAAAGCGGGTTTTCTCTTTTTTCTTAAAATTTGTCATACTTATTCAAAACCAAAGTCGGCAAGAAAATATCAACAATTCCAACCACTTTGGCTGATTGATTAGTGCTTGCGTGTTCAAGGTATTTTTTGCTGCTGATGTTCCTATGACTTCCTTCGTCATTTTCTGTTCCATCCCTCATGATTAAGGACTTTTTTTTTATATACAAACCGGAAGTAATAAATATTAATTCGAGAATAGGTTGGGTAAATATTTCAGATTCTTTCCATCAATTTTTTTCCTCGTCAGCTCGTAACTTTGTATCTTGATAATGGTGTTAATAAATGAAAGTAATTCCCTCACACATACATAAGCATACCCAATTAACTACACCATAAGTAGCTACATATTTATAAAAATGTTAAATAAATCTTTTTTTTTTAACAGGAAGATTTTGACAAACTCCGTTACACTTGTCGGAATATTCTTGATAAATCTTCTATTTCTCTCCCGGGGTTGTTTTTTTTTTTTTTTGGTTGACATTTTTATCGCTCGAGTAGGCATAATGTATCTTATCTAAATAATGCTCTTCTCCATTTAATTACAGAAAAAAAAATATACTGAACTTTTCCCTAGAATATAACGGCAACAAGGTCATACTTTAAATGAGGGGAATCGGTAGCTTTAGTACATTAGTAATGGTCGTCGTTAAAAGGAACTTCAATTTTCGTAATGGAAACTTTTTTTTTGCCATTGCCTGGACGTTTTGGCCAACTTGGCACCCGGTGTGCGTAACGGTTTAATGTTTTTAATGCCATTTTGACACGAAAATGCCATGTTCTTTCCCCCGAGTCATATTGTGTATAGGTACTGTATATAGTGTATATAGTAATAGGACAGGTCCTTAGAGAGGCGATCGACCTGGGCCTAATACATGATAGTGCTGGTGTGGTGGGATAGTAACGGATGGGAGTGGCAAGTTTGCGTTTTAATCGAAAATGATTATTCCCCAAAGACACGAAACCATTCTCTAAGCTGTTGCGTCAAATTTTCAAGGATTTCTGCCATCAACATCATCGCGTGTAGATGTGTGTGTGTATGTGTATGGTTATGGACAGTAGCGTTCTTGGGTCCTTCTAACGCGAATTTAAAGACTGTAATTTTTTACATGGTTGTTAATATTTTACGATTATTATTATTCTAATCAAGTGGTTTTCTCTTTGTTTAAGTGGAAGTGTTAACCGCGCTTCCGAAGGTCCTTGACTTAGGCAAAGTCAATAATATGAAAATGTCACCACATGGAAATTTAATAAAAACAATGTGTGAGTACTATAAAATATTTGGGCCTCATATAACTTATGACCTGCAGAGTTATTTTATGATCCGGCAGTTTGATTTTTTTTTATTACACACTTCGTACTTTTGTGTGGGTTATAGGGTCGTATATGGATAGGATATGTATGATAAATTATTATGTTGTGTGATGTTAATTACACGGATGCGTGTTGGTAACGTCCATAAAACCACGGAGAGCGTGGAAATGAAAATTAATCTAAGGAGGATAATACCTAATTGGACAGCTTTATGAAGTCTGTTTTTTTTAAACCTAAAATAAGACATAATGTGAAGTGTCTTGCAAATAGAAGACAGTGTGTTGTGACCCAAAAGTCTGCATCATAAGCCATTAGTTATGACCACAACAGAAGGACAAGATAAATATTTATTTTGATTTGAAGGAAAAAATTGTTATATTTTTAATACTTAGGTATGTAGCAGCCATCCTTTACAAAACTACATACACACACTGAATTATTCACACAATCATATATGTACCTACCTTAAATTATTTACAAACATTATTTACATATCTTAAATATTAATTAAATTACAAAATCACGTAATTAAAATCATAATCAGCACATATTTGTATAGTCAAGTAAATTTGAAAAGTGTCAATTAAACTTAAAGACAACACATATTTTGTATAAGAAAATAAATTCTAATGTGCTTCTGAAATTTAGAATAAAAGAGCCAAGAAATTGTAAAAGAATAGCAGTCTAAACAATAAACTGATCACGTTAACATACAACCTCTAGTTGGAGTAACAAAGTCTTTTTATTTCTTTTAACTGCTCTTCGACAGTATAGTTGTTGTAGACAGGCTGAACATTTTTTGGTCGCCTGGCTCTGCTTTGTTTTTTTTCGCTCTTCGACAGTCATAGTTGTAGACAGGCTGAACATTTATCTGGTCGCCTGGCTCTTCTCCTCCGCTGTTCCTTAATCATATCCAGTGGCAATAGACAAGTTGAACGTCACAAACGGTCGCTTGGCTTTGTCCCTCTAATTGGGAAGTTTTTTTTGTTGTTGAACCACTCATTGGAGTTCTACTCGCACACAACAACAACAACACAGCAGCAAGCAGAATACCTACGCTTCAATTGGCGCCCAACCTTGTGGTTACTTATACTGACACATCTAACGTTTCTGGTGGACAGCACTGTAGAACCCGACTAAGTGCAGCACAGTAGAACCCGACTAAGTGCAACACAGTAGAACCCGTTTAAGTGGATAAATTTTTTTTTGATTGCTTCTATAGCAAAAAATAATTTTTTTTTTGGAAAAAAAAAACAACAACCCCGCACCGACCGCAACACAGTACGCTTCAATTGGCGCCCAACCTTGTGGTTACTTATACTGACACATCTAACGTTTCTGGTGGACAGCACTGTAGAACCCGACTAAGTGCAGCACAGTAGAACCCGACTAAGTGCAACACAGTAGAACCCGTTTAAGTGGATACATTTTTTTTTGATTGCTTCTATAGCAAAAAAATAATTTTTTTTTTGGAAAAAAAAAACAACAACCCCGCACCGACCGCAACACAGTACGCTTCAATTGGCGCCCAACCTTGTGGTTACTTATACTGACACATCTAACGTTTCTGGTGGACAGCACAGTAGAACCCGACTAAGTGCAGCACAGTAGAACCCGACTAAGTGCAACACAGTAGAACCCGTTTAAGTGGATAATTTTTTTTTGATTGCTTCTATAGCAAAAATAATTTTTTTTTGGAAAAAAAACAACAACCCCGCACCGACCGCAACACAGTAGAACCCGTTTAAGTGGATAATTTTTTTTTTGATTGCTTCTATAGCAAAAATAATTTTTTTTTTTGAAAAAAAACAACCCCGCACCGACTAAGTGCAACACAGTAGAACCCGTTTAAGTGGATAATTTTTTTTGTGCTGTTTTACTCCAGGGGGAGAAGGAAATGGAACATCCAGTTGAATATGCAAGTCGTTTACTTTCACCTGCAGAACGCAACTACTCTACGACGGAACGAGAAGCACTCGCTGTAGTATGGGCTGTTGAAAAATTCCGAGGGTACATCGAAGGTTCTGAAGTGAAAATATTAACTGACCACCAGCTTTTAAAATGGCTGATGTCCTTAAAGTCTCCTACCGGACGACTCGCCAGATGGGCACTTCAACTACAGCCGTATATAATTTCTGCAAAGAAGGGCTCCACTACTTTTACCATTGCAAAAGAAGATGATCCATCAGTACCATTGGGTACTTACCACGCATCAATGCTCACACGTTTTTCGGGTGGTTTAAGTGAACTACCTACTCCTAATCCTATTATATCTTTCAGAAAAAGAGGAAGACCTGCCAAGAACATTAATCCCAGTACGAAGACGAACAACCCTAGTCCGTGTAATAAGAGAAGGATTACTGATTCTACTAGTTCACCAGATCCTGCCACATTCTCGAGACGATTCATGAGGCAGAGGGGGAGATTGTAGCAGCCATCCTTTACAAAACTACATACACACACTGAATTATTCACACAATCATATATGTACCTACCTTAAATTATTTACAAACATTATTTACATATCTTAAATATTAATTAAATTACAAAATCACGTAATTAAAATCATAATCAGCACATATTTGTATAGTCAAGTAAATTTGAAAAGTGTCAATTAAACTTAAAGACAACACATATTTTGTATAAGAAAATAAATTCTAATGTGCTTCTGAAATTTAGAATAAAAGAGCCAAGAAATTGTAAAAGAATAGCAGTCTAAACAATAAACTGATCACGTTAACATACAACCTCTAGTTGGAGTAACAAAGTCTTTTTATTTCTTTTAACTGCTCTTCGACAGTATAGTTGTTGTAGACAGGCTGAACATTTTTTGGTCGCCTGGCTCTGCTTTGTTTTTTTTCGCTCTTCGACAGTCATAGTTGTAGACAGGCTGAACATTTATCTGGTCGCCTGGCTCTTCTCCTCCGCTGTTCCTTAATCATATCCAGTGGCAATAGACAAGTTGAACGTCACAAACGGTCGCTTGGCTTTGTCCCTCTAATTGGGAAGTTTTTTTTGTTGTTGAACCACTCATTGGAGTTCTACTCGCACACAACAACAACAACACAGCAGCAAGCAGAATACCTACGCTTCAGGTAGAAATATAACTAGTGAAGTAAATCAGGCAATTTGAAGTCTAAGGAGTTCTAACAGACCTTTAATTGTCAAATGGTGTATAAATCTTGATGCGTTAACAAAATATCTGTTTGAATAAAAGTGAGAGGTTCTGCTTAGCCTAACTAACTTAACATTTTTGTTTATAATGATGAGCGCACTAAAGGCGATTTGACTACCCTTAAAATGATCAAACACAGGGCGAGGGTTAGAAAAGTAGGGAATGATGTTTTGAATTTTTAAATGTCAAAATGGCAGGGTAGAATAGAACCGTGTAAGTCATTCCACATCCCCGTTCTGGGCTAAAGAAAGAATCTCTGTACTTAACAATACGACCGAAGTTGGGCTTAAGGGCAAGCTGATGGGAATTCTTAGAAACGCGAGTATTATGATTTAAAATTTTAAGGGGAGGCCAGATCAGGCGGGGAGTAGAATTTATTGAATCTTCGAAGAGAGCCCAAAACAATTTGCAGGGTTTTTTGGCGACATCGAATATGTGGTCATTCTACAATAGGTGCGGTCTGTGATGCACATGCCAAGTATTGAAAGCTGATTGGTTTCTTAAATGCAAGTGCCACTCAAGGATAGTGTCAGTGTGAGTGATTTCTGCTTGACCGACAGAAGACAGCATAGAATTCTACACAGACTTTATTACTTATTGGACAATGCTATTGAGATCTAAATTTAATGAGCTTATATCATACAGCTACGAAAGCCATACTGCCGGTCATTAGAGATTTGGTTCTTCAAGATATTTCTTTAGCTGATAATAATTCAGAGTTTCCATGATCTTGGAGAGAAGGGACGTAAGTGTAATTGGATGGTAATTAGAGGGCGAGGCCTTTTTTAATGACAGGCTGGACAAAAATGCTGTTTTCCATCTACATGGAAAGAGGCCAGTGAAAAGCTTACGCGATGGTTTTGCCAGCGTTAAAGGACGCATCTTTAGAACGATGGGAAGGATACAATCCGGAGCTGCGTATTTGTGAATATCAAGGTCCCATGGAATTGTTTACGCTGCCCTCAAGTACTAGATGAGCCACGACACTTTCTTTTTTACGTGAGTTGACAAAAGGGATGTCCGGTGCGGGTAAAAAGCAAAGGTTCATATAAGGGGCCAGTTATAGCGAACAGGAAAACGAATCAGGAAAAAAGTTCTAATGGATAATTTATGATAATTTCACGCGTTTTAAAATATAAATGCTACACTAATCGATGACGAATAACTCAGAGAATTTGTTTTCCAAAAAATATTTGCAATATAAAAATTATTTTTTGTTAAAAAACGTATTCAATTATTTTCCTGATGAAAATTCATTTTTCGTGCCAGCTGATTGCAATTTGACACAAAATGGAACAAATCATTCCAATTGGGTCCCAATTTTTCTCGTTCCACTGACAGAAGTGTGGACGAAAAAATTTTTCGTGTGTGTTTCACTCAGGAAAACTTGATGGCAGACTAGAAGTGAGGCTTGCCAACTGACATAATTTTCCTGTTTGCTATAAACGACAATCAGGAAAAAATATTCACTTTCATACCGTTTCAACTTTTCCTGATGCGTTTTCCTGATCGCTATAACTGGCCCCTAAGATGATAAAATCGACATGGTAAAAATGCGCGATATTCATCCATGCTAATGAAATATCGATGTTAAAACAGAAAACCATCGATAACATTATTTTGTAATTTTATCGATGTTAAGTCATATAATTTTAGAATTATACAGTGATATGTGTAGTTGTGTAGTTTAATCTGCTAGAGAATTTTGTCAAATGTTGAATATATATAAATAGTCATTTAATATTTCTGAGGCCTACAAATTGCTAAAGAATTAATTAATATTGGCACTTACAAAAAACTGAAAGAAGTGAAGTATTTTAATGCAAAATTAATAGATTTATTGAAAAAAAAAGAAAGAACTCACAAAAACAGAAAAGGCATTTTGCGGGACATCCAATTTGTTTATAGCGATCACATCGATGCCAAAACCGGAACAGGGAGAGATTCCCTCTGCTTGAGACAGCACGACTCTGGTGAGTTTTTTTCCTTTTCACTCTTTAACATATCTTTTAACACAAACAATTATCCACACTCTATTGTGAATAGTAAGCAACAAAATTAATCACTTTTATTTAAATTTGAATAAAATTATAACGAAAATAAAATACACATCTTTGGAACTATTTATAAAATTTACAATATCAATCAGACACTTTACACACAAATCACAAGATCAAACTTCAATAAGCCAAGTACAAGTCAAAATCATCTGTCAGCTGTAGTTTTCTTACACGTGAAGCCTATAAATTGTTAGCACATAACATTAGCAAAAACAATGGGTGACACAGACTCCAAAATAAATCAAATAATTAAGGTATTAGGAACTTTAAAAAATGAATTGACTAACGAAACCCGAAATTAGACAAAATAGCTGAAAATCAAACTACCACTGAGAAAAAACGGGGCGACTTTCCATTAGGGGAGCACGCGTAGATGTGTTAAGTTTTTTTTTGTACCTAGGTACTTTCTTTTGGGAAATTTTAATGGAAACATTTTTTGGACTAAAAGTACAAGTGTAGTTTTTTTCAATAATAAAACTTTCGTGAAAGCATTTAACTAAATGAAATATCATATTTTTCGAAAAGTAATTATGCATCACTTTTAAAATACATATGTACCTACCTATTTACTCTCAGTAAAACCAATTGCAAATTAAAAAAAAACATTAAACAAAACGTGTGTATAGATAAAGTCCTACTTGTGTGAAGTTTTTCTGTAATTGAGTTCACAGCATTAAAAAAGCTCGGTTGGTAAGGGGGGGGGGGGCATGTTGCCCCGTGCAACCCCTCTGCCTGGGTCCATTATAGGAGTTGGGTTGCGGTCAAGCCTGGGTGGGGACAAGGTTGGGTGTATGCAAAGCTTTTTTAGGATTTTACATGAAACGAAGCAACAGTAATACTTAGTTTGAAATCAATTTATGTTATCCGAAGAAAAATGCACACACCACAACACTCCCCATACCGAAGCTGCATACAGTCATCTTTGGATTGGTAAACAACCGTCAACACAAAAAAATTTGTCGGTAGTCATCAATTGCATACATTTTGTATGAAAAACTAAAATTTAAAAAAAAAATTAAAAATAAAAATAAAAGTTTCCTCAATTTAAAATTGTTATATTTATTGTTTCTAAGCATAAATCTATCGAATAAAAGAGTCCGCGTAATAAAATTCGTGCTCCCCTAAAGGAAAGTTCAGCCGAAAAAACAAAATTATTTGGAGGGAAAAATCAGATACATAGAAAAAACGTTGATACGTAAAAATATAGTCTTTTATAACATTGAAGGAATAGAGACGGATAACATTTTCCTACAAAAATATGTTCTGGAATTCTTAAACAACATTTTAGAAGTCAAGGCGAACATCTATGAACTGGACTTCGTAAGACGGATCGGTAAAAAAAAGCGACAAAACACGACCAGTCGGATGTACGATTCAAATTAAAAACGACGAAATCATTAGGATCAAGTTCAAATTAAGACATTTCAAAGAGGAAATAATATACATAAAAGAAGATATGATGAAAGAGGATATGTTGAAAGAATGCATGAATATAACCATAAGAGAAAATGATACAACAACAATAGCACCTATACATAACACTCTCAATAAACAAACTAATGTTACCCAAATTAATAGAATTAAATAAATCAAAAGAACTTATGAAAACGAACCACACACATCCAATTATAAAACACCTACATTAGGACGTAAAAAACTTAAACAGGACAATGAACAAGCAAACATTACAACTTTTTTCAAGAAAAACTTTAAACCCAAAAAAATGCGAAAACATCCAAAACCTACCAAAACAAAAAATAACAATAAACATTATTTTAATATATGCACACTAAATGCACGAACTCTATCAACGGAAGAACGACTACAAGAACTAAAATTAGCACTGTCTGACTAGGATTTAATTGGTTTATCCAAAACAAGATTATTCGGTCAAAAACTCTTTGAATTGGACAATGAAATCTTCTGCTATATTGGAGAAAATAGAGGTATTTATGGTGTGGGACTTATAATAAGAAATGAAATAAAAAAGACATAATAAACATACGATTTTTAAATGAGAAGATTTGTTCGATTATTTTTAGAATTCAAAATACAAAAATTACCGTTATCCAAGTAAGAAAAAGCCCCCGACGCAGAAATTGAAACATACTATGATAAACTAGACCATGATTACCAAGAAACCAAATCCGAAGTTATGTATGTTATAGGCGAGCTTAATGCCAAACTTGGACGACGAGCACAAGAGGAAGAAAAAGTAATAGATGAATTTGGTTATGGGCAAAGATAAAAAAGAGGTGAACGACTCCTGTCATGGATACATGAGACCAACATGGTATTGGCAAACTCATTTTTCAAAAAACAAGACAAAATAAATGGACATGGAGATCACCACATGGAAGAACAAAAATGAAATTGACCTCATATTAACCAACAAAATTCCCACAATAGCAGACGTATCAGTATTAAACAACTATAAATTTGACAGTGATTGCCGAATAGTAAGACCCAAAGTAAAGATTGACCATTAAACTTAAAGAAGAAACCAATAAAAACTTGGTATGCCACGAATTATAGAAGGTGAACAATTGCGAAGATACAATGACTTACTTTGCAGAAACATATCACAACGAACAGATTTTGACAACATAAACAACAATATCCAAACAATATATAACACACTCGAACATATAACAAAATAAACTGCCAGAAACACATTAATGAAACCCACATCCCACAAAATTGACAAAATCTCAGCTGAAACAAAACAACTCATTAATTTAAGAGGAACATTAAGGAATGAAACAAACCAAACAGAATTATATAAAATACAACTGAAAAACCTCCGAAAAACTATTAAGACAAAAACAAGAGAACACATTCAAAAGCATAACGAAGCTTCAAAACATTCTTGAAAAAACAAAATCAATTAAGAGTGCAAAATCATTTTTAAATCAACATAAAGAATGGATCATATCAATGAAAAATATGACAAAAACAATGACTGATCGAATGGAGGTAAATGAAGTAGCAACAAGCATATTTGAATCTTTATTCAATTCAAGCTATGAACCAGACAACCATCTAAGTATAAACAGCTAATGATAGCTTGAAAAATGAAAAAAGCACAGATAATGATGGAATTGAGGCCGAAATGCTTCAATATGGCAAATATATCCTTACACCAATACTGACGAAACTATTTAATGTAATTATTAAGTCTCAACAAATTGCAAAACAATGGAAGGAAAGTACCATCATTATACTGCACAAAAAAGGAAACCACAATGACATAAACAACTATCGGCCCATCAGCATAATATCCTAAATCTATAAGCTTTTCTCAAAAACAATTTACAAAACAATGAAAAAATCTTTCAATGGCAATAAAACTCGGGAACAAGCTAGTTTCAAAAAAAGAATCAACTTCAGATCAACTGGAAACAATAAACCAACTTATTGAAAAACATAACGAGTTCAAAAAACCGCTATATTTACTTTTTATTGAATTTGCCAATTCTTTTGACACAGTGGAACACAGCTATATCTTGACACCACTTATCAACCAACGAATTCATCCTGACTTTATGAGGACCATGAAAAACATATACGAAAACTTCACAACCAAGGTAAAGACCAAAAAAACTGGAAGGTACTTCAATATCAAGAGAGAAGTCCGTCAAGTGGACCCACTATCACCACCACTGTTCTCGGCTGTACTTGAACACATTTTTCGACAACTCAATTGGACAAAATATGGACTCGATATCTGGACACAAAGACTTAAGAATTAAACGCTTGGGTTGATAACGAATTCGCAAGAAATGCTAAGAATCTGTCAGACAAAAATTCAACAAAAATTGCTGACAAGTGCTAAGACGAGTGCAAAGAACTAGAAATGAAGATATAAGGAAAACAACACAAATAATCGACGCAATTCAAAGAACGAAGCGATTAAAACGCAGCTGGGCTAGATACATATCTAGAATAGAAGATCAAAGTTGGACGAAGTTGTTAAGTAAATGGCAACCGTCGAATAAAAGCCACCTAGAGGACGACTAAAGGAGTGCTGACGATTTAAGAGAATTCAACCAAAATTCGTACAACAACGTAAAGAACAGAGACTTATGGGCAACTATGGGGGAGGCCTATGCCGGAAAGTAACCTATAATACTACGTTTCCACCGACCACTAAACCGATTTTTAAGTAGATTTAGCTTAATCTCCTACAAATCTTGAGGATTTACCATACAAATTTTAAGCTTCTCAGATGAAGATTTAAAATAAATCTCATTTAAATCTTCAACAGAACTACCCTATTTCCATATCGAAATGAACACATTCATCGGGAAAGTGAATTCTTCTCTTCAGTTGACACAGATGAAGCTGCCTGTCTCACTTCTACATCATAAGAGAAAATGAAACGATATATGCATTTTGAATAATACTGTCAAAATTAGCTTACTTTTGGAGCGGTGGAAACACTTTTTGAGATTAGTAAATCTACAAGAGATTAAAGTTCGGTGGAAACATAGTATAAAACAGAGCTAAATAAATAAATTTTCAAAGCACATTGTTAGTATTATCTTTAAATTAAATACTTGAATTTTTGATTTGCTGAGCCACCTTAAATACTTCAAATATGATTGTTATTTTTTGTATATATATTTTTATACCTATTAAATTTTGTGAACTCAGTCATATAAACTATCGATATCAGTATGGTTTAATTGAGAAGAGGTCGATGCTTCTTCCACTGCCTACTGATCAGGTGATATATTTCAAACAATGAGAAAATAAGCATCAAAATTACGATAAGACATAAGGGGTATTTACGAACCGATGTAACTGATCTTGTATCATTGTTAAAGTGTAAAAGTGTAGCATTTTTTTGCACAAAAAAAAAGTATACTGAATGTCAAAGTCTTACACTCTTACACTTTAACTAAACCCGAACCCTATTGTAACAGAAAAATACAATAGTGTAAAATTTATTTAAAACAAACTAAGATATTTCAGAACAAATGTGAAACAGATTTTGACATTTGCTTCAGTGTTGCTACATATTAGAAAAGGTGTGTTTACAGTCTGTTGTAAAAAAAAATAAATTTTTACAATCTTACAAGACTTGTAACACTAGATCGTGAATACCCCTGTAGAAAATAAACAAGTAGATATAGTTTGATCCAAATTACTTGGCCAACGTCGCGTCGC
The DNA here is from genome assembly GCA_910595825.1 of Philhelius pedissequus. Lineage (NCBI taxonomy): Eukaryota > Metazoa > Arthropoda > Insecta > Diptera > Syrphidae > Philhelius > Philhelius pedissequus. Next base: position 55,565,787 of record OU343160.1, read on the forward strand.
AACGGTTACTCAGAGAGTGGATTCAAGAGAACAAAAATGGTGCGCAAGAGAATGAGTACAAAACCAGAGATGTAATACTATTTTGAAAACTGCAAAATAAATCACGATCATATCTCATATGAAAATAAAGTCCATCTCTGGAAGGTGATTGTGTATGTGTTGAAGAGAGGTGCGCAGTAGAATGGCCAAGTGAATTTGTTCAAGCTATATATATATCGATAGCGGTAGATAAGTATGACGTTGGTATATAAAGTGTTCAGTGCTGTTTATATGTGTGGATAAGTAAATTTGAATTTTTCGATCCCGTAGTTATAAATGTGCATAGGTGTAGATGTATAGGTGTTGTTCCTTGCTTGCATAAAATAGAAAATTGTTGATTCAAGAATTATAACGCAGTATAAAATTAAGTATTAAAAATGATATTTTTCACATATTGGACAAAAATAAATACAAAAACATGATTTTTTAAAATACCTCAAATCATTGTGTTAATATTTCCGTCCGAAAATTAGATAATATTAAATATTTATTTATTTATTTTTGTTGATTTATATTATTTTCTTATAACGGGTGATTTTTTTGCTACTTGGTTTTTGATGTTTATATTTTTGACAGATCACACATGACAAATTCCACGAACATTTGACATTTCGATTCAGTATTGTTTGCCATTTCATCATGAATAGACTTACGCCTGAACAACGTTTGCAAATTTTTGAAATTTATTATCAAAATGCGTGCTCTGTGAAAAATGTGTTTCGCAAGCTACGTCCGTTTTTTTCCGCTCATTTTTGGCTAATTGGATACGTGAATAAGCACAATTGCCGTATTTGGAGTGAAGAGCACCCAGACGCAATTCAGCAGCTACCAATGCATCCCGAAAAATGCACTGTTTGGTGCGGTTTATGGGCAGGCGGCATCATTGGGCCGTACTTCTTCAAGGACGATGAAGGCCGCAGGGTTACGGTCAATGGAGAAAGGTACCGTTCGATGATAACAGATTTTTTTTTGCCGAAAATGTAAGAATTGAACTCGGTCGACATGTGGTTCCAACAGGACGGTGCCACATGCCACACTGCACGCGAAACCATGCATCAATTGAGAGGCGAATTTGGTGAGCAGTTGATCTCACGTTTTGGCGCAGTCAATTGGCCACCAAGATCATGTGATTTGACCCCGTTAGACTATTTTTTGTGGGGCTATGTTAAGTCTATTGTCTATGGGGACAAGCCAAACACGATTGCTGCCTTGGAAGCCAACATTGAACGCGTCATTGGTGAGATTCCTGGCGAAATGTGTGAAAAAGTTTGCCAAAATTGGACCTTCAGAATGGACCACCTGAAGCGTAGCCGCGGGCAAAATTTAAGTGAAATTATTTTTAAAAAGTAAATGGCAGAATTTGATTTATCGATCCAAATAAAAATTTCATTCACTTTTTACAAGTTTCTGTTTTTTTTTGCTCTTAAAAAATCACCGTTTATTTGTATATTGAAATTTTAAATATTAAATTATTCGATACAAGCACAAGAATCAATGGGCGAACTTGAAAAAAAAAAGAAAATTACAAAATCTGATTGGGTGTAAGCGATATAGAGACAAAGAACATTTAAATTTTTGAAATTACAAGTAATTTTAATATGAAAAATTGCTAATATTTCATAGTTTAATGTTCTCGCTTCTTTCGGCAGTGCAGTCCTAACGACTGCTTCCGTTTTTTTTTAAAGTCACCCAAAATTAAGTCCTTCGATATTCTAAACTTTCCTCGAATGAGATGTATCAAAAATTACTTAAATAATTAATTTGTTCCAGCAAACTTTTCTTTGTCTATTGGAACTTTCTATTTTGTTCTTTTAACTTGCGCTTTCTCCAGTCAATTGGGGCGCGCAACTTGTAGAAACTGTTAGCTATGTTACAGAACAGTGCCATCGTTGACAAACTAGAGCGGTCCTACTTACTACTTACTAGTACAAACCCTAGTTTTAGCAAGTCATCGTGGAATTCGCCGATCTGCTAGTATCACTTCCAGGAGCGCGCGAACACGATGAACTCATTCAGCCATTTTCCCACTATTTTCTAACTTTTTAAGAGATAAAGTCAAATTTAACTTTAAAGCCCGAACCCAAAAGTAAAAGGAGAACTTAAGCTACAAAAAAAGATAAGACCAATAACTAGTAACTTAAAATGCGAAAATGTAAATTGGAAATTATGTTCCACTCGCGATAAAAAAATGACACTACTTCAGTGAGTTTTCTTTGTTTTGGGGGAATTAGGGATACGTCGATAAGGTGTTTCATCTTTTATATTAATAAAGTTAAAATTGTGTCAGGCACTAAGCAATCCTCAAAATGAGTAACATCTAGTGGACGGCGACCAAATGTCCATTGCGCTTCTCTTGGGTAATGGTTCGAAAAGACCTCCCGTCTGTCATCATGAAGTTAGGTAATCAATGAGTTATTCCATTTAAAGCGCCAGTTGCATCGATTTTTGGTTTCTTAAATATACTGAGAGAGAGTACCAATGGCTGATGGCCCATGGTTGCCCAATTCTTACCCAGTAAAACGAAGGAAATGCCGGTAGAAAAAATGGCAGGAACAAGGATTCGGAATACCAAAAGAATAGTTTTTGGCACGATTAATTTTACCGTGACACTATTCTGTCGTGTTTATTAAAAATAAATCTATTGTGAACATTTATGCATATAATATTTTAGGTTCAGTTTTTTAAGGTATAGGTATGTTATGTCCATTGAATTGTAAGCATAAATCTTTGCTTTCTTTTATAGCTTGTTCCCCTTTTCACTTGAGTTTCTAAAGCAAGTAAGACTACACTTATCTGCATTTATTTTTAAACCCCATTTGTATAAGTAGTTTTCTAAGGTATAGGGATCTTCTCCTTTAATATAGGGAGGGCAAGGGCAAAGGGAAGGGCAGTGCTTGGTTGCTTGTAACTTGCTAAGATGGTGGTATATCTGCACACAGCAAATCACATGGTTCTTGAGTTATAAGTTCTACCAAAGGGAAATCGTGCAGATAATGATTAAACAGAAAAATTAATTTTGCCAAACTATCCACGACTTTGGCAAGTAACCATTGTTTATGCAATAGTCAGGGGAATAAGGACATTTTCTTAGAACTAAGTTTGTGGATGTTCTTAAAAGAAATTAATATACTGAAAGTGAGATAGAGTATCGGAGAATAAACGGAACCCTTAGGGACACCAGAGTTTAGTTTATGAATTTCAAAGTTGAAAAAAATCTTATAATGATGATTGTCATTTCTCATATATCATGAATTTGAACTATATAGCCGACTTTCGTTGATTGTTTCGTGACGTCATGTGATCATAGTGAATGTGCGGTAGTGCTGAAATAATATCCAACTTCTATATTAATATAGAAAGGCGCGAATGATATTTTGAATGATCCATTAAGTAATAATATTTCTGAAAAATTAATTATAAGATTTCATTAAACTCAGTACCACTTATTTGGCAAAAAATCTCGTTTTAATTCCTTTAATTAATTTCTAATGAGAAATCTGTTTGGCGACTTATCATAATATTCCTTATTCCAAAATATAAAATCCGTAAAATTATTTTTTTTTCAACAGCGATATCCCAACCTTCATTGTAATACTTCAAAAATTATATAGCTATGCTGATTTTTTAAGCTCTGCCCTTCTTTCCAAATACCCAAGCGCAAGCATACTCTTAACGTTGATATAATAAATGTAGCTATGTAGATATATCAACAGTCCAGCAGCCATATTCCTAATAAATAAAGCTTCCCAGATTAAAATTGTAAGCCCCGTTAAGAGAAAAAAAATACAAACGAACGTGTGTTCCAAATTGAGAAGAAGGAGAGGCAAACTGAAAGAAAACACTTCGTCAAAAAGAAGCAAGAGCAAGGTTTGTCTTTCTTCCAAACTTACCCGAATGGATAAATTGCAGCCGATTCAATTTTTCGCTTCCTTTTTACGTGGATCATTAGTAAAATCCTTGTTTCAGCAACCCATGTTGACATCAAGGTAAGTCTTTTGGAAGGAAAATACACAAAAAAAAATGAAAGTACCTAAACGTAAAATTTAAAAAAAATGAAAAAAAGAAAATATAAAATAATTAATTTACCTTCTTTCACTCACGAACAAAAGGGAATTACTCAAAGTCAGTCATTAAGTACATCACCTAGGCGACAGTGTAAAAAATTACCCAGCAATATTTAGAAGTTGTTCTTAAATTGGGCAATTAAGGTGAAATATTGACGTTTTGCCAAAATATGCAGGTAAGAAACTTTATCTCTATAATAGCTATAGACTTATACCCATACTATCAAACCATATTACCATTTTACCTACAACCACATTTTAATTCTGACACGTCGACTGACATGACAAAGATGTAGGAACATGAGAATGGATCTTTCAAAATGTATCTATTGTTCCTTTGAAAAAGGTTAGTGTAGCTAAATATTGAAATAAACTTAGACAAGGACAAGAAATGAATATAAATGGAAACTTTTGTCTTATAATCAGAGTTTTTGTGTGTGAGTACCTATGTATGTATAGCTAAAGATATACATATGTGACTATTAGGATATGGTCATGGTCAATTTAGGTGGATTCTGCCAGACTGATGCTTTTGAAAAAATAAAATATATTTTTTGTTCTACTCGAAATACAGATTTAAATAAAAACAAAACGCACAGGTTCTAATATGATCCAATTAAAACTCAAGTTTCAAGTATGTAGCTTAGAAATATGTACAAAATATTTTCGAAATTCAAGAGACAAATCCGGGTAAAAAGTAATATATCATATTTTGAATTGTTAAAAACAAACCAAAATTTGGAATATGTTTTCACGAAAAGTACTTTTGATGATATTCAGTTGGAAATGTTTGTATGTGAACATGAACATGTTTCCAAGACTCGCAGTTTGAACGAGACGCTCAAGCAATTGTCGAATTTTTTTCATGCATACGCGACGAGGCAAAACAAAATACCGGGAATTAATCATCGAATTGTCTATTTGTCAAAGCGCAATGACATTTTACGCCATTTGCAAAAATTTAGACACATTCACCTTGCTTTCTTATTACAAAAGAAATGCTGCAACTGGAGTTGGATCCGTAGCTAAAATAAGTGTAAAAAAAGTCGTACGTACTTTATTGACATGACCCCCCCACTCAATGTGCTTCAGCTTTCTCACAATTGATACCGTGGCAGGTGTGAGTTGAATTTGGAAAAAAAATGTATCTTATTTATTTATAATTTAACTCGAAATTTTCATCAAACTTGACATTACGATAATGGAGAACACCAAAATAGTGGATCAATCTTATTTTTCTCAAAAAACGCTCCAACGATTTTTATAAAAAAAAAAACAATCAGTACATTACGGAAAGGACACCTTTTGATATTTTTTTTTTTGGAAAAAAATTGTTATTTTTTTTGGTATCTCTAGTAGAACCAGTTTTTTGGTTTTCGATTTTCTGGGAAACTATTAGTTCGATTTTTTTTTGATTTTCCTTACGCAGAAGCTCCTAGAAAGCTTAAACACTTGTATGTCAATATTTAAAAGCAAAATTTTTTTTGGAAATGAATAAATTTTTTTCTTGAAAACTCAAAATTTCGAGAACGATTCAATAGATTTTTTCGAAACTTCGTATTTGGCGGTTTTTAACATTATCTAGTTGAAAAAAAAACTATTATTCTAAAATAAAAAACAAACGGTATTAATAATAATTATCTTCAAAATGGCGAGTAATTTTTTTTTCTAAAAATGTTTTTAAAGTATGTATGTTGGCAAGGTAGCTATAAGCATATAAGTTTATAATTTAGTTGCAATATACATAAGATTCATGTGATTTTAAAAGACACATATGTATATATGAATGTATGAGGGCTTACATTGTATGTAGTATTCAATGCCGTACGCAAAAATAACTTAAAATGGAATAATAATTTAGTAGAAATAAATGTGGATAATACACATAATTAAATGTTTTCATATTGCTTAGTCGTTATAGTTTGAGGGAAAGTAAAGATGCCATTTGAATTCCTGGATAAATAAGAAAATATCAAAAAAAAATGAAAAATCGTTGTAGCTTTTTTTTTTAAACAATTTTTTTATGTATAAAATCTTAAAAACATTAAAAAAAAAATTGAGACGTCATTTTGAAGCTATTATTAATATATGTACACATAAAATTTAAATTTCAACAAAAAATCAGTGGCTGGTTTTGAAAAAACAAAAATTTTTTTTTTTTGAAAATTTGAGTATTCAATTTTATTAACAATTTAAGGAAGCATTTGTGTAAAAAAAATTATTTTAATCGGTTCAGCCAATGTTGAAAAACTCGAAAATATGGAAAGTGGTGCTATGAGAAGTACTGTTAATAAATACGTAAAAAATATTTTTATACTTGAAAGTCGGCTGTACTAATTCAATAACACACACTTTTTTTTATAAAAATTCTTGGAGCCGTTCTCGAGAAGTAAATTTTTTTCTAAACAGTTTTTTTAACATTTGTATGGGCCGTACCGTTGTTTTTTTTATTATAGGAAGTTATTTTTCCTTAACTATTCAAGATAATGTCAGAATACTACCAAATACGAATTTTCGCAATTTAATTTGCAAAAAAAAATTCTTTTTGCAAGCTTTCTACGAGCTTTTCATACACAATTTCACAAAAATCAAATTAACCGTTTCCCAAAAAATCGAAAGCCAAAAAAAATGGTTCTACTGGAGCTAACAAAAATTACCATTTTTTTCCAAAAAAATACCAAAAGGTACCTTTTTCTTTCATTAATGAAAATTTTTTTTTTGTAAAATCGTATGAGATTTTGTGAGAAAAATAACATTTTCGTTTTTGGCCATACAAAAAGTATGAGTGCTACTGTTATTTGTCGTCTTAGAAAAAATTTAAAAAAAACGTGTTACCGAAAAAAACAATATGTACCTACCAGGCTTAAAGCAAATCCATCCAACCGTTTCATCTGTAGACTCAAGGAGAGACAGACAGACCGAAGGAATTGCGGGAGCCACTTTTTTGGTGTTCTCTATGATCGTAATGTAATATTTGATTGTGTTTTTGGTAAATGCATAACTTGCCTTATAGTACCTATAATCGGAATTAAAAAGTGTGCGCACTACTTATGATATAGTCTATTAGTACTAGTATCTTCTTGGTTGAAGATTTTGTTTACATATTTTGTTCTTTACGGTACCTGCCACACAACAGTTTTATTTAATTTTCGACTTTTTCATAAACGGCTGTACAGATTTCGATCAAAATTTTTTATATAAGTGTCCCCCGCATTTTAAATAATACTGCATACGAAAATCTTCAAAAAATATTTTTTTTTTTGGAATTTTGAAAAAACAAATATTTTTGTTTTTGGAAAATTCAACATTACGAAAACAGGTGTACGATTTTTTTTTATTTTGTTTTTAAACTTATTTTGTTAAATACTTAAAATTGCTATAATCAGTATTTTAAAAAAAATAAATTAAAGAAATTTTGTATAAGAAAAGTTAAAAAACGACTTTGAAAATATATTTAGACATTCCTATTAAGAATCTGTTGCATAGGAATGTAATGGAACATAAGAGCAAGTACGTGCGAACCAGTCATTCTTTTGATTTTTTCTGGGATTGAAAAGAGTTTTAAGCTCCTTCAATCCTACATAAACACTTGGTTTGACTCCACATGCACATAATTTTGAAATGTCAACACAGCTTGTGTTTGTTACATCCGTCAATTTTTTATTCAGCCGATTAAAGGGTGTATACATTGGCATAAGTCTACCGATTATCCTTGACGTCTATGAGACATATCTTAATTATATTTAGAGCGAGATGCTTATACTGGATTCGAATTGAAATTTGGTATTCTGACACTACTTGTTAATTCGAATTTTGTGAACGTATTTGTATTGTTTTTTATTTTACTGAATCCCGCGTGTTCTGACCATTTTCCGTCCTTATGTACAATGTAAACAATATAAAATAAATTATTTAAGTGATGCCAAAGTGAAACCGTGTATGATTCATGAAAACGACAACTTACTTAAAAATGTGATTATAAGCTTAAATTGTGTTATATAAATCGACGAGTAACGAACCAACTTGACATTCAGGAAATTGAAGAATATACAACTTAATGTAAGGATAAATGATATTAACCGTTCAATAATAATTTATCCATAAAAGGCACAGCTGTAACTCGCGATAATGCCAATATGTTTAAGTGTCACAGAGTGTTGTGTGAAATAATTGTTGAGGAATTTAGGTGTTTAAAGGTATCAAAAAGTGGTAATCTATGTCTCTATCACACTGTTAGACCATCGCACCCACAAAGAACATTTCCACACTGCCAACCCCCTATTGTGTCCCTAGTTAGCCATATTACTAAAGGTGGCGCAAAATTAATCACCTTATCAGAAGATGTTATTGCTTTTCCAAGTGTCATCATCCGTAAATCATATTTGGCATTTGTGAACTAGAAAACTCTGCTACAATATAGAAACATACAAGCTTTAATCTGCAAGATCGTGGAATACTCGTAATTGTGTCGATTTTTGAATCATAATCGATTGATGGTGAATTTAGACGTCCATTTTCTAATCGTGTCGCGCCAATTGTGCAAACATTCCGGCGCTTTGCCGGATGCGAACCATATTGTTTCCATTACTTTCTATCAAAATAGCGTCTTTTAATCAGTCACTAAAGACAAACCATCATGGTCAGTTACAGCGTCGCAAATGATAAGACTTTATTATCAAAATGGGTATTGTCTAGTAGCAAAGATGCGCGCGTTGCTCCTCTTTCGCGATGAGGCATATTTTTGGATGCATGGGTACGTGAATAAACAAAATTGCCGGATTTGTCGTACTTCTTCCAAAATGATGTTGGCCAGGCCATCACCACCATCAACGGCGGTTATGGTCGATGATCACCAACTTATTGTGGCCTGAATTGATTTGGATACCGAAGACATATGGTTTCAACGGGATATCGATAGGTGCCATACAGCTCAAGACACAATCGATATTCTGCACGAGCGATTTCAACTTCATAGCATGGTTATCTCGCGCCGAGGCAACGTGGTTGGCCGCCAAGATCGTGTTTATACTTTTTTTGTAGGGCCTTCTAAAGCCGCAGGTCTATGCGAATAAGCGACCGCGACCCACAAAGACAACATAATCGATGCAAAAATTAAATGGAAAAACCCTTTATTTACTCTGAATAAAACTAAGCTTCTGTAAATAATTAACAGGATCCAACATACACAGTTTGTTCGACATAAAGTATATCTGCTTGCATTTTTTTTTTACAAAATCCTGAAGAAAAAGTTTTAAAATCCTGTCTTCTAAAATATCGTTTTTTTTTTCTTTTAATCCCGACTTTTAAATCACTATATTGGACCAAGCATAGGAGTTGGAATTAAGGGACATCACGTCCCCCTACACACCTTCCTTTTTTGTACTTTCTATTGATTCCAAAAGCGGGATATCGAACCCAAACCGATAAATGCTACACAAAAAACTTTGCATACACCTAAACTCGAGCTCATCTCAACAACAATAAGGTTATGATTAAGATAAGCTCATGTTACTTAGAGAAAATTTGTAAGAATTCAGTGTTTGTAGACACTGACTGACCAAAATGCTAAAACTGAGAGTGAACCATTTTATTATGGAACTTGTCAGTGAGAAATTTACTGACAGGCTGGCAATACTGTTCAATTTACAATTTTACAATTTTCTTACTCAGCTTTGTTTTCCTTTTTATTCATATAAATTATTTTATTATAAATTCCATTGAGCTGTTCCCGAGGCAAATATTTTTACTTGCGATTTTAGGTACTAACTATAAGGCAAGTTATGCATTCGTAAAAAAAAATGCTAATAATCAAACATGACATTACGATCATAGAGACGCCTAAAAAAGTGATCGCCAAAAAAATTTAATGTCTGCCTGTCTGTCTTTCCGTCTGTATGTATAACCAGCTACAGCCTAAACGCCTTAAGCCTTCAAATTTGTTACGTGTGATTATTTTGGCATTCCTCAGAGGGGAAATTGAAATTTTATTTTTAGGCCTAAAAATAACGGTACCTACCATATGACCTTGAAGCAAAATCTTATTTTTCTCTAAAACGGCTCCTACAATTTTGATAAAAATTTTTGAGAATTTTTTTGTTGGTAATAGCTATCATTTACAGGAAAAGTCTATTAACGGTACCTTTCATATAACGTTTTTTTTTTTAATTTTTGGCTTTCTCGGTAACGATAGGTACATTGGATTTCTGTCAAATTTTACATCTGAGGAGACCTAAGTAGCTAAATTATTTTTGCATATCAAAATTTTGAATGCATTTTTTTTAAATAAAACTTAATAATTGAACTTTTTTTTTTGAAAAACCAATATTTTTAAAACTAATCAAAAAAATAATTTTAAATTTTACATTTACATGATTATTATTAGTCTCTAAAAAAATACATACCAAAATTTCAAAAAGAATTTGTTTTCAAAAAACGAAAAATAAAAAACAGGATTTCATCAAACCCCGTCTTACAATTTTCGAGATACTTTTTTTCATAAAATTTGCATTGATCCGTGGCATCTAATGGCGTTCTTCGTTTTTTTTTCAAAAAACTGATTAAAGTGATGGTTTTTGGCAGTTTAAATAAGTTTAAAAAACGATTTTTCCCACCTATACACCATTCACTTTCATTAAATATATGTATGTACTTGTGCATGTTTACATTAATACCCTCCTAATTTACATAATTAAAATCGATTTAAATATACATTTGTGGGTACCTATTTAACTATACCTTGAATCATGCATTCGACAATTCATTATAAACGGTGATTTTTTAAGAGCTTGGTTTTTGAAAATTCAAAAAAACACAGAAACTTGTAAAAAGTGAATGAAAATTTTATTTGGATCGATAAATCAATTTCTGCCATTTACTTTTTGAAAATAATTTCACTTTAATGTTGCCCGCGGCCACGCTTCAGGTGGTCCATTCTGAAGGTCAAATTTTGGCAAACTTTTTCACACATTTCGGCCGGAATCTCACCAATGACGCGTTCAATGTTGGCTTCCAAGGCAGTAATCATGTTTGGCTTGTCCCCATAGACAATAGACTTAACATAGCCCAACAAAAAATAGTCTAACGGGGTCAAATCACATGATCTTGGTGGCCAATTGACTGCGCCAAACCGTGAGATCAACTGCTCACCTAATTCGCCTCTCAATTGATGCATGGTTTCGCGTGCAGTGTGGAATGTTACACCGTCCTGTTGGAACCACATGTCGACCGAGTTCAATTCTTGCATTTTCGGCAAAAAAAAATCCGTTATCATCGAACGGTACCTTTCTCCATTGACCGTAACCCTGCGGCCTTCATCGTCCTTGAAGAAGTACGGCCCAATGATACCGCCTGCCCATAAACCGCACCAAACAGTGCATTTTTCGGGATGCATTGGTAGCTGCTGAATTGCCTCTGGCTGCTCTTCACTCCAAATACGGCAATTCTGCTTATTCACGTATTCATTTAGCCAAAAATGAGCCTCGTCGCTGAAACGGACGTAGCTTGCGAAACACATTTTTCACAGAGCACGAATTTTGATAATAAATTTCAATAATTTGCAAACGTTGTTCAGGCATAAGTCTATTCATGATGAAATGGCAAACAATACTGAATCGAAATGTCAAATGTTCGTGGAATTTGTCATGTGTGATCTGTCAAAAATATAAACGTCAAAAACCAAGTAGCAAAAAAATCACCCGTTACTAAGGATCAAGGTAATAGTACCTACATGGGCTTTAAATCTGCATAGGATAACTATAATAGACTAGCTACCTACCAACAGCGTCAGTGAGTAACACTAAAGTTGTTAGCTACAAGAGCAAGTTTGCACGATCCAGTCGTGCATTTTATTTTTTAAGAGTTGTATGTCGGGCACCGTTAAAAATCAATGTCTCCTCCAGAAAATCACCAAAATCCTTAAGTACTAAGTTTGAAGTTGCTTTATATGGCTATAGGCTATAGGTCGAGGTACATACATACATATACAGATATGCCAAATTGTGGGACTGACTTATTTAGTGTTCTTTTTATCCTGCGTCGTTTTTGAATTCGATTTTGTTAACACCCTAAAATGGAGTTAAGTATCTAAGTTCAAGCATTGGATGTTTCAAGGATATCCATATTTTTTTTACTACCTATCGGTACTACTCGTATACACAGTCTCATTATATATGTGTAGCCACATAATGTGGGTCAATGTGAGCAGCATACAAGCAGTAATAATAATGTTTATTTGGGTCGAATGCTGCTGTTCGATAATGTATGTATTTGCTCCTTTGAAGTTTTATATCTTATGAAATTAATTGTATTACTTCTACATTATCTATCTGGTTTTACTTGACTAGCAGCCTCTAAGTAAAACATAAACTTTTTGCATTTGTGGAGACGATAGGATTGATGTGCACTCATCCGTGTCTATTCTTTAAATTTATAAAAGGATTATAAAAATCTTTTTTTTGTCGAAACTTCATGACACTCCACAACCTACTGTTAAAATATATATCATCCTATGAAATTCACCTACATCCGTTTGCCATTCTTCAGAACTTTGATATTTGCTCGTATCCCGAAGCTCAACACAAAAGAATTATTTTCTATTGGGAAAGAACAAAAACTAGTTCACAATTCATTCACACACAAGGATATCGAAAAAAAAAATAAGCTAGCAACACAGTACCTCCACTACCTACAGTTAGTATTTGAGTTGAGGTTTAAAATTGAATGTTTTTTTTTGTTGTTGTTCTTTTTCCTAGTGTTTGTCGTTCGTCCTTCATTGGTATCATTTATCAATTATTTACAGTGACGAAGAGTAATGGTTTTCGGGGAGTGTAGTTGGATTTGTCCAACAATATGTATATAGAATATAAATCTTCCAATGTCATTTTGTGATTCGTATAGGTATATTTGGATGTAGAATGGATGGGAGAGTGGGAGGTTGGAGAACGACGACATTATATAGGTATATTATTTTATAGCAATGTATCCAGTCTTGTGGAATTACGTGCTGGTTGTTGACCCATTGGGTGCTACAAAAACAAAATATAAAGACGAAAAACATATACCAATATAATGTGTCCTTTGAGAATGCCAGCCAGCAGAAACACTTGCTCCCCCCACAAAAAGGATCAAATGGAAAAATTGGTTCTTAATTTAATTTTTCCTTCCTTTCTTGTAGGTAGTCACATTTTTATTAGGTCCTATACATTCGATCTTATCAGATTCAATATTTATCGTGATTTAGGTCTGAATTATTAATGAGCTATCAAATGATTGGTTGTCAAAGCGTGTCAACACTCAAACGAAGATAATATGACATTAATTATAAAATACGAGGGTGTTAAATCCAAAAACAGAAAAAGGAGAAGATAATTGTACTTAATGATGAATGAAATATAGTTAGAGTGTTTTGCAGTGAGCCCGTAGAAATTTGTATACGCATATATTGAAAATTAATTATTGATTATTTTATAACATGAGTGGGATTATCGACTATAGAATTTTGTTGGAATAAAGGAGATATTTAAGCCAGGATCAATCTTGAAAAAAATTAATATATCATGTATTGCAACAGTAAAATGTATACTAACATTTCAAAACACAAAACCAATTATAGTAGAATTGAGCACCAAAAAAAAATCCAATCATATATTTTGATCGGGTAGTTAAGCTGTTACATTGTTGTTTCATGAAATATTAAAAGAATAAAAGACAATTTTAAGGACGTAAGTTGATTCATCTGATGTGATTGATGCCTTAGAAAAGGAGATAAATGATGTTGATTTTTATCAAGATCTTATGAGTTGTGTTAGTGAAAGATTTTTTTTAGCTACTTTTAACAAATCACATTTTTTAAAATGGGATAAAGAGCTTAAGAAAGGATATCCTATCATTTATAAGCAAAAGTTGTATGGAAACAAAAAAAAAAATTGGTCAAGAAAAATTACGAATTATATTGATGTCTCTACTTAAGAGAAATAAAAAAGATGAATGTTTGACGTCAATATGGTAATATTATCCAAATTGCTCACATTCACATCGCTGATGAATACCATATAATCCAGATATCTTCATCGAGAGGGAAAAACTTTGTATTCTTCTTGATAAACTTGGTCGTGCACGGGTGACGCTGCCGCACAGTGGGGCCAAATGTACGAGTTTGAGGGAAAAGAACTTTTAAGTGTTCGATTTATCAAATATATGTATCCTTATTATTTTACTATTATGTGTTTAGCCCAAGGGCGAATGCAGGAAAAGGGGATATGAGGAAATTACCGTCCCTTAAACTAAATTAGGTTTACACAGTTTTATTTTGTTGTACCTAAGTTATAAAATACATTTTGTTTGTAAGGTACTTAAAGGTATTATTCCATAAAAAAGCTGGGTACTATAAAAAAAACTAATTTTATACATTCCGCATATACCCTCCTTATACTTTTAAAAAATGCTTTTCGGTCTGTAAACGCGAAAATGCCTGAAACAAAACGACATACATATGGTGCAATCGGAACTAAATGCATTTCGGCGTAAACACAACACATTACTCCACAAAACATTACACAATACACAAAGAGCATGGTTTAGATTAAATTTAAAAGATGGCGAACAACTATTTCATAGAATTTTGTAAAATAAAAAAAATTCCGAAAATTGGAACAGCTTCAGTCGATAAGCTCGTTGGACACAAATTTGTTCGTTTTTGCTGCATAAGCAGAAATCTGCAACTCAACTTCTGGTTGTTTCTTGGACTACATCTTCATACCTCATTTGGAATTTCATTATAAGTCAGGTATCATGTACAGACAAGACTTACATGGGCTTATGTTACTATGTAGGTTGTTATCCCGAACAGGGATAAGTCCGTTATCAAGTTATATAATATTTTCCACTGAAGAGTCTCGACAAACTTTGTGCTTTAGAATATAAGTACACTCGTACATCCCACATCACTGTACCCATAAGCCATGAGATTTAAATTAATATCAGGTACCTTCTAAAATATGGAATACATTTTAACTTGACCAAACTTGCTAACATACCTCTTGCTAAGGTGCACTTCAATGATTCTTTAACGAATACACTTTCTGGAGAATGTTTTATTAAAATAAATTTTATATTTCTCGTTTTGGTTTTTTTAATGTTCATTACTACAATCAGAGCCTCTTAATTATGAAATTAATTTTTTATTTTGATTATAGTTAGACTATTTAAAATGTACCACAACGAAATAACATTTAAGGCTGCCGGTAATTACACCAGAGGCAATTGCGCCGGAATTTTTTTTTTTGGAAAAAATGGAAAAATAAGCCAGAAATATTGAAAATAGTGCCAGATATGTGTGAAAAAGAGCCTGAAATCAAAATGGAAATTGAGCCAGAAAATTAGTATATTCTGTCCTAATTTCCAAATAACAGTTTGGAAAAAAGGCCATTAAATATTTTTAGAAGTATTTTCAAACCAGACGAAGGGGGTAGATTGCGCATCCGTTCTGGACGGGGCCACATGACATATTGTGAAATTTTTATTCAAAACATAAAATAGATTTCAAATGTGAGAATTTAAATTTTAAAAAGCTAGAAACAAAATTCGGGCTTGTGTAAAGTGTTTTTTTTTTGCAATTAGATCCATGGCGGCATCCAAAAAGCTCGGCAGATGATGGGGGCATTCTACCCCCTGCAACCCCGCTGCTTTCGGCCCAATATAGGATTTGGGGTGGTTAAAAGTTAAATACCAGCGTAATTTCCGGGAACCAATATTTAAGTTTTAGTTTAATTTTTTTTATTTAATTTCATTTTTTTTTATTTTGAATTTAATTTTATTTAATTTTATTTTATTTTATTTTATTTATTTTATTTTATTTTATTTTGTTTTATTTTATTTTATTTTATTTTATTTTATTTTATTTTATTTTATTTTATTTTATTTAATTTTATTTTATTTTATTTTATTTTATTTTATTTTATTTTATTTATTTTATTTTATTTTACTTTATTTTATATTATTTTATTTTATTTTATTTAATTTTACTTTATTTTATTTTATTTTATTTTATTTTATTTTATTTTATTTTATTTTATTTTATTTTATTTTATTTTATTTTATTTTATTTTATTTTATTTTATTTTATTTTATTTTATTTTATTTTATTTTATTTTATTTTATTTTATTTTATTTTATTTTATTTTATTTTATTTTATTTTATTTTATTTTATTTTACTGCCGTTGTATATTTGTCAATTTTAAAATATAAATTACATAGAATGATTATAACTGTGTGTTTACGACTTTAAATTTTAGTCTGAAAACAACTTTTAATTGTTTTAATTTATCTGACAATGCTTGTCAATAAGCAATAATTGTTCGTTACCAAATATCTGAAAAACGTCTAAGCTCACATTTGTTATCTTGCCAACGTTGTCAGAAAATTTATTGTCAGACTTTGGAACAAAATCTATAAATTTAGCATTAAAAGGTAGTTTTAGTTAGTTACTGGTCAGCTCATTGGTAGCACTTTGTCAGAGCATAACATTGACATATGTATCTCACAATACTGACAATTCTGACGACTTAGTTAAAGACTGTCTTAAGCTAAATGATTTAAAAAAAAAAATACACTTGACATGTATGCGGCTGATGGACGATTTAAGCAACAGAACTTCTTCATTACTATTTCTGCTGAGGAGCCCAAAACAGAAACAAAGATTAAAAATTTCTTTATGGTGTAAAAGCAAAGGAGATACTTTGTTTCAAACAACTGAAAACACCTTATTCTAAAAGTCACAATGGCATTTGTTTTATTTTATCAAATCACTTTGCTCCGCAAGTTCGTAAAAGGCATTTTTTTTTCCAATTTTTGTAAATTGTTTCCGACAATTTTTTTTTTTTTGAAAATTCACACGCGGTAAGATGACGCGTAATGGTAAACTTATTTAGTATTCTACATCTTGCCATGAATATCCATTAAATATGTCATTGTCAGTAACATTAATTTTCAAAAATATATGCAAACGATTTATCTCAATTATGGGTTCCTCAAAATTTTAGTCCTTTGGAGATTCGGCGACTATTCTCATTTCTGACTTGTATATGAAATTATACTACTTTTTTTTTGACAGCAGAATTTCTGCACGTAGGGCGCATGCTCCTTGGATTGATAGAATCCGCTTCCATTGGACAGAAATTGCTATAAGCTCTCTTCGAGCAATTCTTATAGTGTGAACAAAAAAATTGAAAATAGTAAAAATTTAACTATGGGATCCGTCGTCTGATCCGGCTTTTTAAACATCCTTACAACTGCTTATGTAAGAGAGAGTCGTTTTTTATAAAATCAAATGTGCCTTAAAATAAAACTCTCAGTTAAAATATGTAAACCAATCTCAATCCCTATATTAAATCATGTGCCATGAGCGAAAAATACAAATCCCCAAAATGACAACCTCAACTTAATTCCTAATGAAAACAAAACGTATCCAATGAACTTTCTTTGTTTGGTATTCCGTTGGCGGCAACGGCGTTAGACAGCAAACAAATTGCTATTAATCCTCTTCCGTTAAAATGTATTATTCTTCTTTTGACAGCAGGGCCTGGTATAATATTTATATAACATCTTTTGTATAACTACATATACATAGGTATAATAAGAAAGAAGAACAACTCATGTAGTTTTGTTTACCTGACTAAATTTAACAGGTTTTTTTCTTATTCGTCCACAGCCAAACTGACTGTAACATATGCGAAAAACAGAAAAGAGGTATTTTATTTATTCAGCTTTTAGATAAAAGTTGACCTAAGCAAAAAAAAACATATATAATATTCAGCAAATTCCCTCTACGTATTGAAAACAACCTTCATAATCATGTGTTGTTCCTAAAAAAAAAGGACAAAATCACAACTCAAGACATGCGTTAGCCTAGTAAGTAGTTAAGCTCTGTTAAAGGGGGCAATGACAAACCCAACCATATGTATAACAAAGTGAGAAGGAATCACCACCTTCGGTCGGATATCCAACTCTTTCCAGAAGTATCCTTATTATTTATTCATTGCTGCTACTATTTCTACCTTGTGTCATTTTTCAAAGATAAAAATCGTATTTAGCATGTTTTGGCAGGATAATAATAAACACAGACATCGTCTTCCAATGAACTATGTGTTGTATAGCAAACAAATGGTTGGGCATTATTTGGTGGACCATATCGAGTTTTCGTTCTTCCTTCGGTGAGTTGAGTGTATTTCGATCAATTTCGATTTAACAAAAAAAAAAATAAAAGGTAGAGTTTTTCATGATTCCTTTTATACCATAAAGTACGACGACGACGACGAAACACAGATTGCCGAAGGACTACGTGATTTTGTTAGTGTGCATAAAATCTTGATGGCATTTATTTATTGGTCGCTATTCACAGAACGAGAATCTGTGCTCAAGGTGTACGAAATTCGATTAATTTTTCATTTATCAATGTCAATATATGGAAATCTGGAGAAACGATATAGCCCAGCCAAAATCAAAAGAAAGGTCCTTCGAAACTTTTCGGTCAGCATTGCATACGTCGCTCGGAAAATTGGGTGGATGGGGTTGGTGAGTTGATACTCACTCTACGAACTTATTCAATTTTTAAAATAGGACTTAATATTTCAAGCCTCGAGTTCAGGTAGATGAACCAGAAGAGTATCAGGTGCGGGATGTTAAAACATCGATTGGAACTACTTTTATCGAACAAATAAGGAAGAATTGATAAAGAAAAAAAACAAAACTGAAAGCAAAGGATGGTAAAATACATAAATCAGTTTGAGTGAGGCCATCATGTGTAATATGGATTGGGCGGAATAGATAAAATCATCCCATCCTCCATGGTTGTAAAAAATAACGGATATTTCCCTTAGCCCAATATCTTCTTTTTGATTTTTTTTTTATATTTTATTGAATCTTTGATCAAGTTAAATTTTTTTTGTATGAAAGAAAAAACGACCCTCATTGACTTTTTTTTTTTTTTTTTTTGAATTTATCATCACTCAGTGCGCAGAGAAATGAAAGGATAAAAAAAAATATGAGAAATCTCAATTTTTAATGTAAACAGGAACAAACAAATAGATGGTTTATTTACAAGGACATGCGAGTTACACATATTGGATGTAATTGATATGTGAAGATTATTTTCCGTTTTGTGATTTTTTTTGTGTGTTGTTACTTTTGTTTCAGTTTGAAATTCAGAAAGAGAACAATTCGATTTAAGGTTTGTATTATTTATTTAAAATTGATGAGTTGTTTATGATTTATTATTTATTTATAATGATTTAGGGAAATATATGCTTCACTTTTGTACAATTGTACACGTGTTCATAAATTAGAATACAAGACTTGAGACATGAGCCTTTGGATATACGAGTATGTATGTTTTCTTTCGTAGTGCATAGCTATTTTTGCATTTGAAAAAAATCGAACTCGTGGTTTTAATGAAAGTTGACATTACGATGATAGAGAAAACGAAAAAAGTGAGTCCCGCAAATATGTCTGTCTGAACCGATTTTGTTCAGATTAGGCGCCCAAGTAACATTTTTTCTCTCATAACATTTTCCAATAACCTAATGAGACTAATTTAAGGGAGCCAAAATAATCTTGAATAATTCTTCTAGATTATTATAATACTCCTAAAAGCGTTAAATGGCCTAGTTATAAGAGCCTCTCTATACTCCCTACCAGAGTAGTTTTCTTCTTATGTGATGACAGACATAGAATATTGAAACAAGGCCTCTTATATGACTCTAATAAAGCTAGGCTAAATCTTGTTGTGAGAAAGCGATTCTTGCAATGGGAGTTGCTAAAAGAGATTAGAGAAAATGAGAAGAGAATAAACCTTAACAAAATTATATGTTTCTCATTAAAGTTTTTTGTTGAGAGAAGCAAACCTTTTAAAGTTTTTGCGTGTATATGTCATGGCTAAAAACTGATGGACTTGATATGTATTTGTGATAGTATTTATTTTGTAAGTCAATTATTCAGTATTTTACAATGGCGATGCATTATTTTATTTTATTGTTTGTTCGTATATGGGAGCTAAAAATTAATGCGGTTGAAATTGTATCTACTAATTTATAGATTTAACCTCGAAAAAAAACCAAAGGGCCTTCAAAATAATGCATATTTAAATTATTTAATATACACTTTTTATCAAGGATAGGGTTACCTTGGATACTTTTGAAAATCAATTAATTTTTTGAAATTGTAGTGGATGATATGCAATCCTAAATGCATAACAATTAACTTGTAAGTCGAATTAAATCTGAAAAGCAATCCATATGATGCACTAAGAGTTTTAATGCCGCATTTACACAAATGACAAAATGTAATTGTTGGTAGATATTTTTATATCGCAAAACAGAATTACCCATCTCACAAAAGGTTTCAATAGAGAAACGTCGAAAAGTTAAAGTAATATCCATTTCGATTGTTAAATATTTTGTATCGGGATTAGAAAGAATCTTTTACATGCTATTGTTTTGCCGTTTATGTTTGTGAAATTTATAATGCATATAAATTTATTTAAAAAAAAAAAGTGTTTTTAAAATAATTAATTTTTAGAATTATTATCCACATTTTGTATGTGTGGCAACCCTCAAAATACTGAGAGAATATTTTCTGCGTACTTTAATATGGCTGCTGCTGGGATGAGAGAATACTCATACTCTACTCTACTTTTACTAACTCTCGCTCTCATTTACTAAGTTCATATTTAGCCTTCCTATGGGAACATTCATTATATTATGGCATTATTTAAAAAAAAAAAGCGAGCGAGATAACAAGTTACATATATATTGAACTATTAATCACGGACGTAGTAAGGGAAGGGGGCGTCAGCTACAAAAGTAAAACATGAAGAAGTAAGACTAGAAGAAAGCCAATTTATTACAGTTGTTTGCCATTAAAAGTGTGAAATATTCGTCTAGCTTTGCTACATGTCTTTAAAAAAATATGCCTCTAAGTACTGATTTATTCTTAGAACACACTTGAACCACAAAAACCAGAATAAATTTTCAACTTAACCAATAAAATCGATACAAAACAAAACAAACCTTGTTTTGTACACAAGCAACCAACTTCTTTCGCCATTTTAATGGTATACAATTATTTTTACTTGCGATATATTTACTACAGGGCAAGTTTTGCATTTGAAAAAAAAATAGAACTCGAGATTTTAATCAAAGTTGACATTACGATGATAGAGAACACCAAAAAGTGGTTTCCGCAATCCCGTCTGTCTGTCTGTAGAACAATCTGTAGCCTAAGCGGCTGAACCGATTTTGTTCAAACCAGGTGGTTCGGCGTTTTAGGTGATTTACCAAAATAGAATGTTGAATGCCTAAAAAATAACGGTACTTGCCATACAATCATTTTATTGATTTTCGACCTTCTCATAAACGGCTAAACGGATTTCGGTCAAAATTTTTAAGCAGGAGCTCCTTCAAATTGAAAATAATACTACATTTCAAAATTTTCGAAAAATAGTTTTTTGGATTTTTTTCAATTTTTTTTTGAAATTTCAATATCGAAAACGGGTGGACGATTTTTTCTGAAATTTTGTTTTTGAATTTATTTTGTTAAATA
This sequence comes from Philhelius pedissequus, assembly GCA_910595825.1. NCBI lineage: Eukaryota > Metazoa > Arthropoda > Insecta > Diptera > Syrphidae > Philhelius > Philhelius pedissequus. The sequence continues at coordinate 55,587,483 of OU343160.1, forward strand.
TTTAAAATGTTCATACCAATTTCTTTTTTTGAAAAAAATGAAGAATTTTTATATATAAAAAATTAAGTGAACAACGACTTTAAAAATACATACATACAAATACAAATACGACTGAAAAAAAGAAATTCAAATTCGGAGCTCTGAAAGCCCTGATTAAAAAAGAAGCAAAATAATTTTTTTGCAACACAGATTCTGCTCTGAACTAAACAAGAAAAACATCTTATATATTTTAAGTTTATGTTTATAATAAAAAAAAGTTCCTATGTAAAGATCTATAAGCCATTGCAGGGTTATCCATTCCTTACCACATATTTTTCCTATGGAAAAAACTAATAACATAACATTTTCATGTCAATTTCGAAATTCGAATGATCTCGAGCTGCATTCCTCCAGGTACTATACTTAATTACGTAAAATTGTGTACAAACTTATATTTTTAATTTTTTTTTCTTCAAATATATGTTATTATCGCCACAAAAAAAAATCTCCAAATCCCCAACAGTAAGATATTGCGGATTCCATAATCGGCATTATAAAAAAGTATCTATACTCTTGCACGCGTCGTCGCTCGAAGGTTTCTTACTTAATATTATACTCCTGCTTTTCATACCTTCATCAAGCTATCGACCGATGGAATTTAATGCGGACAAATCCTTGACGACGACACGACGCGACATTACAATATTTTCTGTGATTGACAGAGGATAATAAAAGCCGAAAAACACACCTCTCTTTTTTCAATCAAATTGATTACCTTACGACGGCAAACATTGTGGTGTAGATTAAAGATACATATCAGTCCTTCCCAGAACAATACGAAAAGGAAAGCCTCGGCTTTGCGTTAATTGGAAATTAGAATTTAATTAACTTATCATAACAAAATTAAATCAAGCCAGGATATAAAATATGTATGCTTAATCAGCTGCTAATTAAATTATTTTCTCTTTTCAATCTCCTATTGTATTTATGATTTATGGATTTTATTTTTCCCGCGAACTTTATTGGGATTTGGGAAATAAAATAAAAAATAAACAAATTCCATCTCGTTTATTATACGCTTGTATTACCTTTAAATTAATTCCCCATCCGCCAGAAGATAATATTATATAATATTATTTTATCACATTATTCCGTTTATACACACGTTCGTGTGGCTTATAGCAGGAATGAAAAAAGGGTTGCGCTCCGTCATCATCAGCCAACCAACCGATAATATCAATTTTATGGCAACTAAATATACAAATATACGGACAGGGTAAAATCTCCACAAATTCGGATAAGGTTGATTTTTTTCTAAATTTTATTGGAAATCCTTCGAAGGATTCAGCTCGAATCGAATGGAATGACCCCAATAAACAAAAGTTGAAATTTATTATTATTTTTATTTTTTGCTTGCAGGAAATGTATTCAAGAAGAGAAATTGAATGATATCCTCTTTCATCGGAGTAAAAGAGAAGAAAATTATGTTTCGGTGGAAAATGGCAAACTTTACTTCCCTAAATTGTGATAAAAGAGGTCAATAATATTTAAGCCGACGACCGACGACGATGTGGACGGAAACATCTAAACAAATCAACGTGGATATTAAGTTAAAAACCATCTCAAGGATAACAAATTTTTTATATTTTGCTAAAAAGGACATGAGCAGACAAAAAAAAAGAAATAACGCTGGTTAGGTTTATAAAGGCTATAAAATAATGTACAAAAATTTAAAATAAAATATTAATAATTTTTTTTTCTTGAGGCGGAATATGAAATTTTCTTCAAGTATTTCTGAAATTTATTTGACTAGTGGTTAATATTTTTTCATTAAGTTCGTCCTTGTGGAAGATGTGATTTTGTTTGTTTTGAATTTTCAAAGACAATAATATAGAGATTATATACAATTTTTCATGTGCACAGCTTATAGGTAGGTGGAAGCGTGTTGAAGTTGAATTTCTTCCCAAAAGAGCTTCGAGAAACTCATTGAAAACATTCATACCCGTATGGTACATGTATGTATTATTCTAGAAACATTTTCAATAAGCAATGTCTCACACATTTATTTATCTTTTATAGTAAATTGGTAAGTAAACAATTTTGGTACACCAATATATAAAGGGTTATAGATTTTGCTGTTACAAAAATGGTGATTCTGCCACAGCCACATATCGTGCTTTAAGAGGAGATTATGGTTTACATAATCGTCCAACTACGCAAGCAATTGGTAAAATTGTGAAGAAATTTGAAGAGACTGGATTGGTTACAGATATTGTAAGGCCTTCGCTCGTACCACTACAAATATCGCTGCTGTAAGTGAAAGTATTGCCGAAGACCCGAATTAGTCGATTCCTCGTCGTTCCCAGGAATCAAGACCATCTTACGGCACACTATTGCGTATTTTGCAATTGGGTCTACACCTACATCCATATAAAGTCCAGCTCACACAACAACTGAAGCCAGCTGACCATTCCATTGGCGGTGGACGTCGATTTTTCGAACAATATTTTCTTCATCGACGAAGCATATTTCTCACTCGGTTGGTATATTAATAAAAAAAATTGTCGTATTTGGGGTTCTGATAATCTTCAAGTAATTAAAGAGGGGCCATTACATCCACAAAAGTCAAAGTGTTTGAGGGGCTCTTTGGTACGGAGGTGTGATTGGACCTTACTTCTTCGTAAACGACGATGAAACAACTGTCACCGTCAATTCGGAGCGTTATGGTCATATGATAACCGACTTGGAGAATATGTGATATCAACAAGACGGTGCCACATGCCACACAACTCGATCGAATATGGCTTTATTGCAAAAGACATTTCCTGGCCGCGTAATTTCTCGTCGTGGCGATATCAGCTGGCCACCAAGATCATGCGATTTGACACCGCTGGACTTTTTTTTGTGGGGCTACGCGAAACACCGTGTTTATGCAGATAAACCTTTAACTCTTGAGCACTTGAAAACCAACATTCGTCAAGTTATGGCTGAGATACCGCCCAATATGTGTCAAAAAGTGGTCGAAAATTACCTCAAAAGGATCGATGCTTGCAACAATTCGGGTGGTTGTCATTTAAATGATGTGGTGTTTCACACATAATGTCAACGTTCAAACTTTATAATAAAAAAGAAATATCATAAACAAAATATTTTTAATGTGTTTTATTTACGTTTACTTTTGAAACCGCAAAATGAATAACCCTTTATTTTTCATGAAAACCTGGTAAGTGATTTTTCACAAGGTCAATGTAATTGGTAACTTGCAGTTTTCTAACTTTCATAAATAAAAATACCTCCAGTATAAAAATTTTGATTGAAATAAAATAAAATAATATAAAATAAAATGAAATAAAATAAAAAGAAACGATTCTATGGCAGGTGCCGTTACTAACATTTTATGCACAATTTTTTATTAGACCAAATTGTAGACCAGAGGTTCCCAAAGTGGTTCATATCGACCTCTTTGGTTCGAAATCCGTTTCCCAGAGGTCGACATAAGTGAAAATTGATTTTGGGGTCGAAGATGTCTAAAAATCGACCCTTACCTATTAATTAACCCAAGTTATTATTTGAAACTTTCAAGATTACACATTTTATTATTTTATACATAGCATGTATGTAAGTATAATACATATTCGATGCCAGACAAGAACACAAAAAAATGGACAAGGAAAAAGGAAAGCGATAAAGAATTTCAGGAACTAGCAAAGTTTGAATCAATAAACACGTCGCAGTATGTACCTATTCCGTGGAGGAACATTGTTTCTGTTGCGACTTATAGTGGTCGTTCGTCACCTTGGTTTTATAGCTTACTTAAAGCAACAACATCTTCTAGTCTCGTGTCTGGTCTCGGTCACTTCAAAATCGAAAAATTTCAGTCTCTCCTCCGTCTTTGTCTCGGTCTCGCCTAACCAAGTCTCATCTCGATCTTGGTATCTCCTCTTTCTAGTGAAAATTTTAATGTGCAATCTTGTCTCTGCCTCGGTCTTGGTGTTTGTGTTTACGTAAAATATAAGCTGCAAAGTAATATTATCAGAAACCGCATTTTCAAGTTAAAGCTTTAATTTTATAGATGTTTTTTAATCCATTTAAATCGGAACCATCCGTCAATCGATTTTGACAGTTCATGACTTGACAGGTAGGCAACATACCATATTTTAACGTTTATTTTAACGATAATATTGTTTTCCAAATTTCACCATTTTCCGTAGGGGAAAAAAAAGTCTGGAAAATGAGCGATTTCTATTCCAAAGACATGCATACATGAATCGTATACAGTAATACCCTGATAAGAGAATCTCGCTTTAGTGTCTAATCCGCAGAAGTACCTTTTTTTTAGAACCGAAATTCTGAGGATTTTTCATATAAAACTCATCTTATAAGTACCTTCCGCTTAACTCTCTTTCCCGCTTAATTGCCATTTATTTTATATATTATACATTCGAAATTAGCTAATAAATACAACAGTTTGTTATTTCCTTTAGCGCTTCCTTTTGTTTTATGCTTTAAAATTCATACAAAAAAAAGTAATAGTCTTAATCTATTATAATGATTCGTAGACCAAATCCCGTTAAAATCTATTTAAAATCAATAAATTAACAAGTCCGGATAAATATAATATAAAACACCTTCCTAATTAACTATGTCTGGCCCAGGACAAAATCTTCCAATTTTAATTATTGAAAATTTAAATCTTGTTGGATATAGTTCACATTGGTTTTTCGTAAAAAAAAAACATGTAAGATGAACTGAACTTCACACAAAGTGCGTATATTAGTAGCCAACTGATGAATCTAAGTGAGATCGCAGGGACGAAACGCAAATATTATAAAGGCCGTTAATGCCCGCTTGCTGATTCACAACTTAAGCATTTAAGTTCTACTTAAGCACTAATGCGACAGTAAAAAGTAGCCCATAAACGTTTTAAGTTGAACATTAATATTTATGATGTCTAACAGCAACCGGGCTTAAAATCTAGTGAACCGACACAATTATTGACACCACTTTTTTTTAACCAATTATTGGCACCACCTCATTCAATAACGATTCTCACAAAAATTATCAATCTTATCAAGCCAATTTAATTTTAGTCTTAAACTACGACTTATTCCTCACATTTTTACGTCTTTGTTTTGATTAATTAGTTCTTCAGCCGGTGTGTGGAAGTGAAAGTGTTAACACGTTTCAAAAAAAATTAAAATTTGAAAAAGTTTGTATGTTTTTGCTAAGGACATAAGATTTGATGAGTCGCTATTAGATATTAATATATGAATATTATATACAAAAAATATGTTTTTTAATATCATATAATTTCATCATTATATCTAAAAATACTGCGTGCTACTCTGCAGTTCCGATTGAGCACAAAATTTTAAATAGTACCCAGCACTAACAACAGTTCTGAATGGCTAAAAGTTTCTAAAAAAAAAAAGGATTTCTGAAAAGAAAAGAAAATGTTCTTTATGCTGTCCAGGAATTTCAAAGGCAAAGTTACAAAAGAGAGCACCCATTCGATAGATAAATAATACCAGAGAAAGGATGGTTTAGAAAAACCGATGTTGCTTGAAATGTACAACGAATGCAGCCGCGAAAATTTTATTTCTTACACAAGCCTAAGGAGTGGAAAACATACCAGGAAATTATTTGCGACTCCAGTCGAAGAAATCGTAGAAAATACAATTCGTAGTTGACAGATATACTTTTCCTGTACAATGACTAAAACAGTTGGAACTGATATTTGTAGCTAAAGATGTATAATATGTATAAGTCAATATCATATAAAATGTTTGAAAAAAAAACTGAAATATCACATTCTTCCAAGTTTAATCAGTTCCCTATGTGTTACTAAAAATTAACAGATCTTAAGTTTTTATTTCAACTGACATAATATTATGCGATCGGAATAACCTAATTTATTTGTGTTGTAGACTTTTTATTTATTTTTTCTTATTTAACTTATTGTTTACTTAATATCTATTATTTCTTTTTATTCTTTATAACCCGGATTTACCGCTTCAAATGTTTATGATATTTTTTTTTACTGAAATAGTTGTCAATAGTCAATAGTTGTACAGTTTTGGGATGACGATAATTGTAGTTTTTGGCAAGCTTTTTTAATAAACAAATAATAAAAATTTAATATAAATAAAAAAAGAAATTCTATATTAAAACTTAGTATATTTTTCATATTTTTATCTCTTTAATTGCGAACATTACGAGCAAAAAATGTTTGTTTTTATTTTGTATACATATGTAATTATAGAGATTAGTAACTATGTGCACTTAAGCTGTTTTTTTATAACTGCCCAACCCGAATAAGTGCCTATTAAAGTGTGGCATTTAGTGTGAGCACTTATCCGGGTTTTACTTTTCTGTATTTTCGCGCTCCTATCTGATGATATCTATGTAATGTATTAATTTAGTATCTAATTTATTTTTCACAAACAAAAATTGTGAATATTATAAGACTTGGACATGAGTACTAAAAAAAAAAATAATTAAATAACAAAATATTTCTTCTAGCGAAAACCGATCACCGAGACCAGCAGACTTTCAGCGAATTTCGGTACAAGAAAATACAGTCTCGGATCTTATGCTATTTTGGTTGTCTCGACTCGGTCTCGGTCTCCGGTGACGAGACCGAGACTAGTCCAGTTAATCAAGCATCCTGTATTCCAACGTAGCTTTGCGTTATGTAAAACAGTGTTATTTATGTTAAAACTAAAATTAAATCTTAAAGAAAAGAATTCTAAGTTTTTCATTATGTGACCAATTATTTTCAATTATATTTCTAATTAGTTTTTGAAGTCTGTTTTGGTCAATTTGAATGTTGTAATTGAATGCAAATAAAACAAGTTTATGCCATTTTTTCTCAACGTTTCGTCGCTATCCACGACTTCTTCAGTAAGTCTAGATTTATTTTTGGGTTTTTATTATAATTTTGTATAGGTATGTATTTAAAAATTTTAGTTATTAAAACTTACTAATTTTAATTTTTGCTAACGATTTTTATTTTTTTAATTATGTATTATTAATGAATTACATTAATTTAATATAAAACAAAATAAATTAACATAAAAATAAAATAATTTAACATTAAAATGACTTAGTACTTTCTGAACAAAGTTTTATTTATTTTTATTGGGTATTCAGCATACCCAGGAGACAGTTGAGCATACCTCAGCCTTTGCAAAAAAAAAAACATCACAGATTATAGGATCTTTATTCCACTATAAGGTGCCTATAGAAAATAATTATAATATCTTGGAGATTGTAGAACGGTCGGTAAAAGTGTTAGCCAGATGTGGAACTGAGAAGAAAAATTTCTAATTTTTTGCCAATATCTATCGGAGTGCTACTGGGCTCATTTTAAGGTCCATTACTTTTCTCCATTTATATGAATGAAGTATATAAACTTCTACGACAAATGTGCTGAGTTAATTTTTGTTGCTTACTTTCAGGAAGCTGCGGAGGATTGTGGCTATTAAAAATAAGCTCTAATCTAACAGATAATTATCAGTCAAATGTAGTCTAACCTTAAAACGTTTAAAAAGCAAGTGATTGACATGTCACTGTTTGTGAATTTACAGGTCTTAGCAGATAGTCTCATTTGTAGTTCAAAAATAGTATTGTGAATGCAGTTAAAACTTGACATTAACAGAACTAAAAGTTAAAATGGCCACATCAATCAAATTTTTGGGAGACCTGATGGGACTGCGATCATAAAGGCCGTCAAGAAGCTTTATCCCTTTACAAACAAGAAAAAATTCTCTCACAATTTTTTGCAAGCTTATCCATTTTTCTGCACTTTAATTTTTAACGTATATACAAGCAAACGTACAAAAAACCCTTAATACCATGTATATGTACCGAACGTAAAATGCTTCACATTTTCTTCAACAAATTTTCCAAGCAGGTATTTTTGATATGAAATAGAAGTTGATAGTTAAATTCCTTTTGTATTTTTTTTTGTACTCATGGGATTCTGATTGGATTACAAAAATTGCCGGTATTTGTGGGTCACTTCCTTTTCTTTTGCTGACACAAGAGAGGTTTTTTTATGTCAAAAGCATTACCACCATCACTCACTATAAGGCTGATGGGGCATCATGACTATATAACCATAGGATAGAAAACATGACAAACCAAACCAAACCCGCAATCCACTTTGATTCAATGGTTAAATTTGGTATATCCTGGTTCTCATTTTCAATACAAAAGTACATAGTATATGTATAGGTCGTGTGTATTTATATATGGTTTTGTCATCTTATTTCACAAAACACAAAAAAAATCTTTTGAAATTCTTTGTGTGCTTACTCCTTACTGTGATATCTATTCATTTCAAACCCATATCTTTCTCTGATGTGTACACATTTTTGAAGAATTATTTTTTCATGCGGCCTGATATAGTGTTGAATTTTTTTTTTTTGAAGGTCATCTATATTTCCTTGCTCCATTCAAAAAAAACACCACAATGGGAATGAAAGGATTCGTTTCGAAATTCTTGTTGTATTTTTATATTCTCTTTTTTAAATTTAGAAAACTGACCAAAGTTTCTGGCACCTGTAGATAGCGATATGATATCCCGAAAACCGCTGTTGAGTAACAAATTCGGACGTTAATTGCTAGTCCTGATTTCCTAAAATCTACGCAAAAGTCCACCGAAGTTGGTTAAATTCTCGGATAAGGAAATAACTGCCAATAAATAATTCAATTTTTCCTTCATCATTTTTTCATTGTGAGCTATAATATATAGTTAATTTGTTTAGATTGGAGGGGAAAATGGATTATCAAAAACTGATCCTTAAGAATTAAATGGGGAAGAATTAGGGACTCAATGCACTCAAATGAAAGTAATATCAAAGGTCGGTGAACTTGATAAGGATTGAGCATAATCCTGCCGTATAAAAGTGTCAGTAGGAAAAGCTGTTGTTTTTCAACTGAATTCGTACTGCACGCTTTAATGAAATCCCAAGAAGAAAACACCACTTCTAACATGCAATTGTAGAGCCGGGACAAGAAATATAATCGGAAATGAGTGCTAGAGGTAATCAAAGGAAAGCTACACAATTTTCTGTATCATTTCCTATCTTTGAAGCGACTTCCGACTAATAGATTTTGAAACAGATCGTAGTTCGGTATTAAGTAGAACTAGGTTTCCAAGGCTTTATATCTGCAAAGTAACATTTGACTTGGCAGATCATTGTGTAAATAATATAATATGTTAGTTGACATACTGCATGTAACCAAAATCTTAACATAAAAAAGTTCAGAAAGGGAAAAGTATTGAACCAGAAATGAAATTGTAAGGACAAATAGAATAAGGTCCAGCATTTAAAGAAGATAGCAGCCCCAGTTCAGGGAAATAGAAAAGTCCGACTATGGGCCAAATCTTAGAAGCTACGAATTGCAATTATAGAGGCATCTTTTCATCGATTTCAAGACCGTAGTTGATATCAACCATTTATCGTCAAGAGTTATAAGTGTGGCCGAACTCAGGAAGGCTGATTCATGCGTGGCTCTACAACTTGAAAATAATTCCTTCGTAGCAGTATAAAATGATGTACAAAGTTTCAATTTCGTTGTGGAAGAAATAGTACATGGAGCAGGCGTAAAAAGGAAAGCTATTTCCCCAAAAATTCGGCCCATCTACTTGGGTATGTGGATGCTGTTTGGAGAGAACTTTTCGGCAACTGAAGAATAACCTAAATTTGTCGTTATTCCACTTAAAGCGAAGAAGACCGAATAATTTATTGTCAACAAACGAAGAAGCATTTTATTTTCAACAGACAAGGTTCTAGGTTCGTATGGCGATTAAACAGACAAAGCTATCGTTGTTGTCAGACTGCTTGATCGGTAGATACGACAAGGAGCAGCGTACCACCATGGAGCAGGATGGATGATTGTCATGGTTCAGGCAGCGATTTTCGCAAACCACATAAGGAGAAGAAATTATATAATTTCTATCAGATAATCTTGTCCACATCAGGGCTTATAGAAGTTGCGGCCTAAAGGAACATCAACTGTATAGAGTCTATACCTATTCATAAATTTTAACCTTGCTTAGCAATATTCGCCCAGCTAACTCATCTAAGAGCTTTCACTTAAAAAAAAATAAAACGAGGGAAATTGCAGATATCCTTTACAAAAAAGCCATCAATTTGTAAATCTCGTAAATTTCATTCAAAAGCACTTAAATTTGCACAAAATTACACAAAATATCTCATTCACTTTATACCAAACAATGAACTATGATACCAGCTAGATAGATTTACTTATATTTGTTGGTATAGATATAGCTTTTTGCCAGGAACCAACCTGTACACCTATCTCGCCCCTATAGATAAGCAATTGAGCATAAATCTGAATTTCCACTAATTCAACTCCATTCCGGGATAAATCGCATTGTTAAATGTAAGCACTTTTGTTCGACACGAATAAAAAAGCAATCGAAATGTGGGACACAAAGTAACAACAACCCTTGCCAAAAGGATCAGATTGGTGACATATGGGTTGAAAAATTCCACAAAAAAATACGAGTAACAAACAAAAAAAGAATCACACAAATCTACGTCCGGCCAGATGTGAGGTTGGAAAAAGGGACATAGAGCTGTGTTTTTTTTTTTTTTGTGTTGGTCGGATCCTTGCGCATGTTACTGTGATATGAAATCAACATCAGATACTATTTAGAAAAGCATTATACTGTGGGTGTGTAGGTAGTGTGTAGGTATCAGAGATGATGTGCAAAAGTGATTCTACTGAATGTGATCCCGTACCCTGTGCCCTGCCCTAACACAGCCCGGGATTCTATGCTATTTTTACTCATATTCCAAAAGGGGATATTTTATTGTTAACAATCCTCGGTTTTCACCCCATCCATCGCCATTATCGTCGTCATCATCATCATCAGCCAGCAGTAACATCATCGTGTGCACATCGCATTTGCAATTCCACATCCATACCTACACCTCACGTTTCAACGTTTCGGCCCTATCCCCACCCACTCAATTTAGATCATCCTTTGAAAGCTATAAAAGTAAACAATTTTCTATCCTGTATTTAGGTTACAAATAAAATAAAATAAAATAAAATAAAAACCAAACCATTAAGCAAATCTGCCAAAGAATTACGCCGCAACGCTCTCGCAAACAATGGAATTCTTATTTTACTCGTATATATATTGCAAGTCCTGAAACCGGAATTGGAATACAAATACAATGAAGTTGGTAAGGACGGAAGGAATGTGCGGGTGTGGAATGGAAAGGCGGCCGGATTTAAAATTTAAAAAAGGGCTATTTAGGAACGACACACACAAAATGAAAGTACCGAGGCTGACGGAAATTAGGAAAAAAACGCCTAATTTGATAGGGAAATTAAGCCCACAAAAAACCAATGGTACAAAATATATGGCGTCACGTATTGAAGGGAAATTTTACTACATTGTATGATACTTTTTTTTCAGGTTGATGTAAACTCTGCAAAGGCCAGAATAGTTCCGAAAATGCAATTAACTAAAAGTTTAGGATCTATTTCAATCTAAATAAATTCAAAGTTTTTTTTTTCAATTTCAGGAAGATATCAATCTTATTTAACATTGCAGGTATCCTATTGTTTATTCTACAGGAATTAAACTAAGCCCTTGAAATTCTTTTTAGAAGATGAGAGCCGTGGAAAAACGGTACGAATATAATTCTAGTACCCAACCTGCATAAACAAGAGGGGAAGAGAAGAGTTCGCGGACCACAACTCATCCTCAAAAGCTTCAAAAGTTGTTATCAGCCGAAAACTATGAAATTATGAAACTTAGGATCAACACTTTTAATTAACCAACATCATCTTAAGATACTTGCTGACAAACTATGCTGTGAACTAAGAGGCAGCGAACGAAATATTTTTCTTTTCATTTGACTGATGACGTTGTTGGCTATGTCGAATAATAGTTCTGTGTTCGAGCTGCACTATTGTTGATTAATTAGCTATTCACAATTTGAAAATTATGATCATTTGGGTTTCTCATGTCTGTGGCTATACAGTGATTCCCGCGATTTTTTATTAGAAAATATTTTTTTTAGACAGAAAAAAAAATTGTGGATCCCAAAAAAATACTTACATACTCGTTTTTGAAAAAATCGATTTTTCAAGAATTAGCTTTACTTTTTAAAATTAAAAAAAAAACATTTTTTTGAATGTGCACTATTATTTATGCTTTTCACGAGCATTTCTGTAAGAAAAAAGAAATAATTTTAAACAATGATGATAATATGAAAAGTTATATAAAAACGCAAAATAAAAAAATTATTGCATTTAAAAATGGAATGTTCAAATTTTTAAGAATATCCAACATTTTTCTAATAAAAAATCTTGTGACCGTTTGTGAGAAAAAAAATTAACAAATGTTTAACATTTATACTTAATATTTGTTCCTGTTTTAGGAACATAGTGTTCTCGACTATTCTAGAAAATGCCAAGAATTACTTAATAAAAAGCTTCAAAAAAGAAAAGCTAAAAGAGACAAAAAAATGTTAAAAAATGTTGGTTAATTATACTGACCTTCCCCAAAATCAACAGAATATTTTTTTCAGAAAACATATAACCAAAAAAAAATGGCTCTTTTATACTCGTAGTTACAAATCAAAAATAGCCATTTTTTGACAAAAAAAAAAATATTAAAAAAAAACTTTTTTTCTTTATTAATTAACTGATTTTTACTTGCGATATAATTGTAGGTAGCACAAGTTTTGCATTTTGAAAAAAATCGAACTCGAGCTTTTAATCAAACTTGACATTACGATGATGGAGGAAAGCAAAAAAGTGGGTCCCGCAATTCCATCTGTCTACATGTCTGCCTGACTGTTTGCCTGTCTGTATGTCACTCTTTAGTCTAAACGTCTGAATCGATTTCTTTCAACCTTAAGCGTTTTAGTTGCCTGGCTGCAAAAATAATTGGCACACCAAATTTAAAAAAAAATTAAAAAAAATTGAACAAAAATTAATTAAAAAAACTACTCTAAAACTATATCTAGTTGCTTCTACTAAAAATCTTGTGCTTGCGTGCGATATGAACAAACATAATGGGAAGTACGTGCAATCCAGTTTTGCACTTTATTTTTATACAAATCGATGAAGCTGTTTCTGAGTAAAAATATTGAACGTTTGGCCCAAAAAATCTATAACATGAACCGTTATTTTTTATCTTAAAAATTAGAAACAAGTTGTATGTACTTATATACACGCGCCAGAAGTAAAACTTTGGTAATATGAAACTACATTTTCTTGCGATTATAGGTACTATAAGGCAAATTATGCATTCGTCGAAAAAAAAAAGTTTTGAGATAACAATCAAGCTAGCATTACGTTGATAGCGAAGACGCAAAAAGATGGTCTAAAAATACTGTCCGTCTGTATTCCAGTCTGTCAGTCTGTCTGTTTGTATGTCTATATACCTCAGCCCAAACCGGGGGGCCGAATTGCTTTAAACTTGGTATATAGAGTTTGTTAGGTATTGTACAAAGGGGAAATTGAATTTTTTTAGCTCAAAATATAACGGTACCTGCCATATACGTTACGTTAAAGCCTATTTTTCTCGGAAACGGCTCTAACGATTTTGATTTAAAAAAATCAGTGCAGTTTTTCAGGTACGACCGATCATATGATTGAAATTTTTTTTTTAAATGTCTAAAAACGGAAATTTCCATAAGACCTTTTTTTTTATTTCGACTATCTCATTAATGGCTTCACCAACTCTCTAGAAATTTCATACATATATAGGTCTAGGTTGCCCAATTTATACTCCGTATCAATATTTTTAATTAATATTTTTTGTATTTTTAAAAGCATTTAAAAAAAATTAAAAATTTATATTTTGAAATCTGCTCAATATTTTTTTTTTCAAAAATTATAGTTAAATACTTGCTGAATACCTATGAATTGGCGTTTTTTAATTTTTTTTTAAATATTTTTTCCGAAAAGTTAAAAAAAAAATCTTCAAAAACCGATTCACAGATTTTCAATTTTTTTTCTTCATAAATTTAAATTTATACAAGAAATAAAATGGCGTCCTTTTTTTTAGCTCAAATCAGTTTAGGTATTCGTATAAATTTAAATTTATACAAGAAATAAAATGGCGTCCTTTTTTTAGCTCAAATCAGTTTAAGTATTTGTTTCAGAATTTTGAATTATTTTTTCTTTGAGTAAGCCCATTTAATCTTTTGTTTTTAAATTTATACGAGTACTATTAAATATTTAAGATTGTCATACCAATTTTTATTTGGAAAAAAATTAAAGAAACTTTAGATAATAAATATATTTAGATTTTTAATTGAAATCTTTTGCATACGATGTGATCGAACATAAGAGCAAGTTCGTGCGACCCAGTCGTGTATTTTATTTCTTTCGTAATTCTAAGTCAGCTACAACATATGTATATTTCAATTTTATGGAAACCAACCAGTCAAATAACAGCTAAGTTCACATATGTTGATAACAGCCCCGTGCTTGCAATAATACTTCGACCATAACGACCCCATACTATACCCATATACTATACTCCGTATATATAAATCTATGAAGCAGATACAATGAAACACTGGCAACGAGATCATCGGCTTAATTATTTCACACATTAATAAAACACAATATACACTATTGTATGGGCAGCAGCAAGTAAAACAAAAAAAACTTCCGTCCAAAAAATACACACAATATACTAAATATATAACAATACTAATCTAATCTTATCAATAAAATGAACCAACAAACAAATTGTTCGTCCAATACACACAATGCTTATACCTGCTACATTAATCTATGCGAATACACAACGAAACCGCAAAGAAAAATTTTCTCTTTGAATACACACAATTCATGTATTATTACAGAATGAGAATCCACAACACGTACCAACAAGAAAATAACCCCAATACACATAATTCAGATATAAGCAATATCTGCACTCATCTATGGAAATTCACAAAACTAACTCTCAGATGTCGGGTCACGTGAGATGTCGGTCGGCTTGACAGCTCCATAGAAATTGTTTTACCCCCAACCGCCACAAAAGAAGTCTTACTTCCAAGATTCGTGTTGGGATATTACCGAAAGCAATAAGTACAAAGTTTGAAGAAAATCCGTCTACCTGTGTCGGCTGTATGCTATTCTCGTATTTGCTATCATTGTAATGGCTAGTTTCATCTTAATTTCGAGTTCAAATTTTTTTTATCAAAAACTTACCAATAGAAAAAAGTTTCTGTATAGTATTTTACCTACGCAAAATATCATCCAATTTATAATTGAAACATGGTCGATTTACCTGATGCCCCTTAAGAGATCAAGCTAAAGGCTCAGGGCGATACAATATGGAATTGTTACCGTCCGTGGCCGGCGGAGCCCGTGCGTCTTAGTTATAAGATCCGTCCCAGGGAATTCGATACGAGTGTTTGTTTGCTTTAATAATCCTTCAACCGCATTTTATAACAAATTCATATACATTCATATATGGTATGTACACACATTATTCAATATAACATCCCTGTACTTAAATGAACATAGTAATTCTACTATATGTGTGTATGTAGTAGTGTACATATGTAGTATAAAATTATACTACATATGTTTATGTGTATACAAATGTATTATATTTTTCTTCAAATTTCATTTTTTTATTTTTTGTTCGTTTAAGTTTATATTGTATTATTTCCATTTCGATTTTGTGTGTATGGATATTATGAAGGTACCTAATCCTTGATATAGGGGGAGTCAATTTGAACAATATACAGGAGTATTATGTCATAGTCTATGACCGCGACATAATGTATAGCACAATTTGCCAGGACATAAACACATTTATTATAAATAACCGTTTTGAAACCTATGACGCCATGGTTTTGCCACCAAAACCAAATCAAGAATAATAAACTACGAAAGTATTACAAAAAAGTTATTAAAGGCATCTCGAGATATGTCAGGGTTTATAATATACCGAATCGTTAAGCCTTCTTAAATGGCTGAAAAGTAGATTTTCTTTTTGGTTTTCATTCTCTATTTTGTTTTATTGGATGAGATATTAGGGTTCTCTAAAGTGGCTTATATTTTCATTAAAAAAAAAAGTTCAACACGTGCAAGATAAATTACGAGTACTTATTAGGAAACAAAAATAAAGGTAGATAAATCGGTTGTGGTGGGTATGCGTAGGTGTCTTAATATTTTAAGAAGACACATTGTTAAATATTTACGTTAATGGTCTAGGGTAATAAAGATAAGTTTGTTATTAATAGAGGTAAATGGGATCTTTGAAAATAAGTTAAATTTTGTAAAGAAATATGGTCACCCACATAAGTTGGTCAAACAAACAACGAGTTCTGAATTTATTGACATTTTGGTCAAGGAGTACCCATATTTCTGTGTTAACATATGCTAATGCTAGAGGTTATATAGGCAATTATATTTTAGTGCTAAAGTTGTAAGCCACAGATTTATTTAAATCTAAAAGGAAACGAAAATGATAAATGAGAAAACACTTTTTGGGCTTGACATATATGTTTCAAACACATATGTACGTCATTTATATATTTAAACTTAACTAATTACTAGCTATAAACGTTTTATTTACAATTTATGTGATTGAAAAAAAAGTTGATTTAATTTTTTTTAGAAAAAATTACATTTTGATTAAACAGGTTTATAAACGGTGATTTTTTAAGAGCTTGGTTTTTGAAAATTCAAAAAAACACAGAAACTTGTAAAAAGTGAATGAAATTTTTATTTGGATCGATAAATCAATTTCTGCCATTTACTTTTTAAAAATAATTTTACTTGAATGTTGCCCGCGGCTACGCTTCAGGTGGTCCATTCTGAAGGTCCAATTTTGGCAAACTTTTTCACACATTTCGGCCGGAATCTCACCAATGACGAGTTCAATGTTGGCTTCCAAGGCAGCAATCGTGTTTGGCTTGTCCCCATAGACAATAGACTGAACATAGCCCCACAAAAAATAGTCTAACGGGGTCAAATCACATGATCTTGGTGGCCAATTGACTGCGCCAAAACGTGGGATCAACTGCTCACCAAATTCGCCTCTCAATTGATGCATGGTTTCGCGTGCAGTGTGGCATGTGGCACCGTCCTGTTGGAACCACATGTCGACCGAGTTCAATTCTTGCATTTTCGGCAAAAAAAATCTGTTATCATCGAACGGTACCTTTCTCCATTGACCGTAACCCTGCGGCCTTCATCGTCCTTGAAGAAGTACGGCCCAATGATGCCGCCTGCCCATAAACCGCACCAAACAGTGCATTTTTCGGGATGCCTTGGTAGCTGCTGAATTGCCTCTGGCTGCTCTTCACTCCAAATACGGCAATTCTGATTATTCACGTATCCATTTAGCCAAAAATGAGCCTCGTCGCTGAAACGGACGTAGCTTGCGAAACACAGAGCACGAATTTTGATAATAAATTTCAATAATTTGCAAACGTTGTTCAGGCGTAAGTCTATTCATGATGAAATGGCAAACAATACTGAATCGAAATGTCAAATGTTCGTGGAATTTGTCATGTGTGATCTGTCAAAAATATAAACGTCAAGAACCAAGTAGCAAAAAAATCACCCGTTATATATGTTATTGAAAACATTAAAAAACTGAAATATTTTGTTTAAAGGAGAAAAACGTTCATAATTGGTGCGATAGTTAGGAATATGAATACATTCAGAAAAATTCCTTAAGTTTCTTTGGGGAATGTTGAAGTGAACACAGGACAGAAGGGGCAGAGAGTCCATTTTCGCGTTTATTAATTTAACAATAAAGGCAAAACACAAATAAGAACGTCTGCTCTCAAGACTAGGCATGTCAATAAGTTTCAGTCTATTATGGTAAGGTGGGAGATATAAAAGATTAGCCCAGCCTTAACTTCTGAGGGCAAACCTAAGGAATCTTTTTTGTACCTGTTCTAGTCTAGCTTTATGACACTCATAGTGGGGACACCAAACTTGACAAGCATATTCAAGAATGGGATGAACAAAAGTTATAAAAATCTGTTTTTTAACAAAAGGATTGGAAAATTGTTTTGACTGCCTTTTTATCCAACCAAGAATTGAATTAGCTTTATTACTTTCTAAGTTGATGTGTGATATAAATTCAAGTTTTTGATCAAATAAAACACCAAGGACAGACAATATCGCTTACGCGTGATAAAAAAAAACACCATTTAACGAATAATTAAAAGAAGTAACAGATAACTTTCTTGTAAAACTAATAGTTTCAACAAAGCGGAGAATTTGTGGCTTTTGTTTAATTGAAAGTGAAGTTAGTTTTCAGCCTTTTTCAGGAATTTTTTCACAATTTTTATGCATTCACTTTAAAATAAAAATCTTACAGTTTAATCTTCTTTTTTTTTAATAAAAATTTTAGCTATATGCGTGTAGAGTTAAATTCTTAAAAATTCCGCCTTGAATTGCTTTTTTTTCAGATCGCTGAAATAATCGAAGAAAAAGTCTCCAAGATGGAACTTAGGTCTCTGAGATAAAGCAGAACTTGTACACAAAATATGAGAAATAGATTCCACCTCTTCTTCGTCCATGCAGCTTCTGCAAACATTGTTTGAAAAAACGCCAAGCCTCGCTGCGTGCTTGCCTATGAGGCAGTGTCCTGAAACTTTTTCTTGCACACACAACAAGGAATCGACTGTCGTCATCGACTACGAATAATACGTATAGTTCGTGGTCGAAGACGACTGTCGACTTCTCGTTGTGTGTGCTTAAAAATTGTAATAATTTTTAGTACAATATTTAACTATCAACTACACTGTTCTACCTGCCAAAATGTGCGCCTGGAAAACGCTACAGTTATTAGGAAGATGAAAAGAGAAAATTAATTTTATTGTGTTTGAGTACAAAACACTCCCTCTCCAATACCATCATCAGTTTTTCATCCACCAGTATTAAAATGGATACTGTTAGCATCATCTTCCAAGAAACTTAAGTCCTCCCAAACAGATCTTTGAGGAATTACTTACTTTTACTTTTCCTTTCGCTACACATCGTGGTGGTCCTAGACCTGGTTGATTATGCCCCTCCAGCTGGCTCGATCTCTAGCATGCCGTCTCCAGTTCTGCACACCAAGCAGTCGGAGGTCCCCTTCTACCTGGTCTCTCCATCGGAGGTAAGGTCTTCCCTTGCTTCTGGCTCCCTCAGGTACGACCGGTGGCGGCGGGCGACGAGAACCTTGCGCGATAGAGCGTCGATTTTCATCCGCCCTACATGGCCGAGCCATCTAAGTCGCTGGATACGGATTTTTTACCAGGCTCATGTCGCGGTACAGCACGTACAACTCATTATTGTGCCTTCTTCCCAATCGTTCGTAACTTGATCGTAACCAGGGCCATTAATAGCGCGTTGTACTTTTCTCTCGAATACCCCAAGCGCGATTTCATCCGAATGGGAAAGGGTCCATTATGAGAGTTTTATATAGCGTCTCCTTGGTTCTTCTCGATAGGACTTTATTCCGCAATTGCTTACTCAGCCCAAATTACTAGCGATTAGAAAGAGTGATTCTACGTTTGATTTCTGAGATGATGTTGTTGCCTGTATTCACAGCAGAGCCCAGGTAGATATTATCATTATCTATTTCGAAGTTAAACCTATCAATCGTCACGTTCTGACCAAGTCGGTGGTGGGATTGGGCTTTTGTTGATGAAGGCATATACTTCGTTTTGTCCTCATTTATAACTAGTCCCATTCCCCTTGCAGCTGACTCCATGGAAGTGAAAGCACCAGTTACTGCCCGCTTGATTCTTCCTATCATATCAATGTCGTCAGCGAACCCAAGTAATTGCGATGATTTTTTAGAGATAGTGCCTGATGTGCTGGCTTAGGGTTTGCGTACTATCTTTTCAAGCACAATCTTGAAACAGCTGAACGACTGTGCGTCATCTTGTCGTAATCCTATGGTGGTGTTAAAGGTTCCAGTGGTATATCTACCAATTTTGACGGATCAGCGGGCATTTTGCATAGTCATCCTAATGAGACGTATCAGCTTAGCAGGAATTCCAAAACTAGAAATGGCTCGGTACAAATCGTGCCTGATTACACTGTCATAGGCTGCTTTAAAATCGATGAATAGGTGATGGGTCTCGATGTTAAATTCTTGGGTTTTCTCCACTATCTGGCGCAGTGTGAAAAGTTGGTCGATCGTAGATTTCCCATGTCTAAGACCGGCTTGGTAAGGAGCTATTATTCCGTCAGCAAACGGTTTAAGGCGTTTATATAAAACAATGGACTGCTTTTTTGGGGTCAAGTTTAACAACATTTATTCCTTTATGTAATAATTATATAATAATTGCCTTCATCCTTCTTTTTTTCATAAAATAAGAACACAGTGCTTTCTAATCCGTCCTACTTTTATTAAACGAACAAAGAACCTGAATTCGAAATTTAAAAAAATAAACAGTTTATCATAAAATAAAGCAAAATATAAAAACTGTCAATTCTAGAAACAAACAACTTTTTTTTTGACAATAATCAGGAAAGGGAGTGGCCGTGGCGCGATAGTTGTGTACTCGCCTGTGTCAACCTCTTGGTCGCAGGTTCGATTCCTGCCGCTGTCCATGTCTTCTTATATTCCATTAAAAGCCAATTCTAAAAATTGTTATAAAACGAGTTGCTGGCTTACACAGTACATGCTGTTCAGGCATAACACTAACAGCTTGTGATTGAGTAAACTACTCATAAATATGACAACCAAATAAAATAAAAAGTAATGCGAATTATAAGAGACATAAATAAATAAGACACGGTAATTTTCTCCGCATTAGTTCAGCCACCATCCCTGGAAATAAGATCTGACCACCGTCTCAATACATCGCGCCAAACATCTTTCTATTCTTCTTTCTCTCCTTTCACCGGATGCCCGCGCTGTGTTAAAAAACATATAAGAGAAATATATATATATAAAAATTATAAAAAAAAAACAAAAAAAAATGGATGATATCAGGACATGGTGTTTGATATCTACTTCCAAAAATTTTTGTTTTACTTACTGAATTAAAATGTATCAAATAATAACTAAATTATTAACTGAATCGCCCTAAGCCTAAACAAATATATTGGGGATTATTTGAGATTTTGGAGATTTTGGCAAAAAAAGGGAGTATATTGGGGATTTTGTCCAAAGGCTTCTTTCCCCATGGGGATTTTGTCTTCTTGATTATTTTTTTTGTTGGGGGTTTCATCCGATGGAGATTTTGTTTTTTTGGGGTTTTGAGGTGGCTCCCAAGAAAAACAAAATCAAGAGACGAATTTGGTGAAAGTATTAAATTAAATAATTTTCCTATTTATCGATTGGCAAATAAACAAGAAAAAGCTGGAAGGAGCTGCACAAAGAAACAAAAACTCTAAAGAAACGAAGGGTTCTAATGAAAATGTAGAAAAAGATCTCACTAATTTAGTCTGATCTAATGCAATAAGTGGAATTTAGCTAAGGAACAAGGCTAAAGGGCTTACTGTTAAATTAAATCAAATAATTAAGCCAACGAGTGGCTGACTTTCACAAAGACAGTGTACACCTTCAAAAGGTGATAAAGCTAAGCTCACGATTTTAAAAAGCTATACAGTCTTTTTGTACGAAAGTACTCTTCTATAAAAAAATATTTAATGCCTTATCAATTAAATTTAATTCACTTTTTTTTTACTACAAAATTTAAAAAAAGCAAACATTTTAACTATAATCTACAATATTCACCTTCTCGCAATCCCCTCTTGATGAATCAACTTGCGTGGCTTGTAGCTACAGGTTCAGGTGATTAAAAAAACCTATAGTATTATTATTCCTTTTATGTAGGTACATATATGACACCTTCATACATATAGCGCTTATATTATATATTTACCAATTATGCTCACACTTTTAAGGTGCCAAAGGCGAGACTCATAAAAAATCACCCCTCATAGAGACTCACGATTAAGTGTGCATATAATCATTTGGGAAATTTGTTTTGGCTTTTGACAATGTTTAACAGGCCGAAGAAAGAGCACCCGCGCGACAAACGAGAGGATGCCAACGACAACGACAAATGATAGCGACAGCGACTACTGCCATCATTCTTTTAGTCAGCCGTTTCACGCCCAATTCTCACATTGTCACCATTAAGTGTGAATTTATGTGAGCGGGTGGTGGCATATTCACATTCGAGAAACAAAAAATTAAGTCACACGACTAACGAAGTGCAAGGATATTTGGCAGAAACTATAAGTAAAGTACAGTGAAGTTCTATTTTATTCTTTTGAAAATTCTCCAACTCACAACCCGGTCCACCCAGGATGATGCAGCTGTGCCTACACCACTAACACATTATGAATCTTTGACAAGGCAACACTCTAAGACTATACCTATTAAGCTCTGCACTGCATTCCGAAGAACCATAACCAGAGCCATCACATATAGCTCGCATAGGTAGTAGTACACACATCCTTCAGTTTTATTAAAATTTCATTAAATTGAAAGCAATTAATGTGCAACGTCATCGTCAGGACGATCACATGAATATAGTTGGAAGTGAAAATTATAAAACTAGGTAACGGTAAGAATCCTCTTATTATACATGTACATTTATATAGCAAAACACATCATGAGGATGTACCTTTTGAGATGATGGGCCGGGCGGTGCGGCTTTGGCAAAAAGTTAAAATTAAATTAATTTTATGATAGCAAAATTTTGCTCTTGTGGAACCGTAAATTAAAATATTTTCATAAGGGGCAACGTACACGTTCGAAGTTGATGAGTTAAGTTGTTGGCAGAATTTAATTTCAATGATTTCTTATTTTTATTCTTAATTGCGTTTTTTAGTCTTAAGTAAAACTTTATGTAAAAAGGATAAATGATATTACGACAGAGGTGCACTTATCCCTGCCCAGACCGTATGTTGAGAACTTTAAGAATTCTGTAGGATAAATTTCCCAATGTCAAAAATCTATTGAAATTGATCTGCGTAGCTATGGAAATCTTAACTTCATTATCGAAATGCAGATGGCGCTACTATCTAAATCGTACTTTTCATAGTTACGCATATTTATTAAATGGGGGTTTTGCCCCCACCAAAATTAAAATTTAATTAAATTAATTTTTTTTTACAGGCACATTCATAAATATCTCCTAGACCGAATTTGTTATATGCTATAACTTAGGTGCAATAAGCAAAGATAAGATTCATGTGATTTTTAAAGATACATAAATATATACATATTTATAAATGTATGAGGGGCTATATCGTAAGAAGCATTCAGTGTTGTACGCAAACTTTCGTAAAAATTAAATATAATACGGTAGAAATAAATGGATAATACACATAATAAAATGTTTTTATATTGCTTAGTTGTAATAGTTTGAGAGAACAAAGGTGACACTTCAAATCCTGGATAAATAAGAATAAATAAAAAACAAATTTGAAAAATCGTTGGAGCGGTTTTTTAAACAATTAATTTTTATAAAATTTTAAAAACAAAAATTGAAACACCATGTTGAAGCTATTATTATTATACATATAAAATTCAAATTTAAAACAAAATTCAAAGACTGGGTAAGAATTTTTTTTATTAATTTTTTAAAAATTTGAGTAGCTATGCAGTTTTATTAAGACTTTTAGGAAGCATTTGCGAAAAAAAAAATTTTTGAATGGGTTTATGCAAAAGAAAGTGGTTCTATTAGGACTATCGTTAATAGGTACGCAAAAAATATTTGTATCCCTAAAAGTGGTGTGTACTAATTAAAGAACAGATATCTACAATTTTTTATAAAAACTCTTGGAGCCGGTTTTAAGAAATACATTTTTTTCTTAACGGTTTTTCAACACTTGTATGGGAGGACCGCTATTTTCCATTTTAAGAAAATAGTTTTTTGTATTATTCAAGACAATGTCAAAAAACTACCAAATACGAAGTTTCGAAAAATATCTATTAAGTCGTTTTTGAAATTTTGAGTTTTCAAACAAAAAAAAAGATTTAATTCCAAAAAAAAAGTTTTTTGTATAGGAGATTTTGCATAGGGTGGCAATGGCGTAGTTGATAAAGTGCTTGATTGCTAACTTAGAAGAGTGGGTTCGATCCCCACGCTAGGCGCATATTTTTCTATACCTCCAATTTTAATTGGACGCCGCCCATGGTTTCAAATGAGACAGTAAATACCTGGTTCTCAAATCCACTGTGCCAAACTAGTACCGTGCAATTCAGGTTGCATTTCAAAGACCTTAGGTTTTACAGGCACATAGTTAAATTTTAAAAAAATCAAATTAACCGTTTCCCAGAAAATCGAAAACCAAAAAATGGTTCTACCAGAGGCACCAGAATTAACAATTCAAAAAAAAAAAAATTATCAGAAGGTACCCTTTCCCTTCATTAATGAACTATTGTTTTTTTATAAAATTTTTTATAAAAATCGTTGGAGACGTTTTTGGTAAAAATAAGATTTTTTTTTGCCAAAAAAATGTATGGGAGCTACTGTAATCTTAAAAAAAAAAATGAAGAAACGTGTAGGCGTATTACCGAAAAACCAATATGTACCAAGTTCGAAGTAAATCTATCTAACCGTTTAGGCTGCAGACTCGAGGACTGACAGACAATCGGAATTGGGGGACCCACTTTTTTGGTGCTCTCTATGATCGTAATGTCAAGTTTGATTGTTGGATTTTTTTTTACGAATGCATAACTTCCTTATAGTACAGTAAAAGCTCGGTAATTCGGAATGGCTGCGGGGAAAGGTTATTTCGAATAAACGAATTTCCGAATTAATGAGAGTTTTTTTTTGTATGTACTAAAACGCGTTCTTATTGATAAACAAATGCAAGAATTTAAAACGAAAAACAATTTTATTAACACAAAAGTTTCTAACCAATATATAAATTATAATACAAATCATTCTTGTAACTAAAAACGTAAGAAAAATTGTACTGGTTGCTCCACAGTCAACGCCGTAGACATAAGCCATGGGTTCCTGGGGTCATTCTGAGTCGAAAAACTAATTTTAGTAATATTCTCCTTTTTGGAATTATAACTGTTCTTATTATCTTGGCCCTATTTACCTTAAACTGCCCTTATCTTTGCTAACCGTCTGATTCGTTATATTTTCTTTATAATCAAGAACTTATAACTGTTATAATTTGTACTACAATTTGTTCGTGTGCAAATAACGGTTTTCGTGCAAATTTCAATCAAACCCAAATTTAATTGTATTTTAAGTTGTTTTCTCATTAATTTTATTTATTTCTCATATTTTTATTATTTCATCATATTTATTCAAAAAACAAACACCCTATAAATAAGTAATTTTTTTGCTTGTTACGAAAGCCCAGTTTATTTTCCTAAAACATTATTTATTAATTTTTATTTATGCAGAAATATGTATCCACTTTATGCTTAAGGATTACATCTAAATGTAGATTACCGAGATTCCCCCAATACAATTTTTTATTGCTTTTTCCCCGACTTCTAAATGTGAATTGCCGGGATTCCCCCAATGCATATATATTTGAAATCTTTCTGCTTCCCATACGTGTTCAATCAATGCATTACTTAATTTTTGCTAATTTAATTTTAGCATAACACATTTATTCGGAAAACAAATCTCTTTTATTATGAAATTTTTTTCTGAATAAAAGAGTTTTCCCAATTAAAGAATTCCGAATTGAAAGGCTTTTACTGTATCTATAATCGCAAGTAAAAATGTTAGGTACCCAACATTCGTGCCGGAAATGGTTACGAGTATTTGGTGGTTCTCCACGAGCTGCTGCGTCAAGCCAATTAAAGTATTGAAACAAGAAAAAATAATAGAATTCTAAGACTATTAATTTAAATTAATTAAAATGCTAGAATTTCGGAAATTTTATAATCTTACTCGTGTGTACTTATCAAGGGAACGAAATTTGGTCTTAAAATACATATTTTTTTCATAAATAAGGACATCAAACCAAAAATGCACAGAAATTAATATCTTTATCTTTTTCAACATTTTAGACATTTTATTTTTGGTACAGACCTACAAATGTGTGAAAAAAAAAATACTTCAATTCTCTAGAACGACTCGACTGATTAGGATAGTTCTTTCTTTTTTTTTTTTGTTTTGTATGTCTGAATACAAAGGTGGTTTATGAGAATGAATTTCGGAAAAAATTTATAATGAAAGATGGAAAATCGATGTTTTATATGGGATTTTTTAATGAAAAAGTAATGATTTTAGAGGGAAAGTAAATTGGAGATAATATTTAAATACCGCGTATAATTAAATCACGATGTTTCCAACTGAGTTCAAACAACAGCCTTCAATTTTGCGGGATTAATACCGAGAATTTCTGTATTTCTTGCATTGCCATTGGACAACTTTATGTCAGATGTTTGCATATCGGCAAGAAATCATGTGAATTTTCGTCTGACTCTTCCAGTCCTTCCACAATCAAGTGTAGCTGATGAATTTGGGGCGTGTTTAAAAATTACAGAATTTGTGGCTGAATGTGAAGACCATACGATTAACAACTAACATTGAGTGTTCTTGCAACACGACTGGACTGCAGGCATATTGCAATGGCAATATCGCATTTGATATTTCTACTGGATTTATCAAATTGCTCACCGGATTACTAAAACATTTATGAAACAACTTTCGGCGGGTTCATCTAGTCGAAATATATAAATTAGAAGAGTATGACCAAAGTTTTTTTTAAAACTTTTATCTTGGAACGATTTATATTTTCCTCAAATCTAAAAACCCCTATTTTGACTACGGAAAAATTGGCAACATAACTAAATTCAGTGTTCATTTTTGTAAGAGATTTATGGCAAAGTTTTGTCAAGTAGCTTAAAAATCTTACGAGTAATTTGCTCAAAATTCGCTAGAGAGCATTTCCTGAAAGAGAAATTAATAAAATAAACTCGCCTAGAAAGTGTAACATTCATATATTAAAGTTTTTCTGTGATTTATTGAAAACTGTTAAATCGATTTTGATTAAACTTTCGAAATACACATGCCGCAGGCAAATAATTGTCATTTTCGGATTAAAGTTAATCAGACAAACGGAATCATGAAGCTACAATTAAGCGGTCGATTTAAATGGTCATCGAGTGGACTGCCGGATGTTACAATAAAAAATACGCTGTCAGCGGCTGTGAGGGCATGTCCCAAAATGTGTGCCAACGTGATTTTAATTCTTCGGCTTAAATGCGTTAACACTTAGAACTTTGACTATAAAATGACTTGAACATTCAAGGCATGCTATATTAATTTTGGGATTTGCTCATTATGTGATGATGAATATTCTTAAAAACAGTGTCAACGATTCCGAATTGTTTTGACAGAGTCTATTTACCGCTCATCGAAAATTGTGAATGCGTTGACGTAAAAAATAATGTTCTCATCAGCGCATTAACAACGTTGTTTTTCGTCAACACTATCTCGGAAATGCGTAACACAATTAGGAGAACTCATTTCGTCAATATTACGTCAGTGAGTTAAGGAGCTGACTCTTTACGTGTGTAAATGTCTCCAAGATTTAAAGTTAAATCAACCTAATTATCTTGAAAAACCAATACCTGCTCCCTTAGACCCATCAAATGCGAAACTGATAGCGCTTCAATGGTTAGTTTTTCCTCCATTAATTGTGTCAGGATTGTAACATTTTGGTTTAAATTATTTTACAAATTTTTTATCACTCCTGGGCAATATATAGCTATGAGGAGTTTTTAATTTATGGTTGCTATGGTATTCGACATGATGATGGTAAGTAAGTATAAGGTGAAAGAGGGTCTTGTGTGAGTGGGTTTTTTAGAAAATTTAATTGAATGCTACTTGCAGAAATATTCAAAATAGTTGGTGCAGTCTACAGTGGAGTGTATACGCATTCAGGTGAGAATCCGGTTATGTTGTCAAAGTAATTATTTTTTGCTAATTGGAAGTTAATGTGAGTTAATTTTTTTTGTACTAGAAGGTGTATATTGTAATATTAGGTCTTTCATGGGTAGGTTAGGTATAGGACTTTGTGGAACAGGTGAAGTTATGTGCTAAAAATGTCAAGTGATATTATGATGGAAGTTTGAATTCTATACATATGGGTAATTAGGAATATTTATTTTACAAGGTTTTATAATAACGCTCTTCATGGTACGCCGTTAATTTACATAAGTGTTTATATACATTCCATAGATTTACACTTGAACATCCATTTAATCATTTATTTCAATGCTATGTGATTAAATTATGTGCTCGTTGAACGTCAAATATTGAATGTCATAGTCATATTTCACCTTACAGATAGGCGCGTTCGGGCACTAGTTGCACTCGGTGACAATTCATCCACAAATGAACCAAGGCCATCGCTCAAATATGGGCTAAATAAGGCAAATGAGTCCACCTTTTTAAGCACTTGATAGTTGTTTTCGCATTCAGACAGAAAATGTGAGGCAACTTGAATTCTGTTAAAATTGCACTGGTACCATGTCAATATAACTATATAATGCTTTGAATCACTCTTAGAGGTAACATTGAACAAAGTTTCAAATATAGGTAGATATTATTTATTTATATAAAACGATAAAATACAAGCAAATATTCGCAGTTTGTTTGTACACAACACAATGTCAATTTACAATTTCTTAGCTCGGATAGACGTCAAGAATGGTACCAGCACACCTTATTGCCTAAAAAAAAATGTCAATCTTATAGAGAATAAACTATCCAATATATTATAATGATCAGTGGACCAGCTACCGAGTCAACATCAACAACATAACACAGATGAATGCAACGTTAACATGGCAGGTAGTTTATTTACATTCGTCATGATTACAATTCACAATATGTTAGAGTATAAAGTAAAACAAGGTGAAGAAGTAAGAAAGGCGAATGAATTGCGAAACTTTAGACACGATGTAATTTTTTTTTAATTACCGAAAATGAGTACAGCAGCTATTGGTCAATCCAAGTTGTTTTTTTTTGTTTATGGATTCCTGTATATTTAAAGTGGATCTTTTTTTGTACTAAAAATTTGATGCTGCAATTAGATACCAGCCTGCTCCTTCTGAATGAGATCTAGGTCCAACATAATATTTCCTTAGAAACCATTGGCTCATCAGATTCCCACAATTTTGTCTTCGGCAGCTTATCGATCGTCGATCGTGCCATAATTTTTGATATTTGGTCTTGCTCTCATTGGCACTTCCTTTGTGAACTCTTGTCCTTAATAATAAGTTTGATAAGATGTTTTTTTTTTTTTGTAAAAGCAACTTAAAACATGTCCCTAAAGCAACTACAAAATATAAAACAGGAATTTACGACTGCAATTAGATTTAGCATAATGCTGCAATAAGAAAAGTTTATTTTCATATAAAAGTCAAAACATACATCTCAGCCTGCCAGCTTACAATATGTATATCCTTATTGCTCATATGCCACCAAAGTATGTATAAATATTTTATTATAAAGAATCCTCGAAAATAATTGAATAGGTACAATACAACTCAGAGTTTGTAATTTTATATTCGTTTTTAATGCTCTCCCATAAACCAACTAATTAAAATACTACGCACGGATGAAATAAAAGTACGACGTCAAACACACACCACACATACACGTGAATCCTAGAATTAAGACCAAATTAGCTGAATTACCTTCCGTCTTATAGGTATGTACATAATGCTTGTTTATAAAATTCCATTTAACATCTTATTCTTTCCATAAAAACTTCCAATAAAATAAATTCCAAAAAGCTTGAATTTTAAGAAAAAAAAAAACATTTTTTTAATTCAAGGATTTTTGTTTATTAATTCATTATTTTGTTTTAATTCAACAATTCAGCATTATTTACTTTCGACTTTCAGACACCTTATTATTATTTTTTTTTTTAATTATCAGACGATTTTGCCTGTGCAGTGTGTGTGTCGGTGCAATTTATAGAAGTCCTGTTTTGCGTGTAGATAATGCAAAGGCACATAAAACAACCAGAATTAATTTTCGGAATTTAAGTCCTTTCAATTTTTAATTGCGTTTCACTGAAAATCACAATGAACATATTGTGCTGTGTATTGGTTCTTTCATAGAAAGATGGCGTTGAGGTTGTTTACATTTTTTTTTTGTTCGAAAAAAAAAATGATACGCAACACTTTGCCAAAGTATATCCTTTTTCTCTTAATTGGTGAAAGTTTTTTTTTTTAGATTCATTGATTTCGCCCTTTTGAATATAAATACCAACTTATTTAAAAATAACGGAAAAAGCCACAGTGTTATTAATTATCAAGTCGACAAGGCGAAGCGGCATGGCGCGGCGGTCGGTGTTTGGATTCATTCGGGGAAAACAAAATATGAAAAAGAGGAATTATAACTTTGCAAATTAATCACTGAGCAAGGCAAGAACTCGTCAGCGTTCATTCACTGATTGGATGGGGAATTTGTTCGCTTTGGAATCTGGGATTTTGCATTAAAAAAGATAGATGGTAATTCAAAAA
This sequence comes from Philhelius pedissequus, assembly GCA_910595825.1. NCBI lineage: Eukaryota > Metazoa > Arthropoda > Insecta > Diptera > Syrphidae > Philhelius > Philhelius pedissequus. The sequence continues at coordinate 55,617,931 of OU343160.1, forward strand.
AATATGTGATATATCTGCATACATTTTTGGTTTTTGTTAAAAGTTGATTTGTAAAAAAATAAATTAATAATACCGAAAAATACTTTTGAATGGTAAATTTGGAATTTGTATTGTCATGCTTTGGAATCCAATAACTAAATTATTGAAAACTCTATGACCAATTAAATTTAAAATAGTTTTGTGAATAATTAATGAATAATTTGCATTAAATAAGAATATATTATGATTTTATTGCAAATAATGCATAAAACGAGTCAATGAACTTATAGATGTGATATAAATGGAATTTTTGGACATTAACATAAATTATTATTAATTAATAATAAATTTATTAAAAAAATATTTTAATAATTTTTTCTAGGACCTTTGTTTCGCAATTCCAAAGGAATACTGTTCGCCTAATTTGAAGTCAATCTATCTGTTGCACAGTAAGGGCGTTGTATGTTAAGGGCCTAACAATATTTGTACATAATTCTACCTGAGGAATATTTTTAATAATATCACACATTTTCATCGATCACGATAGCATTACTTAGCTAATCATAGCGTCACTATGGTTACAATCTTAAAGTCAAAATAAAAATAAGAAAACTTGCTGTTTTCTATAATGTTCCCTTTAAATTTGGGCCCGGTCCGGGTAAATACGAGTAATTCAACTCACATTCGTTGAGTGCGTCTAAAGAAAGATACCCTCTATTTCTAAGCAGTGTCGGATCCACTCCATGGGCAAGGGGGGGGGGGGTGTTTCGAGTCCGGACCTTTTTTAATTTCGACAATTAGGCAAAAAAAACACACTATTGGGTCGAGGAAAAGCATTAACTGAGGCAAAAAAAAAAGGACAAATCAAAGTTAATAAGGACTCTGGCTTATCTTTTGCCAAAATAGCTTAAAAAATCAACAGGAGCCGAACCGTTATATCCAGATTTTTAAGTAATGAGTGGTTGACTTAACATAATATGGAAAGTACAACAATATTCGAGTATACCCGAACTAACCCATGCCATCGAATTAGCTTGCAAGTCGATTTCGCTAAATTATTTGGCCAATTTGTATTTATCTCTTCCAAAGCAGATGTGTGAAATTCTGGAGCAGAAAGGTGGCTCAACACACTACTAACAAAACTGTTTCTGAATCAAAAATTACTTTATTACCTTAAATTTAAGTAGGTAATGTTTGAAATAAAAGGAATCAAAATTCTCTAAAATGTTTTTTTGTCATTAAATTGTCCTATTCTAGTGGCGCAAGATTGGACCACGTATAATGATGGTTTTTAGTAAATAATTTGTTGTTAGTACTTAAAGCAATGGTATTACACTTTTCTTCTGGTAAAAAAGAACAATTAAATGAACTTTGATTTAAAAAAATAAGCCTTTAGCATGCTTGGCTTAGGAGCAATAAATTACAGAAAACAGCCCTAAAGGTGTCCTAATAAAGTGGTTATAATTGCTCTTATGTTCGATCAAATCGTATGCAAAAGATTCTTAAAGAAACTGCTAAATATATTTTTAAAGTTTTTTTTTTATTTTGTATATGTAGGTATACAAAATTTCTTGATTTTTTTCTAAAAAAAAAAGTATAATAATGTTAACTTTAAACCAAAATTTCAAAAAAAAAATCATCCACGGTTTTCGAAATATTGAATTTAAAAAAAAAAAAAAAAACTTTTCGAACATGTTTATATCTGTAGAGCCGCTTATAAGAAAGTCGAAAATTAAAAAATACTTGTATGACAGGTACCGTATATAACAAAATATGTAAACAAAAAATTTGACCAGAATGTAGACTCTACTAAAACGAGTGCACACGAAAATTTTTATGAAAATCGTTTGAGCCGTTTGCGAGATAATTAAGATGGTAGACAAAATTCTAAGGCAAGTACTGTTATTTTCGGGGCTAAAACAACGATTCAAAAATCTATTTTGGACAATCACCTAAAACGTTTAAGTACCAAGCTTAAAGAAAATCGCTTCAGGTGCTTAGGCTGCATCTACAGGCACACAAGCAGATAGATAGATAGACAGACAGATAAACTGATATACAGGCGAGACTTTTTTAGTCTGTTCTCGGTCTCGTCAAAATCGAAAAATTTCAGTCTCGTCTCACCTCGGTTTTGGGGTCAGAGCTACAAAAATTTCAAAGCATACGAATTCTTGAAAGTGTTTATACGAAACGCTGTCATTTCAAAACTACTTACTTGATTTTGATAATTAAAACTGGGGTCCCAGCACGTAATTTGATACAATTGCGAGATTTGTCGATACAATCGATAAATAGAAACAGATATTTTGGTTCAATTGAGTGTTCTCTAACGATACCATCGATATCAATCGCTTGAACCAAAGCAATTCTCGATTGTATCGACAAAACTCGATTGTATCAAGTTTCGTTCTGGGCCCATGTTCTGAGTTTCAATCTAAGTACTCTAGGGGAAATAAAAAGATATGTGGAGCGTCTGTAATTGAACAAAGGTACATAGGTACTAGATAGTATAAGTCAAGTTATGGATTCGTGCAAAAAAAAAAATTGTAACGATCAAAAATGTCATTACGATCATAGAGAACACCAAAAAAGTTGGTCCCCCAATTCCGACTGTCTGTCTGTTCTAGAATCTGCAGCCTAAACAGTTGGATGAATTTGCTTCGAACTTGGTACATATTGTTTTTTCGGTAATATGCCCACACGTTTTTTTTTATATTTGTTTAAGACGACAAATAACAGTAGCTCCCACACATTTTTTTTCGCCTAAAACAAAAAAACTTTTTTTTTCTCAAAAACCGCTTAACAGATTTTCAAAATGTTTGTCTCATAAATTCACATGTATCCAAATAATAAAATGGCGTACTTATTTTAGCTCAAATTAGTTTAAGTATTTATTTCAGAATTTTGAATTATTTTTTCAATTCAATTCAATTCTTTCTTTTTTTTTCAAATCATAAAATACAATTTTATATACATAAGAAATAATTACAAAGCATGGTAAATATGCCATTGCTTGATTGATTACGCCGATTTAATCTTTTGTTTTTAGGTTTATATTATTAAATATTTAAGATTGTCATACCAATTTTTTTTAGAAAAAAATTAAAGATATATTTTGTATATCTACCATTTTTCCTATTTTGTTAAAAATCTAAAATAATAAAATAATATTATAGAGGTTCTCTACGACAAGATTTACACTTCTTGAAAAGAAAATAGAACGCGAGATCTTCAACAAACTTGACATTACGTGATAGAGAAGACTAAAAAAGTGGGGCCCGCAATTCCGTCTGTCTGTTTGTCTGTCTGCCTGTACAACGCTCTACAGCGTTTTTTCTTCAAACTTGGGACTTAAGCGTTTTAGGTGATTGTCTAAAATAGATATTTGAATAGTTTTTTTAGGTCGAAAACTAACGGTACCTGCCATACAATTTTTTCTACCATCTCAATTATATCGAAAACGCCTTTAATAATTTTGACAAAAAAAAGTGTGTGTACTAGCTTAGCTATAATCTACATTTTGGTCAAACATTTTTTTTAAATATTTTGTTATTAACGGTACCTGCCATTTTTGTTGATTTTGAACATTCTCATAAGCGGCTAGACAGATTTCGATCAAAATTTTTATATAGGAGTTCCTTCAAACTATAAATAATACTGCATACAAAAATTTTCAAAAATATTTTTTTTTTGATTTTTGAAAAAAAAAAATCCAGTACAGCCTTGCTAGTCCGGACAGTCGCTAGCCCGGACACTCCAGTAGTCCGGATATCTCTATGATTCGGACACTTTTAAAATTTTACCTCTGCAGTCCGGTCAGTGCTAGCGAATTGAAATGCGTATGTAACTACAATGTGCATATATAATTTGACTCTGTTCTTTGGAAACACGTTTGTTCATACGATTACGGTAAATCCCCTTTTAGTTTTTTCGCTTGTAGTTGGCGCTTGAATCTAGACATTTGAACCGTTGCAATTTTACTCATTGGAAGTTTATGTTTGTGGTCGTTGATTTTTCATGCTCTGTTACATTTTATTGTGAGCTTTCTTTAAGATATTATTTATTCTGGCTTCCGCAAAGAAAAGGAAGCATTTTACTTTGACACTTTCTGAGAAATGTAAAATATTAGACCATATTGAAACTGGCAAATCAGTTAGGTAAGTAGCAGATATTTTCAAAGTCTCGCAGTCACCTGTTTTTGATATAAGAATGAACAACTCGCACTGTGCTTGTTCATTTTTAAGGGTAGTCAAAACCCCTTTAGTGCGAGCGTCACTATAAAAAAAAAAGATGAAAATTCGGAAATTTGTATCTAACACATTCCAAGGATCAGGTAAGCTGAAAATTTAAGGTCTAAGGATATGTACTACATTTAACAATTGCTTTAAGGCCAGCGAAAAATTATCAGACAAGGTGAACACCCAGCGGTATAACAAACATTGATGACATGGTTCATCGAACAAAGAAATCATCATGTGCCAATTTCAACAGACGTTTGAATACCAAACCCAAATTCTTTTACAAAGAGATGACAGATAAGGAAGATTTTGTAGCAGGTTCTGGTTGTTTGGATAAAATTAAATTGCGCCATGGGATTCGATGTCTTAAATTCTGTGACAAAAAAGTATCTAGGGACTTTGGTGCTGTTAAAACTTTTCAAGAAAATTTTTTAAGGGTGATTCAAGAAATGAACATAAGTGAAGAAAAGGTTTATAATGCTAATGAGTCAGCTGCCTTTTGGAGGGTTCTTCTGGGACGACATGGGTTCATGCGAATGAAAAATCTGCTCCTGGCCGAAAAATATCCAAAGATAGTGTTACTTTTATGCCATATTCTAACGCTGCAGGAACTCATAAGTTACCCCTCTTAGTTATCGGAAAATCCGTTAATCCCAGTGCCTTTAAGAACGTTAATCTTCCAGTAGCATTTAAAGCTGGATGTCTACAACTTTTTTTCTTGATTGGTTTAAGAAAAATTTTATTCCAAGTGTGAAAAAGTTTTTGGCAGAGATTAACATGCCGTTGAAAGCACTTTTGGTTTTAGATAATGCCCCATTTCATCCTGAAGACGACGAAATAAACTTTTATCCCAACTTCAGAGTCTTATTCTTACCGCCTAATTGTACATCAGTGTTGCAGCCGATGGATCAAAATTTAATCCAGAATATAAAGGAAGCACATAGATAGCAGCTGTTAACCCACATTCTACTGGAAGATGATAAAAACATTGCAGCAGTCTTAAAAAAATTCAATTTGCTAGATGCTGTTTCTTTTTCAGATTATGTAATTCTATTTTTAATAAAAAAAATTTGAAAAGTTTTCAGTTATCCATTCTATTTAATTTGTTCTCTATACTCCGGACATTTCGCTATTCCGGACACGGTCGAAACCTCCACGATGTAAAATTGAAAAGAATGAATTTATGAACGTGCTAAAGTTACTTAAACAAAATTTTATCCTTGGCGGTGACTTTAATGCGAAGCACAGCTTTTGAGGATCTAGAGGTATTTCTCGAAAGGGTCGAATGCTCTACGAAGCGGGAATGGAAAATAATTGCGATTTTCATTCCACTGGCAACCCGACTTACTGGCCGACTGATCCATAGAAAATACCTGACCTTATTGATTTTTTTGTGGACATAGGAATACCCTCAAATAAAATTAGCATAACAAAATGAAAAACCACACACACTAACCAATGGAAAAACCAAGTGATAAGGTTTTAAGAAAGATATAGAGAATAACATTGAATTAAGGGTATCACTACAAACGCCTCTCGATCTTGAAGACGCAGTAGATGACTTCGTCAATATCGTACAACAAGCCGCATGGAACAACACCCCGTACCAAAGAGAAATGCCGCGCTTTTAAAACCTTAAATACCCGCAGGAAATAAAAGGTTTAATAAAAGAGAAATGAAAAGCACGTAAGAAATGGCAACAAACTCGAGCTCCTCAATACAAGGTAAATTTAAATCGCGCGTCTAATTTACTAAAAAAGACTATAGAAGAATTCAAACATTCTGAAGTTGGAAATTATCTTAAAAGCTTGACAGCTGGAAAAGAATCCAATAACTCACTCTGGAAAGCTGCTAAAGTAACGAAGAAACAAAAGCTCCCAGCGCCTCCGATTATGAATGATCAAAACGAATGGGCAAAAAGCGACGAAGAGAAAGCAAAAGTTTTCGCGGATTACCTGGAGGACACATTTAAGCCTTTTGATGGGCAAGGACTCAACGAAAATTTAAATATACGTTCTAACTCAAGCGAAAACTACATCACAAGAAATGTTACCCTTGCCGAATTAAGTAGAGAAATAAGAAAGTTTAAGTATAAGAAAGCTCCGGGATATGATTTAATTACGGCCGAAGTTCTCAAAATGCTTCCCCGCAAAGGGTTAATTAATCTTCTTTACATAATAAATGCCGCCATAAGGCTAAAGTACGTTCCGAACCAATGGAAGGTTGCGGAAGTTATTATGTTTCTCAAACCAGGAAAACCATCATATTGCTTCTGCCCGTAATATCTAAAGTCTTTGAAAGAACATTACTTCTGCGCCTGCAGCCAATAATAGAAGAAAAACGCCTAATACCTGAACATCGGTCTGGATTAAGAAGCAAGCATTTGACAATTGACCAAGTGCATAGGATCACTGACGTCATTGAGAAATCTCTTGAAGAAAATAAAACTTGTTTGGCGGTCTTCCTAAACCTGTCGCAAGCTTTTGATAAGGTGTGGCACGAAGGCCTACATTTTAAATTAAGAAAAATTCTGCCTGAAGCACTTTATACGCTTCTAAAAGCATATCTAGAGAATAGACTTTTTAGAGTAAGACATAGAAACGCTTACTCGGATCTCAAAGATATAGTGGCTGGGGTACCACATGAAAGTGTCTTAGGTCCAGTATTGTACCTTTTATTTACACGTGATATACCTCAAACAGAAAACACTATCGTAGCCACGTTTGCTGACGACACTGCAATACTAACAGTGGGCCAAACGATAAATGATGCTACGACAAAATTATAAAAAGCTCTGAATAATGTCAATGATTGGACTAAAACATGGCGGATATCGCTCAACGAAGTAAAATCAGTCCATGTAGATTTTACGTATTAGAAAATTAATAGATTACCGGTATTTGATAACACGGTTCAAGTTCCGTTTGCTAACGTAGCAAAATATCTCGGAATGACTCTAGACGCGAAATTAAAATGGAAACTGCATGTTAAAAAGAAATGCGAAGAGTTAAATAATAAACTTAAATAATAAATTAAATAAGTTAAATAATAAACCACAGGTGCTTAAGCCTGTCTGGACTTACGGTATACAACTCTAGTGTTGTACTCGAGATTCTAACCTAAATACGTTACAGATATTTGAAAATAAATTGCTAAGATCGTTTTTAAACGCACCTTGGTATATTAGAAACGAAGATCTCCACAGAGATCTCGCGCGATTCCCACGGTTCTCGATGAAATAAAAAATTTTGCCCCAAATCATAGAAAACGGCTATTACTACACTTTAATCGAAATTATCGATGAGACGAATTTAGTACGCCACCTGCGAAGGACTAAGCCTTGCTGAACTAAACCAGAATCCGCTCCAAAATCGCGGTATAAGCAGGAACTATCACCGGAGAGTTACCTGCAACACGTTAATTAAATTCGTTAAAAATAAATTGCAAGATAAGTTTCAACTTAGTTTGAATCGGGTGGAGTAGGTGTTTTTAGTGCAGCAAGAATCTCACACTCCTAAAAGCACGAGTTTTTCGGTTCTCATAGAGCCTTTTGAAGGTGTTACACCTACGCACGAACAAGAAAAAAATATGGACTAGCGAGGCTTTAGTGTATACATATATTTTTTTTTTAAATACAATATTACGAGAACGGGTAGATGATTTTTTTTTGAAATTTTATTTTCTAAATTTATAATATAAAATATTTAAAATTGTCATACCACGTTTTTATATATAGAAAAAAAAATGTATACCTATATATACAAAATTAAGTAAAAAACGACTTTAAAAATATATTTAGATTCTTAATAGAAACCTTAAGCATACGATTTGATTGAACATAAGACCAAGTTCGTTGCGATCCAGTCGTGCATTTTATTGTTTTTGTTTTGCATGTTCCAAGTAATCTGGACAAGCGCTGGTTGTAATCAGTTCACTAACAAATTGAACGACTAGCAAGTTAGGCATTAAAAAGTTTCGCGGGCTCCTGTTCTAGAGGTACTAAATTGGCAGGCACAATTCATACCCAGAATGAGTAATAGTCTAAAAAGCATTATATCTGGATTAGATTATTATATCTAAGTTCTGTTATCGAGACATTATGGAGTATTCTCAATCCTACAAAACCAAAAGTTCTCAAAACTCCTACCATATCCTCCAGAACTGTATATATTTCCACAAAACAAAACACAAATATAACACAAATTAAAAATGTATGTCATGGAACAATATTTTGCTAATAAAAGAAATCTTTATTCTTAATGGTTCCATTGAGCCGCATCTAGCTACCACTCAACAGTTTTCTTTGTTTTCTTGTTATAAAAGCAAGCAATTCCTCACTAGACGAAGGTCATTTTTCTCTTTGTTCCAACCCATATTTTATGCAACATAGCTTATTTAGTTTAAACAAACAAAAAAAAAAAACACAATACTCTATTGCTAGCTATTAAAATGATTGAAAACAGTTTTGTAAATTAAATCCTCCAGTCAAAGAAAACACAAAAATTTAATTGCACTTAAAGAAACAATATTGTCAAACAATTAGCTAGCCCGCCCAAACGCAAAGGATTTTTCAAAAATGAGAGGCAAAGCGCATAGTTATGTGCACGTGAAATTCCACATTAAAACGATTCTTTTGCTTTCATTTAGAAAATAAACCACAATGCCAACATCATCAACCATGCCTTGAGCAGTTTTCAAGATATTTGTCGCGCATACGTACCTACGAGTATACTATATACATGTACAACGAGTACATTCGGTATTTGTGGGAAATCTGGAAAATAGAAGAAAGACACATTAGCTCATTCGACAACAACAAAATCTCGGAAAATTCTAGGAAAAACCTGATGAGGAAAACTTTATGAGGATTTTTGTGGTTTTAAGCTTTTTCAGTAGGGAAATTCTTTCGCCCTTTTGTGGCATCTCTGACTGCATTGTTTTGGTTAGATATCATTTTGTGAAAAGGAACGGGTGATACTGGTAGGGTTTGTACCTTCATAAGATATTGCTTAATAATTTAAATCGCAGATGGAAAATAATCTCGATGTCACTTAATTAAGGAAGCGTGTTTTTGACACAAAGTTGACATATTTTTATCCCTATGTCTATATTCTATAACGAACGGGGGTTAGAGAAATAGGCAAAAAACAGCTTAAGCTAAAGTTAACGACTTGTCATGTTTTAAGGATATTAAACCGGAAAACGTAAAACTTATACACAAACTTGTTGTGTTGCGTGAGGGTGGTTTTTTTTTTTGGATAATTGATATTTTTTTCGACAAAAACACCTCACATTTTATTATTATTGACTTAAGGCTTTGCTGGTCGGTAGGTTTATTGGCATTAAGGTGGGTCATTAATTACAAATCTGAAGAATATCAAATACCAAAAACAAAAGGAGGTACGATTTATTGAATGAAACTTCTTCCCCAACAAGTTGAAGTATAATTATTATTTTTGTGAAAATGATGAAATGAATTTTGATAAAAATAATTACCTATTCCTTAACTAATTTTTTTATGACAATCCATAAAAGAGAGATTTATGATCAAAGTACAAGGTTAAGTCGCCAGACAACCTAAAAGAGAAAAGAATCATTTGGGAATATTGTAGCCAGTGTTATGAGTTATGGCCAATAATTTGAAGTAGGAAATTTCGAGGTTTATTAAATTGAGTATTAAAGAAAAAATATTACTCATTATTTGGGTTTCAAGGTACATAAATTGTAGAGCTAAAACAAAAGGGAGATTAATTTTAAAGAAAACCGTACCATAATTAATTGGCGTTCGGATTGTTTAAGGTTAAGTTTTTTTTAAAGTTGTATAAGTCTAAAAAGGTTTATAAGTATACCTTAGGGTATTCAAAAACCACAGACTTCTGAATGTTTATGTGTATGCTAGTATAAGACTTAATTTGATTTATGTTTATTGGATTTGTTTTTAATATTTATAAAAGTTGGTAAGCTATTATATAGTATAGTATAGTACTCCCCGTTTGATTGCCTTGACTATTTGTCGGAATTTTCGCTCAAATATCGAGGTGGTTCAGTTAGCGAAATTTCCTACTAGTTTCATTATCTGTGACCAGATTATGCGAAAGCAGTTTAGGTACATGAGCCAGTCAGTAAAAATATACAATATCAGTCTTATTTAATAGAATGCTCTAAACAGATGAATAGTTATACAGTGAATAAGGGCTCATGCCTCCCTTCCATAAATTCCTATTTATAAAACATTTTCCCATAAATTATAGTTATGCAGGGTTTTATGTCCAAAAAATACCAGAAACGGGTAATCTATTCCATTTGGCTGTCATGATCAAATCAGCTGTTTGTCAGAAAACGCAACTAGAACTTTTGTTGGTGTTATGATTGCAATTTAATGAAAACAAAATAAATAATAATACAAAATAATAATAAATATTGGAACATAGTTTTTCATCCCTAAGATCCTGTTTAGATTGGTAGTACCGCCACTAAATCATATGTCGAGTATTATGTATATGAGTAAGGCGACGGTGGTTTCAGCTCTCTCACGGTCAGGTTGTGAGTAGCAAAACGCACTTTTTGGGGTTTTTGTATTTATTCTAGAAGTTGTGAATTTGTTTTTTTAAGCACAACAATTTTAGGTTTAGCTTTAATTTATGCAGGTTCGCTACCGACTTTCGCCGTGGACGCCGACACACAACCAAAAAAGGTCCAAGTGAACAATTTCCAAAGCATGCTTTGGAAAATCTGTATTTTTTGTTTAAGTGGATTTAATCGTTTTTTATACAGTTTTCTTTTTCTTGGCGTTGGAAGATTTGCATTTAAATTATTGAAATCATTTAAAAAGGATACAACATTTAAAGGCATTTTTTTTTTTGTTTTATGTCCAAACTCAAAATGACATTTCGACACTATAATTTCCTTATGTGGGCTCTATTCAACCTATAAACGCGTTTAGCTTATAATGAATCTATTCAACGCTGCATAAGTTTTATAAATAAGATTTTCTAGTTGAGAGGCGTTATAAGGAGTGCATAGCACTATATACTCGCTGTAATGCAATTATAAATAAGGCTGTATATATTTAAAAATATACACTATACGAGTTAGGTATTAAATATCGGCATTAACTTAGAAAAACTTCGGAAAAGCTGCAAACACATTTTTTTGAAATACATACTCGTACAATTTTTGAAATGAAAAAAAAAATCTCTACAAAAAAAAAATGAAAAATATCAATGCCAAATTGGGAACATTTTTGTTTAGTTTCTTTGGCAGACACCACTGGATAGAACTGACACACCAAATGGATTACGATGACGTAATGTGATATCTAATTATGCATTATTTTAGCAAAACATGAGTTAAAAACTTACTGTTGCGAAGAACTAAGTGTTCTTGACACCCAGCATAACATTTAGACTCTACTATGTTCTAGGTCTCAGTGGTGTCAACGAGAGAGCTTGGGAGGAAGGGTTCAACACTCGGTGATATTAAGAAGAACATTGAAAAAAAAGATTCTTTTTTAAACCAGTGAAAAGTGGAACTGGAACTTAAGTCGACACCTGTGCTAGAACCAGGACACTGTGGTCCAATTACGATAAAAAATAGTAGAAGATATTAGCAGTTAAACAAGAATTCACTTCGAACTTTTTTCAGCGAAAGAACTGGATAAAATCTGCTAGGCTACCCATAAAAGAAAATGGGGCTTATAAATGTTGAACTATATTATATTCAGTGACCATACTTACTCTTTTTTAGAGGACAGTCCTTCCTTCCTAAATTACTTAAACACAAAATGAAGACAGAACTAGTTTAAGTAATTCAATTTTTGATATTGTGAGATTTCGTGCGTAAGAAATAAAGTGAAAACGGAAAACGGAAAATTTGTCACCAAGTCAGAAATGGGTTGAAATTTTCAAAAAAATTGATGTAAATTGAAAATTTACTGACTCGTAGAGTTTTCTAAATTAGACATAAATACTTTGTACAATTCGTTAAACCATCATTGTTTATAAATTTTTCGTACTAAAATATATCAAACCACATAACATAAAATGTTAAACAAAAAACAGTCGAGGAAAAACTATTTGATCTAAATCTAACGTAGAGATATCGAAAAACTTTACATTATGCGAGATTTCTGTTATGATAAGCCTACACTTAAATGTAATTGGTCCACTGAATCACTTCATTGGTTTACTGCACAAGTCTTTAAAACCTTTAAAAATTTGATAAATTAAATATAAAATTTAAAAAATGCCAGTAACCTTTCAAATTTGGTTCAGAAATCAAATCGCTAATTGATAAATGTCTCACATAATTTCGAGTTGTTTATTTTTTTTTGTCCAATGTCAAATCCTTTTTCAATGACGCAAAACTTTAAAGAGTCCTCGTTTAGAGAATAAGCCCAAATCTATTTAAGGCAGTCGTCAACTTTGTCTTAATTTTAAACACACTAAACAACTCTGCTACATTAGGCGCCAGTTAGAGCTTTCATTGAAAATCATCATTGAAAACTTTGTCATTAATTATAAGGAACTTAAACAAATAAAACTGAAGTCGTTTTTTTGTCATACAATTATTTTATTTGCTCTAGCACTTTCTTTTAAAATCCATTTTGATTTTTCAAATATGGAAAGCGTTTTCAACAAACAGCTCTTTCAATGATCAACAATCTTACATCAACATTACATTTTGGCTTGCCAACAAAAATTCACCAAGTTGTTTTCAATGATTTTATTCAATGAAAGCTATAAATTGGCATTAATCAAACTTATATTGAACATACCTTAAACAAAAATAATATAAACATATTGTTTGCGTTTTCTTCAATTAATTCATACCTTATTTTGACAGATAGAGTAATGGAACAGAATGAAAATTATATAAAAGCACAAGAACACAAACAATATATTTATTATACATTTATAAAAGCTCAGCTAAGATTTGAAAAATGTCTAGAAAAAGTTTTTCATTATATGTAATTTGTTTCAGGTAAAAGCCTAGTACGCTGCTGATGCGAAACGAAAAATCCCATACAAAAATGACACGACGAAATCATGAACGAAAAATTTCGTTCTACTTTTCGTTTTCCAGTACGCTGCTGAACGACGAAATGTGTAATTTTAGTGGATAGCTGTAGTAGATTTCTTAGTACAATTCTCCACTCTTTTCGTTCTCAATTTAATTGACCTGCACATTAATTGCTTGCGAAATTTTGACATTTCATTTTTTTTATAAAAAAAAAGTCAGCTCTTGTAATGATTATTTGATTTTTCTTTGGCTTTGTGCTTTCTCTAGTGTCTGGTTTTTCTGTGCATTTCCTGTATTAAATTATTCAAAATACATTCAATTCTAATTTTGTATCAAAACCAATTTCAAAATCGACTAAACTAAATCTGCAAAATGAAAATGGGTAGTTGGAAAGAAGAACACCCTTCACATATCTTATCGGCGAACAAAATATAGCTGATCTTTATTTGGAGTGCTGATTATAACTAACTATCGACTTTTCTCATACCTAGTGCTAGTGCTTAGATTAAAAATAACCTATGTCCTTTTAAAATTAATTTATTTTAAGTGACTACTAAATAAAAATATTATTATCAAGATTCAGTAGTTTGTTCTGCAATTAACTGTCCATGTCATGATTTTTAAAATACATTTGTTACTCCAACTTTTAAATACTATGCCACCTTTGACACCATATAAATATAAAAAAAAACACTCACCATTTCTAACTACATACTTTCAACCCATAAATTAACTCAATTGCCACAAAGAAAAAATCAACTCGACCGCCCGCTACTGGCAGTACGAATATGAATTTCCGACTGGTCGGGACAAGGAAGCTAAAGGTAAGCGGCCTTCCGCTGCCGTTACCACAATAATGTTTGGTTGCAAAAAGGCCATCTTAAACGATACCCACCTGTATTTAGAAAGCCTGTTTCCGATCTCATTGATTGGCGATTTTATACCATACCCCAGAACTTATTTTTCAAGTTAAGAAGTTTTTTTTTTTTAATGTATATTAAACCATCGTATGGCAGATGCCCTGCTCGTGAATTTGATAGCAAATCAAGCTGCTTGCAAGCTGGTCACTTGTCAATGGGATTTGACATATAAGGCCATGCATTTTTACTATTCATTCGATGTTAGTATTAATTGAGGAAGCAAGACCTATAGTTAAAATGGGAATCGATCAAAGAGCATTCGCAGCGTAGCAGAGTGGTCAAGTACAAACCCACTAAGAAAACTCACTGATGAACAAGTGAAAATGCAACCCGTTCCAAAAATATATTCTAAAAGCTATTCACTGTTCTCTTGGAATATATAATCTGAAAATACTTTGGAGTGTATCTTTGGAACGGGTTATCCTAAAAACTTGGTTGATACCTTTTTGTAATCTACTCTTGATGCTCTCAAAATCAGCATCAAAAGTTTTTATGTAGAAGCCTTATTGCAAAAAATCACTCTTGAAATACGCATATTTAGAATGATGTATGCGTATTCCTGGAGCTATTTTTTTTAATACAACTTCTTTGCAAAAACTATTGATGCTTCCTTTGAAAGTATGAAGTGCTGATTCTAAAAAGATATCGCTCACCTTTATTGGACAACCCGTTGCAAAGATATAGTTGAAAATCTATTCACTGTTCACCTTGAAATACATAATCTGAAAATACTTTGAAGTGTATCTTTGGAACGGGTTATCCTAAAAACTTGGTTGATACCTTTTTGTAATCTACTCTTGATGCTCTCAAAATCAGCATCAAAAGTTTTTATGTAGAAGCCTTATTGCAAAAAATCACTCTTGAAATACGCATATTTAGAATGATGTATGCGTATTCCTGGAGCAATTTTTTTTAATACAACTTCTTTGCAAAAACTATTGATGCTTCCTTTGAAAGTATGAAGTGCTGATTCTAAAAAGATATCGCTCACCTTTATTGGACAACTTGTTGCAAAGATATAGTTCAAAGTATTTTCAGATTATGTATTTCAAGGTGAACAGTGAATAGGTTTTGAACTATATCTTTGGAACGGGTTGTCCAATAAAGGCGAGCGATATCTTTTTAGAATCAGCACTTCATACTTTCAAAGGAAGCATCAATAGTTTTTGCAAAGAAGTTGTATTAAAAAAAATAGCTCCAGGAATACGCATACATCATTCTAAATATGCGTATTTCAAGAGTGATTTTTTGCAATAAGGCTTCTACATAAAAACTTTTGATGCTGATTTTGAGAGCATCAAGAGTAGATTACAAAAAGGTATCAACCAAGTTTTTAGGATAACCCGTTCCAAAGATACACTTCAAAGTATTTTCAGATTATGTATTTCAAGGTGAACAGTGAATAGATTTTCAACTATATCTTTGCAACGGGTTGTCCAATAAAGGTGAGCGATATCTTTTTAGAATCAGCACTTCATACTTTCAAAGAAAGCATCAACATTTTTTGTAAAGAAGTTGTATTAAAAAAAATAGCTCCAGGAATACGCATACATCATTCTAAATATGCGTATTTCAAGAGTGATTTTTTGCAATAAGGCTTCTACATAAAAACTTTTGATGCTGATTTTGAGAGCATCAAGAGTAGATTACAAAAAGGTATCAACCAAGTTTTTAGGATAACCCGTTCCAAAGATACACTTCAAAGTATTTTCAGATTATGTATTTCAAGGTGAACAGTGAATAGGTTTTGAACTATATCTCTGGAACGGGTTGTCCAATAAAGGCGAGCGATATCTTTTTGAATCAAAACTTCATACTTTCAAAGGAAGCATTAACAAAACCAAAAGTAGTTTTGTCACCAAATTACTTTTAGATTTAATTTTTGTCATCAAGTTTCCTTTATATATATTTTTTTTGAAATAATTCTTGGACTTGAAAATGGTATCCGGAATTAGTAAGAAACCATAAATTAGAACTCATAACCGTTTACACCATTCCAATGAAGGACGTAGTTTTCGAATTATAGAGTGGTTTACCTCCCTATTTAATTGATTTTCTTAAAATTGATAGAAATTTCATCAAATCGGCAGATAAACCAGTTAATAAGTCCCAAAGTATTTGCTTAATTTCCATCATTTAAACGGTTCTGAGTTTTATTTTAAATCCTCTATGTGTAACAAGAACAATTTTTAAATCCAAGATTTATTTCAAGAAAATTACATCTAAAAGTAATTTGGCGACAAAAAATTTTCCATCTAAAAATAATTTGGTGACAAAATTACTTTTTTTTTTACAACTTGTCATTTGTTTTTGACAGCTTACAGAACTCTCCGCAAATATTTTTCCGCTGTGGTTTTCGTTAGCATTTCGCTCTCCTAGTGGAGACCACCGAAAAATTTCGTTTCGCATCAGCAGCGTACTAGGCTAAAGAAACAAATTGTTCAACAACAAAATATCTAAATACAATGCTAGTACTAAATTGTATCATTTTTCAAATTTGCCGCCATAAAAATTTATCGGCCATATTTAATTATAAAAATGTACTAAAATAAGAGCCACAGACAGAATAAAATAAAGAAGAGTAGTTTAGTTGCGTACGTCATATGAAATGCAGCTCATTGTTCTTTTTTCTGTTTCGCTCCGCCGTCGCTCAATTTTTTTGTATGTTGAATTAAATAAATAAAGTCTATAATACTAATTTTCTAATAGAACGGGTTAATCAGATGCGAACATTTAGCAAAGGTGCAGTATTCGCGATTAAAGCTTAATCAGAGCGGGTGAAAAAACCTTTGCCCGTACATTTTACATTTTGGCGACCGTGACAGGACATCCTCTAATTTTCATTAAATAAAAGTGTTCGGTGCTTTTACCTGAACCTACAAATAAAAAACAGACATATAAAGTTGCGAAAAAAGTCGATATAAAAACGTTAGTGTGTGGTGCGTGAAAAGTAAAACGGAATCGGTAACGAGAGCAAGCGGTAAACATTTAGCTTCATACAAAAACGAAGAAAAACGGCGAATCTAACGGTTGTATGCTGAAAGACAAAAGAAAAGTGAACAAATACAATTCCGTAAAATGGTTCGTTTTGAAAACGCCAAGTGAATGTGACAGCGGTACATACAAACATCAAATCGAAGGAAATCACCATCATAAATCACCTTGGTGACACAGAATGAGGTATGTAAATATGTATTTTTATTGCATTTCGATAAATTATTTGGCATTGAAAACCAATTTTGATCGGTGCTAATTAGATATTTTGCCGCCATCAATCGAGAACACATATACTTAAATACATACCATCCGCAACGAAATATCAGCAAAACAAACAGGTTCCACATAAGTGAGCAAGTACATGAGCCATAACAAGGTGTACTATGTAGATGTTGGATTATGAGTTGCATTCACATTATCTATTACTGCTGTCACATTTCGTTTTACAATAGTTGCAGTATTTGAAATCGTGTAATTGCTACATTTATATCAATATTGTTATCGTCTGTTACTTTTTTGCTGCAAGTAAATAATAATTTTTACTTTTGCTGCAATTAATAAAATAATTTTTACTATTGCCATAGCATTTACGAAGATCGATCGCTACGTTCAAATTTCTAAATATATGGTCTGTCGCTATCTTGGTGGAAATTAAAAAGAAACATTTTTTCGATTTACCATTCACATTGCTGAATTGGAAATAGAGATTATCAGATCATTGTTTGCCGCTGTAAATAAATAAATATTATTACTGCTGTTTTCTTCGCATCTTCGCTTAAAAATCTCGCTGTTCGTTGGTTGCTGTTGTTCATCGCGGGCCACATATTTTGGTGATAATATTGGAAGCTGATCTATCGAAAAAACAAACATCGTCGATTATTAATAATAATAATTTTATTAGAGTTTACATAATAGGTTGCTGTTGCTGCAGATTAAATAATTTTACTAATGTCTGCGTCGCATATTCGCTGACCAAAGGAATCAAAAATCTCCCTACACGTTGGTTGGTGCTGCTCGTCCGTTGCTGGTGCTTTTCAGCGGCTGCTGTTGTTTATCGTTGGTCATCGCATTAAGTGCTCTTACTTTTGCATTGCTTCATCCACTATCCACATTCGTTCGGTGTTTCTGTTGTTAGTTGGTTGATGTTATTCATCGCTGGTCGTTGCATAGTGCTCTTACTATTGCATCGACTTATCAATAATTCATATTCATTCGCTGTTGCTTCATATTTCGCTGCAATTATTCTTCGGCTGTTATTACTACAACACTTCATTTTATTTCATTGTGCTGCATTAGTTAATTTGTCACCGTTGTTTTAGAGCTACTATAGCAATTAAGCTGCTGCCCTATTCGCATTTGACAATTTGCTTGCGTAAATACAACGTCGTCTGGAAGAATTCTATCGCGAATTCGTACCTTCTTTTGAATCATACCAACTCAGAATCGCGCAGAGTTTAGATGAACTAAAGACGGCGCGTTCTTCTAAAAAAGGAAGCATAGCCCGCATCAAAAACTTGATAGATTCTAAATCACTGTCCATAACGGAGCTCAAATGCCGTTTAGACATCTTAGAATCATACTTTAAACATGGCAACTCTGGCTTACAAGTGATAAGTTCAGTTTATACGGGCGCTCTTACTTATTTCTTTCTTTTTAACTTTAAATTATAATAATTGAGTTTTTAAAAGTAACTTGATGTGAATTAATACATCCTAAGATTAAAAGCCATTAAGATCTGGTGAGTCAGTAGCTATTTTCACTTGAAATTGGGAAACAAAAAAAAAACACAAAAAATTAGAATTTTACGATTAACGGTGCACGCAAAACACAAAATTACATCAAATAATCGTGAAGAGAACTCCACCCGTTCCACAAATGCCTTCAAATAGTCACAGCCAACCACCGAAAAGACCACATAAGGAGCTTCTACAGGAATCTCCGTAAAGATAAACGATTTCGGCAGTAGGAGCTATGGATGTGTCAGAACTGAGGAGTATGATGCATGATATTGTGTCGGTGATAATGGATGTCAAGCTTAAAGATTTGCCAACAAAATCTGATCTTGAAGCTATCCATTCGGAAGTTCACAGCCTAAAAGCTACCAATTTAGACCTGCAGGCATAAGTAACAAATTTCGAGGCCCGCTGCAACTTGTTGGAATAAAAAATTGAGTCTCTGGAAATGAGAGCCAATGATAAAAATGTCATCGTACATTTTCCGATAAACGGTGAAGAAGAATAAACAGAAAAGGCTAAAAAGTGCTGCTTGGATCTGCTGCAAACGAATGAACCCAACATTATTGCAACAACTCGAGTTTTACGACCGACAAACAACAACAAGACTGCAAATGTCATCGTGAGACTGAACCGAAGGGAGGACGTAGGACATTTACATTTACTAAGATCAACCGTGAAACTAAGAAACACCGGAATTTCTGTCCATAAGGACTTACCACCATCGACAAAAGCACGAAGAAGACGTTTAATTGAGTTGAAAGCCGAAATTAATAAAAAAAAATACGTTCTTAAAAACCAGGATACGAGGACAAACATTGATGGTTGAAGGCAGATCGTTTTATTTTGACAGGGAAAACAAACTAAAATGTGGAATGTCATTATTAGACCAACTGGTGAATTACATTTCTAATAATTGCGTTCAGGGACAGAGTAAAAAAGTATACGTGGTATAATTGGTAATGATCCCGACATGACATCATCCGTGTCACAACATCGTATTTAGTTGTAGTGCCGTCTGCCCTTTAGTTAGTAATTTTAAAAGAACCATTTGTAATATTAATAGTAATAGTAAAAACCATAATGAAAAAACACTATATTTAGAATTCTGACATATAATATAGCAGGCCTTAAAAATAAGTCCATTTTTAATAATTTCTTTAGTTTTCTTAATAACTTTGAAATAATATTTTTGTATGAAACATATGTAATGGATACTAACTTAACAAATTATGAAAACGAATTCAATAACTTCGAACTTCGAATAGTACCCGCAACAAAATTACATTCAAGAGGAAGAGCAAGTGGAGGCTGTATCTTTGGATTTAAGAAAAGACTGGAAGGAATCACCTGTGAGTTCAAACAGATTGGAGCGGTAATACATCTGGATCTTAAGATAAATGGAAAGAGATTTCGTATAATACCAACTTATGTCAATTGTAATCATTGGGATACCGATTTTGAAAACATCAAGGAATGTCTGACTTGTGGAGGCACGGAAAATGTATTGGTTGTGGGTGACCTAAATGCAAGGTTTGGGAATGAAAGAGGAAGTGAGAATAAAAGGATCGGGCGTGAGAGACAATCGAAAGACACTACCAAGAACGCAAGAGGAACTAAGTTGTTTGAACTTTGCAACTCATTCGGTCTTCGTGTTATGAATGGTACAATCAATGGAGATAATCTGGGCGAATTTACGTTTATTGGAAAGCAAGGTAGTTCGGTTATCGACTATGGCCTGGAAGGTGGTGACTGGAGCTCACTGATTAAAAATTTTGAAGTAGAAAAAAAACCCTTTTCAGACCATTTGCTTGTAGTTGTATCATTCACTAATGGAGAAGAAGGAGATCAAGCATTGCGGGACTTACAACTTCTGCCTAAACTTCGTTGGGTAAACTATTCTGCACCAATCTATAGAAGACAGTTGAATATACTTCTGATGAATGAAGATAGCGATACTAGCTTAAACAAAATTGAACAGTGTATTAAAGGGTCATATCATCAGTCCATCAACATCCGACGAGTAAAAACTACTTTTAGAGAGAGATGGTTTGATAAAGAATGAATGCGTGCGAGAAGTCTTACATACACATGGCTTAATGCATATAGACGATTCAATACTCTCTTTACGAAAGACCTATACATTGAATATAATCAGAAATTTAAAACACTGTCGAAGGAAGAAAAAAGATTATTTTGAAGACCAATTATTTTGGAACCTGGCACGCAAGCTTAATGGTACGAAGTATGTTATCGGTAGAGAACTGGATCCAAGAATGCTGAAATTACACTTTCAACAATTACTTAATCCAGCAACTCCAAATCAATTCCCAACTCACTACGCTCAGCCTGGCTTCGAAAACAATATTCTGGACCTACCAATTTCGTCTGATGAAGTGTGTGCTTCGATAAATGAACAAAAGGATGGGAAGGCCGCAGGCTCTGATGGAATTCCGGCAGAATTTTACAGATATGGAACTGGGGAGCTGGTAGCGAATCTGACAGAAATATTCAACTTCATTTCAGAGCATGGAACTATACCAGAGCAGTTTAAAGAGGCCCTGATATTCCCGATATACAAAAAGGGTAGTACCGAAGATCCGTCAAACTATAGAGGAATTTCGTTTCTGAATGCTCCTTATAAGATTTTTACTTCGATTCTGAATAAGCGCCTGAATAAATGGATAGATTTTAATAACCTTCTCAGTGAGTACCAAGCTGGCTTCAGATCGGGTTACTCCACTATAGACCACATCTTCGTTCTTCGCACGATTGCTGACTCCTTCATATCTAGAAATAAGAAATTATTCGCTTTATTTGTGGATTTCAAGTCTGCTTTTGACACCGTCGACCATAATGCACTATTCTACAAGCTTTGCCAGAACGGAATGTCACTGAAGTTCGGAAGAGTATTTCAAAATCTATACATGGATACCAAAGCGGCGGTCTGGAATGGAAAAAAACCTCTCTGACTGGTTTTCAACGAACTCAGGTGTTAGACAAGGTTGTGCACTCAGCCCAAGTTTATTCGCTCTCTTCATAGAAGATATTGTTGAAATATTAGCTGGGGGTATTGAATACGCAGATATGACCATAAAAGCACTGCTCTTTGCTGACGACATAGTACTGCTTGCGTACACGCCACAATCTCTCCAATTGATGATAAATAGACTCTCCGTTTACTATTCGAGATGGAATCTGGAAGTAAACTTAAACAAATCTAAAGTGATGATCTTTAAGAAAGGAGGAGGTAGAATTGGAGCAAATGAACATTGGCATTACAATAATGAAACAATTGAGGTTGTACAAGAATACAAATATCTTGGAGTTTACTTCACAAAGAACCTCAGTATGGAAAAGCACTTTACCGAAAAGCTTACGAAAAACCCCTATAAATGTTGCATGGAAGCAATGTTTCAACAACAGTGAAATTGCACATAGCAGTAAATTCCGAGTTTTCGAAGCAGTGTCAGAATCGGTTCTTTTTTATGAAGCTCAGGTGTGGGGAAGTAGAAAATATGACCAAGTGGAGAAATTACTCAGGTTTTATATAAAACGTATTTTTCGCCTTCCTCCGAACACTCCAAACTATATGATAATGTTAGAGACAGGAGTATCACCACTGTTCATTAAGACGTTTACACTGCAAGTAGACTACGTTATGAAAGTATTAAATATGCCAAATCATCAGCTTCCTAAGAAAGTTGCTCTACAAGCTTTCCAAACACGGACGGGATGGTTCAAGGACTGGGTAGAGTTAGCAGAGCAGATGGACTTCGAAGTAAACTACAGCGACCCTGTTTTATGGAAGCCTGCTTTGTATACGTTGATCGCCCGTTTGGGCGATGCTGCAAGAGATCGCTACAAGGAACAAGCTTCAAGCTCTCTACACCGAATGCTTTATAGCAGACTAGATTACAATCTTAACGAAAGAAACTATTTCCGTGACGATTATACAATCGAACAAATTTCGCTCATGTTTCGGTTAAGAGGAGAGTTACTGAATTTGAACTTTATGCCACATCGAGAAGATCTACCGTTATAATGCAGCCTGTGTAATATGGGATGCGTCATGGGGTTTTCAACTTGATAGAGTTTTGTTGGATTCTGGGTCCCAGGTTAATTCATCAAAGAAGAATTCGCTTGTTCTCTCAATCTTCAAAAGCAAAAGAAAAACGTAGATATCATTGGGTTTGGTACAACAAAAACCAGAATAAACTCAATAACCCAAACTACCATTCGATTGCGTTACTCTGCATTCGAACTTTCGATAGAATTTCTTGTTGCACCTTCCATAACAGGATACCAACCGGATGTTGCTATGGTCGTAACCAGTTGGAAAATACCGAAAAACATCGAGCTTGCTGACGAAGTGTTTAATCAGCCAGCAATCGACATTCTTCTCGGAGCCGAAGCCTTTTTCGGATTATTGCTCGTGGGTCAAATAAAATTGGGTCCTGGAATGCTGCTGCTACAAAATACCAATTTGGGATGGATTGTGTCTAGCAGATACAAAAAGCGGCCAGGAAATCAAAGAAACAATTGCTGTTTCAGCTCAAGCAATGATAACTTAATCGAATTTGTGGAACGGTTTTGGAAGTTAGGGGAGTTAGAAGCGGCTTCTGGACGAAAATCAAAATGGAGCGAAGAACAAACGGAGTGTGAAGAACTATTCAACCAATCTGTTGAAGAACTACCGAGCGGACAACTTATGCTAAAACTTCCGTTCAAAAAAGGACCTGAAACACTTGGAGACTCCTATGAAGCAGATTACATTCGGGAATATTACGCACTAGGCCATATGTCTAGTTAAAAATCTACTCTTAAAAGAACCCCATTATTATTTGCCGCACCAATGTGTGTTGCGGCCAAATAGCTCTTCAACCAAATTAAGCGTTGTGTTTGATGCTTCCTGGCGGGTATCTACTCAAGTTTCTCTGAATAGCATCTTAATGGTAGGTCCCACGATTCAGGATGATCTTTTTATGATATTGCTTCGGTTTAGAATGCACAAGTTCGTGGTAACTGCTGACATCGTCAAGGTGTACAGACAGATTCTAATTCATTCATCGCAACGAAAGTACCTGTATATTCTATGCAGAGAGAGTGAAGAGTCACATATAGAAACGTACGAACTTAATACGGTAACTTATGGTACTACTTCTGCGCTATTCATGGCGATAAGGTTTCTCAAGTATTTGGGAGACATATATTAATCTCAGAAGCGGGTAGTCGAGTCTTTTGAGGGGTTTAGCGGCAGGGGTGATGTTCGACAATTTTATCAGAGGGTGAAGCGATCCACCCAAGGATACAAAGCTAGGACGGAAGCCTGCCGAGATGAGAGTGGGAATATGGTAGTAGACACACAATCAGTGTTGAGGATCTGAAAAGAACACTTCTAGATTGCTTAACGGCGAAGACATCCAAGATACCGCTAGTAGGCAGAGCGTTCCATTCAACTTGGGCGATGGTGGCCAACAGTTCCGTCCACCCGACCTAACCGAAGTGCGGCGGGCGATATCCAAACTTAAGTCATACAAGGCTGCTGGTGCGGGTGCTCTACCAGACGAGTTATTAAAATAAGCGGGAGATGAATTGGTAAGGAGCATACACCAACTCATCGGCAAAATTTGGCCGGATGAAAGAATGCCCGATGAATGGAACCTCGGTATAGTGTGCCCCATCCACAAAAAAGGAGTTGCTCTGAAATGCACCAACCACAGAGGAATTAGTCTCCTAAACGTCGCTTATAAAATCTTGTCGGCTATCCTGTGTAACCGCTTAAAACCTTTTGTCAACGATCTGATTGGCCCCTACCAGTGTGGTTTTAGGCAGCCAAGTCCACCGTCGACCAAATGTTCATACTCCGACAGATTAACCCAGGAATTCCAGATCGATACACACCACCTCTTTATCGATTTTAAAGTCGCGTATGATAGTGTGAAAAGGGACGAATTATACAGAACCATGTCCCATCTCGGCATCCCTGCCAAACTTGTTCGATTGTGCAGGATGACGATGGAGAAATGTCGCTGCTCCGTCATCATCGGTAAGAACACCACCGAATCCTTTGATGTTGAGAAAGGATTGAGGCAAGGCGACGCGTTATCATGCAACCTATTTAACATCGTTCTTGAAGCAATTGTACGCAACGCACATGTCAACACCAGCGGTACAATTTATCAAAAGTCCGTTCAATTGCTTGCGTATGCAGACGGCATAGACATTGTCGGCAGAACGAAGCGAGCTGTTATCGAGAAAGGTATCTCAACATCGTCGGCTCGGGAAAAATATCACGATGGACAGATATAACTTTGAAATTGTCAAGGACTTTGTCTACCTGGGCTCCACTATAACCTCGCAAAATGACATCAGTGCAGAGATCAAACGAAGAATTACTCTTGCCAACCGCTGTTTCTTCGGGCTAAGAAGGCATCTAAGTAGTAAGGCCCTCTCTCAGAGAACTAAGGAGACTTTATACAAGACCCTTATCATCCCGATCCTGCTCTATGGGGCAGAAGCATGGACAGTAAAAAAATCGGAGGAAGATTCTTCGTGTGATTTTCGGTCCGGTGTGTATCGAAGGAGTGTGGAGGGGAAGATTCAACGACAAGCTATACGGGCTATACATCGACGTTGACCTGGTCAAAAAGCTTAAAATGCAACGGCTGAGATGGCTGGGGCACGCGGAGCGTATGGACAGCAACTCACCTGCCCGACGAGTCTTCGAATCCAACCCCGATGGTTTACGCAGTAGAGAATGAACCCATAACATGTGGCGCACACA
This sequence comes from Philhelius pedissequus, assembly GCA_910595825.1. Lineage (NCBI taxonomy): Eukaryota > Metazoa > Arthropoda > Insecta > Diptera > Syrphidae > Philhelius > Philhelius pedissequus. Next base: position 55,643,606 of record OU343160.1, read on the forward strand.
AGTGCAGAACGACCTCAAACAATTTGGTGTGCGAAACTGGAAGCGGCTAGCTAGGGACAGAGCTGACTGGAGGGGCTTGTTGTTTGATGCCGTAGCCCATACTGGGCTGTGAGCGCTATCAAAAGTAAAGTAATTAAAATTAAGTATCTCAGTACAAACTTGGGGCTAACGTTTTGCGTTCAGATTTTTATGTAGACGACATGATTACAGGCCCAAATGAATTAAACACTCTCAAATAAATTCAACGAGAAGTCGTTGATATCTTGGCGTCCGCTGGTCTCGAGCTATCCACATGGCATAGAAACAATTCGTCGATATCGTAAAATGAGGAGACTTAAGATCTCAACTTATCAGAAAGAAAATATAACAAGTACTCTTTGAATAACTTGGAACGTTCAGAAAGACAATTTTTGTTTTTCATACAATAGTACAAAATCTTCGCTTCCTATACTAAAAGGAAAATTCTGTCCATTTCGTCGTCACTATTTGACCCATTAGGCTTACTATGTCCCATTATTGTAAGGGCAAAAACAATTCTACAACAGCTGTAGATAGACAAAACCAATTGGGATGCTGCTATTGCACTAGCCTTCGATACGGAGCGGAGACAATTCATGGTTAATTTAAATGCCATACAAGACATCAATGTTCCCAGATACGTTCTAGCGTCAACTAAAAAACTGATACAGATACATGATTTTGTGACGCATCCATTAAAGCTTGCGGATTTTGTCTTTATGTCAGCACCATTTATTCCGGATCTGTTACTGTGAAGCTTTTGGTCGGCAAATCAAGGGTAACACCATCGAAGAAGAAATAATTTCCTTGTTTGGAACTATGCGCGGCCCATCTTCTTGTTAAAATATGGTCAAAAATCAACTCAGTTTTTAATGATTCTTGCTCAGAAATATATTTCTGGACTGATTCATCTGTTTTCCTGCACTGGATCTCTACTCACTCACCACATTTGTTGGAAACCGCGTTGCTGAAATCTGAGAAAAATCGGGAAGTGTAACATTGAGGTATGTTCCAACTGAATTCAACCCAGCTGACATCGTTTCTAGGGGATGTTCAGTCGAAGAGCTAACCAATTCTATATGGTTTACTGCTTCTTCATTCTTGATCAAACCATCAAATTATTGGCCTACGAATCCACAGAATCTCCTTTCTCCTTAAGAATTGGAAATGGAAAAACGAAAATCCACAGTAGTATGCGGCCAACCAAACAAAAACAGCTCGGTCATCACTATCAACAATTACAGTAGCTACACCAATATCATAAATATTTTCGCCTATCTTCTTAAATACATCTGAAAATTTGGAAATCGAAGAATATCGTGCCGTTAGTAAGGAAACAAATGCGCCTTGAACAACTGAAAAAACGAAAGTCGGGAAGCTCGTCAGCACTGTCACCACTAAGGATTGTTGAGCTTGATAACTTGCCTGCTGCAGGCCCAAATGTTTCCAGAAGCGATCAGTCAAATTGAAAAGGGAAGGGAGCTAAAAAACTCGCTTAAGTATCTTAATCCATTACTGGATAATTCTCTAGGATACCCTATTATTAAAGTTGGAGGGCGATCAAAGAATACTGAAATTCCGGAAGAAGAGAAGCATCCGATCCTTTTGACTAAGGAATCAAACTTCAGTCTATGCTATGCTGCCCATCTTCACCATACCAATTATCACTTACTTCGACAGAAACTGTGGATCATCAATGCTAGAGATCTGGCTAGAAAAGTAGATCGAAACTGCGTTCACTGTGTTCGATACAAACCCAAGCTGCTGCAACAAGTCATGGGAGATTTTTCTGCTGCAAGATTAACGGCTTGTCGGCCGTTTTTACGTTGTGGAGTAGATTTTGCAGGACCTGTCTATACTTATCACCGTGCAAGGGGGAAAGTTCCATACAAGTCCTATATTGCTGTCTTCGTATGCTCTGCTTTTAAAGCGGTTCATCTAGAACCTGTCTCTGATTTATCATCTGACGCTTTTATCGCCTCACTTCAGCGGATAATTAGTCGTAGAGGGCTCCCACCCGATGTGTTCTGTGACAATGCAACTAACTTCGTAGAGGCTGAATCCAAACTTTCTGCATTTCGTAACATGTACCTTAATAAATATACAAAATGCTATAATTAATTTTTGTAATAAAGATCGCATTAAATTTCATTTTATTCCTCCTAGGGCTCCGCATTTTGGTGGGATCTGGGAGGCTCCTGTAAAGGTGGCAAAAGGTCATCTCTATTGTTCTCTTCAAAACAGCAAACTATCTTTTGAAGAACTCACTACAGCACTGAGCGAAATCGAAGCGGTGATTAACTCTCGGCCCATCACTCCGCTCACTAATGACCCTGACGATTTTGAAGCTTTCACACCAGGGCACCTCTTAATTGGTTGGTCGACGAGAGGATTTGCTTCAAACTTGGTTTTTCGGTAAGACGAAACATAAGGATTCCTGTAATAATTTTTTTTTTGCCAAAAAGAAAAATCTTTTTTTTTTCTCATAAACGTCTCCAGGAAAAAGGTGTATTTTTTTGGAAAACAAATTGTTATTTTGGATTTTTTATTTTCGATTTTTCAGGGATTCATTTGATATTTTGAATTTTTTTATACAGAAGCTTTTAGAGAGTTTAAAACGTAATATGTAGGCCAACATCAATTTCTCAAAAACGGCTTCAAGAATTTTGATAAAAAAATGTATGTGTGCTTAAATTAGTAATTTTAAGTAGTGAAATATTTTACTTTGCGTACTTATTAACGTTACTTTCGATAGAACCATTTCAAATATTTTCGACTTTATCACTTTTGGAAAGGATGATTAAAATTAGTTTTTTTTTATACAAATGCTATGTAAAAGCAAATGCTAAAAATGGTTTATCGATTTTTAACAAATAAATAAAAAAAATTTATTCAAAAATCGATTTTTCAAAAACCAATCACTGAATTTTTTTTTTTTTGAAATTGACATTATATGTACATTAATTTAATAATTACTTCCAAATGGCGTTTCAATTTTTTTGTTCTAAGAATGTTTTAACAATTTTATAAGCAAAAGATTATTTTTTTTAAAAAACGCTTCAACGATTTTTGCAATTTTTTTTGATATATTCATATTTGTCCGGCATTTCAAGTGGCATCTTTTGCATCGTCTTACCTTGTCTATGGGCAGATTTAAGCTGATCAATAAAATTATATTTAATATTGCCAAAAGTCTTTATGTGTTGTCAAAATGGCGATAATTTTCGTTCAACACTGACGGCCACCTCATATAATGTTTTCGGTTAATTCTAAGGTGATGGCTAGGAAAATCCAAATCTCATTTGATTTTTCGGTGACGTCATATGTATATAATGACTTTGAATAATTGTATTCAGGTGGACTGTAATTACAGCTGAACGTACTCTAGTGACACTATAATTCAGTAAAGGATATCGTCGATTGTAATTGTTCGTAATTAATTTTTTTTTTCTTAATGAGGAAACATGTAACGCTTCATTATATTATCTTTATACTAAATGGGACATTTTTAACCCCAATTGATTTTATTTTATTATCCACTAAATTGATATAAAAACCATACTATAACCATTTAATTGCTTAAATTAGACTTACAGAATATTAGTAAGACAAGCCATAAAGACGAAAATAAATTATGGCGAAGGACACACGATATGTGTTCATAAAAAAAACCCTAAGAAATATTAGCAAAGTAGTGTTGTTTGTGAAAATCCTCCTTTAATTTCCCTAATGCTATGCCCAGTCCATATTCCATATCCTTCTTCTTGGTTTGAACAAGAGATTTGTGTGGAAAAACAAAAATAAACCTTATTTGTCCTTAATACCTAAACTAACTTGAGACAAAATATAATCTTCCAACAACATCTGCATTCATCCTCTTTTTAGGAATAATCAGTTATACTCGTAGTAGAGGACACCATCATATCTGAAGTGTTAAGTTCATTCTTAAAGAAATCTTATATTTATAAATAAAATGCAATTAAGGTATTATGTCTTTGGTAAGCGCAGAAATAGTAAACAAAATATATATAGGTGGTGTGAGTGTATCGGTGTATATATGTATTTATTCTCTTTTTATTAATTTACAAGCTCAAATTATGTAACTAAGTTGCTTTTAATGTTTCCCTTGCAATCGGAATAAGGATAAAACAATTCATGAATTTGAAGATGAAGAAGCATTAAGAAGAAGCAAAAGGCTTAATATACTATAATATAGGTAGAGATAGAAGAGAAAGGCTAAGAGTTCGTGGGAAAACAGGAAAGGCACTGGGTAAAGGATTGGCATAAGCAAAAGTCTCTTTTTTCTAAACGAAGACAACAAAAAACGGAGTTGCCTAAGTGCTTTTAGTTTTCATCGTCAGTCGTCGTCATAGTCAGAATCAGCGCCAGCATCAGTGTCGTCTTCATCCATTAGTAGAAGCCTTCGTTCTCGTAAGTCTCCTGAATGCAACTGACGACAATTTGTCGCCTTTCCCTATCTACCATACCTCCAAGTATTTCGCTACTTTTACAATAGATTCGCACATACCATACTAGTAAATTGCTGTTGGTGTGTTCTTTTTTTTTTGAAGATTTTCAAAATTTCCTCAGGGACCAACAAAACTTATTACATATATAATCTACAAGTATATGTATATTCTTACACAGCAAGTTGTTTGGGAAATGTTTGTTTAATTGAATGAAATTTCATAGCATGAGAGTTACATGAATAATAAATTAATGAAGACGCTTATGTTATTTGATGCTGAAGGAGTTGTGTGGTATAGATCTATGTACCTAGGTGGGAATGTACACAAAAAGATATTAATAATGTTGAGCGGTTGTGTTTTTTACTTGTGCAATTATTTAACCCCTTCTTCGGTTAATATTAAGTTATGTGGGCGATTTAATTTCGAATATGAAAGTCCGTAAAACTTATAGCTGTTACTTCTAGATATATCTATTTATAAAAGGACTGTTTTTACAACAACTATTTATGCGGCTTGCAGTGTTAGAAGAGCAGTATACTTCAAGAACTTTGTTTTTTTTTTCGAAAAGCACCACATAAGTGAATATTGTATACATTAATGGCGGTCAACTATGTTTAAGCAAGTTATACATTTTAAGAAATTAGCATTTCTCTAGTTACATTAAGGCGGGTCAATAAGTCCGTGACTTTTTGAATTTCTGACCTCTTTACTGAAACAGCAACACTGCTCCTGTCAACAGGCATCTGTCAGTTGACTCCTGTCAAAATTTAAACTTGCTGCGTCAGTTAGTTTGTGTTTGACAGCTATTTTTATCAGACTACTCACTAATTTGAGGAGAAAATGGAAAAAAGTGAATTTCGTGTGCTTATTAAGCATTATTTCTTGCGAAAAAAAACCATTACCGAGACCAAGGCTAAGCTTGATAAATACTATGGGGACTCTGCGCCATCGATTTCAATGGTAAAAAAGTGGTTTACTGAATTTCGTTGTGGCCGTACAAGCACTGAAGATGCCGAACGTCCTGGACGCCCAGTTGAGGTGTCTACACCCGAAACAATCGAAAAAATTCACGATATGGTATTGGCCGACCGAAGATTGAAAGTGCGAGAGATTGTGGAAGCCGTAGGGATTTCGCATGTCTCAGTGGTTTCAATTTTGAATGATCACTTGGGCATGAGAAAGCTTTCCGCAAGATGGGTGCCGCGTTTGCTCACAGTCGACCACAAACGCAATTGTGTAACAACTTCACAGGAAGGTTTGGCGTTGTTTAATCGCAATATGGAGGAGTTTTTGCGACGTATGTTATCATGTGATATACATTTACAGCATTGACATACTATATATGGACTGCTAGTCGATAGTCAGTTCCATACAAAAGCTCTATTGAAAATAGGGAGAACGATCTTTACGCCCCTCGGCGCAAAGTAGCAAACAAAAATATTACTTTCAAAAACCATCTATTGCCACTCTTGACATGCGTACCATATTTAGTCAATAGGCATAGAAACTAGGGACATCTATTGGAATTTTGTATAATATAAGTGCTGACATCGTTTATAGAAATTCAACAATGCTGTAGTGCTGGGGGACTATAAGAAAAATTCCTTTTTGTTTCATTTTAGGAAAAGATTGCTTTTAGAGTTGAATTCGAAATAAAACAAATAAAAATCTAATTTTAATTTACCAATTAAATTAATTCTTTATTTTAAATCAATTTATTTAGAAAATTGTTTCTCTTTTGTTAGTTTTCCGTTTCAGTACTGCTGTTAAATGCTGCGATTTTTGTTCTTCTTAAAAAATGCAAAATTTTATATAAACAATTAAATAATAATTTCGTAACCATACTTTTTGTTTTATTTGCTTCGGCCAGAAAATTGTTAAAAAATAAATAAAATTTAAATAAAGCCATGTATGCTTTCCATATATACATACATCGAAGAACAAACTAACCATTGAGGTTTGCGGTTCGAATTCACTTCTGATGGTTGATGGAAATAGTAGATATATGCGAGCTTAGTATCTACATTATACATTAAGAGTATTCATGAAACCGTGCTAACCTTCCCACATCGGAAAATGGAAAAGTTTAAGACACACGTTTCATAAACGCACCTAAAAATCAACTTGTGTAAACGTGGTTAATGTTTTTTTTTCTTCCTATATTTTAACTTGAGTAATAGCGGTGTGTTTATTATCCTTATCAAAAATGTCGGCCAAAAATAATACGAGGAAGAGACATAGTTATACCAAGATTGTGACTCATAAAACGTCAAAATTAAATGTCAAAAGTTTTCCACATTTAACAAATTCAGATGCTAAGCTTTCCCCCATAAAATTATGCGGAAAATTTTACCATTTTTTGGTAAACTTTTTAATTTTGACAGCTCATTTACCATTTTACCACTTTAACTTATATTACGCAGTTGTGTTAAATCTTATAGATTTTATTTATTTCGTCGAAAAGTTAAAACAAATATTTAAATGTAGTTTAAACTTAAAAGCGTGTCCTAAATCTTATTAGTCGCGTAGAAAAGTAAAGAAAAAATATTGATATTTGATCAAGCCTTAATTGTATTCCGCTCATCCGCAAAGAACTATAATATAGTTGCCTACTTTTTTCTGTAAAAAATAGAGAAAGGGAAATTTTTGGATTTGTGTATGGATTTCTTTGAAAAAAAATGCCTTAAGCACTGGTACTTGATAATATTCATGATTTCCGCTGGGAGCTGGGTGGCGCTCGTGTGGTCCTAGGTGAGGAGAGACCCAACGCGAAGTTGGCTCCTAGCAGTCCATATCTACTATGTCAATGATTTACAGATTATATTTTAACAAGAACACGCCATGTTAGTGCTGGCGGCGAGCGGTGCTTAGCGGTACACAAAACAAATAAAAAAAACAAATAACAGCCAGAAATCCATGTCCTAGCTGACAGATTACCGAGGATTATCAAAATAAACGAAAGTATGAGATTTATACATTTATTTGTGTATGCATGTGATATATACCTTGAACATTTCGCTTAAGATGCTTAACTAAATATACATTAATTTGGAGAAAAATCAGGTTCATATACGTTGAATAAGAAATAATCCCTTTAATAAGCTTAGAATAACAAAATAATTTCCTTGGGAATCCAAGGCGGAAAATTGTCTGTTTTCAGTAGATATGTATAACGTGAATTGTATGCGAAAACCAATGCAAATGTATTTATATAACTATATACAAAAAATAAATTTAGCACTCATAATGGTATACATAATTTCAGTATTTTTTTTTGGAGTCTGAGAAGTGTAAGCTAGTGGTTCGAATTAGAAACAAAAACTTAAAGATGATTTCTTGATTTTATTGTAATCTAATTCTACTCACTTAATCGAATTGTGCTGAATTCACCAAACAAAAATTGAATTCAAAAATTGTGTGTATATTGGGATTGTTTTTTTATATAAGCTGAAATAAACACCGCTTAAACGGTGTTTAAAATAAAATGCACCACTGCATCACACGCACTTATTGATTTATACCCAATCTAATCGTTTTCAGAGAATTCATAGTCTTATCTCTTATCTTATCTGGCCCACGAATCGTGCTACAAAAATAAAACGTAATAACTTTTTTTCATTGTGAGTAATCGGCTTATTTTTTTTTTTTATTTTATAGGCTACTATTTAGATTTATCAAAATGAATGCTTGGGATACTGAAAAAGGGATTTGGATAGTGCAGCTATACCATTCTTTGCAGTCCGTCATTTCTGTCCAAAGGGAATTTAGGCTGGAGTTTGGCGTTACTCCCCCAAGTAGATGGATCATTATGAAGCTGGTGAATATGTTTTCCGAATCTGGAAGCATCGAACGAAGGCCGTATAATCGATATACCAATGTTCGGGTTCAGGATACAATCGTCATATAGGCAAATCCAAGTGTTTCGACTCGAAACTTATCTGGCCAAATTAGAGTTAACAGACCGTCATTACAACGCATACTTCATGATGACTTAAACTTGTTTCCGTACAAAGTCTAAATTAAAAGCAAGTTAAACCCTCAGGATTTGCCTGTTCGCATGTCAAGCAGAAAGTGTACAAAACGAAACCCAGAATTTGACTGAATTGAAGCAGTCCATTAAGACAATAATTGAGGCGATCCCAATTTCAACCCTTCAGGCCGCAATGAACAATTTTCTGATCAGGTGCCGCTTATGCGTGGATGAGGGTGAGGTCGTTTGCGGTCTATCATCTTTAAAAACCATTAGTTACTTATAATAAAATTTAATTTTTAATACAATATTAACAGATTAATGAAATACGTCGATTAAAATAAAAGTTATTTAAATTTCTTATTGTAGCACGATTCCACGATTGTTGGCCACCTTGTTATGAATTTTTGCCATAATTTTTACTTAACTTTTTGCATACCCAAAATGCATGTGTTAAAGAAAAACTTGGTTTGTATATAAATTTAAAAAAATCCTTCACCAAAAATTGGTTCACCCGATTTTTTTTTTCAGCGAAGCCATTAATGAGAAAGTAGAAAATCGTTCTATATTGCAGGTACAGTTATTGAAATGGTATGCTAAAATTTGTTCGACCATACCTACATACACAGAATTTTTGTCCTCAAACTCGTAACAGCCATTTTCGCATAATTTAGGCTTCCGTATGTAGTTTGCATGGCAGGTACCGCTATTTTCAGGGTCAAAATCAGCTAATACACTAAATTATAAAGTTGTAGAAAATCGATTCAGTTATAGCCCGACAGTCAGATGAAATTGCGGTACCAACTATTTTCGTTTTCTGTAATATCTTTTACGCCATCTGTTGGCGCTTATATTTTTATATGGGACATATGTGTGCATCTGAAAACCATGTGGTATACTAAAACAACTCTTTGTAACAGCAACAATCAGGAGGAAGCCAGAGCGATGAAGGTAAGAAATCCTTCGATCGCCATTAGTTTGAGTACGCATTCCTTCTAACTGTAATATATTATTATATTAATCACAGTTCAATTCTTATATTAAAATTGTTTAACAAAATGTTTCAACTTTTTCTTTTACAAAAATATTAATTTTATTATTGCTTAATTGTTTGTAATAATAATTAGCAATCAACACTCCTCAAATCACATACTTTTTACGACAGGTTTCTGTCATCTAGTGTATATATCATAGTTCAATGGTTTGCCGCCAGAATACCGCATTTCGTTATCAATACGAATTCAGAACGGGCAAAAAATCAACATGCATTAGTGCTCGTCCATATAATGCCAAACAATGCCGATCATCCAAGCCGAATAAGTATATGGACGCCCCGATCGAGCTTTGGCCTATGCCGAAACCGTGCTAAATTCAAACTGAACGAAATGGTTCCGATGACAGAAACCGGAACCGAATTACAAAGTGTGGACGTGCCGAACAGACTATTTCACTTTCTCTTTGACAGCTCGTTTTTTAAAATTTTAATTTACGGTCTTGATTTTTCAGTCTGGTAGACATTGAGTAATTTTACGTGTTGTTCTGTAGTAGCATTGGTTAAATAATTTGGTTCGGCACCGTCTGTCCACACTACAAAAGAAATATGGACGTCATGCCGAACCGAATATTCCGATCAGAATGGTGTGCGTAGCACAGGCCTAATATAAACGCGCCTTGACACACAAAATAGTCAGCAGCATAAAAAAAAAGAATAAAAAAAAATAATAAAATAGTTACGTAATCGACATAGTGAACTATTTAAACATAATATTGCTTTTTTTATAATTTCGCACCCGCTCAAGGGATTACGAATATCATGTATATGTTTTTAACACAGAGCGGGAATCCGGTGAAAGAAGAGAAAGAAGGATAGGAAAGATGTGTGGCGAGATGTTCTGAGACTAGAGCTGGTTGTTGTCTCAGATTTATCTCCAGGGATGACGGCTGAACTAATGCGGAGAAAATTACCGTTTCTTATTTATTGATGTATCTTATAATTCGCATTATTTTATTTATTTCGTTGTTATATTTTATGGGTATACTAGTTTACTCAATCACTTGTTGTTATGCCTGAATAGCATGTAATGAGTAAACCAGCAAGCCATCTTATGACAATTTTTTAGAATTAGTTTTTAATAGAATATAAGAAGACATATACAATGGCAGGAAACAAACCTGGGACGACGAAGTTGATAGGCGTGCACACAACTATCGCGCCACGCCCGCCCCTTATAATTTTGCTCGGTTTTATATTTTCTCTATCGCGTCGCCCTCATAATCCTTTATAATAAACATCGCAATACTCCTCAAGAAGACCGGAATAGTTGTATCTATTGACTTTTCCGCAATTTACAAAAATGATATTGTGACATGATGACAAAATTATAACAATTTTAAGCAATGCAAATTTAGTTACTAAAATTGACAAAAATGCTTACATAATCTAATATGTATAGTTACTTTATAATATATTATTACTGAGAACAACTATTCCATTCACCATCCGATTTCAATTGAAACCGAAATAGGTGACAACAAAATTCTACATCGAAATGTACATCGAATTCAGCCAAGAAAATTTTATTTCTCAGACCAGCCTAAGGAAGGGAAAACATATCAGGAATTTATTTGCGAATCCAGTCGAAATCGGAGAATATAACGGGTTTTCCATTGTGTGTTTTCAAAAGTATAGGGCTGAAATTCGACATCTGTCAAACTATGTAGTTAAACCAATTTTTTTTTCAGTTAAAAGTCTGAAATTTACGAAAATGGATCGCTTAACTATCGCACAACGCACTAAAATTGTTAAAACCTACTAAAAAAATGGTGATTCTGCCACAGTCACATATCGTGCCTTAAGAGAAGATTATGGTTTACATAATAGTCCAACTACGCAAGCAATTGGCAAAATTGTGAAGAAATTTGAAGAGACTGGATTGGTTACAGATATTGTAGGGCCTGTGCATCATCGTTTCGCTCTTACCACTGAAAATATCTCTGTTGTAAGTGAAAGTGTTGCCGAAGACCCGTATGTGTCGATTCCTCGTCGTTCTCAAGAATTAAGACTGTCTTACGACATTATGGCACATTTTGCATTGGGTTCCACACCAACATCCATATAGAGCCCAGCTCACATAACAACTGAAGCCAGCTGACCATTCACAACGTCGTAGATACGTCGAGTGGGTACTTGAACAATAGTCGGTGGACGCCGATTTGTCGAACAACATTTTCTTCAGCGACGAAGCACATTTCTCACTGGGTGGGTGTGTTCATAAACAAAATTGTGGTATTTGGGGTTTTGAGAATCCTAAAGTAATTGCAAAGAGGCCATTGCATCCACAAAAAGTCACTGTTTGGGGCGCTCCGCTTGGTCCGGATTGTGATTGGACCTTACTTCTTCGAAAACGACGATCGAACGACTGTCACCGTTAATTCGGAGCGTCATGGTCATATGATAACCCATTTTTTTGGCTGCTATTGAAGAATACGACTTGAAAAATATATGGTTTCATTAAGACGGTGCCACATGCCACACAACTCGAGCGAATATGGCCTTATTGCAAGAGACATTTCCTGGCCGCGTAATTTCTCGTCGTGGCAATATCAAATGGCAACCAAGATCATGCGATTAGACACCGCTGGACTTTTTTTTTTGTGAGGCTACGTGAAAGACCATGTTTATGCAGATAAACCTGAAGCACTTGAAAACCAACATTTGTCAACTTATGATTGAGATACCGACCAAAAAGTGGCCGAAAATTACATCAAAAGAATCGATGCTTGAAACAATTCGCGTGGTGGTCATTTAAATGATGTAGTGTTTCACACATAATATCAACGTTCAAACTTTATAATAAAAAAGAAATATGAAAAAAAATATTTTATATGTGTTTTATTTACATTTACTTTTGAAACCGCAAAATGGATAATCCTTTACAATTCCTAGTTGATAGTTGACAGAAATGATTTTCCTGTGCAATGTGTACAATGACCAAAATAGTTGGAACTGATTTTGTAGTTTGAGATGTGCAAAGATGTGTGTAAGAGAATATCATATAAAATGTTTTAAAAAAAACTTAGATAACACATCCTTCGAACTTTTATCTGTTCTTTATGTATTATAAAAATTAACAGACCTTAAGTTTTTATTTCAACTTTATAATAATTAATATTGGGGGTGACCGTGGCGCGTTAGTTGTGTGCTCGCCTGTCAACCTCGTGGTCGCAGGTTCGATTCCTGCCGTTGTCTATGTCTTTTTATATTCCATTAAAAAACAATTCTAAAAATTTAAATAAAATCAGTTGCTGAGTTTCTCATTACACGCTGTTCAGGCATAACACTAACAACATGTGATTGAGTAAACTACACATAAATATGACAACGATATAAAATTAAAATAATGCGAATTATAAGAGACATAAATAAATAAGACACGGTAATTTTCTCGGCATTAGTTCAGCCGCCATCCCTGGAGATAAAATCTGAGACAACAACCAACATCTCAATACGTCGCGCAACACATCTTTCTATCCTTCTTTCTCTTGGCGCGTCCAAAATTATAAAAAAAAAACTTATATAATATTACGCGATCGGTATGAACTAACTTATTTTTATTGTAGACTTTTTATTTATTTTTTCATATTTAACTTATTGTTTACTTGATGTATTTCTTTTTAAATGTAAATGTTGATGTTATTTTTTTGTTTACTGGAGATGAAGGAACCCCAAATTTAATAAATAAAAAAACTTAAAACAAAATACTGTTTTCCTTTAATTCAAAGGTGCCAATAATTGTACATTTTTGGGGTGCCGATAATTGGAGTTGTATGCCAATACAAGTAGTTTTTGGTAAACATTTTTTAATATCCTTTTTTAAGCTCTTTTCTACTAAACAAATAAAAATAAATAAACAAAATTCTATATTAAAATTTAGTATATTTTTCGTATTTTTAACTTTTTAACTGCAAAAATTACGCGCATTTAAATTTGAAAAATCCTTAAGGGTGCCAACAATTGCATCCGTTACGTTACTCCTATCCTAATGCCCGCATCCATTTATTACTTAATTATTACTTGAAATATAATATAATACACCTACATCCCTTTTCTGACCAAAGAAGCGTTTTCTAGTAAGGATCAGAGTGAAATATTATTGCTTTAGTTTTTTTTGCGAACTAACAGCTTACACCCAATTTCAACAGAAATATTTAAAAGGGATATTTGGTGAATACCCGAAATTCAATCTTAGTCAAAGAAGTGATATTATTAATTCCGAGCGCGTGGTAAGACTTCACATTTTGAAGGAATTAGCTTGCAGAAATGTCAGTGAAAATAAAACATTGAAGTTGTATTAAGTATACAAGAATGTCGAATTGCTGATTTTAATCGCACACATTCTACCACTACTAGAATTATTTAGGTGTGTTAACATACGTTTTTTACTATTTTTAAATACTAATTAATTTTAAAAAGACACACACAGTTTATATGTTAAAATGAACAACTTCGTATTTGTATTGTAAACTCCATTAAACAATATAATTTATTCTCGTCCTTATGTGCATTATTACTTTCTTACAAACAAAAAAAAAATATCTCGGTTCTTGAATGACTTCATTTCAATTTGCCAGTTCAAGGAAATTATCCACACAATGATATTAACTTAGCTTCAAAGACGCGAACATCTTTTGTGACAAAAGAGTTCGAAAATTTAATTCACTCTTCATGTAAATGATTCCTTTTAATAGTATAAAAGACATTAAGTGCAATCTTAGATGATTCTTAGAAAATATACGTAAAAGTAGGTGTATGAACTGCTTGCATTTCTTCTTCATCACAGTTTTTTCTGATGTGCACTATAAAGCAGAGACAACGCGTTGTAACGTTTAAAAAAAATTGCTGTTGCATTCAACGAATAAAAATTTTATAAGGAAGTAAAAAAAATATGTACCTAACTATAAATTTACAAGAAGGAATTCTCAAATCCAGAGTCGGTTGCAGTAATATACTAGCGCCCTGGGACTAATATGCCTATTATGGCGCATCTAATACGTCATCCAATTCAACCCGAGCAATAAATTTAATGAAAAACTATGATAAACCATAATTTATAGAAAAGTTTCTCCCAAGAATGCAAACATTCTCAAAAGATAGCAATGAATTTATTGCTGTGAAATGAATGAGGAAATGATTGCAATCTTTTAAATTTCAAATGAATGGTAATTGCGGAATAAGCAGTCTTTTAGTGAATGCAATCTTTTGATTGATTTCAATCAATGATGGATTTTTATAGATTGCACTCATTTAAAAGTTTGTATTCTTTTGAAATCTACTTTTTGTACTGGCTTCATTGTCATAAAACTAATTTCAAAGCTTAAACGAATTACAGCCATGCCTACATTGGTCAGTTGAATCACCAATAACTAATCTTTTTTGTCATGTGATCATAACTTAACAAAGCGTTCAATCAATTTAAGTTGTTCTGTATGTTGTTACTAATACCTGAAATACAGTAAGCTACTAAAATAAATATAGGTGCACCGCATAATCATAGCGCCCTAGTCTGTCGTCCAACTGCGCCCTGCCCTAACTCTTAACCCGGTACTGTTTAAGGTGTATCAGATAGAGAGACCATCAAATCGTAGTTGTATCCTTCGTCGTTGAGTAAATGAAATTCCCGAGAGATTCTTAAAATAACTTTGTCAGAAGAGGTACCTTATACCCGTCGTAGGTACCACCTTTCTACTTTTCTGCCAGTAAAAAATGTAAGGTTTGTTGTGCCCTTCGAATAAAGAGAAAAAAAAACACAGAAACCATCATCTTGCTGCAAACAGGGCCACAGTAAAAGAATATTGTCGCAGTAAGTATTAGAGCTTCTCCTGCCCGACTGACGCACGTCCTGCTGCTGATGCTGATGGTGTTGTGCTCGAGTATATTCACAGAGTGCAATGTTGCGCTGAGTACTTGAATGTGCCTTTTAAGTTCTGCAAAAATGCAGTTTAAGAGGTTATTTGACTTTCATTTTATGCACTATGTAGTGTGTACAGTGAACTGAAAATGTGTCTCAAAACATTATGAACCCCAAGGAGGTCGTAAAACGTGGTAAAATATAATGATTGTGGCAAAGGAAACAAGCAGAAAAACAATTCGTTGAATTTTAGTACCAAAATATTGGAAACAAAGGAAGTTCGATTATTAAATCTGAAACATACTAGCTATATACGAATTGCAACAATTTTGAGAAGATTTAACAATTCAAATTTATCAGTGGCATTTTCTACTAACATTGCAAAAAATAATTATCAAAAATTCAACAACACCTAATTTACAATTTAAGAATTTAACATCTTAGATATTTCAGTGCATTACAGTGACTTATCATTTGCAGTCAAATTACACCGATATAATTTCGAAATTAGCCCGTAAAAGTCTAAAAAAAAGTGGCTGAAGATGTACACGTAAATAAAAATAAATGCACGACTGAATCGTATGAACTTGCTCTTGTCGCTAAAAACTTTAATGTAGCTAAATACTAACGCTGTTATAAGATAGGTAGCCTAGTTATCCTATTCAGGTTTAAAGCCGATGTAGGTAAGATTACCTTCATTCTTAGTCTAATGAATTTAATGGAATGGATGATTAAGGGCATAGTTACATAGGTAATAGGATTTTAATTATATAAATTAGGAGAATAATATGTAGCTACATACAAAATATATGGAAACTAGGAATGTAAATATGTACATTAATAATAAAAACTTAGGTGGGTAGGGAGCTGTATATAACTTTATAATTTAGGTGCAATATGCATACATATTCATGCTGATTCATGTGATTTTTAATGATACATATGAACATATAGGTTCCAACATTTTATGTAGTACTCAGTGACGTACGCAAAAATTCGTTAAAAGCAAATAAGGTAGACATAAATAGTAAAATGTTTTTATTTTCTTATATGTTATATTTTGAGGGAAAACAAAGATAGCATTTGAATTCCTGGAAAAAATAAGAATATGTATATACTCGTACAAAAAAAAATCAAAAATCGTTGGAGCGGTTTTTTAAAAAAATAATTTGTTATGTATAAATTTTTAAAAACAAGTCTAAACATTTGAAACGCCATTTTGAGGATATTATGAATATATGTATATACACAAAAAATTCAAATTAAAAAAAAAACAGGGACTGGTTTTTGAAAAATCGATTTTTCAAAAAAACAAAATTATTTATTTTTTAAAAATCGAAAAACTTTTTTTTTTTTTGAAAATTTGAGTATGCAGTTTTATTAACACTTTTAGGGAGCACTTGCCTAAAAAAAGGTAATTTTAATCAGTCCATCCAATAATGAGAAAGTCGACAATATGAAACGTAGTTCTATATGACAAGTACCGTAAATAAACGTGGTTCTATATGACAAGTACCGTTAATAAGTACGCAAAATAAAATGTTTTAATACTTAAAAGTGGACTGTACTAATATAGTGTAGCACACATTTTTTAATAATAATTCTTGGAGCCGATTTCTAGAAATACATTTTTTACACTGATTTTTTAACATTTTTATGGGTACGGTACGTTGTTTTTTATTTTAGAAATAGTTTTTTTAACTATTGCATATAATATAAAAAAAAAATACCAAAGACGAAGTTTCGAAGAAATCCGTTGAGTCCTTTTCGAAATTTTGAGTTTTCAAAAAAAAATTTTTTTTAATTTCCAAAAAAAAAATTTATTTAACATTGGTGCTTAAACTTTCTACAACCGTTTGCTTAAAAAATTGAAAAAAAAATCAAATGAACTTTTTTTCCAGAAAATCGAAAACAAAAAATATTGTTCTTCTATCTACTAGAGGTATCTAATTACAAGAAATAACTATTTTTTTTTTTCAAAAAAAAAAAAGAAAACCAAAATGTACCTTTTGTCTTCATTAATGAACAGATTTTTTTTTTTATAAAAATCGTTGGAGCCGTTTTTGAGAAAACAAGATATTTGTATTTTCGTAAAAAATGTATGGGAGCTACTGTTATTTGCCGTCTTAAAAAAAATGAAAAAAACGTCTGCGGGCATTCTACCGAAAAAACAATATCTACCAAGTTTGAAGCAAATCCATCCAAAGAAGAGACAGACCGACGTAGGAATTGCGGGACCCACTTTTTTGGTGGTCGCTATGATCGTAATGTAATTCTTAGATTTTTTTTTTTACGAATGCATATGGGTTGATTTTAACAGCTCGTGGCGGCCATATTGTTTGTTTCAAGATCTTCCAAAATATCGTCTTTTAATCAGTCACTAAAAATAAATCATCATGGCAAGTTACAGCGTCGAGCAACACGTGCAAATGATAAAGCTTTATTTTCAAACAGGGTGTTCTTTAGTATCAACGATGCGCGCGATGAGGCCTATTCATGGATGAATGGGTAAGTGAATAAGCAAAATTGCTCGATTTGGGACGACTCCGATCCACTCGAGATTCACGAAGTGCCAAAGCATCCAAATAAAGTTACTGTTTGGTGTGGGTTTTGGGCTGGAGACGACGTTATCGGTCAGTAGTTCTTCCAAAATTATGATGGCCAGCTCACCACCTGTAAACGGCGATCGCTATAGGCTGATGATCACCAACTTCTTGTGACCTAAATTGGATGATATGGGCACCGAAGACATATGGTTTCAACAGGATGGCACTAGGTGCCACACAGCTCAAGACAAAATCAATATTCTGCACGAGCGGTTTCATGGCATGGTTAACTCGCGACGCGCCGAGGCGACGTGAATTGGCCACAAAGATCGTGTGATTTGAACCCTTAAGACTTTTTCTTGTGGTGCTTTTCTAAGTCGCAGGTCGATGCGAATAAGCCGCAAGCCACCGCGGCCTTCAAAGACAACATAATCGATGCCATCGGTGAAATTCAGCCTGATTTATGCGCCAAAGTCATCGTAAACTGGACCTTTCGAATGCGCGCCACCTAGCAAAGCTGCGGCGGCCATTTGAACGATGTTATACTCGTATTTCACACTGCCAATGTAGGGCTCTTAAATAAAGATAAAATCTTATTCATATCTCATATACGCCTGTTTTATTCAATTTTAAATTTGATCCGCCCTTAATGGAAAACTGTTTTTGTACCTATAATCGCAAGTAAAAATGGATTGTAAAATAATGAACTGCGCCAGAGACGGGAGCAGTGAGAAGAGTATTACGCAGCCACCCAACTCGAAGAGATAAAAATTTAACCGATTGTCACGACACGTAGAAGTTTTTAAAATACAAGCCAATCAACTGCTGATGATTTTAATGGCCGAACATAGTCACCACCCACGAGATGCTCTTAAGCAGCATTTCCAGGAGCTGATAAATGGGAAACAAGTAGTGCGATTGTTAAGCAAAGAAAAGAACTCACTTCCAGTTCTCAGTTCAAAGTAGTCAATAGCCATAATGTGTTCGTCGACTGAGAAACCGTATTTAATATCATTTTTCGTCAGAAACCTGATATGGCGATCGTTGAACTAGAAAAATTGTAATTCTAAAAAAAAAAACATTTTCTCTGGAACCAACTATAACAAACATGGGGATGTTTCGGCAAGGAGATGCGCTCTCATGTGACTTCTTCAATCATGTCCCGGAACAAATAATATCTAAGACAGGCTTAAAAACTGAGATCCGTCCATTTACAAGCACATGCATCTGGAACATATTATCATAACCGACTGCTCCCAATGCACACTTATCTAATAATAATGCTCCAGCTAAGAAAGTCTTCAAGACGACAAGTAAAATCGAACGTCCGGCTTGAAGTCTAAGAAGAACATGCTATCGCCGATATCAGGGCGTTTAGGCTCGGTGACTGGAAAGTGTGTAAACAGGACCAAGAACAATGGATATATACCGAATCTGAGCAACATTTAACGGGTCGTAAGAAAATTAATCCAAAAGCCAGTAACCCACTAAGATTCGGATTAAGTTTGTTTCTATTTAAATAAAAAGTCTGAAAACAATAGTTTATTTTACTTCGAAATATTAGTTAATTGATATCTCCGACACATCGATATAGTGTTGGGTATCAAAAGGTTTTAAAAAGATAACTAGCTGTCCCGTGCTCCTCGTGCTCTGAATTTTTGACTCGAATCTTCGTAAATATGTAGAAGGAACTAATCATTATTATTAACTTAGGTGGAACTTGAGGTTCCACGTACATTTTGTTTTCGCTTCGTGTTCATCAGCGATCCATTCTGGGGCCACATTTGTTCTCTGTGATTGATATTCTCGGAATCATAAAACACATCACGGATGTGAGTATGTTCATTTAAGGTCTGCATTAACACCTCATAGACAATTATGCGTATAATACCAATGAATATCTGGGGACTTATAACACAGAATAACAAGTCAACTAGTCAACAATTACTTGTCCAACAATGTATGTTCACCAAGTGAAAATCATTTCTGTAACACAATAAAAATCGTCACAATTGTCAATAGAAAAAAACTCCCTTCACTTGTTGCATCAGTTGGACAAGTAAATCTAACATGATAAGTATTAAAATTTCCGAAGAAAAATAAAAGTATTTATTGCAAATGCGACTGTTGCGAACACATACATACTCTGCAAACACAATTCATTTGTGAGTTAATTTGTATTATATTACAGTCAGTTCAGTCAGTAGTAAGAGTCACACGTCGAGTAAGGTAAAGTTTATAAAACGTCTATTAAAGCTAAACTTTAATATAAAAATAAAAAAACCGTTTGTTAGTTATTCTACTAAACTCTAACATGCTATATGACTATAGTGACTTATTTGATACATTGACAAACTGTCTTATTATGAATACCATGAACATCTCCTATAACATGGTATTAAGATCCAGTTCCAAGCCAATGTAAGGCGATCAATGTTTTCTGCCTTACACTTAGGCCCGTTTGCTGATACGAATCATCAATATTTATGTTCAACTTAAAACGCTTAAGGGCTACTTTTCCCTCTGCGTATACTGTCACATAAGTTCTTAAGTAAAACTTAAATGTGTGTATCAGCAAACGAGCCTTAGTATTTTAATTTTGTTAGTGGGGGAACGTAATTTGTGGGAGAGAATTTGGGTAAGATAGTCAACAACTTCTATAAGGCACACGAAATTTTTCAATAAACACATGGGGCTCTATTTTACTTTTGCTTGTCCCTGGCTCTAACTGTCCGATTCAGTATCAAAAAAAAATTCTTTTTCACAAAACTCAAGGCCACTAAATAAATTCTAAGATCCGTCCGATGTTATCACTTAATTTACACTACTGCAAGTGTTTATTTCTAATTTGTTAACTTTGAACTAGTCCGGAACCGTCGGTTGAAATTTATCAACTATTCAACAAGCTTATTTTCTTTTTTTAACTCTTCTTGTTTCCAGTTACCGAAACAGTGAAATAGTGAAATTTCCCACTTGTTGAATGAAGCCAAAACAATTGTTATAGTTTACCTAGACTTGTTGTTCCGTGTTACACAAATTTTAAGAAGTTTTTGAATTTTACTTGTTCAACAAGCACTTTGTGTATTGTGTTATAGGCTCCTGGATGCGATTTTCTAATGATCCAAGAACTTCGAACTTGTTCTGAAATGTCAAAAGATGACGAAACTTGATGGAAAATGTTTTCGAAAAAGTTGCTGAATACTTTTTCTTTGAATTTTAAAAGACTGGAATTCAAGAATTATTTAGTTTGATGCCAATTGTATCCATAACATTACAAAATTCAACTAGTCAACGTATGGATTCGAATGTTCTTGCAATTTGGAATCCTTGTATCTCAGAAACTTAATCGCTTTATTTGGGTATGGTACAAGTAATAACTTTCAGAAATTGTTAGGATAATTATTCTAAGGCTTCGTTCTTTTAAGATTAAAGTTATTGAAATTTGCGTATTGTAAATCTTAAAAGTCTTTATTTGTTTTGAGTCGGTTAGCACAGAGAGCTGACAGATTGTCGGTTGGGCACGTAAGGTACATCCAACACAGAGTCACGTTCCTGGGCAAGATAAGAATTCACAAGGGTCCATGGTCTGACTTCTCAGCATATTGTACCGCTGAAGTCGAAGTTTTCAAATTTTCATAAATCCTTCTACGCACGCTTTTATGGATTTTGAACTTCTTCTTATAATACGACTTACAAAATTAAGCATCGATCCCTTTCAATAGTAGATATTGGTAAATATTGTGTAAAACACAAATAGGTAACAATTTTGAGCTTGAAGTACTACATGTGATGGGTTATTTCACTTTAAGCGATCAATGATTTCGGATTAAAAAGAGATGAAACAGCAAACTTGTATGTAATTTGCTTAGTTAAGCACAATCAAGACAAGTCCTTGAAAATGTTTAAACTGTGTCAGAGGGGATGACCAATCCCAATGGCAAAACTCTTTTAATAAATCCAGTATACAGCTCATCTAACTGTATACTGCATAAGAGCGCAAAACAAATCAGCCATTTGCAAATTAAAACTAGCTATCTCAGTAAGGAGTGTGACAACAAAAAGAAAATCCTCATTGATATTTTTCCTATGGCAGGACGAAAATACATATGTAGGTATGTAGAAATATATTAAAAAAAAAAAACCCTTCTCTCAAGAGTCCTTTTTTCTTTTGCATTGACTTTTCTGATTATATTATTTATATTTACTCACATGTACGTTTTTGGTTAAAACCTCATTCTCTTTATTGGTCCTTGGGTTTTTCTAAGCAACGTTTACTACCTTAACGAATGTTTGACATTTTTTTACTCGAATATATTTATTTAGCTCATGCTGTAGTAATTTGAGCCTCTCATAGACTGCATTGTGAGCTTAGTCCGTCGTCGTCGTCAGTTTTGTTATTTGTTTTTAGTGCATGCATCGGTTGGAATGGCATTAAGCTCCCCAGGCATAGACACACCAATTAAGAAAAAATCTTCTTTTAGCGTTCTCTACATTCAAATATTTTTTTTTTTTTTGTAAATCTAAATCTACGAGTATGTATGTACGTATGCAGGCATTCTATGACATCCCTGATAATACCCTTTTTTATTTTTTTTGTGTGTATGCTCTGTCAGAAGAAGCTGAAACAATTTTAGTTTTTTTTTTTTAAGATAGAAAAATAGATAACCAAAGCTATTAGAAATTTTTCGTACTAATTCTTGATGAAAGTTAAAAAAAAAGTCCAAGCTAACGCCCTCGGAGCTCGGACTTGGCACGGTAAGTTGACACACTGAACTAGAGATGACGATGAGAGATGCACGAGAACAAAAACCTTTTCGCTGATGTGACTGTGTTCGGAAAGGACCTGCATTTTTTTTATAAAAAAAAATAATTTAAGATAGTATCACGCAGAACACAGCCGTCTATCTATCTGGCAATTAACTTAATTAAAAGATTAGACAAAGAAAAAAAAAACTTAAACGAAATAAAAGCCAAAAGCAAACAAAACAAAAAATTAAACAAAGAAGCATTTTGAAGATAAAATACACGAAAGGATGTAAGCGAGCATGCAAGAAAGATACAACGTGAAACTGAAAAAAGTGAAAAAAAAACTTTTAACTTAAAATTTGTTAAGGCAAAGATGATTATCTAACAAATATGATGAGTTTTTGGCGCACTGCATGGGGAAGCAACCTTAATATGTAGGCTACATTCCCAGATCTCACAGATAGATAGGTAAGAGGGCTAGAAAGAAATAATATAACATAACGTAAGATAATTCAGAGGCGGGAAAGGGGGTAAAGATTAATTCAAAAGACCGATACTTGGTCTTAAGAGTTGAGTATGTTCGATATGGTATAGTTTTCAAGAAAATTAAAAAAAAGCCAATACTTATACTTTAGAGTAGGGACCAGAGTGTAGCTCTACTACGAGATTGTCAAGGAATACTTGGTTGGAGGCACATAAGTAACCTCAAAAACCTCATAAGTCGAAAATTTTATTAGAAATTATAATCAAATATTATGTGTCAATTTTATCTGTTCATCCATTCGTACGAAAGGCTAAATTATGAAAATTGGGTATATGGTTAGTAAGTTTTTTCAACATTTGTACGGAAATACCATTATTTTTTACTTGCGATTATAGGTAGTATAAGGCAAGTTATGCATTCGTCGAAAAAAATAGTTTGAGATAACAATCAAACATGACAAACATTACGATGATACCGAAGACAAAAAAGATGGTCTAAAAGTTCTGTCCGTCTGCATGTCTGTCTGTCAGTCTGTCAGTTTGTCAGTTTGTCAGTTTGTCAGTCTGTCAGTCTGTCAGGATGTCTGTATGTATGTAACGGGTGGGCCGAATTGATTCAAACTTAGTGTATAGTTTTTTAGGTATTGTACAAAGAGAAATTGAATTTTTTTTTAGCTCAAAAAATAACGGTACTTGCCATACAACCGTTACGTTCAAATCTATATTTCTCGGAAACGGATATAACGATTTTGATAAAAAAAATCAGTGTTGCTTCTTAGCTACGACCGATCATATGGTTGAAAAAAAAAATTAGAAAAATGTCTAAAAACGTTACTAAATTTTAAAATTTGAAGATTTCACTTCTTCGGCTTTTTTGGTCGTGATAATTTATTAATGAAAGATATTCATTAGTTTTCCCAACGTTTCGACTGAGTTTTCAGTCTTCTTCAGGGGCACTTTATTAACCATGAAACAAAATAAGAGCAACATTTGTATGTTTACATTTAGTTGTTAAGATCTTACACTTACAATTATATGGACGAAACTATTATTATCAAATTACATATATATATATATAAATTTAAAAAAATGACAGTTTTGTGATTAAATATTTAAATTAAAGCACTTCTTCTTAGTAAGAAGTTTAGTCAACAACTGTTTAATAAAATTTTCTTTTAAAGGAGCAACAAAACTATTGATGTATGTATGTATGTATCGCAGTTATGTAGAGACCAGGGAACAGTACACCGACGAGATACACTGTGTATCCTGCTTCCTGTTCATGTTATTTTTGTTATTTAAAATGTGCAAAGTTTCTAACGTATATCGTTTCGATGTATGTTTTTCCGTTTGAAGAATTTGCACATTTTTAAAGTCTGGAGCATGATTTCTTTCTAAGCTGTGACTAGCAAGAGCTGTTTTCTGAGAACTTTTTGACTTTATATCAGATTTGTGATTTGAGATCCTTTGTTTTAAAAGCTGCTTGGTAGTGCCAATGTAACATTGTTCACAATTTTCTCTTTCGTTGCCTAGGCAATTGATCTTATATACAACGTCTGTACTTTGATCCTTTTCACTTTTCTTGTTAAGTTTTGTAAACAGTGTGTTAAGTGTTTGGTTGGATTTGTAAGCAACATTGACATCTTTAGCTTTGCTAGCGATGGTTTTCTTAAAACTTTCAGCAAGTTTCGGCACGTAAACCATACTTTTGAAATAACCTGCTTCTTCATGTTTATTGCTTTGTTGGTGATTGGTTTGGTGTTGTGCTATTAATTCGCGAATCATATCTAGCGGATACCCATTATCAATAAGAATTTTTGTTATTTTCTCTTTGTTGGCGGGATGGAATTTCTTTTCACTAATCGTGAGGACTTTCTTAATAAGGTTGGAAGCCGTATTGACTTTAATATGTTTCGCTTGATTTGATCGAAAATTTACGATTCTTCCGGATGCTGTCTCTTTTTGATGCCAGTCAAAGGTGAGTCTGTTTCTCTCACGATTAATTTTTACGTCCAAAAATGCTATCGTTTTATTTTTTTCCTTTTCCACCGTGAATTGGATTTTGGAGTTGAATGCGTTAAGACTTTGCAAAACCTTGTCAATCTCACGATTTTCCATTACTGCAAAAATGTCA
Source organism: Philhelius pedissequus (assembly GCA_910595825.1). Lineage (NCBI taxonomy): Eukaryota > Metazoa > Arthropoda > Insecta > Diptera > Syrphidae > Philhelius > Philhelius pedissequus. The sequence goes on from OU343160.1 coordinate 55,668,880, forward strand.
TCAACGTATTTGGTGATGAATTTTGGCGGATTTATTGCATTGAACGTTTCTTCTAACAAAAAATCTAAGACAAGGTCGGCGATGGTAGGTGAAAGTGGATTGCCCATTGGGATTCCATGCATTTGTTTATATATGTTGTCTTTATATTGAAAAAGGTTGTTATCCTTCAAACAGAAGTCAAACATTTCCAAGAACTTATTTAAGCTAAGGCTTGTGTGTTCACTCATAATACTCCACTTTTTCTTTATAATGTTTATCGCCACCTGCACCGGAATATTCGTGAAAAGTGACACCGCATCGAAAGAAACTAAGACTTCATGTTCCCTTAGTTCTAATTCTCTTGTCTTTTTAATAAACTCGAACGAATTTCTTACAGTGTACTTTGAGTTGCGAGTAACACCTTGTAGAATTCTACCTATGTATTTAGACAATTCATAACATGGGACTTTCATGACTTCTTACTAAGAAGAAGTGCTTTAATTTAAATATTTAATCACAAAACTGTAATTTTTTTAAATTTATATATATATATATGTAATTTGATAATAATAGTTTCGTTCATATAATTGCAAGTGTAAAATCTTAACAACTAAATGTAAACATACAAATGTTGCTCTTATTTTGTTTCATGGTTAATAAAGTGCCCCTGAAGAAGACTGAAAACTCAGTCGAAACGTTGGGAAAACTAATGAATATCTTTCATTAATAAATTATCACGACCAAAAAAGCCGAAGAAGTGAAATCTTCAAATTTTAAAATTTAACATATCGAATTGGTCAAAACTCTTTTAATTATATAAAAACGTTACTTTCCATAGGACCGTTTTATTTGCTTTCGACTATCTCATAGACGGCTCCACCGATTTTTTTCACACATACATAGGTTTAGGTTTCCCAAATTATACTGCGTACCAATATTTTTAATTAATATTTTTTTGTATTTTTAAAATCATTTTTAAGGAAAAAATTAAAAAAAAATATATTTCGAAAACTGCTGATTAAATTTTTTTAAAATATATTTATATGTATTTTCTGAATTCCTATGAATTGGCGTTTTTGAATTTTTTTTTTGAAATATTTTCAAAAAGCTTAAAAAAAAAACTTTTTTTCTCAAAACCCGCTTCACAGATTTTTAACTTCTTTTTTTCGTAAATTCAAATTTATCCAAGAAATTAAATGACGTACTTTTTTTAAGCTCAAATTAATTTAAGTATTTATTTCATAATTTTGAATAATTTTTTCTTTAATTAAACCGATTTAATCTTTTGTTCTAAAGTTTATATTATTAAATATTTAATATTGTCATACCAATTTATTTTAGAACAAAATTTAAAAAAGTTTGTGTATGTATATACAAAATTGAGTTAAAAATTACTTTAAAAATAAATTTAGATGTTTAATAGAAAACTTTTGCATAAGATGTAATAGAACATAAGAGCAAGTTCGTGCGATCCAGTCGTGCATTCTATTTTTTCTTAACAAAAAATGGTTCTGTGATTTTCGAGATATTTAGCTTTCAAACAAAAATATTATTTATTTTTTTAAACATATACAATTTTTAAGCACTTTAGGTGATTGGCTCGAATCTTATCTTAAATTATTTTTAGCCACCAAACTAACAGTAAATTTGTTTGTATCAAGTGCGGAAAATTATAAAACAGATTTACCGAATTTGATAAGAAATAAATTGCACGACTGGTTCGCACAAACTCGCTCTTATGTTCTATTACATCGTATGCAAAAGATTTCTATTAAATATCAAAATATATTTTTAAAGTCGTTTTTTAATTAATTTTGTGTATAAAAATTTTTTTTAATTTTTTGCTAAACAAAAATTGGTACTTTTTAGTAGTTAATAATATAAACTTAAAAATATATTTAAAAAAAAATTATTCATTCGTTTTCAAAATATTGAATTTTCAAAAAATATAATCATCCCAAAAAATATTTTTCTAATGCATTATCATTTTGAATTTGGGGACCTGCTTATGAGAAAGTCGAAATTGAAAAAAATGGCTATACCGTTAAAAACCATTGTTCCAACATGTAGAATATACTAGCTATAGTAGTGCAAGGATTCTACTTGCGTTATAGTATAACTACTCTTTAAAAACTGCGTAAAAATTTGCAATGATATTGTATGTAATTTTTATTTTAAAACCGGCAAGTTGCGTAATTATACACATGACAATAAGTTAAGAAAAATTAACACATTATGTTGGATATTACAAGCATTTGTTGTAAATGCTCACCCTCTGTGTACCTTTAAATCTCCATTGTTCATTATTAGACTAATAATGCTTAAACATTACGCCCACAATGTTTATAATTAAACGAAATATTGTTTAAATTCAAACACCTTTTGAAAACAACACATTTACTACCATTTGATGAAAGTTACAGATTTTATGTGTAAATTTTCGTTTCGTTTGTGACATTGACGATACGCTTGCAATTCAAAACTCACGAATCACAGTTTTTTTTAAACAATGACTTGTATATAAAAATGAAAAATGGAGATGCATTGCTTCTCATAAGGATGTATTTATGGGTGTAATTTGTACACATTTTTAAGCAACATACATAGGCTTACAAGCTTAAAATTTTGTTTATTTTACATATTAAGTAATAATATGTATTCAAAAAAAATTAAGATCTTAAAAGCGAAATCACATAAATAAGGTTTAATTTTAAGCGTTTTTATTCGTAATTTTGTAGGGAGTTTAAACCTTGTTTGTCGAATTTTGCTATACATTTACAAATAAAATGTTTGAATTTACACCTTTTATCGTTTTATATAAAAAACTTTTGCTAAAATTCTGTTGAATTTTAAACATAAATCTTATATATTAAGAACAATCCAAATTATGTTTGTGCGCTATCTTCTTTTTTAGGCTTGATCGATTTGAATCAAATTTTCAATAGATCTTAGGACATGTTTGGAGAGTGCATATAAGAAATCTGTTTCCCGTCCGATGTCTATAACCGAAGTTCTGACTAAAAATGTAACTACATGTTTGTTATTGCTTTATTAGTATAAATAATGTGTTTTGTTTTGTATACACACACTTTCATTTTGGTTTCTCTTTGTTGCCGCGTGTATGAACACAACTACAGGATTTGATTCCCATTAAATGGATTTTGATATTTTATATTGTCGGTTGTCTAGAATGTTGTTTTTTGGACGGCTTAAAGGTGGGAAATTCGTTGTAAAGCTTGGAAATTTTCGGTTGATTGTGAAACTCATTGTGATAGAAGAGGTTTTGGGTGGAGAAGTTAACGAGATATAGATTAGATGACAATGTGCTGCGATCAATGTCTAAACCTGATAGATTGCGTTATACATTGACTTAGGCTGTGCGCGATTTGACAGGTGTCCTTTTCACATTATAATTTTCTATTCAGAAAATGTGCTTTTTTTCGTGCAGAAATTGATTAGAGTTTTGCGTATTATTACACTTATTCCGATCTAACCTTGGACGACGTACCTACACGACTTGCAATAATAATTAATCAGAATGCCCATGATAATCAAGCGCCAGAGGTACGTCCCGAACAAATAAATGTGCCCATAATGTACAGCTTCAAACTGCACAATCACCACCACAAATTGGACAAAAAGTTATTAGAAGAAGAAAAGTGGTAAATGTAGACTTCAATCGCGCTGCTTTGGATTACGATTCCGCAATTGCATTTACTTTCTCGATAATCCCAATGGGACATGTAAGAAATTTGTCATTTAGTTGATTATAGCAAGAATTCACGGCCAAGATCTCTTTCGTTGCCTGTGGAATCCTATGGCATCTATGGCATTGCTGCACACTGTTTCAAGGCGGTCGAATTACACATTCCGTTTTGAAGCTGGCGATTAATTTTCTGACGGTTGACAACCCAATAACGTGCACAATGACGAAGAATTCGGCGAAAGCGAAATTGGTGCGAGAATGCAAAATTATAATTTGGAATGAATGGACGATGGCGCATAAACGAGCATTGGAGGCATTTGTCATAACAATGAATAATGAGATTGTTTATCATATCACTTTCTCCTTATTTTTGTTCCATTCAAATAAATCGCATTGAAATATGAACTATCTGTGTTTTATTACAGCTCTGCAGTTGATTTGAAGGTGTTAAATTGGGGCGAGACGAAGTTCGCCTGTTTAAATAACTTATGTGTAATAATACACATTTTTACTTTAAATCTTTATATGAAATTACGCATAAAAGATTTAAAATTTACACATTAAAATTTAGAATTAATACGTAGGTAAAAATAATATTCGCATTATGATAGTAAAATTATTCTATTTATTTTTAGAGTGCTTACTATAGAGTAAGTTTTCAACCTTGAAATTATGATGCTGGATAATACCAAAATAGTTGGTCCCGCATGGGTCAAATTGATTATTGCATCGTTATTTGTTCTTAGCCCCAAAAATAAAGGTACCTACTTGACGCACAATTTTGTCTACCATCTAAATTATCTCAAAAAGGTCTCTAAAGATTTTGATAAAAAAAAGTATGGAAACTACTTTAAGTATATTCTACTTAGTTCACACTTCTTTTTTTACATAAATATGTTATCAACCTGTACCTGCCATACAACCATTTTTTTTCATTTTCGACTGTCTCATAAAGGGTTCGACAGATTTCAATTAAAATTTTTATACAGGAGGTCCCTTAAATTCAAAATGATAATGCATGCCAAAATTTCTGAAAAATAGTTTTTGTTTAAAAAAAAAAAATCATTTTTTATTGACAATTCAATATTTCGTAAACGGATTTACAATTTTTTTTAATTATGTATTTAAGCTTATATTATTAAATATTTAAAATTGCCATACCACATTTTCTTAGAAAAAAACTAAAAGAATTTTGTATATTGTAGATAATAATTCATTACATAATTTTTTTATCAAATCTTACTTTATTTATCTACTTGCTAATTTTCTACTTGTTACTTGCTAAATAATAAAAAAAAATTCAAATGTATTAATGTTTCAAAAATTATTATTCTTAAGCTATCTGTAAGACTAAACAGTTGATTTCTTTAAATAAATATAAAACATTTAAAACCAAACCTTAGCCTTCAATATTTAAAAAAATTAATCAAAAACAACATATAAGATCAATAATGGAAGAATCTTATTAATTACAATATTTTATTATAATGAAAAACATAATTGTAAACTTTGTCAAGCTCGGGCAGACGGAACTATGACATGTCTTAAACTTAATTGTACTGAATATTTGTAATCAACATAAAGAATAATAAAATATTTGCTACTACTAAATAAATTTTACCATTTCCAATAAGAATCTTGTGCGTGCGATGTAATCGGACATAAGAGCAAATACGTGCAATCCAGTTGTGCATTTTATTTTTTATTAAAATACAAAATACGTGTTTCCTACTAGAGACCAATGAAATGCACAGAATTTCTACTAAAGAACTATTTTTCATTTGGAATGTCAACACATTAAGATGTCAAAATTAGCGGATCGCGGACATGAATTTCTGTTGCGATTTAGCTGATTCCTAAGATCGTGAAGCCCAAGTACTGCACAGAAACGTATCCGAATAGGAGGTTACTATTTTTCTCAAGAATCCAACGAGGACGAGAAAGATCATCTACTGATGTATCAGCAAACTTAGATGCAAGAATTTTGGATTTGGGCCGACATAATTATGTCTAAGATTATGTCTAAGATTATGGAAAGTGCTTCATAATAGTCGAGCTTTTTGTTTTCTGTTTTCAGCTAAAATTTAATTAGAGGATTGAATTTGGAAATTAATTTTTTCAAAACCTGTTCACCAAACGAACTTTAGACAAGACAAGTAAAAATAAAATAATATATTTCGAGCTTTTCTTTTTGTAAATGTTATCCTTTTCTGCTTTACGTAATTTTTTTTTTATAAAATTGTCCTTCCCGGCTAATGGGGGATGAATAGGCATCCTCCTACAAGTTCCTGCTTTTCGTTAGACTTTATATCCGAATATACAAATTGTATATAAAAAATAAGGTCATTTTGTCTGAACTTTTTAAGAAAAGTTTGCTTAACTTTTGAGAATTTCATTTCCAATGTTTAATTGACTCAATTACTCGATTTCATCAATCTAAAACATCTGTACCTACAATGATGTATTTATTTCTAGATGAAGATATGTATGAATCCTGAAATGCCGACCATATCCCCAGGTTATCGCCCAAACTCCACCATCCCCAACACTATACCACATTGCCATCTTGTTAGGCGTTAGGTGAAAATCGGATTTGGTTAAGGATTATGCTTAGGTTAGTTTCTCCTTATTTCCCTATAAATAACCAAAAGCATAAAATGGCTTAACGATTTGAGCCATCTCATGCCCATTTTCGTATAGTTTTTCACCCCATTCCACTGCCACTTTAAATTTTCGATTTCTCTTCCTAAAGCGCCGGCCGTGCCGGTTTTCAGGAAAACAAAAACCTCCCTTGTCTCATTCTAATATACCAATGCCAACCCACTTAAAGATTAAAGCTAACGATTCACAATCACCGCCGCAGTCTACTCGTAGCTATAAACGACTGCTGGTTTCCGCTCCTGTATATACCCGGTTTATTCAGCACAATCCAATATCTATGTAGAGATACTGATATAAGCAATGAAAAAAAGGAGCAAATAACCCCCAAACCAAGGCAAATGAATATACAGAGTGGAAAGACAAAAAGGATATTCAGGGAAATATTTAGTGAGCTAAATATGTGCCAAAACTGTTTTGGTATGCCGTAGGGGATTGTGGGGTGGTTCATGCAAGCCAAGGCAATGTAAGGAACGGAACGAAACGGAAGAATGAATTTTTACCAATAGTGATAAATTATAACATTTTTTTGTGTGTGTGTTTTCTTTGGTAACAAAAAGGAAGAAAACAAAAACACACGAATATTTTATCAGCTATAGTCATTTGCGGGTGGTTGCAGGAACAACGGTGCTGAGCGAAATTAAATATTTTTCTCTTGACCCCGAGCAATGAGCTGAATACCTTGTACCGTATACTGTTTGTACTATTTGGTCCTTCCTTTTTGACTGCTAAGGATTGCTCGTTTATCCAACAAGACAATCATCATGGTTGTGATTTTGTTTTTTTTTTCAACTATCTGTCGTTCATTTTTTGGGGATTTTATTTCTTTTTGAACATTTTTCCTCTTGGGCTATTTTCTATGTCGTTTTTCGCTTTTCCTGGGGCCAGAATGTTCGCTGAAAAATTGAATGCTTTTAATTGACTTTATTAGAGGTATGGGCGAGTTGGTACTTGTATTGATTCTGGTTGAAAAAAAAGGCACTTGGCTACTCATTGCTAAGAAACGAGAGGTTGTGGTTTTGGAATTTTTCGGCGATAAGGCGCCACCTGTCGATAGATGTTCAATTTTCATTTCAATTTTGTGTGGTTATAACGATTTTTTGTTTCTCTCTTGTTTCTGGTTTCGGTTTTTTTCTTTTTGGTTACAACAACTTAAATAGATAGAAATTTGAATATTTCCTTTAACGACTTGTCTATATTTATGTAGCTATTGAGCTTTTGCATATTTCTATTGGTCTTGGTAGTTTAGAGAAATTTAGATTTGTTGGGTAAAAAATGTGAAAATTTTCGTTGCGATAATTGAATGTCCGAGAGAGACAGAGGTACAAAATTCAATAAGCTGCTACCTAGATTACACATTCCATTATTGAAAGTAGCTTATGAAAATATTAACAAAAAAAAAATACGAGAAAAACATCTATAGAATTATGCCTCAAACAGCTTCAAATTTTATTTTTTTGGCAGGGATTAAATTATACTTTCAAAAAATGTGAATATATGTGCAGCAGATTGTTTTCTTGTTTTGCTAGGTTGCTGCTGAAGGAAATTTGCTAAGCTGCAGTTGGAAGGAATCTTAAATATCCACATACCATCCACACTTCAAAAGCAAGATCAGCTCAGATTATTTTGATATCGAACAAATTTTCGAGGAGAGGTCAACATACAAGTTGAAACGTAAATCTAAAGCCAACACCCACCGTAAAACTTTTCAAAAGCCCCTGGCAAGGGCTGCTGATAATATTATTATCGGGAGAATGTAGGCATGAAATCAAAGGCGGTAAAATATTTATAATGGCATTAATAAGGACAAAACGAAGTGTGCGCCATATTATAGCTAAAAGTTTCAGCATCCGCTACTCTGATGTATACCAAACATGCACGTGGTTGCAGAGCAGCAGTACACACATATGCAGTGTTGGTAAGTTACGTGAGTTTTACACATTTTAATTAATTACGCGTAACTATTGTGACTAAAGTAACAAATATAACACATTCACGTTCTTGATATCTCTTAACGGAAATACAGGGTGGCCCACGCACGAATCGTGCTACAAAAATAAAACGTAATAACTTTTTTTCAGTGCGAGTAATCGGCTCGTATTTAGATTTATCAAAATGAATGCTTGGGATACTGAAAAAAGGATTTGGATAGTGCAGCGATACCATTCTTTGCAGTCCGTCATTTCCGTCCAAAGGGAATTTAGGCTGGAGTTTGGCGGTACTCCCCCGAGTAGATGGACCATTATAAGGCGGGTGAACATGTTTGCCGAATCTGGAAGCATCGAACGAAGACCGTATAATCGAGATCCCAATGTTCGGATTCAGGATACAATCGGCAATAGGCAAATCCAAGTGTTTCGACTCGAAACTTATCGGGCCAAATTCGAGTTAGCAGACGGTCATTACAACGGATACTTCATGATGACTTAAACTTGCTTCCGTACAAAGTTCAAATAACAAGCAAGTTAAACCCTCAGGATTTGCCTGTTCGCTTGGAATTTTGCCGAAAAATGATTGCAATGGCCGAAGAAGACAACACAGTGATTAATTGTTTGTTCATGTCTGATGTGGTGCGCAATTTCATCAAGGTGTATTGTCGGGCCATATTTCTTTGAAGAAAACGGTGTAACACAAACTGCCAATGGGGCCCGTTATTTAAAGATGTTGAAGGAGTTTTTTTATCCAGAACTTCGCCGAAGACGTATCCCTTTCAGCAGGATTTGGTTTCAATAAGATGGAGCAAGTGCACACGTAGCCACACAAGTTATGGCGGAGTTCCAACGAACATTCCCAAATAAATTGATATCCAGAAACTGGACTTTCCGCTGGCCGCCAAGGTCACCTGACCTGACTGCACTAGACTTTTTTATGGGGTTATGTCAAGCAGCAAGTGTGCAAAACGAAACCCAGGAATTTAACTGAATTGGAGCAGTCTATTAAGACAATAATTGAGGCGATCCCCATTTCAACCCTTCAGCTGGCAATTTTCTGATCAGGTGCCGCATATGCGTGGATGAGCGTGGAGATCTTTAGCGGTCTGTCATCTTTAAATATCATTAGTTATTTAAAATAATATTTAATTTTTAATCCAATAAAAAAAATTAATGAAATACATCGATTAAAATAAAAGTTATTTAAATTTCTTATTGTAGCACGATTCGTGGGCAACCCTGTATTCATATCAGAATATAATTGACGCAATTATAAAGGAGTTAATCGGGAGTTTCAAAAGAAATATTTAGTTGTCTTATCCAAGTTGTGAATTGATAAATAATTGCCAAAATTCACTGTTTCACTGGCTGACGCTGTCAACTTTTGCTTAGAATTAAAGGTTCTAAAACAGTTTGGAAATCACAATACGTCCAGTTTTGATAACTTGTTTAATAATATATACTAGCATTTTACTATTTGCATCAGTTCTATTCAAAAGACAAATTTAATAGTAAGTTTCTATTTGAAATTAATAACTTTTTTTTAAAAATGTATGGGCTTAATGAATAGGATCACTTTAAAAATCCAAAAAGGTAATTTTTAAAATATTATACGAAAAAATGTTGAGAGCCCAATTTTGTGTTTTGAGACAGCCGATTTTTATGCTTCCAATCTTTCAAAAGTGAACTTGAGTGAACTTTTTCCAAAATGGTCATTAATTTATACGCCCTTGAGAAATCGGTTGTCCTTCGGACCATTAAAAAAATGCAGGTTTATTAGCGGCATGAGTAACATCCCAAGTAAAATTTTACCTCTCATAACATTCTCCAATAACCTAATGAGACTAATTTAAGAGAGCCAACATAATCTTGAAGAATTCTTCTAGATTATTATAACACCGCTAAAAGCGTTAAATGGCCTAGTTATGAGAGCCTCACTATACTCCCTACCAGAGTTGTTTTCTTCTTGTGGGATGACAGATATAGAATATTGAAAAAAGGCCTCTTATATGACTTTATAAATTACACAAGTTACGTAAAAGATGAGACGAATCTAATTTCAATTAGTAATGCGTAACTATATGAGAAAGTTACTCAGGGTAACTTACGTTGCCAACACTGCACATATGACACTGTTTTCCATAAATCTGTCGAAAACGTCACGATTAATAGCAAACACTTCGAAGTAGTTAAGGAGTTCATCTATCAGTCTTGGAGTGAACACGAATGGCAACTTAATGGAAATCCTACGAAGAATTACCTTTGCAAGCCGCTGCTACTTCGGTTTGGCCAAACATATTACCTGCGTGGAAGACAAGGTGTACGCTCCACACTTATCGATGGCGCAAAGTGCTGGCAATAAGCAGGAAAGGAGAATCGGATAAGTAATTCGGCGATAACGTCATGACTGCTATGTATAATGTCAGGGTGCCAAAGTATACGCTATTACCTCCCGTAACATGATTTGTATGCTGATATCAATAGAAGAACCAATCTTTCCATTCACCATTAACATAACGAAGCCAAACTATATATAAAGCTTTAATAACTCCAGTTCTGTTATATGCAGTGAATGCCTTGAGGGAGAGGATGAATATCTGCTATACTGATTGAGATTGATATTATGTGTGGATAGAGTGTGGAGAAACAAATTCAACAAACTTAATTCAGCGGCTGGCATGACTGGGTTATATCGACCACTAAGTGTTCGGCTCCTCGGAAAACACAGAGTGGAGAAAAGTCTTATAAATACCTATTACTACATTCTTTCATACATAAACTACTATTTGAGTCACAACTCAATGAAAATGAATAAAACAATTTAACTTATATCCAAATAAAACCAAATATAAATTTAGATGAGGAAAGATCTACTTGCCTTAACAAAACGATAACGATTCGACAAAATTTGACTGTAGCTCATTTTTCTTTTTATTTAAGGTGCACTTAAGCCCTGAGTAGATACACCTATACTTCGATTTATATTGGTTGCCTTTAGCATTTTTTTTAATTATTCTTTTTCCATTTCCTCATAAACAAAATTATTCTTTCTTCTGCTGATCAAAGGAATAGAGATATGTTTAGTGCCTTACATAAGGACTAATGAGCCTCAGGGACTGTTTTGTTATTACCTCAAAAATGGCAGTATAACTTTTTCTCTGCGAATTTTTAAGATAAAGCCTTCCCATTCACTTGTAAAACATTGAAATGAAATTGAGAATAGAACATAATGAATATTATTATTTTTTTGTTTAAATGGAAAAAAAAGAAAATTAGTTAATTTTAAAGAAGAACAAAAGAATATATTTTAATTTTCAATTTAAATTTATATAAAAAAATAAATACATTTGGGGCGGTGTGCAATAGAATGAGGAGCGCCAAGAGACCTAGCGATTTTCTTGTATGCATGTTTTAAATTATCAAGAATGGGGGAAAAATATCTGAAGAATACACTGTCGTTTTCATTTCGATATTAAAATTGTTCCATCTTATTGAAAATTAAAACTAATCGTTAATATCGATGGTTGGTTTGGTCAGATTTTTTACTTGCGATATATAGGTACTATAGAGCAAGTTTTGCATTTGGAAAAAAATTGAACTCGAGATTTTAATCAAAGTTGACATTACGATTAGAGAATACCAAAAAAGTTGGTTCCGCAATTCCGTCTGTCTGTCTATCTGTCCGCAATTGTCTGTCTGTATGTAGAACGTTCTACAGCCTAAGCCGCTGAACCGATGTTGTTCGAACTTGGTGCTTAGGCGTTTTAGGTAATTGTCCATAATAAATGTTTGAAGCGATGTTTTAGCCCCTAAAATAACGGTACTTGCCATACAAATTTGTCTACCATCTTAATTATCTCAAAAATGGCTCTAAAGGTTTTGATACAAATTGGTGCGTGTACTATTTTGGGTATCGTCTACGTTTTTCCCAATTTTTTTTTTTTTTTAATATTTTGTTATTAAAGGTACCTGCCATACAATCATTTTGTTGATTTTCAACTTTCTCATAAGCGACTCAATGGATTTCGATCAAACATTTTATACAGGAGCTCCTTCAAATTCTAAATAATACTGCATTTCAAAATTTTCGATAAATAGTCTTTTTGGATTTTTGAAAAATAAATATTTTTTTTTGAAAATTCAATATTGCGAAAACGGGTGGATGGTTTTTTCTGAAATTTTGTTTTTGAATTCATATTATTAAAGATTTAAAATGTTCGTACCAATTTTTTTTAAGAAAAAATTTAAGAATTTTTATATACAAAAAATTAGGTGACAAACGACTTAAAAAATACATTTAGCCGTTTCTATTAAGAATTTTTGTATATTATGTGATCTAACATAGAAGCAAGTACGTACGATCCAGTCGTGCATTTTATTTCTGGTGTATTCGTTCACATTTGGAGCAACAGCATTTCGTCTGTTCATTAGTTATCGTTTATTTCAATATCCATGGAATGCCCCAGAAGTTGGATGGAAAATCTGTCTGCCCTGTCCACTATCTGTTCCAAAAAAAAAATAAAATGCACAACTGGATCGCATGTACTAACCCTTATGATCGATCACATCGTGATCCTTAATAGAAACGGCTAAATATATTTTAAATTCGTTTTTTACTTAGTGTTTTTATATACAAAATTTCCTTAATTTTTTCATAAAAAAATTGGTATGTCAATTTTAAATATTTAATAATATAAATTTAATAAAAAAATTAAAAATAAAAACACCCACCTGTTTTTGAAATATTGAATTAAAAACAAATGTTTTTTTTTACATCCAAAAATATATTTTTCGCAAATTTTGGTAAGCAGTATTATTTATAATTCAAAGTATCTCCTATATAAAAATTGTGATTAATATCCGTAGAGCCGTTTACGAAAAAGTCGAAAATCAAAAAAACGCTTGTAGGCAGGTAGCGTTAATACAAAATATTTACAGAAAAAACGGTTTGACCAAAATGTAGTCTCTACCAGAAGGTGTGCACACACCAATATTTTTTCAAAATCGTTTGAAGCGATTTTGAGATAATTAGGATAATAGAAATAATTGTATAGCAAGTATCTACCATTATTTTTGCAGCTAAAAAAACGATTCAACAATTTATTTCAGACAATCACCTAAAACGCCAAAATACGTCTGATATTGACGAAGAAACAATAATTCACATATGTACTCGTACATATAATAATCTCAAGGAACGATCGTGTATTGCCAGCTGACGAGGTAGTTTCTGATTCTGTAATGCCAATGGGAAAACTGCAATTCCTTTTAGAATCCTGTAATAAAATGTGGTATACCGTAGATTCTCTAAGGTTTTTTTCTTATAATTCTATAACTCCAGGGAAATTGTTAAAGTAGGAACATTTTCTTTAAGTGTTATATTTAAATTATTTTTAAATTGTAGACAACTAAGTTCTCATAAAAATAAAATGCACGACTGAATCGCACATATGTACAAGTACATGTGCGATCACAACGTATGCAAACGATTTCTATTTAGAATCCAGATATATTTTTAAAGTCGTTTTTTACTTAATTTCTAAAAAAAAATTGTTATAATAATTTTAAATATTTAATAATATAAACTTAAAAATCATTTATTCGTTTTTGAAATATTGAATTTTCAAAAAAGAAAAATATTTTTTTTTTCAAAAATCTAACAAAATATATGTGGGATTTCTGGTATGTAATATTAATTATAATTCAAAAGATCTCTATCTAAAAAAAATTGATTAAAATCCGTCGAATCGCTTATGAGAAAGTTCAAAATCTAAAAAAATGGTTGTATGGCGTACAAAATATAGAGTATACCTAAAATAGTGCACACACTTTTTTTTTAAATCAAAATCGTCAAAGCCGTTCTTATAGAGGAGGTCCTTCAAATTATAATACTACTTCATAACAGAATTTTCTAAATATTTTTTTTTTTTGATTTTGAAACAAAAAATATTTTTTTTTTGGAAAATTCTATATTTCGAAAACGAATGGATGATTTTTATTTTTATTTTGTTTTTCAGTTTATATTATTAAATATTTAAAATTGTCAAACCAAGTTTTTTTTTTTTAGAAAAAAATTGAAGAAAAAATTAATGTAAAAAATTAAGTAAAAAACGACTTTGAAAATATATTAAGATTCTTAATTGATACATTTTACATACGATGTGATCAAACATAGGAGCAAGTTCGTGCAATCCAGTCGTGTATTTTATTTATTTTGATTCTGAAACGATGACCATACTTGACATGCATATCTATTCGAGCAGGGAACGTACAAATTATTGTGTAGAGGAATCGTGTCAAATTATGGGTAGAAGAATTCCTTGGAGCATCTTTTAACGAAGCCAAGTGATGAATTGGCCTGAAGATTTATTATTACATCAAAATAGAAGATAAAGTTGAACTATTGATGAGATAATAATACTAAAGTCGCCCAGCGATTCAACGATAGATATTGTTTGACCGTGAAGAATTATAAAGATCTTCCCGTGAGAAAGTTTTTGAGTGATATTTAGCTATATTGAAAGGACGTGACTCAGTGAATACCAACAGTTTGACAGGTTGTAGAGTTTATGCAGACCCTTATGGTTAAAAGGGCATTTGACTTCCGGAAATTAGTTGTTTGTTTCAGAAGCCACCGAACCACATGAAGTGCGGGAAATACGTAACACTTTTTAAGGTGAATAACTGTTTTAAAACTGTTATAACTGTTATATATGTTGGCATTTCCCCAGACTCGTCCATATTTAAATCCAGTCAGTTTTTGAGACACCAAGCTGAAAAGTTATAGATATCAAGTTCGATGAAAAATTAGCTGTCGCCGGAATATAGAGAGTTGTTAGTAGAATATATAATAGCCATATTTCAAAATCATTTGTATTAAGAATTAAAGGAAGAGGGCCTAAATGGCTGCCCTGAGGTACTCCAAGCATGATGGCTATCAAAGGTATAGATGATAACAGCTTTAAATAAGACCATTATTGATAATGCTATACACTAGAGAGAATTGTCCTTGAAATTGCGATCAATTGAAGATTTTTGAAAGAGGCAGAGCAACATTTGTTAAGAAAAAGTCCCTGAGAGACCATCATATCCAGGAGATAATTCATCATTAATCTGATTCAATTTAATTTCTTCGAGAAAGGCGTCCGCTATTTGGGGAAGAAATTTAGACCTTGAAATAAGCAAAATCAGGCTACTTTGGGGAGACTTCCATATAGCAGAGCACAACGTAGTCATCCGCTATACCTACCACTTAAAGAATGGAATATAAGAAATCATAAGTTCCTTAAACATCATTCTGCGCTTCCTCCAACTTTACAATTCTCATCAAATTTAAGTTATTGGAGGTTAGATTGAAAAACTTTTTCGATGAACATAATTAAAAAAGTAAAATTTTCGAAATCAATTACATAAGTTAATAAAAGTTTTGACTTTACTAATCTTCACCTCCTTAGCAATATATTATTTTGTTTCGAAAAAAAAAATATTAACCTTCAAATTGTGTTGACATCATAAGCCTTCCAA
This sequence comes from Philhelius pedissequus, assembly GCA_910595825.1. NCBI lineage: Eukaryota > Metazoa > Arthropoda > Insecta > Diptera > Syrphidae > Philhelius > Philhelius pedissequus. The sequence continues at coordinate 55,684,678 of OU343160.1, forward strand.
GAGTCCCCTGTTAATTCCTTCACTAATTGCAAAAACGTGTCAAACAAATTGACATTACCTATTGCTTATTTTTCCTTGGCTTTGGTATTTCCTAGAAGAAAGCCCTCACCCTCAACCAAATTGTAACTTGAATGTTCTTCAAAGCAAAAAAATATATAAAACAAAAAAAATCCCTAATTGACTTATGAAATATGTTTTCCATCTGGGAAGGTAATTAACAAGGAACACCAACGAAGAATATAGTTTGTGTGCTCTTTCTATGTCTTTTTCGACAGCAAAACATGTCTTTATCGTGTTTTTGGTTGGCATTTCCATAATGTCATACAAATTAACATTTTACATAATAATTAGCTTCAGTCTTGTATATATGTTTACGCATTAGCATTTTTGTTTCCAAAAGCATACATCCATCAGCCCTCCGGAACTTTGGGACTATGTACCGTTCATCTTGTCATAATAATGAGTGCGTAGTTATAAGTATTTAATGTAATTGTATATGTGTTTGTGTTTTTTTTCTCCTAAGCCCGATCTTATAAGTAATCTGAAATAATCACCTGCGGCAGCGACAAGGCATACCTTTACTAACTACAAGTCGATGCGAAAGCACCTGCCTTGCTTATTATTATTATTGTTTCAACATTTATACGCGCAGAGCATTTAGTTTTGACAAGGATATAAAGTACCTTATACCTACATACGCACACACTAACCGAAAACTTTCATGCAAAACTTATTCTCCCCATCACAATGGCGACGTACGAGTATAATTAATTCAATGTTACTCCTCTTACACCACTGCCGATACCAAGCCATATAGATCCTGAGACCAACTCAACTCCGTCCGTCAGGATTAGGAGACACCATATTGTGTACTTGCGATGTTCTCTTCATCACTAAATCCAGCCAGCCCTAAAGTAAAGATTATTAAGGGTTGGGAAGGCGCCTGGCGGATGGTGATGTGATGCAGAGGAGTTCCTCCATGGCAGCAGTAGCATCAACTTGTCAATTATACTATCTCTATTCCAAAACAACCAGAGTCACGTTCTGGGTCCATATCGATGATAAGAATCTCGTTGGTAATGCGAAAATGTTGATAACGCTTGTCATTTGTTTCATACTCGTGTTTCTAGGTTATACTATTTTCTGACTTTAACACGTGCACAAGGCATGATGATAACAGTAACGAACATTGACAACCCACAACCGACAACCGTCAACAACATCAACGACATTAATATTATTATTTTTTCTGTCTGTCAATCTTGCTAAATAAGTTAAGGTATCCCTGATGGTAGGGCGTTTTTTCATCAGTCTTGTCTATCTAACATCTAACATTAAGTGAATCTTTCAAAGTTGAATTATTGACTTTGTGATAAAAATGAAGATAAGAAACTTGATCCTATTTTATAGTCTGGTTAGGTTAGTTAGTAATGCTCTTATTAGGCACTTTAACAACATTTCGCGAACACTTCGAGCTGTCGTTTTTAGAGAGTACCTGATGAGCTATAGAATTCCAGCTGTGCATTTATCTATCACATCCGTCAACAATCAGTGGCCCAATGCCAAAACTACAGTAGACTACCAGACATACCAAAGAAATATGAGTAGATCGTGCACCGGAAAAAGGTGAGCAAAGTTGCACATGTCAAAAAACTGAATCATAAAAGAAGAACATCCTCCGAGCTAGAAGAAATAGAAGCGTCATGCAATCGTTAAAAAATTCCGAAAATTTATAAAAACAAAAAAAAGCAACTTTCGGCTGATTTTAAGAACTTCGAAAGAGCGAAGGAAAAATAGTTCCCCCTGACAAAGATTAGTAAATAGAAAACTTGAGATGAATCACCAGTGGAGTTCAATGAATTTTCCGGTTGATCACACGCCTCGTATATCATCAAGCAATTGCTAAAGGGAAAATCCTCGAGGTCTTCACATAAGTTGCATTGAAATTATCAACGCATAATTCCTGTGAAAAGTTATATACATATAATATCTTATCCAACTGACTGCTGTTAGAATCATATGAGTATATAGTTTCGAAAGTCATTGATTCTCAAGTACGAGTGTGGTTTACTGCTGAAACTTATAGATTTCAAGTTCAGACCAAAAAATTGATAATCAACTTGAAATGTCGGAGAAACAAATATATTTGTATCGGTGGGACTAGGAAACACACGGTGCAATATCAATGGTGAACCAACTATTTCAAATACGTTCTGATATATTCTGTCATTTCTTCAATCTCTTTCTGGGACAGATAGTAGGCATGGCAGTCAGATGTTTCATGGAACTTCTCGGGCATTCCGGTAATAAAGCAATCATCGGTAATTGGCAGACGAAATTTGTTGGTCCTTATGTAAACAATGGCATGAGAAATAAAATGCACGACTACATCGCACGAACTTGCTCTTGTAGCTAATAATTTTAATGTAGCTATAACCATGGAGGTTTAGTTAGTTAGTTGTAGTTACCCTATGCAGGTTTAAGCCCCATGTATGTAGGATAGATTACCCTGATTCTTAGTACATATAATAAATTATCGAATGGATGATTCAAGGAATAGTTACATAGGTAACTGTCTACAAATGTATATTTAAATCTAAGTTATTTATTTTAATAATTTAAGTTAGGAGAGTAAAATGTATCTACATTCATATATAGACAGAACCTAAGTATGTAAACATGTACATACAATAATGAAAATGACGAATGTAGATGGGAGGTAGCTATATGCATATAACTTTATAATTTAGGTGCCATTACAATATTGTGCATACATAAGATTCATGTGATTTTTAAAGACACATATGTATAAATAAATGTTTGAGGGCCTAAATTGTGTTTAGTATTCAGCGACAACGCAAACATTTGTAAAAAGGGAATAATAATATGGTAGAAATAAATGGATAATACACATACTTAAATGTTTAAATATTGCTTAGTCGTTATAGTTTGAGGGAAATTAAAAATGTCATTTGAATTCTTGGTTAAATAAGAATATATCAAAAAAAAAATTCAAAAATCGTTGCAGCGGTTTTTTAATAAATTAATATCTTATGTATTAAATTTTGAAAACATTTTTCGAAAAAAAATTTGAAACTCCATTGAAGATATTATTAATATACATATAAAATTCAAATTAAAAAAAATTCTGTGACTGGTTTTTGAAAAATCGATTTTCAAAAAAAATGTTTATTTATTTTTTAAAAATCGAAAAACTTTTTTTTTGAAAACTTGAGTATGCAGCCTGATTAACAATTATAGGGAGCATTTGTATTAAAAAAATTATTTTAATCGCTTATCCAATATTGAGAAAGTCGAAAATATGAAAAGTGGTTCTATGGGAAGTACCGTTAATAAATACGCAAAAAGAAATATTTGTATATTTAAAAGTGAATTGTACTAATCTGAGAACACACAATTTTTTTTATAAAAAGTCTTGGAGCCGTTTGCGAGAAATATTTTTTTTCTTAACGTTTTTTTTAACATTTGTATGGGAGGTACCGTTGTCTTTTATTTTAGAAAAAATGTTTATTCAACTATTCAATATAATGTAAAAAAATCACCAAATACCAAGTTTTGAAAAAATCTATTAGGTCGTTTTCGAAATGTTGAGTTTTCAAAAAAAAATTAATTTCCAAAAAATATTTTTTTTTTTAATTTTAGTTCAGATTAGTGTTTAAATTCTCTAGGAGATTCTGCGTAAAAAATGTCAAAAAATCAAATTAACCGTTTCCGAGAAAATTTAAAACCAAAAAAAAGGGCTCTACTAGAGGGACCAAAAATAACAATGTTTTTCACAAAAAAAATATCAAAAGGTACCCTTCCTTTCGTTAATGAACTGATTTTTTTTATGAAAATCGTTGGAGCCGTTTTTGAGAAAAATAAGAATTTTGTTTTTGGCCAAAAAAAATGTATGGGAACTGCTGTTATTTGTCGTCTTAAAAAAATGAAAAAAAAACGTGTGGGCATATTACCGAAAAAACAATATGTACCAAGTTTGAATCAAATCCACCGAACCGTTTAGGCTGCAGACTCGAGGACAGACAGACAGACGGAACTGCGGGACCCACTTTTTTGGTGTTCTCTATGATCGTAATTTCATGTTTGAATGTTAGAAATTGTTTTTTTTTTTTACGAATACATAACTTACCTTATAGTACCTATATTCAAACAGTAGGAAATTTAATTGTTCATTAGGCATTTCTTAATTTAGTTAACCTAAAAGACTTCTTGATCCTTTCCTAAAAATAAATATTAAATGGCTAATTGGGAAAAATGTTAAAAAATATATAAATTGAAAATTAGTTCAAAAACCAATAAGGATGTCTCAGTTCTGGTGGATGTAATTTTTACTTGCGACATACATAGGTACTGTAGGGCAAGTTTTGCATTTGGAAAAAATCGAACTCGAGATTTCAATCAAAGTTGACATTACGATGATAAAGAACATCAAAAAAGTAGGTCCGGCAATTCCGTCTGTTTGTCTGTGCATAGGCGTTTTAGGTGATTTTACAAAATAGATTTTTGAATCGTTGGTTTAGCCCCAAAAATAACGGTACTTGCCATACAAATTTTTCTAACATCTTAATTATCTCGAAAACGGCTCTAACGATTTTGATAAAAATTGGTTTGTGGACTACATTGGGCATGATCTACATTTTGCCATAAAAAATTTTAAATGTTTTTCTATTAACCGTACCTGCCATACAACACATTTATTGATTTTCGCCTTTCTTATAAACGGCTGAACGGATTTCGATCAAAATTCTTATACATGATCTTCTTCGTATTCTTAATATTACTGCATTTCAAAATTTTCGAAAAATATTTTTCTTGGATTTTTGAAAAAAAAAAATTTTTTTTTTTGAAAATTCAATATTTCGAAACCGACTGGACGATTTTTTTGAAATTTTGTTTTTAAATTTTTATTATTAAATATTTAAAATGTTCATACCAAGTCTTATTTAAAAAAAATTTAAGAATTTTTATATACCTATAAAAAATTAAGTGATAAACGACTTTAAAAATACTTTTAACCGTTTCTATTAAGAATATTTTGCATATAATACGAGTATGATCGAACATAGGAGCAAGTACGTGCGATCCAGTCGTTCATTTTATTTTTATAAATTTTTTTTAATTCTTTTAAATTAATCGTACAATTTTTTTTCATTCGTTAAAAATTAATATTTAAAAAAAAAAATTAATAACAAAAAACTCGAAATTTGACATGGAACAATTCCTATACAAGTGCTCGCACTCTCTCAAAACAAAACGTGGACTTAGAACGAAATATAGGAGTTAGAACAATTATTAAGAATGCTGATGACTCATTTTAGGAACTATATTATTGTTTGATGTCCCATTAAATTAATTGTTTAATTTTGAACACGCAATCAATATCAAAAACAAATCCAAAGCTTAGATTAAAATTTGTTTATTTTCGACAAAAACAACAAAAGAATATATTCATATTTATAGCTATTAAAAAAAATTAAATTAAAAAAAAAAGAATTAAAAAAAACACGAATTAAAAAATAACATTTACTTAAAGCTTGATTTGAAAAATTCTTTCATTTAAGGAAACATTCTGATTCGATGTCTTTATGTTTCTTTTTAGATATTGATCCTCCGGCAGAACTTTTTGCGACCTTTGGCAATTTGGCATTTTCTAGTGTACCTTTCTACTTGCCAGATACATACATCGGTAAGGAAAAGTTTTGTTTTTGGAAAAAAAAATCAGACTCGAGATTTAAATTAAACCATCACGATGATGAATTGATGAATGTAACGAATTAGAACACTACCATCAAGTTAAACATCACGCCATAAGATTTACATAGGAAGAGGTTTTTCTGCATATTATAATCCACACTCACTGAGTACGGAAAACGTATCAAGAGGATGTAACATTGGTACGAAATGGACGGTCTTCTGCCTTGAGTGTCGCATGTCCAAATCCTGTTCCTGTGTACATAAGGGGAGTACCTAGAAGCACACTACTGAGTGCGTGGTGCACTAGTTAGGAGTTTCGGGATTTATTGGTTTTGTGCCGTAAACTTTGTGCCTCTGGTTTCGACCAGAGCCGGGGAATCTATACCGCTAAACTTTGTGCCTCTGGTTTCGACCGAGGCCAGGGACTCTATCCCACTAAACTTTGTGCCTGTGGTTTCGACCAGGGCCGGGGACTCTATCCCAATAAACTTCGTGCATGTGGTTTCGACCAGGGCCGGGGACTCTATCCCACTAAATTTTGTGTCTTTGGTTTTAGCCGGGGCCGGGGACTATATCCCAATCTATATTAGATCATTAGATTATTTTTAAGGGTAGCTATTGTAAAGTATATACGTATGCTTATATTAAATACCTTGTTATATTATTTTTGATTGAATTTAATGTAATATTTAAAAACGTAATAAAGACTAATATTTAACGGAGTTTTTTTTTTTTGTAATTCATTTTTATTTAATCTTAACTTATAACTATCTTAAAGCTAGACAAAAATATTTAAAACTAGCCTAATTATCAATAACTTACAACTAATTTACTGGCCCTTTACGGGTGCTCTAAACTAAACTATATCTCTTAATACTAATGTCTATCGACCTTAAAATATTTAACGGAGTTCTGAACTCAACATGCACAGAGTTTTTGTTGCTTTTTTTCGGCCAGACCTTGGACCTGCTGACTAAAAAAGCATCACAATGGAAAACACCAAAAAAATGGGTCACGCGATTCAGTCCGTCTGTCTGTTTTTATCGTTTTTTTTAACTCGACAAATAACGAACGGTATTTGCCATACAATTTTTTCTAACATCTTAATTATCTCGAAAACGGCTCTAACGATTTTGATAAAAATTGGTTTGTGGACTACATTGGGCATGATCTACATTTTGCCATAAAAAATTTTAAATGTTTTTCTATTAACCGTACCTGCCATACAACACATTTATTGATTTTCGCCTTTCTTATAAACGGCTGAACGGATTTCGATCAAAATTCTTATACATGATCTTCTTCGTATTCTTAATATTACTGCATTTCGAAATTTTCGAAAAATATTTTTCTTGGATTTTTGAAAAGAAAAATATTTTTTTTTTGAAAATTCAATATTTCGAAACCGACTGGACGATTTTTTTGAAATTTTGTTTTTAAATTTTTATTATTAAATATTTAAAATGTTCATACCAAGTCTTATTTAAAAAAAAATTAAGAATTTTTATATACCTATAAAAAATTAAGTGATAAACGACTTTAAAAATACTTTTAACCGTTTCTATTAAGAATATTTTGCATATAATACGAGTATGATCGAACATAGGAGCAAGTACGTGCGATCCAGTCGTTCATTTTATTTTTATAAAATTTTTTTAATTCTTTTAAATTAATCGTACAATTTTTTTTCATTCGTTAAAAATTAATATTTAAAAAAAAAATTAATAACAAAAAACTCGAAATTTGACATGGAACAATTCCTATACAAGTGCTCGCACTCTCTCAAAACAAAACGTGGACTTAGAACGAAATATAGGAGTTAGAACAATTATTAAGAATGCTGATGACTCATTTTAGGAACTATATTATTGTTTGATGTCCCATTAAATTAATTGTTTAATCTTGAAAACGCAATCAATATCAAAAACAAATCCAAAGCTTAGATTAAAATTTGTTTATTTTCGACAAAAACAACAAAAGAATATATTCATATTTATAGCTATTAAAAAAAATTAAATTAAAAAAAAAAAGAATTAAAAAAAACACGAATTAAAAAATAACATTTACTTAAAGCTTGATTTAAAAAATTCTTTCATTTAAGGAAACATTCTGATTCGATGTCTTTATGTTTCTTTTTAGATATTGATCTTCCGGCAGAACTTTTTGCGACTTTTGGCAATTTGGCATTTTCTAGTGTACCTTTCTACTTGCCACATACATACATCGGTAAGGAAAAGTTTTGTTTTTGGAAAAAAAAATCAGACTCGAGATTTAAATTAAACCATCACGATGATGAATTGATGAATGTAACGAATTAGAACACTACCATCAAGTTAAACATCACGCCATAAGATTTATATAGGAAGAGGTTTTTCTGCATATTATAATCCACACTCACTGAGTACGGAAAACGTATCAAGAGGATGTAACATTGGTACGAAATGGACGGTCTTCTGCCTTGAGTGTCGCATGTCCAAATCCTGTTCCTGTGTACATAAGGGGAGTACCTATAAGCACACTACTGAGTGCGTGGTGCACTAGTTAGGAGTTTCGGGATTTATTGGTTTTGTGCCGTAAACTTTGTGCCTCTGGTTTCGACCAGAGCCGGGGAATCTATACCGCTAAACTTTGTGCCTCTGGTTTCGACCGAGGCCAGGGACTCTATCCCACTAAACTTTGTGCCTGTGGTTTCGACCAGGGCCGGGGACTCTATCCCACTAAACTTCGTGCCTGTGGTTTCGACCAGGGACGGGGACTCTATCCCACTAAACTTTGTGTCTTTGGTTTAAGCCGGGGCCGGGGACTATATCCCAACCTATATTAGATCATTAGATTATTTTTAAGGGTAGCTATTGTAAAGTATATACGTATGTTTATATTAAATACCTTGTTATAGTATTTTTGATTGAATTTAATGTAATATTTAAAAACGTAATAAAGACTAATATTTAACGGAGTTTTTTTTTTTTTTGTAATTAATTTTTATTTAATCTTAACTTATAACTATCTTAAAGCTAGACAAAAATATTTAAAACTAGCCTAATTATCAATAACTTACAACTAATTTACTGGCCCTTTACGGGTGCTCTAAACTAAACTATATCTCTTAATACTAATGTCTTTCGACCTTAAAATATTTAACGGAGTTCTGAACTCAACATGCACAGAGTTTTTGTTGCTTTTTTTCGGCCAGACCTTGGACCTGCTGACTAAAAAAGCATCACAATGGAAATCACCAAAAAAATGGGTCACGCGATTCAGTCCGTCTGTCTGTTTTTATCGTTTTTTTTAACTCGACAAATAACGAACGGTATTTGCCATACAATTTTTTCTAACATCTTAATTATCTCGAAAACGGCCTTGACGATTTTGATAAAAAAAAGTGTGTGCACTACTTTAGGTATATTCTACACTTTTTGTTTACAAATTTTCTTATTACCTGCCATTCAACCATTTATTTATATAGGACTTATCGTAAATGGGTGTGTTAAGAAATAACGCCAAAATATTAGAAAATAAGGCGCCTCAATCAAAATCTTGTCAATAGTGGTTGTACTTGTATCTACTCCTTTTTAAATCAAACAGGACGATTCTTGGAATGATTTTACTTGTGAGATTTAGAGTCGACACGGATAGGAAGAACACTGATAATTCTAAGGACTTTTGCCTGCCTATAGTAGCGTTTAGTTTAAGCTTCAACAAAGAATATATAAGAATATTTTATTCATTTCCAACAATGAAATTATCTTCTATAAATTTTATCCCGAATTAGCATAACCATAACAAAACTTATGAAAATAATTTTGACTTAAATTTGTCCAACACATGCAAAACCTTCCCACATAAGTACCAAGTGTGTATGAGCATTGAGCCAGATTTCATTTTCCCACAAACATACAATAAGACTTGATTTACTGTTAATGACTTTCAATATTCGTTAATAAAGTTGGCGTAAGTAATTCTGCATATGGCTTCAAACTTATTTGATTGGCTTTTATTAAATAATTTATTAGCCTGCATAATAATTACCAAACCTTGTGATTACAGCCATAATTTAACAATTTTTGTGAAAAAAGTTCGGCCCAAGTTCACATAAGGGCTGGAGTTGACAAATTTCAATGGCTGGAGGATATTCAACCTCCAGGTACTTGAGTACAATTTTTTCTTTAACTCGAAACGTTTTTATAAAAAAAAAAATTATCATAATTCTTTATTCTTATGGCTTTGGGCCGTAATGTAATGGCTTTATGCTGCCTAAGTTGGATTTAATTAAAGTTTGTTTTATTTAATATTTCTGTTTTTTTTTTTTTCAATTTCGATTTTCGATTGCCACTGGCGAATATAATTATCCACCTAATTACCCTTTCGTTTTAAATCCACAACTTGAAATGAGCAGATGTTAATGGCTGAATCGAGAAACAATAACAATAACACAAAAATCAATACGACCTAGCTATAACCTAAATACACTTTAAACTTGAGCTGTTTATGGTTTAGGCCCAGTGAGTGTGCTGAAATATCTAGAAATAGGGGTTGGTGTTTTAAATCATTATCGCACATAGATTCGAAAAGCAAAAGCCTTTAGCTAGGTAGAGTTGTAGTTGTACTTCTAGGAAGGACGAAGATTATTTCCTTTTTTCAAGCAAAACATTTTCTGGCGTGATAATGTTGAGCTATCAATATAGCCTATACCTTAGTTTGAAGCCGTTGAACGAAAGAATCTTTTTTATCTTTATGTACCTATCTGACAATATCTGCGTTTATAAATTTTTATTATGTTTGTTTAAAATGGAAATTAAATTTATGAGCTTTTTCCCACAGCTATTCAATGGTGGTTTTTAGAAATCGCATCAGGTATAGTTGTGCTTTTGTTGTACCAGATATGAAATACCCAGTAGTAAAAGAATATTTTAAATAGGGAAGAATTATAACTGTATGAATCCTTAAGTAAGACTATGTTTAACTTCTATGAATTGAAGGTGGTTAAAATATAGATAAACCAATATTGACGCTGCCATTTTGTTATATCAACAAAATCATTTTCATTTTGCCGAAAACTATTTGATCATTTATAATTAATTTGTGTGTAAATATTTGCTTCTAGAAACTCGTGTTTACATTCAAAAAAAAAAAATATTAAATTATTTCTTAAAGATGTACAAATTGGAATGGTATGTTTTTGTTAAGTTTTCTGTGGGCGAGCGAGGCAGAATTAATTACTTAAATATCTATGGTGGGTTGGAATTTAATATGGTAGCAGCTCAGAGTTAGGTTTTTAATTCAAAACAAAGGTTTTTATAACAAATAGAATAACAATACTGATTGAAATTTTACAAGGTTCTCCGTGCATAAAAACCAACTTAACCGTCTCCGTCTGTTAAAAAATCGAAAACCAAAAAAAAGGTTCTACTTTGATATGCAACTATTTTTTGACAAATTAACTGATTTTATTATCAAAATCGTTGGACGTGTTTGGTTGGTTGGTGTTTAAAAAAATGTTGTCTTTTTGTCAAAAAAAAAAAATGTTAAATGCACGACTGGATCACATGTACTTGCTCTTATATTCGATCTCACCATATGCACAATATTCTTAATAGGAAAAACAAAATATATTTCAAAGTCGTTTTTTTACTTAATGCAAAATTTCTTTAATTTGAAATTTTAATTTGAATTATCAAAAAAAAAATGTTGTGTCAAAAAAATCCAAACAAAATATAATTCGAAGGACGTACCTACTAAAGGGTCCCCCAAATAACTTCTTTTTTTTTTAAATGGGCGCAAAACAATGAGTGTAGCTTCGGCTGTGTGGCACGTAGCGCCGTCCTGTTGAAACCAAATATTGCCAATATCCTCCTCTTCAATTTTCGTGAACAAAAATTTGTTCGTTGTCCCCCGATAACGATCGCCATTGACTGTAAAATTGACCAAAATCCGCACCAAACAGTGACTCGTTTTGGGTGTATCGGCTTTTCAACGTATGCGTGCTGGTTTTCTGTGCCCCAAATGCGACAATTTTGCTTGTTTACATACCCGCCAAGATCAAAATGAGCTTCATCTGAAAAGATCATTTTTTTTGGCAAAATCGGCATCTTCTCTAAGTCGATCGCAGGCCCACTTAGCGAGCGTTGTTCAAGCGTATACACAACCATATTCGTTCAGCGGAAGGATAAACCTAATTATCTGTCAAATCAGACATGAGCTAAATGTTACCATTCACGAAATAAGCACTAGTTGAAAAAAAAAACGTTAGATGCCGGACCCGTTATATAAGAAATATTATCGAAATCCGTAGAGCCGTTTATAAGAAAATCGAAAATCAAAAAATTATTGTATGACAGGTACCGTTAATAACAATATATTGTAATTTTTTTAACCAAAATATAGACTTTACTAAAAGTAGTACAAAAATAATTTTTTATTGAAATCGTAAGAGCCGTTTTTGAGATATTAAAATGGTAAATAAAATTTTATGGCAAGCCTTGTTATTTTTGGCGCTAAAAAACGATTTAAAAATCTTTTTGAGAGTATCACCTAAAACGCTTAAGTTCCAAGTTTGAAGAAAATCGCTTCAGCCGTTTAGCCTGCAGATCGTTCTACAGACAGACAGACAGACGGAAATGCGGGACCCACTTTTTTGCTGTGCTCTATCATCGTTATGTCAAGTTTGATTAAAATCTCGAGTTCGATTTGTTTTCCAAATGCAAAATTTGTCCTATAGTACCTATATTCATGTGTATATCGCAAGTAAAATGTTCGTCGATATTAAAAATTAAAAAATCTGTGGCAGATACCGTTAAGAGCATAAAATATGTTTAAAAAAATTGGTCGCAATGTAGACTATTCCTAAAATAGTACACTGATTTTTTTAAATCAAAATCCTTAATTATCCGCGAGATAATTAAGATTTACTTTTTTGCTCAAAGAAATTGTTACCAAGTACCGTTATTTTTGGGACTAAAAAAAAGTTTCAAAAAAAGAATCTTGGCATTCTCTTAATTAGCAATAAGGCTAAGCTAAAAATTATAACTTCAGACGGATTTAAGGGACCAAGTTTGTTTGTGTTCTCTAAGTAATGTCAAGTTTGATTAAAATATCTAGTTTGAGGTTTTTTAATGGATCCATAGGTATCTTGCAATTGCAAGTGATTTTCCAAGATTTGTGGATATTTGTGTTAATCGCGAAATTTTAAAAGTCGATCGGTGTAATCGTCGTAACGGAAAATAACTCGAACCGTAAATTTCAGTTGGAAAACCTCCAACATTTGGTGTTCCCCCAATGCCAATTAATTCGCGAACGGTTCGGCTAGTATTTATAAGTAAAACCAATTTAAAATATTTTTTTTTTGAGTTTTGTAAATTCCGTTTGAAAATGGAAGCTATCGATCACTTTTAAGAATTATATTTTTACACCCCTAAATTGAACATTTGCTATACTCTGTCCCAGAAAAATAGGCAGTACATGCAAGATAGGACGTTTGCCTCTCATTCTTGCTACAGCGAATTTCATAAATCTGTCACCCAACAAAACTCTCACCGGGTTTGCGTAGTGTGTATTTTAAATGGGCTCAGATATGAAAGAAGAGTATGTAGGGTCACCGCTATTTTGTTTAGGTAGGATTTTTTATTTAATCGTTTTGCTTATAAAAATGTTATCTTTTTCCACACCACAGGTAAGATAAAACGTGCCAGTAGGCCAAATTCCTTTTAAATAATAAACAAGTTAAAACAAAACATTTATTCATTAGGATTAATTATAAATTAAATAACAAAACTAAATATAAATTCATCTTTTAAATAACTATATTTGAAAAATATTTTATTCAGAAAATGAGTTGGTGCTGCTGCTGCTGCTATCTTCACCTTTTTTTTTATAATCTACACGCGCTCAAGCTATTATGAATACCCTTTAAATGTTTCAACACAGCGCGGGCGTGAGGGTGAGGTTAAGGAAGAGAAAGAATGATAGGAAGGGTGTGTGGTGATATTCGGAGACTGTAGGTGGTTGTTGTCTCAGATTTTATCTCCAGGGATGGCGGCTGAACTAATGCGGAGAAATTTCCGTGTCTTATTTATCGATGTCCCTTATAATTCGCATTAATTTTTTATTCTTTGTCATATTTTATCAGTATACTACTCGTAGTTTTTTTTACTCAATCACATGTTTTTAGTTCCATGAATAAACAGCATGTAATGAGTAAACCAGCAACTCATTGTATAACATTTATTTTTAGAATTGGTTTTTAATGGAAAAATAAGAAGACATAGACTAGGGCAGGGATCGAACCTGTGACCGTGAGGTTCACAGGCGAACACACAACTATTACGCCACGGCCACCTCCACCTAGGTTTATAACAAGATTTTCTACAGGGCGTTCCGAAAAAAATGTCCATTTCCCACATTTTTGGCCCAACCAGCTGCTCGAAGTTTCGGGCAGACCGATGCCATTTTTACTTCACTTCGCATTAATTAACCATGCGCTTCGAAAATTTACGCAAGTAATATTCTTCTTCAGAACAGCTTTAAATTTTGTAACTGAATTTGAACGTATTTTCCACACATTGAAAGTAATGCAAGAAATGTAAATACTCCACGATAACACTCATCATTCAAAACTTTTTTTAAAGCTCTCAAATCAAAAGCAACTCAACAGAAGACTAAGGAAAAAAACCGAACGAGTTAACAAATCGACACGGGTAACTCTGAAAGCACATCAATATTTAATGGGGGTTGAATAGCAGCAGCAGCCACACAGGCCACAGTAAACGCAATTCAGTCCACCCACACTCAGATGTGTGCAGAGTAGGACGTTGGGTCTGCATCAGATGCAATGCATTTTTTTTTATTATTTTATATATTTACGGACACGGGCAAATACTTTTTATGGAAAAGTTCTTCCAATTTAGTATGGTGCAAAAATATGACACCCTAATGATTTTGAAAAAGCTTTCCCATAAGACGTGTACTGCCTATTTTTCTGGGACAGAGTATAGCATCTTATAATCATTTCAGATTAGGGATACTGTACTGCAAAAAGTTCCTCACCTTAAAAAGCGCACTTCCATTTCAATTTATCGATTCCGTTTCGTAGTTGGCAATATAAGCTTATAAATACTTTATCCAACACGAAAATTCAGAAATACACTATTCATTTGGGTTTTCCCTTTTTACCGTTCAACCGCAAGTACGTAAGCATTATGTACGTATAGTAACGACTTTATTGGTTAAAGTCGTAAAAAAACCCTTTAACTCCTATTGATGCGGTGAAACATATTTCAACGCAAATTAGATATAAGAACCGATTTAGATTGTTAACCGCTTTAAGCTTACCTCATAAATTGAGGTGAATGTGACTTTTAACCAAGTGGTCATAGGTCAGTCGCTGGCCATTACCGAATACTCTTCATAAATTATACACCTTGTCGACGGAACGTGCCAAAAACACGCCATTTTAAACCCCATTAACACGTATAAATGGCAATTTTGTTTGTGCCATTAAATTGACAGTCAAAAAATGTTGATTACATTTATGTAACGGTAACTGATGGTAATAGCAGGCCGACATATTTTTTTTAAATAAAATTTACAACCTTTATTTCGATTAAATTAACATTGCATATAATACTCTACCTCTCGTCGATGCGTAGGATAGATATAGAATTTCATAGCATTCACTACAATCTGATGATGTACTGATATATGTATCCATATGCTCATACATTTGTATATGTATATAAGAAATACTATGAGGAAATGTGTAGGAGCATACTAGGAATTATCCTTTCAACACCTCTCAACTCCCTAAGTACATTATACGAGCTCACATAAAAATGTAAATTTCATCTCAAAAAAGCCACTTTCAAGATTAATTTTACTTACTTCATTTAACGTTGGTAGCGGCGGATGGGTCAAAAGTCTGTAAATAAATTACAAAATATGTTCCGTGCCTATCGCCTATGCCTATGTGGCAAATGTTACTGCGTTGGGTTTGGTATTGGTGGTCGTGATACTGGTGCGATGGTGGTGATGGCAATGGCGATAGCGCTTGGGATAAGCAGCTTGCGAGGTGCGTACATGATGGAAATTATAGATCCAACCCATCGGCAGGATGAGCAATATAACTTTTTTCTAAGGTAACGCACATGGTTTATACCAAAAACCCCGAGGTAAAAAGGGAAGTAGCTATTTCTAATAAATCACTTCATTCCCACATCCCCAACACCTTGCCTTGCTCCCATTTTGTGCCTGGCAAAAAGGTTACCTCAAATGGAAAATTTCTACTTTGCCATCAAAATAGCATAGGTTTTATTAGCATCCATAAAATCCATCTCTGGAAAGAGAGTATATAGGTATGATAGTGGGATGGTGGAGAGCGGTGGGGGAGGAAAATCCTTTTAAACACACAGAAGACAACACCTTTTTGTGTTCTGATGATGCCACCACACAAGGCAGTATTTAAGATTATTTTTTTTTTTTTTTTTTAATTTATTAGCCTTCGGGACCTCATGACTTCTATAGGTTTTTACTGCAAAAGATACTTTTGGTTATTTTATAAAACTTAAGTCCTTAATCATTTTAAGATTTCTGGTTTCAGGAAGATTGTTACTCTGCGATTTTTGAAGATATTTTTTTTTTCTTGAGGAAATAAGTTATATTTTCAAGTTAGATAATAAGATTTTGTAAGTGGGAAAATTAAATATGATTTTTAATATAAGCTTGAATATTAATTTAAGGTAAAATTTAAATTTCGGTGCTGATGAGAAATAAGAAATGGATCTTGAGAGAGCAATAATAAATTGTTAAAGTTGAAACACAAATCAGTTTAACAATAGTATTAGGGTTTCAATGGAGGATTATATAGAAAAGTCGGTAGAGGAGACCGCGGACAGCGGACACAATCCAAAGATGTACACAGTGGCAGATAAATGGAGGTACACGAATCATATTTATTTCAATCGACGTATTTCATTAATCTGTTATTATTGTATTAAAAATTAAATTTTATTATAAGTAACTAATGGTTTTTAAAGATGATAGACCGCAAATGACCTCCACACTCATCCACGCATATGCGGCACCTGATCAGAAAATTGTTCATTGCGGCCTGAAGGGTTGAAATTGGAATCGCTCAATAATTATCTTAATGGACTGCTTCAATTCAGTCAAATTCTTGCGTTTCGTACACTTGTACACTTCCTGCTTGACATAACCCTATAAAAAAAGTCTAGTGCAGTCCGGTCAGGTGACCTTGGGGGCCAGCGGAAAGAGCAGTTTCTGGATATCAATTTATTTGGGAATTTTCGTTGGAGCTCCGTCTTGTTGAAACCAAATCCTGCTGAAAGGGATACGTCTTCGGCGAAGTTCTGGGTAAAAAAACTCCTTTAACATCTTTAAATAACGGGCCCCATTGGCAGTTTGTGTTACACTGTTTTCTTCAAAGAAATATGGCCCGACAATACACCTTGATGACACTGCGCACCACACAGTGACTCGTTCTGGGTGCAGTTCCGTCTCATAGAGAATTTATGGATTAGATTCACTCCATGTACGGCAATTTTGCTTGTTAACATTGCCGTTTAAGTCAAAATGGGCCTCATCAGACATGAACCAACAATTTATCAATGTGTTGTCTTCTTCAGCCATTGCAATCATTTTTCGGCAAAATTCCAGGGGAACAGGCAAATCCTGAGGGTTTAATTTGCTTGTTATTTGGACTTTGTACGGAAACAAGTTTAAGTCATCATGAAGTATCCGTTGTAATGACCGTCGTATCCTGAACCCGAACATTGGGATCTCGATGATACGGTTTTCGTTCGATGCTTCCAGATTCAGAAAACATGTTCACCACCTTCGTAATGATCCATCTACTTGGGGGAGTAACGCCAAACTCCAGCCTAAATTCCCTTTGGACAGAAATGACGGACTGCAAAGAATGGTATAGCTGCACTATCCAAATCCTTTTTTCAGTATCCCAAGCATTCATTTTGATAAATCTAAATAGTAGCCTATAAAATAAAATTTAAGAAATTAGCCGATTACTCACACTGAAAAAAAGTTATTACGTTTTATTTTTGTAGCACGATTCGTGTGCCACCCTGTATATTTAATACGAAACCAGGCAATAGAGATGTTTGGCAAGATTAAGCAGTACCTTGAACAATGGAAAACTTTCAAAGTGAAATTCTTAACCTATATAAATTGGTGTAAATTAGTATTTTTCAAAATCTAATTATGAAATTGTAATTGAACTGGTCAATGATCAAATAGTTTTTCTCCTAATGATTATTCTTCTATCTAAAAACTAATCATGTGAGAATTTTTTTAGAATCGATGTCTACACTACTATCAACCAGATAAAATCGGTTATTTTGTATAGACAAAAATAAAAAAAGAGAAGGAATTCAGACGGAAACTATTCTAGAGAGTCGATTTTGGAACACGAAACATCTTTTATCCAAACAGCCAAATTTAGACGTGGCAAATCCAAAGAACAAGGATTTGAATTTGAAAACAAATATAAAAAGTGAGAGTCAGAAAAATCAATTTAGTGGATAAGAAGTTCCAGTTAAGTGATCATTTATGAAAATGAGAAAAAAGTCTCGGAGAGAAAACGGATCCCTCGGGCACACTAGCATGTACCTATATTATATTAGATTCTTAGACTTCAAGTCCTCTAATACGTAGCTTATGTCTATTGAACAGCTTAAAACATAATATCAAATCCAGCGAAGAAGAGATTTATCGATTAATAATGCACGTATCGATAAGAGATCGATCTTTGTTTCAAATTCTATATCAAATGCATTTTGAGTACCAAGCGTAATAACCTTAGTTTCAGTGAGATATACCAGCAAATCGATCGTGAAAATATTGGTACGAAGGCTGCCGGTTATTGAGGAGCTTTTCATCTTCAAGATCTTTCTTAAGCTGGCAATTAATCAGAGTTGCAATGATCTGTTGAATAACGCACCCAAGAATAAATGAAGTATATTTGTAGGGAGTGAAAAAGATGTAGCATTTTTGGGGACAGAATGCAAAAATCCATCACAAGGAAAGAAATCAGTAGAGTATGGTAGATGTCAGTGCTGAAAAATAACTCTGCAATTTGATAGAAGCGATAATATCCCGATCCAGGTCTTTAAGGACTCTATCAAATTCGCGACTTCAAAAAAATATGATTTTTTAAGAGCTTGGTTTTTGAAAATTCAAAAAAAACACAGAAACTTGTAAAAAGTGAATGAAATTTTTATTTGGATCGATAAATCAATTTCTGCCATTTACTTTTTAAAAATAATTTCACTTAAATGTTGCCCCCGGCTACGCTTCAGGTGGTCCATTCTGAAGGTCCAATTTTGGCAAACTTTTTCAAACATTTCGGCCGGAATCTCACCAATGACGCGTTCAATGTTGGCTTCCAATGCAACAATCGTGTTTGGCTTGTCCCCATAGACAAAAGACTTAACATAGCCCCACAAAAAATAGTCTAACGGGGTCAAATCACATGATCTTGGTGGCCAATTGACTGCGCCAAAACGTGAGATCAACTGCTCACCAAATTCGCCTCTCAATTGATGCATGGTTTCGCGTGCAGTGTGGCATGTGGCACCCTCCTGTTGGAACCACATGTCGACCGAGTTCAATTCTTGCATTTTCGGCAAAAAAAAATCTGTTATCATCGAACGCTACCTTTCTCCATTGACCGTAACCCTGCGGCCTTCATCGTCCTTGAAGAAGCACGGCCCAATGATGCCGCCTGCCCATAAACCGCACCAAACAGTGCATTTTTCGGGATGCATTGGTAGCTGCTGAATTGCCTCTGGCTGCTCTTCACTCCAAATACGGCAATTCTGCTTATTCACGTATCCATTTAGCCAAAAATGAGCCTCGTCGCTGAAACGGACGTAGCTTGTGAAACACATTTTTCACAGAGCACGAATTTTGATAATAAATTTCAATAATTTGCAAACGTTGTTCAGGCGTAAGTCTATTCATGATGAAATGGCAAACAATACTGAATCGAAATGTCAAATGTTCGTGGAATTTGTCATGTGTGATCTGTCAATAATAAAAACGTCAAAAACCAAGTAGCAAAAAAATCACCTGTTACATATTATTGGCCCTTCGATATGTTTTGAGAGCTTAAAAACCAGAAACATTTTTTTTGTAAAAAATTAAATCTTCTCCGCAAATTGTGGATCTACCTCACTTTTTATTCAACTTAGGCTTGAACCCTGGGTTGGAATCAAAGAAGAAAATTGATTTCATAAAAATATTTAAAACTTTTGGGACATTTTATAATGTTTGTCGCATTAATTTTTGATCACTCAAAAATTTGGTTTGCTGAATATGAATAAATGTTTGCAGTTGACAATTTCAACAATTTACCTAGTGGATAGAGTTAAGAACCACAACTTTTCTCTGTTCACTAAATGAACTCTATAATAAGGGAACAAGGTCCTCAATCAAAATTTTTCAACATGAGTAGAATAGACAGGGACCTAGGGGAAGTGAGGCGCTGGTCAGCAAACAATGAATTGTCTCTTAATCCTTTAAAATAAAAAACTATTGATTGAACGAAAAGTTTGAAGTTTACCCTACTACTTTGCGCATATTGCAGAACAGTGTTTTTCCTTCTTTTGTCAAGCAGGCACTAAATTCGCTGAAACATAAAAAATTTTTGCAATTTTTTCCGTACAATTTTCGACGTTTTTTTCACTTCAACTCAAACTAAAATCACAATGGACCTATCTAAGGTCTAAGGCCCGTTTACTGATAGACAACTTAAGAGTTTAAGTTCTACTTAAGCAGGTATGTGACAATTTACGCAGAGGAAAAAGTAGCCAATAAGCGTTTTAAGTTGAACATACATAAATATTTATGATTCGTACCAGCAAACAGGCCTAAGTTTGTCAGTTGTTTTTCTGGCGACCAGTTCAACCTTTCTGGTTAGAAAAAAACGAAACGCAAAATGTCTGGACTATTTTTCTTTCTGATATTATCAAAAAGCCAGAATACTTTTTCGACAAAATATCCGACTCCCCAAACAAACATTATAGTACTGAAGAACTGACCACGTAATAAAAATAATTTTAACAGTCACAAATTGATTTTATGACACTTTATTTTTGTTCTGACTTGAACATGTGTCATTACACGATTGTAAGTTTTTTTTAATAATATAAATGTCTGATGTGTTTTTACTTGCTATATAGTATACATAGGTCCTAGAGGGCAAGTTTTGCATTTGGAAAAAAAAACAAACTCGAGATTTTACTCAAACTTGACATTACGATGATAGAGAACACCAAAAAAGTGGGTCCCGCAATTCCGTCTATCTGTCTATTTGTCTGTACAACGCTCTACAGCCTAAGCGGCTGGAACGATTTTTTTCAAACTTGGTATTTAAGCGCTTAGGCGATTGTCTAAAATAGATTTATGAAGCATTCTTTTTGGCCCCAAAACTAACGGTACCTGCAATACGATAAGATTGATTTTTATTGACTTACAATCTGAGCTTAACATTAAATACATATAAAAATAATTTTTAAAATAAATTTTTTCTACTATTTCAATTATTTCGAAAACGGCTCTAAATATTTTGATAAAAATAAAATGCACGACTGGATCGTATGAACTTGCACTTGTAGCAAACAACTTAAATGTAGCTAACCATTGAGGCTGTTCAGTTCATTTCTGACTTATTTTCGAAAAATATTTCTGACTTTTTTCTAATGTTGAGCAGGAAATAATTCTGGTTAGAGAACGTTCTCGAGTAAATTGCGGGAGCTATATTGACCGATTTAGGAAGACAGCGAAGCTGAGTATAGCACATGATGTGTACTTTCTGCAGAGAAATTGTCCCTAATTTGTTGTACGATATGTGCTTCTTACAGGACGTGTTGCACAGTTGAGGCTACAATAAATAGTTTGCTTCAGTAATTTGAGGTCAGGTTGTATTTATGCGCTGCTCACTTGATCCGGCCACCGCCGAAATCATGGAATTTTCACCGCTATACTTTACATTTTTAGGATTTTTGAAGTTTCAGGCCTGTTCCAATAAGCCGCAATTGACAGATGTGCCCTCAATGTCAACAGATCACAGACTATCAAATCTAGCCTGATCTATGCGCCATTGAAGAACTATTATCCAAAACAAGCAGACAAGTCATGCTAAAGGTGAAGTCATTTCTTTTAATTCGAAAAACTATCGCATCACAATTATTAAATCTTAAATACTTTTACGAAAAAATTTAATCCTCGTAGAACATATGAAATGGTACAAGTGTGTCCCTTTTTTGTTGTTGGAATTTCATCCTTATTAAATGCCATTTATTGAAAGACTGCTATATATCCCAAAATGTTCATTTTGTTCATATTTTGTAATGAAAAGGATTTGCATAGTGTTTGACATTCCTCTACTTTTTCTAATCAAATCGAACATACTAGCCACTGCTTGAAAATCTTATCGCATTCTGGTGTGAAAGTGCCTCCACAAATTTAATGAAATATTGGAAAATTCTTTGTTGTTCATGTCGTTGGACCCACTTTCCGCATTTACCACATTCATTCAGGCTTGAAATAAGAGACTCATGTTGTGAATGTTAACTAATATTTTTTTTGTCAGCGGTGAATTCCCCAGTGATGTGCTCTAAAAGCAATTAATAATTTTCACGGTGTTTCGCCTCACTAAGAGCCTCTCTAGGCTCTGGCCATCGTGTTAATTAAAACAAATTTACGATGTTAATCTCACTCTTGATATTCCATTCCAAGACATTGCTGTGCGCTTGCTGCTACACGAACCCGAAATTCTTCATCCCTCATCAAGGCTTTAGCCATCATACTCGTATAATGGCGGCGACATTTCAGCAACAGAACATGCCAGAACTATGGGAATATTAGTATCGTTGATATTCAAAGGATATCTCTGGCAGCAATCGTATTTATGCATCAACAAAGTGACGATTGCCATTAAATTGGTAGTTTCGTACCCGGGTAAGGTCATTAATAGCAGCAATTGAAAGTGGATTTTCATCGTTATTAGAGAAAACATTCTTTGTGTGATATTGTCTTGGGGTTATTTGATATCATTTGTTTAAGAGCTTGAATATAATCCCTAAGAGATTTGAAGGATAGGACCTATCCAAACTGAAACTTTAACATTTTTGTTTTGTGCCGAATTTTCAAAAAGGGGCTCCTCAGAATTTAAAAGCCTTTTAAGAAGTTTTGCATAGTCTGGGAATTTCAAGTGGAAAATATTTCCATCTAATACGAAAAGACGTACACTTTGATGAGAAAATTCATTAAGAATCTTGATTACTTTTGTTTCTCTAATTATTTCGCTTTGATAAGTTTTTTTCTGTCTTTTTTTTTTATTTTGTGCTGACTTTGTTTCGTGCAGGTATTTTGATGAGGGCCATTTCTTCTTCGTTTATTTCGGCACTCATTATTACTGCGGGGGGCAACGACTTTATTAAATGGTTCGAAGGACCAATTTACTGGGAGAGATTGTTTGTGCTGGTACTAGAAATAAATACAAGGGGAATTGTTTAGCTCATTCACAATACACATACCAATATGGTTGATTACAGGCTTGGCAAACGAAGTCCGCTTGTAATTAATATGCCAGCGGTATAGTATATGTGATAACTAGGGAAAACAAGGTGATGTATCTCAGCTCTTTCCAAATCTGTAAGATAGATATATACTGCAATGGTATAGGTAAGCTCACCATTATTCAGATGAATATCCGTGATTTATGTAAAACAACAATATAATCTTTATTTGGTCCAAATATTAGATTTTACAATGCAGTTTCATTCTTCAAATAAGTAAACACGACACTACAGATAATCACAGAGCTGTGTTGAAATGAGATACATGAGTAGATTCAGCCTACAATATCCTCTTAGAAAAAGAGACAAGTGAATCACTGAGCCAAGGCTGAAAAATAGCACATAAGAACAATAGATATAGATATTTTAGACAATTAACTGGTAGGCCGAGCAAAGTAACCTATAGAAGGGTCAACAACTGCTTATGGATATCAACTAGTAACTACGAACAATGAGAACCTTATTTCCCAATAATAATTTGCCTCCTGAATCAGTCCCTTGTGCTTTGGTATCAGTGAGTGAGGATTAGGAGTTCGCAAAACTTTGCCAAGTATTGTACTTTCTTTCTGGCGGTAAGTTCTGTTACAGAAGGTAGCCTGATTTGTGTGTTCTTGCAGTTGAGTCATCTTGCATTCCCAGATCTGCTTGGTTATCTGGAATATAGCAGTTCAGATTTGGCTGCGTTAGTTTTGAAGTACAAGCACTGATAGAACCCATCAAGTGTGGTTTTCAACTCTTCTTGCAGCAAGTTTTAGGCAGATGTACTTGGCGGACGTTAGGAAGTTTTCGCCAAACAAGAAATTCTAGGCATTATTTAGCTGTGGCTAATCTACTGTTAAGATGGTAAAGAGGAATGGTCCAAGCTTGGGTTCTTGACAGCGAAAGCAAATTCATGCTGAACATTCAAAAGCAGATTAAGGTAAAGTCCTTTTGCTGGAATCGGAGCTGCATATCGACGACTATTATTTATTTATTTTTTATTTATTTATTTTTTTCGTCTTTCAAGTTACATGACTTTATAGAGACTACATACTAAATATTAGTATTTAACAAAGAAATAAAATAAATTATTTAAAATAAAAAAATACATAAATATCAATAAATCTCTCTTAACATCTAACCTATTTTTATTAAAATTAATAAAACGATCAAATTCATTATAAGCAATACAAGAAGCAGTAATTGGATTGTGTTTTGCATAATTTGCACTGTGAAAAAGAACATATAGAAAACTACCATCTCTAGGACGCAAACTACGAGAAGGTACATGAATATTAAACATTGCCAACAAATTTGAACAGTCAATGTTAAAATTAAGAACATCAAAAGCAAAGAGTAGCGAATATAGTTTTCTTCTCATTACTAAAGGTTTTAAATAAGACGGAATACTTGAACTTCTAAAAATCTTTCGTAAGGCAAATTTTGTGAATCCTTTCTGAATCTTTTCAATCCTATGGATACTTGATTTCGTAAAGGGATTTCATATAATACAACAATACTCAAGCAAAGGTCTAGCAATGGATATATAAAGGGTCTTAAGAGTATAGGGATCTTCAAAAGTCTTAGAATTTCTTAGAAAAACCCAACATCAAATTGGCTCTAGAAATAACACGGTCAATTTGAAGCGAAAAACTCATATTAGAATCAAAGATTACTCCAAGATCTTTTTGACTTGCTAATCTTTCTAATGATTGATTCTCAATTTTGTAATCAAAACAAAATAGATTCATTATTTTTGAAAAGGTTACAACACAAAATTTTTTAATATTAAAATATAACCCTTTTATATTACACCAGTTAACAATACAATCAATATCTAATTGAATTTCACTGGTATCTAATGGAGAACTAACACAACTAAAAATCTTTAGATCATCGGCATACAAAAGACACCTGGAATGAGAAATATATTGTGGCAAATCATTAATATAAAGGATAAAAATGAGTGGTCCAAGGTGGCTGCCTTGAGGTACACCAGAAAAGTTTTGAATTTCGTTTGATAATACATCGCCAATTTTGACATATTGTTCTCGTCCAACCAAATAGCTTTTAATTATATAATTGTTGTTAGAGAAAATGTTTGAGTCGTCTCAAAATAAGTTTTTTTAGCGTCTTGGTTAAGTTGTGCAAATTTGCTTAAGTCCAGAGATATCATTATTGTTGTCATTCTTTGAAAAGCGACAATTTTCGCCGTGTTTAATTTTCTATGAAATAGGATATTATGTAGATGCAGCTATTAAGGAGTATCGCCAGAAGAAGGTTAATGACCGACTGTGGAAGTCTTCTGAGAATGAAACTAGACATGTTATCTGGTTCTGATAACTTCTTTTACTGGGGGACTCTTGAGCATGATCATGATGTTACTGATTTCATTTCCTCGGGAGTGGCGAACTCGGTGTTGCCAAACAGTCACCATTGATGGCTGAATCTTGATATCTATTAGATTTATTCCCAATGGCACTGTTGATCTTCTTGAATGCATCTGGTCTAGGTTTGATATGGCTTGGAGCGATTTTTGTATATGGACGTTATTGTGGTTCTGCACTGTGTTCACTTAGATGCACCCAAAAAATTTATTAGTAAAATGGGTACGTAGTAAAATTATTCGTGCATTGTACGAAGTATTTGTGCATTGTACGAAGTATTCGTGCTATGAATTGTTTACGAATCCATTCGTGAAATTGTACTAATAGAAGTAATTACTTCTTCTATATACATTCGTGGTATGTACTAATAGACACTAATCGTAAACCAAAATTAGACTACTTTGGTTAGTGCATTGTACGAATTATGGTGTACATATTACTTATAACATTAGTTAATTCCTCTCACGAATAATTCGTATTTTTTTAAAAATAATTAGTTCTATTTACTTAAGAATTTGTATAAAAACTAATATTAGTACCCAAATTTCATTATTCGTAGGATGTACGAATTATTTTTCTTGCACTATCAGAATTGGCCGAAGAGAGTTTATAGCAAGCTCCGTTTTCCGACCAATGGTTTGCCAACACAGAAAACTGTCAGGCTTATCACTTAGTGCAGTGTTAGTTGTTAGTAGGCAATCTCTATTACAAATAACACTTACACAAGTACAAAATGAAAATATAAACATATAATATAACGTCAAAAACAAAACAAGAAAATAATATGAAACAAAAAACATTTAGGAGCGTGGAGCACTGGTATTGAGTATATTCTTTAATTTAATTTTACTGATATTGAAATCAGGAATGTTTGAATCAACTAATTCTTTGGACCAACGCCTTATAAAACCTATAACATTAAATTAGCTTTGTTAACGATGATATTAATATGGGTAGAAAAGTCTAAAGTGGGCGAAAGGTCCCTTACAGTTAAAATGTGCCGTGAGATAACATAGTCTTGAGAAGAAGGAGAACGTTTTTTCGAAAATGTCATTGTTTGACATTTTGCCGGGTTAAGATTCAAACTGTTCTTTTCACACCACAAGGCAAAGTGGTTAATATCCTCTTGCAATAGAGTTCGATCCTTTGGAAATGATATATTTTTATAAATCTTCATATCATCAGCAAAGATAATAATTTCGCTATTGCGTGCACAAAGAGGAGCACCATTAACAGCCAATGTAAAGAGTAATGGTCCAAGATGGCTTCCCTGCGGAACACCTGATTAGCAATAAAGGGCCTTGAGTAAGAATTTCTGAATTTGACTTGATATAACCTATCTTCAAGATACGAGGATATCCACTTGATGAATTAAGTTTAAACTTTATAATCTAATGAGATAATTGATCAAAAGCTTTCGAGAAGTCTGTGTATACACAATCAACTTCTTGACCGCTTTCTAGGGAGTTTAAACATTTATTCAAAAATACAACTAGATTAGTAACAGTAGAACGTTTCTGCATAAAACCATGTTGTTGGTTGCAGATTATATTTTTACATATAAATGTCAAACTATCATAAATAACTTGTTCAAACAACTTTGGAATGCAAGAAAGTTTAGAAATTGGTCTATAGTTGATGTTATTGGTTTTGAATCCGTTTTTAAATACTGGGGTTATAAATGCATTCTTCCAAACTGAAGGAAATTTACCTAATTTCAAGGATAGTTCAAAAATATTTTTCAGAGGACGACCTAAAATGGACCTACATTTTTTAATACAGCGGGTGGTATTGCATCAGGTCCAATAGAAAAGTCCTTATTCAAATCTAACAAAAAGCTCAAAATTTGTTGACGCTCTATTGTAATATTGTTAAATGATACCTGAGGACAATTTTCGTAAAAAATGAAAATAGTTTTCGTCAACAACAACAGGTTAATCAATGAAGGATTGATTAAAATTACTTGCAAATCCCTCACAGATTTCAGAAGTTGTACTCGAGATTACGTAATTATACATGAGATTAACTGGATAACCGTCGCATTTCTTTTTATAATTTATTATTTTTCCAGAAATTTTTCGGGTCTTACTTCAAAATAATAAGTACAAATACGCATTATTCGTAAAATACACGAATTATTAGTAAAAAATTTAAAAAAAATGCCACCTAGGCGGAACCCGCTATTTATGTCAGTGGTTTTAGTTTTTCAACGTGGTTGGTAATGTTTTTCGAAGTGCGCCCAATTTAATTAAAAGTTTTTCATAGAAACTAAAAGTAAGAAGAATAAATAGTATATGAACCTAGACCCAATCCCATACCCAAGAGGATAATAAAACTCCAATAATTACAAATTTCTTTAAATTCTTATTATAGATAAACATATCAGTGAAAAATTAAAATTTTGTGAAATCACTATGAGTTTAATAAGACGATTGGCTAAATACAGTATCTGTTTTTATGCGAAAATTCCGAGGTATTTTGTATTTTTTGTGATTTTGTTTTTGTCAATATAATTTTCGGAAAATTATTTCAGTGTTAAATTTCATATTACGTTTTAAATATAAAACACCCCGACGTCGCGTCGGCCGCGCCACCGATATCATCTGGGAATTTGTTGATAAGCAGTTTTATAAAATGCGAAACAAGGACAAAGACAAAATCCGTTACTGAAGCTTTTTTACATAAGATCCAATGTAAGTAGATATTTTATTTGCAAGCTTAGTGAATCTTAAATGTATTATTTTTTTAGCCGCCATGGTAGCAAAGACACCTCAACAACAGTCACAGTAAAATAGCATCAATATTAATTTTTTTAACATGTTATGTAAGTATTTTAAAGTTTGTTTGCTTATTAAATACAATATTACTCTTGTTATTATTTATATCTAAATCTAATTTCAGGAAATTTTGTACCATATACGAATGGCGCCGTACACTGAATTAATGAAAAGAAAAAGGCTTAGTAAATACTACGAAGCTATTCGTACAATATACGAAGAAGTCGTAGAATGCACAAATGAAAAACAAGATCATTGGTAATATGTAATAATAAATGTACAATATACGAATAACATTCGTGGCAGGAAATAACGAATAAAATTCGTACAAATGTGCGCAGTTATTACCACTATTTACACATGAAAATTTTTGAGTGTCGTGCTATGCTCTCTCTGTACACGGAAAGATGATTCGAGGGATAACGAAGCGCTCTACTCGTCTCCATCATCGTTTTTAGCTGATTTTTTTTTACATTGGTCGTTCAAACATAATGTGAATTGTAACACTATACGAATGAAAAACTCAATGTTATGTGTGGCTGTTGATGTTGATCTAGTGGGTGACTAGTTTGTTGATGACAGTGTGGTCAATTTAGCATTTTCCTCGGAAAAGTTTGTTTTTAGCATTTTTTATTTTCAAATGCTGTCCGCAGTTTTTTTTTAGCAGGAAATCTAGCAGGTTTTCATATTTCTCAAGCCTAAATTAAAATATTACTCTAAAAAGTTAAAACTCAATCAAACATAAATGCGTATCGCTGATTACAGAGCTTCAATCGCGAACTCCAGAAAATCTACGAATTTCGAGTAAATTTCTTTTATGTTAGGAAATGTTTGCGGATTCATAAGCAACCATTAAAGATTTTTTTAAAGACAAAAACATTAATTCTGAAATTATTTCCAAAATTAAATGTGAATGTGACAACATATATCCAAATAAATGGGAGAATATTGAAAATACTATTGAATTTTAGTGCGAGGTAAATAGGTTCACCGATGCATCCAATGAAAATCCTTACAAAGAGTTATCAAACTTGTCAATTCGTTTTTAGTTTTGCCTATCTCAAATGCTTCAGTTGAAAGAGTGTTTAGTTTAATGAATCTTGTAAAGGATCAAAGAAGGAATCGAATGAAAATTGATTTGCTGAATAGTATACTTTTCATCCGCGATAATTTATCTGAGTGAGAAACGTTGTGATGGCTTCATTACTCCTCCTAATATAATCAAACAAGCTGCTTTATCTAAACTTTATTTTACCGTAGAAGAAGAACAAAATTTTGTGATATTTTTGTGGTTTAAATGAAGCAGCAAACTTTTGAGTAAAACATTTATATAAATACCTTTTACTTCATTAGACTAACATACTCTGGTATCTGTTTCTTTATGTTGCGAAAAGAATTAATTACTATTTGTAAGGTTATTTCCTTTTTTTTAAATAAACTTAAAAAAAATTAACAACTTCTTTTCCGACAATTATTTAAAATTCAACATGGTAAAGTAAAAAAACTACAAAAAAATATACACTCGGTACCTATTTCAAACGTCGCCTTAAAACAAGTTCGATTGGTCCAGGCATATATTTACGTTTTTTGCGTTGTAAATACAGGATTCCCTGAGTTGGCAAACAATTTTTTTGGCATTTTTCTTAACAGTTTTTGTATTAAAAAAATCCTGCTAAAGCCACTATTTTAGGATTTAAAATTTTTCATTAGTCACACTGGCTGATGACGATGAGCATAGGTACTGGTTGTGTGGTATTTTGGTTGCATTCATTGTTTAATTAGTGTTACCTGTGGTAAATTATTAATTTAGTCCAAAATACCAAAACAGGGTACCTGTATTTCCTCTTCATCCTATTCACACTTCACATAATTCATTTGCTACATCGAGTCGAATAACTGTGTTGACTACTTGAGCATAACTTATTCACTCTCCATTAAATTAAAAATTGCTGTTAAAAAATAGAAATTTTTGAAATTTTAGAGCTTAGGGCTTTTAGTATTATGGGATTCAATGGATTTTTTTCTAACAATAAGACATTTTTAGGAACAGTTGATGACTTACGTTCGACATTCTCTCCAATAATACAAAATTATGACTCGATTTGTTGTTAAAGTTTGCCCTCTCTTAGACCTTATAAGTTCAAAATTGATTCACTTAAATAGGTCAAAACATTATGGTCTTTTTTTGTTCTTGATTTAAGCAGCTATTTCAGATTCGATAAGGACCCGGTAAGTTATATTTGCTTTGATAAGATCTAACCCAAACATCATAAGGCGTTTTTCATTTTTAGTTCAGAGTAGAGTCTGAGTTGTCAAAAAATTTGTTTGTATTTCTTTTTAACTCAGAGCATTCAGAGCTCCAAATTTGTGTTTCTTTTTTCGTTCTGAACATGTGCAGATCGCACTCGACGCGCTCGAACATAATTGACTGAGCATGTGAGTAAATTGCTTAACGTACCAAATGCCATGTGTGTAAAGAAGGAGAATGTGAAGAAAAAAATAATCAGATACGATTAAGTTGGCGAAAGAAGTTGATCGCTTGTTGATTTTCTGTATCTGATGTGTATCTGTGTAAAAAAAAGGTAGGTAGGTTTTGTGTTATATTGCTTTTTATGGTTAAAATGAAAATGTATTCAATTGGTTCAATTGTGTTTAAAAAAATATATCAGTGTTAATAGCTCGCTCTGTTTGGAATAAGTTCAGTGCATAATATATGTGTTTGAACTCTGTTCAGTGCTCTGCTCTGAACGAAAAAATTAAAAAACCTATAGAAGCTGAAGTGTACGTAGAATCATTTGAAATACATAAAGTGAAGATATAAGTATTAGAAAATTTAACTTATGCGCATTGTCATATAGAATGTCATATTTCGACATGATTTATCCGCTACGGCATTCTAAATCGCATTGAAGACTTTTGGCCGGATAACCTGTTTCCATCGGCTTATCCTAACTCGTTGTAAAGCAGAATAAATGATTTAGCATTTCAGCTTTAGCTTTCGGTTAAACAAATTCGTAGTTTTTTATGTTTGCTAATTAAGTATTAATTTCTCATCCCTGACAACAAGGATTGATTTTTTTTGTGTTTTTATACGTTTGTCAATATTAAAGATAATACATTATTTGATTTAATGTTCATTTGGGCATGTCGTTCATTTAATGTTAATGATGCTTTACATCATGAAAATGTTCATTTTGTTAATTATAATGCCAAAACCAATGATTGTATTATATTCTCTAATGAGACATGTTAAAGAGCAAACGTTTATTAACCACGAACACACACATGATACATAAAAAATACATATATACCGATGCTTTACATAA
This sequence comes from Philhelius pedissequus, assembly GCA_910595825.1. NCBI lineage: Eukaryota > Metazoa > Arthropoda > Insecta > Diptera > Syrphidae > Philhelius > Philhelius pedissequus. The sequence continues at coordinate 55,716,471 of OU343160.1, forward strand.
TTATTATGTGGGCCTATAATGAAGATATACATATTGCACAGAGGATTGCGTTATATTGTCTTATTTAATGAGGCATATATTATTAGTATATTCGATACATGTATTTTTATTGTGTGCAGATATTGGAGAACTTCAAAGGAAATGGTTTCCATTACATTCTATTAGGTATTTCGTGGTTTCTGTAAAATATCTAGAATATCTAACAAATTTCTTGCGTGCTTTACTAACTAATGATTAATTATCTGGTTAAGACTACCTGACTCCAGTGATGACTTCCTTATTATATAGGAGCTTTGAACTTACCGGACTTGCCCTGGAAACCATATGAGAATGAATCATTCTTTGTTTCCTGCATTCGCTTTCTCTTATGAGAAGGAATCTCGTTTTGACTGATCAAAAATATGTATTTAAGTAAAATTCGCCCATCTACACGCACACTTATCTTATTTTTGTATGGTAAAATTTGCCGCAACAATGAACAGCTGCAAAATATTGGCGATTGGCATTGGTTTATAAAGTCAGTGTTTTGCAAAAGTAACAAAAAAAGTTGAAAGAGCGAGTCCTTAACCATTAAAATAATAATCATGTAGACGGGCGGTTTCAAGTTGTTGTACCAGCGGATGAGCTGAAAAAGTAACGAGTCAGGCGGACTCCGAATTATGTCTACACCAACAATACAATATCCTGATTCATAATTCATCTTAACCCTAGACCCGTGTACTATGAAATATTTAACTGTGCACTTGGGCACCAACTATAGTTTTCATACGAAATGTGAGGTAGGTTGCTGAAAAATACGATTTTAATTTGAAAAAAGTACAAGTTTTATAAATAAGTTTATTAAAATATATATATATATTTACAATAATGTTTGGACAATATTGAATAATGTTAAATTATTAAGATTTTTTATTTTTTATTAAATTGGACTATGTGTTCTTCGACGTTTTTCTGGAGGTCCAGTGGAGGTCGAGGGTAAAAAATTGTCATCATCTTCATCTTCTTTTTCATCATCACATACTCCTTTATGAATGTAACATTTTTCGCACATCCTTACGTAGTGCCTTGTACATGTAGCTACATAGCAAAAATCACAAACGGCTGTTGTTTTGTTATCTTTTTTTAAAGTTTTACAAGTTTTACAACGTTGTTTTATATTGTTTTGTCTTGCAACTGGTAGCGTTGAAAGAGTTTGAATCTCATACCCTACTAGTTTCAGAGCAATTTTCACTTTTGCTTGAAGTGTGGGTTTTATAATTCGTGTTTGAATATGTTTATCAGCAAGTTCCAATGCAAGTTCTTCCAGAAAAAGTTTTCTTTTTTCTGATCTTTTTTTACTTGTATACCAAGTGGGGTTACAAATATCAAACATTCGGTAAGCAGCAACACCAGCAGAATCCAGAAGTTAGTTTTAGTTTTACGTTTACAGGTGTAAACTGTCACCATCCGATCTAGATTATCAACGCCACCTTTTATTGCGTTGTAATCTTAAATAACTTGTGGTTTTCTTGTAGCTTGGTCAATTTTATATTCTTGGTGTGTAGTCGATAACATTAGCACATTTTTTTTCGTATTGCTTGCGTAACTACATAATTGCATACATCGTGAGTAGCAAAATATGGATGAAAACTTATTTCTGCTCCTTTTGAATTCCTTATCAGTGGGTGTAAAAAGCTTTGGTAATTGTGGCTTATTACTTTTTATAGTACCGACCAATGTTGTTTTTTTATACATCAAGTCAAGGGCTAATGGCACTGAAGTGAAATAGTTGTCCGTGGTAATATTGTAACCCTTATCAAGAAACTTTTCCGTCAATCGCATCACGAGTTGATGGGATATACCCTCAGACCGATTATCGCCTGGTTGTTGCCCAACATATATTTCTCCTTGAAGAGGGAAATTGGTTTTAGCATCAACGATCCAAAAAATTTTGATTCCATATTTTTCTGGTTTATTAGGCATGTACATTTTGAATGGGCACATACCCCTTGTTGAAACGAGTTGTTCATCGATGGTCAGTTCTTTTGTCGGTTGATAAGATTTCACCAGGTTATTTTGGAATAAGTCCCACACATACCTAAAACATTATTATTTGTAAAATTTATACATGGGTAATAAATTCCAAAATTATTGTTTTTATACCTAAAGGCAGCTAACTTATCAGTTTGGAGTCGAAACGGACGCGTTCTTCCATCATCAAAATGTAAAAACCGGTTTATCTGTTCAAACCTCTCTAAGGAAATGACCGCGCGGTAAAATGCCATATTACTTTGGTGAAACAGGTCTCTTGCTTCTACACCGTATGCTTTTTCAGCGCCAGCGTACAGTAATATGGCAATGTACGCATACATTTCATTCTCTGTTGTTTCATACCACCGACGCATTACTTTAGGTTGGTCAGATAACCGATTTTCTTCGTAAGCTCTTCTGGCTTTTTTATTTGTTTCCAGAACTATATTTTGGATTATGTTTGTAGTGATCAACGCCTAAAAACATTCCAACTTTGACGCAAATGTCTGAGAACATGAGGCATCATTGTTTAGCCTTTCATTACGAGCTCTAGCCGCTCTTCGTTTCTCTACTTCATCAGGCATTGACCACCAAATATCAGAGAATTTTATATTTCGAGCTGAGTATTGCATTCCTCGATTAGGTGCTGCGGGTTCATTTGCCACTGATTCCTCATGAGGAAGCTCTTGTTGTTGCTGCGATTCTACTTCTGCCTCTTCCTCCATATCCAACCCAGCCTCTTGAACACGATTGTCCAATATAGCTTCGTTTGGATCGTAATTTGGATCATCATGCTCTGAAAAATCTGCGCCATTTTCGATTTCTTCATCATCAGAGTTATTTGCACTAGCTATTTGATCTTCACCCTCTTCATCGTTCAAAAACCTATCGTAGTGTTCATCGAAAAATTCTTACTCTGCTTCTGTCAAATCTCGGCTCGAAGATGCATTGAGCAAGAACAGTATACGATTCATAATATTATTATCCATATTCTATAGAAAAATCATAAATAGCAAAAAACCATATAGCTTCACACAGTACTTACTTATTTTAGATTTTCCGATTCCATTTTAGTAAAAAAAACACTTTGTTCTCGTTATATAAGCACAAACTAGCGCAGACTAACTCAATGATTAAATTTTTTTTAGTCTAAGGCTAATAAACAATAAAAAAAAAACACCAAAAATAATGAAAATACCGTTGTCAAAACCGTTCAAAAGAACAATTCTCATATAAAAATCGTATGGGCATTGGGTGCCCGTGTACACGAAATCGGCATTTTTTATTTGCAACCCTAACCTGCCTCAAATATCAAAAAAATAGATGTAAAAAGTTCATTTTCGTGTACTTGGGTACTGTATGCTTAAAAAGAAAATTCCTTTAGGCATGTTACAAGGGAACTTATACGTTTTTTTTTTTCGTTTAAAAATTGTATTGGGCACTGAGTGTCCAGTACACGGGTCTAGGGTTAACTTAAATTAACTTAAGATTAAATATATAACTGTAACAGAATGGGTGGTTAACGCTTAGTTGTATAATATCAAATTCTTAATTCAATTGCTAAAACACTGAACAGTTTATATGATTAAAAGAAAATATTCAAAGAAAAATAAAACACCCTTATTGACGTTACTTTTTATGTTTTAAAAACATTTTATTTGTTAGGAAATATTTAGTTTAGAAAATTAAAAGCTTTATGCAATAAGGCGGCTTTACATGGATCTGCATCTGCAGACTTGAAGAAAAGTAGAGCGGGCCAATAATATAAAACAAACATAAAAGTAAGACAAGGTACACACTAATAACTTACTCGAACTCTGCTATAACTTTCTTGACACATCTCACAATCACATGTTCTTAGCGTTCAGGTATGTAGTTTTGAGAAGAAAATTTTCGCTTTTTTCGTTGTTTTTAAGCAAACTGAGGTGAAATGGTAAAAAAAAACTTGAAAATTCGTTATCTGAACGGAAAAAATTATGGTGCAGATGCAAATGCTATAATGAAGATGAACATGTTCATCTTCACTATAATCTGCAATCTTCAGGTTCGTACTTCCTATAATCTTCATACATGAAGATGATCTCCATTTTAGTTTTCGCTCTCTATCGCACAAGTATGAATTTTTTATTTTGTTTCCTCTTTTTTTGCAGATGACAATGCAGATGAAGTTGAAGATGCTTGTAAAGCCTCCTTATAGGAGGCTTTACATGCAGCTTTATCTTCGGGCGGCTGTACATGGATCTGCATCTGCAGATTTGAAGAAAAGTAGAGCGGGCCAATAATATAAAACAAACATAAAAGTAAGACAGGGTACACTCTAATAACTTACTCGAACTCTGCTATAACTTTCTTGGCACATCTCACAATCACATGTTCTTAGCGTTCAGTAATGCAGTTTTGAGAAGAAAATTTTAGCTATTTTCGTTGTTTTTAAGCAAACTGAGGTGAAATGGTAAAAAAAAACTTGAAAATTCGTTACTCGAACGGAACAACTTATGGTGCAGACGAAAATGCTATAATGAAGATGAACATGTTCATCTTCACTATAATCTGCAATCTTCAGATTAATACTTCCTATAATCTTCATACATGAAGATGATCACCATTTTAGTCTTCGCTCTCTATCGCACAAGTATGATTTTTTCATTTTGTTTCCTCTTTTTTTGCAGATGCCAATGAAGATGAAGATGAAGATACATGTAAAGCCTCCTATATGCGCATTTCGGTCACAGACCATCATCAGTCGCGTTTTTATTATGACTAAATTTGGTTAGAATTATAATAACAATTGAATTATATAAAGAAAAGGTTCGAGATTATAGGGCCGTCTTCGTTGTTCATCAGGTTTTCGGTTTGGGATATGTATAAGCTCTCGTAGGCGTATAATCTATTGTTGTCGTTTACTTGTTTTATGAGCTTTAAGTTATCTGATGTTATAAGATGGTTCTTTTCTATCACATGTGCTACTAATGCTGATTTGTTCGGTCTATTAAACTTTATTTGGGAGATGTGCTCTTTAACACGTTGGAAAATTCATCTCTTCGTTTGTCCTATGTATTTATTGGCCTCGTTCGGTGGCGCAACCTAACCGATCCGGATTGCTTGGTGTTGTTGTAACGCCTAAGGAAAAAACGGCTGATGAACTAAACATATGTTGTCAAACACAAATCTCAAGCTACCCAAAAATTATTGGATTCGTTGAGATTCGTTTGGAAATGTGAGGAACAGCTGATTCATAACTTCATATGTGTATGCAATAGAACTGACATAACAAGAAAGCTACCTGAATCGTTCGAAAATAAATCCGCTACAAAGGTATCTGGGATAGCCTATCGGCCAAGCACCGAACGAGGCCAATGTTGCATTCTGAGCAACTGATTTCGTAGATCCCTGGTTTCTCGTTCGTTGGTGTTTTATCTTTGTTACTCGGTAAGATCATTTTCATTTTGCTCTTGTTTGAGCAAACTAGGGGTTCATGCCATGTTTCTTAAACACGCTTTTAAACTTATTGGTGATGCTGGAATCGTATGTTTATTTTTCTGAATTGCTCTTTGTTATTTTCTTTCGTAGAAAAGAATGTTGATCTTTTTTCCCTGCTTATTTTTCTCATGTGTCTCGCTATCATCGTTTCTACAATTGTTTCGTGGTATCCATTGATTTAAGCTGTGTTGTTGATGTAATTGAGTTCTGTCATGTAGTCTATTATATTTAGAGGGACTTTGCATAGCCTGTAAGTCATGCTGTTGTACGCTGCGATTTTATGTTGAAAGGGGGTAAACGAGTCATTGGTTACATATCGTTGGGTATGAGTTGGTTTTCTATAGACTGCAATGTTCACTGTAACTTCCATAAGCTAATAATGTAAAGACCGGAAACCTCTGCTTTCATTTGACATTTTCCTACAAGCTGAAACACGCACACAGGTAACATTTCTGTTCCTCTTCCAATAGACATATTGATAGAAACGCACACAAGAATCTTTTCTGTTCCTTTTCCTATAGACACATAGACAACACAGCCCAAGTAATTTGTTTTTGTTTTGCTTTTCGATTTCCCATCTATTCATGGATAGAGTTTCAAAGCTACAAATACAACAATGTAAACAAATGGGTTTTGAGGGGTGGAACGTACGAAGGTTTCCGATCTTAGTATGGCTTATTTGTGGTAACTTCGTCCCTTTTCAGTAAGAGATCGAGAAAAGGCAAACAATTCTGTTTCTCTATTTTGACTGTAAACTTTATGCTGGTATATGGTTCGTTTAGATTATTCAGATTGATGTTCAGTTTGTCTCTTTCGATCATTGCGAACACGGCATCTACATACCTATGCCAAATTCTCGGCAGCTTCCCTTCTTCCCCAAGCTTAGTTTCAAAAGTTCCCATGAACAAGTTTGCAATGATTTTATTTTTCTTTGAAAATTTTCTTTTAATTAATCGAAACGTTACGGTGGTTCCACTAAAACAAAGTTTATATGATGCCTATCGAAATTGATATTTGATAAAGTAGGATTCACGTTTTAGAATTATGTCTCTTTCTCTCGTCTCGAAAAATATGAGTAATGAATAATTTATGCATCGAATCACTCGTGAATATTTTTGTAGTAACTAGGAGAATACCTAGCAAAATTTTTCTCGGTCTTGGAGCTTCTTGATTGTTCCACAATTGATGATCTGCGAGCGAGTCATTCAGTCAGTTACGGTTCTTTCGATGTTTGTGGTCTTATATCTCGGGAACCACTAATGCTATAGAATTGAAACTTGACGAGTTGCCTAAACCTGGTGAGCTTAGTAAATTCTGCGTGTTAGGAATGTCTGACTTTTTTGGTACTAAAGTTAGAGGGGCGTCGAAAATCGCCTAAATTTTATCCTGTGAAAAGGGTTTAGTGCTCGAACTTGGCTGGGCACGACCGTGACCTTTGATAATATTATTTTGCAGCTTTTGGTTAAATAATATTTTGCATCAGCGACATTTTTAACTGAAGGACCTGTTACACTTGAGAGTCCATTGTGAAATTTATATTTAACAATCAGTTGTTCTTTTAAATCTGAAGTCATGTTGCTGGTGGGTGATAAATTGGAGAAACACCGAAGATGTCTATAGATTTATTTCAATATCATAATGATTCGCAGAGACTATTGTTAGTACTTTTAAGGATTTGCAATAGCGAATATGACATTAAAAATAGTCTAAAATTGAAGAGGATTGCAAAGAAGTTGGAATCTGAGGGGATATTATTTAGTCAATTGTGAAAAATATCCGAAATTGTGTGACGTTAGTTAAAGTCAACACCAATTATTGCTGCAGGAAATTTTTTAATTATATAATTCAATTCTTCTAATTCAGTTCAACGGTTGTACCCCGCATTCGATTACTTACAAATTAAAACACCTAAGCAGGTTGGAAAAATGTCGCAATGGAAAAGCAGAGTGTTCAACTTCAATCTTTTGTCAATAATGATAGGACTTATAACCAAGGACTTCATACCTGTTCTGAATATAATGATTTTTCTTATATCGAAAATATAGCACGGTGATAATTATAACTCTCTCCAAGTGCACTAGACTGCTACTATTATGGACAGTATAGGTATGACAGGAATTTTTATATTTCAAAATGTCTACTGTAGAATGTGAATGTGGGTGGCAATGGCGCAGCGGATAAAGTGCTTGATTGCTAACTAGGACGTGTGGGTTCGATCCCCACGCTAGGCGCATTCTCTTCTATACCTCCAATTTTAATTCGATGCCGCCCATGGGTTAAAATTAGACAGTCAATACCTGATTCTCAAATTCACTGTGCCAAACTAGTGCCGTGCAATTCAGGTTTCATTTAAAAGACCTTAGGTCTTACAGGCATATAGTTAAAAAAAAATGTGAATCGAACGTGCAGATACTGTTGTCGATTAAGATTAGTAACTACGTGTATTTACTAAAACTATCCAGTCAGTAGCCAAATGATTATTCGTATAGCATTATGTTGAACACTTAAAAGTACGTTTTGGTTAACTGTATGTGGTGACAGTTGTTGCAATTATCGGTCGGCTGTACTTACGTATGCTATTGGTGGTAGTTTAAGATGGGGAAGCTGGATTGATAGACTCGAACAAACAATAGTTCGGAAGATATTCGTTTTCTTAATTTATTTTTATATATGACTAGCAGATACCCGTGCGATGCTACGGACTTTCAATGCCACAGTGATCTAATGACATCATATATCTTTTCTTCTGGGATCGCTTAGAAATGTTTTGTTCTTTAATTGAATCAGTGCCAACGAGATATTTGTCGAAGGCGGATGAAAGTGCAAGTTGAAGTTTAGAATCAGTGAAAAAAGCGAAGAAAGTTTATGCAATAAATATGAATTAATTTTTATCAATATTAAGAACTGAATTTTTTATGGTTTTGTTTTGTAAATTATGTTTTTTTTGTTTTGCAATAAAAAACTTTTTTTAAATAAATTTATTTTTATGTTTTTATTTGGTGAGAGCACTTTCTACAGCGAATTTGCAGCACGTAATTTTCGTAATTATTTTGATCGCAGTTTTCACACAATAGTGTTCATGTTTGAAAGACGCAAAAACTGTTAATCAATGACTTCTTAGCTGCGTTTTCATATTAGATTTCATTCATGATTAAATTTTATTGAAAATTCAACTTCCAAAAGGGAGATGAATTCATCAATAACCTTTCATTTTATGTTTCACCTAAGTAACACAATAAATGAAAACGCAGCATACTCATATTCAATGATTTCACCTATGAATATTCACCGAGGAATTCACTGGTGAACTCCAATGACATTCCAATGTTAATTTCAGCAAATGATTCACCAAAAAATTCATGGGTGAAGGCTCTGTTCCTTGATGAATCTCGTGGTGATTCCTTGGTGAAAAATTGAAAATTTGCCACTGGGTGGTTTCTTGTGAACAAAACCTATGTTAACTATTTGTAGAATGAGCAGATAATATTATATGAGCAAAATCAAAATAAATCTATTCCTCGGGAACCATACGTTTTATCGGTATAGACATCTGTGTGATATTCCAGCCTATAATCTATCTCTTTTCCAAATTTCATCCAGATCCATCCATCCATCCTAACTCTCACATTTATAGTAGGATTAACGCTCATTTTTAGTCCCCCGTTAAATTCTACTTATTCATTGAATGAACTGAACTCAATCGCTGGGCAATCTGTATGCAGGCCTCCATTATTGGCAAAACTTAAGACATACAACTAACGTTTGGCATTTAATTTCAATTTAAGTTATTAACTGTCGATTGAAGTTCCTTCCACTTAATTTCATAGTTACTTTACCTGTAACAAGTGTGCAAGAACACAAACAGTGTCAGTAAAGCTTTTTGGCGGGTTTAACATTCTGAAGTTCACAAATAAAACAATCCTTCCAACAACTTTCAACCCAATTCAAATGAATATCCGCACAGCATTCTAATGGCATAGAAATATCAACTCCGCATTTACATCTGACCTTAAAAAAACGCCTATACATAGGTGTGTACTTTATAATTTCAATGATTTATCACTTTCATATTAAATTTTTCATTTCCATGCAATTGTACCAAACAGCAGGAACAAAAGAACGACACTTTCTTGTTATATGTTCATCAAATAATACAACTTCCTGGAATATACATGCACTGTACATGTATTTAAATATATTTCGGTAAACATAACATCGTGTTTTCTTTGTATTTACAAATCCGCCATGATGAACAGAATTCTAACCTGTTTCCGCCTGTTTCCGGAAACAAACCAAAAATACCTCTCTCTTCTGTCTTCTCTCTTTATTAATTCGACAAAACAAAAGAAACAAAACATGTCATGCAAGATATCAAAAAAAAAAAACATAACACAAAACAAAACCTGAATAAAGGAAACATCATCATTCTTGAGTCCTGCGAGCTGCAAAACAAACAGGAAAATACAAAAGATATAGCTGGCTATCATCTACCATAGATGCTACTCGTAAGTCGGGGCCAACAACAATAAAATTTTTAACAAAAGGTCATCGCTTACGTAAAACAAGTCAAGCGACGGGCGTGTGGCAAATTGAAAAACTTTTATTTCAACTTTCCCCTACCCTTTCTTTGTGTTTAATTTTCTCTGAAAATATAAAATTATTTACCAAAAAATTGGTATTTCCTTTTTGCTTTTTGCTGTCATTGAGATTCCATTAAAAAAAATAAAAAAAAAGAAAAAAACATTTTAGAATGCAGAAGGAATGTCAAAAAAAATATTCTAAATACGTGAAGTTAGGAAATTCAGGATAATATAATTATGTCACAACTTTGACCGGAGATAACAGCATTATTTTAATAATATAGTATAAGAGCACGTTCAGGAATTCTAGCTGCTTTTCTTTTAAATTATTTTTTGCTTGTATTCACAAGAAGGGCAATGGAAATGGGATGAGGGATGGTCCATCAGGAGCCGAGTATTTAAGGTCAAAAACATTTTACTCTGCAAACGATTTATCTGCTTTGATATGAAAATACTTTCAGATTCCCTCACACTTGGCCCTTCCTGCTCAATGTCCTTTTTCGCTCTGGAAATGCATTAATGTATATACGAACGGAAACGGACATTCCTCACGTTTGATTTAAAATCTTCTAAAACAATTCAAAAGATGTGCCAGAGCGGAGATGTGAAAAGGAAAGCGAGTATTTTTTTTGCAATTAAATTCTCTAGTGTCCTTTATTTTCAAAAATTAAGTGAACCGGAAAAACAGTGACCATACAAAAATACATTGCATGACATTTTTCATTTTATATTTTCATGGAAATATTATGTCGGTCTAGTTATGAATTTTTGTTGGAATTTTTTTTTTTAAAACAGATAGCTAAACGACAACAATTACCAAGATGATAGAATATTTAGAAAAATATTTTATAATTCTCAAACGGTTTTGTAAATTTAAACTTAATAAAATGCACGACTTGATTAGGTAGGTAGTCTAGTTATCCTATGCAGTTTTAAAGCCAATGTAGGTAAGATTACCTTGAATTTTAGTATAATGAATTGTTGAAAGGATGATTCAAAAAAATAGTTACATACGCACAATTGTGTAATTAAATTTATGTTATGGATTTGTGACGTACGTAAAAATTCTTAAAAAGGGAATAATAATAATTTAGAAATGGATAATACACATAATTAAATGTTCTATATTTCTTAGTTGTTGTAGTTTGAGGAAAAACCAAAGATGCCATTTGAATTCCTTGATAAATAAGAACATACAAAGAAATTCAAAAATCGTTGGAGCGGTTTTTTAGAAAAATAATCTTAAAATTTTAAAAATGTCTTAGGGAAAAAAAGTTTGAAACGCCAAAAAAATTCAGTGACTGGTTTTTGAAAAATCGATTTTTCGAAAAAAAATGGTGTAAATATTTAATTTTTTAAAAATCGAAAAACTGTTTTTTTTTAAATTTGAGTCTGCAGTTTTATTTAAACTTTGAGGGAGCATATGCATACAAAAAATAATTTAAATTGCGTCATGGTATAGTGAGAAAGTCGGAAATATGAAAAGTGATTCTATGGGAATTACCGTTAATAAGTACCCAAAATAAAATATTTTTATACTAAAAAGTGCCCTGTACTAATATAAGAACACACACATTTTTTACTTGCGATTATAGGTAATATAAGGCAAGTTATGCATTCGTCGAAAAAAAAGTTTTCAGATAACAATTGCACGTGTTATTACGATGATACTGTCAGGTAGGTATTGTACAGAAAGGAATTTGATTTTTTTTATCTCAAAAAATAACTGTACCTGCCATATAACCGTGAATGTGAAAGCATATCTTTCTCGGAAACGCCTCCAATGATTTTGATTAAAAAAAAAATCATTGCAGCTATATTTAGGTACGACCGAATATTTTTTAAAAATGTCTAAAAATGGTTCTTTCCATAGGACCGTTTTTTTTTGCTTTCGACTACCTTATAAATGGCTTAACCGATTCAAACTCATAAAGGTTGTGGTAGCCCAATTTATACTGCGTACCAATATTTTTAATTCCAAAAATTATAGGTATAGCTATGTATTTGCTGGCTGAATACCTATGAATTGGCGTCTTTGAATTTTTTTGAAAAATGTTTTCAAAAAGTTTAAAAAAAAATTTTTCTCAAAAACAGCTGCACAGATTTAAAAAAAAAATTTTCTCATAACTTCAAATTTATCCAAGAAATAGTTTAAGTATTTATTTCAGAATTTTGAATTCTTTTTTCTTTGATTAAGCCGATTTAATCTTTTGTTTTTAAGTTTATATTATTCAATATTTATGATTGTCATACCAATTTTTTTAGAAAAAAGTTAAAGAAAAATTGTGTGTAGTATATACTATATACTATATACTTATATAGTATATACTATACAAAATTTCTTTAAAATTAAGTTAAAAACGACATTAAAAATATATTTATATTTTTAATAGAAATCTTTTGCATACGATGTGATCAAACCGTTGTTTTCTATTTCAGGAAAATCATTTTTTTTAAAGTATTAGAGATAATGTCAAAAAACTACCGAATACGAAATTTCTAAAAAATCTATTGAGTTGTTCTCGAAATTTTGAGTTTTGAAAAAAAAAATCAATTTCCAAAAAATGTTTGTTTTGAAATTTGTTTGTCTACAATAGTGTTTAAACTTTCTAGGAGATTCTGAGTAAAAAATCGTTTCCCAGAAAATCGAAAACCAACAAAATGATTCTACTAGAAGTACCAAAAATAAACATTTTTGTTTCAAAAACAAAATAATCAAAAGGTACCCTTTCTCTTCAACAGATTTTTTTTAAATAAAAATCGCTGGAGCCGTTCTTGTGGAAAATAAGATATTTTTTTTGGTTAAAAAAAATGTATTGGAGTCCCAGTTATTTGTCGTCTTAAAAAATTGAAAAAACGTCTGAGCATAGTACGGAAAAAACAATATGTTCCAAGTTTGAAGCAAATCCATCTAACTGTTTAGGCTGCAGACTCGGCGACAGACAGTCACGTTTTTGGTGTTCGCTATGATCGTAATGTCATGTTTGGTTTTTAGATTTTGTTTCCACGAATCCATAACTTGTCTTATATGTAGTTCCTATGTATAATCGCAAATAAAATATCCTGCGTAGAATTGTAGGTATGCTCTACATTTTCGTCAAACTAAAAGCTTTGGCATTCAATATAATTAACAGTACATATTATATGTATATACTCGTATTTTTTTTAACTTCCACTTTCATTTGAAGATACTTCAAATTGTTCAACAATAGCTACTTCTTATTTCAATTCTCGAAAAAATATTTTTTGGATTTTGAAAAAAAAAAAACAAAAATTAAAAGAACACTATATTATTTTCAAAGGACAATACGACCAAATAGTAGGTATATAATTACTCATCTTTAATTTACTACTTTTAGTAAATTGTATTCATAAGCTCTTATCATATTAAAGCAATTAAGTCAGCTTAAGAAGGAGTCTATTAATAGAGCCCCCTTCTTATTTCCCGAAGTAAACGTGCCTAAAAGTCGTTACTAAATAATCGTTAAGAAAATTTGATGACAACTCAACTTCCCTGAAAAACACGCAGATTTCACTTCTCATAATTTCTATTATTCTAAAGATAAACACAGCCTTATGCGGCAAAAGAAGCTTCTTATTATCCTTCAACATCCACTTAAAATCTAATTATTGTTATATTTCAAAAATCATAGAATCGCATTAACGACACTCCCCCACATTCTATTCATCGTTCTTCTGTTCAAAGAATAGAAAAGCATTTTTATTGGTTTTGAGGAGTCCTGTGGATCGGATAGGGAGAATGCTGTACAAAGACTTTCGACAAAAAAAAATATATATGAACGTATTCCATAAAAAAGTCAATATTTTTATTAAAGATATTCCAAAGCATTCTAACTTAATTTTTTCCACCAAAATGTTTATTGATTTTAATAAAAAAAAGAAAGCGCTAAGCAGCAATTGGGTAGTCCTGCGTTCATGACAAAAAATATTCGCACCAATTCACACTTTTGAATAATGAACAATGAACGTCCATGGGTTCGGAAGAAGCACCTTTCACGTTATAGGTATCGTAAATAGGACATGTACCTATTTGTATAATATATAATTATAATCCAAGAATTCTTAAACAAGGCTACATAAACTGACAAAAATATTATACGCTGCGAAGTAAATAATAGCAAAATGTTTGGCACGACATCAAACCACCTTCTGTCAGCTGTGTCAAATTTAAAGCCATGGAACAAAAATAAACTAACAACCAAAAAGGATTCTCCTGCCAGGATGCCAGGGCAAGCTATGTTTGTAAGTATATTCAAGTTTATTTTTATTTTTACATGAATAACGGCTTTGATTCACGGAAACACTGACAGCGAATATGCAGCATAATTTTCCAGTTTTTTTTTTGTGGATATACTATATGTATGTTTTTTTTTTGACAACAGAACAAAAAACATGAAAATCTAGATAGAGCCAGGACTGTTATAAATATGTACATTGAGCTGTCAATAGACAGAAGCATTCAATAACAAAAGCAATAAATAAAAAGTGTTAAAAGAATGTGCTCCATTTTTTTTGTGATCCTTTAGCTGTTCCACGAGGATTATTGGGATATTTTTTTTAACAATGGAACAAAAAAATGTTCAGTCCTGTGATTAAGCTGTTTACTGCGGGCATACAACGTTACAAAATATTTGTCGAAATCAAGCTGGGATAGGCATTTAATGATGTGTAATTTAAAGGGTTTTTGCTATTTTGAAAATCAGTGAGGTGAAATTTTTTTCGGAATTATTAGTTTGCTGGTTGGATAAATGAGATTAAATTCAAATGTATGTGTATACCTCCCTAGTCCACCCATGGTACATATATTGTTGTATCTTGGTTTCAGTCTATAGTATACAAAATTATATTAATTTAGTTTAGTGACACTTGAATGTATGTTCACCAACAAAACAGTGTGGAAAAAGAACTAAAATTTTTCTAAGAGCTCAAACCACTGAAAAATTCAAACATATTCCCACGCCATAGCGCCCGCTTATATATACATTTTTTTTTCATTTTTTTTATAAAAATTAAGGAGTGCAAGCATTTTTCCTGTCGCAAAGGTGGTGATAGAAAGAAAAGATATTCATAACATTTCGATTGGTGGAGACCGGAGCTAGAAGTAACATGGGTAAAAAGTAACAGCTAAAAATGAAAGGGTTCCCCGTAAATTTAAAGAAACGCGTGAAGGTGAAAATTGTTCATATACTTCAAAGCTAACGTTAGGCATGCTTAAGCTGTGAATACGACATCCTAAAGAAAAATTATAAGGGTAGTGCCCGAAATTCATACGTTTGTAACTTTATTTTTTCTTTGTATTTTTGGCACTCCTCTTCACTCGGAATAGACACAGTTCTAGTTGCTTTTTTAAATAATTAATGAATGTTTTCGTTAAGATTATGTAAGTTGTTAAGCAACGAATGGTTATCGTTTTTTTGTTAATTGACTGATTTGTGTTAAATTTCATGGTGGGGCTAATTGTAACATTTTTGTGGGTTAAGTTGTAACAAACAAAAACAGACTTCTTTCATATTTTCAAACACATTTTTGGGAACCAAGACGACAGAAATGGCGTCCTTTGTTTATATTTCATTTTTCACTTTGTTTAATTTTTTTTTTTAATTTTTAATATTAAAAAATTAAAATTAAAAAAAGGTTAAAGAGAAAAGAAGTAGCTCATGTGTTTGCCTGGCTTGCTAATTAGTTAAATTCGTATGCATATATGTATATTTAATACTGATTTTGGAATATTTAATTACATTCCAAATTTTTAGTGACTAAATTCAGTTTTTTTTTTTCAAACAAATCATATTGATTTTGTTTTTTTTCTAGGAACATTAAAGATTAATTAATCAATTAAATTTGTGAATTAAGATAAATATTTTTAAATGTTAATATTAATTTTTGCTGGTATATTTTTTGTTGTTAATCTTGTTTATAAATTGATAGCTTTTTTAAAAGAAGATTACAGGTTTTGTTACAATTTACCCCGGTCTATATGTTACAACTTTCCCCGAATATAGGGTAAGTCGTAACAACATGCTTTGTTTTTGTATAAAAGTTATATTTTTTACAAGTTCTGACCATTATTTTTTTGGCCTTTTTATTGGATTTCGAAGCTGAAATATTGCTCTTTAAACAGTAAAAAGTTTGGCTCAATCATTTTCAAAACCTTAGGAGCAGTATCAATTTTAGTAAAACGTGTTACCCCCCGTCTCCCCTACATTTTTTGCATTTAGAAATAAATATTTTAGATTATTGAATTTAACAGTAGCAAATGAGGTATATACTTATTATATACTCGTAGGGTATACTTTGAAAAGAATATAATATGTAAAATGGTATACCCGACGAAAATACTCCGTTTTAGCTTACAAAAAAAATTAGTGGGTGTTTTTTTGACAAAGTATTACTAGGGGATGATTTTTAAGAGTTTGGATTTTAATAGTTAAAAAAATGCAGGAAAACTGAAAAAAAAATTTATTTAAAATGTAAAATCAATACCTGCCATTTAATTTGTAATTTAAGTGGAATCAAATTTTGAGTCAGACGTTCGTGTAATGCTGACTTCATTTGTGCGAATAATGCGTCAGCTGTGAAAAATGAAACACTGCAAAAGTAAACTCTTAACCGTCCAAATGTGTATCAAATAAAATGCACGACTGGATCTCACGTACTTGCTCTTAGGCCGCGACTCCAGTAGAAATATTTATTTCGGCAATTATTGCAGGCACAACTACTTAATTTATTGTTTTTTCTATGTGGGCATTTTTGCATTTTCGTGAATTTTTATTGCTCTCCGAGGAGTTCTAAGCACTTAAGCTACTTTAAAATATGTATAACCCATTTTTTAATGAAATATTTTAATTAAACATAAAAACAAACAAACTATGAACAAGATTCAACAACATGTGCGAAATTTGTGCACGATAAAATTTGGAATGTCATGAAACGTCAAATTTTATGTCTGCATTTATTTCTTCTGTGAAGACAAGAAATAAATACAGATTCTTATGTCTGAAAATAAAAGAATTGCAGACATAAGGGACCAGGATTATAGACTTTTGGCTATTTTAAATTTAAATGGCACTCTAGGAATCAACGAGCAAATGTTTTGAAATATATCCAAGTTCATGATCAGATCAGGTTGTGCATCAGCTGAAAAGGTTGTTTCACGCTTAAATAACATTAAAACCCATAATAAAAAATCGACTTTCTTATAAGTAATAAAATCACTTTTGTCGTTTAATAAAATAATAAAGGCTTAAACTTGCCAGCAATTCATATTACCTATAAATTTATATTAAGATTGTTTAGTGAAGAAAAAGTTCGAACAGAATAGAACAAAACAGAACATATTCGTGAGAAACTACAGAACAAGATAGAACTAATTATTATTATTATTATTATTTTTTTAATACGCTAAATGCTAATTGTTTGGCTAACAAAAGCGCTAGTCGTTTCAATGCAATTGATAAACAGAAAAAAAACCTGCATTAGGTTGGCTTTGATCATGTGGGCTTTTTGGCGTGATGCAAAGTGCGTTGGCTACTAAACGGCTGGTCATGGTTCAGTACAGGATGAAGGCAGAAGAAGTTTTTCAATTAAAATGAAAAGTAGACCAGCACCACTAGAGCAAAGGAATCTGATGATCGACCTTGGCAAGTCGTGAAATAGCTATAATTCCAGCCAAAAATAATATAGAAAAAAATTGGTGGTAGCACACTCAAGTTGTTTTTGGGCATTCAAAGTCATTAAAAGTTAAATGCTAACGTTAAAATTACAAAAAATTAATTAAATCTTAATATAATTAATTATAATTATAACAAAATTTCAATTACTCTGAGCAAAAAAATTACATTTGAATAGAGAATTATTGAAATTTTTGATTAACTGATTAAGAGGACTATTAGCGCCATTGTTTGATCTGCTAAAAATAGTTCGAAGCTAGTCTAACTTATATGCAAACCTATTCGAACGAGAAACGATGGACGTAAAATAGATCCATTCATTACTCCAGTTATGAAGCAGAACTGCAAGTACTCTCTGTGACCAGAAAGAGATGGGAGGTAAATCAGTTAAGGTCTTAAAGTATATGGAGGTAATTAGAACAGTCAGAGATTATAAAACATATTATTGTTGTTTACCTACAATTCAAGCACAAACATTGTTAAAAATAAATTCAAATGGAGTTGAATTTAGTAAAAGAAAATATTGCTCAGGAAATTGAGATGATTCCGACAAGGAAAATGAGTTATCAACTAAATCTAACACCAAAATGTTTTTTTTTTTTTAAATCATCAATTTGTTTTGACAGTTCTCACAAATCTGTTCTAACCTGTTCTACCTAAAAAGTTAGTGCAGAAAATCCTGTTCTAAAGTATTTCAAACCGACTTATTGAACCCCAAACCAGAACAGTTAATAACAGACAGATTTCTCAAACAGCAAAATCCTGTACTTTTTTGCTCTAAGGTGTTCTAATATGTTCCGTTGATGCTTTTATTTATTTTTTGTATGTTTGTTTAATGAAGTTCTTTTATTTTATCTATTAATTTATTTTTTTATTAATTTTGTGTTTATTTATATTTATTATTTCCTAAGTTTTGAGGTGTAATAAATAAAACTATAAAATTACATATGAAATCTTCGGAATTTTGTTACTTTTTTGTTTGCGGAACCCACTGGCCTTAAATGGTACTTTCTGTTGTCAGAATTGGCACTTACAAAGTTTTGTTTCCGGCAACGCTGTAGATGACACATTTCTTGCAATCATCTATTTCAAGTTGAGGTCTAGGATTATTTTCGATCTCATTTGTATGCAAAAGATTCTGTATAGGAACGGCTAAACATATTTTTAAAGTCGTTTTTCAATTAATTTGTTATATAGAACATTCTTAAATTATTTTTTCTAAGAAAAAGTTGGTAAAAAAATTTTAAATATTTATTAATATAAGTTTGAAAACTCGTCCAACCGTTTTCAAGATATTGAATTTTCAAAAAAAAAAAAAATATTATTTTTTCAAAAGTCCAAAAAAAAAATATTTTTCGAACATTTTTGAAAATCAATAAAATGGTTGTATGGCAAGTACAGTTAATAACAAAATATGTTTAAAAAAATGTTTGCCAAAATGTTGTCCACAATTAAATAAGTAGTATCCCGACATACTTTTTTTATCAAAAACCTTAGAGACTTTTTCGCGTTAATGAAGATGGTAAACAAATTTGTATGGCAAGTACCGTTATTTTTGAGTGCTAAAACAACTATTCAAAAATCCATTTTAGACAATCACCTAAAACAGCTAAGTAAGAATATTTTGAACAAAATATGCTCAATCGCCTAGTCTTAGGATGAAGATCGTTGTACAGACAGATAGACAGACAGCCAGATATACATAAGGAATTACGGGACCCATTTTGTTGGTGTTCTCTATCATAGTAATAAAAATAAAATTTTTTTCCAAATTCAAAACTTGCACTATAGTACCTACATTATGTATATCGCAAGTGAAAATTATGGAAAGTTTTACAGAGTTCCTTTAAAATCCAGCACATGCAAGAATTGAACCCAAATTATCCTGTCGAAATTTAGGTAAATGATCCCAAAATCCATATTGTTTTATCGAAATATTGATTCAGTGATGGAACCTTTACCGTATTTATACGACTGCCAAAATGTCATCTTTTTCATCCATTTTTTACTAACTCTTTTTTTATATAATGAAATTATGGCAATTTATGACAAACAAATGGAAAAAATTGGCAGAAATATTGAAAAATGTTTACTAGAAGAAAACGCAAACAATATGTTTATATTATTTTTGTTTAAGTGGACTGTGTGGATTTAAAGCCAATTGAATGATTTTGTGACCTTTAGTCCAAAATGCGTTTCGCCTAGGTACTACAGCTGGGCTCATCAGTTAGATGCTGTAGTACCTTTCTAAGACGCATTATTTTTTGATCGATGTTTACCGACTTTAATAAAACTTACAGCGATTACTCACTGTAAATTATATTTACAGTAATGTTTACCAGTACATACAAATTGGGGCATTCAGTTGCTATTAGTATTTCAATCAGGTTAACTGTCGAATTTTAGCCATGCGAGAGTTTTGTTAATCTCGTCTCGGTCTCGTCAAAATCGAATAATTTCAGTCCCGTCTTGGTCTCGGGCTCGCCTAACCAAGTCTTGTCTCGGTCTTGGTCTCAACCTTAAGCTTAGTACAGTGATCAGTGATCTTCACTAGGAGAGCGAAATACTAACGAAAACATGAACGAAAAAATTTTCAAAAATAAACAAGCTACGATGAAAAAAAAACAAAAAACACGACTAAGAACAGAAATGTGATTTTCTGCACACAATAAATTGGGCTGGGTAATAAATTGTCTGCGAAAAGGGAGTGTAGACTTTTTAAATAACATCCCTGGAACAGCGTATTGTAGAAAGAAAAGCAGAATGAAAATTTTCCTTTATGATTTCGTTCTGTCATTTTTGTATGAGATTTTTCGTTTCACATTGACAGCGTACTAGGCTTTAGTCAAAAAAATTTCGAATTTTCTCAGGTAAAATTTGAATTTTGTAGATGTTTCTTAATCCATTTAAATCGAAGTCATCATTCGATGGATTTACACATTTCATGGCTTGATAGGTAGGCAACAAACTATATTTTCACGGTTTGATAATAATTTTTTCAAAGTGTCACCGATTTTCATTCCAATCACATACATACATAAATGGTACGTATTCTTCTCTGGATTTTCGCAGTACACCTATCTAAGGTTAAATATTTTAATGCGCATAAAATATTTCGTAAAAAAATTGAAAAGGAGTATGTACTATGAAATAATTAAATAAAAAATATTTCTTTTAGCGAAAACCGAAACCAAATCACCGATATCAGCGAACCTCTAGGCGAATTTTGGTGCCAAAAATACGGTCTCGTCTCGGGTGCTTATAAAGTAAATCCCACCCCTTTTTGCGGATATATGGGCTTGACTATCAACTTACTTTTGGCTATTTATTTAAATACCGAAGAGGGAGAAGCAAAAGATACCATCAACTTATTGAAGGAAATCTTCGAGAAACGATTAATTGGTTTCAAAAATATTCTTATTGATTGACTCAACGTTTTTTATTTCCATAATAAATTAATTTATTCCATAATAAATTAAGTTAAGCTAACATAAATTACAAAAATCAGTATAGCATGGCACTTGCCGTCTGCCAGATTGACAACTAAAATAAATTAAATTTACATATGTAATAATGTTTCCGATTAAAAAGTATTTAAGTAACAATATTTATAATTTAACAAAATTAAACTAAGCACACATTGACACATCAAAAATCTTCATTGATTATTCTATATCTATATTTCATTTCTATTTTGCAAAGTTCATATAATTTAGCGACATCCATCTCATTCAACATATTATTAACTTCTTCATCTGTGAATGATATTCTCTCTTTCTCGTAAGTTGAAGATACTACATTCAAGAGGTAAGTCACTCCTATGTGGTATGAAATTCAGGCTTAATAATCCGCTTCGAAGCTGGACCATGGTACGAGTAGCAATCACCTGAATACTATTTGAATCACAGAAGTAGTTTTTCTCTGCAAGATTGTGATTGAGTCTACTGTATGTTGGTCTAAATATTGAACCAGAAGCTTCAGCTATATGTTCCGTTCTACAGGTCTCATCTACTGCTGATATAATTTCGTATAGCATAGATTTACTACTCGAGACATTATCAACATCTAAAACAAAGTTTAAGTTGCATGCTTCTGCAAGTCTAACCCACTCTCTGTACCAACTGGTCTGATCTTGAATGGCTTTAATGACAACTTTTCTGACCAGTCGTGTATCAGGCATATTGAAGACCTTCAGAAGGTAGTCCGCCTGCGATTTCAAGGTTTTTATACACAGAGGTTCCATACCGGTTTCCAGCATAATAACATAGTCTGGCGTGTTCATTGGAAACCGAAATACTTTTTTACATAGTATGTTAATTAATAGTTTCTCAACCGAGTGATATTATTTGCAACCCCATACTTGCGAGGCATACAAAAGAATACTCTCTGAAACTGTTTCAAAAACCTTATGTTTACTGCTGTGCGCAATATTCTTATTCGAAAAACATCTTTTCCATGACATATTAATAGCATTTTTTGCCTTTTGTAATTTATCATTGAAGTGTCTGTGGAATACGCGAATATAACAACTTCATCTGCAAACAGCAAAGCCTTAATATGCACCCCTGAGATCATCTAAGAACAAGCCAAATATAGTAGGGCTCAATGTGCATCCCTGTCTGACTCCAGATGTGGTCTCAAACCAATCAGACAACTTAGCTCCGTTCCACACTGCCGCGCAAGTTTCTTTATACAGCTCTTCAAGAACTCGTACGAATTTGAGCGATAATCCCAAGTTATATAATTTGTAGAATAAAGCACCTCGGTCAATTGAGTCAAAAGCAGCTTTGAAGTCGATGAAAAATGTATACAGTTTTCTTCCCTGCTTAAGAAAGCTTTCCGCTAAGCTTCTAATAATGAAAATATTATCTATTGTTGAGAAACCTGGTCTGAAGCCAGCTTGAAAATCTTTAAAGAGGTCATGCGCCGAGATCCACGTTGTGAGTCGTTTGTGCAACATCGTTGTAAATATTTTATACGTAGCGTTGAGAAAAGAAATTCCCCGATAGTTTGTTACGTCCAATACGGAACCTTTTTTGTGAATAGGAAATATGATAGCATCACGGAATTCATCTACCGGAAGATCACCCTCAAACACTTTATTAAGTAGCCCTAGGATCCTTTCCTTAGAGAGATATTCCCGTACTTATAAAACTCTACTGGGATACCATTTGCACCAGCAGCCTTATGATTTTTTAAATTTATCAACGCTAATTCTAAATCGTGCAGTGTAAACTCGCAGTCTAGCAACTCATTGCTGAACCCAGTCACCGCATAATACCACTTGATGGCAGTTACTACTGGATTCAAAAGATCCTTGAAATGAGTGAGTAACATGCCTAAGTGCTTGAAGTGCAGTAAATTTCCTTTTTTTAACTTTACAGAGTTCCTTATACTTCTGATTTGCTTCAATATAGTTGGATCTAAATAGACCATGAGTGGAGTTACGGAAGTTCCTGAGCCATGCAAAAGATGCTTTACGAGCTTTTTTACAATCTTCGTGTCGAACCACTGTTCATTTCCAGGTTTTGTGCAATTCACGATGCTTTGTTTTTTAGGGTTAGATACTTTAATGACATTTTCTAACACGAAGAAGTCTACGTCATTCCGTGATTGAGGACTCACGAGCTTTTTTACAATCTTTGTGTCGAACCACTGTTCATTTCCAGGTTTTGTGCAATTCACGATGCTTTGTTTTTTAGGGTTAGATACTTTAATGACATTTTCTAACACGAAGAAGTCTACGTCATTCCGTGATTGAGGACTCGAATTCAGGCGCTGTCTGTATGTCGGAGCATTCGATTTTTTCCAGTTGAGTCTTGGCAGTAAATGTAAGTTGAAAGTTCGACCTGATAATTCGTCGCGTTGTTGGAAGGATACTACTATAAGGAGATGATCTGAGTAAGGTATTTCTTTGACGTCAAAGTCAGTGACTAAGGTTGATTCAAAGTTCAAACAAAGAATTTCGTGCCGGAACAATTGGACAACTGCCGCGAAGGTACAAACCAGTGGAAGGCATAATGTTCGAAATTGTATTTTAGAACAAATTTCTGAGAACCTACAAGACAAGTTTTATAAAATTGAATGTACTTAATTTGTTGACAATTCAAAGTCAGTACTAGCTTTAAAAACACCCTCTACTCTACTTACTTTAATTCTGATGGACTTTAAAGCAAAAAGTAAATTCACTTAGCTAATATAGATATTTGGATATCTTTTCACAATTATTATCTATAAAATGGTCATTTACAAACTAAATAGATTTTTTTTTATTTTCAAAATTTTTAATTTTTTTTAATTCCTTAGTCTTTTAAAAAATCCATGCAGAATGTCAAATTCAAATAATTTTCAATTTGCAAAATTAAAAACTTTGTCTGCGAATCTGTAAGAGATAAGTGCTAGTTTAATATAGACTTGACACTATAATAATAAAGTGATGAACAAAAATAACTTTGAAAAAGATAGACCCAAAATTCAACTGCAGAAATCGCAGCAATGGCTGTCAACACTAATTGCTTCCTTAATCCCTTTAAAGCACTACTACTGACCATTTGGACAAAGCGTCTTTCCCCCATTCCACACTTTCGAATTTAAGTTTTGACACATTTTCACCCTGGAAGCATACCACAGCAGTTGAGAAAGGAGGAGCATTGAAACGTGCCTGCAGCAAGACCAAAAAAACAATAAGACCAACAAAAAAAAACAACTTATTTCAGCTTCGTCTTGCTGAAAGTTTATTTTTATTGAAAACGACCTAAAAGGAAAGAAAAACAGAAAAAAGACTATCTGTATAATTTACGAGTGATTTTAGTTTTAATACTTTGCGGGCTGTTCCTTGGAATATTGGTTAAAATGTTCACCATCTGGAGACTGGAGTGGAGACTGAAGAACGACTACAACGGACGGCCGCCTTGGGAAAAAAATGTGGCATGTGGCAATCAATGGTGAGCCTTCGAATTAACAATTTTTCAGAAATGGCTACTCAAAGTACCTAGTCTCATTTCGTTTATGACCACAACCTCGCCATCAGCATTGACATCGCCAGTCAGGCTCTGGACCTTATTGCCATAGAAATATTAAGAAAGTTCTGAATCAGACAACAACAACAAATCGATTGCAGATTATTTTCTGACTTTTGCTTAGATTTCTTTATAAGTCGATGATGGCCTGTTGGTGTTTTATTTTTTTTTTTTTTTGTTAGGTTACTCTCTTGTCGGGGAATAGAATGGTAAATTCACTGGTATTTATGGCCAATTTGGTCCTGTTGTTCGAAAATATGATGAAAGCAGATTTTCCAATCGAATAACTTATTACTTCTTATAACTCAACAACACAAATACACGCACACACAAAAAGATAGAAGCCATTTTGTGTTCGTGCTTTGTTTTGTGAACAGTTATAATAACGAACGAAACTTTTACTGCTACAGGGTGATTTATGATTTAACCGGAATTCTTGTCTATTTTTCTGTTATGCTCGATTTGAAATACGATAAAGAGTTATTAAAAATATTTGATTTTTTTTTGTGTATGGAGAGCAATTTTTTTTTTTGACAAATAAGGTTGCTCTGAGACATTTGGCAAGCAACGTAAATTGTCTAATTGGTAATTTATTACATTATTTCACTGTAGCCTTATAGGTGCAGCTATTTTTCAATGAACCCCAACATTAACTTAGGACATTTTTTATTTTTTTAATATTCGTTTCAAAAAAAATAATTAGGTATGTTCCACTGTGTCAGCTAACATTTTTACAATTTTTTAGATGTGTTTTTTTTTAATCCCGGAAAAAACAGAACAGCTGATATAAAATGTAAGAATGCTCCCGGAAAAAACGCCAGATGAAATTGAAATTGAATTTTTTTTTTGGAAAAAACGCCAACATTTTTTTCTGGCTAAATATTGGAGAAAAGGAGCAGAATTTTATTTGGAAAATACCTAAGCCAGAAATATTGGAAATTATGCCAGATCGGTGTGGAAAGAGAGCCTGAAAGAAAATGGAAATTAAGTCAGATAATTTTGAAGAAAACGCAAACAATAATTTAATATTATTTTTGTTTTTGTGGAATGTCTGGATTAAAGACAAATAGACGATTTTTATGACCTGTAGTCCAAAATGCGTTTCGCCCAGGCACGATAGTTGGGCTCATCAGATAATTTTACATTTGAGGAAATGGAAAAACGCCATAATTTTTTGGAAAAAAAAGCCAGAAATTTGGGAAAGATAATCAGAAAAAAATTGCCTTTTTTTTCCAAAGAAAAAAGGCCAGAATTTTGTATGAAGAATTTTTTTGGCGTTTTTTTCAAAAAAAAAAATTCTGGCAAAACAATAAAATTACATATTTAAAAATAATAACTAACTTCGCAACACACGGAACTGTGTGAACACGCCTTTTTTTTATAATCTACACGTGCTCAAGGGATTATACTACCCTTTAAATGTTACAACACAGCGCGGTCGTGAGTTAAGGAAGACAAAGAATGATAGGAAAGATGTGTGGCGCGATATTCGGAGACTGTATGTGGTTGTTGTCTCAGATTTTATCTCCAGGGATGGCGGCTGAACTAATGCGGGGAAATTTTCGTGTCTTATGTTATCTATGCTCCTTATAATTCGGATTATATTTTATTTGTTGTCATATTTTATCGGAGTATTAGTTTTACTCAATCACATGTTGTTAGTGCTATGCCTAAACAGCATGTAATGAGTAAACCAGCAACACATTGTATGACATTTTATTTTAGAATTGGTTTTAATGGAAAAATAAGAGGACATGAGGTTATCAGGTGAACACACAACTATGGCGCCACGGCCTTCCCAAATTTGCCAACTGACAACGTTTATTGTCAACCGTTTCCATTACACAGAATTTGCAGAAACTATCGCAGGGACTTTTATGTAAACTATTGTATAAATTTGTGTTTCCACACAATTGGAATTTAAAAAAAAATTATGCATTTTTTAGGTAAGAACAAAATAATTTCTTTTACAAACAATCTAGATTTAATTTTAATTTAGAGGAAATTCTATATGCCTCGTGGGAAAACAACTTTGTAGAAAAAAGCCAACAATGTTTGGTTTCTTTAAATTACTTCAGTATTTTGAATATTCAAAACTTTTTTTTTGAATATTTAATTTTATTAAATATTTACTAAGAAAAGTGTTAAAAGCATCTTAAATGTAGGTAATTCGAATTTATTGAATTACAAAATGGAAGTAAAGCGTTACAATGTTAAACTTAAAGTGGAAAGTAAAAAATCAGCGTGGTTTCTTAGAGAATTATTAGGTATGAAACGATAACATATTGTTTATCGATACAATTTTGTATTGAATTATACTATTAATCATTTATTGGCATAATTCAGTTATTTTAAATAGATACAATTATTAATAAAAGTTTAATTCAAATTAATTAAGGATTTTAATTATTTTAAGATACTAAAATTTTAAAAATTCATAGCCCAGTGGAACACCCATAAGATACCGGAATTTCATTCCTGAAATCGACGCCAAAAAAAAATTTATAAAATGTAAAATTTGTTCTGTGTTTTAGGTTACTTAGAGTGATTTAATATCAACAATTTTTTTGACAATATTTGAGGATTACGGAATTGTAAACAATGGAAATACGGGATTTTGTGTTTACTATAATAACTTTTGCATCGTACACAGCTCAGTTTATCATACGAACAACATCGATCCGCCTCACATGCTTTCCATATCTAATGTATAATTTTCTATTTAATAAGATGCATGATGCGATCATACGAATTTGCTATTGTAGCTAAACATTTCAAAAATCCTTGTAGAGTTGTTTTTCAAGCGTTTTTTTTTATTTACAGATTTTTGAAAATATTTTAGGAAAAAACTGGTCTGCAATTTTAAAGTAATCATTAATTATATGGATTTTCTTCAACAAAAATTCACTAACCCGAGTTTGAAAAATCGATTTTTCAGAATAATAAAGTTATTTATTTCTTAAATCGAAAAACAAAACATTTTTTTTAATTGGAATATTTATTCTTTAAGGCATCATTTGCATAAGAAAAAGAAATTTTGATATGTTAGTCCTATCCTAATATAAAAACTGGTGCTATGGGAAGTAGATACCGTTAAAAGGAATGCCAAATTTAACATTTTTTGATTTAACCATATATTGACAAAAAAAAATTATAACCACTCACTTTTGCCTTTATTAGTTGACTGATTTTCTTTTATTAAAATCTATGGAGCCGCTTTTGAGAAAAATAAGATTTACGTATGTATAACAGATACAGTTATGTTTGGTCTTAAGAACATTTAAAATAGAATGCACGACTGAAAATATTCTTAATAGAAACGGCTAATTAAAGTCGTTTTTTACTTAATTTTTTATATATAAAAATTCTTAAATTTTTTGTAAAAAAAAAATATTGGTATGAACATTTTCAATATTTAATATAAATTCAGAAAAAGTTGTCTATCCGTTTTCGAAATATAAAACCGAAAATTTTGAAATGCGGTATTATTTATAATTTGAAGGAGCTATTTGATGAGAATTTTTATCGAAATCCGTTGAGCCGTTAATGAGAAAGTTGAAAATCAATAAAGTGGTTGTATGACAGGTACCGTTAATAACAATATATTTAAAAAAAAAATTCCAAAATGTAAATCATGCCTAAGGTAGCACACGCACCAATTTTTATTAAAATCGTTGGAGGTTTTTTTGAGATAATTAAGATGGAAAAAAAATTGTATGGTAATTACCGTTATTTTTGGGGATAAAACAACGATTCAAAAATCTATTTTGGACAATCACCTAAGACGCTTTAATACCAAGTTTGAAGAAAATCGCTTCAGCCGCTTAGGCTGTAGAGAGTTGTACAAACAGACAGACAGACAGAAATTGCGGGACCCACTGTTTTATCTCTATCATCGTAATGTCAACTTTGATTAAAATCTCGAGTTCGATTTTTTTCCAAATGCAAAACTTGCCCTATAGTACTTATATTGCAATCACAAAGATTGCGAAAAATACAGAATAATATGGAAATACCAAGTTTGAACTAAATCCATCCAACAGTTTAGTCTGTCAGTGCGCATAGAGAGATAGTCAGATATTTAAGGCCCACGTTTTCGTCATTGCTATCATTGTAATAACAAGTTTAAAAAAGTCCCGGTTTCGTTTTTTTTTACAAATTCAAAACTTCACAGGTTCAACATGATTTAAGCAAATATAATTATCTGAACAATGAAACGGCAAATCGAGTCATAATAAATATTTGGTTATAAACAAAAGTTGAAGAAACCTAATTACTGTAGGAATGTATACGTATCAATTTTTGAAATTGAATTTCAGAGCGAATTTACATTAGTAAGAGGAGAAATTAGTCGAAAAACGAACAGAAAAGTGTATGCAAAATAGGTGATATATATTTCATCCTTGGCAACTCTGCTTTCAAATAAGAAGCATAGCTTAAGCCTTTAACCAAATATTTTAAGTAAAATCATCTGTGAATGTCAATCATCGAAATGCTAATATTAGAAAATCCTATATTAATTTTACAAAATTATCTCTCTATTAAATCTCATTGAAACCATTTGGCGTTCCTGTTTCATTTCGCAAATTGTGTGCATTCTTTATTTGTATTTTCCGCATTCCAATTAATCAATGTACAATGAAACAGCATTTTTCTTGTTTGAATGAGGGAATAAATATTTTTGCTTAATTTCCTTGCAAAGGATGAAGGAATTTCAATGTAAATAATAATTACATAGCTTACATTGCAACAGCGACCATTAACTGACAATCTTACCTATACTTTTTGTTTTTATTTTTGAGTACACAAAGGAATTACTGTAACTATGTATACGATGCCTATAAAATATATAGGAATACATACATATATACAAAATACATCTATAATAATATTCAAATTATAATTCGAAACAATGTAATAATCCGGAAAATAAAACTCAATGATAAAAGCAATAAGTATAGAAAGTAAATGGGCATAGCTAGAAAGAAGCAAAATGATACCTACGTACTAGCTGGTTAGGCTATATCCTTGGAGATAAAACAATATTGCTTGAAGCTATGGCATTATTACTATCATATCTGTGTTTATTTTGGTCCTTGAGGAGAGCAAGGGAACTTTATTCTGTGTTTTTTTTTTAGTATCATTTCAACCTTTGATGCTTGCTGTATGTTTGTGTGCGAAATTTTTGACAGACATTTACTCATAAGGACATCACAGTGTAGGTAGGTACTGAAGAAAAAACCGAAAATCCTTCTTCTCTTAGAAGAAGAAGACACCATTGGTTTTTTAAAGTATTTTCTTGTCATTAGATTGTGTGCGTGTTTATGTTTTTTTTGTTTTCGTCTTTTATTGTGTTTATTCAAAAGTTTGATTTTCGATTAGCGATAGGGATAACAGAGGTATATAATATCCATTGTCGTAGCCTTTAACTAGATCATAAAGCTTTCTTTATCACGCCACATAAAGCATTAAGTGCGTTCACAACTCGAGATTTATTTTTCCCAAAGAGTGAAGCTCCCTAAAGAACTTATTATTTCGGCCTATGAAAGGCGGGAGTTCGAGAATTTATGGACAAAATAGCATAAATTTGTCGAAGGTATGAGAGCCTATTTATGTTGTATTTTCTTGGAATAATCAGGCTATTTAAAGTATTTTGATGGGGCAATTTATCAAAGCGATAATATACATAAAGTGTTTTGAAGCCTCCTTAATCTATTTTTAAGTGCTTGTAACCAACTTTTAGAATTTTTTAAATTGACAATAAAAACAGATCCAAAACAAAACAACTTCAGTAGCTGTAGGTGTCAAAAAAATATTCTATGGAGAGAATTGAATAATGTATAACAGCTTGTATGAGCACTTTAACCTGCGAACTGCTAGGGATGTCAATATAATATCATATCAGTAGGATATCTGAATAATAACTCTTCTCTTCAGTTCATAGAGTTAAAGACTAAATAAGGTCAGTTGTACACATATTTGATCCGTGATACCTGACTTCGGCAGATTAACTTAGGTTCAATGATCTGCCAAGCAATTGTATATTTAGCTGTTATTAAATAATTCCATTATTTTGTATCCAACTCGTTAAGTCGTTCTCAAGACAATTCGGTTATTTTTAATGGTGGTATAACAGGGCATGCAATGTACAATATACATACCGTTTTTTTTTTGACTAAACATATATTTCGGTTTCTCCTCTAGG
This sequence comes from Philhelius pedissequus, assembly GCA_910595825.1. Classification (NCBI taxonomy): domain Eukaryota; kingdom Metazoa; phylum Arthropoda; class Insecta; order Diptera; family Syrphidae; genus Philhelius; species Philhelius pedissequus. Next base: position 55,747,456 of record OU343160.1, read on the forward strand.
TAATCACCAAAGACACTTAAGTTTGGCCGTGTTCTACAGAACTTATACATGGATACCACAGCAGCAGTGTGGGATGGTGAAGATATATCCGAATGGTTTCAAACTAGAACAGGTGTTAGACAAGGATGCACACTCAGCCCAAGTTTATTCTCACTCTTTATTGAGGACATTATCGGTATTCTACCAGGAGGTATTGAATATGCTGGAATCCTCATCAAAGCTCTACTATTTGCAGATGATATTGTTATGCTCGCATACTCGCCAGAATCACTTCAACTAATGATTAACAAATTAAGCGCATATTGTACGTTATGGAAACTAGTAGTTAACCTGGAAAAGTCGAAGATCATGATATTCAAGGGTGGCGGTGGTAGATTGAGCTCAAGAGAACAATGGACTTACAACAATGAATCTATCGAAGTTGTTAAGGATTATAAATATCTTGGAGTCTACATAACAAAGAACTTGAGTATGGAAAAACATCTCTCTGAAAAATTAGCGAAGGCGAAAACTGCAATTAATACCGCATGGAAGAATATCTTTAGTAACAGGCATATATCACATAGTGTTAAATACAAAGTGTTTGAATCGGTGTCCCAATCCACATTGTTGTATGCGGCCCAAGTACGGGGTGCAAAAAAATACGAAACTGTTGAAAAATTACTTAGATTTTATTTGAAGCGCATATTTCGACTTCCCCAAAATGCGCCAAATTACATGGTAATGTTAGAGTCGGGAATCTCTCCAATGTTTATTAAAACATTAAAATTGAATGTTGATTACATCATTAAGGTATTGAATATGCCGGATTTTCGCCTACCAAAAAAAGCTGCTCTTCAAGCAATACGTAGCAGATCTGGATGGTTTAAGGATTGGCTCGATCTGGCCCAAGAAGCTAATGTAGAATTAAATCTTAATGACTTCAACTCATGGAAACCAGCATTATACAAACTGATCTCAGATTTAGATGACCGTATAAGAGTAAGGTATGCGGAGGAAGCAGCAGATTCAATGCACAGAATGATCTACAGTAAACTGAACCATAATTTGAACGAAAAAAATTATTTTAGAGATGACCACTCCATTGAAGAAATATCAACCATGTTCAGGATGAGAGGTGAATTACTGAATCTTAATTACGTACCGCATCGTGATGATTTACCTATCTTTTGTGAAATATGTAATAGGGATGAGAGAGAAGATATTTTTCATTTTCTTGGTAGATGTCCAATACTAAGGGAAACACGAAGACATATATTTGGTGAAGATTTTTTATCCGAAGAGGTGATTTTAGGATACTTAAATGAAATGAATGTACCCAAAATGTACATATTTTGTAAAATTGCACTAGTGTATAGAAATAGAATTTTAAGTAAAAATTTTTGAACCTGAATTAATACTTAAATTGGTTTATAAATTTGTAATCAAAAGCTATAATTGTCAATCTGGCAGACGGCAAATGCCATGCTATATTGTATGTACATAATTTTGTTACTAATATTTAATATTTTTGTTTTAATCACCAAAGACGCTGGTACAAAGTTTGCCAAAATCGCGGTTTACGCTGCTGCCACATAAAAGGGCTGTTCTTTTGGCAAAATAACATCGGCCGGCAGCAAAGCAGAATTTACACATATTACAAATACAACAACCTGCTTTCGACAAAACTAAAAGCAGAAGTCTGCTTTGGATAGATTAGTGACATTTATTCGAGTATCGAATGTTATTATGTTGTTTAGTTGGTAGTTCCGATGATTTTAATGAATCTCGAAGGGCACGTTCACATATTTATTAGATAAGTTATCTCGGAAACCAAACAATTCGAATATATTTGTGAACGGTTCGGAAAATTTAGCTGAAAGCAGTCAAAAATCAATAATTTTTGGTTAATTATGTGCTCTTTTCTTAAAAAAATTGTTTCACGTACAGGAAATAAAAAATGTCTAATGCAACAAACTGGGCCAAAAATAAGTTTTATTAATTTTTGTTGCTTTATAAATCATATTAATTAGCATAGGTAGGGGGCGTTCTTAAAATTTAAGTAAAGTTAAAGTTAGCTTATTCGTGCAAAACTGACAGATCCAAAGATACTTAAATAAAAGATGTTTGAATAGCTTTCTGTCAGCTGCTGTCAAATTGCCTAAAAATATTGCTAATTAAAACTTGAGCAGCGCCCCCTACCAAAGCTCTGAAATTGGAATAGCAACAAGCATTTAAGGAGCAAGTTAGTGCATAATTTTGTTTACTAATAAATAAGCACTCATAAGCAGCACGTAAGTGTATGTTATCGATAAAGCACTTATAACACGTGCTATACATAAACAACACATAAATTATCAGATTTAATTTCATCTGTGGAAAAGGGTGATACTTTAGAGGTTTTTGGCAAGTAATACGTTCTAAATATTTCATAATATAGCTTATTGTCTAGTCAGAAAATGTCAAATTATATTAATGGATGTCGTACATAAATAACTTGACCCTAAAATTCACGATCTTACGTCATTTTGAATTCAGAGTCGAGTTGACCGTTGTCCAACCACTGAATAAAAAAGTGGACATAATCGTTTACTTTCAGTGTTTATTTATTGCGACGTTAATAATTTTCACCAAAACACGACTATTTACTCCAATTATGAGATTCAAAATGGGGATTTCTGCCCATATTTCATATAACTCATTTTTAATTAACCTCTCTACTTTTGAGCCGCATGTAAACGAAGCTTAAAAATACTTAATAGTTAAATAATGAATGCGATCATTCTTGCAAGGAAACAAAATGCAAACATACCTTTTCATTGACACAAAATCTAATTTATTGAAAAGAAACGTCAAACACATACAATAATTTAAAAATGAACATTTTGGAACACCGATATAGAAAATTCAACTTTTTGTTATTTATTACTGCTTTATTTTATTTGCATCTTTTAATTCAAGTCTTAGTATTCTTAAATGCCTTTAATCTTAAGAAATAAAAACAAATCAATTGTAGATTTTTTGCATATAGTTATTAGACACAAGTTCGGGAATACCAACTTAAAGATACAAAAAATCAGGATGCTGCGGATCGTTCTTTGGGGAAATCGCGCTTTGATGCCGATAAATTTATCAAATGAACAGGGCTAATATTTTTCCTATCATAGGAATCTCCAAGAGCTTAAACTACTCTACAAGCGTAATTATTTAAAATCATCTAAAAATATATCAGACAGTTTCGCGGAACTAAAATATGGAAATTTGAATAAAAATGAGATAAATTAAAGATTTTATTTAATTAACTAAAACACATTTTTTTTATTATTTTATTAAAATAGGAAACACGTTAAAAATCTCCACTATCAAATTAATAAAAATGAGATCAAAATATACAAAATAGGTCGTTTTTCTCACACATTTAAAATTCATGTGAAAAAATAATATGGAATATATACAGTCGTGTGCAAAATAATAGGTGTGTGGTAAGAAATCGTCAAAAACGTTTGAGAAATTGTTAATGTTGGGTTGGTCTTAACATTTCTTGTAATATGTCGATCAGTGGTTTTAGTTGTTTTTCTTTGGTATTCCTCGGGATTCTGGATGGCTGGTCAATTTTAAGGCATTTGTGACCATGTTTTGAGTACAACCACTTGTCTCGCGATTGTTTTATAGTTGTTTCCTGCACTTCAAAGCTTTTTGATAGTTTCTCTTAACTGATGAGAACAATGTAATTTAAGTTTTACCCCTTCTACCAGTTTAAAAATAGTTAATTTAATTAATTCCAATATTATTAGTCGTACAAAAAACTAAGAACTTACTTCTCTTAATTTAAAACCATGAATGAGGATTAGAATTATACAACAATTTTTTTTGCACAGCGAAATTTAAAAACGGTAAAAGCAATGGCTGGATGCACATAAGCCAGCAATAAGAGGATACAAGAGCGGTGCGACATATTTTATAAGTCCTTTAGTAGCTTTTGTTTCACTCTTTCTTAAGAAAATTAAAGATTTCAAACATTCCTTTGCACACCTATTATTTTGCACACCACGCATATGAAACGGGTGGATGATTTTTTTTGGAATTTTGTTTTTAATTTAAAATTGTCATACTAAGTTAATTTTTTGAAAAAAAAAATTTAAAATATTTTGTACATATGTATATAAAAAATTAATAAAATAAAAAGGCTTTTGAAAATATATTTAGATTCTTAATAGAAATTAAGAGTAAGTTCGTGCGGTCCAATCGTGAATTTTATTTACGTATGCACTGTAACCCTTCAGTACTTTATTCACTTTAACAATTTAAAAATACAAATGTCACGAAATGCAATAAAACAAAATTGTCTGTATGTTTTTTTATTTTATTTTAAATTTTGCCTTAAATACAAATAAATATAACAATTTCATATTCTAGTTCTGAAAGGTTTTAAATAGTTATGCATATTTTATATCAAGAAAGATTAAAAGTTTTTTTTTTGAAAATGAGCTTAAAATGTTTTTTAAATTGGAGACAAATCTGTAATAATCTTAAGGGTTGAAGCTGGTCAGATTCAACGATGTTGTTAGTGAGAAAATAAGCGATGAATGTAAAACAGTATTTGTACGTGATTGTTTGGTCAAAGCTGCGAGACGGTTCTTCGAACGATGAAACCTTCAAAAGTCTTCGCAAAAGCATTTAATAAATTGGAAATAAATTGACAAAATGAAAAAAAAAAATTGTTGTTAGTAGACAATTATCCTACACATCCAAAGATTGATATCCTTTTATCCAAGAAGTGTGTATTTTTGTCAATTAGCATTACAACCAATGAAATTATGTATATCACTTAAAGAGTTTTACAGAAAGCTAAAAGTAGTTCTTTGAAGCTGAATTTGACTGAATTAAAAAAAATCAATATCTGTTTTTAGCTTGCGGCTTAGTACGCATACATTCTAAAGAGCCACCTATATATTTTTCATGCATCCGCTATTTTACTGTTTCTCAAAAAAAAATCCTTAAATGCACTACGGGCACCACAAACATTATATTAACCAGTAACAATTTGTTATCTCATACGATATTTTAAAGTCGTACCCTTGTAGCATTCTGCTAGATTCTTATAAGTTAGTTAAGGGATTTTATTTGCCCGAATAATCATCCAAGAGTACCTATCAAATTTTATCTGTGATTTATACTCTTCCTAAGGAAATTTTATTTTTGTTATGAGATGAGATCTAATAAGGTGTATACTGACCAACAATTTTGTAACAAGAGTGCAGAAAATGGTATTAAAGTAGTTTTTTTTTTTAGTTTATGAAATTGAATTAATACACTACGCTTCAGTGGAAAAATACAAAAATTAGAAATTTTGGATAATTTTATTAAACAAATTTAACCTTTATCGTGAAAAAGAAAATGTTTAACGACGGATCTTAAATGGAGTGCGGTGTAGGAATAGACATTTTCTCAGAGTCGCTAAAAGTCCCTAGATCTTCCCGACTTTGCTAGAGCATTAAAAATTCTTAAACTTCTTAAATTAAATTCATCTCAAAATCAAAATTGGGAAATAATCACAGACAACGCTGTAAATTCGACAAATATATCTTCAAAACTTGTCCAACAATGCCGAAATGAGCTTGATAACCGGGATTAACCATATAATCATTTTAATCTGTGGTCCAGGATACAGTAGAATCGAGGGTAATGAACGGGCAGACGAACTGGAGCGATATGGATTGGCCCTTCAAAGCGCGCTTGCAGAAAACATCCATTGAGCGACCACACATCAAACTAACTACTGTCGTAACTGTAAAATCCAGATGGAAAAGGAATCAGTGCTTCACTTCCTTTACAAGTGTTCCCCTTTGGCCAGGCTAAGAATGCAATCCTTTGGAAGGGCTTTCTTTTCCGATCTAAAAGAACTGTCTGATACAGAAGTTTAAAACTTAATCTATTTCCTCAACGGATCAAAATGGCTGTAGCGACGGCTCTGCTCGAGTGGTTTCTTGAATGGTACTAAACGAGAAACTTTCTTATATAGAATTTTTGAAGTCAGATTTGCCGAGGGGTCTAAGGCTCTAGATTTATTTAAGCTCAGGTTCCCGAGAGGGAGCGTGGGTTCGATTCACAAATTTGAAAATATATATATATATTTTTTCTTTTTGAAGTGATAACTTCTTATGGGCGTGTAAGCCGGTTCGTTATGAAAATAAAAGAATTTTATCTTCTTAACGAGTGGAACTAGAAATCTGAAATTTTAAGGAATGTCACAGTATATTGACTTGAATGTTTGGTTAGCATGTTGGATTCCTAGAATGTAACTAACCGTAGGAAAACTGTAATATTAAGAAGATTAGAAATATCAGTCATTTGCATTTGACTGGTTCCATAAATGCATTTGGTTTTCTTTAATTAATAAGCAGACAATACAAAATCTGACGATTATTTTCATGTATCGAATCATTACTCTATGAGCTATACAAGCTTTGAAATCTCTATTTCAAAAGAGAAGAAAAGCATTCAAAATTGCCTGAATACTCCTATAATCGAAGTTCAGTGTAGAAGAACATTTATGTTTGAAAATTAAATATATTTAAATAATTAAAAAGATAAGATGTGGTTGTTTTGAGCTTTTATCATCTGTTCTAATAGTTCAATCTTTGAGGTTAACGTCTTAAAATTTAGGTAAAACATAAGGCTGTATGCCGGTATAAAAATAATAAGCATTTAAGTTCTACTTTAGCATTTGACAGTTTACACACAGGAAAAAGTAACTCATAAGCGCTTTAGGTTGAACATAAATATTTTTGATTCGTATCAGTAAACGGGCCTAAATGCAAAAGTTTATGACAAATTTCAATATTTTTAAAAATGGTATTCCACAAAGTTATTGCGCCCCAGCCGTGGTCAACAAAAGTGCTTGTATAAGTATATCGATAAATAGACGTATACGTAAAGCGTTACAGCGTCAGTCTGTCTGGCTTCCCTTTCTCAATTTCAATATTAAATACTTCAACTTAGATTAGCTTAGGTTATCACTTCTGTCGGGCGTCCCGAGACGCACATGTTTTTTTAATTTTCCCTTTAATTTTGAAAATGCAGTCAAAATGTAGAATTTTTGTTCGAGGTTTTTGTTTCAGCCAAGTAGAAAATTAGTTGACGATATGAAATGTTGGTAGATCTGACATTATTGTGATGAATTTCGCTTTCCTCATCGTTCCACACCATATGTGCATTGTGCAGGTGCACTAAGCATTTCTGGCAAAAATGGTAAAGAATTTTTTCCCAATCCCCGTTCGTATAATTTAAGTATTTTGGTGATTTTACAGCGTTAGTTACTTTTTCATGCTTAGAACACCAAACAACCTTGCCAACCGTGAAAGCCAGAACTATTGGGGGGAACATATCAAATTGTAGTACAACGAGCAGAGCAATTGCGGCAACTTGTATGTTAGTCATTTGGCCGATATTATTTTTGTTTCCCTAACTCAACGTCAATAATTTTTTAACGTCAAATATACTCGTAACTTGTATGTTCATTTGTTTTTTAAAATGGCTACAGCAAATGTTCGGCAAATTCTTTCTAGACGCAAAACGGCAATTTCTATTGTGCCGCACATCGATACATTTTTTAAAACTGGGAGTTAAATTAAATCCTTTACTGTTTTCTAGTCAAGTCGGGATTATCTTAACTAAAAATTAACTCAGTCAGCACTGAAAAACTAACTAGTAGGTACATAAATTGCACACATAACAGCGATTAGGTTCAGGCTAAAATAAATAGAAAAACATGTGTCCTTCCTTAGGATTTGATTTTATATATATATACCTAAATCCTTCTCCTTTTCTGCCTTGTCAAAAAAAAGCTTAGAATATTTTCCGCCCACGTTTGCCGTTAGATACGTTTATCATAAGAATAAATACAAAAGAACACACATAATCAAAAAAAAAATGCTTGCGGGCTTGCTTTTTTACTAACTAGCTTAACTAAATTGATGGAAATCGATGGAAATTGTCAGGAAACCACACTTCATTAGGCACACAGCGCATTTTTCGAAAAAAAAAAATGAAGAACAAACAAAAAAAAACACAAAATGACCTAAGGTAAAACACAGTCCTATCTCCGTTTTTCTATTCATGAGAATTTTGCACATTCTAAAAATTTGGGATGATTACTAAAGGAGAAGTCATGAAAAATAATGAATCTATTATTTTCCATGGATTTGCGGCGGAAATCCATTCTGAATGGCTTAGTTAGGGTTTTTTTTTTTCTTCGTAAAAACGTGTCCTTTTATGTAGGTGTATATGGGTTTAAGATATAAACACTCATATAAAATAATTGTTTAGGTTTTCCTATGTATATACGTATGGTTTATGTTAATGATGCTTTAAGCTCTTATAATGTAAATCTGTATTTAAGCTCCCTGATATAGTATAATGAGAGCATGGAATCACCAAATCAAAAGATTGCGAATGCACCAGTGTTGGAAGATCGAGAGGAAAATCATTTTTTGTGGGAATTATTATGAAAATTTATACGATAAAATCATAACGAAAGAAAGCTATAAGTCTCTGACTTTATGTACATGATATCAGAAGGCATTTTCTAATAAGAACACATTGTGCTGTTGTAGCGCTAAAGCATAGATTTCTTTTATACGACTAGAAACTCAACGTCACGTCACTTGGAAAAGTGAAACCCAGTCGCCAATTTTGACTAGGGCCCGGCAAAACCGAAAAATTTCAGTATCGTCTCGGTTTCGGTTTCAGTCTCGCCTAACAAAGTCTTGTCGCGGTCTTGGTCTCACATTTTCCCCGAGAAAATTTTAATGTGCAGCCGAGACGAGGCTCTTGGTCTTGGTCTCATCCTTAGTCTTAGTTTCTTTCATGTTTTTTGTATAGTAAATAGATATAAGATAAAAAGCGTGTTCAGATTGAAAAGTTAGAGTACGGTATTTCAGCAGCTTGTTGGTATGAAAAAAGGTTTTCCGGAGCAAAAAATAAAATCGGAAAATTTTCGAATTTTCTTAGATTAAATTTTGTAGAGGTTCTTTAATGCACTTGATTCAGAGCCATTACGACTCATTCAATTTTGACAGTTTATGGCTTAACAGGTAGGCAACATATACTATTTCTTGACTTTTGCATTAATTTGTTTACAAGTATCCCTTAAAAGTCTTAAAGTCAGCGTTTTCCGAAGGCATTCATTTGTTTGACCACCGAGTCTACCTATCTGGGTTGAAAAAGAAAAGAATACGATCTCCTGTGAATGAAATATTTAAAAATCCTTCATGGATTTAAATTAAAGATTGTATTAATTGACTAAAATCGCAATTGATTTGATTTTGAAAATTGAAAAAATCTGAAACTTATAAGTTAATAAAAAATACAATACGCGGATCGCACATACTTGCTCCTATGTTCGACCGTATCGTGTGTAGCAAATGCTTAGTACAAACGGATTAATATACTTTTAAAGTCGTTTTTTACCTACTAATATTTTTATGTAAAAATTTCTTTAATTTGTTTTCAAAAAAAAAATTTGTTATGGGAATTTTATGTATTAAATAATAATATAAGTTTAAAGAAATGATTTCGAAAAAAACTCTTCATACGTTTTCAAGCATTGAATTTAAAAAAACAAAAAAATATTTTTCGAAAATTTGGTACGCAATATTATTTATAATTCGAAGGAACTCTCATGTAAACATTTTGATCGATATCTGTAGAGACGTTATTGAGAAAATCCAAAACTAAAAAATTATTGCACGGCAGGTACAGTTAGTAACAAAATATGTAAAAATATTTTCACAGATTTTTTTTAATCATAATTGTTAGAGCCGTTGCCGAGATAAGATGATAGAAAAAATTGTATGGCAGGTACCGTTAGCTTTGGCGGCCAAAAAACCATTTAAACATCAATTTGAAAAAATTACCTTAAACGCTTAAATACCATGTTTGAATAAAACGGCTTTATCCGCTTAAGCTGGAGAACTTTTGTACAGATAGACTCAGGGGGTCGACTTTTTGATAATAAATTCTAAGCGACAAAAAATATACTTTAACTATAAGGAGGTCACCTATCTTTAAATAAAACACAATGATTCTTTATCTTTCTTAAACTTTACTTTTTCTAGTTTACGTTTGACATAACAAAAAATAGAAAAAAAAAATGTTTACTAAAGAAGAAGATTGTAATATTTTGAGATTTTGAGCTTTTTGCAAAGTTAAAAATATATAAAGTTCGAGCAAATCCGTCCGAAGAACTTCAGTACCTTGAATTTTATTCAATATACCGAATTGAAAAAAAAAACAACGGTTTGGTTTTTAATAGTAAAATGTACTTGAAAACCGATTGGTAATATAGGCAATTCATCTTGTTGCAAAATTTGTTTCTTTATCTGAAACGAATTACATTGAAAATATTTTTGTGAAATTTAAGAAAAAAAAACTTACCTTAGCTTTCATAAACTTATAAATATAGTTTCTGTATTCTTGTGCTAATGTTTAATTTGTTTTCATTTACTCTATCTGTCAAAATAAGGTGTATTCAACATAAGTTTGTTTAACGTAGCCCTAACAATCCACCATAATTAGAAGAGTAGTTCAGTGTGCATGTTTTTTTTAACAAAGCACTTAAGCTTGCTCAAAAGATCTATCTGACTACTTATCAGTCTAAAATTAAGACAAAGTTAGACATGGGCTGGAAATTAGACGACTGCTTTAACAAGAATTGGTTTTATTCTCTAAACTAATTAAATGATCGAAATTGAAATCTATAAAGATTATGCTCACGAAAGAATGCAGTCATTTACAACCTATGTATATCTATAATAAAAATAACAACTGCTATTTTCGAGTATTTAGCACTCTTTCCTTAAGTATCTGATTGTTATTTAAAGTCAATACTCTCATAGTTTATAGCACAGAGGCATTAAATCAAGCACTAGATACGAACGATCCATTCAGCTTAGCAGCTTTAGAGACCGGAAACCATATGTGCAATAAGCCGTGATGTAATATGGGTGAAACAGTCGTGAATTTCAATCACTTTGGGAACAATAACAAATTTTATTTCTGTTTGTTAGGCATGTGAGTGAACACAAAAAGAATATGTTAATAACCCACACTATCTCTGTTCGCAATGCAAAAAAAATATAGATGAGAGGTAGTTCTATTCAGGACAATAATTTCCCCAGGCTTTGAAATGGCCATTTATCAATAAAATGTGTTTGTTTATTTTTTTTTTTGTGTTTCAATATTGAATGTATACCTATGGCAAACAAAATTATCATTTCCAACACAAAACAAAAGATGGATTTTGTTACAAAAGATTAGGGGATTTTTCTCGGAACAAGTGTCCGCCAGCACTGCCACGAGGGAACAAAATGTACAAGCTACACTCATGTTACTGACAAACAACATTCTGCCAAAGCGTTAATGCCTTTTTTTGTTGTCTACTTTTTTCTTACTTATGCATCCATCGCCGCCGTCTTTGGTAAGCATAAACAGTTATAAAAAAAAACCACATTCAAGTGTGTAGGTAACTCATAATACGCAAACCAAAGTGAAAGTAAAAGAACGACCGAGTCTGTACAAGGCAGTAACAAAAGATTAGCTAATCCGTTTTAATCTCGAAAGGAAATCATTTCGACTTCCTTTCGTTTTGCGGTCTCGATTCTTTTTGTGTTCTCATCAACCACCACCACCATCACCACAACCATCCCCAAAATGGCGGCATGGAAGCACGGCGGCGATGGGCCCCATCAAGGATACACAAGCAATACCAGAAGGAAGGAGCGCGATGTTGGAAATATTTTTCGCGTTCTAATTATTTTTTTTTTGTTGGTCCTTTTTTTGTTTTTGCCATCAATGTTGGAACTCCATGAAGAATGGGGGGTTGTTGGCGAAGGAGAATGCCTGTGTCTACTAACTTCTCTTTAAATGCCCATGTAGATAAGGAAGAACACAAGGAAAATAAAAAAAAGAACTCCTTAAGAAAATGTTCTGTCTATCCTTCAGGCGAGGCGTAACGAATTCTGTTTGTGAAAAAATGCGTGTACATACTCGAAAAAATACTCATCTCGTATATGTGTATGCCTATAATCAAATTCAGGATATAAAAGCTATTTAAGCTGCGGGAAATTTCGTTTTCGTATTTGGTCATTAAGATTTTACGTTGAATTTTTTTTTCTGTTCTCCATTTAGCTATAAATGGAATTGGTTTGCCATTTAGTTAAGGCCAAATGATGGGAAATTATATTATTATTTATGATAGTCCTAAAAGTCGAGTGCCATTGGAACTTGGTTGGAAGTTGTATACGCGGCTTTCTAACAATGCCTGAGATATGTACGAACATTTACATACCTATTGTGTTCGATTATTCTTTTGGCGTTTGGCCAACTCATTAATTGGACTATTAAGAAACGGAATATACATTAGGTTCGAGGAAGAGATGGTTTGGGGAAGCTATTGGTTAAGAAGTTTTTTTTTTAAATGCTTTTATCCCATAGGGGGGAATAAAAAATGACAGCTTAATAACATATGTTTGTCAACTACAACAGTGTTTTTACTTTTTGTCTAGAGGAAGTCATAAAAAAAACCAACGAAAATGAATAAAGTTTTAACATAAATTTTACGTAAAGCAACAACAAAACAAACAACGGAATATTTCACATTAAAATGCTTCTGGGAAATCACTGAAAATGAAGGGGCTTATAGAAGACTCCTAGCTACTTGTTTAACTTTTCAAAGCTATTATTACCAAGCTATTATACTGTTCATGAAAAGATTTGGCAAATGGATAAACGACCTGGATGTACTTATGAAAGTTGAAATCAATCTCGGTGTATAAATGGTTTACTTAAGTATTAAATAGACAACCGAAGAGAGATGCGCGTTATTTTTAAATACATCTTTTAAATTCTTGGTTGCAAGAAATTTCAGAGGAAGTAACTGTGTTTAAGGTGGATAGATAGTATTGCGCTTCTGAAGGATGTGGAATAATGGGTTGGATGTTACTGAGTAACAAATCGGAGGAAAAAAGAAATTTGTGGAATTACTGCAGTGCATAGTATGCTGATAACGCTGACGGTGAAATAATTGGAACAATAATTTTGCTTAACAAATTTTAATTATCCATAATTAATTGCATTGGAACTGAGGCAAGATGGAGCAATGATGATACTACAAGAACCACTGCTAGCTTACCGAAATTGGTTGTTCCGAACTTTTTATAACGCGTTGTTTTGATGTTTACACTGATCCGCAAAATAAACTGATATAAGTTTCAGTGTAAAACAAAGAAGCTATTGAACCAAAATATAATCTATGAATGCAAGTTAGAGTTCAACATTCGACAAGAAATCGATATTAGAGAACCTACAGTCGAAACGCCTTTTAATCCATGACTCCAGGAAATTACGCCAATTTTTTGTTTATTTTTTGAAATAACCCCAAGAATATTTGCTGCTTAAATTGAAAATGTAGTACCTCAATATTTTTTTTTTAGAAAATATGCACGAAAATGCAAGACTGGATCGCACGTATTTGCTCCATATTCGATCACATTATATGCAAAAGTTACTTAATAGAAACGGCTAAATGAATTTTTGAAGTCGTTTTCCGTTTAATTTTTATATCAAAAAATTCTTAAATGTTTTCTAAAAAAAAAATTGGTGTGAACATTTTAAATATTTAATAATATAAATTTAAAAACAAAATTTCAGAAAAAATCGTCCACCCGTTTTTAAAATAATGAATTTTCAGAAAAAAAAATATTTTTTTTTTCGAAAATCCAAAAAAACTATTTTTCGAAATTTTTGAACTACAGTATTATTTGGAATTCGAAGGAGCCCCCGCATGGACAAATTGCTTCAAACTTGGTATATAGAGTTTTTTAGGTATTGTACAGAGGGGAAATTGATTTTTTTTTTGCAAAAAAATAACGGTACCTGACATTAAACCAACACGTTAAAGCCTATTTTTCTCGGAAACGGCTCTAACGATTTTAATTTAAAAAAATCGGTGCAGCTTTTTAGGTACGACCGATATGATTGAAAAAAAAACTTAAAAAATGTCTAAAAACGGTACTTTCCATAGGGCCTATTTTTTATTTCGACTATCTCATAAATGGCTCAACCGATTCTTTCGAAATTTCACACGTATATAGGTTTAGGTTGGCCAATTTATACTTCGTGCCAATATTTTTGATAAATATTTTTTTTGTATTTTTAAGAGAATTTAAAAATTTTTAAATTTATATTTTGAAAACTGCTCAATCATTTTTTTTTTCTAAAATTATAGTTAAATGTATTTGCCGAAAACCTATGAATTGGAATTTTTGAATTTTTTTAAAATTTTTTTCAAAAAGTTTTTTAAAAAAAACTTTTTTCTCAAAAACCGCTCCACAGATTTTTAAAATTTTATCCAAGAAATAAAATGGCGTACTTTTTTTGAGCTCAAATTAGTTTAAGTATTTATTTTAGAATTTTGAATTAGTTTTTCATCATTCGAGATCTTTAGAAAACTAAATATCATTGTTAACAAAAAAATTTCGAAAAATAATTTTTTGCATTTTTTTCAATTTTTTTCTAAGTTTAAAATTTCGAAAACGTAGACGGTTTTCTTTTTGAAATACAGTTTTTAAATTTATATTTTTAAATTTACGTAAAATTGACCTATGTGTTATTTTTGTGTAAGCTTTACATGCAATTTTATTGAGAACTTTAAGGGACAAGAGTTTAAAAATTTTGTTCAAAATCAGTAGATCCGGTAGTAAAAAAGTTGAAAATAAGAAAAATGATTTTACATAATAAAATTTTATGTTAAAGTCAATTGAGCAGATTTCGAGATAATTAAATGTTTATGATACCAATTATTTAAAAAAAAATGTGCGCTTATTTACTATTTTATATTAAAAAAAAATATTTTAAATTCTAGATCATCGAAAGTTGCAGCGGCTTTACTGTTTCCTCTAAGAAAAATCGTTTAAACAAAATTCTTAAAACTTAATTCACTCTGAGCTTTCACAGATTGAGAGCTCTAATTCATTGTACATTAAAAGTAAAATAATATTTTGCTGTCAAAGTTGACATACCCATTGCATTTATATACCCAATGGTGTTGTAGTTTTGTTTGTTCCATTTGTTTTATTTTAGTTATGCGGACCTATTTCAATGCTACATATTTAATAATTTTCGTCGCAGTTATATTTTCGGTTAAAAGGTTTTCTCAATATTATAATACGGACTACTGCTACTCGTTAATCGGCGGTCCCTGAAAACACTGTTTCCATAATTTAAAGTGATCCGCCTCAAAAGACAAATTTCTCTGATTTATGAATAACCATACTAAAACTATTTGTAAATTTGAATAAAACAACAACCAATATAAAAAATGAAGTTATAGCAATTTAATTCATGAGAATCCTTCTATATAAATATCTGATCCAATAAACTAAATTAATCCCATAAACAGCTTAATAGTAAACAGTAACAGTAAATACCGGAACTGTAACGAAACTTTAAACTATTTTGCCAAGGGCTATTATGAAGCTGAAAGCAATAATGCATGATTATAGAAATTAGCGTCAAAACGATACTCATGCAATTATTATTATTTTTACGATCAACTTTTTTTTATTATTATCGAATTAAAAATTCGCCAGCTTATTTTTTTTTATAACGCAAAAATTCATTAATTATTATGAGCCTAACACATCAATTGCATAGGTATACGCTTTAAGCATAAAACAGACATTTTTGAAAACAAAAAAATCTACGCTTTGAGATCGATAGGTATGAACTCATTTATGCAACACTAAATCCGTAAAATTTTATCTAAAGGATTTTATTTTTATTATCTATTCATTTGATATCAGTCAGTGTATATGAAAAAAGAATAATGCAGCAAAAAAAAATACGTTGAAATAAATGTATTTCGAACATTCTCTTCCAATTAGCTGCACTAATTGAGGTATGATAATTAAATTAAATTTTTATTTCACTAATTACACTCCGATTTTAATCAAACACAAAAAATACGAGTATGCTTTTGTGAGCTAGATGGGTTTTAACATACTTGACGGAGTAGCACTGGTTACATGTGGAAAGTAAATTCTCAAAGTTTCTATCAATCTTAATATTTAGATTGAATAATTTCATCACATGGTCATATGTACACTTGTTATATAGGATTACCTGGAGAACACATTTAAACCTTTTGATGGGCAAGTACTCAACGAAAATTTAAATATAAGTTCTAACTCAAGCGAAAATTAGATTACAAGAAATGTTACCCTTGCCGAATTAAGTAGAGAAATAAGAAAGCTTAAGTATAAGAAAGCTCCGGGATATGACCTAATTACGGCCGAAGTTCTCAAAATGTTTCCTCGCAAAGGGCTAATTAATCTTCTTTAAATAATAAATGCCACTCTAAGGCTAAAGTACGTTCCGAGCCAATGGAAGGTTGCGGAAGTTATAATGATTCTCAAACCAGGAAAACCATCACATGATAAGAAATCTTATAGACTTATTTCGCTTCTGCCCGTAATATCTAAGGTCTTTGAAAGAATATTACTTCTGCGCCTGCAGCCAATAATAGAAGAAAAGCGCCTAATACCTGAACATCAGTTCGGATTTAGAAGCAAGCATTCGACAATTGACCAAATGGATAGGATCACTGACGTCATTGAGAAAACTCTTGAAGAAAAGAAAATTTGTTCGGCGGTCTTCCTAGACGTGTCGCAAGCTTTTGATAAGGTGTGGCACGAAGGCCTAAATTTTAAATTAAGACAAATTCTGCCTGAAGCACTTTATACGCTTCTTAAAGCATATCTAGAAAATAGACTTTTTAGAGTAAGACATGGAAACGATTACTCGGATCTCAAAGAAATAGTGGGTGGGGTACAACAGGGAAGTGTTTTAGGTCCAATATTGTACCTATTATTTACTCGTGATATACCTCAAACAGAAGACACTATCGTAGCTACGTTTGCTTACGACACTGCAATACTAGCAGTGGGCCAAACGATAAATGATTCTACGACAAAATTATAAAAAGCTCTGAATAATGTCAATGATTGGACAAAAACATTTCGGATATCGCTCAACGAAGTAAAATCAGTTCATGTAGATTTTACGTATAAGAAAATTAATAGATTACCGGTATTTGTTAACACGGTTCAAGTTCCGTTTGCTAACGTAGCAAAATATCTCGGAATGACTCTAGACGCGAAATTAAAATGGAAACCGCATGTTAAAAAGAAATGCGAAGAGTTAAATACTATACTCAGAGATATGTACTGGTTGCTCGGGAACAAAGCTCAGTATCGAAAACAAGCTAATTTTGTACAGGCTGGTGCTTAAGCCTGCCTGGACTTACGGTATACAACTCTGGGGTTGTACGCGAGATTCTAATTTAAATACCTTACAAACATTTGAAAATAAACTCCTAAGATCATTTGTGAGCGCACCTTGGAACATTAGAAACGACCACAGAGATCTCGGGATTCCCACGGTTCGCGATGAAATATAAAATTTTGCCCGAAATCATAGAAAACGGCTATTACAACACTGCAATACTACTATAATCGAAATTATCGATGAGACGAATTTAGTACGCCGCCTGCGACGGACAAAGCCTTCCGATCTGGTGCACTAAACGAGAATCCACTTTGGTTTAAGGTAAAAATTGTATCCATAAACTATGTGTTTACCTCACACCAAAAAATCATCCAAATGGTCAATCTGGCTGACGGCTTTTGCCATTTTGCTCTAATGAATTGTAAACAATATTTAAACTGTAAATATATGAAGATTAATAAAATTCACTACTACTACTACTACAAAATCCTTATGAACAATCAAACGTGGTTCCAATATCTAATCCGTAGATCAGCAATTATATAATTATCAACTATTAATTTCTTCGGATTAACTCAGGTTCTAATATTATGTAAACACATGTTTGACCAGTGTTGTTGATGCTCCGTCAATTAACCGAAATCGGTGAGCTAAATCATTGACTGAATCACTGATGATCAAATATTTGTACACCTGGCCCTTAGAAAAGGAGAGAAGCAGACCAGAAATTCTAACTAATATTTCGTTTAATTTTTCATATTAATTATATGAAAAATTAAACGAAATATTAGTTAGAATTTCTGTTTTGCTTCTTTCCTCGACTAAGGGCCAAATTCTGAAATCTCAATAATTTATTATTAAAATTTTTATCCCAAGTTCCATGACCTCAAATTCAGAGAGATACACAATGATCACAGTTTAGTCATATCAAGATGGAAAAATTTCATACGTTTCAACCTCCAAAACCCATTTGCTTACATTGTTGTGTTTTAAATTTTTACTTTTTATCCATGAATAGATGTGAAATCCAGCTAAAAAATGTAGTGTAACACACAAATGCAAAAATATCAGTTTAAATAGCTGCCGAAATTTCCCATCTTGATATAGCTCATATCTGTGTATAGACTCTTCACTACATAGCGACGAAAAGGTCAAAGGCACAATATTTAATTTAAAGATATATAATTTTGATAATAATGTCCACACAAAACAAACAAAAATTAAAAGGAAAGGGATGAATATCTATAAACGAGGAATTAAATATGGCGATCTTTCAGATGATGGCCGCGTTCAATAAAAAAAAATCCAATGTGGCAGCAATTAAGGTGCTATCACACGGTTCGATCGGCAATAATTGCATTCGAATTGTTGGGAATTTCCGATATTAATTCAATAAGTGCCAATTTTTCAATAGTCAGTTAAGCAGTCAGTTAGTACATATTCTCCAGAGGAAGCAAAAATCAGTTTTGCAACAGTCAGATACAACTTAATCTAGGAATAAAGTTATCTGCTCATTTTAGAACGGAATAAGGATTTAATAGGAATTTAATAGGAATACAATAAATAGCTATTTTCGAAATCAAAAACACTTTCAAATATTGTTGCTTTGAAATAAACGTTAAACAAAAAATTAATTTATATTAAAAGTTGGATACTCGAATTGAAAGTGACGTTCAAATTAAATTATTCTATGGATTGTTTTTTCTTGATTGAAAAATTCGATGTTTTTATCCGGTTGTTTAATGTTTAACAGTAAAGTAAATTTATTCTTCTGGTAACTAACTGACTCTTTATCTGGATATTGAAAAATTGGCTCTAAGTAATACTACAGGCAGGTATGAATGTATGTATATCCATCAAAATGTTCTTATAAATTTGTCAACCAATATATAGGTCTGTTCAATCCCTTTCAAGTGCTGAAAACCTCAGCTTTTTTGGAGACTTGGTTGTCGAGATATCACCTTCCAAAAGGAATCAAATGCAGGTTGGTTGGCAATCACGGGAACCCCCTAAAGTTACTTCCTTAAAATTTTCAACCAAAACAATCTTAGAATAATTTAATTTGTCACTTTTATTTCTAGTATCGAATTTTTCATATGAATTAAATTTTGTTTAACGTTTATTTCAAAGCAATAATTTTTCAAAGTGTTTCTTACATCGAAAATAGCTATTTATTTTATTCCTCAGAAAACTCCTTATTCCATTGCAAAATGAGCAGATAACTTTATTCCTAGATTAAGTTGTATCTGACTGTTGAAAAACTGATTTTTGCTTCATCTAGAGAATATGTACTAACTGACTATTGAAAAATTGGCCCTTAATAAATTAAATTAAAAAAACATAATTTCGAAAAAAAGATCGTGTTCCGTTTTCAAAATATTCAATTTTCAAATAAAAAACAATAATTTTTTTTATTAAAAAATCTAATAAAAATATTTTCGAAAATTTTGGTATGTAATATTATTTAGAGTTCCAAGGATCTCCTATACAAAAATTTTGGGCGAACTGCTTTGAGCCGTTTATTTAAAAGTCCAAAATCAAAAAAATGGTTCTATGGCAGGTTGGTACCGTTACTAACAAAATATTTAAAAAAAATTTACCAAAGTGTAAAATAGTGCACACTGTTTTTTTAAAATCAAAATCATTAGAGTCGTTTTCGAGGCAATGGAGATGGAAGAAAAAATTGTATGACAGGTACCGTTAGTTTTGGACCTAAAAAACATTCAAAAATCTATTTTAGAAATCACCTAAAACGCTTAAATACCAAGTTTTAATAAAATCGCTTCATCCGTTTATGCTGTAGAGCGTTGTACAGATATACGGACGGAATTGAGAGTACCACTTTTTAGGTGTTCGATTTTTTTTCCAAATGCAAAAATATATTGCAAGCAAAAAGTTTGTCTTACTTCGACCATCTTAAATTGTGATATCTGCTCGTCGCCGTTAACTTGTAGACTCCAGTGAAGATTTTGTCGGTAAGAGATAATTACCTATAGCTAGTTCTCACCAACAACCCGAAATGTTAAGTTAGGCTCTCGGCCTTATTATAGCTTTGGACCTGCAATTTAGATAGGTATTTTATTTAATTCTGTAACGCAGTAAGAAACGACAAAAAAAAATTGGTTAATTCCATTTATAAAATATGTATATGAATAGTCTATTACCCTATTTCCGTTAGGTATGCCAAGTCCTCCACAAAAATCTTTACTCGCAGTTGTTAAAACCATTAAAAATATTATTAGGAGTTTAATGCAAATAGTTAAGCTACAATCAGGGAATCAAAATAAATAGTAAATTTTCTGATGTGAAATTTAAATCAATATCCTGTGATTGTCAACAACAAAAATGTGATAAAACTTTGACACGAAAGTTGACTTAAATTTGTGGGTTTACCCATTGAATTGACTTATTTAGATGACAGAGTTATGATATGAGTTTGTCAATTGTTCGTAATTGAATTGACGATATCCCAATAATGACATGGCACAATTTTACACCTGGTCAACCATCAACTCCCGCTTTCGATATTGAAGATAAATAAAACAAGCTGTGTATTAAAGGTTAACGATATTCTTTTATTTTTTAAAGACCCATTACTACCATCGTAAGATATGTAATCGTTCCAACATTCTTAACAGACTCTGTACTATGACAAGTATATCATATAGATATAGAGGTTCAATTTGTGAGCACTTAACCGGATAGATTCGTTTGAATTTGAGCGATGGCCTTCTTTTCACTTTGCCTACAATCATTGATTGCAGACCAGTGACTTCATAAAACCCTACACAAACAAGACGAAAGAGATCAAATCACATGATTTCGGAACCATATTATAGTTCAATTCGACCCAAAAGAAATTTGTTATCGCATGTGTCTATAGATCTAGCAATTCATATGTTAATGCCCTTATGACCTCAATAGTTGAACTTTGGATGTTGGTTCGTTGTCGTCCTAAATACGGCGATTTTTCTTTTTTCACAAAGCCATTCTTTGAAAACTGTGTCCTGTAGTTAAAAATTATTGTGTCGAACGAAATTTTTGTGGCACTAAAATTGTATTATTTGGAAGTGCGTCAATCGTGCGATCTGACATCAGCGACCAAAAAACGTACAATATATTGACAGACGAAGATGTCAAAGCAACATAATGTCCGCCATGGACTTTTAACATGAACAGTAGTTCTTGCTCAAAGAGACAAATGACCGATCTTTCCTTCTGTCATTTGGTTCAACTCATTTGAATTTATTCAAGTCGTGTGATAGTCAAAGTTTTCAGTGCCAATGCATTGACAGTGAAAAATAAATATCACGTTGACACGTAGGTACGTCAACGTAACTTAGGACAACATGGATCAACACCTTCAACATTGACGTTATAGTGACACGGTTAAGATTGACTTTGTGGTGGCATCAAAATATAAGCGGTGTACAAATTTCGACAGGCCAAAATAAAAAAAAGTTAAATTAATAAACAAAAATTAGGAGAGCAATAAAACAAATTTTGGCATTACTTATAATAGATTCAAAATAGCTTTTAACGGCCTTTAGTCCACAATCCCGGCAATCTCACTTGGACTCAACAGTTGGTTTAGTTCAACTTACTTGTATTTTTTGACAAAAAAGCAATGTGAACTATATCCAACAAGATTAAAATTTGCTAAGTCTTCTACTTGGCTGAGTAATTTCAGTAGTATATAGAATTGTATTATAAAAAAAACACCTTCTTATAACTTATAATATTTTTTTTTTTTTTTCAAAACAAATTTTTGGTCCCAATGAGAGATGCACTTGCAAATGATATACAATTATCTTCCAATAAATGCAAGGATATGTTTTCAGTTTTTCTTGATGACATTCCACAGAAGCATTTATGCATTTCCACGATATGAGTAATACATCCGAGTTTAAGCCCTTTAAATCAGCAAATGATGATACGAGTACATTAGCGAACCATGCATACATATATCCAATACCAGGATTTCTAAGGGAATGACTTACCGCAATTGATCAGGATATTCCAGGGGATAAAATTAAACCTATGTAAGAAACAATGTGGCCCTTTAATTAGTGAAGGAGTATGAACTACTTACAGTTCTTATAACTTTTTGCCCTTTATTTATTTTTTATCCTTGGCATTAGAACTCTTTGGTAAACAAAAACTTCGGAGAAAAAACTTCTTCATTTAAGAAAATCAATTATGTACAACAGAATCGGTGACGAAATTTTTTGGAAAAAATCAAATCAGTTTTAATATTTTTATACTTGCGATAAAGGTACTATAAGGCAAGTTATGTATTCGTAAAAGAAAAAAAAAATTCTAACAATCAAACATGACATTACGATCATAGAGAACATCAAAAAAGTGGATCCCCCAATTCCGTCTCTCTGTCTGTCTGTCTGTCCACGAGCCTACAGCTTAAATGGTTGGATAGATTTGCGTCAATCTTGGTACAAATTGTTTTTTCGGTAATATACCCACACGTTTTTTCATTTTTTTTTTAAAGGCGACAAATAACAGTAACCCCCATACATTTTTGTTTGGCCAAAAACAAATATCTTATTTTTCTCAAAAACGGCTCCAACGATTTTTATAAAAGAAATCAGTTTATTAATGAAGGGAAAGGGTACATTTTGATAATTTTGTTTTTGAAAAAAAATTGTTATTTTTGGTACCTCTAGTACAACCATTTTTTTGGTTCTCGATTTTCTCGAAATTCGTTAATCTGATTTTCTTGAATTTTTTTACGAAGAAGCTCCTCGAAAGTTTAAACACTATTGTATAACAAAATTTTTCAAAAGAAAATTTTGTTTGCAAATTAATTTTTTTTTTGAAAAATCAAAATTTCGAAAACAACTCAATAGATTTTTTTTCGAAACTTAGTTGTTTTTTGGTTTTTGACATTATCTTGAATACGTAAAAAAATTATTTTTCTAAAATAAGAAACAATGGTTCCTACCATACAAAAGTTAAAAAACCGTTAAGAAAAAATGTAATTCTCGAAAACGGCACCAAGAATTCTTATAAAAAAAATTGTGTGTTGTTAGATTAGTACAGTTTTTATACTCCTAGGTATACAAATATTTATTTTTGCGTACTTATTAACAGTACTTCCCATAGAACCACTTTTCATATTTTCGACTTTCTCAATATTGGATAAACTGATTAAAATGATTTTTTTTATGCAAATGCTCCCTAAAATTGTTAATAAAACTGCACACTCAAATTTTCAAAAAAAAGGTATTTCAGTTTCTAAAAAAATAAATAATTTTTTTTTTGAAAAATCGATTTTTCAAAAACCAGTCACAGAATTTTTTTTAAATTTAAATGTTAGATGTATATTAATAATATCTTCAAAATGGCGTTTCAATATTTTTTTTTCTGAAAATGTTTTCAAAATTGTATACACATAAAAAATTAATTTATTAAAAAACTGCCCAACGATTTTTGAATTTTTTTTTTTTGATATATTCTTACTAATTAACGAATTCAAACTGCATCTTTAATTTCCCTCAAACTATATATATATAAGACTAATAAAACTTTTAAGTATGTGTGATATCCATTTAATTCTACCTCATTATTATTCCGTTTTTACGAATTTTTGCGTACGTCACTGAATACTAAATTTAATGTAGGCCCTCATACATTTATATATACATATGTGCTTTAAAAATCACATGAAACTTATGTATGCATAGTGCACCTAAATTATAAAGTTATATGTATATAGCTACCTACCCACCTACATCCTTCAGTTTCATTATTATGTATATGTTTACATACTTAGGTTCCATCAATATGTATATATATGTAGATACACTTTACTCTCCTAACTAACATAATTAAATCCATGTTTTTCACATGGCCTGTTATATGTCGCCTGCTAACGTGTTGGAATACCCACAAAACTATTTATATAAAACTAAGAATGTTGTATATTATAAAGCATCAGAATAATAAACACTTTTTGAAATATTTCTTTTTTTATTAGTTAGGTAATTCGAATTCAATATTCAAAATTAAGACAGGATAACGTCTGCCGGGTCAGCAAGTACTATTATAAAATCCTTAAAGACATTTCGTTTATAAATATAAAAATAAATAAATAAAATTTAAAGTAAAATAAGAGAACAAAAAAAATCCAAACGTAAGATTTCTCTTTCAAAGACATTTTATTTACACAAATTCAACAAATTTTAGCAACCATATATACATAACACGAGTATATTTAGTTCATTTAATAATAATTTTTACCATAAACTATATCGAACTTTAAAACTACAAGAAAACCACTGCCCACAGCGAATACCTTACGAAAACTAAAAATCCAAAAACCAAAACAAACCAAAGAGAAACATTAACAAAAGGTGCGTTTTTTTGCAATCCCCGGGGGAATTGGTTGAAAAAAAAAACGACCAAGGCGCTTAGTGAAACACTTGGCAGCACTATAAATTTGCAAGATGACATTTGAAGAACAGCTGTAATGCAAGAACAACAAACATCACTGTTTGCCTCATCCTCATCCTTCTAAAAATCATCGGGTAGATTTGTTTTGTGCAATTTCGATGTATTTATTGAATTTAAACTACTTTTCTATTAAAATAACATAAAAAGAACCAAGTTAATTATTATTTATACAAGAAAATGTGAATAAAGTAATTTGAAAATTGAAATCAAGTATTTTGGAAATCGTTTTTAGCCGATGTGATTTTCTTTTAATTTAATTTTCACAAATACAGTGGTACATAGAATTCAACCTCTGGAAAACTATCCTATTCGTGCTCTCCATTCCTCAGTCACTGGTGACATGATATTAGTGGTCGAGTTGCTTATTCGGACGAGACGCTCAGTTCCTATGTCATTAGGAATATAGGTCTGAGCAAGAGCGGACGACGATCAAGAAGATTGAAGTATGCCAAGGATGAGGCAGAGCATCTGTATTGGGTTGCTCCCGTTTACAACAAAACGCAGCCGAAAACAATTTTCTCAGAGCAACCGTATTTTTGTTGTTCATTCAATTCTTGTTAATTGAACGAAAAACAACTTCAGGAAATGTTTTTTATTTAATAATAATTTCACAGTCGTTTTAATATACCTATAATAAAAATAAACGCAAAATTGAAAATCACTGCAGAAAGTTTTGCTCATGGCGAGCTGGAAAAAATCTACGACACCATAGAGGCAATGCAAAAGCGGAAAATGTTAAAATTGATCTGTTGTTGTGTTGCGGAATGTATATTAAAAGGCAAGGTTAGGTTGACATGGTCGTCAGGAAAACAACTGACACACTTAGACCAAAAGCTCAACCAAACCAAACAAAATTGATAATTATTTGACATGTCAAAATGGCAGTTTTGAAGTTTCTATACATTTTATCGATAACTTAGTGAAACAGTTTTTGGTAGCACAGTTTGTATCCTCTTCAATAGATAAGCCCCGAGAATTCTCTGGGTTTAAGCTAAGCATCCCGGGGATTAGTTGTTGTTGGATTTAACATCCAATTTCCCCGGGGCTTAAAAAAAAAATACGCCTAAAGTCAAATAGTATACGATAGACACAAAACAATTCCACTTAAGATCCGAGATTGAGATTCACGACAACGAGCTGAAGATCAAGATCAACCATAAAGGATCTACGGAAGTCACAACAACGAGAATACAGGCATACTAGTGCATTTTAATAGATTTTTGTTAGTGATTTTCATACAAATACAAGATTGTGGAGTGTGAATGACATTTCCAACTAATAAACTTGTGGGATGATTTTTTTTAAACTATCAATAAACGCGTTAGTTTCCTAATATCGATACTATCGATAGACTATCGATGTTTAAACAACCCTACCTGTCAGTCACAAATCTTAACAGATTTATAAAAAAAAAGAGTTCCTTACCTAGCCATTTACAAAAGTTCCAAAGAACTTAACAGTCAAAACCGTTTGATTACATTTTTGGAAATGTTTTTAATTTCTTAGGATTTATATCTGCTTAATCATTTTTTCCCCTAACGAAGCACAATTTAAATAAAACGTAAATTTTGTATGCAACTAAATAATTTACTACCAAATCCAGCCTTCTCGACCACATCATGGTAAATGTATACGGTTCAAAAAAGTCATGGAAGCTGTAACCTTATTGGGTAAGGACACATACTCGTAAATCTATTATCCGTTCATCGAAGAGAATAAAAGATATATAATGAAAGCTCAATCCCTTTAAATAGAATTCCAACTCGATTTATATCTGCACGCAAATATCACAAGTGCCAGAAGTTCTTTTAAACCAAAGGGCCTACAAAAGAACACCCTGCAAATATAAATTTCATGGGACAAAGAATAAAATACTTTAAACCTAATTGTATAAAAAACTACGATACTTAACTGTAAACTTATTTTTTGCATTAAACATTTTCGAACAAAATAAAAAAATAAACATTTTTTTTTATTTTTTCATTGTGATCAATAAGGTTTATTTTTATTAGGAAAATGTTTTCGGAGTTGTCTCTAGAGTGAATAGGTGTCTCGCGGTATAGAATATCTAGTTTAATCGAAATCCTGCTTTTATGAAAAAAAAATCCCGTTTAATTAATTGAAGAAAATAAATGCTTAAAACACCATTAAGGTTCACTTTGCAGAAATGTTTTTTTTACACCAGTAATCTCGGATAGGTGCTAACATTTTTGACTAAATAAATAATAAAACAAAAAATGAAAAGAAAAATATACGTAGTAACCTACAAGTCGACCAAAAGCTATGCACTATTTATCTACGCTGCGTCAGTTAAAGTATTTTAAAAATTTAATAAAAAATGTAGGACATGAACAAAAAAGTTGAAGGATTTAGTAGACGAAGTTTTCACCTACCAAACATTTTTTTTAATCAAACTATACACAAAACTCCGACGACCCTTTTATAATATATGCTTATTAAAGGATAATTCGGAAAAGTTCCCTCCATGTGGGTATATTTGGACTTCCTTGACTTCTTCAGTCCTCTGTTCGGCCTCCGCCCCCACAAACACCAAGGCTTTGATAAATCCTTTTAGATTGAAAAAGATTACATATGTACCTATGTACATAATATCGTACACAAAATCAAAACCGAAGCCACAAGGTAGATGTAACCCTAAAACTTTGAGTGCTTCATTTATATTGAAGTCTTGGCCCTTTAGTTTTTTATTTAATAACTTCCCTAACCTTCATCAAAATAAAAAAATCATACAAAAACCTAAACAAAATTAAATATTTAATAAAAAACACATAAAAGTTACTCACACTTTTCAATATTCCGTTAATCCACCATCCATGATGTGCGTTCAAAGTTTATTCCACTATAATTCTCTGCGTTATTTAAACTTTACACTAACAAGTGTATTCTTTCATTTTATTTGTTAAAATTATGATTTAAAACGAAAACACAACACACTAACACCATGCAATATATTTTCCTTTTTATTGCTTTGTCAATATGATGTGACACAAATTTATATTAGGGACCTTAGTATATCATAAAAAAAAATTTTAGTAAACACTTAATATGCACTGGTTTTATTTTTTATGAGATTTTTTTATGACACCAATGTGATAACAGTATTACATTGAAGGATAACAAATCAACAACGGAATAAGATGTTGGTAAATTTCACACTTTTTCTTATGTAGTTGAGTATGGAAAAATACCACTACGCACTTTTTATTTTTAAATCAATATAGCATTTAGCAAGCAGCTCTCCTTGACAGACAAAAAAAAATGTGTCAGCTTGTTTTTACTTTACTAATAATTCACACATATGTACGCCCAAAGTCGTTGAAAAAGGACATCATTCCCGAATTCTTCAGAGCAAAACAAAAAACACAAATAACATAGATACTAGATACGTATACAGTAAGGTACTTCGGAAATATTTAGACACATCATCAACAACTATCCCTAACCAACTCACATCATAATCGCTGCAATCAGGACATACAATAAATATTATGATCACATCAGGTCGTTATGATGCGATGAGCTATGTATTTTTTTTTCTTTGAAAACAAACACAAACATAAAACAAAGGCCAGCAAGGCACGCGACTGTGGAACCTATGACAAATGATGTTCGAAGGATGTTGTGCACTTGACAGAGATCTACTACGCCACACCGTTTATCCTTTGGTAAATGTAAGGATATTATATATTAATGCTTAGGCCCGTTTGTTTTTGTCACAACCGGATGCTAACACGAGGGACAGGCTAGAGTAAATAAAACAAAAAACAAAAAAAAAAAAAAACACGACGACGTTGACGGCGGTGTTAATGATGATGAAGTTATCGCGCTGTTTTAAGGATATTTACACATCACAAGGGTGATTAAAAGATAAAAGAATTTTTGATGTGTGTTAAGCGCAAATTAACGGCCCAAGCGGCGCACAATAGTCCTTCAAAGTCGGGTAGCTATCGTCTAACCCTTTTCGAGCTCGAAAATTAAGTTAATCAGAATCAAAATACCCTTAGCCTTAGGTATGCCTATCGTCTTGATGACACCTTGAAGATGTGAATACTTAACTTTTCTTATATTTTTTTTTCTGTCACTGGCACATTCAATGGAACACACACATTCGTTATTTTCTATATAAAGACAGATATGTTATCCTTACGCGATTTCTCTCGCAATTGTGTTGCCATTTTGATTTTTTTTTTCTTTCAAAACATTCGTCTTGGTACACAAACACATATCATCATGATGATGATGCCCCAGTGTCGTAGGTCATACGCGGATTTAGGTTAACGATATACAGCAAGCAACGGAACTCTATTACCGAAAAAAGGACGATTTATTTGGCTTTCAAAAAATGGAATAGCAGGGCAATTGAATTTGATATATTATTACATGTACGTTACAATGTGTCGTTAACGATTTATTTATATATTTATTTTTTTTTCTTTGAATTTTATTTCACCAGCAAAAAAAAACCGTAAACGTTTCACACAAGTGTACAAGAAAACATACGAAGTTCGGTAACGGTATCTCGCGATGGTTTAGCCAGCTTTCGACGAGTATTCGCTAAGGACTGGTATACGCCCGTAACCCGACCAAGTGGAGTTTACAAGTAGCCTGTTTGGCGCATGTGATGTTATTTTCCGAAGGGAGCTTTCGTGAGAGCTTTTGAGCAAAAAGCTTCCTTCTTTCAGAGTCCTGTAAATTTAATTTGTAAGTGTGTTACTCCTATATTAAGACAATATTTATTTGGGCTCATTTTTGGCTATGAAAGAATTAGATTTGCGTTGAGCCGAGAGCTTTTTTATTTTAATAAGAAGCTTTGCAGTTTCTTTCTCTCTTTCACTCAGACACTCTGCAAAGAGAGTGCCAACATATTTCAAAACAAAAAAAAAAGAATAATAATTTTTGGACAAGCCAAATTTTGAATAGAGCTGATACGTATATGTCAGAAATATCTTATGAATTTCACAACTTGTCCGGTGGCGGCAGAGGAAGTTAAGGACAACAGCTTTTTCCCCATCCTTCTGTCACATAGAAACAAAATATACTTGAACGCTTAATGGGTGGGTTCGAAATTACCATTATGGTAATTAAAATAAGTTCTGTTTATTTACACATTGACATGATTTAGTCATAATCTGGCAAGGACGAGGCTAACGACAGATGTTTTTCCTTTTTTTTGTTTTGTTTTTCTTTTTTTTTTATTGACTGTTTTGATGTTGCAGGTTTTTAATGGAATATTGTGGTTTGAATGTTTGTCCCTGCGTGTAGGGAATTTAGTTTGACCTTTGGTTGATCGGGAGGCCCGGTCTGTTTAAATATTCATTAACGGTTATGAGGGTATTTTTTTAAAGTTATTGTTGTGAAAAGTAATGAGGAATAGAGATGAATTTTATAACCCTTGTAAGTGTTTTTTTTTTTGAATTAAATAAAAAAAAAACAATATATAAGCTTTTTATAATATTCAAGAAAAGGGGATTTTAAGTGGACTTGACACAGTAATATTAAGCCTGGTAGTTAGAAGTTGTGTTAACACAAGTGTAATTTTAAATAATAATTATTGTAGGATGTTGCAACAAAATGATTCGATAAATTGCCGAACTTTAAGAGAAGGTCTTTTGGCTAAATTTAAAGGGAATGCGATTAAGGACAAGGCAGATTATTATTTTGGGCCGGAACACGAAATTTTCTGAAAGACAAACTGAAGGATTATGAGAGGAAAACAATTGGAAAATACCTAACAATCTTTAAGGTAGTACAAGATATAAGCTTGAAACTAAAAATGCAAGTCAAAATATTAATATACACAGAAACTTTTATTATGCATTACGGTGATATTGAAGCATTGAATTATAAGTTGGTACACCTTCTGACTAGTCAAATATTGTCGTAAGAAATCTGCTTGAATATTTTAATTTATTTCAAACAGCGATCAATTAAGTTTAAAAGAATTTACTGACATTGTTGGTGCATTGAACAAGTGAGCAAACAACCAAAACCATTCTTGCCAGTTCATTTTCGTTAGGTAAGCACTAAAATAGTGAATGAACTACCAGGTGCAATAGGTCTAACTAGTCAATTAATTCAGTTGTACTTAGTAGTTCTTAGCATTTTGAGGAACTACAAACCTAGTTCTCTTGTACTCTTATACTTTTTTACTTTTAATCAAACTTAACATTACGACCATAAAGAATACCAACAAAGTGGTCTATTTCCTTCAAACTTGGTCCCGAATCTATTTTTAAATATTTTTTTAGCTCCAAAAACAAAATTTACCTAAAAATGGCAAATTTCAATTATGTCGAAAATGAGTCTAACGATTTTGATAAAAAAAATCAGTGCATACCATTATACATTTTTTTCCGTCAAAAATTTAATCGAAATGTTATTACTAGCAATACAGACGATCTATGCGGGGGATAGAAGCTTTCTCTGTCATTTCCATGCACTCTGACATCAGAGAACCAAATTGCTAGGCAGCTACTCTCTTAATAATTTAGTAGAGCTCTCAAATAATTCAGGAATTAACATAATACTAAATTTCGTCAATGCCTCCAAATGGTTTCACTGATTCAGAGACCACATGTTTTTATCGGAAAAGATTCCCGAAAACACGTCATCAATTGTCAGCGCAGTTACCTAACCTATAAGCTATAACCTATTAACGGTACCTGCCTTTTAACCGATTTTTTTCAATTTTCGGATATCTATATAACACATTTAGTTTTTAGGTTCCCGTTGACCACGCTCGATGTAATTCATAGCGAAATGTTCGGGGTGAGTACAGAATTGAACTCGCTAAATTCTAAATAGTTATAACGCGGCTTATCATACAAACTAAATATGTTATACAGGGTGGCCCAAGAATCGTGCTACAAAAATAAAACGTAATAACTTTTTTCAGTGTGGGTAATCGGCTTATTTTGTTTTAATTTATAGGCTACTATTTAGATTTATCAAAATGAATGCTGGCGATACTGATAAAAGGATTTGGATAGTGCAGCGATACCATTCTTTTCAGTCCGTCACTTCCGTCAAAAGGAATTTAGGCTGGAGTTTGGCGGTACTCCTCCGAGTAGATGGGCCATTATGAGATTAGTGAACATGTTTACCGAATCTGGAAGCATCGAACGAAGACCGTATCATCGAGATCCCAATGTTCGGGTTCAGGATACAATCTTGGCTGTTGCATCGGCAATACAGGCAAATCAAGTGTTTTGACTCGAAACTTATCGGGCCAAATTGGAGTTAGCAGACGGTCATTACAACGGATACTTCATGATGACTTAAACTTGTTTCCGTACAAAGTTCAAATTACAAGCAAGTTAAACCCTCAGGATTTGCCTGTTCGCCTGGAATTTTGCCTAAAAATTATTGCAATGGCCGAAGAAGACAACACATTGATAAATTTTTTTGTCCATGTCTGATGAGGCCCATTTTGACTTAAACGGCAATGCTAACAAGCAAAATTGCCGTATATGGAGTGAGTCTAATCCAGAAATGCTCCATGAGACGGAACCGCACCCAGAACGAGTAACTGTGTGGTGAGCAGTTTCATCATGTATTGTCGGGTCATACTTCTTTGAAGAAAACGGTGTAAAACAAACTGTGAATGGGGACCGTTACTTAAAGACGTAGAAGGAGTTTTTTTTACCCAGAACTTCGCCGAAGACGTATCCCTTTCAGCAGGATTTGGTTTCAACAATATGGAGCAAGTGCACACGTAGCCACACAAGTTATGGCGGAGCTCCAACGAAAATTCCCAAACAAATTGATACCCAGAAACTGAAACTGCACTTTCCGCTGGCCACCAAGTTCACCTGACCTGACTGCACCAGACTTTTTTTATGGGGTTATGTCAAGCAGGAAGTGTACAAAACGAAACCTAGGAATTTGACTGAATTGAAGCAGTCCATTAAAACAATAATTGAGCGATCCCAATTTCAACCCTTCAGGCCGCAATGAACAATTTTCTGATCAGGTGCCGCATATGCGTGGATCAGCGTGGAGGTCATTTGCGGTCTATCATTTTTAAAAACCATTAGTTATTTAAAATAAAATTTAATTTTTAATCCAATAAAAAAAAAATTATGAAATACATCGATTAAAATAAAAGTTATTTAAATTTCTTATTATAGCACGATTCATGCGCCACCCTGTATGTTAACAACCGCGAAAACCTTAAAAGTTACATTTCGAATATCTCATGAATGGCTCAACGGATGTCGATAAAAAGTTTTATACAGGAGGTCCTTTAAATTGTAAATTATACGGCATACCAAAATTTTCGAAAAATATTATTTTTCGATTTTTTTTTGGAAAAAATCGCTTTTTTGTTTTGAAAATAATCAATATTACGAAAACGGATCAAGATTTTCTTATAATTATGTTTTTAACCTTATATTATTAAATACTTAAAATTGCAATACCAATTTATTCTTAGAAAAAAAAATGTATATAAAAATTAAATAAATAAAATATACGCCTGGATCTTACGTGCTTGCTCTTATGTTCGATCACATCTTAAGCACAAGATTTATAGTGGTTAATTTTTTATATACGAAATTTCATAATTTTTGTTTTTAATGTTTTTATGTATTTAATAATATAAATTAAAACTGAATTTCAAAAAAAAATCGTCTAACCATTTTCGAAATATTAAATTTTCAAAAAAAAAAATATTTTGCTTTCAAAAAGTATTCGATGGACATCCTATATAAAAATTTTGATCAAAATGCGGTGAACCGTCGAAATAAAAAAAATGCTTATAAAGCAGCTATCGTTAATAACAAGATATGTAAAAAAAAATGTTAAACCAAATGTATAGATAGACTATACCCATAAGAGTGCACAGAACTTTTTTTTATCAAAATCTTTAGAACCGATTTCGAGATAATTAAGATTTATCTTCTTTGGTACAACAAATGCCAGGACCGTTATTTTTGTTGCTAAACAAAAAGGTTTATAAATCTATTCGATCCAGAAGCTTAGGGTGTAGATAGACAGACTGACTGAATTGTGGGACCCGCTTTTTTTGTTTTCGCTATCATGGTAATGTGAAATTTGATCGAAATGTCCACCTCGATTTTAAACTTACCCAATAGTACTTATATCGGAAGTAAAAATGAATTTAAAAATATATTTAGCCGTTTCTCCTAAGACTCTTGTACTTAAAATATAATCGAACATAAGGGCAAGTAAGTGCGAAACAGTAGATACTTGTATGATGGTGTACTTTAGTTTACTGGATAAATTTGCAAGAACCTGTTTCAAAGAATTTACTGGCGACGAAAAAGGCTCTAGACAAGCCTTAGTTGCAGTTCTGCAACTTTTTAACATAATATTTGAAATGTAATGCAAAAAAACATTTTTCACATTACTGAACTGAAATCTTCCAAATATAATTGGCTTTGTCCCAATAACAACTGCTATAATACAACCAAGATTTCATTGCTTGCCTGAATTTTCATTTTTAGTCCATGTCATCCGAAAGCGGACAATTAAGCAGAATAATAAACGGAAACGCTTTTAAAACTAGTCTTTTTAAACAATTGGCTAGAAATACATAAGACTGACCAATAATTATTTATTTCATATTATTATTTTAAATTAAATTCAAATATAATAAATAATTAGATTCGATTTAAGTAATTACATATATACACTAAATTTTATTACATTAATTTATCCAATCATAAAATATAAGATGATATATTAATGTGAAATTATAAATTATCTAAATAAATATAATAAAAAACGGAAGCAGTAGTTAGAACTGCCGATAGAAGTGAAAACATTAAATTGTGAAATAAGAGCAATTTTTCATATTAAAATTACTTGTAATTATCAAAAATTTAAATGTACTTCATCTCTATATCACTTACACCTAATCTGATTTTGTAATTTTTTTTTTCAAGTTCCCTCATTGATTCTTGTGCTTGTATCAAATAATTTAATATCTGAAAATGAAATATACAAATATAAGAAAATAATATAAAGCAACAAAAATAAATAGATAGATAGACAGATAGATAGATATATAATTTTATTTCATTAAAAGGTTTAACAAAAACATTTAATATACTGGTACAAAAATTAATTATGACAATAACATAAAGTTGTCTGTCAAGTTTTAAATTTGACGATAAGCAAATTTGTGATTTGAACAAAATTTTTTTATGAAAATTCATTTAATATAAGATAGCGATACTTCAGTGACGCTTTTAAAAACTTATAGAGATTAAAGTAGCAGCTGCCATTTAAAACGTTTAAAAACTGTGTGTGTGAAAGTACGTCATTTCCAAGAAATATAATTCTATACATTTTGAAGATTGGGCAGATTCCAACGAAGTGATAAGTATTTTCAGAGGCAAAGTGTGCATAAACCATTTGTATCTCTTTGGAAGGATCTTCCATTTAGACTTAGAAGTCCACAGCGAGTTTTTAGGATAAGGGAAATCCTATCTCGAGGGTTTGAATCATGGAAGTTATTTGGTACTTCAGAGTAAAGCAAGGCGTGGCCGTGGCGCGATAGTTGTGTGCTCGCCTGTCAACCTCGTAGTTGCAGGTTCGATTCCTGCCATTGTCTATGTCTTCTTATATTCCATTAAAAAACCAATTCTAAAAATTGTCATGAAATAAGTTGCTGCTTTGCTCATTACATGTTGTTTAGGCATAACACTAACAACATGTGATTGAGTAAACTAGCATACCCATAAAATATGACACCGACATAAATAAAATAATGCGAATTATAAGGGACATACATAAATAAGACACGGTAATTCTCTCTGCATTAGTTCAGCCGCCATCCCTGGAGATAAATCTGAGACATCAACCAGCACTTGTCTCAGAACATCACGCCACACATCTTTCCTATCCTTCTTTCGCTTCTTCCACCGGATGCCGCGCTGTGTTAAGAAAAAACGTTAAAGGGTATTCATAATCCCTTGAGCGCGTGCAAAGTTATAAAAAAAAAAAAAAAAAATTGGGACTGATTGGTGTTGCTGATAAGACTATTCCAATGTTTTTCCTTCAGCTTAGTCAAGAGGATCTTATGCAGTCCTTGCCAATCATTTAAATTTGTGGTGAAAGAAAAGTCAATTGACTTGAAATGAAAAAGATCCAGCCATTCCTTGGCCCAGAATATTTTCTTACTAATTATAGCTCCTGACAAGATTATTGGTAGCCTGCCGCTTAGAAGATGCAGTGTTTTCCGTATAAAAGAAAAATGCAAGTCTAGAGTCGTTAAAAAAGCTTTACGAAGTCCAGTTTCAATATGTAAGGCATAGTTTGGTGTTGTTTCTGGTAGGAGAAAACATCTTTTAATGAAAAATCGTTGCAACTTTTCAACTTGTGTGTGTTCTTTATATCCCCAAACTTGAGCACAGTACAACATTATAGATCTCGTTGCAGCATCGTGAATTTTAAATTTTGTTGAGTTTTGAACTGATTTATTTCTAAGCAGCTTCGACCATGTAGCGTTTATGGAATTTTTTGAGGATGCAAGTCTATTATTTAAATGTTCGTTCCGAGACATATTGTAGTTGAAAACAACTCCCAGATATTTATAACGGTTTGATACATTGATCTCCGTGCCGTTGAAAAACCATTTCTCACACGCAGCTCTACGTCCTCCGTTTCGAAAAATTACTATTTCAGATTTTCCAAGATTTACTTCAAGATTCCACTTGATGCAGTTTAATTTAAAGCTGTCAGTAAGTTCTTGTAGCTTGGAAGGTTTATCGGAAACAAACACAATGTCGTCGGCATATAATAGGCCATT
Source organism: Philhelius pedissequus (assembly GCA_910595825.1). Lineage (NCBI taxonomy): Eukaryota > Metazoa > Arthropoda > Insecta > Diptera > Syrphidae > Philhelius > Philhelius pedissequus. The sequence goes on from OU343160.1 coordinate 55,784,048, forward strand.
AATTCCGAGACCATTATTAGTTAACCCAAAGGGTAGATTAACGTGCAGATCATTTAAATATAGAACGAAAAGCAGTGCACTCAAGACACAACCTTGTTTGACCCCTTTTTCGGTGCAGAAGAAATCTGACCAGCCTTGACCATCCCAAACCATAGCAGACGTATTCATGTAAAGTGCTTTTATAATAGTTATCATTTTCGTAGAGATTCCTGAAGCAGAAAGTTTGTAAAATAATGCATTTCTGTTAATATTATCAAAAGCAGCTTTAAGATCAATAAAAAACGCAAATAGTTCTTTTTTTTGATTGAGTTGAAGTTCTACGAGGCAGGATAGGTTATAAACTTGATCAACAGTAGAATAGTTAGATCTATAAGCAGCCTGACATTCATTTATTATTTTGTTTTCTTCTAACCAAGTCGTTAGTCTACTTAGAATAACAGTGGTAAATAGCTTATAAAGCGTGTCAAGGAAGGACAGTCCTCTATAATTAGATACCAAGTTTACATCTCTTTTCTTAAACAGGGGATATATAATTGATTTAAATGAGCCTGGGACAGTTGCAGTTTCAAATATTTAATCAAATAGTTTATGAATTTCAGTGACTAGAGATGGGCTTGCATTTTTATAAAATTCGAATGGAATTCCATCCATGCCTGGGGATTTATCATCTTTTGACGAGGATAATGCAGAACTAACTTCTTCAAGCTTTATTGTGCGGTCCAACTGAGGTGTTAGTACTTGAGGTGAACAGGAACGGATAGCAACATGGCTTGGCAATAGCGACAGCAACTTTTGAAAATATATGCATTGAGTAACTGAAAAGAATGTTGGCATGTTGAAACTGACGCCCAGAATCTTTCTCGTAATCTTCCACCACTTTCGGGCTGAATTAACATTTTTTAAATAATTTACTAAGTTTTAAGTTAGTAAGCTTCCTTCTTAAATTTACATAAATTCCTGTATCTTTTATTACCAGCTTTATAATTATTTCTACAGGTTTCAAGATTGTCTTTTCTAAATGCTTTGAGGTGCTTAAACGCACTTTTCCTAGCTGAGTGATAAGCTAAATCAAACCAAGGCTTCTTGGGCTCGAACTTGATTTCTTGGGGAAAGTGAGAACCTTTTATTAGCAGTGGTATTAGCAAGTATGAATAGTGTTAGATTGAAAGTATTAAACTAAAAAAAAAAAATAAATAAATATTAAATAATATCTAATTTTCGGGCGGAAATATTAACACAATTAGATATTTTAAGAAACATCCTTTTTTATTTTTTTTCCGATATGAGAAAAATATCATATTTAATACTTACTCTTATACTGCACAGTAATTCTTGAATCGATAAGTTTAAATAATTTAATCAAAAAATAAACCAAGCACAAATCCCATACATATACCCACATTTACATTTATGGATGAATACATCAATGAATTCACTTTCCAAATCATGAGTAATACTGCATGCAATGATTTAATAAGTAAAGAGTAATGCAAAGTTTCCTCAGTTCATAGCTCTCAACCCACTTTCTGTTTTGTGTTTACTAAACAACCTTTCTTTCCATGAATTGCAAACTCCTATTTTAATATGGAAGATTATGCAATGAAACAATTATTGACTAGTAATGTACAAGTTCATCTGTCAATCGTTTAAGTCCACTCGTCTACTTTGTAAACTGTTCATAGCGTCATTTTTTCATTACTTTTTTAATCGCAAATATTGAGCTGATGAATAATCCGAATGCATTTACACGGAGAATTCTCAGTAGCATAATCACCATGTTTTTCACCACATGGGTTGGTGAATAAACAAATTCAAATGATTTCCGTGGTGAATTTTCCTAAAAAAAGTGACATGTGCTTCCCGCCAATGACACACCCATGTTAAATTTATCAACTGAAACAGCTAAAAAGTGGCATTTTCAGCTTCAATTCATCAAGGAAAAAACAGGTTCTTCCTCAATGAAATTTTAATTTTTTCCTACTGGGTAACCACGGAATCGGAAAATTCAAATTTACTTATAAATACACATAAATAAACAGCGCTGTGCACTTTATATACTTACGTCATACTTATCTACCGCTATCGATATATTAGAGATTGAACCAATTTACTTGGCCATTCTACTGCGCAGCTATCTTCAAATTTCTTTCATCTCATTAATTTTGAAAGATAGGTACACGTTCACACAACCACTTTCCAGATATGAACTTTATTTACTTGACACGGTCGTGTTTTAATGTGCAGTTTTCAAAATAGTATTACATCTCCGGCGGCGTGAAATACTCATTATCTCTTGCGCACCATTTTTGTTCTCTCGAATCCTATATCTGCACTACCGAAGCGATATTGACCAAGTAATTTGGTTCAAGCTATACTTGTTTATTTTCTATGTTTTTTCGTAATTTTGCTGTTTATTTTCTCATTGTTTGAAATAGATCACCTGGTTAATAGGCAGTGGAAGAAGCATTTACCACTTCTCAATTAAACCATATTGATATCGATGTTTTGTATGACTTAACATCGATAGTATTACACCATATTGTTATCGATATTTTGAATGATAGATCTGTGTTTTTTATTTTAACATCGATATTTTATTAGCATGGATGAATATCGCACATCTTTAGCATGTCGGTTTTATCATCTTATGAATCTATACTTTTTACCTGTACCAGAGAATACACAACGTGCCTATAGAAGTTTTCACTTCAATAAATAAAAGGAGATTTGGTGAGAATGAACTCTTAAAATGACTGGATTGGGTATAAACATCATATTACTCAACACTTAATCCTGAAGCCGACAAAACACTATATCCCATCCACTTACCTCCTTCAATGCTTAAAAAATTCATAAGACTCAGAATGGGACATACCCAGATAACTCATGAGTATCTAATCACCAAACAACCTGCTACTCTATGCAATTTTTATGAACAAAAACCTACATTCACTGTTCCGCACATGTTGCAAAATGAATTCATCAATATAACCTGAATAACCATATCTGGTAAGTCCCTGCAACAACTTTTACCTTCCATCTCTGAAATCAACATTAAACTAGTCCATACAATTCTGATTAAGCTCAATCTAGATCGATTTATTTAAACATAACCTTATATTTCTTACAGTGAAAAGTCTTGGTAACTAGCGCTATATTTTTAATTATTGTTTATATATTTTTTTTATATTTTCAATAAAGTTTTAATAATAATAATAAAAAAAAGCATATGCGTGATGTGAGAAGAATAATCTTAATCTTAACACCAGATTTTGGAACGGAATCGATTTAACTTTTTTTTAGCCAAATAGTCAGTGGTATATCAATATCAACTTCTACCCCCCTCTCCAACCCTTAATTCCGCTTTAAAGGATGACATGATCACTTACAATAAAACAAAAAGTTAAGCCGTACCCTAAGAATTTGGAATCGTATCCCTCCCACTCGAATCCACCCCCAGCACCTCCTCATATACGAAATTAAAAAATACAAAACAAATATGTATCGCTATCTCCTATAAAAATCTGTCTTTGTATTAAATTAGAATGCAAAATTATACTTACAAAAGTATGTGATTTTTTTCCAAATATCTGTTGTGGAACTATAGCAGCATAGTTTAATTAAGAAATTTTATTGGTCCACTCAGTTTTATATCTCAATGTATGATTTCTCCAAAAACAAATTATGGATAGTGTTGTGCATTAGTAATAAAATATATTGGTTCGCCAATATTTAGAAAATAAACAAACTAGAAACAAATACCAAATTGGTTTCATATCCATGTATTGCTTTATATACCCACATAGCTAGCTACTATTTACTTGATATAAAAACCAGCACACATATGACGAAGACCATTTGTTTCCACTTAAGTTTGAGTAAAACCTCGAAACTTTTTATAAAAAATTGCTTTGCCTTTTATTGGAAGGGAAATAGAATAAACATCAAATCACTTTTTGGAGTACTTTTGACTTTTTATTTGATTTTTTCTAAACTTAACTTTATTTTATATCAATAAGCCTTACATTGCAAATTCCTCCTCAATATTAGGTATTGAATGAATGAATTATACGATCAATACGCGTGACCCAGATTTGCGCATTTTATTTATCTAATAATAATTGTGTTATTTTTCTATACTAACAAAACACATACGATGTAGTGTACGAGTAAAATAAAAATAATTAACCATTAATTCATTGTTTACGCAAATAATTCAATAAAATCCTATTTAAAGTAAAACAAAACTAAAAAAAAATTTTAACTAGAAATGAAAAATAATTATGAAACTGATAGATACATTTATTATTATACGCTAGCTAGTTTTTTACTTGCGTTGGTACAATAGGGCAAGTTTTAGGGAGCGGGTCAAAATTCTGGCTTCAAAATACTGCTTTTCAAAATTCTGCTTTTGTTCGTTTTTTCTGGTTTTTAATATCGTGCTTCTCAAAATTCTGTCCGCTAACAAAGAAGAAAAAAATTCTGCTTATTTTTTTTTTAAATTTTAATTAACTTTTTTATATAAAATAGCAAACAAGGAACAAAAATAAAACAAAACAATGCATTACGTAAACTTAAGTATGAACAAAAAAATTACAGAAAAAAAACAAGCAAACAAGCAAAAACCAAAGAGAACAATATTTTTTAAGGAGCCTAAGATACCCAATGTGACTTAGTTTGGATCCCGTTTTTATAATTCTTTTTATTTGTTTGTTTTTCGAAATACTTTTTCTTATTTTCTTTAATAGACACTAACTTAATATTTGCCTAAAGAAGTTATTAAACTCTTAAGAAAGTAAGAGTACGATCTGCTTATAAAAACTCTGCAAATAATAAAGAAAACAAAGGTTTGGAAAATATTTTAAGGCGCGCGCTTTTTAACATTTTCCAACCCTTTGTCTTATTTGTTATTTGCAGAATTTTGATTGCAGAATTTTGGCGAGCCGAACTTTAAAAAGCAGAATTTTAAAAGAAGAATTTTAAAAGCAAAATTTTGTTAAAAGAATTTTAACCCCGGCAGAATTTTGACTCCAACCCCAAGTTTTGCACTTGGAAGAAAAAATCGAACTCGAGATTTTAATCAAATTTAACATTACGATGATAGAGAACAACAAAAGAAGTTGGCTCCGCAATTATACGTCTGCATGTCTGTCAATATATGTAACGAACTACAGCCTAAACGGCTGAAGCGAGTTTCTTTAAGCTTGCTACTTAAGCGTTTTTGGTGATTTTCTCAAATAGATTTATGAATCGTTTTTTTTTTTGCCCCAAAAATAACGGTACTTGCCACATAATTTTTCAGAAGGTGTTTTTTTTATATAATACAATTCTATATACTACTGAAAGTACTCAGCCAAGTAGAAGACTTAGCATTATATTTAATTGGACTTGTCAAATTATTGATTCAAAATAGCTTTTAACGGCCTTTAGTCCACAACATTTGCGTTTCGTCCCGGCAATCTCACTTCGACTCATCAGTTTGTTAGTGAGCGCCTTACCAATACGCAATTTTTGTTAAGTTCAGTTCAACTTCCATGAATTTGTTGACAAAAAAACAATGTGAACTACATCCAACAAGATTAAAATTTTAATCATTAAAATTGGAAGATTTTGTCCGTGGCCAGACATAGTTAATAAAAAGGTGTTCTTTTTTTTTATAACTATAATAAATACAATGCTATATACTACTGAAATGTATATAGGGTATGGTAAGGCGCTCGCACTAACCAAGTGAGATGTCGGTACGAAACGCAAATTTTGTGGACTAATTACCGTAAAAAGCTATTTTGAATCATATAATTTTTCTAACATCTTATTTATCTCGAAAACGACTCTTACGGTTTTGATAAAAAAAAATTGAGTGCACTACATTGGGAATAGTCTACATTTTGGTCGAAATTTTTAATAACATGTTTTGTTATTAACGGTACCTGCAATACAACCATTTTTTTTTTGATTTTCTACTTTCTCATAAACGGCTTGACGGATCTCGATAAAAAAAATAAATGTGAGTAGAAGACCCTTCAAATTCTAAAGAGTACTGCATAACACAATTTTAGAAAAATATTTTTTTGGATTTTTGGTGAAAGAAAATTTGACTTTTATTTATCAAAGATCTGCTGCACAATAAGATTTTTTTATTGCACAGTGGTAGGTTGATTGAAATCACTTTTCATTCAAACAAATAAAATAAATTTGCTTATATTTTTCTTTATTAAAAAGAAAATATTATACTATAAAAAAATCCTCTCCAACCCCGCAGTGCGCATTGACAATATATCTCGGCAATTACATATGGGATAGCAGTATGGTGGACACTTTTGGATATAGCTAGCGATTAATAACCGCGATAAACTTAACAAAGTCCAAATATCGGCTTGCATGTTAATAAGTGAAGCACTTAGCTCTACACCCTCCGCCGCACGGTCATAAATCCTTTTCACCGCTCCATAATTGGTGCCATAACCGGACACTGTTTTGTGGATAGGTACGCAGCGCTGATGTAAGTATTCGCAAATGATTTTTTGCAAACGTTGTTTGGATGAAGAAGAGGAAGAATTGATTACCATTTTCTTTGTACTTATCCCAAGGGCGCAGACTTTACCTTGGAAATTTGTTTTTTTAAAGATTCTAGTGATCTAGCAAGCTTTAATTGGTTCTAGTACGTGGTATGACAATGGAACAATATATGACATACGAGTGTCACCTAGTCTGCTGACAACCACTTCAACATAACCTAACCTAATCCCTTTACTATAAAGGGTATTGCTTGGATAAATTTCTCAATTTTACTGTTTTGTACTGGGGAAACAAAATTTAGAATATGCCTCAACAATTTTTGATGAAGCGGAATTTATGAGACTTTAATTTTCGAATGTTCCTAGAAAATTAGTAAATGCGTAGTAAATTTGTTGTGAACTCAAAAAAATTGTCTACTAGTTCAAATGGCAACTCTCCAGAATTTCAATGTTTTGGGAAAAAAACAATCGATTTTGTTTAACGTGTACACCGGCTAGTTAAGGAATAATTACACGGTGGGCCTATCCACCTACGAGCTCAACGAGAAGGCATGAGCAATCCTTGCAACAAACTTCTATATATGAGCAACAACACCGCCACTCATAGAATAGCAACCAAAGCCACTGCGAGCTCTCCGAAGAGGCCATCGCAAGAGTTGTATTTTCAGACAATAGCTGGAAAATAGTAGGACACACGTCCCCGCAGTACCGAATTACGGTATTACTGGAATTTTTTATATCAATCCAGTCGAGACGTCGGCGGGAATTCGGCCATTGTCAAGCGCCAGCAATTGTTGATGGGTCGTTCTGCAATGCGACTCTCGTATTCATTTTCAATTTCAAATTCTTTAACGATTTTAAGCATGCATTAAACTCATTGGCAGTAGTAGATTTCGGGATGACGGTTTGAAGAAAATCTCCGCTGATCAATATCTTATCCCCACCAAATCATCTCAAAACAACTTGTATATCCTTCATTGTTAGGTCAACTGCCTCCAAAGCACGTTTATGCGCCATCGTACATTCATCCCAATATACTCGTATGATTATGTATTCTCGCATTAAATTGGATGTCGTCGAATTCTTGGTCGTTATGCACGTCATTGGCTTGTCAACCGTGAGAAAATTCATCGCCAGTGAAATATGAAATTCGACCGCCTTCAAACAGTGTGGAAGCAATTCCATAGATGCCATATGATGCAACAGGCCACGAAAGAGTTCTTGGCCGATTTGTTGCTAAAATCAACTAAATGACAAATGTCTTGCATGTCCCACCGGGAACGTCGAGAAAGTAAACGTGATTGCGGAATAGTATCCAAAGCAGCGCGATTGAAGTCTACATATACCAGTTTTCTTCTTCTAATAACTTTGTGTCGAATTTGTGGTGGTAATTGTGTAGTTGAAGCTGTGAAATATGGACAGGTCTACATTTATATCTTCTGCACGCACCTCTTGCATTTAATTATTATGTTTATATTTCTGTTTATTGTTTAAGCATTTTTAAATTTTAATAGCTCACAAAAACAGCCATAAATCGAAAACCAATACACATAAGCTCATAGCACATAGTTTAAAACCTTCTTCTCGACCATATCTTTCATAAAAAAAGTAAATTGAAAATTGTCGAATGCCAACCGAGATCATTAGCGTCATACGTTTTTGACAAAATTTTTTTATATATAAAAAAGATTTTTCTGCTAACAGCACCTTCATTTTGCAAATTAAAATAATTCATGTTAATCGTCAATAAAATAAAATATATAGTTATGTAGATACAAGCTAAATGACATAATGGTTAAATGATTATAATTTTATTTTGTAAGTATATGAACCTTAATTTGTTACGCTATCTTTAACTACAATCTGTGTGTATGTACATTCCCTCTCATAAAATCTACACAAAACTATTTTCCAGTTATAATATATTTTTATTGGTCCTGGCAATTTCTCTCTCAAGCAGTTTTTGTCAATATTTCCCAAAAACCTTATCTTGTTTTTTCTTGTATTGATGTCACTTCATTCCTTTTCACCTTGGTATAGATCCTCTCTGAAGATTGATGATGATTAATCTTAGGCAGAAATATTAGCTTCCTTTTTTTTGCCTTACTAATAGCGTCTGGACATTTCAAATCCTAAAAAAAAAAATAATAAACCACTTGCTACATGGTGAATCTCTAGACTTAAGCATGGATTTGCGACTTTCACAAAAAAACCTATCAGCGAATTCAAGGCGTGTATATTATTTTTTTTTTTTAAACATTGAACTTGTAGATGTAACAATTTGACATGAAGGGTTCTAAGAAAAAAAGGAAGAAATTAATGGCGCCACGGCTCGTGCAATACCATAAGACCTGGGAGACTTACAACCTCATCTATTCCTATTGGTGTCTGCGGTGTTGGGAATGGACGAATCCTAACAATAATTGTCGACCAAATCCGAACAACTAAATGATGGGCACTTAATCATGACAAAAATGGTACCATTTGAGGATTTGGAACTTTCTCACAAAAGGTAGTGGAACATGTAGACTGCATTAGAACTTATCTTAATTAAAAGAGTCCCATCTAAAATCAATTAAGCTTTTATTACAATTACAATATTTTAACTTAATATACAAAAGTATTTTTTTGTTTTGCTGTTTTTTTTTTCAATTTCAATAAATTCATTTGTGTTATATACGAACTTTAATAAAAGCGTTTGTTTTTTGTGAAATTTTAAAACTAATCTCGGCCAAGATCTAAAGAAGTAGGAGAATAGGAAGTTCTGATAGGGTGATTAGATTATATGGTAAACGAACATATTCAACGCAATTGACTGTACAAAGACATTCAAGGCGTTGTGGCGGCCGAAGCACGATTTGAGATTACGGTAAAACATTACAAAAGAAGTTAGTAATTTTAAAGTGGGATAGTCAACTCATTCGCCAAACGTATTTTAGGAAGATTAATTCGAAGGACCTAGATCTACATCGGTTCTCACATAATATCAAATCAAATCTCGAGCAGAACGCCACTGTGTGTGAAATCCAATTATAAACATAGGGTGGCACATAAGTAATATTATGATTTAATTATTGATCTTTTTTTTTAGAAGGAACTTTGTGAAACATGTGAAATTTTTGACGTAAAGACGCATAGAGCAAAGAACCAATTTTGTTTAATTTTATTTTAAAAATAACAATTCAATTATTGAGACAAAAAGATCATATCAAAATGTATCTTTTACGTTCGTCCAGTGGTCCAGCAAATTATAGATTTGTTCAGCTTTTTCAGCAACAAAACGGTCTGTCTGCAATTTACCGTGAGCAGTTCGAAATTATATGAACTTAGCTTGGGTGCAAGATGTCGAGCTGACGTTCAAGAATAATTCATAAAGAACATCGAGAGCTCAATTATCCTCGACCTATTTGCGATTATAGGTCGAAAAAAAAGTTTTGAGATAACAATCAAACATGACATTACAGTGAAAGCGAATACGAAAAAAGATGGTCTAAAAATTCTGTTTATCGATAAACCCATTGACCTATAAGTACAAGAATCAGCAGCTAACAGTTCCTTACGGCTAAGCCAAACTAACGCCTGGAGCAATAGCCACATAGGACATGCTCAGATTCTGCAGAAAATATAGGCAACAATGTGTGCACAGACTACATGTCACCAAAACTCGATCTTAAAAGACCCTTTAAATCCTGTTGACAGACAAGTATGGGTAAACAACGAACACCATACTGATGGATCGACAGTATCTATCTATACCGACGGCTCAAAGATGGACACTGGAGTTGGTGCAGGTTTTTTTCTCAGAAAACCTTAAAGTAGCCAGTTCCTCTAAACTACCTGATCACAGTAGTGTCTTCCAGGCTGAGGTCCTGGCAGTGAAAAATTCTGCAAAACACGTATCAAAGCTGAATATACCACATACTGACATCAACTTTTTTTATCGACAGGCAAGCAACAATAAAAGCGATTGTATCTGCAGTTAGCAAGTCAAAGCTTGTAACTAGCTGTCGCGAAGTGCTGAAGGTTCTTGGCACAATGCACAACAATAGACTCTACTGGGTCCGGGTCGGTAATGTACCGGGCAACGAGAGAGCTGATGAGCTGGCGAGGAAGGGTTCAACACTTGACGGTACCCAAATAGACCCGCCGATTAAAATCCCACTCTGTGTCATAAAACAGAACATTGAAAAGAAGGTTCTTTTGAAAACAAATGAAAGATGGAACGGACTCGATACCTGTGCTACAACTAGAAAACTATGGCCTAACTTTGAAAAGAAAAGAACAGAAAGTATTACCCACATAAACAAGAATTCCCTTCGAAATCTTGTAAGCATACTCACCCGACATAATCTACTGGGCTCTCATAAAAAGAAAATGGGGCTTAGTAATGATGACATATGCAGAGGAGGAAATGACGAAGACGAACAAGAGGACACGGCTCATTTCCTATGTCATTGCAAATTCTTATGGAGCTATTTCATCAACAATTTAGAAGAGCTCTCGAATTTTTCATAAAAAAGCCTGTCGAACTTCATAAAAGCCTCTAAATGGCTCGATAATGACTATCCATAGTAATCGTTGGTTATACAATTTGAAGTAACAACACTTCGGGGTATCACAACGGGTCTACCTTGATCTAAGTGTGCCGCCGGTAACAAGATCAAGTGGCAGCCTATTTACCTAACCTTACCTATAGTTATATGTATTTGCTGAATACCTATAATTTGGCGTTTTTGTAAATTTTTTTCAAAAAGTTTAAAAAAAAAACTTTTTCTCAAAAACCGCTCAAGAGATTTAAAAAAAAAATTCTCATAAATTCAAATTTATCCAAGAAATAAAATGGGGTACTTTTTTTTTTGTAGCTCAAATTAGTTTGAGTATTTATTTCAGAATTTTGAATTATTTTTTCTTTGATTAAGACGATTTAATCTTTTATTTTTAAGTTTATATTTATATTATTAATTATTTAAGATTGTCATATCAATTTTTTTTTTTAATTAAAGAAATCTTGTATACCTATAAAAAATTAAGTAAAAACGACTTTAAAAATATATTAAGATTTTCAATAGAAATCTTTTGCATACGATGTGATCGAAAATAAGAGCAAGTTCGTGCGATCCAGTCGTGCATTTTTTTTTTGTGTGCGTTATTCCGTGGACATGAAAATTTATTTGGGTCTTAATTCAAAAATACCATCCAAACATTCGATTTCCCGGTTGACTTTCTAAACATTTTCATTCATATAAAAACTTTATCCTGATAATTATGAACACAATACAGAACACAATCAAATAAGTTAAATCTTGGAATCAAGGGATTGCTCTACACCATCTAATCAACATCAAATTAAATGCACGACTGGATCGTACGAACTTGCTCTTGGAGCTAACAACTTAGTGTAAAGTAGTAGCTAACCACTGAAGTTGTTAGTAGGTATAGGTAGTCTAGTTTAGTTATCCTATGCAGGTTTAAAGCCGAAGTACGTAAGATTACCTTGATTCTTAGTATAATGAATTGTCGAATGCATATGATTAAAGGAATGGTGACATATGTACCATCCTACAAATGTATATTTAAAAAGATTTTAATTATGTAAATTAGGAGGGTAATGTGTACCTACCTACATAGATGGCGCCTAGGTATGCAAATATATGTACATATTTATTTATATATTATAACAATTGGCCACCAAGATCATGTGATTTGACCCCGTTAGACTATTTTTTGTGGGGCTATGTTAAGTCTCTTGTCTATGGGGACAAGCCAAACACGATTACTGCCTTGGAAGCCAACATTGAACGCGTCATTGGTGAGATTCCGGCCGAAATTTGTGAAAAAGTTTGCCAAAATTGGACCTTCAGAATGGACCACCTGAAGCGTAGCCGCGGGCAACATTTAAGTGAAATTATTTTTAAAAAGTAAATGGCAGAAATTGATTTATCGATCCAAATAAAAATTTCATTCACTTTTTACAAGTTTCTGTGTTTTTTTGAATTTTCAAAAACCAAGCTCTTAAAAAATCACCGTTTACATATGTATAATAATGAAAGTGAATGGTGTATAGGTGTGTAAAAATCGTATTTTAAACTGATGAAATGTGCTTAAACGATCACTTCAATCAGTTTCTTGAAAAAACAAAGAACGCCATTAGATGCCACGGATCAATGGAAATTTTATAAAAAAGTATCTCGAAAATTGTAGAACGGATTTTGATGAAATCCGGTTTTTCATTTTTAGTTTTTTGAAAACAAACTTTTTTGAAATTTGTAGAGTTTATTAATATATGTACATATTACTTTTAAATTTAAAATTATTTTTTTGATTAGTTTTAAAAATATTGATTTTTCAACAAAAAAAAAAATTCAAAAATTAATTTTAATTATATAAAAAATGTTATTTAAAATTTTAATATGCAGAATTAATTTGGCTACCTAGATCTTCTCAGATATAACATTTTACAGAAATCCAATCAACAGTTACCGAGAAAGCCAAAAATAAAAAAAAAAACCGTTATATGAAAAGTACCTTTAGTAGACTTTTCCCGTAAACTTGATTCATATCAAATGATAGCCATTACCAAAAAAAAATTTTTTTAATATTTTTTATCAAAATCATTGGAGTCGTTTTCGAGAAAAATAAGATTTTCCTTCAAGGTCATATGGCAGGTACCGTTATTTTTAGGCCTAAAAATAAAATTTCAATTTGACCTCTGAGGAATTCACAATAATCACAAATACCAAATTTAAGGTAATCGCTTAAGCCGTTTAGGCTGTAGCTCATTATATATACATACTGACGGACAGACTGACAGACAGACATTTTTTGCATCACTTTTTTAGGCTTCTCTATTATCGTAATGTCATGTTTGATTGTTAGAATTTTTTTTTTACGAATGCATAACTTGCCTTATAGTACCTATAATCGCAAGTAAAAATTGGCGATTTTTCAGCTCATTTACTTTCCTGTGGTAATAGGTATTTTATTTCCTTATTTATCATTTGTCAATTATGTTTGCTTACCTCTAAATTTTTTGACCTAGAGGACAAGCAAAATTGCAAACAAAATTGCGGACATCGTGTACAGATGCGTACCTGCTCAATTTGATTTAATATTCACTAAGATTCTGAAGTAAGAAAACCCATTTAAATTAGGTCAAGAATAAGACGTCGTTATCAGAACATCAATTTTTATGTTAGTCATAAGGAAACTTTGAAGTACCTACCTAGCTGGTTTCGTATATATAAATAGTCGAATAACGCATATCTAAAATCTAAGCCCCTATATCTTTCTGTTCTCTTTTTTTTTGTCGAAAGTAAGTTATGGAATTTCATCAAAGATTCAAGAACTTTATCTCTCATCTTCGCAAATAGTTTTCAAAGTAGATTCATACAATCGTAAAATTTATATTTTTGCCCAGCTACAAGTTAAAATTGTATATAGCTCAAAAAACGTGTTAAATGTCATGACAACTATCAGTAATCCATTGCCATGCTGTCATTGAAGAAAATGTTCAATTTTTCTATTGAAACAACATTCCTACCTACAAAGTTGCTAAATTAGATGTGTATTAGGATAAGGCGAGTTAGGCACCAACAATTCTACCCCCCAAATTCCACCCTTCCATCCAAAATAAAACAAATCACAAATATTATGTAGAAGGACAAACAAAAAATAGTAACTTTGGTAATAGCAAGGATTTTTCAAACGAAAAAATCCTTTTTTGTTTCTTATTTTTTTTTCTGAATATTTATTTTCTTTGTAACTGAGCTTAACTATAAAGCCCCCATCCAGAAAATAATATAAATTCGATAAGCCATCATCGCCGTATCAGAGCCGGGCAATCATTCATTCTCTCTTCAAATATATTATTTAGCAACGGTAAATTGAATGTCGTTTCCGATGCCATCTGTCATGATAGTGTGTACCCTGTTGTGATGTGCTTTTGAGAACACCATGTCCATGTCTACCCATGTACATGCATATAATGCGACCATACCCTACCCAAAACAATTTGCCAATTGCCATAGAATCCATCCTCCCTTTGTATGTTCAGCTCAGCCTTAACGCTTTAGTGTAGTCCTTTCCTTACATTGAGTGAGGCACACTATTCATGCAAAAAAAAAATCGCTTTTGCGCAAAAAAGCTCTTTTATCATCTGTCATTCCGTTATGGTCCACTTAAATTTATTCGACCATGTTGCCAACCATCATCCCGCTTACTGTCTGGAGACAACGGTCACTTATAAAATGTCGGGCTCAATATCAAACCGAGAACGGATTGTCATTACTCACGCTCCTTTACTTGCTCGTATAAAAGAAGGCATATTTCAGTCGGCTTTAAATTTTTCAAACAGAAGAGGACTAGGGCAAATTAAAATGTAGATGGGGCATAACGGCTGTGTGGGAGTAGGTATTCACTTAACTATAAGAAAAATACGAAAATAAATAATTTGTTTTCCCATCCGAGAAATGAGCTACACAGTATACATCATCTGCACCTACCTTATAAAAAAGTCAGAAAAGAATGATAGGACGTGAGTTAGTTCTGTTCAAGGGCTGCTTCCGTTAGCTAAGCAGAATCACTCTCCCCTCCAAAAGCGTGATAGGTACCAAAAACAGAAATCCTAACTCATTATAGTGCCTAAGATTAATTGATATACAAAATAGTCTTCAAACTAATACTTTTCTTCATACTAATTCTAAGGAATAAAAATAGGGACAATAAAGAGAAGAGTAAAGAGAAAAAAAGAGAAATGACTCTGTGGCTATAAATGTAAAGGTATAGGTACCATTATATGTATTATATTAAAAGACGTGACGTGAGCTGCGGGAGTCTGCTGGGATTGCGAAGTTTAAAATGAAGGAACTACTGTGACTGTGATCCTATATATCCGTTCTCCGTGGTTAACTTTTTGCTAATTTAGCTTATCGTGTTGGCAAGACGAACAAACGAATGGACGTTTTTGAGGAGTTTGTATAAAGCGGTAGGAGCGCACCAAAGGGCTTTTTTTTATGAAAGACTTTAAGCAAAAAAAACCCAGTTGGTGCTTTCTAATTTCTTTTTCAGCAGCCCTTTTTTCTCCTTCTTTGTGGTATAGTCCTTTCAGCATGAAAAACGATGTTTTTTTTTTTTTTTTTTTTTTTGAATTTCGAAGGAGGGATTTTTTCCAATCTCTTACCTTACCGTTACCACATAGCTGGGCAACGCAACAACAAAGAAAGAAAATGAAAAAAAAAATGATTAAAAAAAAAAACTGAGAGCTGTTTCACACTTAGTTTGTTTTGTGCTTTGTCCTTTTTTTTGCCTGCTCGACGCGCAGACTTTTTCATACAACAAAAGCTTTAATGAAGCTTTTATTTCGGATTGATTAAGAGTACAATAGTGGGCGGGGGACTGGCTGTGTGTGGTGGGTGTGATGTGGTGTAGGTTGTAGTGTTGTGGCTTGTGAACGCAACGGATGAGTTTTTTTTCTTTTGCATGGACTCAGTTTGGTGATAAGAAGAGTCAAAGCAGGCACACACAAAAAATATCCTTTTTTCGAGTAATAAAATAATTTGTATTCGAGTGTGTGTGTGTCTGTATAGTTGACAATGTTTTCGTTTTCATTTCATTGAAGTGGTACTTCTGGTGGCTATGATTTTGTTCCATATCCCCTTTTTTGTAGAAAGTTGTACCCTTCTAAAGGGAAAGGTCGACTTTGATGGGTTAGTCCTTTTTTTATCCTTTCATATAAATTTATGTGTCGATTCTGAGGGCTCATGGATGTTCTCGTGCTTGTCTCTACATAGCGGCGAGCTTACATTTTTCACTATAGCGCGCGCTATTGTCCTAGAACCAATGTCAAAGTTCGAATTAAGCTATTATCAAAATTTTAAGAGGGTAAAATTGGCCTTAAATTGCCTCATCATAATCCCTGTCGGGCATGAGGGTAAGGAAATTCTTAAAATCATCACTATAAACATAATGTTTTTGTTAGAGTCAAATAAAATATTTATCATTGGCTGCACGCAAATGAAATATTGACATCTGCATCTACTTGCAGTTGTATAAGGAATTTTATTTTTTGGTGGTATAGTAGTACCTACCTATGAATTATTGTAGGGTAGGTTGGTGGGTATTTTAGTATAGATGGATTTTAAAGGTGTTATTTTTTGTATGTTGATATTTGCAATCAAGTTGATTTGTTTTAATTTTTTGGGTAAATATGTAGGAATTAATTTTTTTAACAAGGTGAGATTGATTATTGTTATTAATTAAACAAATAAATAGCTTTAATGTTGGATTAAGGTATTAATTCAAAAATGTAATGTTTTTAATATTGTCAAATTCTCTGGATGAATCAATTGATTTTTTTTGTTTTTTTTTTATAACTGTAAATATTTAATGCAAATATTTTTTTTTAAGATTCAATTGATAAACATATAATTTAATTTATCAATGCTACGGTAATTGTTTATTAAGCTGAAACTTGATTACTGGAATTGTGATATTTTTTAACAGAACAGATATAAACATAGGTAAGTACTTTAGAACGAGAAAAACATATTGCGTGAATTAGGGTGGGTCAAATAAAATTTATATTTTATTTTCGTTTGAGAAAAATGGATAAGTGTTTTTAAAGACTTCTAGTATAAATATGTTTGCAGAATAATGTCAAAAATCGATGAACTATAAAAAGATTTTTGACAAATTTTGGTATGTAGCTTTTTTAAGAAATGAAATTCAAAATTTTGTATTGAAATTTTCAGCTTGGAGTATATTTAAAACTACATAACTTATTGGAAACTAATAGGCCTTGGCTTTGGCTTTGCATTTGAGTGTTCCATTTTTGCCAGCTCACATGTTATGCGTGTATATCGAAGCCATATTTTCAGTTACCGTTGTCAGTTCATAACAAAAATACTGACTTCTAATTGAATTTTATTAATTTTGAAAAATTAAAAAATTTCACGCTCTCAAGGCAAATCCAGCTTACTGGCCAAATTTCGAGGTGACTGTAATGTTTTCAGAACAAAAAAAAGGGTCCGCCATCTAACGTTTTTTTTTTCAACTAGTGCTTATGTAGTGAATGGTAACAGTTAGCTCATGTCTGATTTAACAGATAATTAGTTTTATCCTTCCGCTGAACGAATATGGTTGTGTATACGCTCGAACAACGCTCGCTAAGTGGGCCTGCGATCGGCTTAGAGAAGATGCCGATTTTGCCACAAAAATCATCTTTTCAGATGAAGCTCATTTTGATCTTGGCGGGGACGTAAACAAGCAAAATTGTTGCATTTGGGGCACAGAAAACCCGCATGCATACATTGACAAACTGATACACCCAAAACGAGTCAGTGTTTGGTGCGGATTTTGGTCCAGAGGCATAATTGGGCCATTTTTTCTTCGATAATGAGCAAGGAGTGGCTGTTACAGTCAATGGCGATCGTTATCGGGCCATGTTGAACGAATTTTTGTTCACAAAAATTGAAGAGGGGGATATAGGCAATATTTGGTTTCAACAGGACGGCGCTACGTGCCACACAGCCGAAGCTACACTCGATGTTTTGCGCCCATTTTCAAAAAAAAAAAGTTATTTGGCGGAAACTATATTTGCTGGTTCAAATTTCTAAAAATGTCAAAAACTTTTATCTTTTTATCAAACACTTGTTCCTTTAAGAAATAATACCTAAGCTTGGGTCAATTAAAATGCTACAGTAAAATTAGGATATAAAGTAGGCAAATCTTTATAAATAACTCTCTTTATAATAAAAACTAAAACTAAAAACTTTTAGAATGTATAACAGACATTTCACGAATAATGCTAGCCTTTCTTCTTTGGTAAAGCCAACAAATTTTGTACAGAAAAAAGGCTTGTGTTTTTTTAATAGGGCTTTTTTAGTAAATACAACCAAGTTTAAATAAAAAAGTATTTTGACACACCCTTTTGTGAAGAAATACATAATGTATGAGGAATAAAAATTCAGAATTTTTGTTTGCTTAATTGAAATGGCATTTTCAAATAGTATTTAGCTTGGAATATGTGAATCTGATGAATGTGGATATACAATTGATAGCCAACAGAAAAAATAAATTCCCTAATTGTTTTAAAGTTATTTTTATTTGCATTTATTTAAAGTATTACCTTTATCGATCGATTTGTTTTTTTTTTCCTAACTACAATACTTTTATAATTGTTAGAGAGTGTGGCAGCTGTCATTACTTGTTTTGACACAACTATTATATTATAAATGTCAAATATTGAATGAAATAGTTACTTATAAACGATTTTTACAATTATCTCGAGCCGCCTCGATGCAGCATCTGGTAATGTACATATATTACACATAATTAAATGTTTTTAGTAGTTATAGTTTGAGGGAAAACAAAGATGCTACTTCAATTCGTGGGTAATAATAAGAATATATAAAAAAAATCGAAAATCGTTGTAGCGCTTTCTTAAAAACATATTTTCTTATTTTAAAATCATTTTAAGAAAAAAATTTCAGACGTCATTTTGAAGCTTTTTTAATAAAAATTTAAATTTCAAAAAAAAAAATCAGTGACTGGTTTGTGAAAAATCCATTTTTCAAAAAAAAAAAATTATTTATTTTTTTAAAAATCGAAAAACTTCTTTTTTTGAATATTGAGTATGCAGTTCTATTAACAATTTTAAGAAAAATTAGCATATGTAATTGTTTTTAATATACAAAAAAATTATTTTAATCGGTTTATCAAGTGTTGAGAAAGTCGAAAAAATGAAAATTGGTTCTATGTTAATAAGTACGTAAAAAAATATCCCTATAATTGAAAGTGGACTTTACTAATTTATTTACTTTTTTTAAATTTTTATAAAAATTCTTGGAGCCGTTTTCAAGAAATGAATTTTTTCATAACGGTTTTTTCTTAAATTTGTATGGGATGTACTTGTGTAACAAAACAAAGGTTTGGAAACATTTTCGAAACCTTTGTTTTCTTTGTTATTTGCAGAGTTTTGATGAGCAGAATTTTAAAAAGCAGAATTTTGTTAAAAGAATTTTGACCCTGCAGAATTTTTACCCAAACCCTAGTTTTTTTTTAACTATTGAAAATAATGTAAAAAAAACTACCCGCTATGATGTTTCGAAAACATCCATTGAGTAGTTTTTGAAATTTTGAGTTTTCAAAAAAAAATTTTGGCTTACAATAGTTAAAAATAGTTCTACTAGAGGTACAAAAAGTAAATATTTTTTTCCAAAAAAAAAAAAAAATAATAATAAGCAAACCGTACCTTTTTCCTTCATTAATGATCTGATTTTTTTTTATAAAAATTGTAGGAGCCGTTTTTGAGAAAAATAAGAATTTTATTTTTGGCAAAAAAAAATTTTATGGAAGCTACTTTTATTTGTCGTCTTAAAAAAATGAAAAAAAAAACGGGAGCGGGACAAAATTCTGGCATCAAAATACTGTGGCCCCAGCACGTAACTTGATACAATCGAGTTTTGTCGATACAATCGAGAATTGGAAGCACATATTTTGGTTCAATGAAGTTTTCTCTAACGATACAGTCGAGGACACTCGAGTGAATCAAAACAATTCTCGATTGTATCGACAAAACTTGATTGAGTCAAGTTACGTGCTGGGTCCCCTGCTTTTAACAGCTTTTTCTTATTCATTTTCTGTTTTTCAAAATTCTGTCCGAATCGAAGTAGAATATTGAAAGCAGAATTTTGGTTAAAAGAATTTTGAGAGATTTTGTGACATTCGGAATTCAAACGAATGGACTAAACTATTCCAATTTTCTTAGTTTTTCATAATTCGAATGATCATATGATTATTTTCATCACTCGAATACTAAAATCTCTATTATTGAAATCATTAAACTAAGCTCATATCAAATAATTTTAGTAGATATATGTTGAAACGAAATATGCTTTTTGTTTTTTGAAAGACTTATGCCCCTTCGAAGTAAGTAACATACTTCCCATCGAGCATATTTTAAGAAGCTTCTAACAAGTAAATGGTATTAATCAGATAAACAACTACAGTGTAGATCTTTTAACTGACTACTCTTCAAGGCCAAATTGATGTATTAACAGAGTCACAGAATATTTCGACTCATAAAAAAATGTAAAGATTGTCAAATAAATTTTAATGAATTGTAAGTTCACTTGAGCAATCCTGTAAATTTAATTTACGAGAACAAAATATTTATTGAAAAAAATCTATAAGTCAGATAAACAACAACATTTAACTACCGCAATAAAAAAAAATGTATAACATTTTGTAAAAAAAAAAACACCAATCCCACTTACTCGTAGTATACCTTCATAGGTCGAGGCAATAAAAAAATCTACAAAAGTGAAACAAAAAATTAAAAAATATTATTCAAATCCTTAAATGGAATCACGAACAGGCAGACATTTATGTCTTAATTCCATTTTCCGGCTACGGAAGGACTAAAATCAGTAAAGAAAATGTCCTCGCCAAAAAAATAGCTCACCCTTTCTGGAGCACAATTTAAAAAAATAAAAAATATCGCCGCCATTTGGGAAAAGCAAAAGTAGGATCGAGAAAGAGAGACAATGAAACATCGAGAGTTTCAACCGGGACGGAAATACAGAAAATGTTGAAGACAATAGAAATAATTAAATTGTCCTTATTTTATTGCTCTTTTGGGACAATTTCTGAATAAGTTTTCATCAGTGTAGTTTTTTTTTGGGGGGATTTTATATGATATAGAGTACGTAGTTAACATCATTGCATATAATATAGAAACGTGGTGGTTCTTGGCACGACTTTAGGCTATACCTATGAGGACTGTTGTGCCGCAAAATTTCCGCTTTATACTCTCACTTTGCAAAATCCTAGGTTGGTTTTTCTGTTCCTCCTCAAAGGACACTCAGTGGCACAACAACGACAAGAATATACCACCACTACAGAGCATTTCTATTTATTTAAAGGGGACGACAAAATTGAAAGGATCATGAAAAAGTAGGTGGAAATATCTTTCGGTCAGTGGCACATCTCCAAGCTATGTTAAATTCAATTACAATGGAGAAATCAAGGATTCGGAAGATAGGTACCCACTCGACTACTTGCGGACAAGGACGAAATGCATGAAATGGTAAAAGCAGAACAATCATATTATTAATATTTTTTTTTGTTTTGTACAAGGATTTGTATATATATAATACACCATTGGGGCAGGCCGAAGATATCCCAGGCTGCAATGGCTATATATATTAGGGAAAGTTCAGTTTAAACTATTAAATAGATTTGGTTTAAGAAAAAACATGAAACTTTTGCTGACTCTCCCCGCACGGGCTTCCACAAAACTCCTTGCGTAATAAATGTAACCGATAAGCGAATCCATGAGCCACATAATTTGAATTACAGATTTTATTGAAATTCTTCCAACAATGGCTCAAAAGCTTTTGAAAGACAATGGTCCAAAAAAACACATTTTCATATTTTTTATTAATTTGTGTTCAATTGAGAGAAATGAGGACGAGGACTGAGGGATGACATTCATCCGGAAAACAAAGCTTTCAATCACTTCTTCGAGAATTTGTGGAATTTTTGACTTCTCATTTCCCGAAACTTACAGCTTCTTTAAAATCATTTATAGCAAACGGCTATATATTGAAACTGTCATCAGGTCACCAAACTAGTCACTTTCGAAAAAAAAACTATCGGATAAGGTTAGTTTTGAAAAAAAAACCGTAACTTGGCTTCTTAGTCTTCGGTTTTCAAAGTAAACGCCTTTTTTTAATTAATAACTCTAATTACTTAGCTTATCGGATTTCGATAGTGAAATGTCCCTTCCTTACGCTGATTCCAGTCATAGCAGTCTGAAATTCGGAAAGCTTGGTTTTTATTAATCCTGCAGCTGGATATTTCTCTACGCCTTGAACTTGAGGGCTAATATTCCAAGACTTTTTTGGCTGAATCATTTTTGCCGACTGGCGCAATGTGGCCGAAACAATGTAGACGAAACGTTTTGGATTTCATCCACATTTTTGTAGACAGTGTTACCTGCGGTATTATGACGTTCACTCAGTACGTTAGATAGGACCTTATTATGTGATACGTTAATAAAATCTGTTCAGTCACCGAGCATGCTTTCTTTTACTTCATTCCTGAAATTTGGCAACTTCAGAAGCAATTATAATACCACTACACATTTGTAATGATTGCTAAGGCCGCAACTCCAACTATGCCGAGAAATTTCATTCTTCTTAGAAAATTTTGACTTCTTCTTCTTCATTTTGGCACTATTGTGACGTCGAAGACACCCGGTTTTGAATTGTTCTATATCTGAGGCTAACCAAATGCTGGATGTCGTTGCGTTTGTTTTTACCATGTGTGATTTAGTCTGCCTTTCCTTTTTCTTCTTCGCGATCGTGTTGGTACTTTTTTAGATATTGCGTTTTTGACGGGGTTCTCCAGATTTCTCCTTTGAACATGACAATATCGACTGAGCCGGTCGTAATCGTTTTTTTTTGCAAGATGGTATTTTTGACGTGAAGGCTTCCACGGATCTTAAAAATTCTAATTCAATCAAGCTTTATTACTCCAGCTGTCATACAAAGCATCTTCATCTCAGGAAATATTGTCTACATGACACATTTCTTGCAATTATTTATTGCAAGTGGAGAATGAGGGTAAATAAAATTTGACACTGACAGTTTGTTTTCTGATAATTGGTTTGACAGGACATTACTGCCTGAAGTTAGTTCTGGTTAACAGATTCCCGTTATTATTGAAGTGCATCATCAGCACATCAGCTTTTAGTAAAAAAATAAAATGCACGGCTGGATCGCACGTACTTGCTCCTATGTTTGATCACATTATATGTAAAAGATTCTTAATGGAAAGGGTAAAAGTATTTTTAAAGTAGTTTTTCACTTGCTTTCTTATATATACAAATTTTGGTATGAACATTTTAAATATTTAATAATATAAGTATGCAGCTCAAGGTCAATAAGCCGGAAATGTACTGTAACGCATGGAATCTTACGATTAACCTTGATAAAACTAAAATTTTGGTGTTTAGGGGTGCCGGAGGATGATTCTCTAGAAACGAGAAAGGGACTTACAAGAGGCACCCTATGGAAGTTGTTAGAGAGTACAAATACCTTGTAGTTCTGGTAACATCTAATTTGAATATGGAAAAGCATCTAAAAATTGTCGGAAGTAAAGCGAGCAATCAATTCAGTTTGGAATTCTTGCATACAAATCAAATATTTAACCCACAGCTCTAAGCAAAAAATAATCCGATCCACTGCCCAGACTATTCTTCTGTACGCTGCTTAAGTTTAGGGATATGGTTATTTTGAAACAGTAGAAATGGTCCAACTAAATTATATGGTTTATCTCGAAACTGGTTGTGAACCTCTTAGTTTAGTAATGTTGAAGCTGCACTTTAACTATATTGTAAAAGTTATGGAGATGAAAGAGGAGCGCTTACCAAAAATAGTATTGCAACATAGCAAATAACGCTCATAATGTTAAGGAATGGGAAGAGCTGGCGCGTTGTTATGGGTGTGACTTCAATTTCCACCTGGGGGATAGAGGCATAACACTAAGAAGAAAATCTGATCATGTAATGGAAAAGTACGGACCATACTTATACACTAAATATGTGAATGATGCCCAGTCTTCACAATACAGAATGTATTACAGTAATTTGAACTATAATCAGCAAGGAAATACTTACTTTTTAGGTTCTAATAAGACTGAAAAGATACGAACAATTTTTATGATAAGAGGTGAATTGATAAATCTCAACTACGTCCCGCATCGACCCGAGCTCCCTATATTGTGTGACGTTTGTAACCGTCTTGCGAGGAAAGACGTCTATCACTTTATAGCAGTGTGCCCCATTCTAACTGAAATTCGATGGATCTACTTTGGAGTCAGAATGATGGAAAAGGAGGAGTTCATGAGCGTTTTGAATGGCAATCGTGGATGGGATGTCTAATATAGATACACCAAGAGGGCTATAGAGTATAGGCATCGAATAAAAGAAGGGGATTTTTGAAGCAAAAATAATATAAATCTTATTTTGAAAAATGTTAAATAATACAAAAACTGTCAGTCAGGTAGACGCCTTATAGCCAAACCTTATAAACTTTATATAAACAACAAATGTAAGATATTGTATAACTATGTTATTACCTATACCTTTTAATAAAAAAGTCATTAAAACTAAACTAAATAAACTATTTAATAATATAAACTTAAAAACAAAATTTCAGAAAAATCGCCCACCAGTTTTCGAAATATTGAATTTTCAAAAAAAAAAAAAATATTTTTTTTTCCAAAATCCAAAAAAACAAGTTTTCGAAAAATTTGAAATGCAATATTATTTAAAATTTGAGGGAGATCCTGTATATAGATTTTGACCGAAATCATTTGAGCCGCTTATGAGAAAATGGTTGTATAGCAGGTACCGTTAATAAAAAAATATTTAAATTTTTTTTCGACCAAAATGTATGCCATACTCAAATTAGTGCACACACCAATTTTTATCAAAATCGTTAGAGCCGTTTTCGATATAATTAAGATGGTAGACAAATTTGTATGACAAGTTCCGGTATTTTTGGGGATAAAACAACGATTCAAAAATCCATTTTGGACAATCACCTAAAACGCCTAACCACCAAGTTTGAACATAATCGGCTCAGCCGATTAGGCTGTAGATCGTTCTATAGACAGACAGACGGAAGTGCCGGACCCACTTTTTTGGTATTCTTTATCATCGTAATGTCAACTTTGATTAAAATCTCGAGTCCGATTTTTTTTCCAAATGCGAAACTTACCCTAAAGTACCTATATCGCAAGTAAAAACAGAGGTATCCTTTTACAAGAACGAAGAAATTTGAAATAAACCTGTGACATAACTTTCGCTCTTTGTAAGTCAACACTTGTCCATCCAAAATAATTATACATTATGTAGCCTTAGAATTTTGGCATCTCGTTTAAGATTGTTGTAACCAGAGTTCCAGCTACATATTTCTGAAATGGAACCTATGTGACAAACAAAACTCCTATTGCTCGTCAACCAAACCACTGAGTCCTGCCAGCAGATGATATGATACCTTAAACCATATTCCAATGATATAACCGTAAATACCTATTCACCATGCATTTCATAAGACCAAAGTGCCCTTGTGTCATCAAGAGGTACTTTCTGTTTGTAATGCTGAATGTATATATTCAGATATACTCGAAAGATACTTCAAAATGGTGAAAAGAATGTGCTGTGTTGTGCATGCATGTACATATAGTTTCTGTGTGAACACCACATATCCACACATGCAAATACAAACATAACTACCTGTAAGGGTATATGTACCTATATACATTTATAATAAATGACGAATTTCCTAGATAGAGGAAACGAGTGTGAGGAACAATAACCCGAAAGCTGAATGTCATGGGTAAATGTCGTCGGTGGTGTTAGCAACGTTTACAATTAAAGCAATCAAAAGTGTTCCTTGTCAAATTGTGCATTAATAAAACTAACATTATATTTGCGATTATACATATCCACGCATACCTACCTCCTTGGGGATTGTATAGTGAAATAAATTCAAGACGGATGAATTAAGTTGATTTACAGGAAATTATTTTGCTTACACGTAGGTATGTATGCTCTTGTCGCGTCGTCGTTAGTATAAATTTACCTATGAGATCACATTTTTTGAAATGTTGACATCCCAGTAGGAAATTAAAAAAAATGCATGCATGAATCACCAACTTTTTCATCAATGAGTGGAAGCTACACTCCATGAATTTGGTATGAAACATAGAACATGGGGCTGTTATAGGCGTTCACCAAGTGATTTTCGGGGTGAATATTTAACAGAGAAGTCACGAAGTAGGGGTAACTAGTTTATTCATAAGCAAATTATATGTCATGAAAAATGGCATGAACGGTAAGCTGTGAAATCTATTGATGTGCCAAGCCGAAAAATTGTCAACCCGGGTTAACCCGAGTTAGATTTTGAACAACCCGGGTTGCAAACTCGGTTAATAAAAAAAATTATTCAGTTTTTTCCTTTATTCCTGGTTTTGATGAAATATTATAAGAATACTAAAACCCTTTTTTTTTGGACCAGGCATTTTTCACAACAAAAAAATAACTTAAAAAAAGCGAATACTCTTTAAAACCCAATCTCTTTGACTCTGTCCATTTCCAATTCTATAAAAAAAAAACTTTTCATTTCAACCCGTGTTACTACAAGTTGAAACGAAGTTATACAATACAAAGACAATAAAACAACCGAACCGAAACCCAATGCGCAGTGCAACTCGGTTAGACTTAGCTCGGTTTGATTTAACTCGATTTATTTTACCGAAATTTCATTTCTTACTCGAGCAGGTAACAAAACATTCAACATCAAACCGAATTATGTTAGCTACCGTCTACAGTCGTAACAGATGTATGTGTGCGCTTGCGTTGCGATCAATTCACTTGGTTCGATGCTTCATATATCACATACCTATACACACGACAGCAAAATTAGCGCATACACAAAACAAACAACACTTACGTCCGAAAAAAAAAATAACTGCGGAAACGAACGATGGATGAAACCGAGCCACAACCTGTTTCGTAACTACCAAGTCGAATATCGAATGTATATGGGTTAGTATATTGTGTTTGGTACAAACCACAACAAAAGGATGGTAGTTTGTTCAAGGCGGTTTGCATTTGCATTCATTAAATTACTCGGCTGTCGGTTCGGTTCTTTCATCGGTTCGTCAACTCGGTTTGCAAAAATGTAACCCGAGTTAACTCGGTATGGGTATAACTCGGGTTGACTCGGTTTATTAAACCGGGTTGACACATCACTAGTGAAATCACTAGTTGACTTAGAGTTGCTTATTCAGCAGGTGAAAAATGGCATGAATGCTTATCCAATAATTCACTCTGTTAATGTAACTCGTTAATTCGCATATGAATTTTGTATGATGAAAAATGCCATGAATGTTCAATTATGAAATCACTAGATAAAGCCGGTGTGATACCTACTTCTTTTTTTCCTCATTTCGTATGCATTAAATAACATGAAGGTGGCAGTTTTCTGTAAAAGAGGTTTTTTTTTAATCAAACAGAAACATGGTATATGTATTTTATACCTCCAAACATCATTTTATTAATTTAATTCGACGATTATTCAAAAATATAAACAGTCAATTAAGAAAAAAAAACGTTTAGCTAATAATAATTAAAATGTAGTCTTGGTAAAATCTTGACACGAAAATAAACCTTAAATTGATTCTTTTAAAATTGATCTGATTTCGGTCTTAGCAGTTCATTTTGTTAATTCTTCTCCGTAGGTTTTGCACTTTGAGTCGACAGCATTACGTATTAAGTAAGTATAATGCGCTAAAAGAAATATTGGCATTTTTAAATTTTGTTTTGAATAAAATCAAAGAAATACCCACCAGTCGCCAAATATCTTAACAACGTAAATTATCTGAACAAAAAAAAAAAACATTTTGATACAAAAAAAAAACTTTTCTTCTGCGTTAAATGATGATAATAATCGCGAACACAACTGGAATTTCTGGTTTATATGTTTTTCTCACTTTCTCTAAAAAAAACCCACGAACTCATGTCATGACCAGCGAAGACTGACTACTGATCGCATTTCTCGTTGTAGGTAGAAAAAAGGCAATGTTCCTCACTCTTCCAATAGCAGATAAAACCTCTGTTTTTAAGGCTTTTTTGTTTGCATTTTTTTGTTCTCGGGAAGAAAACAAAACAACCACCGCAGAGAACGAAACTTCATTTGCGAACTCATGAACTTATACATTACTCTTCATCAGTGAAATCATCGTTTATGATTTTGTAACTGAAAATGTAGTGAATTGTAAGCATTCAATTCATTTGAATTCAGTTAACTGATGAAAAAATGCGCAACCGTTTTCTTATGAAATCATAACATACTACTCATCGATGGAAATAGTCGATGAATCCATTGATGAATTCACCAACAAAATTCATTGATGTCAAAATTTCCTACTGGGATAGGCTCAAAAGTTCATGTGTACGTGGGAAATTTTGATTTTCAAATTCAGTAGTAAAATCTCCTTGAAAGAGGTTCTTTTCGCACCTTCGACTGTATTTTCATTAGAAAATGTCTTTCCATTTGGTGTCCAAGTGCATTTAAGTGGCAAAAAATGATTTAAAAATTGTTTTGTGCCAATGCCAAGTTGTAGGAAAATCGCCTCAGTCGTTTTTTTTTTCTTTAAAATTTGAGTATACCCTTAGGAGCGTGAAAGTGATTCAACATAGCTTTTAAAGGCCTTTAGTCCACAAAATGTGCGTTTCAACAAGACCGATTGCATTTAATGCTAAGTCTTCTACTGGCAGAATAATGTTAGTAGTATATATACATAATTGCGTTATAAAAAAAACACCTTCCAATCCTGAAAGTTGTAAATACAAAATACAAGCGTTTTGGTATTATCATTTCTTGAGAAAAACGAAATACAACATGTACCCATATTACCGTCTTAAAAATTGTTTAAGAATTATGGTGTGGTATAACGCAAAAAAATCCGGTTGCCGAGCAGTGGTGCAGCAAATTTTTTAACACTAAAATTTCCTCAAGGCAAAATTGTTAAAATCTTAATTATATCAAAAACGGCACTAACAATTTTAATTAAACACAAATTCAGTGCACTACTTTATATATAGTCTACATTTTGGTTTAAAAAATGATTTCATAAAATGTTTATATAACAATCCTTGCCTTTGATAAAAAATTTTTAACAGGATATCCTTTGAATTCTAAATTTTTTTTGTGGAAAATTCAATTTATCGAAAATAGTCGATAATTATTTTTTACGATTTCCACGACTGGGTCGAAACGCACTTGCTTTTATGTTCGATCAAATAGAGCGCACAAGATTCTTAGTAGAAACGGCTCAATATATAGTACGAGTATAACGCTGGCGCTGCTAGTGCTCTTGCGAAACATTTATTAGTAGTATATTTTATTTTATACATAAATATGTTATTGATAAGAAAAAACAATTAAATAAATATTTTAAAATAGTTTTTTTTTTACTTAATTTTTTATATTCAAAATTTCGTTAATTTTTTTACAAATAAAATGCACGACTGGATCGCATGTACTTGCTCCTATGTCCGATTACATTATATGCAAAATATTCTTAATAGAAAAATATGTGTATATATTTTTAAAGTCGTTTTTCACTTAATTTTTTATACATCAAAATTCTCATTTTATTCTAAAAAAAAAAAAAATTGGTATGAACATTTTAAATATTTAATAATATAAATTCAAAAACAAAATTTCAGAAAAAATCGTCCAACCGTTTTCGAAATATTGAATTTTCAAAAAAAAAAAAAACAATTTATCGAAAATTTTGAAATGCAGTATTATTTAAAATTTGAAAGAGCTCCTGTATAAAAATTTTGATCGAAATCCGTTGAGCCGTTTATGAGAAGTCGAAAATCAATAAATTTGTTGTATGGCAGGTACCGTTAATAACAATATTTAAAAAAAAAATTTGGCCAAAATGTAGACCATACCCAAAACAGTACAAACAACAATTTATAGTTTTCGCGATAATTAAGATGGTAGACAAATTTGTATGGCAAGTATCGTTATTTTTGAAGCTAAAACAGCAATTCAAATATCTTTTTGGACAATCACCTAAAACGCTTAAATACCACTTTTTAAGAAAATCGCTTAAGCCGTTTAGGCTGTAGAGTGTTGTACAGACAGACAGACAGGCGGAATTGCGGGCCCCACTTTTTTGGTGTTCTCCATCATCGTAATGTCAAGTTTGATTAAAATCTCGAGTTCGATTTTTTTTTAAATGCAAAACTTGCCCTATAGTACCTACATATATCGCAAATAAAAATGGACGTCAATTGTAAGTATTTAAAAATTTAAGAATAGAATTCCCTAAAAATCTTCCATCCGTTTTCAAAATATTGAATTAAAAAAAAAATTTGTTTTTGACAAATAAAGCTCCAGAAATTACGCAGATATGCTTTATAATTTACAATCCGAAGGACCTCTTTATAAGCTCTTGAAAGAAATCCGTCAAGTCATTTCTTTGAAAATCAGAAAATGTTTGTATGGCAGTTATCGCTAATAATAATTTATGTACTCCTGAAATATTTTTTAAACCAGAATGTTGACTATACTTAGAAGGGTGCACTGAATTTTGTTTATCAAAATCGGTGCCGCAGTTTTTGACATAATTAAGACTTTCCATTTTTAGCCGAAAAAATTCTACGGTAATTTAGCTCTTATCTCGAATTCAACTGATCTTTCCAAAATTGTTCAGAACTACATTTTGGCTTCTATAAGGTTTCTGAAAGTCCTTATTGAAGCTGAAGTGATTTTTTTATGCGAAATTGAACTGTATAAGTTTTTTCACGCTTTCCTTGTATATTGAATTTCTGTTTTAAATTTTAGAAAATAGGAGAGAAATTGCTTCTATTCCTAGGTGTCGTTGAGTACAATTATTGTGCTTCACAAATGCCTAACTGATATGATTGTATATATGCAAATGAGCAGGACAGTTGAAAGTTGAATTTCGGCAACGGTGGTGCTCTCTAGCAAGTTTGCTGATCGACAGATTCTGAGTGGCCGAAAGCAAAGTACTATAAAGACAAGGCACAAGGAGATCTTCGGACAAACCTCAAAAAATCTGAATGCCCACTTCTTGTCTGTAATGATTACAAAGAAGATCATAAACGAATTTGGAAGGGATATTGGAAAAGAGCATAAGAATTTAATTTCAGAAAATATTTGGATAATTCGATTTCGGAGGAAGAATTATGGAAGAACATGAAGACATATTAGCCCGTCATCTGCTTGTCAGCTTGCCATTGCTTACTTTTATGCTTCATCATTTGTATAGTACAGTACAAAGAACTCAACACGGCTAGCCTTCCAGAACACGGCATGTAATGTGTACCTATCATGAATTGAACCTACCTTAATTTGAAGTTATTTGTCTTGAAAGGACGTCACGTCATATCTGTTACACTAATCATAGTATCTCATACAAATCAAATAATTGCTGTTGTCTTCAGTGGTAGGCTTATAGGTCCTTACTTGCATGTTTCCTACATCCACCAATTGACAAAACCATCAACAGAATCTTGAGATCCTTTCGGAGTAGCCATTCGAGTACAGAACAGAAGAAATTGGATTTCAGCATCGAAAATAATTTTTTTGTGCAATTCTGTAAATGTCGACATATTTTTCCATGATTTTTTTTTATTGAAACTCAAATAATGCATAACATAATGCATGACAATCTTTCTTTAAAGAGTGTCGAATAAAAATGAAATTCTATCATTTTCAGTGGAAAATGTAGAACAATATCAAACTACAAATTCACCGAAAATAATATCCTGAAAAAATTATAAATTTTATATACACACCTATACTCTCTCCCCAAAGAAATTAGTCAGCACAAAATTGTAAAAAAATTAGTGATAATTCTTGGAAAATTCCAGACATTTTTTTAACGATTGTAAACTCGACAATTGTCACAAATTTTCCGACAATGTTACACAAAATTTTCAAATAATTTATTGGATAGAAATTCTGCAATTATTGTCAAGTTGTCACTATCACAAATTGTCATCTTTCGAACTTGTCAATATATATTTATCAAATAGAGCCCTGGAAGCTGGGCCAAACAAATCGACAAGTGAACGCAAAGTGGATGGTAATGACGGAAAAACACTCTTTGTATAGGAAATTCAAAACTTGACGAAGCACGTAAACAAAATGTTCATCATTATAAAAGTTCAATACTTTTATTAATATTTGCATCTCGTTTAACTTTTCATTTAAGCGCAGGCAATAATTACTATACATATATTTATTATTAAATACAGTAGACGCTCGATATAGTGAAGTAGTAATAAAAACCAGGCATGTTCAGTATTTCGAGATTGTTCACTATTTCGAGAAAGAATTTTTATTAGCCTTTCAAAGCTAAATTTAATGAAAACTGTATACATTGAGTAGTTTGAAATACACACCACTTTTTTTTTTATAATTCTTAAGTGCAAAAAAGCACAATTTTAGAAACATTAAATAAAATACATAGGTAGAGTGAGGCTTGACAAAAAGCATAATTATTTAAATTTAAAAAAAAATCAACAAAAAAAGGAACATTTGATATTACGTGAAAACCAAAAAAAACATAAATTAAAGTTCTACAACTCTCTATCAATGACATTATCAATATAAATAACAGCATCCTTTAATGAAATAAAACACAGTTAAGCCCAGCAAACATTTTAATTCAGAAATGAACGATAATTAATTCATAAAGGTGAAGAAACCGGCCGAAAAAGAATTCACTTTTGATGCAATTTGAATCCTTTTACCTGGGCTCTTAGACACCAATTTGAATCATTGTAATGATTCATTTATGATCTGAAAATTCGTCATTTAAATGGACGTATATAAGAGCTCCATATATTCATTTAAATGATTAATGTCTGAATCTTTTCTAAATCATAAAAATAATTCCAATAAAATTCAATTAAGTGAAGGATTTCTAAGTATATACCTTCACTTTAATTAATCGTACAGGAATCATTTTTGCGATTCAGAAAAGGTTCAGTGATTAATCATTTAAAGGAATATATGTAACGGTTATATACGTTCTTTTAATTGCAGAATTTTCAGATCATAAATGAATCATTAAAATGATTCAAATTGGTGTCTAAGAGCCCAGGTAAAAGGATTAAAATTGCATCATAAGTAAATTCATTATTTTTGATTCATTTATGATTGAATATTTCATCGGTGAGCCTCTGGAACATTTTTATAGCTTCCAGGACTTCTTAATTGTTACACGGTGCTATAATTAAAGAAATGATTTTTATATTTCAAAGAAAATTTAACATCATTTTTTACATACCTTTATGTTTTATCATTTGCTTTTTTATATATATTTTTTGTTAAGTAAGTAGGTAGCTGATGGTTATATACCTATCTAAGCCGATCTTTCGAAAAACTTTTCCGAACTGATAATCGACTATTCAAACGAAACTTTTGTCATTACAATGACCCGTCATCATTACCCCTTGGTAAAAAGAAAAATAAAAGGATGAACAAAAAAGGATCTCCATATGAAGGATCCAACAACAAAATCTGAGTGTTGATTTTTTTTGACACAGAATACATATCTCTTTGTGTCTCTCTGGTAAGAATTTGTAGGATCTTTGTATATATTCATAATTCATTAAAAAAACTGAAGGTTTTCTGAATATTATTCTTCATTTTTGGTGATTAGAATCTGAACCTTAAGATAAATATTTGCTGAGAGGCGACATGAAACTAAACCGCAAGACCCTATCGACAAGCTATTGACGCATTGCATGTAGAAACAAAATCCTGTAAAAAAATCAGTCTTTACTATATAGAGATTTTTCTTGTTCACTATTTAGAGTACCCTGTATAAAATTATATGTGTTCACTATATTGGATAGTTCACTTGAACCAGATTCACTATTTCGAACGTCTACTGTATATGTTTCTTAACAGAATGTTGAGAATTCAAGACTCTTTTCCTACGCAAATTATAAATATATACATACATATATGTTTTTTATCAGGAAGTTTGCAATGGCTATATTAATTCGGCAAAGGATGTGGGTCATGTGCAAACGTTTTTTTTTCTGTGTTTATCCTTCATCATTTTCCTGGAAATTCTCCTCAATTTCTTAACTCGTTTGCTTCAGACGTTTTTCGGATAGAGTTTCCTGAATTTCTATCATAATAAACCAGCTGCAAGGGAAAGTGACAAAAAGAAAACGAAATGAATAAAATAAAATGAAACCAAAATACGATATTTTGACATGACAACAAAAAATGTATGTAGAGAAGGACTTTTGCCCACACTTGATTGTGTGATTTATGCTTTGTTAGCTATTAACTTTTTTTTTTGTCCTTTTGATGAGGCGGTCTACCTAGAGTTTTTTTTTTATAAAATGACTTTGTTGATTATCACAAATTCAAAGGAAGGAATATTGTTGTCCTGGTAAGGATCTCTTTTTTTTTATTGGAAAATGTTGTGCAAGATTGAATGGTAAGAAGAATTTATCGATATTCATAGCAAATTTAGATTCAAAGTCGAATCTATGTTTAGGTAGGTATACATTTGACCACATAACATGAAATGGATATAATATAACTATCTATCTATCGGTTTTGTAGGTTGATTGAAAATAGTTTATACTGTGATATGGAAATTTCACAAGGGAAGACACATGAGTTCATGTGGATATGGAGAGTTCCCCAGTGCTTATGGGACATCCTTCATTACAATCTTCCTTCCATTAACGTGGTACTGTATTTATTGGGACGAGTATAGGGAAGTGCCAATCTGTAACGGTTATAACAGTTTTATAATAGTTGTTGGCCCTTAAAAGTTCTAAATATTCCACGCGTTAGCAACTAATTTCCGAAAGTCGAATGCCCTTTACGAGGACTCAAAAAATATACTTTTCTGTCACCTTGTCAAGTTGTTGGCATTTACCGAGCTATGTCCTATTTAATAAGCATATAATCTAATATGGGATATTGTATTATTTTATGAGCTCCGTCCGTCCTATAAAGAGCCGCTTATTCGGCTCCTTTTTCTTGCGGATTAAGGATCTTGGAATGTATTAAGCTTCAAAGAATCATCAAACACCTTATTGTAAGCGGACTAACTGATGATATTTTTTTAAAACAATATTAAGCAAAATATATTTTAATGTTGATTTATATAGAGCAACATTGCTGATCAACATTGGACATCATTAAATTTTGGTTGATCCTGAATCGAAATTTACTGTGTCAAACTAAGAAAGCTGGTGGCTATTTCAACAACATGATCGGCCCTTTTCAATATGGACTTAGTGCAGAAAAGTCCATAATACATCAAATTTTAACACTACGAACTACGGCAAATCTTGTATAAGATCTAAGTTGCTCAATTTTTTGAACTTTGAAAAAAATAATCATTTTTTTTAATTCAATATTTCGAAACGGATAAACTATTCAAATGCGTTTGTGTCTGTGTCCTATTTCATCAAAGCATCCTGTAATGTATTTATATTGATAATTGAATGGGCGGCACATAGAAAAGCAGATTATTTTGACATTTTAGTTTAAAAATGTTTACAAAAAAAGCTGTCCAAAACAATTTAAAATTAAGAAAGACACCAAGGAAAGTGACGAATTATATTTTTTTGTTAGATGAGTACAAAGCTTTATTTTTTGGTACCCGATAGTTAATATTATAATTTCCATCAATTTGTTTGCAGTTGATTTTATTTAATTATTCACATATTATAAAATGTTCCTTCTTTTGTTTAATTAATACATTTTTTTCAAAAAAAATTTAAATACTTATGCTTTAGACTCACTCTTCCCTATGTATTTTATTTAATGTTTGTAAAAGTGCTTATTATAATATTTAAGTGTAATTATAAAAAAAGTTGTGTGTACTTCACACAACTCAATGTATATAGATTTTATTAAATTTAGCTTTGAAAAACTAATAAAAATTATCTCTCGATATAATGAACATACCTGGTCTTATTACTTTACTATGTATATCGAGTGTCTACTGCAATTTGTTTGACAATTGACGAAAATTTTAAATTTGATAATTTAGTTATCTAATTTTTAAAAATTGAATTCAAAAATAAATAAAAATCAATAATAAAAATTATGATTTCTGATGCAAAAAAAAAAATAAATATCAAGGTGCAATCCTGATTACCAATATTTTTTTATAATTGTTTTTTTTTTTGAATTTCTATATACAAAAATTAATTAAGAAACTACCTTATACTACGTTTCCACCGAACTTTAATCAATTGTAGATTTACTAATCTCAAAAAGCGTTTCCACCGCTCCAAAAGTAGATTAATTTTGACGCACTATTCAAAATGCATATATCGTTTCATTTTCTCTTATGATGTAGAAGTGAAACAGTCAGCTTAAACTGTGTCAACCGAAGAGAAAAATTCACTTTCCCGATGAATGTGTTCATTTCGATATGGAAATAGGGTAGTTCGATTGAAGATTTAAGTGAGATTTATTTTAAATCTTCATCTGAGATGATTAAATATTGTATGGTAAATCTTCAAGATTTGTAGGAGATTTAGCTAAATCTACTTAAATCTCGGTTCAGTGGTCGGTGGAAACGTAGTATTAGTTTGCGTACGGCAATGGCTAAGTGGATATAGATAATTGTTTATGAAACTGTGTAACGATATGTATATTTTTGTATACTAATAAGGGTATTCACGATCTGGTGTACCAAGTCTTGTAAAATTTTATTTTTTTACAACAGACTGTGAGCACACCTTTACTAATCTGTAGCAACACTTAAGCAAATGTCAAAATCTGTTTCACATTTGTTCTGAAGAAGGCTTAGTTTGTGTTAAAAAAATCTTACACTCTTGTATTTTTCTCTTACAATAGGGTTCGTGTATTGTAAAAGTGTAAAAGTGTAAGATTTTGACATTCAGTATTTTGTTGCTGTAGTGCAAAAAAATGCTATACTTTTACACTTTTACAATGATACAAGACCAGATACATTTGTATGATTTTTTTTATCTTTTGTTATACATAAATAAAGGAATGATGAAGAGTATAAGCATACTCGAAACGTTGCGATAAAAAAATTTTTTTATTGACGACCTTAAGACCACAAAAATCAATAATATGTATATATATATCTTTAACGATAAAAAGGGTCACTAAAAATCAGATTTTATGAAGTGGATATGGTGCTTGACTGCTAACCTCGACGTGTGGGTTCGATCCCCACGCTATACCTTGTTCAATTTATATTTTCAGTACAGGCCTTATGGGAGAGACTTTTAAAGGACACTGGTGCCGGCTGTTGTTTCCATGACACTCAACTTAGGAAATTGCTACTGAAAAATTTCTTAAATCCACGTACAGTCCGCCATAACCAGTCTGCTCCCCGGCTGTGAAGAGAGAAAAGACTGATCGCCAATTTGACTCTCGTTTATTGTGTTTATTAAACAAAAAACATATCGATTCAGAATTACCATTCGTCCTTTGACGAAAATTCTAATACTTTTCTCTTTGGTTTTTGCAATGGAGCTTTCAAAATTGAAGCTTTTTTAGAGCTTATGTGATCATATATTTTAAGGTCAAGGAAAAGTGGTTGCCTCTGTGTGTATTTCTGCTTACATCATTTTGTTTTTTTTTTTGGAACACGATTAAAATGGTGCTATACAATATTTGTTGGGTATTTTTATTAAGGAGAACTTACTAGCTGAGCAAGTTTTTGATAGAATTCGGTTCATTAATTACAACTTTAAATTACGAAGTCATTTTCGTGTGTATATGTAAATATTATATTTAAAACAGTACACTGAAATTTGAGGTGACATTATAATTTTTGTGCAGTGTTTATTTATTTTTAGTACGTTATTTACGTTAAAAGACATTAAGCTTTCTAGAGAACTCTTAAAAAAATAGATTTATTATTATTTGTGTTTAGTTTAATTTTTTTAGATTTATCTTACGATCTACATGTTTCTTTTCATGAAATCTAAATTAAAAGTTGGTAACCCTACAGACGTTTGTGAGAGAAATATGCCAATTTATAATACTCATTACGGCAACCATAGAAAATGGAAAAGCTTCACAGAAATAGAGATAGCTTATTGAAATTGATAATAGTAAGGGTGAAAGGCAAATATCCTACATTCCCTGTACTGAAAATATAAATTAAACAGAGTATAGTTAACATCCTTTTCTCTACCTCCAATTTTAATTGGATGCCGCTCGTGGGTTAAAATGAGATATTAAATATACCTAATTCAAAAACAAGTCTCTCCAATCTTCCTTTTCCTACTAACTAGTGCCGTGCAATTCAGGTTGCATTTAAAAAGACCTTAGGTGTTACAGGCATATAATTAAAATGATTATAAATTATTATTTTTATTATAAGAATATATTCACTAGTTTCTAGGAAGGATCTTGTCCTTAAGATGTGATTGAATACAATACCAAGTACGTGCGATTGAATTACTATGTTTTTAATCGTTGATTATATATTTGGCGGATTGATTCAAGCCACCCGATAACAGCACAAATGTGCTGGGTACATACTTATACTTAACGTCACTAAACATTCTTTTCGATCCGTCCAGATCCTACCACACTGACTCTCATAAATTATTATCCTTCCCCACCCAACGAATCTAGGACACCAGATATTTATACACTTTACTGGCAGGCAACTTTCTTACCTCTCATCTTTATCCTTGAATCTTGTGGGCTTTAGAATGCTGTTTGAAGCACAGATTCCCTGTCCTATTTAAAATTTTTTTTTTTTTTTTTAATAATGATTCACTATTGGGATGTTTAACGTTTATCACGTTCTATGGCGCACCACATAAAATCACAAAGTATGCACCAGTCAGAGGACATGGTGGGGTGCCAGAAGCCAGAGTGCCATCTGTTCGTCTATACTATCTACCCTGCCTCCTAAACCTGGAGTGGAGCACAAGCACCTCATTCGTTTGGGAGTTTGCCCTTGGTGGCTTGTAGTGGTGGCTATGTGAAAAGAGAATCGATGCCACTGCCACGTCGACGTCGCAGGAGGTCATTGTATTCGTGTTAAAAGAGCTCTGTGACAGAGTACAGGCAGATTCAGCATTAACAATCGCTGTTTCGTGCCGGAAACGGTTAAAAACGCGGGAGACATGCTTGCTGAACACATCACTTTAGATTTGTTGAGTTTTTTTTTTGTTGCTGTCGTATCCGTAGCGCAATTGATTCACGATTACCGGAATCGTTTTTTTTTTTTTTACTGTCGAGTGATCTGAATTTTCACTTTGGTGGATTTTTTTTCTTTTTAAGTTTTATTTGAAGCACGTACTGTAATTGATAGGATTTTTACAGTTACTGCAATGCATTTGTACCATTGTGTATATTTTTACGTTAATACGGGTTAAGTGATGAAGAAGGACTAATTTTGAAAGCCATTTTAAATGGGGGTCTATGGTCTATTGCAGTGGTAATCAAAGCAGCTCGAGACATTAAGCAAGTAACAAATGCTGTATAAGAGTGCATGTGTACTGAAATTAATACGAAATTTTGACTTGTCAACCAAAGTTATCAGATTTATTTCAATTACGAAATCGTAAAGACAGAAAAGGCGTTTTGATGGGTGATGGGACCAATTTCTATTTATCTGTTCAATTTTTAATTAGGAGACCCTCAAACAAAATATCGGATTATGAAGTCAACCTGAAATTATATAGTAATTGGAATGATGAGAGAACGGCTGCCATTAGACATACTGGCGCCTCAAATGAAATATTTGGTGGATCCTTTCCCCGCATACTGTATGCACACATGAATAAATTATACTACATGGCAGGTAAAGGGTTATCCATTTTGCGGTTTCAAAAGTATAGGGCTGGAATTCGATATCTGTCAAACTAAGTTGTTAAACCAATTTTTTTTCAGTTGAAAGTCTGACATTTACGAAAATGGAACGCTTAACTAGCACAACGCATACAAATTATTAAAACCTACTACAAAAATGGTGATTCTGCCACAGCCACATATCGTGCCTTAAGAGGAGATTATGGTTTACATAATCGTCTAACTACGCAAGCAATTGGCAAAATTGTGAAGAAATTTGAAGAGACTGGATTGGTTACAGATATTGTAAGGCCTGTGCATCGTTTCACTCGTACCACTGAAAATATCGCTCCTGTAAGTCAAAGTTTTGCCGAAGACCCGACTGTATCGATTCCTCGTCGTTCTCAGGAATTAGGACTGTCCTACGGCACATAATGGCGAATTTTGCATTTGGATCTACACCTACATCCATATAAAGTCCAGCTCACACAACAACTGAAGCCAGCTGACCATTCACAACGTCGCAGATACGTCGAATGTGTGCTTGAACAACAGGCGGTGAACGTCGATTTTTCGACCAAAATTTTCTTCAGCGACGAAGCACATTTCTCACTCGGTGGGTATGTTAATAAACAAAATTGTCGTATTTCGGGTTCTGAGAATTCTCAAGTAATTGAGCACTTGAAAACCAATATTCGTCAAGTTATGGCTGAGATACCGCTCAATATGTGTCAAAAAGTGGTCGAAAATTGCCTCAAAAGAATCGAAGTTTTGCAACAATTCGCGTGGTGGTCATTTAAATGGTGTACTGTTTCAAACATAATGTCAACGTTCAGCCTTTAAAATAAAAAGAAATATCATGAAATAAAATATTTTATATGTGTTTTATTTACGTTTACTTTTGAAACCGCAGAATGGATAACCCATTATTAAAATACTCAAGAAAATACATGAAAATAACACATAATTTTTAACTGGTACCTACTTACACGAAATGTCACTTTGACATTTATAATGTCATAATTTAAGACATGTTAATGTAGCAAAACAGAACTTAGTACGGAACTATACTCTGTTCAATTTGTATTTTCAGTACAGGGAAGATAGGGTATTTGCCTTTCACTCTTGACTGTTAGAGATGTCAATAAGTTCGTACTGCTTTAAAGGTCTTACAGGGTTGCACTCTGGTTCAATAAGTTTATTTTAAAAGCACAGAAGAAGGGTTAGGTGCATGGTGAAGCTGCACAAGCAGCCGTGTACTTCAGTGTTGCCAGAAAGACCGATTTTTCGTATTTCTCCCAATTTTTAGACCTATTTCCGATACACTGATTTTCTATGTTAATAGGGCACTTTTCCCCGATTTTCATATTTAAAAACATTTTCATATATTATCCGTTCTTGAATTAACATTATTTATTATTTAATTAAAAATCTGTAACATCTTAACTTGGCAATGACTGACTTAAAATATCCCATTTGTAATTTCCCGTTGTCATTTTCATGAAATCGGTTTTCTCTTTTTAACTTTAGTATGAAAACCTATTCCTTGCAATTTTTGTTTACTCGTGATTGCCTGCGTTGTCATTGCCTCTGTTTTCTTCATCTTATTTGATTTGGTCTTTGGTTTGGCGGCGCGTGTCGGTAGCTTAGTTTTTGTTAAAATGGAAGAGTATTTTCAACGACTAAGTAAGTATATAACTTTCTGTTGACTAATAATATAAATGTAGATCCATTTTCTTTACCTTTTGCCGAAATGTCAAAATCATACCGCCGCCAATTCTAACAATAGAGTAGATGTCGCAGAACATAGAGAAAAATATATCTCAGATTCTACATTCACGAAAAAAAATACCATGGTGGCAGTGTCGGCGGCGGGGGCGAGTGACAATTTAAACACAAGCAACACAGTCCCAAGATAGATACAAAAACGTTTAAAAAACTTATGGAACTGCCAGCAGCAGATATATAATTTGCTCTGACTTGCCAAAAAAAAAATCTATTGAAGCAGATTAGGAAATAACTGCTTTTGTTGATGAGCATAATTTATCATTTTTGGTGTTTCAAGGTAATGTAGACAATCTTAAATGATCCTCTTAATGAATTATATCTTACATTTTTGAGGTTTATTCTTCCTCAAATAAATAAATTGAACCGACGAAGAACCACAGCTTCACAGATTTTACACTGAAATTAAGACATTGGTGCTAAAGATTTCAGATTATTTCATTAAGCCAGCTTATTTAAAGGAAACGGTTATTGAAAATATAATTTGGTGTGGCCGTGGCGCGATAGTTGTGTGCTCGCCTGTCAACCTCGGTGTGCAGGTTCGATTCCTGCGTTGTCTATGTCTTCTTATATTCCATTAAAAAAAACAATTCTAAAAATTGTCATAAAATAAGTTGCTGCTTTGCTCATTACATGCTGCTTAGGCATAACACTAACAACATGTGATTGAGTAAACTAGCATACCCATAAAATATGACAACGAAATAAATAAAATAATGCGAACTATAAGAGACATAAATAAATAAGACACGGTAATTCTCTCCGCATTAGTTCAGCCGCCATCCCTGGAAATAAATCTGAAACAACAACCAGCTCTCTAGTCTCAGAACATCGCGCCACACATCTTTCCTATCCTTCTTTCTCTCCTTCCACCGGATGCCCGCGCTGTGTTAAGAAAAACATATAAAAGGTATTCATAATCCCTTGAGCGCCTGCAAAGTTATAAAAAAAAAAAAAAAAAAAAAAAAAAAAAAAAAAAAAATTCATTTCAAATGTCCTTACAATACAATAAGCAATGATAATTTGTACCTCGGGAGCGATTTTATACATAAAAAATTAATTTATTAAAAAACCGCTCTAACGATTTTTGAAATTTTTTTTCATATATTTTTTTCTATGAATTAAACTGGCATATTTGTTTTTTCTCAAACTAAATACATCGACTAAGCATATAAAAATATTTAAATATGTGTATTATCCGTTTATTTCTACCTTATTATTATTCCCTTTTTGAGAATTTTTGCCTACATCACTGATTACTTAATACAAAGGAGGCCCTCAAACATTTATATATCCATATATATACGTATGTCTAAAAATCAGATGAATCTTATGTATGCATATTGCATCTAAATTATAAAGTTATATGCATATAGCTGCTTACCCGCCTACATCCTTCATTTTCATTATTA
Source organism: Philhelius pedissequus (assembly GCA_910595825.1). NCBI lineage: Eukaryota > Metazoa > Arthropoda > Insecta > Diptera > Syrphidae > Philhelius > Philhelius pedissequus. Next base: position 55,827,167 of record OU343160.1, read on the forward strand.
TGTGTACATGTTTACACACTTAGGTTCCATCAATATGTATATACATGTAGATAAATTTTACTCTCCTAACTTACGTAATTAAAATCCATAACTCAGATTTAATTATATGTACATTTGTAGGTATAGTTACCTATGTAACTATTCCTTGAATAATCCATTCTACAATTCATTATACTAAGAATCAAGTTAATCTTATCTACATTACCCTTAAACATGCATAGGATAACTTCACCTAACTAACTAAACCTCAATGTTTAGCTGCATTAAAGTTGTTAGCTACAAGAGCAAGTTCGTACGATCCAGTTGTGCAATTTATTTTTATAAAAATTCTTCGAGCCGTTTTCGAGAAATACATTTTTTTCTTAACGATTTTGTAACATTTGTATGGGAGGTACCTTTGATTTTTACTTTAGAAAAATACTTTTTCGTCAAAATCTATTGAATTTAAAAAAAAAAAAAAAGATTAATTTCCAAAAGAAAAAATGTTTGAAAAATTTTGGTTTACAATAGTGTTTAAACTTTCTAGGAGCTTCTGCATAAAAAGTTCCAAAATCTCAAATTAACCGTTTCCGAGAAAATCGGAAATAAAAAAAATGGAGGTACCAAAAATAACAATTTTTTCCCAAAAGAAAATTATCAAAACGTACCCTTTCCCTTCATTAATGAACCCATTTCTTTTTTATAAAAATCGTTGGAGCCGTTTTTGAGAAAAATAAGATTTTTGTTTATGGCAAAAAAAAATGTATGGGAGCTACCATTATTTGTCGTCTTAAAAAAGAATTAAAAAAACGAGTGGGCATATTAACGAAAAAAAACAATATCTACCAAGTTTGAAGCAAATCTATTCAACAGTTTTGGCTGTAGACTGGAGTTCAGACAGACAGAAGGACAGATAGACGGAATTGGAGGACCCACTTTTTTGGTGTTTTCTATGATCGTGATGTCATGTTTGATTGTTAGAAATTTTTTTTTTAAGAATACATAACTTGCCTTATGCATAGTACCTATAATCGCAAGTAAAAAAAATATTTATTGTGTTTTGTTTTTTGTAAATGAAATTCGTTTTTGGCTGTGGTGCTTATTCTTCATTGGATTTATTTATGAAAATTAATTTAATTAAGTTTCTTTATGAAAAAAATTTGTTGGGGTAAATTTTGTGGTTCTTTTGCAAAAAACTTTTTTTTTCGATATAAAAAGTTCTTCTTTTAATATTTTTTTGTAGGTACCTACAATTTTTTTCAGATTGCTTAGGCATAATCAGCATAAAATTCTGTCGGTTTTTGTCAGAAAACGTGTCCGTTTGTCATGTCACTGACAGCTTCATGGAAACTGTTTAAGAGAAACCCTACTGATTTTTTGGTTTTAACTTATTTGAAATGCCATGGCAATGACAATTAAATAAACTCAAATTGAGAGCGTAAATCTAAAATCCGCTCAGAAATCCAAGTTACTTTCCTAAAATTTAAGACTCTTTTCATTAAAGTTTCTTCAGCACAACCAGAAAACCACCTCATATGCATGATAGAGTTCTTTGTAAATATTTTGCATCGAAATATTCAAAACAGTAGGAAAACATCCTTAAGCTGAATAGCAGGGAACACGCCTTTTCATGGAATATAATGGAAATTTGCTCAGTTAGATAGGAAAATTTTCTGAATTTCCCTATCCCAAGACACCTATACAATTCAGAAGTGGGAAACTAAGCTTAGGTATTTTACTATGGCTTTGTAGTGTTGCAATTACGAAAAGGTTTAATGTGCATATTCGAGCACTGCAATGCTTGGAGTTTGTGCTTGTAGCTCGCTCACGTTTGTGGTGGAAATTAAACACATCCATTGAGGTATGTTAACTTTGGCCAAGAAATACAAGGCAAGCAGATTAAGAGGATACGAGAGAGAGATAAAGCGAAATAAATAGTTTAGATGCAAAAACAAAAAAAAAAGAAAACAAAAAAAAAACGCCTACAAATTAGGGCAAACTAGTTAAAAAGTGCAAACATACCAAGCAACCAGAGCTATTACGATGAGCCCCAGTCCCAAGTCCAAGTGCATTGCATTACTCGTCGTATAGAGCAAGTTTATGAGGGAACAAACTTCTTGGCACCTTTAATAGTGGTTACTAAGGAATGATTTTAAATGAGCAAAGTTTTTCAACAAAACCGCCAATGCCGCGCTAGCAGCAGTACACCCAAGACCCAAGACCCAACACCCTGTGGCGGCAGCTAGTGAAAGAAATACCACAACCACAACCGTAAACACAAATCTACGATAGACGATAGAAGTTGTTTTATAGTGGTATGCCTGGCACATTACGCCTCTGAAAACGGAAATCGGATTAAATGCGGTTTACTAATGAAGTCGGCCTCCCTCCCTCATTTTCTTATTCTTATTTTATTTTAGCTTGGACATGGACATGGACAAGGAATTAAATCTCTTTGTCGTCTTACACAGATTCGAAGACATTCGCGTTTATTAAGCAGAAGGACAAACACGTATAGGTTATGGCGGTATATTATATGGGAGGGATATATTTCTAATTACATTTAAATGAGCCGCAAAATTGCCTAGTTCTCAATGAACCGACTTACTGTCTGAAATTGCTTTGTCTTTTAAACGCACTTGAGTCAAGTGCGGTTTATACGAGTATGGGTTGAAATTTAATGCTAGGATCTTGGGATTTGTCGTCTTCCTTTTGTTTATTAAATACATTACAAATACGTATTCAATTAGTTTAATTAGGGATGTAACTTAGAATGAAAGGTAATCTTAAGCCTTATATTGCTAAAATATCCTTAATGTATTTAGGTATAGAATTACATACATACATATTATATCTTCTTCATTAAATGCTCGGTCGAAGGAATCTCCCCTATGAGGTTGTCAGATTTATAAGCCCAATTCTGCCATAACAGTTTCAAACAGATAATTTTTTGCGTTATATAAAATGCAGCTTACCAGTTATTCATCATAAGATTTGTGTTCAACACTGTGCTTTGTCAGCAATTTTAAATAATTAATTTCTTGAGAGTAAGTGCAATATTGAAAGCTTCAGATTTAGGTGGATAACCATAAAGGTCAACCATTTTCAGGAGTTAACTATGAGGCAAAATCTTTAACTAACCCTTAACCACGTTGATCTAACTGACCTATAAGTGGAAGAACGGTAGAATGCTTTGTATAGAATATGCATTGTAAAGCTAAATGATAACCTAAAATAAAGTTGCGGGTATGACAGTCGGATCCCTATTTAACAATGTTTAAGCAATACACTAGCCCAAAGGAAGGGCCCACATACCGCATTTTTTTTTCTTTATTTTATTACTAGCAGATACCCGTGTGATGCTACGGACTTTCTATTCTAAGGGAATCTAATGCCATCCACTATCCACCTACAAAATTTCATTAAAAGCCTTTGAAGAGGGAAAGCGAAACAAACAAATACACAAATTCTCCTATTTTAGGGATATCTCAGTTTCTCATCCATATGTTTACCTAATTTCATTAAAATCCATTCATGGAAGAAACAACCAAGTATATATTTTTTTCATATTTAAGCCCCTCCCATAGAAACCGTTTATTTTTTCGGGATAAAAATGACGTATGTCATTTGTTTTACTGGAACACAGGAATGGATACTTGCACAGCAGCTGCATGGTATATGTGTGTGTGTGTGTATGTGCTGTTTTGCTTCTTGTTACCAAAAGCTATTTGTAGAATGAGCAGATATATTATAATGAACTCTATTGAAAATTAAAACAAATCTAACTGACGGGAACCAAACATTTTAACGGGATAAAATGTATGGTTCCTTTGTGCTATTCCAGACTATAATCTATCTCTGTGCCAAATTTCATTCAGATCCGTTCAGCCGTTCTGAATTTATTGAGTAACAAACATCCATCCATCCATCTAAACTTTCACATTTATAATATTAGTAGGAAGTAGGATTCTACACTCACGAAAATTGGGTTGACTACCCTTTTATTGATGAAGCATCGTCCGAGCACTAGGGTCGTAAGCAAGGATTTAAAAGGTACATATTAATATCGGTTTCGAAGTCCTGAATATCAGAAAGGGACGCACTCTTTACTTCTTGCGATATAGGTGCTATAGGGCAAGTTTTGCAAGTTTTTCTTTTTATTTTCGACTTTCTCAAAAACTGCTCTACGGATTTCGATCAAAATTTGTATATACAGGAGATAAATGGACTTCTTAATAATACTGCATACCTACCAACATTTTCGAAAAGTACCTGTTCTTTCGGATTAAAAAAACAAAATTGTGAAAATTAAATAGGGGTATTCACGATCCGGTGTATCTGGTCTTGTATCATTGTAAAAGTGTAGCAATTTTTTCCACTACAACAACAAAATATACTGAATGTCAAAATATTACACTTTTACAATACCCGAACCCTATTGTAACAGAAAAATACAAGGGTGTAAGATTTTTTTAACACAAACTTAAGCCTTCTTCAGAACAAATGTGAAACAGATTTTGACATTTGCTTCAGCGTTGCTACAGATTAGTAAAGGTGTGTTCACAGTCTGTTGTAAAAATAATAAAATTTTACACTTTTACAAGACTTTGTACACCAGATCGTGAATACCCCTAATATTTCAAAAACGGGTATATGATTTTGTTTGAAATTTATATTATTATATATTCAAAATTAGAGAAATTTTGTATAAACAAAATTAATAAAATCGTATTTAAAAATAAATATATTTAGCGGGTTTCCATTAAAAATATTTTGCATACGATTTGATCGAACATACGAGCAAGTACGTGCGATCAAGTCGTGTATTTTACCTAATTTCACATTTTAAAATTTAATGTGCATATCATACTCTACAGTTGTAATTTAATGTAATGCCAATTTAGGTCTGAGGATAATGGCAAATTAATCTTCGAATGTCGAAGAAAACTAAATTAAAAAAATATAAAAAAGATCACATTTGTCTTACATACGAAGCCAAGCAATAATTATATTATGTAAATCATTATAGGTTACTTATGTGCATTTTTTTAAAGTAAAACTGCTTTTGCGGAGTTGAGAGTAAAAATTTACAGCATTTTTCGAAATAACACTTGTAACTTTTTTCTTAATAAGCTTACTAATTACAATCTATTCACTTAAATTTAACAAATAATTTTTTTCTAAAATAAAAAAAAATAAAATAAAATAAAATAAAAAAAAATAAAATAAGAACAGCAAGTAAACAAAACACTCTTTTTGACAAATCTAGACAACCATTGACAGGAGTTATAAATCCGCTGATAAATCTAAAATACAATTGCTATCTATTTTGAAGAATTATTATTATACATTAGACACTTGCAGCTCATTTTAAAACTCTTTTGTCGGCTGATGAGAATCACCAGGTTTTCTATTACGCACAACCCAATATCACTATCTGCGAACTGAATAATCCACTTACTCTACCTGAGCTCGAAACTACTCTGTGTAAAATGAAAAATAACAAGGCACCCGGCATAGATGGCATCACGGTCGAGTTCTACAAGAATAGTACGGAACAGTTTAAAAATCATCTACTGGCATATTTCAACAAACTTTATGAAGACTCATTTGTTCCAAGCAACTTCAACAAAGCGGTTATTTTTGCAATTTTTAAAAAAGGAGATTCTAACTTGCCGGAGAAGTATAGAGAAATCTCGATTCTCAACTCGTTAGGAAAGATCCTTACTTCAATTCTTTATTAAATACATTGACGGAATGGATCGAGAACAACAACCGACTCAGCATGTTCCAAGCAGGGTTCCGATCAGGATTCTCAACGCAAAACCATATATTCGCTCTCACGAGTTTTGCCAGGAGATCAATTGAGCAGAAACAGAAATTATATGCTTGTTTTGTGGATTTCAAAGCATCCTTGACAAGGTAAATAGAAATGCCTTGATGTACAAATTGTCATCGTTAGGAAGAAATTATATTTGAACCACGTCAGAGAAGAAGGATCCCAGTGGAAAATTGGTCCCTAAGCAACGAGCATATCGAGCTCGTTCATGATTTCAAATATCGCGGAGTTTTGCTGACTTAGAATCTGAATACTTCGCAGCACGGGAAAGAGAAAAGCAAGAAAGCCAAAGTAGCTTTAAATGTAATGTGGCCAATCTTTTTCTCTAACCAAAAAAAATGAACATGCATCTAAATATCGTGTCTTTCAAGCCACAATCAACTGCTGTATGTCCTACGGTACCCAAATTTTTGGATATTTGCAACTCGAAGATTTTGAAGCTGTACAAAGATATTTCTTCAAACGTTTGTTTAGATTGCCTTCCTCAATTCCCAAATATGCTATATATGTGGAGTCTGGTTTAACACCTCTTTACATAAAAAACCTAAAAACTAATTCAGACTACATATTGAAAGTTATGAAGAGGGATGATAGAACCCTTCACAAATCCATGATAGCAAGGCTCATTCAAGTAAATGCCTCCCCGTTTAAGGAATGGAACCAGCTAGCTCTTTCTAATGGCTGTAATGTATCTTTTATTGAGTCCAATTTGAGTGAATGGCACACTATGTTTTGTGATATTATCGTCAGGATTGATGCAAATATTTTCACTAATCATTTGTCAAGGGCCTCAACAACAGTATCAAGAAATGTGTATAAAAACCTCACCCACCAAATACCATCGCAGGCTAATTATTTCAGCAACGAATTTTCTTCTGAAGCAATTAGTTATATATTTAAAGCCCGAGTCGAAATCCTGAACCTTAACTCTATGCCACATCGAACTGATCTCACACAGATCTGCAGTCTATGTAACACAAGAGAACCTGAAGACATCACCCACTTCTTTGCAACGTGTCCTCTACTTCAAGAGATTCGTCGGCTGCATTTTGAAGAAAGCTATCTGCCCCAGACTCGGCTTTATGGTACAATTAATGGAGTTCTCGGATGGTTAACAGTGTATAGATACTGCAAACATGCTCTAAATTACCGCAAGTTTTTTGTAGCCCTACATGAATTCCACCAGTTATTGCAGTTTAAGTTTCAAGCAATGTATCTAAGTACTTACAACTTTTTATTTCTCAAATCATTATAAAATTGATAAATCATTATTTTGTGTTTCAAATCATTCCAAAATTAACAAATCTTCTTGTTTCAAATCATTATAAAATTGATATAATCTTGTTTTGTGTTTCAAATCATTTCAAAATTGATACCTATTATAATTGCGTTTCAAATCATCTTAAATTTGTTGAAAACACCCTTGTTGCCTTACTAAATTAAATGCTTAATAATTATTTAAGTTATATATGTAATTCTTAAAATTTAAACTTAAAATCTTTATCTGTATTGTGTTATGAAATGTCGTTCAGGCAGACGGCAATTGCCATGTCCTTAATCTTAAAGAAACAAATATGGTAAATAATTTTTTTTTTTTTTAATAAAGAAATTATCTATCTCTCTATCTATCAAAAACGAAACGCTAGTGTGACCACAAGATCTCGTCTTTTTTGTTAAATTAGAGTGTCAAACTATAACGAGAATACACAAAAAACGTAATAAAGCATTTCTGTTACAAAAAAGTAATGAAAAAACCAGTCGGCTTCAATATTATTTTCTAAAATCTCGTCATTAAAAATGTTTGTCCCATTGAATTAAAAATACCTTTATACTAACAAAATCCTTACAGTTAATCATGTTTCGCTCTTGTCTCATTTTCTTGCGCATTGTGACTGATTCTTTTTTAAATCTAGTCCTGATTTCGACGTTTGAATGTATTACACATTCAAACGTCGAAAAGATAAGAAAAGATAAACGTTGAAGGAAGATATGGTCGTTAACGTTATGGCGTACAGATTCGGATTTAATAAATGCCAACTTAGGTCTTCTCTGATCGTTTTCCATGAAAATGGGAAAGTAGAATTATGAAACCAAAAAATACATATTTAATTTCACAATAGGGTGGGTCACAAAAAATCTAATTTTTCAAGAAAATAATTAAACGTGTTCTACATATTTATAAGCAAACTTTTAGAAAATTTAGTTTTAAAAGGACTTAGAATACTTCACTTAAATTTCGCAAACGCTTCAATCGGTAAAATAAAGTAAATATAGTTTTAAAATGTCAACGTTTTCAATGTTATATTGAATGCAAACATTTCAAAAGAAAATCATACAAATTCTTGGAACTGATATAGGTAAGACCTAAGGTCTTTTAAATGCAACCTAAATTGCATGGCATTAATTAAAAGAAATAAAAAGATAGGAAATGACTTTTTATTGGCATAGTGGATTTGAGAATTGGGTATTCAATATCTCATTTTAACTCAAGGGCGAATTCCAATTAAAATTGGAGGTATAGACACGAATGCTGCCTGGCGTAGGGATCGAACCCACGCGTCTCGATTAGCAGTCAAGCACTATATCCACTGCGCAATTGCCACCCGCACTGTCATTTCAAAAGTATTTACTTGATTTGGATTATTAAAACTTGATTTGGATTATAAAAAACGTAGAAAAATAAAAAGAGGTCTTATGTCTAGAACGTGAACAAGTACATGCACTATTTTTTTTTTGCTTTTCATCGTTTCTTATTCAAATTGTAATAATTATTTATTTTATGTTATTTTTAGTAAATAAAAATCAAGACTTGTGTGATATTGTTCCAGAGATATCTACTTTAAATTTTGTTTCTACATAAGTTGTGACTGAGTTCCCTCCCCTTAACAAAATACTGCATACGCTCCTGCTCATCTCATGGTAGCTAATTCAAAACTTTCTAGACATTTTAGCCTCAACTAAACACAAATTAAAATATCCTTCATCTCGCTCTGAATATTTACCATTTACAAAATTTTATTTCTTTCATTAATTCTATTTCCGGCAATTGGAAATTATTACATTATTTTTATTCTCTATATTTCATTTCCTCACAACTTAGATTTTGATTTTAATTCAAAAATTAGTCAGAAAAAAGCAAACCATACCTAAGGAAACAAGCCATAAATCACACTTGACAAGTAAATGATTTATGCGGAAAAATATTCCTACTGAAACAAAGTTGTCACAAGACATGAATCTGTTTTTGAAATAACCATTAAGAAGGACCACCGTTATTTTTTTTAGCAAAAACATTATATTCTAAAAGTCTCATGAATGTTCAAAAAACGACTCAAATCAAGACGACAAAACAATAATCCATCAATAAAGCATTGTTTCATTAGACACTTAATCCTCGGAGATCATACAAGTGTCATCTTACTCAAAGCAAAAAGTCTATCCTTAGAATTTTTTTCCAATAGAAAACTAAAAAAAATTCTAGAAGAGAATTTGTCAAATGTTCGTCATGGCTTTGCCATTACCCATTCAAGTTTCCTTATGAAATACAAACAACAAAAAAAAGTATCTTTGTATTAAAAGATAATACAAAACAAAAGTCCTAAAAGTGTAATACATTAATCTTGTCACTATAGCTTGAGAAATGGAAACAAAATCACATTTATATATTCTCAGCCGAAAACGATGGAATAAATTCAAATCTAAACGAATTTATTTTGTCATGCATATTCGTGTAGCAATTCAAATACATATACGAGTAACATATACATGATTTGTTATACAAAAAAGGATTCTCCTGAAATCGTCAAGCAAAAAAAAAAACACACAAAGAAGCAGAAACTGTCTCCCACTTAACTACTACAGCTGGGATACGCAAGCAACCCACGCACAGGACAGGATACGCGCTTTATCTAATAACGATTAAGGACTCCTTTCATGTATTGTGCCGCAAAGTGTAAAAAAATGACAAAACAAAAATATGTTTATGAAAGAAAAATAAGAGGAAGTATGCTAGGTCGTAGGAGTTTGCTGAATTATGTCCCGTTTTTATTGCAGGGAGGGAGGTTCGTCGAAAATGAGAAATAGTTTTTTTTTCTTATTTAAAATTCATGCTATTTTTTTTTAAATTAGCTTAGTCAAGATAGAAATGATTTATTATTATTATCAGCTTCAGATACTATTAAACCTTATTTTTATTCAGCGTGAAATACATAAAGTTAAGTAAGGGAAAACGGGGAAATATTCGCGAAGAATGTATTCAAGCTAAATTGATTTTTTGGTTGAAGCTTGTTCCTAAGTCAGACGAAAATAAATTAACACGTCATTATAGACTTTCGACGAGTCAATTGTGAATTTACAACTTCCTTTTTTGATAGACAAAGCAATCCACAATGAAGTGATTCACAGTTTTCTTATAATAGAAAACAAGTAAGTCTAGGAATTGCCAAAAAACTTGGCCGTTTCTGCACATCAGATGACGTAGTTTGGGCATTAATTCAACTTGCCAAAAACTCTGCTAAGTATTTTGGTTTTCTTCGACTATGCAAGAAATATTTATTGTTGCCTGGATCTGACTGTAAGGAATAATGCGTACTGATCTCATGTCTGGGATGGCGCTCCTTAAACTCACTTGAGTCTCTTGGACAGGATCCACAAAAGGGTCTTAGGTAGGTAGGTAGGTAAAATGAAAGCGACGTTTTGATACTTAAGAACTCGTATAGACCTGAATAGAACATTTTTTAGCCGAAAACTATAGGGAAACCACTCAATCGGAGCATCGCCAGAGCCTTTTCGATCAGTTGAGGAAAAAGATTAAGAATGATATGTCATATGTGATTGAACAATAATTGCCTCTCTTGAATACAGTCGAAAATCTTTCCGATCTATTCCTGTTTTGTCGTTATTTCTACAGCTAACAGTAGCTCTATTGGAATTGCCAGTAATATTCCTCTTTTTTTTATAATCTACACGCGCTCAAGAGATTATACTACACTTTAAATGTTTCAACACAGCGCGTTCGTCAGGTTTAGGAAGAGAAAGAAGGATAGGAAAGATGTGTGGCGCGATGGTCTAAGAATGAAAGTGGTTGTTGTTTCAGATTTTTTCTCCAGGGATGGCGGCTGAACTATTGCGGAGAGGTTTCCGTGCCTTATTTATCTATGTCCTTTATAAATTAATTAATTTGTTAATTTGCATTATTTTTTTATTCGTTGCCATATATATTGGTCTACTAGTTTTACTCAATCATAAAAGCGCTATGCCTAAACAGCATGTGATGAGTAAACCAGTAACTCATTGTATGACATTTATTTAAGAATTGGTTTTTAATGGAAAAATAAGAGGACATAAGTTACGTCAGGAATCGAACCTGTGACCATGAGATTGACAGGCGATCACACAACTATCGCGCCACGACCACCAAATACTGGTACTTCCTGGAATTATCGCGAATGCTTGAGCCCAACTTCGAAAGACCGAAAGACTCCAGTTTATCAGTATATTCAAAAGGTTACAGATTGCCCGTAGAACTGGACTCTCTCATAAAAAGATATGGTGGCTACCCCAAATTCCTTTAAATTTGAAGGAATTCGTATCTATCAGTGGAGGAGGCCAAGTTTATTTGTTATTGAAACACCCTCCTAAAGAGTATTCACATGGTTTTAATAATTCGTTCACCTGGATTTTTATTATTCGTCGTACTCCGTAATAGCTTTCGTTGAAGTGTGGATGGCATGTGGAACTCGAATATAATTGTACAATTTGAAAGGATTAGATTACAATTGTCGAAGATTAATTTGATTTTCTTGAATGGGTCTTATTTCGAAAAATAAAAATGTCTAAATTTGCCACTAGAGCAAATTATAAACTTATTTTCTTTTTAACATTTTGACCAAGAAATTAAATTAGAAAATACTGCAAAAGATTAGATAATGTCACAAAAAAATTACATTTGAATATTATCTACCAGACCAGCAACGTAATCTTTTGTGAAAAGTCAAAAATAAATGCATAATACAAAACAAAAGGATGCATTCTATAAGTCGTATGAAAATGAAGTACAGCGATTTATGAGAATTCGCAGCTTTGTTAATGCATACGAATCAAACTTTCAATTCGAATAAGACGTCAAAATTCACTGTCATTCACAATTCGCATTATGGTGTTCGTGTTGTTGTCGTAAATAAAACTCACTCGATTGTTATAAGCTGTCGACATCTATTGGCATTCCACTTACCATCCACAATGCAATGAATGAATTTTGTGGTGGCTCATAGTTGGAGCGAACATGACTTAGACTAAAAATATATTAAAGTTCATTTTATAAAATAAATATGTAGGTGTATAAATTAAAAATGAAAGTTAAACTTCAGTTGTGTGACGAATAAAAAAAAATCCCTCTTAACGCAAATATGTAGGTTGTAATGTCATAATGGAAGAATGTTCGTTCATTCGTTTGTCGTTATAGTTGCTCTCATGTGAATATTATTCCTGGACCATGGCTATCTTCTACAACATCACCCATCCGATAATAATTCGTTACAAAACATGTATCACCCATTATGAACTGTTTAAGAGCAGAAAACAACTAAAATAACAAGTTTAACACAAAAGAAATAATTTTCAACTGAACTAAACGCAGACCTACTTCGACAGGCAGTAGCAGGTATAAAACGGGTATCGGAACAATGAAATACGGAACATCTGCCAGTGGAGGTCATTTGGATAAGTTATAGTAGATTTTACAAAGTTCCTAAACATCTATAACCTCTGGCAGTGGTGCGATAGTTGTGTTCTCGCCTGTCAACCTCTTGGTCGCAGGTTCGATTCCTGCCGTTGTCTATGCCTTCTTATATTCCATTAAAAACCAATTCTCAAAATTGTCATAAAATGAGTTGCTGGTTTACTCATTACATGCTGTTCAGGCATAACACTAACAGCATGTGATTGAGTAAACTATAATATACTCATAAATATGACAACGAAACAAGCAAAATAATGCGAATTATATGAGACATAAATAAATAAGACACGGTAATTTTCTCCGCATTAGTTCAGCCGCCATCCCTGGAGATAAATCTGAGACAACAACCAGCTTTTGTCTCAGAACATCGCGCCACACATCATTCGTAATCCCTTGAGCCCTGCAAAATTATAATAAAAAGTACATTTTTCACGAAACGTCCAAATATCAGAGAAAAGTTTTTAATACACTTACAAACATTAATAAAAAGCCATAGAGCTCACGCCTTGGTGTACGGTATACAATACCGTATGTGAGTGCATTCTATACTCTGTTCAATTTATATTTTTAGTACAGGGAAGAAAGGATATTTGCGTTTCACCCTTGCTATTATTGATTTCAATAAGCTATCTCTTTTTCTATAAAGCTTTTCCATTTTCCATGGTTGCCCTAGTGAGTATTATAAATTGGCATATTTCTCTCACAAATGTCGGTAGGGTTACCAATTGTTAATGTAGATTTCATGAAGAGAAACATGTACTTACCGCACCGCACTATTTTAAATATTATATTTATATACACGAAACCTTCTTCATTTTATTTCTATTTTCATGAACGAAATTATTATTTGGTAACTTAAAGTTGCAATTAATTAATGAACAGAACTCCATCAAGAACTTGCTCAAATAGTAATTTTTGTCTTAAAAAAATAACCAACAAATAATATATAGCTGTATTTTAACAATTTTCCAAAAAAAAAAAAGAAAAGATGTAAGCAGAAAAGTAAGCACCGACAACACCTTTCTCTTTAAACTAAATATATATGCTCTCGAAAGCTCTAAGAAAGCGTCGATTGCGAAAGCTCTATAGCGAAAACCAAAGAAAAAGGTATTAGAATTTCCATCAAGGGACCAATGGCAACTCTTAATCAATGAGTTTATTTGTTTAATAAAAACTATAAGCGAGAGTCAAATTGGCGAGTCTACTCTCAGCCGGGCCGCAGACGGGTTATGGAATAATTTAGTGGCAATTTCTTAAGTTGTGTGCCATACAAACACCAGCCAGCACCAGTGTGTTTGGAAAAGCTCTCCCATAAGGCTTGTACTCAAAATATAAATTGAACAGTGTATAGTTACTTCTTACTCCGAAAACTGTTGATTTTACACAAAAATGCATGACACGTTTTGTAGATAATTTTACTAGGAGCAATTTTTGTTATGTTATGTTAGGTATAAATTTAAGTATTGTGTAATCTTAGTAATTTGAATACATACGGTTTTTTTTTTTTTTTTTTTTTTAATTTAACTATATGCCGGTAAGACCTAAGGTCTTTTAAAGGCAACCTGAATTGCATGGAACTAGTTTTTGGCACAGTGGATTTGAGAACCAGGTATTGACTGTCTCATTTTAACCCATGGGCGGCATCCAATTAAAATTGGAGGTATAGAAAAGAATGCGCCTAGCGTGGGAATCGAACCCACACGTCCTAGTTAGCAATCATGCACCTTATCCACTGCGCCATTGCCACCCACTATTTTAAAAATCTTATATATGTATTTATTCTGCAAAAAGCCACTTTCTTGGGTCTTTTTTATTTTCGTATTGTAACAGTTCATTTGAAACAGCAAAAACATCTACTAGAGTTAACCCATAAATACAAAAAATATAAGCAATGACGGCCTATACTTACTTAATTACTTATTTATGATGGCTTTACACGCTGGGGTGGATTTGATCTTCAACTAACAATCTTCTCCAGCCAGTTCGGTCCATAGCTACCTCCATACAGTTTCAAGGGCGAAGTTGGTTAAGATCCCCTCCCACTTGAGCGCGTCACATTCGGTTCGCTCTTCCTCTACTGCGTCTTCCTCAGGGTTGGATTCGAAGATTTTTCAGGCCGCAGCATTGATCCGCTGTACATGACCCAGCCATCTAAATCGTTGCATTTAAACTCTTTTTCTAGGCCGTTGTCACTGGTACAGACCATACAGCTCGTTTGTTATATTTTCTATACTACACTCACCGATTATACACAGGTCAACATAAATCAACCAACGAATATTTCCCTCAATGCAGTATGGAGTATCTTCATCCACCTTTGATAAAGTCCATGTTTCTGAACCATACAACAGAAATAGGATGTGTTTTATAAAGTGATACTTAAGTACTTTGCTACTCAATTCACTTCAAAGTCCCAGGAAGCAGTGATTGAAAAGAGTTCAAGAGATTTCAACGCTAATATTATCATTGGATGTATATTAGCGGAGCCTCTACCTAGTGCCGAATACCTTAAAGTAGTTTCCTTTCTTGATGACAGCATAATATACTTTGTCTTGCTTAACCACATTTTCTGCTAACCCCATCTTTGCCGCTTCCACCTTGACACTCACAAAGGTGTCATTGACATCTCACTATGTTCTTCCCATTATGCCAATAACATCGGCCGGCGTAAGCAAGTAATTGAACGGACTTTTGATACTAGTGCATCTGCTGTTGCCTCGGGAATTCAGCACTATTCTCTCAAGTATGCTGTTGAAAAAATAATGAAATTGCGTCGTCTTGTCGAAATTCTTTTTTGACATTGAAAATTCGGTACGGTTTTTTCGACCTTGAAAGAACACCGTATCAAGAATGCCAAAACTAGAAATTGCTCTTTATAGCTCACCTCTGTACATTCTGCCATATGCAGCCTTAAAATCTATGAAAAGTTGATATTTTTTTTCTTAAGATGAATGGCGTAGTGTGAATATTAACACAGTTAAGTAGGGAAGATTTTTTACAGCTAGGTTCCATACAACTCTGTAATTGGCACAGTTTAGAGTGTCTCCTTTCTTCAAGATCGAGCTAAACGGCTCCCGGAAATCTCGCTTGAATTTTTTTTTTTTTGAAAAAACGCCACTAAATGCTTCATACACAGTTCTGTCCTTTTTTCCTAGAAAAAAAATCCAAAGTTTTCTGATAATATTTCCCAAATTTCTGGCCTTTTTAAAAAAAAAAATATTCTGGATTTTTTTCCATTTTAGGAAACGGAAAAAACGCTAGAAAAAAAAGTTGGAAAAAAAGACAGACAAAAATTCGTGCTTGTGTGAAGTATTTTTTGCAATTATGTTCAAGGCGTACAAAAAGCTCGGTGAGTAAGGGGCGAATCTCCCACTGCAACCCGCCTGCTTGGCCCAATATAGGATTTGGGGTGGGTAAAAGTTTGGGTATATGTAAATTTTGTTTTGGATTTGAAGATATCTTTTAAAAAAGTTAAAAAAAAAACTGCATATACCCAAACTTGTACCCGCACCAAATCCTATATTGGGTCAAGCAGGGCGTTGCGGCGAGCTCTTTAAAATTTATTGTTTACATTTGAAATCGATTTTATGTTTTGAATAAAAATTTCACAATGTGTCAAATGACGCCGCTCCGACCGGACGCGCAACCCACACCCTTCATCTTGTGTACCTTAATACCTTAAAACATTTTTCGGCCTTTCTGCCAAAACGTTAATTGGAAATCAAGCAAGAATATACAAATTTTCTCCCTTAATTTCCATTTTGCTTTCAGCCTTTTTTTCCACATCTCCATATCTGGCATAATTTTTAATATTTCTGGCTTATTTTCCAAATTAAAATTCTTGTCTTTTTTTCAATTTTGAGCCAATAAAAAATTCTGGCGTTTTTTCTAAAAAAAATTCTGGCGCAATTTCTTCTGGCGTAACTTCCGGGAGCCAAGCAAAAAATGCTAAAATTCCATTCGTCGGGCATGCGTATGGGATTATTTGTTGGGCTTGTTGAATGTTTCTTTCTGCCTGACAGCGGAGTTCGATTCTTCATCACTGTTAAGTAGTCTGCAAAACAAGACTTTCCAAATTCTTAACATCAACTCCGTTTCTACTATACGATTTTCCTTCTTCATCCTTGCAAACTTCTGTTCGTGCTTTGTAACTTTGGCAGGTCCTTTTAATCTCTATGTAATATTTTTGAACCTCATTTTTGCAGGGCAGCAGCAGCTTTCAATTTCCTCGATCGCGCGCTTCTATTGCCATCTGTTATCGGTGTTCCAATGACAACTACCTACGAAGGTTTAGCAGCAATCGTCAAAGGGAAATTTAACTTACCGAGCATTTCACTGAAATCCCTTCACACTTTATAAAAGTATTTCGTAGCAAACAAAGTGAAGTGTTTGATTCGTTAATTATTTAAAGTTGGAAATTTATAAAATAAAGACAATGGCGCAAAATCTTAAACAACCCATTGTTAAGGGCTCAACATTTCACTATTTAGCAATTTCCTAAGTGCTTATTGATTAAATAACTATTTCAAAATGTTTAAATCTTTTCTAAACTAGTAAATTGCTAATTAAGCAGAAAGCTGAGCATTTGTAGGGTTTTAATTTTGAGGAACACAATTTTATTGTTGTTATGCGTTGTAAATTAATTATATGTTGACGAAAACCCACCATGTGCTCTATAAAGGTATTAGTTATTTCTATTTTCATCATCTTAACTTTATTATTTACAAAAAAAATTGTGCACCAGCAGTTGCCTCGAACCTGGGCACCCCGCGTGCAAGGCTGATATATACTCGTACTATCATATTCCATAATGGTTTTAAAAATTGCTAAAAGTTAAAGTAGCCATTGCGTGATTCTAACTTTAGTTAAATGTTAAAATCGTTTAAAATTAGCTCAATCATCTTTTTAGCTTAGTAAATTGCTAAAAGTGGCTTTAACATTTTACTAAATCGTTCACAATTTTGCGCCAATAAGTTTTATTGCAGGAAAATTGTAAAGTAACGGGTTATCCATTTTGCGGTTTCAAAAGTAAACGTAAATAAAATAAATAAAACACACATAAAATATTTTATTTTTTCTTTTTTATTATAAAGTTTGAACGTTGACATTATGTGTGAAACACAACATCGTTTAAATGACCACCACGCGAATTGTTGCAAGCATCGATTCTTTTGAGGTAATTTTCGACCACTTTTTGACACATATTGAGCGGTATCTCAGCCATAACTTGACGAATGTTGGTTTTCAAGTGCTAAAGAGTTAAAGGTTTATCTGCATAAACACGGTCTTTCGCGTAGCCCCACAAAAAAAGTCTCGCGGTGTCAAATCGCTTGATCTTGGTGGCCAGTTGATATCGCCACGAAGAGAATTTACGCGGCCAGGAAATTTCTCTTGCAATAAAGCCATATTCGCTCAAATTGTGTGCCATGTGGCATGGTCTTGTTGAAACCACATATTCTCTAAGTCGTATTCTTCAATAGAAGACTATAACGCTCCGAATTGACGGTGACAGTCGTTCCATCGTCGTTTTCGAAGAAGTAAGTTTCAATCACACCTCCGGGTCAAGGAGCGCCTCAAACAGTGACTTTTTGTGGATGTAATGGCCTCTCTTCAATTACTTGATGATTCTCAGAACCCCGAGTGAGAAATGTGCTTCGTCGCTGAAGAAAATTTTGTTCGAAAAATCGCCGTCCACCGCCTGTTGTTCAAGCACCCATTCAACGTATCTACGACGTTGTGAATGGTCAGCTAGCTTCAGTTTTTTTTTTTTTTTTTTTTTATATATATAACTTTGCACGCGCTCAAGGGATTATGAATACCCTTTATATGTTTTTTCTTACAGCGCGAGGATCCGGTGGAAGAAGAGAAAGAAGGATAGGAAAGATGTGTGGCGCGATGTTCTGAGACTAGAACTGGTTGTTGTCTCAGATATATCTCCAGGGATGGCGGCTGAACTAATGCGGAGAGAATTACCGTGTCTTATTTATTTATGTCCCTTATAATTCGCATTATTTTATTTAGTTCTTTGTCATATTTGATGGGTATGCTAGTTTACTCAATCACATGTTGTTAGTGTTATGCCTAAACAGCATGTAATGAGCAAGTTGTTGTGTGAGTTGGACTTTATATGGATGTAGGTGTCGATCCAAATGCAAAATAAGCCATAATGTGCCCTAAGACAGTCCTAATTCCTGAGAACGACGGAAATCGACACATTCGGGTCTTCGGCAACACTTTCACTTGCAGCAGCGGTATTTTCAGTGGTATGAGCAAAACGACGATGCACAGGCCTTACAATATCTGCAACCAATCCAGTCTCTTCAAATTTCTTCACAATTTTGCCAGTTGTTTGCGTAGTTGGACGATTATGTAAACCATAATCTCCTCTTAAATCACGATGTGTGGCTGTGGCAGAATCACCATTTTTGTAGTAGGTTTTAAATAGTTTATGCGTTGTGCGATTGTTAAGCGATCAGTAGTTAGAATATCGGACTTGAGCAATAATTGAGTGCTCCCCAGTGTAAAATTTTTGCTCCTTCCACCAAAATTGCTCCTCGAGGAGGAGAGCTAGTGGTCGGGGGAGCCTGCTGTAGAATGTGTTTAGTGTAAAATTGGGTGCTCATAGTAACAAAATTGCTCCTAGTGAAAAAGGGTCAGTGTTGGTGTAGGAGCCTGATTAGTATGCATTGTGCGTATTGAGTGTGCGTCGTGTGCGTGGAAAAAAGGTGAATGAAATGGGTATAGGATCTTGATTAGAATGCATTGTGGTGTGTGCATGGCAAAGAAAAAGGTGATTGAAATGTAAAGGATCTTGTGGCTAGAAGTTTGTACCTGATAAATCGATGGAAAATGTAAGGAGAATGTGTTTAGTGTAAAATTGGGTGCTTGTGGCATCAAAATTGCTCCTGATGGAAAAGGGTCAGTGCTGGTGTAGGATCTTGATTAGAATGCATTATGGTGTGTGCATGGCAAAGAAAAAAGGTGAATGAAATGTAAAGGATCCTGTGGCATCAAAATTGCTCCTGATGGAAAAGGGTCAGTGCTGGTGTAGGATCTTGATTAGAATGCATTGTGGTGTGTGCATGGCAAAGAAAAAAGGTGAATGAAATGTAAAGGATCCTGTGGCTAAAAATTTGTACCTGATAAATCGATGGAAAATGTAAGGAGAATGTATTGTGAGAAAAAACTGTTGTCGCGACTGTAAGAATACATCTTTTGGGCGTAGAAATAGAGATGGGAAAATTTTATGCTTTATAATTACAACAACTATACAGAGAGTAATATATCCTACTTGAGGAATAGAGCAATTTTTGAATAATTTTGGTGGTTAAAAATTATAATATTCGGGGTGAATCTAGTTTTTGTGACTGTTTTTATGTCTAGTGATGTACAGAAATATTTATGTTTTTAGGATTGAGGGTTGACGTGGTGGATGTGTACGTAGTAGGTATATGCTAGATAAAAGGAAATCTTGGATGGTTTGGTAGGTAGGTTTAAAGTGGGTATGTTGATATGGTTTTTGAATGGTATAGTGCAGTATATAGGTTCATTGACTTTAAGATGCATTTGTAGGCTGTTGGGCGAAAATGTAGACGAACTAATTTGTGAATTCGAAAGGTTGAACCCAACCATAAGTATTAACGTGTTTGGACTTGATGAGGAAAAGAAGAGTGTAATAGGGCCATATTACATAACAAATCAGGAGAAGCAAACGCATATAAATTTGCTGCTTTTACAAAAAGAAGAGGTGTGCCATTATGTGTGGATAAAAAATATATCAAGGTAAATTACTCATATAAAATTCAAATCCTTATCTGCAAATTTAACTTATATTTTCTATTTTATTTCCAGACTAATATCAAACCAAATCAAGAACTATAGGGAAAAGACTTGGTTTTGCAACACGTGTTTGCTGGGCTTTAGGACAGAGGCTAAAGCATTATTGCATAAAAGTGAATGCTGTAGGATGGTCACAAAGATGCCAACAGATGAGAAACAGAACTTAAGCTATAATCATCCT
This sequence comes from Philhelius pedissequus, assembly GCA_910595825.1. Lineage (NCBI taxonomy): Eukaryota > Metazoa > Arthropoda > Insecta > Diptera > Syrphidae > Philhelius > Philhelius pedissequus. The sequence goes on from OU343160.1 coordinate 55,847,744, forward strand.
GAAAGGGAGATGAATGTCCCATTCGTTGTCTATGCAGACTTCGAATGCATTCTGGAAGATGTTGATACATCTGATACAGGTACTACGAATAATTTTATTAAAAAACATGTTCCGTGTGCTAGCGCATATTATATTAAGGCATATAATAGTACTCTAAGTAAATTTAAGGCATTTAGAGGTAGAAACTGTACTAAAGATTTTTTGAATTCTCTAGTGAAGGACTGTATTGAATTAGTTAGCATTAAAAGCAAACCTATGAACCAGCTCACCGAAATTGATTTAAACTATCATCAGAGTTGTCGGGTTTGTTATATTTGTAATAAAGAGTTAGGTGTAGATCGAGTTGCTGACCACTGTCATTATACTGGTAAATATAATGGTCCGGCACATAATTCATGTAATTTAGCATATAAAAAACCAAAATTCTTCCCTATTTTCTTCCACAACTTTTCGGGTTATGATTGTCATTTACTAATAAAAGAACTTGCTTTACTTAAGGGTAATATTTCTTTAATCCCCCTAAATAAGGAAAAGTATGTTTCTGTTTCAAAGACAATCTATTTACCTGATAAAAAATCGTTTGAATTGAGGTTTTTAGATTCATTCCGATTCATGCCTTCTAGTCTGGATTCATTAGCTAGGAATCTAACGGTTAGTGATTTCAAATTAACTAACTCCGACTTTCCAATTGAAGAAGAATTTAAGCTTCTGACTAGGAAAGGTGTATTCCCATATGATTATATAAAGTCATGGAAAAGTTTAGAAGAAACAAACCTCCCCCCTCAAAATAACTTTGATAATAAGTTAACTGGAGAACCTTGTTCTTTAGATGATTATAATCATGCAAAAGAAGTATGGAACACTTTTAAATGTCAACATCTTTTAGACTATATGGAGTTATATTTGAAAACTGATGTTCTTCTCTTAGCAGATATTTTTGAAAATTTTAGGAGTATTTGTAAAAATATTTATAAACTAGACCCCTGTCATTACTATACAGCACCAGGATTATCTTGGGATGCTATGCTAAGAACAACGAAAATCAAACTCGATCTTATTCAAGATATTGAAATTTATAATTTCATAAAACATGGTATTAGAGGAGGCATTTCCCAATGTTCACATCGACACTCCGTAGCTAACAATAAATACATGAAAAACTATGATGAAACAAAAGATTCACAGTATTTGATGTACGTTGATGCTAATAATTTATATGGATGGGCAATGTCATCTCCTCTACCATATTCTTCTATTAAATGGGTTAATAATTTTCAGAGCATTGATTTGATGAATATTTCAGATGATTCGGAAGTCGGTTATATATATGAAGTAGACTTAGAATACCCAGATTCGTTACATGAAAGTCATAACGATTTACCATTTTGTGTTCAAAACAAAAAAGTAAATCAATCAAAATTTTCAAAATTAATTGCAGATTTGACACCTAAGCAGAAATATATTATACATTATAAAAATCTTCAACAATGTATTAAAAATGGTTTAAAACTCATTCGTATACATAGAATTTTAGAATTTAAACAAACTCGCTGGCTACAAAAATATATTGATTTAAATAATCAGCATCGAACTTTAGCTACCAGCGAGTTTGAGAAAATTTTTTTCAAATTGATGAATAATAGTGTTTTTGGTAAAACTATGGAGAACGTAGATAAAAGCAAAGATGTGAAAATTGTTACCTCTTGGGAAAGTTATAAAAAACGTCTCGGAGCTAGAGCTCTAATTGCAAAGCCAAATTTCCATAGTTTGACTAAGATCACCGAAAACATGGTGGCCATTCAAATGAAAAGAGTTAATACATATTACAACAAACCTTTATATTTAGGATTTTGTGTCCTAGAATTTTCAAAGTGGAAAATGTATGACTTCCACTATAGCTATATGCAACCTAAATATGATAAATGTTTAAAATTGAACTATATGGATACGGACTCTTTTATTTATACCATTAAAACTGAAGATTTCTATAATGATATTAAGCAAGATATCGATTTATATTTCGACACGTCTGCATACCCAATAGATAATCCTTATAATATTCAATTGAAAAATAAAAAAGTATTGGGTATGATGAAGGATGAAAATTCGGGTAAAATAATGAAGGAGTTTATCGGGCTTAGGTCGAAAATGTACTCCTTTTCTGTTGAAGAAACAGAAGTAAAGAAAGCTAAAGGTGTCAAAAAGATAGCCCTTAAAGACATACATTTAGCTAGCTATAAAGATTGTTTATATAACAAACGAGTATATAACGGAGAAATGTTTGTTTTTCGATCTATTGCTCATCAAATATACACCCAACAGCTCAATAAGATTGTCTTAAGTCACCTCGATGATAAAAGGTTCATAAGGGAAGATGGCATAAGTACCTATGCTTGGGGTCATTTCAAAATAAAATAATAAAAACAGTCCTCCTAGTTTTAAGTAAATTATATTTATTTATTACATATTTTAATTTATTAAGAAAATTGTAAAAAAGAAATATACATAAAAATCTTATACGTAAAAATAAACAAAAAAATTAAAAAAAATTGTAAAAGAAAAGAAAACTTATATATAAAACGAAAATAAACTAGAAAAAATAAAAAAAAAAATGTTGTTCTTATTTCTTTAAAAATTCAGGAAAAATATTGCTGACTGTGTAAGAAATTATTTAATAAAAACACGTTCTGGAGGGCACAACATTTGCTATGTGATAAGCATCTTGTCTCACTTGGAAAAATACTTTTTAGTTCTTTGAAGCTGGGGCAGCTTATATCTTCAACATTTAATACTTCAACGTTTTCATTTAGGAGTTTCTTTATCCATTGTAGTTTTTCGTCACCCTTAACATAAACGGTGTGATTTATGATATTATCTTGAAGAAATTCTTGTACTTGACGATATTTAGTGAATCCGCCATTCCAGTGCAAGCCATGATGATTTCGATACAACCATTTTGCTTGTCTTTTTAATGATGTTGGTAAATGTGTAAAGTCAAATGGTGGTGTGATTATGAAATGGTAATGACTACGTCCACGCAGAATAGCTATTTCTTTAACTATAAACTTATTATTAGGTCCTCTAAAGCCTTGAATATCAATGATGAATGCCATTGCTAGAGCTGGTGTGTTCTTAATTAAGAGCTATATTGAACTAAAGCATTTAAATATTTCGAGATACCAATTGACTTAGAGGATTGTAATTTATAATTCGATCATGCAACATTAAGCAATATGCTGATGTATTTGAGGGTAGTTCCTTAGCTGTTTTAATTTCCAAACGTATATCAACCGGTCCAGTTTTCACTATTTCATTCTGATGCCTACAATCAATCACAAAAATAGGTGCTTGTGACTTGAAGAGATTTCTTGTCAGCAATGGTTCTGCAACTGAGCAATTATAATAGTTTCTTCTAAACTCAGTGTACAATTGATAAATTATACTGAAGTTGTTTTTTTCAAATGATATATTTTGATCTTCATAGGGATAAACGTCAGAATTTAAATATGCCTTAAGGTTCACCACATCACAGTGATCAAAATAAGTAGGGTTCTCATTAAATTGGTTTCTCTTGTTGGTTTGTAGGGCAATAATAATGTATCTAGGCTTCTCAACTTGTGATGTTGTCTTTACATTCCAAATATGATGGTCGCTAGTAGGTAAGGTTGGATATTCATATAAATCCCAATTGCCAAAGGCAATTTTCATAGTGTCATTATCATTTATAGATTTGAAGAGTTTCAATTTCAAAGAGTCAGTAAGATGAACATGTGGTACTTTCCATTGAACTTTGAGTAATGTTATTTTCGCTTGCTCATCTGCATCACCAATAAGTGAATTTTCATCAGTACGAGAGCGCGTTAGTATTAAGTCATGTCGAGCGTTAGGAATTATTTTTTTGAAATCCTCTGCAAAACCCAAAAGCTTATTAAGAGGTAAGCAAAAATTAAAATGTAATCCATCTAAATTTACTGAAGAATTTGGACACCATCCTCCATTATACAGCATTACGCTTTCATTTTGACTCAAAGAAACATAATTTTTAATAGAAGTTGTGATCCCAACATTACGATTGCTATCTATTTCAATACCATTCAGTTCATACCGGATTTCATCAAATAAAAATGCTATACAATTGTTTCCAAGGTTTGTTTTTTTAACTTCCGATCCATCATTTTTCGATACAGTCCCCTCAACATAAATGTAACTTTCCGAAGGTAATATATTGAGATTTTGATGTTGCACGCAGATGTGGATGATGTCATTTTTAGCAAAGTTATTTAAATACGGCGAATAGGAATGATATTCGTATTTTGAAATACTATCATCAAATGTTGGTTCTTGAAAAATATTCAGCATATCTTACTTTGTTAAGTTGAAATTATTATTTTCTTTACTTCAATGTGAATCCTAATGATAGTAAAAACGATTGGCTTTCTTTTGATAACGATTGTACTTTCTCTTTACGAGTTAATGAAGTATTGATTGTAGAGCTCGGTAAACCATGTCTTTTATAGAAATTAGTAGAGTCAGGAATAGCATTATAAATTATCATTTTTGATGATTAAGGTGTAAACGAATCGTAATTAATTCACCTCGAAAATTAATAAGATTTCCGTCTTGATCTAATAAAGTTATTGTTATTGAACTTATCTTCTTCACGTTCACTGGTAAATAAATAACATTTTTAGGAACCTCGATTATTTTATACCCAGGGCTGACTTTGATTGAAAATTGATGAAGTATATGCGCAGGTTGACTATTTATGAAAGTTCCATCGATTAAGTTACACTCGACTCTCACTGTATTTACACGATTTATATCAACATAAAGGTCCGATTCATGCATTTGTTTTGCAATCAGTTTTCTCTTGCTGAACCCTAACAGTGAGCCAATGGAATAAGGATGTGAAAAATCTATATCTTGAGTGCAATATATTTCACATTTCAAAGTGTTGTTATTTGCTCTGATTTTTACACTAGCTGTATTATTTTTCTCTTTAAGTCCTTCTTGAATATAATTATTTATGTCTTCAATTTCGTAAGAGCCAACTGGAAGAACTATTACATCATTACCTAAATGAAATAAGTTATTCATTACATCTACGTTAGGTATAGAGTTGTAGGTTTGAAAATCCACTAATCCACACACATAATATGAATCTAATACTATTGGTGGGAAGTACTCTGTGGTGAGAGTAGACTTGTTTCCGCTCAGCGTAAGTGTTATCGACATTACCGGTGTGAAAGAAATGAAACAAATGTTATATTGTATATCTTATTTATTTTGATTTAGAAGAAACTCTAAACATAAGTGACCGCAATTAAAGGTATTAAAACGTTGTAAACAATTGTGATTGTAATAGATATTATTTGCATGTAAGTATCTTACTATTTCCTGTGGAGGTCTTAAATTTCCAAAACTATCAAAATATTTAACATTATTTTTATTTTTGTTATAAGCTACCCAATGTGTACCGACCCCGCTATTATTATCTAAATTTACGACCCCACATTCAATTTTAAAGGGTTTTTTGGGCAATGTATCCTTCATAAAAACACCTCGGAAATTTGGAATATACTTTTTACCAAAATTAAATATATCTATGTTTGTGAGAGGACTGTTGGGTAGCATTTTTATTAGTTTTTTGATTCTTTTGAACTTAAAAATAATCCCAAACCACTTTTATATGGTTTTAGATAGAGACCCTTTCCTTGTTTTAATTTTATTGTTTCCATAGCTTTATTATGTCGGGTATTTTCTTCTAACTGTTTTCTTCCGATCTTTGAATCACTTATGGCTTTTACCATTCCTGCAACACCACCAGTTAGAGAACCTACGGCAGATAATCCTGCTAAAATAGGAAGCAATGGTAAGAATCCTCCAACTTTTGGAATTGGTATTACTCTGGGTAATTTAATACTGCTTCGTTTTTTCTTAATAATTTGTTTAGCTGCATGTAAAGCAGTCGTTGCTAATTTATTTGTATATACAGAATTCAAATTTTTGATTGCCGCCTTCGCTTCTTTTACTGCATTTTTAAATAAATCAGTTTTCTTAATTCTATGGCACTGGCGGCTTTTCTTCTTCTTCTTTGTTTTTGATGATATACCCATTCCAAGAGTAGATTTAGCATTCATCATGTTAGTAACTAAAAGACTATTTAGTTTTTCTGATAAAGTTGAATCCTTAGCTTTGAACCTCTGCCAGGATTTTCCAGCTAAAATTTTATCGGCTGTATGTCTGTAATTTATATTATTACTTTTATTGTAAGCTATATCGTGTTCACGGCAAGCTTCATCTAGTTGATTTATTCCCCGATCTCCTCTAGCAAGACGCTCCTTAAGTTTAGTTCCGGGGCCGCAAAAGTTATAAGATGGGAGGTGTAACTCAAACGGAAGCTTGTTTATTAAAGAATTAATTAATCCGTTTCCTCTCGCTGAATTATTAGAACTAACTGATGATGTTCTAAAATCAATCATTATATAACTGTTGCATTAGAGGTAAGGGACGATTATGAAATACTGTTTATAAAACATGGTGATTTATATGAAAATGATTCATTCACCAAAATGAAGTTTGTAAGACAGCAAGAATCTATTTTTATCCAAAATTTTGATGGAAATGTAAAACAAAAAAAGAAGCATGGACAATTATTTCCTAATAGTATTCGCGGGATAATTGTAGGCCCATCTAATTGTGGAAAAACTAACGTTATGTTAAGCATTCTTTTAGATGAGAATGGACTGAAGTTTGAAAACATTTACATATATTCGAAATCACTACATCAACCCAAATATGCCTACCTAAAAAAACTCATAAAATCAATAAAGGGAATGCAGTATTATGAATTTTTGAATAATTGCGAAGTTATGCTGCCTTCTAAGGCTAAAACAAATTCAGTTTTTATATTTGATGATGTAGCTTGTGAAAAACAAAATACCATAAGAGACTATTTCTGTATGGGGAGTCATAATGATGTAGATAGCTTTTACTTATGTCAATCATATACACACATTCCAAAACATTTGATTCGAGATAACGCTAACTATATAATTGTCTTTAAGCAAGATGATCTTAATTTGAAACATATTTATAATGATCATATAAATTCAGATATGTCATTTAAACAATTTAAAGAGCTCTGTTCCGAATGTTGGAAAGAAGTGTATGGGTTTTTAGTTATTGATAAAGATAGCTGTGTTAAAAATGGTCGCTATAAAAAATTATTTAAAGAAACAGTTGTTTTATAAAGTGTCACAGTCGTTAAACTGCTACGCGTATTAATAGACCTATATCAAAACCGCCCTGTATTGAACAGACCTGTATTGAACTGCCCTGTATAGAACTGCCCTGTATTAAACAGCCCTATATTGCACAACCCTGTATTAAACCGATCTGGTTATCTCCTCTCCATCTACCTATACCTACAACAGACATGGATACTAATATAAATACACTTAAAAGTCTAATAAAGACAAAAAAAGCTTTTAAGAAAAAGTATATGCTCCTAAAGACTGGAAAACTCATTAATGATACTGAAATTGAAAACACATTCAGGCCAATTGTTGAACCCTTACGTAAAATCGTGAAAAATGTGGAAAATAATGAGATCATGAATGATGAGTTAAAGAAACTGAAATCACCCATTGTAAAACGTCGTCTTCAATTTAAAAGTCATAGAAAAGAAGCAGAAGAAGATGAATATGAAAATATTTCTCCAGAGATAGACTTAAATTTATCATTATTGAATTCAGATTCGGTCGAAGAAGACTCGTCTTTTAAAACACCTACAAACAGTTTAAATGAGAGTACTCCGATCAACGGAGCATTAATTTCAAATTCAGATCACGATAAGATCTATGGCCCATACTTTGACGCTAAATTGAATACAAATAAGTTAGGGAGATCGAATTTCAAAATTGACGATGAGAATAATATTATAATTGATGATGAAATTTTTCATGGAACAGAAGGCCTGCTTCAACTTGTTCTGCATAAAAATCCTCGAAAGAGTATCTATAATAGTGAAGATTTAAGACAGTATCAGAGAATATTACAAAAAACGTGCGCTCACTTGAGAAATCATGATATAAATTCACAGGTTAAAGGCAATAGAGGACAAAAGTACAAGAAAATTATTAAACCTTTAATTCAGGATGTGTCACAAAGTAAAGAAAAGAAAGTTGGAAATGCATACAGAAGTAATTCACCTGCAATGATTTATTCAGCTAATCCAATTGATTATGTGTATTGGGACAATCCAAATGAGCTAGTTGATAGGTTGAGACTTTTAATTGCGTCTGAAACATCAGGACATAACAACCATAAAAATGAGATAAATTCGATTGTGGAAGAGTTGCGTGAACAAAATTTAATTTATTAGCAAAATGAGTGTTGACAAGTTCGGAAGAAGCTCCAGCAAATTGCAAAGAACAATCGTTGGTCCTCAAGGACCTCCTGGTGATGGATTTAAGCAAACTGCGAATGGTGACTTTGATATTGAAGGAAAACGTATACACAATGTTGGCTGCCCTATACTGCCTAATCAAGCAGTGAATAAAGCATACATAGATGATGAATTGAAAAATAAAGACAAAATATTAAGAGAATACATCGATCTACAAAATTTTAATACAATCCGCTTGCTGGATGATCTTCGAAAATATTTTCTTCTTGAAATAGAAAAAATTAAAGAGAATCAAGAGCGGGAACTGAAATATTTTTCATATAAGAAAACCTAAAAAGACAATCTTAAATTCAGTTAATATTTATAAGTCAGACACGATATCACAACCATGTCCAATATCAACATACCATTAATTTTAAATGAATTTTTGACTTTTGTAAGGATTCATAAAGATAATATGCTTGAAGAACATCGTGAAGAATTTTTAAGAAATATATCGTTTCTTAGTAATTATAAAAATGTTGATCAAGTTGAATCTAAGTATGGATGTCATTTCACAAACTGTTCATGGTCTTCAAATACATGTAAAGTGGGGCCAGATACTTGTGGATGCTGTTTGATTGAACTGCGTTTGATAAGATTAAAAAAACTAATGCTATTGTATAGTAGATTAAAATAAATGTAATTATATTATAAAACCATACAAAAATGTTTTTTCTTTCATTCAATAAAAAAATGAGTAAACGACAAGTTGTTGAAGAGCTTCATAGATCAGCAAGAAAGAACTTCAATCGGCGTAGGGTTATTATCAAAGGGATTGATGACCTGTGGCAAGCTGATTTGGTTGAAATGATACCCTACCACAGAGAAAATAATGGCTACAAATATTTAATGACGGTCATTGACACATTCTCGAAATATGTATGGGCAATTGCTTTAAAAAATAAGACTGCTTCATCTATTGCAAAAGCAATAAAATTAATTTTCTTCAAATCATCGCGACATCCTAAAAACCTACATACAGATAATGGAAAAGAATTTTTTAATAACATGTTTCATAATTTAATGAAATTATACAATATCAATCATTACTCTACATTCAGCTCACTCAAGGCATCAATTGTTGAACGTTTTAATCGCACACTTAAAGACAAAATGTGGAAGGAATTCAGTCTTAATGGTAATTACAAATGGATATCCATTATTGATGATTTGGTGGATGAATACAATCATTCTATGCATAGAACTATAAAAATGTGCCCAATCGATGTGAATCAGGAAAACTCTAAAAAAATTTTATCTACAGCGTATAATAGAATTAAAATCGCTCCATGTGGTAAATTTCAAGTTGACGACAATGTTAGAATAAGCAAGTTCAAACACGTTTTCGAGAAAGGCTACACACCTAATTGGACAACGGAAATTTTTAAGATAAGAAAAGTAAACCTAACAAATCCAGCAACATATCTCCTTGAAGATTTTAAAGGTCAACCTATCAGCGGATGTTTTTATGAAAAAGAGTTACAAAAAACTAAATACCCTAATATTTATCTTGTTGAAAAAGTACTTAAAAGTAAGGGAGACAATGTATATGTTAAATGGCTTGGCTTTCCACAGGCTAACAATTCATGGATTAATAAATCTCAATTATTATAAAACACACATACAATATTGGTTTTCCTTTCTATTCATAAATTAGTTCGTCTACATTTTCGCCCAACAGCCTACAAATGCATCTTAAAGTCAATGAACCTATATACTGCACTATACCATTCAAAAACCATATCAACATACCCACTTTAAACCTACCTACCAAACCATCCAAGATTTCCTTTTATCTAGCATATACCTACTACGTACACATCCACCACGTCAACCCTCAATCCTAAAAACATAAATATTTCTGTACATCACTAGACATAAAAACAGTCACAAAAACTAGATTCACCCCGAATATTATAATTTTTAACCACCAAAATTATTCAAAAATTGCTCTATTCCTCAAGTAGGATATATTACTCTCTGTATAGTTGTTGTAATTATAAAGCATAAAATTTTCCCATCTCTATTTCTACGCCCAAAAGATGTATTCTTACAGTCGCGACAACAGTTTTTTCTCACAATACATTCTCCTTACATTTTCCATCGATTTATCAGGTACAAATTTTTAGCCACAGGATCCTTTACATTTCATTCACCTTTTTTCTTTGCCATGCACACACCACAATGCATTCTAATCAAGATCCTACACCAGCACTGACCCTTTTCCATCAGGAGCAATTTTGATGCCACAGGATCCTTTACATTTCATTCACCTTTTTTCTTTGCCATGCACACACCATAATGCATTCTAATCAAGATCCTACACCAGCACTGACCCTTTTCCATCAGGAGCAATTTTGATGCCACAAGCACCCAATTTTACACTAAACACATTCTCCTTACATTTTCCATCGATTTATCAGGTACAAACTTCTAGCCACAAGATCCTTTACATTTCAATCACCTTTTTCTTTGCCATGCACACACCACAATGCATTCTAATCAAGATCCTATACCCATTTCATTCACCTTTTTTCCACGCACACGACGCACACTCAAGACGCACAATGCATACTAATCAGGCTCCTACACCAACACTGACCCTTTTTCACTAGGAGCAATTTTGTTACTATGAGCACCCAATTTTACACTAAACGCATTCTACAGCAGGCTCCCCCGACCACTAGCTCTCCTCCTCGAGGAGCAATTTTGGTGGAAGGAGCAAAAATTTTACACTGGGGAGCACTCAATTATTGCTCAAGTCCGATATTCTAACTACTGCGATCCATTTTCGTAAATGTCAGACTTTCAACTGAAAAGAAAAATTGGTTTAACAACTTAGTTTGACAGATGTCGAATTCCAGCCCTATACTTTTGAAACCGCAAAATGGATAACCCTTTAAACAGTATGTATTTATTTTACAATATTTCTCTTTCCTTTTAACTTCTATCGCAGTAAATCTAACTAACAGCAAGTATGTGTTAGCTTTGGTAGCCTTAAATTTTCACCAAACTTAATAGATAAGCATATAAGAAAATAAAAGAAAATATTTTAGCTCTGAAGAACATTAAAAAATCATTTTCTCAAGCTTCACCCGACTTGTATGTAAAAATAAAAATAAAAATAAAAAACGAATAAAAACGGCGACAGACTATGAAAACGATATTAATGGCGTGACTTATGTACTGGTATATGTGTACATTATATGATATCATCCAAGTAAAAAAAAACAAAAAAAAACGCGTAAAGATTCTATACAAACCAACAACAACAACTGGCATCCTCTTTCACAGTTCCATTAATTTTTAGTTGATTTAACGCAATGTGTCATTTATAATAATGTGCCAGAAAGGACGAACACAATCACATGGAACATGGTTGGATATGAGTTTTTATGTGTAAAAAAAAAAATACCACCTTCAATCACAAAGTACACTGACAAGGACGAAGAAGAAGAGGACTGAGCAGGAGCACTCGACTCAAAGCATAAAAACAAGCTTGCTTGTTTTTATTCCTGCTTATTTGTAATTTTCATCTCTGAATTCTCAGTCGTATTCAATTAAAGTGAGTATGTAAGAGAGGTGTTGGGTGGGACTTTATGCGTAAATACAAAGATATAGCTTTTGACACCTTTACGAGTATAAAGTCCTTTCTTTTTTATATGGCGATAAGATTACCATCATTTTGCACCATCCATTGGTCGGTGAAGTAATCCTTTTCTTTGTAGGTAGGTATGTATTAAAACGAATTGTAAGGCTTCTATTCATTCGCTTACACTGAACTCAGCGCAAGGACCAAAGATGTTGAGATGTGATATGACATATGAGTGTCGTCAGCCAATCATATTAAAGTGCAAACCACTAGAGGCACTCACAGAGTGAAGGACACTATACCGGACAGCATTAGCACGGCACCGCACCAAAGAAGAAAAGCAGCCATAAGGATAATTTTACGTGATGACGATAAGTTCTTGCTGCTGGCTCTGCTCAGCTCGGCTCGGCTCTAGGCGATGCATGCAATGGAATGCATGATATTCTTGCAATTGCGATGCAATGGTAGTCGTCCTTCTTTTGGATTGAATTGATATGGAATGGGAGCATTGATAAAAAAAATGTGTGTCGTGTGCCTGATCCATGATGAATGGTGGATAATTTCATTTATTGCATTGACCAGAAGGAAAGAAGAGACATAATTCGTTTGAGGGGCTACCTATATCCCTTTATGAGTATATTGAGTATATGAGTATGTATAAATGGTATTGTGATGTTGCATGTGTAGTACATATAGGTATCTACTTAATATATTGTGTGAAATTCCTCAAGGGAAATAATGCAATGTCACACGATAAATTAAATTGTATAGATATGTGCGTCAGCTGAAGTGAGTGAAAACGAGCTCAAGTCACACGATTGCGAATTTAATTGTTTACATTGAATTTAATTTCAAGCTCCACTGAGGATCATTGTGTTTTAAGGTGTCATGCTAACAAATAACACACATATGTATGCAAATTGTTATTGTTGTAGATATTATTACTCCCTAAGCTGTTGGAGGTATTAACAAGACATATCACTCTTTAAGGCAATAACTGCCGTACCCGTACTTATTAGTATGCATGAAAATTTTGTTGAATTAAACTTTTGTAAAATTCAAAAAGAACAGGAAAAACTTAAATCAATATCCATCAATAACACATTTTATTGATTGAAATTTTCCTTGCTCATTTTGAAAGGGACTCCTCCGAAAATTCAATTTAAGAAATAAACTTCCGAAAAAGTTTAGATAAGAAATTTTAAATGCACGGATGAGTCGCACGAACTCACTCTTCAATTAGTTAAAGGCTACTAGATGATTGACAATGGTTTTCAGTGCTGAAGTGAGGAAAGCTAATGACATATCTCAATCGAAAGTTGAGCAATTCCTTAATCACTTATTTCAAAGCGTTTAAAACTTTTTTTATTGAAATGAATTTGCATAACTGATGAGTCCTGATTCTGTCTTGCATTACACATTACCATTTTGGGACGGTTCACTTCAAATGTGGTGATCCTATAGGTTCCGATTTGTATCTAATTGTTTCCTTTTGCTCATAAATGTTTTATTCTCTGAAAATTCGAATCCACTACAGTTAGCGTATAGCTTTTCACCTTCTTAATAAAACTTTTGCGTTAAGCATTAGAAGTTGAACTTGCGATATATTTATGTAAGGGTAGAGGTAGGGACTACAAACATATGGCATGTTATGGATTCGTGAAAAAAATCGAACTCGAGATTTTGATCAAGGTTGATATTACTATGATAGAGAAAATCAAAAAAGTGGGTCGGGCAATTCCGTCCGTCTGCCTGTTTGAAGAACAGCCTAAACCGCTGAACCGATTTTCTTAAGACTTGGTATTTAAGCGTTCTAGGTGATTGTCTAAAATAGATATTTGAATCGTATTTTTAGGTCCAAGACTAACCGTATACCTGTCATACAATTTTTTCTGCCATCTAAATTATCTCACAAATGGCACTACGATATTGATTTAAAAGTGTGTGGACTGTTTTAGACATACGTTGTTATTAACGGTACCTGCCATACAACCATTTTTTTTTATTTTGAAAGTTCTCATAAACGGCTCGACGGATTTCGATATTTTTTTTTTCACAGGAGCTTCTTCAAATTATAAATAATACTGCATACCAAAATTTTCGAAAAATATTTGTTTGAATTTTTGAAAAATCAAAAATATTTCTTTTAAAATTCAATACATTGGTAGGTATTTCGAAAACGGGTGGATGATTTCTTTTTAAATTTTGTTTTTAAGTTTATATTATTAAATATTTAAAATTGTCGTAAAAAAATTTGTAAAGGGTTATCCATTTTGCGGTTTCAAAAGTATAGGGCTGGAATTCGACAACTGTCAAACTAAGTTGTTAAACCAATTTTGTTTTCAGTTGAAAGTCTGACATTTACGAAAATGGATCGCTTAACAATCGCACAACGCATAAAAATCTCGCTCGTACCACTGAAAATATTGCTACTATAAGTGAAAGCCGAAGACCTGAATGTGTCGATTCCTCGTCGTTCTCAGGAATAGGGACTGTCTTACTGCACACTATGGCGTATTATGGAATTGGATCTACACCTACATCCATATAAAGTCCAGGTCACACAACAACTGAAGCCAGCTGAACATTCCGTTGGCGGTGGACGTCGATTTTTCGAACAATATTTTCTTCATCGACGAAGCATATTTCTCACTCGGTTGGTATATTAATAAAAAAAATTGTCGTATTTGGAGTTCTGAGAATCCTCAAGTAATTGAAGAGAGGCCATTACATCCACAAAAAGACACTGTTTGGGGCGCTCTTTGGTCCGGATGTGTGATTGGACCTTACTTCTTCGAAAACGACGATGGAACGACTTTCACCGTCAATTCGGAACGTTATGGTCATATTATAACCCACTTTTTTTTGGCTGCTATTGAAGAATACGATTTGAAAAATATGTGGTTTCAACAAGACGGTGCCACATGCCACACAACTCCAGCGAATATGGCATTATTGCAAGAGACATTTCCTGGCCGCGTAATTTCTCATCGTGGAATGATATCAACTGGCCACCAAGATCATGCGATTTGACACCGCTGGACTTTTTTGTGGGGCTACGCGAAAGACCGTGATTATGTAGATGAACCTTTAACTGTTGAGCACTTGAAAACCAACATTTTTCAAGTTATGGCTGAGATAACGCTCAATATGTGTCAAAAAGTGGTCGAAAATTGCATCAAAAGAATCGATGCTTGCAACAATTCGCGTATTGGTCATTTAAACGATGTAGTGTTTCACACATAATGTCAACGTTCAAACTTTATAATATAAAAGAAATATCATGAAAAAAAAATATTTTATATGTGTTTTATTTACGTTTACTTTTGAAACCGCAAAATGGATAACCCAATTATTTTGAAACATATATTTAGATTCTTAATAGAAACCTTTTGCAAACGATGTGATCGAACATAAGTGCAAGTTCGTGCGAGAATTGAATCGAATCGAATTGCATTTTTGGCTACTGTGCATCAAACTGAAAATAAATTCCAAACCTGCTTGTGGCGTAGACCACCGACCGGACCACCGTTATTCTCATACTTCTGTACCTTGTCCAGACGGGCTTTTTAGGTATAGCTATGCTTTTCAACAGTATTCGAGCGTACGATCGACGCATAGATAAGTATGGGAGGAACGATCGCAGTTTTTTGCAGATTTAACTCCAATCTCTAAAAGATCTGATTTGATGGACTCAGCTTTTAAGTTGTCAAACGCCCATTCGATGTCAAAAAATGCTGCTATGGTGGGTTCCTTGCATTGTATTCGAAACCTTAATCAAATTCTGAAACGACTTCGTGAAAATTAGTCTTTCAATAGACTGTGGTTTCCAGCAGCCCTTGTCAGCAAATTTCATTTACAAATCTTTGCCCTAGAACCTATCAAAATGTATCTAGTCCAAGGCCCATATTCTGTAACTCAGGCGATAACTTTTCCTCACTTAACGCCTCTGAAAAAATGGGTTTCTGTAAATTGAGGCGATACTTTAAATTTTTAATTTGTTGACTGGGATTTTCCAATAGAAGGCGAAAAATTGAAAAAAGGTAATTTTGGCATCTTAACAAAAAAAACAATCATTTTTTTTTTGCTTTCTCGACTATTTTTATCGATTTGAAAGTTACTTAGAATATGCGCCCAGGAATTTCATCGCGCAACTATGGCTGAGTTCGTAATTGTAAGAATACAACAACACTACCAGTATCGCGTTCATTATTGTATAAGACCAATAATATTTCTGTAGAAATTTGGTATTATTTGTGTTCTTTAATGTAGGTATACTGCAATACCACAGAAAAGTATCGCAAACTTGTATCGTTCAATTTTCTTTTACAGAAAAGTATACAAACAAGCATGTGAGTAATGCTTATGTTTTTTGTACATCTTTTACAACATTTTATTTAAAAAAAAAACAAATTTTTATTAAATAATGATAAATAAATATAATTCAAATATTTCAGGACATTCCCTGATCAAACAATTCGGACCAATTTGAAAATTTCGACGAAGTCAAACGAAAATGACTTCTAAAACCGACTAGGATATTCCTATATTGTTGTTAAAAAATCTGTATTCTTCGGAATTTGCCTAAAAGTTGGTTTGTAATATATTCATTTTATAATTCAGTAGCACTCTTCTTTTGCGATTAATAGTTTGTTTTTTCTTTAGCATTGAAAAAGATGCAAATTTCCTAAATTGGATCCGTTTGAAAAATAAAAGAAAACACAAAAGAAAAGAAATTTTTTTTTCTTCTCTATTTCAAACTCACAACGACCGACGCGACGGCGGCGCTAGACCTTCCGAAAAAAATTTCAATGAATTTCGATGGGTATAATTACTTTATACTTTTATGAACGGAGGTTATACCAAGTTTGTATACTGCATTGATACAGTATGTTTTGTGTTCGTAAAAATTTTAAAGTAAAGTTACGGTAGAGTTCTGAAAATATTTTACATTTATGAACTCAGCCTATGTGAATATAAGTCGGTAGTGAAGAGCATAAGAGTTAAAGTTGCGAAAGGCCCACGACTCGGTTCTGTTCTGTAAAACTTAATGACATCAATATTAACATGCTGGCGCGATTACATCTTAGGATTGTCCGATCCCGAAAAAATCTAATCGATTGACAACAAATCAAGCTGCAAGGACTTAATCAGTCTATTAGAGAGATACGTCCGCAATATCTGGTCTAGAATATAAGCTAGTTAGTAAATAGGTTAAAGATTTTAGATTAAGAACAATAAAGAAAATCTACAGACAAGCTATCGTAACTTCAGCCACTACTTCTAGGGTTTTGCTTTGAATTTCCGCAGAGATTTTGCAGCTTTGAAAGATTGTGCGGTTTTAATTTAGAAAAATTAAAATAGGGCTTCATTATATTATTTAAGATAAAATTTATTTCCAAGGGAGAACAAATAAAACACGACTTTTCGTTTTCTCGTCTATATCGGAAGTGTCCACCTTTTATTTTCTCTCTTTTTCAAACAAAAATCGGTTTCTTTCGTACATTAGTTTTAATTTGTCACCAAAAGATGGTGTTGTCTTATTATTATTCCTACGTTACATTTAATACCTTACAAATATAAATCGAATTTTGATTATTAATTTCACCCAGTTCCATTCTGCTAGAAACCACATGACAAGAAAAAGGTTGCCAAGCTAAAAGCAGCATTTATTTTCAAGCGTGATTTTTTTGCTGCTTGGTTTTTGACGTTTATATTTTTGACAGATCACACATGACAATTTCCACGAACATTTGACATTTCGATTCAGTATTGTTTGCCATTTCGTCATGAATAGACTTACTCCTGAACAACGTTTGCAAATTATTGAAATTTATTATCAAAATTCGTGCTCTGTGAAAAATGTGTTTCGCAAGCTACGTCCGTTTCAGCGACGAGGCTCATTTTTGGCTAAATGGATACGTGAATAAGCAGAATTGCCGTATTTGGAGTGAAGAGCAGTCAGAGGCAATTCAGCAGCTAACAATGCATCCCGAAAAATGCACTGTTTGGTGCGGTTTATGGGCAGGCGGCATCATTGAGCCGTACTTCTTCAAGGACGATGAAGGCCGCAGGGTTACGGTCAATAGAGAAAGGTACCGTTCGATGATAACAGATTTTTTTTCCCGAAAATGCAAGAATTGAACTCGGTCGACATGTGGTTCCAACAGGACGGTGCCAGATGGCACACTGCACGCGAAACCGTGCATCAATTGAGAGGCGAATTTGGTGAGCAGTTGATCTCACGTTTTGGCGCAGTCAATTGGCCACCAAGATCATGTGATTTGACTTGTTAGACTATTTTTTGTGGGGCTATGTTAAGTCTATTGTCTATGGGGACAAGCCAAACACGATTGCTGCCTTGGAAGCCAACATTGAACGCGTCATTGGTGAGATTCCGGCCGAAATGTGTGAAAAAGTTTGCCAAAATTGGACCTTCAGAATGGACCACCTGAAGCGTAGCCGCGGGCAACATTTAAGTGAAATTATTTTTAAAAAGTAAATGGCAGAAATTGATTTATCGATCCAAATAAAAATTTTATTCACTTTTTACAAGTTTCTGTGTTTTTTTGAATTTTCAAAAACCAAGCTCTTAAAAAATCACCGTTTACATTTATTGGATTGGGAACTCTTCACTTAAATCCATATAGCGGTATTATGCAGATATAGAGTCTTCATCATAATTGGAAAAACTTTTTTCGAACCCTGCCAAAATTTCATCTACGCAGATTTGCCGGAAGCCACTGCTCTGCTCATCTCTAACGATTTTCTAATTCACATCGGACGTGCAGCATTTTAAATATTTGTCTGCATTTGGGCGTACACACCGCGAGGCGAGCATATACATTGTATATCTTTTTCATCATTTTAACCCAATGCAAAAATGTATCTCAATTCCACGAACTACTATAGCTACACGAATTATGTAGGAAACTCCTTTATTCATCCTCGAGTGAGTTTTCAAATACATTGTGCAAATTATGCATGAGGAAACGGAAATGATTTTCCATGATTGCATATACTACTACATATGGAGAGCGTACCGATTACACATAGTGAGCATTTGTATGCACACATTGCTCACACCAAATAAATATATGCCTTCCAGGACAATGGATGCAAGCGTTGCCAGAATTTTTGCGTTAACATTTTATCGTTTGTTTGTGATGCTATTTTTAACGTGGCTGTCAAATGAGCTTAAATTTAATATTATGACTTCAGGCAGATTTAAAATATGATGAAAATTCCATTTACCCACAAGCTGCAAGCTCTGTATAGTGAGATATGAAATGCATCCTTATTTTGACATTCAAGTAAATATGTATGACTTGCAGTGCCAGTGAAAGAAAATATTCAAACGGGAATTGCCCGAAAGCATCTCCAATAATTTTTGATATAATTTTTTTCACACAAAAATACCATAAATAATTATATTCTAATTTTGTTATGCGTCAAATAATTGCACTGCTAAAAACCATACTACTCTGTAACGAGAATTGCCATTCAGTAGAAATAATTGTTAAACATAAAAGATTTTAAAGACGACACGCGACGTATTTTTAGTATTTTTAGCGATGTCTCAGAGATAGTGTTGTGCTTGTACAACAATCTTTTCCACAAGTCTTTTCAGCTGCTCTGTATACATGCCCTGCTCTATCTCAGGGACGTTAGCTAGATCTGGGATACTTTTCTTCGATGATCTCAGCGAACTGAACAAAAAAGATATATACAGTCTCTTACGCTCCATTATAGGAGCTCCAAAAGTTTCAATGAATAGGGAGATTATCTCAGGATTCGTGTGATATCATAAGGGGCCAACTCTGGTCTAAGTGTTTCAGCTATAACGCTGACAGCCATTTCAACCTAACCTAACCTAAACTTTTCGGCTGCCCAACTTTGATAGTGGCTTTTAGAAGAAGTTACTAGCATATCTTTGGGGGGGGCCGTGGCGCGATAGTTGTGTGCTCGCCTGTCAACCTCGTGGACGCAGGTTCGATTCCTGCCGTTGTCTATGTCTTCTTATGTTCCATTAAAAAACAATTTTAAAAATTGTCATAAAATGATTTCCTGATTGAATAAACTAGCATACGCATAAATATGACTAAGAAATTAATAAAATAATATGAATTATAAGAGACATAAATAAATAAGACACGGTAATTTTCTCCGCATTAATTCAGCCGCCATCCCTGGAGATAAATCTGAGACATCAACCAGCTCTAGTCTCAGAACATTGCGCCACACATCTTTCCTATCCTTCTTTCTCTTCTTCCACCGGATGCCCGCGCCGTGTTAACAAAAACATATAAAGGGTATTCATAATCCCTTGAGCGCGTGAAAAGTTATAAAAAAAAAAAAAAAAAAAAAATCATGTATAAACGAGACCCAAATGAAAACCGGAATACCGTTATCTTTGACAGAAAGCCGTTGCTTCGGATAGATCAATCTTTAAATTGATCGAATAATGCCCAAGCGAGCTAGCAAGCCTGAATATTAACCTTAGGGTCATTCTTATATCTGTGTTTTAGGTCCGAGGGAAGGTGCTGACGAAATCGACATGCAAGGATCAGTCATTCATTTATGAGATCGCTTGTGGAAATCGTCAATTTTTCACTTGCAGTTGGGAAGGACAATATATTATACGGACCCACCTAATAAAACTAATTAACTTACCTTACTATCTCTTCACCAGTGAATGGTCCCTGTTTGAGATACGGCATTCCATCTTCGTAGATCATGTACAGGCTGCTTCCATTCATTAGATATTAGTCTTTCGGTCTTCCTTGTTCTCTCGAACTTGTGGGCATAGATTGGATAATCTTCTTGACTGGTTCATTGTTGTACATTATATGGATGTCAAGTGTGACATAACCTGTGTTATCGACGTGTTTTGATATGGTTCAATTTTATATCGCAATTTATATCTTGTCCTGCATTAGCCCTCCTCACATGCAGTGCCAATTATATACCGCTGATTTTGTTCCGGAAGTCAAAAATTTTTACGTGCGATATATGTATTTACTACACACCAAAAAAGTGGGTCCCGCAATTCCGTTTGTATATATGTATGTCTGTCTGTCTGTCTGTACAACACTCTACAGCCTAGGCAGCTGGAGGTATTTTCTTCAAACTTGGTAATTAAGCGTTTTAGGTGATTGTCTAAAATAGATTTTGGAATCGTTTTTTTTAGGTCCAAAACTAACGGTACAAGCCATACGATTTTTTCCACCATCTCAATTATCTCAAAAACGGCTCTAACGATTTTGGTTAAAAAACTATTTTAGACATACGCTACATTTTGCTTCAACAATTTTTTTTAAATATTTTGTTATTAACTGTAGGTACCTGCCTTACAACAATTTTTTTGATTTTGAAATTTCTCATAAGCGGCTTGACGGATTTCGATAAAAAAAATTATGTAGGAGATCCTTAGAATAAAAGTGCATACCAAAATTTTCGAAAAATATTTTTTTGAAAAAAATTATATTTTTTTTGACAATTCAATTTTTTTGGAAACGGATCTATGATTTTTTTTTTAATTTTGTTTTTAAGTTGTTATTATTAAATATTTAACATTATCATACCAAGTTAACAAAAAAATAAAAAATATTTATTTATATTCTTAACAGAAACATTTTGCATTCGATATGATCGAATATAAGAGCAAGTTCGTGCGATCCATCGTGCATTTTATTAATACTAATGATTTATCCATTTTGCGGTTTCAAAAATAAACGTAAATAAAACACACATATAAAATATTTTTTTTTTCATGATATTTCTTTTATATTATAAAGTTTGAACGTTGACATTATGTGTGAAACACTACATCGTTTAAATGACCAATACGCGAATTGTTGCAAGCATCGATTCTTTTGATGCAATTTTCGACCACTTTTTGACACATATTGAGCAGTATCTCAGCCATAACTTGACGAATGTTGGTTTTCAAGTGCTCAACAGTTAAAGGTTCATCTACATAATCACGGTCTTTCGCGTAGCCCCACAAAAAAGTCCAGCGGTGTCAAATCCCATGATCTTGGTGGCCAGTTGATATCATTCCACGACGAGAAATTACGCGTCCAGGAAATGTCTCTTGCAATAATGCCATATTCGCTGGAGTTGTGTGGCATGTGGCACCGTCTTGTTGAAACCACATATTTTTCAAGTCGTATTCTTCAATAGCAGCCAAAAAAAAGTGGGTTATCATATGACCATAACGTTCCGAATTGACGGTGAAAGTCGTTCCATCGTCGTTTTCGAAGAAGTAAGGTCCAATCACACCTCCGGACCAAAGAGCGCCCCAAACAGTGGCTTTTTGTGGATGTAATGTCCTCTCTTCAATTACTTGAGGATTCTCACAATCCCAAATACGACAATTTTGTTTATTAACATACCCACCGAGTGAGAAATGTGCTTCGTCGCTGAAGAAAATTTTGTTCCAAAAATCGAATACTTTTGAAACCGCAAAATGAATAACCCTTTACTATCAGAGAGTGAAATGTAGTGAGATCTAAAAGTACGGCAAGTTCTTACTTCATGAAGTTTTTATACCAAATATTTAATATTAAATAGTCTAATTAGTTCACATCATATGTAAATAATTGTTTAAATTTGTTTTGTTTATGTAAGCCCATAATTTGTTTATATACAAATGCTTTATTTTTATCGAGCAATCTAGTTCTTAAAAAAGTTATGAATTTTCTTGTATAATTTCAAAATGAAAATAAGAAGACACTTCGAATGAAAAATCTTAGATTTTCAATTTTCTATTTGTCGCTTTTTATGCACATCAAGCTCTACCCTAAAAAAAATTTCATCATTCTTCAGCAATCGTAAGTGCTCCATATAATTTCAAGCTTTTTTTTTCAGAAATGAGGTGGATACGACGCCCTCCTACCCTACTAAAAGAAAAACCTAAAATTGTATATCGTTCACTTTTTACGCATACTTCAAGTCTTACCTCTACACAAAATTTCATCACTCTACGGCAATCATATATTGTTGATAATTAATTTTATATTGTAAATATATTATATTATACTTGCAGATACCCGTGCGATGCTACGGAGCCACGAGAATCTAATGAAATCATCTATCCACCTACAAAATTTAATTTAAAACCGTTCAGTCGTTCAATGTAGGCACAAACGACGAACATGCTCGCCCAGCATGCTCGCGCTCGCTGTGCTTTCTTGTAAATGTGCCACTTTCTGTTGGCAAAAAATTTAGATTTTGTCCTGTTCGTAGGCTTCGATGTTCATCGTGTATGGTCATGTTCGGGAACAAAGCGATGATTTTATATTTGATTCAAAAAGGGAGAACTACAAGAATAAAGTTGGGAAAAATAAATCATGGCTAATCTTCCAGCTGCTTACCAAATTTAATTAAAATCCATTCAATGCGGATCAAACACCCTTAAGTATATATTTTGTTCATATTTAAGCTTCCCCCATAGGAACCGTTCGGTTCCATTTTTTGGGATAAAAATGATCGAGTGTGTATTTGTGAATGTATGTGTGTGTGTGTGCGTGTGTGTGTCTGCATGTGTATATGTGTAGGTATGTGCTTTTTGGCTTCTTGTGAAGGAAAGCTATGTTGGCTATTTCTAGAATGAGCAGATAGGTACATATATTATTATGATTCCTATAGAAAATTAAAACAAATCTATTCCACGGCAACTATGCATTTACCGGGATAAAAAGACTGCTGTGTACTATTCTAGACTATAATCTATCTTTGTGCCAAATTGTATCCAAATCCCTTCGGCCGTTCTCGCGTTATTGAGCAAAAAACGTACCTCCATCCAAACTTTTACATTAATAATATTAGTAGGATTAGTAGGATTACATGCATATACAATTACATACAAAAAAATCAGTTTTCGATTTTTAAAATTTCCCGACTTTTCTGGAGGGTTTTCCCAAAATTATATTCATTATATTATATCATATTTTATTATATTATATTATTTTATTGATAACAATTCTGAAGAAGTGGACTGATATCACGCCCCCTGAATGCAAAAGGTCAAATTTTAGATTTGTTCATTTGTTCGCACAATTAGGCAAAATTACTTTACATTCTACGATGTCGGGAAACGCTTAGGGCTGGTAACGAAGCCGAGACTAGTCTCTTGGAAAAAAATATTATCGAAACGTCAAAAAATATTGCTTGTTGCCTAACTATCAAGCCATGAATTATCAAAATCAATTAAGGGATGTCCCCGATTTAAATGGATTAAGAAACCTTTAAAAATACAAATTTTATTTCAGAAAATTCGAAATTTTTCGATTTTATTATTTTCTTATATAGGAGTGGCCGTAGCGCGATAGTTGTGTGTTCGCCTGGCAACCTCATGTTCACAGGTTCGATCCCTGCCGTAGTCTATGTGCTCTTATTTTTCCATTAAAAACTAATTCTTAAAATAAATGTCATACAATGAGTTGCTGGTTTACTCATTACATGCTGTTTAGGCATAGAACTCACAACATGTGATTGAGTAAAACTAG
The DNA here is from genome assembly GCA_910595825.1 of Philhelius pedissequus. NCBI lineage: Eukaryota > Metazoa > Arthropoda > Insecta > Diptera > Syrphidae > Philhelius > Philhelius pedissequus. The sequence continues at coordinate 55,872,300 of OU343160.1, forward strand.
TACGCCGATAAAATATGACAACGAATAAAAAATAATGCGAATTATAAGGGACATAGATAATAAGACACTAAAATTTCTCCGCATTAGTTCAGCCGCCATCCCTGGATATAAAATCTAAGACAACAACCACATACAGTCTCAGAACATCGCGCCACACATCTTTCCTATCATTCTTTCTCTTCCTTAACCACACGGTAGCGCTGTGTTGAAACATTTAAAGGGTAGTACAATCCTTGAGCGCGTGTAGATATATAAAAAAAAAAAAAAAAAAAAAAAACCCGCATTTTTCGTACCAACAAATTGCTGAGATACCGCAATTTATATTTTCTGATCTGAACACGCGTCTTATCCTACAACCCCTTTTAACCAAGACTAAGGATGAGAACAAGACCGAGACCGAGAACGAGACCGAAACCGAGGCTGCACACTAAACACTAAAATTTTCTTTGGCTTTGGCTCGATAGACTTGGTTAGGCACGCTCGAGACCGAGACAAGACTGAATCTTTTCGAATTTTACGAGACCGAGACTAGACTATAAAAAGTGTCGCCCGATCTCGTCTCGTTGCCAGCATTAGAAGTGCTCTATAATTTTGATGATCTCTCGGTCAGTATGTCCATTTTGTTGATCTGTCAGCTTTGTTTTAGTGAGTCAATTACGGGTTTTGTGATTTAAGAAGCCCTATATCTCAGGAACCACTTGAAGTTTTTTTACTTCATTGGTACTGAAAATATAGGTGGTCGTAAATCGCCTAAGTTTTTACATGACCATAGATCTCTCTTTTTTATAGTTGGAACATTATGTAGCTGTTAGTCCAATGATCGGGCAATATTTGAGTTATGAATTGTATACGCCCAATCAAAATATCAACACCGTATTTAAAGGTCTCCTCTGATATTGCATCAGTACTGGTACTGGGAGCTTTGCTATTTTTGAAGCTTTTTCAGTAGCTAAGCTTAATTCTCCTTCAGTGGGTGGTGGAACTGGGTCCTAATAGACTTGGGCTAGGTTCTTTTATTTTTTATAGCTCTACATAGTATCGAATTAAGTGCTGCTTATACACATGTAGTATCTATTCCCTGTGCTTCTGTGTTTAAGATGTTAACCCTTCTATTGCTACCGCAATTGAATTAAAGCTAATTAATTTTAAGGTAAGATATAGTATATTATCCTTAAAGCCAATTTCTTGGTTTAACGAAAAAATAGAACTTGATTGAGATCTAACTCATTTCTTCAACAAGTTTTAACGCCTTAATACTCAAATTTAGATCTTTGTTTTAGTTAGAACTTCGATTTATCTGCACCCTGAATATTGGGGTAGAACTCGGTTTAACTATAATTTTGTTTCTTCAGCAAAAAAATTGTTTCAGTTATGTAGGTATGTGATGTATTCTTTTTATATTTAATATGATCAGTACTTATTTTTTTTGTTTTGATTTTGATTAAAAATGATTTTGGTTTTCCCCGATTGGATTTTTCTGGACCATGAGAAAGAAAATTATGTTGAAGAAATGGTCATTTATCATATGTCCCAACGTGCTGCCATTACTAGGACGATATCGATGACGATTTCGCTTACGTAAACTTCATCCACAGCCAAGATAATAGCACAGCTGCAATTATTGTTTTTTTCTTTTTCAATTTTAATCATTCTGCCAAAGTATACAACGCGTTATGTATTGGAAAAAAAAACAATTGATACTGCTTCGCTTAATTGCATGTGAAAATATGCATATGTCGTGTCGTGTACCAGTGTATTGTTGTATCGTACCAAAAGTGTGCAAAGCTTTACTGCGCCACTTTCACAGATATCTCAAAATGTCTTCAAATGCAGGGTAACTCACAGAAGCTGCAGTTGCTTTTTACAATATTGGTCAAGTTCCACGAACAATTGCTGCCAGGGGGAGAGTTGGTAGGTTCCGCGTATGTAAATATTAGGGGCATTCACGACCCTATGCAACAAAAAGGTGTAAAGCCAACAACCGTCGAACTTCTCCATACTTCATACCTTCCGAGATCATTTTTTAATAATTTCCCATTTTTCCTTGGTACAATGCTTTCCACGACCCATTTTCCTTGAAAAATTGTAAAATTCGTGTTTTAAATGAAGATAACAATTAAATATAAGCAAATTCTAACACTTGACCGCCTTTGCTTGAAATATGTCACAAGAAATAATATTTGTTTGTAACGAAAACTGCGATCAGTGCTATTATTTTTACCGCAACAAAAAATGGGATTTTCGCCAATATGACCTCGTAAGAAAAGAGCCGTTACTATCTTAACGCCAGATATTTATAATAGAGAGAGGTGATAGTTTAAAAAATAACATAATAATAGTAGGGGCTGTAAAAATACTCCTATCAACTTATTTAAAGAAGTTAAAATGAAACTTGTACCAGTGGTGCTATTTTTACTTACGATTATAGATACTTTAAGGCAAGTTATGTATTCGTAAAAAACAAAATTTTTTCTAACAATCAAACATGACATTACGATCATAGAGAACACCAAAAAACTGGGTCCCGCAATTTCGTCTGTCTGTCTGTCTGTCCTCGAGCTTGCAGCCTAAACGGTTCAGTGGATTTGCTTCAAACTTGGTACATATTATTTTTTCGGTAATATGCCCACACGTTCACGTTTTTTTTCACTTTTTTAAGACGACAAATAACAGTAGCCCCCATACATTTTTTTGGCCAAAAACAAAAATCTTATTTTTCTCAAAAACGGCTCCAAAGATTTTTATTAAAAAAAATCAGTTTATTAATGAAGGGAAAGGGTACAGTTTGATAGTTTTGTTTTTGGAAAAAAATTGTTATTTTTTGGTACCTCTAGTAGAACCATTTTTTTTGGTTTTCGATTTTCTCGGAAATGGTTAATCTGATTTTTTTTGAATTTTTTTACGCAGAAGCTCCTAGAAAGTTTAAACACTATTGTATAACAAAATTTTTGAAAAAAAATATTTTTGGATATTAATTTTTTTTTTGAAAATTCAAAATTTTGAAAACGACTCAATAGATTTTTTCGTTGGATTTTTGACATTATCTTGAATAGTTAAAAAACTTTTTTTTTTAATAAAAAACAACGGTACCTCCCATACAAATGTTGAAAAACTGTTAAGAAAAAAATTTATTTCTCGAAAACGGTTCCAAGAATTTTTATAAAAAAAATTGTGTGTTCTTAAATTAGTACAGTTCACTTTTAAGTATAAAAATATTTTTGTTTGCGTACTTATTAACTCTACTTCAAATAGAACCACTTGTCATATTTTCGATTTTCTCAATATTGGATGAACCGATTAAAATCATTTTTTTATAAAAATGATCCCTAGAATTCTTAATAAAACTGCATACGAAACTTTTCAAAAAAAAAGTTTTTCGATTTTTAAAAAATAAATAATTTTTTTTTTTGAAAAATCGATTTTTCAAAAACTAGTCACAGAATTTTTTTGAAATTTGAATTTTATATGTATATTAATAATATCTTCAAAATAGCGTTTCAAATTTGTTTTCTAAAAATTTTTTAAAAATTTTATACATAAAAAATTAATTTATTAAAAAACCGCTCTAACGATTTTTGGAATTTTTGTTTGATATATATTTATTTATCCCTGAATTTAAATTGCCTCTTAGTTTTCCTCAAACTATAGTGACTAAGCAATATAATAACATTTAATTATGTGTATTATCCATTTATTTCTACCTTATTCCCCTTTTACAAATTTTTGCGTACTTCACTGAATACTAAATATAATGTAGGCCCTCATACATTAATAATATCAATATGTGTCTTTAAAAATCACATGAATCTTATGAATGCATATTGCACCTAAATGATGAAGTTTTTTTTCATTATTATATGTACATATTTACATACTTAGTTTCCATCAATACGTATATATATATATACATTTTACTCTCCTAACTGACATAACTAAAATCCATAACGTAGATTTAGATATATATTTGTAGGTAGGTACCTATGTAACTATTCCTTGAATCATCTATTAGACAATTCATTATAATAAGAATCAAGGTAATCTTACCTACATAGGCTTTAAACCTGCATAGGATAACCACACCTAACTAACTAAACCTCAATGGTTAGCTACATTAAGTTGTTAGCTACAAGAGCAAGTTCGTGCGATCCAGTCGTGCATTTTATTTTTACCGGCACTGTATGTAATCATTTTTCATACAAACCAATTAAATCTTGTAACACTTCTAGGTTTTTTTCTCAATAATTTAAAAAAAATCTGAGTTTTTTTTCAAAATAAATCACCGGGTGATTAAAAAGTTGAAAAATATTCCTTAGAACTTAGTTTTTAAAACCGAGAACTAAAGTTCCTAAAACTCAAAAATAACTTAAGTTCGACTGTATTTGAAGTAAAGAAATAACCGAGTTCTAAATATGTTTAAAACTAAGTTCTAAAGATAAACCGAGAGCTACTAGATCCAGTTTTAAATTGATTTTAGAACTTTGTCAAGAAATTAGCCATTAGACTATGAAACAAGGATATTCAGCATTTGTATGTCCACGAAATTTTATTTCGGCAAACAAAAAAAAAAAATGTCACAATATCTTTCGTCTTTATAGAGTTACATTTTTTTTGTTCACCAAAAATATGTAAGCTACACGACTACGAGTATGCAGCGCGGAGCGGTAGTTGTCATTAAGCTTAAAAAACAATTTTCTTAATCGTAACGCAGATAATATTACATTTTTAGAAGAAAATTACTATCGTTCATGTCTGTGCACACAAAAAACATTCCTTAGATTAAATTTAATTCAAAAATTTTACTAAGTTTCTCCAACGTACATACATACATATAATATAATATGTAGATATAGTTTATATAGTTGTTTGCATAATGTCTATTAAATTTCCGTGCGCAATTTCAAAGCTATACATCGACTATTTCCAGCAAAAAACATGCTACTTATTTTCAGGACGATGTTTAAGACTACAGATATAATGTACCTAGGACACATATTGCACACAGTCTCACCGAAATAACGGCAACCACTCCCTATCTACTATTTTTAGCTAACAAACTTTACATGCCATTGGTTTAAGCTCAATTTCATTTAACATGTTTTCACTTTGTCCAATTATTTTCGCAGGAAGGACACACATTGTCGTCGTTTGTGTTAATTTTTTTGTTTTTTTTTTTGTGTTTGCTGGAAAATGTTTTGCATAGAGCTGATATACGCAGTGCAGAGATTTAGGTGAACATGATGTTTTTTTTAAATTTCTTTTAAGGTTAAATTACTGAGTTTTTTTAAATATTTTTTTTAAGTTCGGTACTCGTATTTTCGAACCACACCAATTTAAGTGTTGTGGAGAATTTCAGAAATTCAGATAAATAGTTTTTGTACCTCATATTCTCTCTGCCTGTGCATGCATCTTTTTTTGTCAGATGTCCTTCCTAAAAAAACCTTCTCGTGACTAATGTGCATGTTCCTGAGGAACTGAAGAAGGAATAATCTATATACCTTTTAAGATGAACTTAAAAGGTATATAGATTATTAACATTATTTTTATTTTGCAGGAGCAATTCGAATTTTAATTTTGAGATTGGGTTTGATGATGTTATAAAAATCGGTATAATAAATTAAAAAAAAAAAATAAAATGCAGGACTGGATCGTACGAACTTGCTCTTGTAGCTAATGAATTGTCGAATGGATGATTCAAGGAATAGTTCATGTATTCAAATCTATGTTATGGAATTTAATTCTGTACATTGTATTTGTATTTTTCATTAGAAATATACTGTCCACAACACACTGCCACCTATGAACCATTACTGTCTGGCATATCTAGATGTGAAAAGGAATTTTGTCTATATCCCTGTGATATGTTGCCAATCTTTGTGCGGGTTTTCCTTTGTTCAAATAATCAAACCTAACCAATGTACTCTGAACAAGAATGAAGGGAAAAATCACAATGAACAACTCAATAACGTTGGCCAAACGTCATGCATACCATGTCCTTAAATTAGGTAGGATCAAGGATACACCGCCAGTATAATAAATGTTCTCGGAATGTGCGTTTGTGGTTTAGATGAAGTACACATATACTTTTTTGTGGCGTTGCTTTCATTGAATTGACTTGAGAGAGATCTAATAATTTTCGGTCTCGTTTTGGGAAATGTTTATCCTGTCTTAAAAGGAAAATGGTGAAATATGTGTACCTACTTTACACACCGTATACACTCCTTCTGACTTCCGAGTTCCGACTTTCGAGTACTGAAAAGAAAGGATACTTTTTATAACATGATCTGCCCAGAATACGAGTATGTATAGGTATATATTATAGATATGTTCTCCTATAATGTATGTGTATAGTCCTGTGTGGCTTAATGTACAGCACCAGTTTTTTTTTTGTTTTGGTTAAAAGGCGATGAGTACAAAAACTACGATAGGGATGGTGCACGTGAACGAACGAACAGGTCTGAATGGGCGACCGAACGAGCGACGACGGACTACGGACTACACGGACGACCGACGCAAAACGATGGAAGGAAAATCCTTTTTTATGAAATTTACTACCGGGCAAAGAAGAAATCAGTGTGCCTCGACTGGAAATGTGAATATAAAGTGAATTCGTGACTTGCATGCAAGTTTTATAATGGATGGATAAATTTCTGCACACAAATTTGTGTATGTCAGAAAATTATTTCATTCCAAAAATACATACCTACTTATACATAGAAAATTACTGAACATATAAGTATGTTATGTAGATACCCTTTACACCAAATAATACAGGTGTGTTGTATAAGTGTTACTATACACAGTTACCTACCTACATATATGACTTGAGCGGTTTTCGAATAAGTGTCTGGTTGAAAAAAATCTGCTATTCTTCTATTTGTTTATTTTTACTTGCGATTATATGTACTTAAGGCAAGTTACATATGTATTGGTCAAAAAAATTGTTTCTAAAATTCCAACGATCATAGAGAATACCAAAAATGTAGGTCCTCCAATTCCCCCTGTCTATCTGTCTCTCTGTCCTTGAGTCTGCAGCCTAAACGGTTGTATGGATTCGCTTCAAACTTGGGGTCTATATATTGTTTTTTTGGTAATATGCCCATAAGTTTTTTTTTTAATTTTTTTAAGACGACACATAACAGTAGTTCTCATACATTTTTTTTTTGCCGAAAACAAAAATCTTATTTTTCTCAAAAACGGCTCCAACGATTTTTATAAAAAAAATCACCCAATTAATGAAGTTAAAGGGACCTTATTTGATAATTTTTTTTTTTTTTTGAAAAAAGTTGTTCCTTCGAGTACCATTTTTTTTGTTTTCGTTTTCTGGGAAGTGGTTAATTTGATTTTTATGAATTTTTTTTTACTCAGAAGTTCGTAGAAAGTTTAAACAAATTGTAAGCCAACATTTTTTTTTTTTTTTTTTTTTTTTTTTTTGAAAATTTCTAAAACGACTCCATAGATTTTTTCGAAACTTCGTATTTGGTGTTTTTTTTGACAATATCTTGAACAGTTAAACAAACTATTTTTCTAAAATAAAAAAAAAACGGCACCTCCCAAGCAAATGTTAAAAAACCGTTAAGTAATAAATTTATTTGTCGAAAACGGCTCCAAGAATTTTTATAAAAAAATGTGTGTGGTTTTGAATTAGTACAGTCCACATTCGGGTATAAAAATATTTTTTCCTGCGTACGAATTAACAGTATTTCCCATAGACCCACTTTTCATATTTTCGACTTTCTGAAAATTGTATGAACCGATTAAAATAATTTTTCTATACAAATTTTCCCTATAATTGTTAATAAAACTGCATATTCCTTCAAAAAATAAGTTTTTCGATTTAAAAAAAAAATCGATTTGTCAAAAAGCAGCTACTGACGTTTTTTGAAATTTTAATTTTGCATGTATATTAATAATATCTTCAAAATGGCGTTTCAATTTTTTTTTCTAGAAATGTTTTTAAAATTTTATACATACAAAATTAATTTTAAGAAAACCGCTTTAACGATTTTTGAAATTTATTTTTATAGGTATATTCTTATTTATTCAGGAATTCAAATGGCATCTTTGTTTTTCCTCAAACTATAACAGCTAAGCAAATATGAAAACATATAAATTTGTGTAGAAACCTTATTGTATTTCCTTCTAACGATTTCTTGCGTACGTCACTGAATACTAAATACAATGTAGGTAGGCCCTCATACATTTATATATGTATAATATGTACTTATGTATCTTTAAAAATCACACGAATCTTGTGTATATGTATATTGCACATAAGTATAAAGTTATATACATATTACATACTACTCTCCTATCTCTCTAAACAGCGTCAAAGGTACGATACATTAGCTATAAGAGTGTTTAGCTATAAGAGCAAGTTCGTACTATCCAGTCGTGCATTTTATTTTTTTTTGAAAAAGGGTTAGAAAATGTGTTTTGGAAATTTTACTTGTATACAGTAGTTGCAGACTAAAGTTACCTAAACCCATTAAATAAAATAAAATATCATATACAATACTAACTTTTATACTGCACAGAAGGGGAGACCGGTGCTTGTAGACTCAAAATTTACTATTCTTTTTATATACAAAACACTAAGATAGGTATCAATAAAATTTAAACTCCCATAAATAAAGCCCCAGCACCGAGGTAAGATGACCATGGTGACCATGATGATATTGGAATATGAAACTGAAATTTTGTAAAAAAAAAAATAATATTGCTGCTCAGAAATACATTGATTGCTAGGTATTTTGTAATATCTGTCAGATGCAAAATAGCCCATAAGCTCTGAATCACGATAAATGTTTTCATTCACGGGTTTCGTAAGTAAATCCAATATTGTAAAGATTAACAGATGGTACCTATACTATTTCCTCGATTAGTATAGATGAGCTTTGACGCACGGTCCATTAGAGATTGCTCCATGCAGTGCCTCTGGATATTTTTCTTACAAAAGTTCTTTTTGCTGTTTATCTCACGAGAAAATCATGAGTCAACTTACCCCAACAAAAATGAGACAACTAGCCCCGACTAATTTTGTGGCACTGAACGTTAATTTTTCGGTAACGGGGAATTAATATATAGAAATAAAAGAACAAACTCGCAAGGTCAGACACACATATTGTATGTATTCAACAAAAAAGTCTCTGCCAGCCACATAAAACGCACCGAAAAAAAGCAAAACAAATGAAAACAAAAAATTTACTTATAAATAAAAAAAAATTGTTTTTTCCCATTAACTCTCGAACTACATACACTCCAAAAATTCAAAAATCATTGGAGCAGTTTTTTAATAAATTAATTTTGTATGTATAAAATTTTGAAAACATTTTTAGAAAAAAAAATTGAAACGCCATTTTGAAGATATTATTAATATACATATAAAACTCAAATCTAAAAAAAAATTCTGTGATTGGTTTTTGAAAAATTGATTTTTCAAAAAAAGTTTTTATTTATTTTTTTAAAAATCGAAAAACTTTTTTTTGAAAATTTGAGTATGCAGTTTTATTAACAATTTTAGGGAGAATTTGCATTAAAAAATTTTATTTTCATCGGTGTATCCAATATTGAGAAAGTCGAAAATATGAAAAGTGGTTCTATTTGAAGTACCGTTAAAAAGTACGCAAAAAAAATATTTTTATACTTAAAAGTGAACTGTACTAATTTAAGAACACACAATTTTTTTTTATAAAAATTCTTGGAGACGTTTTCGAGAAATAAATGTTTTTCTTAACGGTTTTTTTAACATTTGTATGGGAGGTACCGTTGTTTTCTATTTTAGAAAAATATTTTTTTTAACTATTCAAGATAATGTCAAAAAAACTACTAAATACGAAGTTTCGAAAAAATTTCCAAAAGAAAATTTTTTTGAAAAATGTTGGTAAAACTTTCTAGGAGCTTCTGTAAAAAAATTAAAAAAAATCAGATTAACCGTTTCCGAGAAAATCGAAAACCAAAAAAATGGTACTCGTACTAGAGGTACCAAAAAAAAAATTATTAAAAGGTACCCATACCCTTCATTAATGAACTGATTTTTGTTTTATAAAAATCGTTGAAGCCGTTTTTGAGAAAAATAAGATTTTGGCCAAAAAAATGTATGGGAGCTTGTTATTTGTCGTTTAAAAAAAGAATGAAAAAAACGTGTGGGCATATTACCGAGCATTTAGGCTGTAGACTCGAGGACAGACAGATAGACTGATAGACAGACGGAATTGGGGGACCCACTTTTTTGGTGTTCTCTATGATCGTATTGTCATGTTTGATTGTTAGAATTGTTTTTTTTTTTTTTGAGAATACATAACTTGCCTTATAGTACCTATAATCGCAAGTAAAAATTGTCATTGGTTTTCGAAATATTGAATTTTCAAAAATCCAAAAAAATATTATTTTATTATCTACTAATATATAAAAGTGTAATTTTGTTTCGATGTGAGTTGGTCTGTATATGACAGGTAAACTGACGACTTACCATAAGAAACGGAATAAAAATTATTGTATCTTCTTCTGTTGTCCTTTGGGCAACTTATAGGCTATTAAATATGTGTTATATGATTAATACACAAATATTTGCACTTACCTCTTAAATTTATCCTCATTTTGAAATAGAATTTCCAAATTTATATTTCGTTTTGTTTACGTTTTGCTGTTTCGACGGATTTTATATCCCAATTGGTTTTTGTTTTCTTTACTTCCGCTGTTATTATGGATTTTATTTCCAAGCTAGGAGAAAGTCCCCGGTGTTGCCAGAGCACCCGAGGCAAAAGTCTTTTAATACAATATCTTCCAAATGAAATAAAAAATTAAGAAACAAAATTTGTAAGGAAAAGGATTTCTCATTTATTTTGTCGTTTATTTAACCAGGATTAGTTTTCTTCTTAAATTTAGCAAAGAAGATTTATTATTTATATTTTCGTTTACAAACGAACTATTCTTCATTTTGAGACTCTTCGCTTTCGTTTTTTTTACTTGCGATTATAGTTAGTACAATATAAGGCAAGTTATGCATTCTTTGATGATATTACGATGATAGCGAAGACGAAGAAGGATGCCATTCTAGTGTGCCTTGCAAAAAAATACGCATAGTGTCGGAGAGTGTCGCATTAATGCGGTCTTAGTTTAAACCTTTAAAGACCCTACATTTTGAGTTCCACGCTAACAGGACCCCAGCATGAAATATTCCTAAGAATTCGATGAAAGAAATTCGACATTAGACGTGTTCCTTTTCTGTAATTTATGCGGGGCTTATACACATACATGAATTCACTGTCGTCGCCGGGACTATTTTAAAGAAAGCAAAAAGGTTGCTAAGGTTTCGCACTGAACTATCAATTTTTTCAAGTTTGCAAGGACAATTTATTTTCATGTGTAAACACATACAATCTCGAAATCTTGTATTTTCACGGTGACAGGCACCGGTGAATTCATGCAATATTCCTTGCATTTCAGAGTAAGGTCGCGTGTGCTTGGCACCATGTTAGAAGTGAAAAGTAGGTTGAGAATATTGAAATTGGCCAATTAACTGAGCTTACATCTGCAAGGATTCCCCAGTGCCAGTGGCTACTTTTGCGAACGTAAAAACTAACTTGCAAGTGTAAGCTCATGCTTTCGCGTGAGTTGATATAATGCATGAAAGTAAAACAATATTTGGTGGGTCCCAACCTTTCATGTGCCACCTTATAAGAGTTGATAGGATCTTACACTTAACTGCCATCTTTTTCATTGCTACATGTTAAGTTTACAAAGAAAATCAAGTTTGATGTGTAAACTTTCAGAAGTACTGTTTTTTGTGCTTAGCCCATTTCACCCTACAAACAGCGAAGTTTTGCAGAAAAAATATTTAACTCTCAAGCCACTTGCAAACAATATTTCAAAACCAAAAGAATTTTTTAAATTGTATGTGTGGTTTCCGAGTTAAGCCTTAGCAAACAAACTGATAAAGATGAATTTCACTTTATGAGAATTTTTAAAATCTGTGGAGCGGTTTCTAGGAATAAAGTACATTGTGTAAACTTGTAATTTGAAACAAAAAATAATGAGCTACGAGTATTTTGAAAATATTAAATTATTAAAAAAAAGTTTTAAAAATGCTTTTGAAAATACAAATATATATCTATTAGGTAATTGAAAATATTGGTATGCATCACATGTTGACGTACCTAAACCATTGTAATATGTGTAAAATTTCGAAAGAACGAAATAATCACCTAAGCCGTTTTCCAGATAGGAGAAAGCAAAAAAATAGGTCATATGGAAGGTACCGTTCTTAGCTATTATTGGTAATTTGTTTTCCAACCATATAATACTTCATACCGAAAAAATACTCTAATTTTTTTAAGTCAAAATCGTTAGAACCATTTTAGAGAAAAATGAGTTTAACATAACGGCAGTTTCAGCAAAAAAAAACTCTATACCAAGTTTGAAGGAATTCGGCCCACCCATTTGGACTGTATGTGGCTATACTAACATACAGACGAACAAAATTTTTAGACCATGTTTTTTCGTCTTCACCATTATCGTAATGTCATGTTTGATTGTTATCTTAAAACTTTTTTTTCGACGAATGCATAACTTGCTTTAAATTGTATTTACCTATCACACGTAAAAGAAAAAAACAATCTCCGGAAAGCGAAGAGTACCAAAATGAACAATAGTTCGTTTGTTGAAAAAATAAGAAATCTCAGGCGATAACTTTTCCTCACTTACAAGGGTTATGATGTTATGTTATTATTTCCAATGGAAGGCAATAAATTGAAGTGTCTTTTTGACATCTTAAAACCAAAACAAAGTTTTTTTTTGTTTCTCGACTATTAGATCGATTCGAAAGTTACACAACATGGGTATTGAATGACAAAATAAATGAAAAATCCTTTTTCTTACAAATTTGTTTTCTTAATTTTTCATTTGGAAGATATTGCATAAAAAGACTTTTGACTGGTGCCCGGGCAACGGCAGGGACTTTCTGCTAGTTATTATGTATAATTCAAAAGATTGTCAAAATCCGTTGAGCAATATATGAAAAAGTGAAAAATAAAAATAATGTTTGTATGCTTTTAAAAATTACAAACAAAAACTTTTTCTTTTCAATAAAAAACAATGCAATTTAAAAATTAAGTTAAGCGAAAACTATTAAATCCCAAGTACCAATAAGATAGCCAAACCAATGGGATATATCACATTACCCCGTTGTGCTATTTATGGCAGGACCCATGGTGATTTTCTAACTTTCAAGTGTAAACTTCACACCAGCAAGTTGTGTGATGCAGAGCGAGTTGCAGTTGGAAAGTTGTACCTAGTTGAAAAATGTAAACGATGCTATAAACATACATTCGTAAATAATGTAGCTTTGAAATGCTTAAAACGTTACCACAACCGCAATTTGTGTGAGCCAACAAAATTCAGCTTATTTATGAAATAATTAAACCATATTTAAATCGGATGCGACAGCTGTTGGAGAGCGTGTGGCAAAGGCGTTGCTTTACACGGCGCGGCGCGGTAGACGGGTGAGAACTCCGCGGTAGCTACCAGTGTCGGTCGCGGCGTGAAGCGGGCGGAACAGGCGGAACGGGGGGCGTGTCGGTAGTGTGTCTATTTCGTTGCATTTTGACAGTAATAGTGCACTTATTTTGCGGTCACTAATATTATAATGCACTTTCGAAGTCATAAATTCCATCGGAAGGCAAAATACCAGCGCGAGTGTGTGGTTGCAATTACATTATTGCACTTAATTAAATTCATGGCAATCTACATCTACTGCGCCACCATTTAGTATAGGAGAGTGGATGCAATACAAACTAGGTATACTTACCAACAACAACGAAGGAGCATACTACTCGTAAAGCTAGGTCATAAAGCTAACTCTAGGAGATGTAGCAAGGTGTAACATGAAAGTACATAATTATACCTATGTGTCTGTACCATCACTCCTTTATTGTGTGAAGCCTTCTTATAGCAGCGATCGTGGTTTAAAGGGTGGTCTGGCCATGATAATGCTATTTACAAGCACACACGCTGTTACATGTGGTTTCGTATAGATTTATATTCAACATTAATTCAACTTATAAGGTCACACAGAGCACAGACATTAGAAGTTATCGTCAGTCAGGTTAGCTGGATCTAAGTAAGATTGCATGCATGCATATATGTATACCTCCCTATGTATGTGTACGTTAAGCTTAAATTATCTTTCAAAGCCTTGATGAAATTAAAAAAGTTAAATTAAATTAATTGTAAAAAAATGGCGCTCATACGTACCTACTACGTACTAACCCTTAGAAATTAAGGGGCTTATTGAAGGATTTTAAAGGATTATCTTAAAACCAGAAGACCCGTGCGAAAATTTCGCACATTCAATAAGGTTTCGCAATTATATTTTCAAATATAGTATTTTAATAATTGAATTCTTTATTGATATGAACAGAACATATTGGCGCAAAATTTTAACCGATTTAGTAATATGTTAAATCATTTTTAGTATGATACTAGGCTAAAAAGAGGATTTTGCTAATTTTAAACCAGGGGTGGAATCGGCTAAGGTGATTTGTGATAGTTGACAGTCACAAAAAATAAATTTGGGCTGCGTAAGGTGATTGCCACATGTGATAATCACATTTTTGTGACTTTTTCTTGTGAAAGCTATTTTGGTATCATTTTCATATAAAATACCATTGTTTTCTAATTTTGTAAATTTGTGAAATTGCTTTTGAGATTTCACAAATTCCGAAAATAGAAATCATATATGTACATGTGCATTTAACAAAGTATATCCGATATAACAAAACAGAAGTATGTACATGTAATTAGGTAAAGGCATTGTTTTTCTCACACATATTTATATTAACTTTTAATTTATTTTGTTATTAATTGGCATTTAGAATAAATTAATAATAGGTACAAATTAAAAAAACTTTTGGCAAACGAGCGAAACATTTTTATTTTCGCACTATGTAGAACAAAATTGGAAATATCCTAATTTAATCTCGCGAACTCAATGACTAGATTCTACTTTTTATTTTAACTTTTTTTGGATTGCGAGATAATTATAACATTTTCTTAATATTAAAAGGTTAATAACGTTAATAACCCATGAAAAAAAAACAAATGAAACAATTTATATACAAACAAAATCAAACATATATTTATGGATTTATGCCAACTCTCAGTACTTCTTTAAAAGTGGTGGCAAGTTTTGTTTAATTTTTTGTGATCACCTTACACAGACGAAAAATATGATATGATCACATGTGATTGTCGGAAATGTGACAATCAGAAATCAGCTTAGCCGATTCCACCCCAGGGGTGGTATCGTGTAAGGTGATTTTTGATAAATGACAGTCAAAATCAAGAAAATCAATCTGTGTATGATGATAGTTATAAACGGTGATTTTTTAAGAGCTTAGTTTTTGAAAATTCAAAAAACACAGAAACTTGTAAAAAGTGAATAAAATTTTTATTTGGATCGATAAATCAATTTCTGCCATTTACTTTTTAAAATTAATTTCACTTAAATGTTGCCCGCGGCTACGCTTCAGGTGGTCCATTCTGAAGGTCCAATTTTGGCAAACTTTTTCACACATTTCGGCCGGAATCTCACCAATAACGCGTTCAATGTTGGCTTCCAAGGCAGCAATCGTGTTTGGCTTGTCCCCATAAGCAATAGACTTAACATAGCCCCACAAAAAATAGTCTAACGGGGTGAAATCACATGATCTTGGTGGCCAATTGACTGCGTCAAAACGTGAGATCAACTGCTCACCAAATTCGCCTCTATGGCTTTAAACCAAGATCTTTGCGTAAAATCTTCCAGGTGGTCGAATAACACAAACCCAATTGCTGCGATCGGCGCCGAATGGACATATCGCGATCTTCAGCAACACTGGCGGATGCAGCAGCAATATTCTCTTCGGTACGCACTCTACGGATACGATTTGGTGGATTAATTTCCAATAAAGTGAAACTGGTGCGAAATTTGGTCACAATGAGCTGAATAGCCTGCTCGGTGGGTCGATTATGACGACCATAAAATGGACGTAGCTTGCGAAACACATTTTTCACAGAGCACGAATTTTGATAATAAATTTCAGTAATTTGCAAACGTTGTTCAGGCGTAAGTCTGAAATTTTGAAGTACATACTTTTTTTGATTTAAACACATAACTATGTAGCTTCGAAACCATAAAAACTTACAGTCTTAACTCTATTCTCAAAGGATTCACGTCGCTGATATAAATTAAAATTAAGTTACTGTTGACTGTACTGAAATGGCGGAATTTGTACGCGTTAGTTCACAAAAAGTCTATAAAAGTCGAAGATCGGGTTCAGAATCAAATTTTAAACAACTCCATCGTTTTGAGAGGGAAAAAGTAGATTGGTTGAGTGAATACTTCATTGGTAAGTCATTGCAAAATCGTAATTTGTAGTTTTAAAACTTGACACACGCTTACTATTTGGAGCCTTTTGTGTAAAACTTTCTATTTTCTTATACGCCTATTAACTTAAAAATATAATTTATAATTTTACAAGAAGTAAACACTTATGAAAACTGCTATATATGTATGTTGCGATACTATACCAATAGGCTTCCGTTAGTTAAAGGAGTTAGTGGTTTTTAGGTACTGGCGAAGTTTTAAAACTTGCCCTTAGTCGCCAAGTTTATATAGAGTTTTATGTTGAACAAATGGTTCATATATATAATACTTTTTAAGGAGCTCAAACTGAAACAAGAGGAGGGGCAATCACTCATCAAGAAAAGATGCGACTTTTTGTACGATACGTTGGAGATCGTGGATTTCAAGTTGTCGTTGGTGAAGATATAGGCGTTCACCAGAGTACTGTTTCCAGAACAGTTAATTTTGTTGCAAAATTAATAAAAGACAAAGCTTCTCATTGGATAAAATTTCCATCGAGCTATGAAGAACAGCTGGGAGCAAAAAATGATTGGCTAAGCAAATACAGGTTCCCATTATGCATAGGAGCCTTGGAATGTACTCACGTGGAAATATTACAACCTAGATTTCATTCGGAAGAATACATTAACCGAAAAGGATATGCTTCCATCAATATCCAGGCAACTTGTAATTCAATGGAATATTTTACAAGTGTTGATTGCCGATGGCCGGGCTCAGTTCACGATTCCAGAATTTGGAGAAACAGTGCTGTGGAACCCATTATGAGAAACTCCACTAACATTGTTTTACTGGGAGAGGAAGGATATGGGATCTCACCTTGGCTAATGACACCCTTCAAAAACCCAACGAGTAACCAAGATCTTATACATAAGAACACTATGTACTTTTAAAATAAGCACAAAAACTAGGTGCATTTGGCTTATTGACAAACCTTCGTTCTTCATTGTTGCTCAGTCGACTTTCAATAAATTATTGATTGATAAAATTTCATGAACAGATGTTTACAAAACAACAAGAAGGGCAACAGTAATTTAAAATAGGGATTAAACGGTTAATCTGGCAAAAAAACTATTTGTTTACTAACCCTATAAGAAAAAAAAAAGTATTTACTATCAATTTCCGATGAATTCTAGTATTTACTTGGATGAATTTAGTATATACTGAAAGTATTTGCCAGTTAGTAAGTACTAAACTTTATGCATATAGAATGAAGTAAATACTTTAAATTTAACCATTTGCTTTAAGTTATAACGGGTGATTTTTTTGCTACTTGGTTTTTGACGTTTATATTTTTGACAGATCACACATGACAAATTCCACGAACATTTGACATTTCGATTCAGTATTGTTTGCCATTTCATCATGAATAGACTTACGCCTGAACAACGTTTGCAAATTATTGAAATTTATTATCAAAATTCGTGCTCTGTGAAAAATGTGTTTCGCAAGCTACGTCCGTTTTATGGTCGTCATAATCGTCTACAGCGACGAGGCTCATTTTTGGCTAAACGGATACGTGAATAAGCAGAATTGCCGTATTTGGAGTGAAGAGCAGCCAGAGGCAATTCAGCAGCTACCAATGCATCCCGAAAAATGCACTGTTTGGTGCGGTTTATGGGCAGGCGGCATCATTGGGCCGTACTTCTTTAAGGACGATGAAGGCCGCAGGATTACGGTCAATGAGAAAGGTACCGTTCGATGATAACAGATTTTTTTTTGCCGAAAATGCAAGAATTGAACTCGGTCGACATGTGGTTCTAACAGGACGGTGCCACATGCCACACTGCACGCGAAACCATGCATCAATTGAGAGGCGAATTTGGTGAGCAGTTGATCTCACGTTTTGGCGCAGTCAATTGGCCACCAAGATCATGTGATTTGACCCCGTTAGACTATTTTTTGTGGGGCTATGTTAAGTCTATTGTCTATGGGGACAAGCCAAACACGATTTTTTTTTTTTTTTTTTTTTTGTTATAATCTACACGCGCTCAAGGGATTATGAATACCCTTTAAATGTTTCAACACAGCGCGGGCGTGAGGGTGAGGCTAAGGAAGAGAAAGAATGATAGGAAAGATGTGTGGCGCAATGTTCTGAGACTAGAGCTGGTTGATGTCTCAGATTTTATCTCCAGGGATGGCGGCTGAAATAATGCGGAGAAATTTCCGTGTCTTATTTATCTATGTCCCTTATAATTCGCATTAATTTTTTTATTCTTTGTCATATTTAATCGGTATACTAGTTTCACTCAATCACATGTTGTTAGTTCTATGCCTAAACAGGATGTAATGAGTAAACCAGCAACTCATTGTATGACACTTATTTTTAGAATTGGTTTTTAATGGAAAAATAAGAAGACATTGACTACGACAGGGATCGAACCTGTGACCATGAGGTTGACAGGCGAACACACAACTATCGCGCCACGGCCACGCCCTTGCTGCCTTGGAAGCCAACATTGAACGCGTCATTGGTGAGATTCCGGCCAAAATGTGTGAAAAGGTTTACCAAAATTGGACCTTCAGAATGGACCACCTGAAGCGTAGCCGCGGGAAACATTTAAGTGAAATTATTTTTAAAAAGTAAATGGCAGAAATTGATTTATCGATCCAAATAAAAATGTCATTCACTTTTTACAAGTTTCTGTGTTTTTTTGAATTTTCAAAAACCAAGCTCTTAAAAAATCACCGTTTAGTATTTACTATTATCTTTTACTTGTAGTAAATACTTCCGTTTTATGCATATCACCCAATATCATATTTTTTGTGACTTTTTCTTATGACATCTATTTTGGTGTCATTTTGATTGAATTTGACATTTGTGGTGTAGTTTTTTTTGTTCAATGAAAATGAACGTATTTGTGCTGGTGCAATTATTTTTACAATCACAAAATACAGAAAGTGATAACCAAAATCATAATAGAAGGGTCAGACTCATACGAATAAATTTAAGAAGTAAATTAAATATACTTGATCTTCCCAATTCAAAGTAAGTATACATACTATTTTAACTGTATATTCAATCATTTTCTTTATTCATTTCGCAAAAGATTCATACAAATTTTTCGTGTTTCAAAAGAAACTTTTCTGAGTATTATTCAACATCTGGATTTACCAGCTGGCGCTCGTTCAACGCATATCTCTCCAGTTCTCCAGTTGGCAGTAACATTGAATTTTCTTGGTGGTGGTGCCTATCAAAGACAAGTTGGTGTAGACTGGTCAGCCTCAATGGGTCAAAGCACTATATGTGAGGTGATTTCTTCCACCCTTAATCAAATGGAGAGAAAACTATGTCTCCCCAAAATAAAATTCACCCCTTCAGCTTCGGACGAAACCAAAAGGCTTTTTTTTATGAAAAATATCGAATTCCAGGAGGTAGGCATTAGTTTCTGGCAAATCAGTTACAACAAAACTTATTATTTTCTATTTCTCAGTTATCGAATGTATAGATGGTAGCCATATAATGATTCTACGCCCTGCAGAGAACGAACATATTTTCTTCAACAAGAAGGGAAGACTTAGCATAAACACCATTGTTGTGAGTATAATTTTGATTACCAAGTTTCTTTTAAGTATTTATCTTATGCTAACGCCTTTAATTTCAGATATGTGGCCATAACGCAAAAATCTTGGCAATCAATTCCAGGTATGGCGGAAGCGCTCATGATAGCTTTGTTTGGTGACAGAGTGCCCAAAGAGACAAATTTAATGCAGATTATTGTGCTGGAACAACGTCAGCATGGCTTCTTGGTACGTTTACTTTAGAATACAAAAAAAAAAGAATAATTTGATTTATACCCTCTACTTTTTGCATTTAAAAGGTGTTAGCGGTTATCCTTTGGAACCATTTTTATTGACACCATACCGAAGTGCGTCAGAAAATTCTCCAGAGACTCGGTTCAACCACGTACACTCCCAGGCAAGGAGCATTATTGAACGTTGTTTTGGAGTGATGAAAAGTATATGTCCAAATCTGCACATTATTTATAGTCAAACATTTTCATACTTTAAGCTCGATGGAGATGTATTTTGGAAGAACGAAAGCTAAGGTATTCCCCAAAAAAATCAGCGTAGATTATAAACGTTTGTCCTGCCTTGCACAATATTTGTATCGAACATAAATAACAAATGCCTGAGAATGCTTAAAGAGTTCCTCGATCTGATAATGTTAACTATGTTCAGATAGAACCAGAAGACAACGCAAATGAAGGAGCTCGAATCCGAAACAGAATAAGTGATGATCTTTCGCTCAACCGTCCAAGGCATTAAGAAAAATTAAAATAACAAAATGTTTAAGTAACCAAAATTCATTCTTTTAATTATCACTGTTACAAAAGCTTACAACTAAAAAAAAAAAGGAACTTCATGGTTTAAAAAATAAAATTAAAAAAGTGCACTTCACATTAAAGACTACATGTACATAGATACATATTATTTTGTTAATTCTTTAATTCTTAAAGAGTTAACTGCTTGCGCTAACTCCAACTCCATTCGTATCAATTTCAGTTCTTCCTTTTTAAGAGCCATTGAAGTTTGTCTTTCCTTCTCTGTCTCAGAACAAAAAGTTTTGATGCAGTCCGAGAGTTCTTTTATGGAAGTGTCTATCGCATTTAGGGAATCTTGAATTCTCTTTTGGATGATTAAAAAACTTTCTTGCAATTCTACTTGCTTTCGTGAAAGTAAAATGCATTCGGCAGTCTTGGGCTCAATTCTTTTTTTTCGCATTTTGTAGAACCTTCCGTTGGCTCTGCAGGAATTTTTGCGGCTACTACTGATGGTCTTACTGGGTCTACATGAGTTATAGCTGGTTCCGGTGGTTCCTCAGGATCAGCGATAAGAGCTTCCGAAAGGATTTCGTTAATTTGCATTTCCAAATCTGCAAATATATCCAAGAAAATAAGTATATACCTGAAACCTGAGTATGTTTATTCAAACAAAAGTCTAGCTCACCTTCTTCACCACAGCCAAAACTAGACCCCACTAATACCTGCTATAGCCGCCTCAATACCACAAGACTGTACGATCGATTCTTCCACACTGTCCAGTGGGAATTCCAAAAAAGCACCTCCTCCTTAGTTTTTTTTTAACGTTGTATTTGCGAGTGGTCCAAATCTATGAGACAAAAATAGAAAATTATGGAACGTATAAACCTTGAAGTCACAAATATTTGTATACCCTTTGCCACTCTTTCGGGGTTTTAGTCGGTTGTCCACTCGCGTTTAATAAAGGGTCCGCCATCTAACGTTTTTTTTTTCAATTAGTGCTTATTTCGTGAATGGTAACACTTAGCTCATGTCTGATTTGACAGATAATTAGTTTTATCCTTCCGCTGAATGCATATGGTTGTGTGTACGCTTGAACTACGCTGAGAAATATTGCGACATTACTTTGAAAATCATGGTAACGTTGCAGAATGTGTGGGAAAATTGCGAACGGATTTTGGAAGAAGAGAAGCACCGTCAGCTCCGTATGTTCGTTTATTTTTGATAATTTTCCCCATTTCATTTTATGGGCTTGTCTTGCATTTATCCTAGTAATGGAAAATGATTTCGCAAAGTCTTGATTTCTCTCCATAAAATCAGTCATTAGCCCCATTTGGGTTTTGTTTATATGTGCCCTGTTTATAAAAAAATCTATGGAATTATATATATTTTAAGGTTTTAAATAATGATTACTTACAGTTTTATTATGATATTCTTTTTATATTCAGAACTTTTAAATAAAGAAATGAATATCAGTGCGCAGTTAGCAGCCGTCTTTCGAAAATTTTTCAATTTCAATTTTCAATTTATTTATTTATTATGGTGTACAAATAAGACATAGTCTTTTATAGTACTTAAAGTTAAAGCAGATGACATCGGATTGATATTAATAATAATAATAATAATAATAAGAAATATATATACATTTAAATGGAATTCAAAAATTAGGATAGTTTTTTTTTTTTTTTTTTTTTTTTATATTAGTAACTAATCAGTTTATCCTTCAAATTGCTGTTTGATTCCTACACTATACAAGATTTTGAAATAAAGCCTTTTTCAATTGAGTAGTTCCTACTATTTGTCTTACCGTTACAGGTAGGGAGTTCCAAAGTCTAATGGCATATACAAAAAATAGTCTCGAAGAATTTAAATAATTAAATGAATGCGTTATGAGTTTCAGGGTTCGGGTTGACTGCGCGAAGCGGATTTTATCAAATAGATAGGACGGTGACGGTTTTTGAATTATCTTATGCAGAAATAAGCAACATCTTGATTCAATAAATTGCACAAGCGAGCATCCTAAGACACGTTGATGATATTGAGACACATGATCAGACCTTCGAAAACCATAGACATACCTAACGATATCATTAAAAGCAACAACTAGTTTTTGCATCGAGTGCGAATCAGGCTTGCAGTAGACGACTGCAGCATAATCAATACTAGGTAGTAACAAAGATTTGACAAGTCTCAGCTTAGTGCCTGTAGGAGTTAGATTCGAGAAAAGGTTTAACTTTCGAAGACCACCATAGATTCGGCCAACAGAAAGATTAATATGATCTTTAGCAGAAAGCATCCGATTAATTTTGAAGCCCATATTCGTGACAGTATCTACAAAAAGTTGGAAACGAGATATATAGACAGGTGGAAGTGTCCTTACATCAAATTTCCGATGAGATATTGCAATCATTTGAGATTTGGAAGGATTAAGAGTTAATCCATTGCACAATGCCCAATTATAGATCCCCAAAAGATCTGCATTAAATCTGCAAACCAGATCTTCCAACAAGTTGAATGGTCGAGAGAGATAGATTTGGACATCATCTGCATAAAGATGCAGCATGACATTGCGGCACACTTGGGGGAGATCATTGATGAACATGCAAAACAACATAGGACCTAAATAGTAATAGATTTTATTTAACAATTTAAATTTCCTTTTAAAGTGATGCCAAATTTAGGAAAAAAAGATGTGACCGCAGAATGATTAAGTAAATGATCAAATATGATAGTAAAAAAAATGACAGTCACCAGTCACCTTACACGATTCCACCCCAGTTTACTATCGTACTATTTTCTTAACATTTTACTAAAGTTAAAATCACAAAATGGCTACTTTATTTTTACTTCTGATTATAGGTACTACAGTGAAAGCTCCCATTGCGGACACCTCACTTAGGCGGACAAATTCTCCGGACCCTGGATCTTGCATTTAAATTGCATACATTTCATGATCCCTTAAGCGGGCACTCCCTTACCCGGACGCGGACAGACACATCAGCCACAATTTGGTAAATTTAATTCTCTTTGCCGGACAAAAACTTTTTCAGCTACACTTTCCCATAGGTTTTTTTACACGGTTTGCGAGTATAAAGCCAAATTAACTAACTTAACAAGGAAAACAATAAAATTGTGTGTGGCCTGTGGTGTATGCGCCACCATACCAATGTCTGTGAGCTGTGAACGAATGCATAACGGATTTTATTTCGGCAGTCGTCTGTTTTGTGTATCTTGTTTCTTGTATGTATCTTCATGTTTGTTTGGTACAAAATTTCAGAATGCCACCAAAACGGAGAGAGTTCAGTTTTAAGGAAAAATTGATGTGCATACCTTATTAAATAAATTCTTGTTTTTTTTTGTTTTTGCTATTAAGTACAATTGGAATAATTTAATTTTTGTTACATTTTATCAAAAAAGATAATATCTGCATTTCCTCTGCATTTCCTTATATGTATGTTTGTGAAACAGTTTTTAATTTTTTCGGGTATTGAAATACATTTTTTTGTTTGTTTTTTTTTTAAAGAATTTAATTTTTGTTATTTTTATCAATATATATAATATTTAATTATATGCATACCTTTTTTTAATTGTTTTTTTTCAGTTTTTTCCCCTTGCCGGACAACTCCCTTAGACGGACAAAAGTATATTGAACGTCGCTCTCCGCCTAAAGCCTAGTACGCTGCTGATGCGAAACGAAATTTTTCGGTGGTCTCCACTAGGAGAGCGAAATGCTAACGAAAACCACAGCGGAAAAATATTTGCGGAGAGTTCTGTAAGCTGTCAAAAACAAATGACAAGTTGTAAAAAAAAAGTAATTTTGTGACCAAATTATTTTTAGATGGAAAATTTTTTGTCGCCAAATTACTTTTAGATGTAATTTTCTTGAAATAATTCTTGGATTTAAAAATTGTTCTTGTTACACAAAGAGGATTTAAAATAAAACTCAGAACCGTTTAAATGATGGAAATTAAGCAAATACTTTGGAACTTATTAACTGGTTTATCTGCCGATTTGATGAAATTTCTATCAATTGTAAGAAAATCAATGAAATAGGGAGGTAAACCACTCTATAATTCGAAAACTACGTCCTTCATTGGGATGGTGTAAACGGTTATGAGTTCTAATTTATGGTTTCTTACTAATTCCGGATACCATTTTCAAGTCCAAGAATGATTTCAAAAAAATTATATAGAAAGGAAATTTGGTGACAAAACTACTTTTGGTTTTGTTAATGCTTCCTTTGAAAGTATGAAGTTTTGATTCAAAAAAGATATCGCTCGCCTTTATTGGACAACCCGATCCGAAGATATAGTCCATTATATTTATAGTCTGATTATATTTTTCAGATTATATATTTCAATGTGAACAGTGAATAGCTTTTGGAGTATATCTTTGGAATGGGCTGTCCAATAAAGGCGAGCGATATCTTTTTAGAATCAGAACTTCATACTTTCAAAAGAAGCATCAACATTTTTTGCAAAGAAGTTGTATTAAAAAAAAATATCTCCAGGAATACGCATAAATCATTCTAAATATGCGTAGTTCAAGAGTGATTTTTTGCAATAAGGCTTCTACATAAAAACTTTTGATGCTGATTTTGAGAGCAACAAGAGTAGATTACAAAAAGGTATCAACCAAGTTTTTAGGATAACCCGTTCCAAAGATACACTCCAAAGTATTTTCAGATTATATATTCCAAGAGAACAGTGAATAGCTTTTAGAATATATTTTTGGAACGGGTTGCATTTTCACTTGTTCATCAGTGAGTTTTCTTAGTGGGTTTGTACTTGATCGCTCTGCTACGCTGCGAATGCTCTTTGATCGATTCCCATTTTAACTATAGGTCTTGCTTCCTCAATTAATACTAAAATCGAATGAATAGTAAAAATGCATGGCCTTATATGTCAAATCCAATTGACAAGTGACCAGCTTGCAAGCAGCTTGATTTGCTATCAATTTCACTAGCAGGGCATCTGCCATACGATGGTTCAATTACATTTAAAAAAAAAAACTTCGTCCAGAAAAGAAAAAGAAGGTAGCGATGGCAATGCGAGGTAAGTGATTTGTCATCATCTCTTTTCTATCAACACAACAAAGGACTAGCGAGGTCATCACCTGAAATTGTAGACTAAATAACAATGTCCATCCCTTTCCGATTTTCACGAAGTAAACATTAAACAGATTATCTTAACTTGAGAAATAAGTTCTGGGGTATGGTATAAAATCGCCAATCAATGAGATCGGAAACAGGCTTTCTAAATAGAGGTGGGTATCGTTTAAGATGGCCTTTTTGCAACCAAACATTATTGTGGTAACGATGATTTCCTTAATTGTCGTTGGTGCAGCGGAAGGCCACTTACCTTTGGCTTCCTTGTCCCGACCAGGTCGGAAATTCATATTCGTACTGCCAGTAGCGGGCGGTCGATTTGATTTTTTCTTTGTGGCAATTGAGTTAATTTATGTGTTGAAAGTATGTAAACGGTGATTTTTTAAGAGCTTGGTTTTTGAAAATTCAAAAAAACACAGAAAATTGTAAAAAGTGAATGAAATTTTTATTTGGATCGATAAATCAATTTCTGCCATTTACTTTTTAAAAATAATTTCACTTAAATGTTGCCCGCGGCTACGCTTCAGGTGGTCCATTCTGAAGGTCCAATTTTGGCAAACTTTTGCACACATTTCGGCCGGAATCTCACCAATGACGCGTTCAAGGCAGCAATCGTGTTTGGCTTGTCCCCATAGACAATAGACTTAACATAGCAACACAAAAAATAGTCTAACGGGGTCAAATCACATGATCTTGGTGGCCAATTGACTGCGCCAAAACGTGAGATCAACTGCTCACCAAATTCGCCTCTCAATTGATGCATGGTTTCGCGTGCAGTGTGGCATGTGGCACCGTCCTGTTTGGAACCACATGTCGACCGAGTTCAATTCTTGCATTTTCGGCAAAAAAAAATCTGTTATCATCGAACGGTACCTTTCTCCATTGACCGTAACCCTGCGGCCTTCATCGTCCTTGAAGAAGTACGGCCCAATGATGTAGCCTGCCCATCAACCGCACCAAACAGTGCATTTTTCGGGATGCATTGGTAGCTGCTGAATTGCCTCTGGCTGCTCTTCACTCCAAATACGGCAATTCTGCTTATTCACGTATTCATTTAGCCAAAAATGAGCCTCGTCGCTGAAGACAATTTTGCGATAAAAAAACGGATCCTCATCCAACTTTTCTAAGGCCCATTCACCGAAAATTCTACGTTGTGGTAGGTCGCCTGGCTTCAATTCTTGCACCAGCTGTATTTTGTATGGCTTTAAACCAAGATCTTTGCGTAAAATCTTCCAGGTGGTCGAATAACACAAACCCAATTGCTGCGATCGGCGCCGAATGGACATATCGCGATCTTCAGCAACACTGGCGGATGCAGCAGCAATATTCTCTTCGGTACGCACTCTACGGATACGATTTGGTGGATTAATGTCCAATAAAGTGAAACTGGTGCGAAATTTGGTCACAATGAGCTGAGTAGCCTGCTCGGTGGGTCGATTATGACGACCATAAAACGGACGTAGCTTGCGAAACACATTTTTCACAGAGCACGAATTTTTATAATAAATTTCAATAATTTGCAAACGTTGTTCAGGCGTAAGTCTATTCATGATGAAATGGCAAACAATACTGAATCGAGATGTCAAATGTTCGTGGAATTTGTCATGTGTGATCTGTCAAAAATATAAACGTCAAAAACCAAGTAGCAAAAAAATCACCCTTTAGTTAGAAATGGTGAGTGTTTTTTTTATATTTATATGGTGTCAAAGGTCGCATAGAATTTAAAAGTCGGAGTAACAAATGTATTTTAAAAATCATGACATGGACAGTTAATTGCAGAACAAACTACTGAATCTTGATTATAATATTTTTATTTAGTAGTCACTTAAAATAAATTAATTTTAAAAGGACATAGGTTATTTTTAATCTAAGCACTAGCACTAGGTATGAGAAAAGTCGATAGTTGGTTATAATCAGCACTCCAAATAAAGATCAGCTATATCTTGTTCGCCGATAAGATATGTGAAGGGTGTGCTTCTTTCCAACTTCCCATTTTCATTTTGCAGATTTAGTTTAGTCGATTTTGAAATTGGTTTTGATACAAAATTAGAATTGAATGTATTTTGAATAATTTAATACAGGAAATGCACAGAAAAACCAGACACTAGAGAAAACCCAAAGAAAAATCAAATAAACAATACAAGAGCTTGAATTTTTTTTTTATAAAAAAAATGAAATGTCAAAATTTCGCAAGCAATTAATGTGCAGGTCAATTAAATTGAGAACGAAAAGAGTGGAGAATTGTACCAAGAAATCTACTACAGCTATCCACTAAAATTACACATTTCGTCGTTCAGCAGCGTACTGGAAAACGAAAAGTAGAACGAAATTTTTCGTTCATGATTTCGTCGTGTCATTTTTGTATGGGATTTTTCGTTTCGCATCAGCAGCGTACTAGGCTTAAGGGAGCTTTCACTAAGGCAAGTTATGTATTCATAAAAATAAAGTTTTTTTTTTAAAAATCAAACATGACATTACGATCATAGAGAACACAAAAAAAGTGGGTCCCCCAATCGGTCGGTCTGTCTGTCTGTCTGTCCTCGAGTCTGCAGCCTAAACGGTACGGTGGATTTGATTCAAACTTTGTACATATTGTTTTTTCGGTAATACCCACACTTTTTCTTCATTTTTTTTAAGACGACAAATAACAGTAGCTTCCAATTTTTTTGGTTTTCGATTTTCTCGGAAACGGAAGAAGGTCCTAAAGAATTTAAACACTATTTTACTAAAATTTTTCAAACAACATTTTTTTTGGATATTAATTTTTTTTTTTGAAAACTCAAAATTTCGAAAACGACTTAAATTTTTTTTTTTAAACTTCGTATTGGGTGGTTTTTTGACATTATCTTGAATAGTTAAAAAAACTATTTTTCTAAAATAAAAAACAATGGTACCTCCCATACAAATGTTAAGAAAACCGTTAAAAAAAAAGTATTTCTCGAAAACGGCTCCAAGAATTTTTATAAAAAAATGTGTGTGTTCTTAAATTAGTACATTACACTTTTAAGTATAGAAATATTTTTTTGCGTACTTATTAACGGTACTTCCCATAGAACCACTTTTCATATTTTCGACTTTCTCACTATTGGATAACCCGACTAAAATATATATTCTTATACAAATGCTCCCTAAAATTGTTAATAAGACTGCGTACTCAAATTTTCAAAAAAAAAGTTTTTCGATTTTTAAAAAATAAATAAATTTTTTTTTTTTGAAAAATCGATTTTTCAAAAACCACAGAAGTTTTTTTAAATTTGAATTTTATATTTATATTAATAATATCTTCAAAATAGCGTTTCAAATGTTGTTCCTAAAATTGTTTTCAAAATTTTATACATAAAAAATTAATTTATTAAAAAACTGATCCAACGATTTTTCAATTTTTTGTATGTATTCTTATTTATCCATGAATTCAAATTGCGTCCTTGTTTTCCCTCAAACTATAAAGACTAAGCAATGTAAAAACATTTAATTATGTATATTATCCATTTATTTCTACCTTATTATTATTCCTTTTTACGGATTTTTGCGTACGACACTGAATACTAAATATAATGTAGGCCCTCATAAATTTATATATATGTACTTATGTATCTTTAAAAACAACAGGAATCTTATGTATGCATATTGCACCTAAATTATGAATTTATATGCATTTAGCTACCTTACCCACCTACATCCTTCATTTTCATTATTATATCTACATGTTTACATACTTAGGTTATGTATATAACGGGTGATTTTTTTGCTACTTGGTTTTTGACGTTTATATTTTTGACAGATCACACATGACAAATTCCACGAACATTTGACATTTCGATTCAGTATTGTTTGCCATTTCATCATGAATAGACTTACGCCTGAACAACGTTTGCAAATTATTGAAATTTATTATCAAAATTCGTGCTCTGTGAAAAATGTGTTTCGCAAGCTACGTCCGTTTCAGCGACGAGGCTCATTTTTGGCTAAATGGATACGTGAATAAGCAGAATTTCCGTATTTGGAGTGAAGAGCAGCCAGAGGCAATTCAGCAGCTACCAATGCATCCCGAAAAATGCACTGTTTGGTGCGGTTTATGGACAGGCGGCATCATTGGGCCGTACTTCTTCAAGGACGATGACGGCCGCAGGGTTACGGTCAATGGAGAAAGGTACCGTTCGATGATAACAGATTTTTTTTTGCCGAAAATGCAAGAATTGAACTCGGTCGACATGTGGTTCCAACAGGACGGTGCCACATGCCACACTGCACGCGAAACCATGCATCAATTGAGAGGCGAATTTGGTGAGCAGTTGATCTCACGTTTTGGCGCAGTCAATTGGCCACCAAGATCATGTGATTTGACCCCGTTAGACTATTTTTTGTGGGGCTATGTTAAGTCTATTGTCTATGGGGACAAGCCAAACACGATTGCTGCTTTGGAAGCCAACATTGAACGCGTCATTGGTGAGATTCCGACCAAATTGTTTGAAAAAGTTTGCCAAAATTGGACCTTCAGAATGGACCACCTGAAGCATAGCCGCGGGCAACATTTAAGTGAAATTATTTTTAAAAAGTAAATGGCAGAAATTGATTTATCGATCCAAATATAATTTCATTCACTTTTTACAAGTTTCTGTGTTTTTTTTTAATTTTCAAAAACCTTAAAAAATCACCGTTTATATGTAGATACATTTTACTCTCCTAACTTACATAATTAAAATCCATAATTTAGATTTGAATATATGTACATTTGTAGGTAGGTACCTATATGTAAATATTCCTTGAATCAGCCACTCGACAACTCATTATACTAAGAATCAAGGTAATCTTACCTACATAGGCTTTAAACCTGCATAGGATAACCACACCTAACTAACTAAACGTCAATGGTTAGCTACATTAAAGTTGTTAGCTACAAGAGCAAGTTCGTACGATCCAGTCGTGCATTTTATTTTCGTATCGTACTAAATCCGTATGCCACTTTGACATTTACAAACATCAAAAAGTTATGTTCGCTTACTTTTTTGCACTATTTTAGGCGTGTTAAGTTGTAGTTTATTAAGAAAATAGATTTAGTATTGTGCTAGTTAAAAAGTGTTTAAAATTAGGAAAATATTAGTAGAGTGCTTTATTATTAGCAAACTATTAAGTAGTATCATGCTAAGCCCTTAACATCAGGCTGTTTAAAATTTTGCACCATTAGTTTTACAAAAGAAGCGTTTTATTATGCACGAAGACCTATATAGATCAGAACTTTGCATGCATTACAACAACACTACAAGGTCTTGATATTTATCCAGTTCAATTTTCCTGACACAGAATTTAATTACATATCTCACCACCAGGGTTAGCATTTTAACTTGTACAAGTTGGAACTTCAGTTTTGAATTGTCAGTCACGGTGTTGCCAAATCACCAAACAACTATACTTATAATTTATTAATTAAGTCTGCTTCTACACTAGAGCAATTTTTATGTGATTTCCCATTGGTAAAAGATTTCAATTTTGACAAGTTCCATTGGGTAAACAAAAATTTGTTTTTTATTATGAATCAATTTTGCAATGATCCTTATTTTTCGGTGGAACAACCTCTCGTTTTACTAACAGCACTAAGCACTAGTACAATTGAATGCATTTACTTTAACAACCAGTAGTTTAATAATACAGTCCATTAAAATATCGAAAACAAAATCAATTCAAATCGCATTCCATCAAATTCTATATTTAGCAATGGAAATAGAAAGTTAAACTTAATTTTGTTCAATAAATACAGAATCATCTCTCCGCACGCCTTATTCACTCAAACAATAAGGAAAAGAGCACAATGAACAATGAAGAAAGAGGGATAATTTATTAATTATATTTACCCCGCCACCACCATTCGAAATCAAAAGGCACGGTATCGCCAAGCCAAGTTCTGGCACTACACCCTATTTACATGAACAAACTCAGGCGATTTTCGACCCCCTCTAACTTCACTACCAATAAAGTCAGGAACTTCAAACTCTCGGCTAAGCTCACCAGGCTTAGGCAACTCGCCAAATTTCAATTCTTTAGCTTTAGCCGTTCCCGAGATATAAGACTGCAATATTCGCAAAAATCGTAAATGACTCACTCACTCACTCACTCACTGACAGATCTTTAAAATTATGGAGCGCTTCTCGACATCTTGTAATTTCGCACAACAGTTGGCCTTGTGGTATATACAGAGGAAAAAATCGAAAATTTAAGATTTTCCATTCAGGGGGTGTGGTACCCGCCCATTTTCAAAGAATTGGTATAAATTATTTGGATCCCTTCTGATTGTGGTGAAATAATAAAATTTGGTACAGAGGTAGGGCTCAAAGTGAAGGCAAAGGCAGAGTTTTTAAATTTGAGATTTTCCATTCAGGGGGCGTGGCACCCGCCCATTTGCATAGAATTGATATCAACTATGTAGAGAACTACTGATTGTTGTAGAATGATGAAAATTGGTATAGCGATACACTCCCATTTTTACAGAATTAATACTAAATATATTGAGAGCACTTCCGATTGGTGCAGGATTATACTTGTTAGAGCAGTCAGCTTTACAAAGAAAAAGTTAAACTTATTAAATCTTTCATGCAGGGGCGTTTCATCCACGCACTTCTTAACAATTATTACCGTTTCAATAGATCTCTTCACAAAAGGCATAAATTAAAAACTTACGTTTCCTTATGAGGCATTCATTCTCCAACTGCCCGACGGCCTCCGTTTCTGAAAATCACTATTTCTGATTTATTAAGATTGACAAGTAGATTCCATTTAAGACAATAGGTCATAAAGCTGTTTATCATCGCCTGTAAGGATGCGGGAGTGTCGGAGAGTAGAACAATATCATCTGCATACAATAAAACTTTTATTGATACATATTTTATTGTTATTCCACCTGGTAGTGCAGAGTCTAGGTCATTCAGAAAAAGAATGAACAAGAGGGCACTAAGAACGCATCCCTGCTTAACGCCTTGATTGATAGGGAAAAAATCGCTGGTTCCATTACCATTCCACACAGTTGCGCTATTGTTGTTGTAGATCACTTTGAGAATAGAAACCATTTTTGATGACAATCTTAGAAGCGTAAGTTTATAAAACAATGCACCTCTATTTAAATTATCAAATGCAGCTTTCAGATCTATAAAATAAGCATACAATTTTTTCTTCTGATTTAATTGCAGCTGTATGAGGCTCGTTAAATTATATATTTGGTCTACAGTTAAGTAATTTGGCTGTATGCAGTTTAAAATTCATTTAAGATATGATTTTCTTCGATCGAGTTACTGAGTCGTCGTAAAAGAATTGTGGTAAACAATTTATAGATGGTATCCATAAATGATAGACCGCGATAGTTGACTGCTTCGTTGGGATCACCTTTCTTGTAGAGGAGCATTTTTTTTTACTATTAAGAGGGCTTTTTCATGAATTTTGGTAAACGACCTTGAGATGCTGGCAATTTTATACGAGTTCCAGCCCAGTTATCGATCTCAGCGTACCAGTAAGATTTCCAACTACATATTTGAAGAATCAGCACCAAAGTTTAATATTGTGCGCAAGGCTATAAGTAGGGTAATTGCGGGAAAGATGCCGCGCTTTTTCAAGAATCAATGATTTTCTTTTTATTTTAGTAAAATGAACTTTATTTAGCAATGCAAAAAACTTAACAATGGATTTATGTTACACCATAAAAAAAACAAATTAAATTAAAAAAATAATAATTTTCATAAAAAATGACGAAAAAGAAAAATACATTAAGTGTGCCACATCTCCCTACATTTGTGGGAGAGATGCCGCATGATAAATTCATAAATTCATTGAACTTAAAGAATTAATTTGACTGTGAAGCATGTTTCTTCCGTTCTTGCCCACATCCACAGTCTGTGCAAAGACTAGATTGTAGTGTTTTGTAAGTTGTACAGTTTTCTTGTATTTGTATTTCGTATTTATCCATTTTTGACATTTTGTAAATCTAGTCTTCTCGTTTTTTGTTCCAAAATAATTTTCCCAACATTCAACAAAAATATTGTGATCTCTAGTCGGTTCATTCTTAATTTTTTCCTTCCGGCGACTTGACGGTTTTCTTTATTTCACGATGTTATATTCTTGGGTTTTTTCCAGGATCTGGCGAAATGTGAATATTTGC
This sequence comes from Philhelius pedissequus, assembly GCA_910595825.1. Classification (NCBI taxonomy): domain Eukaryota; kingdom Metazoa; phylum Arthropoda; class Insecta; order Diptera; family Syrphidae; genus Philhelius; species Philhelius pedissequus. The sequence continues at coordinate 55,906,208 of OU343160.1, forward strand.
TCAGTTGTAGATGTACCAGTTCTGAAGCCGCATTGGTAAGGACCTATTAGATCATAGGCAAACGGCTTGACACGTTCACATAAAACGCTCAACAGGATCTTATAAGCGATGTTTCGAAGACTTATGCCTCTAGAGTTGGTATATGCTCCTGGGCAGGTCATCCACAGCGTGCTTAAAAAGCCCCGCTTGCACACCATCGCATCCAGCTGCTTTGTTCATTTTTATTCTGGTGATGGCTACTTTGATTTCATTTTGGTCGGGTGGATGTAATCCATCTATATTAACTGGTAAAAGCTTATATTGGGCGGAATCTTGACTGTCATCGCCATATAATAACTGGTTAAAGTTTGCTCTCCAGATGGCTAACATCGCCTGCGTTTCCACTAGGGTGTTTCCATCCTGATCTTTGCAGGGCCCAGGGCGGCTTGTGAAACCTGATGTAGACTGTTTCACTCTTTTGTAGAAGTTTCTCACCTCTTTTCTGCAATAACATCTCTCCGTCTTCTCGACTTCGCGCAGCTGGTGTTCTTTTTTCTTCCTCCTGAGTGGGTGTTTCTCATTTTTCCTTCGCTCAACATAGAGATTTCTGGATGATCTAGTATCTCTCTGGAGCCACGACCTGTATACCTCCGTTTTACCTTTGTTTACCTGAGCACATTCGGAGTCGAACCAGGGATTTCCGGGGAAAGCTGTAAGAAGCCCAATATCTCTGACGCAGCGCTTCTTATGGCTTGTTGACATAGCTGCCATTTTTCTTCATCAGTCGAAGGATTTCTCATGAGCTCAAGGGATACGGGCTAGGCATTGGCAGCGGCGCGGTCTCTTCCGATTGAAGTCGTCCAACATTGAATTTCCTCGTCGATATTCGCCTAAGAACTTCCATGGAGATTCGTACTCTAAGTTTTGAATTCCGACTAGGTAGTGGTTCGAGTCGATGTTTGCTCCCGGAACGTACGGACGTTCATAATGCTGGAGGAGTGTCTTTCATCAATAGCAACATGGTCGATTTGGTTGCAGGTTTGACCATCTGGGGATCTCCATGTGCCCTTGTAGATGTCGGGGCGAAGGAATCGTGTGCTGCTCAGCACCATGTTTTTTCCCGCTGCAAAATCGATGAGCATGAGTCTGTTATCGGAGGTAGGGTCGTGCAGGCTGTATTTTCTGATCCGATAAGCTCTATGGGCCATTGCATATTTATAGAATTCTATTTTCAGTATTATCAGAAAGCTAAATTTATCGTAGATTTATGTCATTTGTTGACCTGATCTTCTAACTATTACACCAACTTTGTTCTATCTCAATGACGCAAGCACTAATTTTTACTGAAGAACGATTTTTATCGTAGAGCTGCTTATTGTTGCTACCACGGCAATAATCACAAAAACAAAACAAAAAAACGTTCAAAATCGCCCAAATTAAATTTATTAATTTCATTGGAAAATATTTTTTAAATCAGGTTCTATTCCATACGAAATTTCTTAGCAACATTAGGGTTTTTTTTAGCAGATCACTTTTCGAAATTCAGAATTTCAAGCTTCCGAAAAATACGCCAGAGGAAATTGCGCCAGAATTTTTTTTGGAAAGAACGTCAGAATTTTTTTCTGGCTCTAAATTGGGAAAAAGATTAGGATTTGTTTTCTAAAATAAGCCAGAAATATCGGCAACTGTGCCAGGTGTGGAAAAAGAGCCTGAAAGCAAAATGGAAATTAAGCCAGAAAATTTTCAAAGTTAAGCAATTAATTTTAAAAAGCTCAGCGCTCAAGGAGGCATGCTGACCCCCTGTAACTCCCCTGCAACACCCCAGAAACCCCCCAGCAACCCCCTGCCTGGCCCATAATATAAGATTTGGGATGGGTAAAAGCTTGGGAACTTTTTAAAGAGAAATCTTCAAATCCAAAAAAAAAAAAAAAAAAATTGCATATACCCAAACTTGTACCCAGCCCAAATCATATATTGATCAAGCAGGGGCGGTTGCAGGAGGGTAGCATGCCTCCTTAAGCACCGAGCTTTTTGTACGCTCGAATTTTTTTTTTTTTTTTTTTTTGAAAAAAGGCCAGAAACTTAGGAAAGATTATTGAAAAAGTTTGGCTTTTTTTCCTAGCAAAAAAGGCCTGAATTTTTTATAAAGAATTTTTTGGCGTTTTTTTCCAAAAAAAAATCTGCCGTAATTTCTGGGAACTGTATTGTTGTACAAAGTTTGTTTAAAAAAAACCTGGGCTTAATTCTGATTAAATTAAACTAACGACATGTTCAATCCTTATAATAAATTCAAACCTTAATTATCCGAATTCCAGGTCAGAAAGTAAAGTCGATTTTCCCTTTCAGTGATCTCAATGATGGCTGCAATAAATTTGTGCAATCTCAGTTGCGCTCCTGTCTCGGTCTAAGTTATTATTCTTAGCTCAGGTTTTTTTTATTTTGTAGTTTGTATTTTAAATAAAAAAATAAAATATAATAAAAAAAAAAACATAAACAAAATTCAAATTAAATTCAGCACACAAAAACTTCTTTTGACTTTGCATATCATGGATGTAGCAAGTATGGTACGAGCGCATATCATCAGCGTTGACGATGACGCTGCACCAAACCGAACCGAGCGAGTATATTTCATGACCAACTGTCCTCAAACAAATTTGTACAATCACATGGCAATTTGCAGTCCGTCACTTTTTGCTCGCCCAAAGACAGACTGCTCCCGCACATATCATTTAGATTTAGTGGTCTTTCGAAAAAAATGCACCCTGCCCAAAAGCGTATACATATCTATATATCCTTGTTGGGATTGTTTGAGCAGTGGCGCGGAATATAGGAGTCAAAGTCCCAGAGTCTCTCATCCCATATTTATTTTGAATGTCGTGTGTTTTATTTGTAGTTGTTTTTTTTTTATGCTGCTCCTGTTTTATGCATCCTTTTTCCTATCCAATTGTCCGACAGTGCGATTTTTTTTGTTGTGGACTTCGTTTCTTTCATATTATTCTATGTGCTTTCTAATTCTTTTTTATTACTCACTGCCGCCGCCACCGCCTAGAGAGGAGAGAATGGTGCATTTTAAATGGACCAAATAAATAACAGCCAAAGCAATTTGTTCGGCTGTCAGCAACAACAACAACAACGACACCAAACAATGGACAAATAGAAAAATGACATCACTATAACTACTATAATACAAACCGAATAGCTGCCCAGCATCTGTTGATAGAGAGAGAAAGAGAGAACTTTAGCAGAACGAATTAAACAATTGCAGAGAATGTTTTGCAGTAATTGGATTCCCACATCACATCGGCAAATAAATTGCACTGGGGCAAGGTTTTATGTCTTATGTTATGTTATGTTAAATGTGAACAAATTCTACTGCTGGTAGGGTAAGCTTCCATCACCATTGCATCGTCCTTTCCTCTGACAACCACCATACTACCGTATGCAACCGCAATTGGGCAACAAAATGACAACTCAGTAGTTCCAAATAATAACCCTATCATACTCGAGACGAAGAAATTAAAATGCAATTTTACAGATAAATTCTGAAGGAATACGCAAGGACATCATCTACATTTGCTCCATGTTACTTGAACATTTTTTTTTTTTCATTTTTTATTTTATACTTTAAGTCCAGGAGTCTGACATTGGTACGTATCTATGATGGGTATGTGTGTGTCTGTTATGAAATGATATAGAATTGAAAAGGAACCAAGGACACAAACCTAAATCCTAGTCAGTTCATCCAACCAAGGCAAGAGGGGCGATGTGAAGAAGTAATAATTTTTCTAAATGTCCTTCTGAAGGTCCTGCCGCCTCACTGTGAGGCGGACTATGATGTTTTTAAATGTGTATGTGTGTGTGTTGGAAGTCAGTCATCAGTGCCATTGCCGAATGTTCATGTCATTCTTGGCTTCCAGATTAGAGTCAAATGCATATACGAGTATGAACTCATGCACTGAAAGTAAAGACTCATAAAAATATTTACATACCATAAAAGATTAATAAGTTAAGCAAAATGTAAAATCCCTTAAGAGGAATTGTAATTACCAAAATGGCAATAAGATTATTTGGAATTCTGTAATGGAAATTTGAGTTGCATATCAAACTTAAGCTACTTATGAACTAATAAGTAACCTACAAGTACAAGATATTGTTTCTTCAATGAATGAGTGAATGGTTTTGGGGTTTAATACGCTGTGATTGTGTCCTCATTAATATGGTTAGATATTCCCCATAAGCCGTTTTAGCTTATACAAATGTGGCTAGCAAGAAGATTTCTCGTAATACTTAGCTGTTTCCTATAGTCAATCTGTTAAATGGGTCTATATGTTATTGGTTGTAATCTTTAGAGTGTGCACTTTAAGCCAGTAGACCAAGTAGTGCTTTAACAGCTGAGTGAATGTCTGGAGGGCGATATTCTGGTTATGGTCTGCTTTTTTCGGGAGTAATTCGATTGAATGCCATTAGGGAAATGCCAATTTAGAACAATTTTAATAGACTTTCAACAATTTTTCGCAAATAAAAGGTGGAAAAAGCAACTGAATTCCGGCAGTCGAATACTAGCTCTGTGGAGGCCACATAAACAATATTTTCATAAATATAATTGTCAATTTATATTGACATGGTATGGACTCATTTCCATTTTGTATATATTTCCGAAAATTACCATTCAGACCGTTCAGTACAACTCATATTGAACGGTTACAAGTCTGCAATTCCCAAAAAAAAATGCTGGTGTGCCACAGGGCTCCACTCTGTTTCTCACACTATTTCTCATGTTCATTACTATATTCGTTTCTTATATTCGCGCCCATGTTCTTTGGATGTGAAACACGAATGGCATCGTATGATAAGCTCAGTAAATTCTGATTTTCGCGACAGCATTGTCAAATCAGGAATAAGAAACCGTATGTATAATTTTTGTCGTTAAAGCAAGGTTATCCCCAGCCGTTCTTCATGAGCGCAACTTGGACCGAGGAAACAGAACAAGTTTCAGATTTCGGTATATGCATTCGCGATCGCCTTTTGTGGAATGAACATATATTCGGTGTAGCTAAAAACGCTGTAAATTGTTTGGGTATTCTTAGACAATGCAAGCAATATATAACCCCATATTTAACTTTTTAACAACATTTTTCAAAAAAAATTAAAAAACGCCAATTTATAGGTATTCAGCAAATAAACTGTAATTTAAAAAAAAAAATTAATAGTTTATAAAATATAAGTTTTAAATTTTTGTTAATGCTTTTAAAAATGCAAAAAAATATTAATTAAAAATATTGGTATGCAGCTTAAATTGGGTTACCTAAACCTATTATATGTGTGAAATTTCGAAGGAATCGGATAAGCCATTAATGAGATAGTCGAAAGCAAAAAAAAATTGTCCTATTTAAAGTATCGTGTGTAGTCTTTTTTAAACATTTTTTTTCAACCATATGATCGGTCTTGCCTAAAAATCTGCACTGATTTTTTTGAATTAAAATCGATGAAGCCGTTTCCGAGAAAAATAGGCTTTAACGAAACGGTTATATGGCAGGTATCGTTATTTTTGAGCTAAAAAAAATCAATTTCCCCTGTGTACAATACCTAATAGTATAGTGTAGTAGAACCTGGGTTTATGAATGACTATGAACATGCCCCAATATATTTTGAAGATTGAGGTGTAAAAGAGGGAAAGAAAGGTTGATGTGAGTGGAGGAGTTAATAAAATTGTTAAAATTATTACTTATAAGAAGAAGATTAAGTTGATGGAAGTCTGCTGTACGGAAGTTTAGGAGTTTTCAGGATCAACAGACGGAATGCAATCTTCAGATCAAAAAATAAAAGATATAAGAGAATGATAGTGATCTAGGCAGAAGATGCCGCCTTCGGAAAGAGAAGAGATATAAGGGTCGGAAGAAAAGACAAGTTCAATACTCTGTCCAACAAAAATAGTCAGTACAGGACTTATGTATGGGTAAGCTTTTCAAACCAATGATGCCTGTGTATACTGCCACCACACTGAATTGAAAAAAACTGCCACTGAGAAAGATTCTACCCATTGACCAACTTACACAAATTGTTGTGGTAACTTCCTGCAAAATATATCGTACACCCCACCATGGCCGTGCTTATTGCATGCGCACCCAGAGCATACTGATCTGATCAGTGATCATCTACTCCAGTGTTTTTCAAACTTTTTGAGTACGCGACAGAATCGTTAGTAAAAACATTTTGGCAATCCCCAATTATGAAATATACATTGTCAGTTATTTAAAAAGTGACATATTCTAAACCCCTCTGATACCCAGTCTAATTATATATCGCGTTCTGGAATTAAAATTTAATTATTGATGTTCTTAAAAAAACTCACAGTCTGGAAGCTCAAATTATTTTTCTGATCGCACTTGGCTATAAAAAATTTCATTTCTCGGTGATCTTTTTGGCCACTTAAACATATTGAATAATAGCCTCCATAGGAGAGAAGCAGTGGCGTAACTATAGGGTGGCAGGGCTGGCAAAATGCAACGAGCCCCCGATCCAAGAAGGCCCCGTCCCAAGAAGCAACGACCTCAGAAATAATCTAACATTTTTAACAAAATTTTGTACCAAAGTACTTAAGAATTATAGTATTTTTAAGTATTTAAATTCAATCAAAGTGGGGCATAACTTAAAGACCATACAGAAATTTAAACTAATCATTAAAATTTCAACACATTCAAAACAAAAAGATGTCGATTTTCGGAACGCATCCATTGGTTGCTTCATTTTTTGTCGCGGAATATTTGTAACGCGGGTGAGCTAGTGACGGTCGGGGAATTCCCTCATTTTGTTAACCAAATAGGCTAGAAGCCGGTGACACTGAAAGACCCGTCATCGCCGATTTGAAAAATGTATGGGTAAATCGATAGTAGTTAACAATTATACGAATAAAATCCACTTGGTAAGCCGAAAATATGTTAAATAAAATTTATTATTATAAAAAAGCAAAAATGTATCTTATTGTTCTCGCAAATTTTGATGAATTTTAGTTTATTCCATAGGAAATTTTGCAAATTAACCGAACATTTTTCTGACAAACTTAATTTGGATGTAAGGGTATAACGTGCCTATTTGAACGGTTTAATAATGGGTAAAAAAATTGTTCTCTTAAATCACGAAATTTTCTATTGAATGCACTAGATTTCATCAAAAACTGCGGTAAGTTAAACCGTTTTTGTTTTTTTTTTGTAATAATAAATTTTATTTAGTATATTTTCAGCTTACTAAATCAACGCGTATACCATTAACTATCGATTTACATATTATAAATTTTTCAAATCCACTTGATGGTACTTTCAGTGTCCTTTCAATGAATGAAATTGTTTTCAATGTCAGTGTCTTGCAACCTTCCCCTTTGCAAATTTTAAATGACACTGATTTATTAAAAAGCTCTAGAATATGTTAATATATATAAAAAAAAGACATATCTGAATAATTTGCCAGCGAAATTCACAGTTTTCGCTCCACTTTCAGAGATGAAATAAAAAAAAGTCTTCGTGTATTAGAGAACCTGCTGATTTATTAATAATAAAGAATCATTTTATGTGGTTCGTCTTTCCTGAAATTAATGTCATTTGTTACAATTCCTGTGACTACAGCTATAACAGTAAGATCATTTTCGAAACTAAAATTAATAAAACCCTATTTAAGAAACTCTATGGCACAAGTCAGGCTACGTAACCTGGCTATTCTGTCTATTGAAAATTCTATGGCCCGATCTTTAAGCTATGGAAATGCTATAGATACTTTTGCGGAATAGAAAGCTCGGAGAAAAGAATTTTTATTTTTAAAAAATCTTATTGAGAGTAAATTGTTATTTCATTATAAATATTTATATAAACCTATGCTCTTGAAAATAAAACTTATTAGATATTTAACTAAAATGCACATAATATTGTTAATAGTTTTGAGTAACTACTTACATCATTGGTTTATTAAAATTAAATTCTAACGAGACTATTTTTACTGGGACGCCGGGGGACCCATCCAAAAATATCCCAAGGGCCTTAGATGATATAGTTACGCCACTGGAGAGAAGAAAACATATTAACTGGAAAAGACAAAATCAAAGGATTCCTCACAAAACTTTAGTTTGTGGTCAGAGTCTTTGATGAAAAAAAAAATATATGATTCCTTTCATCAGCTGAGTCGATATCAGTTAGCTCTCACATTGCCCTCATGATACACAGGTTGCATAATTTGCAGGAGAAACTATTAAGTTACTTTCCAGAACTGAAATCTGAAGGTGGAAATGGACAAAGATGGATACTAAATCTTTTTTGAATATGTCAGTCTAACTCGCCGATCTAATATCGGTGAAGATGAAAGAAAATCATATACAGCAAAACCCGCTAAACGCCCCACTTTAGTATGCACTTATGCGGGTTAGGCAGTTATAAAAAACCCGCTTATGTGCACATAGGTACTTATCTCATATTTTTATATACAAAATTTTAAACAAACATTTTTGATAAAAACCATTTATTCAAAATAGCTTCTATGTCCATAAAATTTGCGTTTCGTCTCGGATCTTACTTCAATTCATCAGTTGGCTACTGAGGTCCTTGCAAATACGCACTTTATGTTAAGTTCAGTTCATCTTACATGGCTATTTTGACAAGAAACCAATGAATGAGTTATATTCAAACAGATTAAAATTTTTAATCATTAAAATTGGAAGATTTTGTCCTGGGCCAGACATAGTTAATTAGGAAGGTGTTTTGTATTATATTTAATCGAAAGTGTTGAATTATTGATTCAACCTAGATTTTAACGGCTTTTGGTTCACGAATCATTATAATAGATGAAGATTATTACTTTTTTGTTTATGAATTTTGAAGCATAAAACAAAAGAAAGCGCTAAAGAAAAACAAACTGTTGTATTTTATCAGCTAATTTTAAATGTGTACTTAAAAGAATTTTTGTCATGTAAATTTCAATAAAAGTGTACAAAACAAAAGGCAATTAAGCGGGAAAGGTAGTTAAGCGGAAGGTACTTATAAGATGATTTTTATATAAAAAAATCCTCAGAATTTTGGTTCTAAAAAAAGGGTACTTATACGGGTTAGGCACTTAAGCGAGAGGCACTTATCCGGGTATTATTGTAGTTATAGATTTAGTTGCAGTCGGCATGCTGAAAATGAAATTCAATCTAAAAACAATTGATAATTTCTAGATAAAGAGAAGAAACGAATACTCAGAGGTATGAACTCAACCTCTCTTCAATGGTTGATATAAAAACTAAGAAGAGAAATAGGCTCGATTTGGGAAACGATTCATTTGCTAATGTCTCTAAGATAAAACCAAGATTTAAACATTTGTTAAAAAATAGACAAGCACACCCTTCTCACAAAAAAATTTTTTTAGTACAGGACCTACAGCCGTTGCCCAGCAGGGGGACGCGACCCACACTTTGAAAAACACTGATCTACTCGTTTCTACTTTCGCTGTAGGTAAACATTAAAAAAATATACATTCCAACAGAGTTACCAATGCCCGTTATTGAAATCAATACAAGAGAGCTTTTTGCAGTGTTTTTTTTTACCAAAGGGCTTTATTTTTTTAAAGCTTTTGAGAACAAAATGTATTATGGTAAACTGGCGTAGTGATTTGAAATTTATTTTTGCGATTCAAAAACTTGTTTGGTGACGTACCCTAGAAAAAGCGATATTTCTCGTTTTTGGCGATTTTAATTTTTTGAATCGAAATCCTAATAATTTTTTAATTTTTCTAATTTGCACTTTACATCTTTTCTTTACTTTACTTTATATCTTTTCCATTCCTGCATGTAATAATATTAATATAATTGGTTGAAGTTCCTTTTTCATATGATTGTACGTACATAAGTATGATATGTTTCTGTTGTGTTTTGTTTTTAAATAAATTTCATGACTCCAAAATTACAAGTTTTGATTAATTTTATTTTAATTTACGATTTTTGAGTTTGGTGATGTATGGGTGGAAATTTTTTTAGTGTAGCGATTTTTATTTTAAGCTTGGCGATTTCGCTTTTTTAAACCTGGCAACCCTGATGGTGAGGAGAAAAAGTGTTGTCGCTTTGATTTTCTTCTTTTTATTTGGTTGTGTTTCTAAGCAGTCTGTTAAAACGCAGTTAATTTTATTCGCTTTCTGTGTTTTTGAAGAAAAAGTTATTTGTGCAAAGTATCGAAACGTTCAGAGCAAATTACTTGATTACAACAGGTTTTTTAAAGCGATATTTTTGTTAGCAACAGTGAATAATTGATATTGCCTTTGTTAAATAGTGAAGTAGAATTGAGTTAAATAAATAGTAAATTTATATTTTAATAACTTTCGCTGATACCCGTAAAAAAACGTGTATATTAGCTTACTAATCGCTTGGTGGTGTGGGCAAGATAAATAGTTTTTTTTTTTAATTTAATTAAAATGTTCATGGTTATAAATAAGCATATGCTAAATCATACGCACATTTCACTAATATTTGCGGCCATTTATAATGATACGTACGGAAAGCCTAATAGAGATTAAACTAAACATGAGAAGCCAATGTGAACAGAGTGAGGGGCTAATGCCATATTTTCCTTCAACTGACTATTTTTGCTCGACAGAGTCTATACTCTGTTCAATTTATATTTTCAGTACATGGAAGATATGATATTTGACTTTCACCCTTACTAATTTGGATTTCAATAAGCTATCTCTATTTCTATAAGGCTTTCCATTTTTCATGGTTGCCGCAATGATCATTATAATGTGGCATATTTCTCTTACAAATGTCGGTAGGGTTACTAACTGTTAAATTAGATTTTATGAACAAAAACATGTAGATCGTAAGCTAAATTAAAAAAAAACTAAATCCAAATAAAAATAAATCTATCTTTTTCCACAACACCAATAAGTGAGATAGTAGTTGCGTATTTTGAAGCGTTGATAGCCGGGAAGCAGACAGGTTATGGTGGAATTAACGTAGATATATAGAATATTTCAGTAACAATTTCTTAAATTGAGTGTCATGGAATGGATGGGGTCAAAATTCTGCCGGGGTCAAAATTCTTTTAACAAAATTCTGCTTTCCAAAAATCAGCTTTTCAAAAATCTGCTTTTCAAAATTCTGCTCATCAAAACTCTTCAAAAAAGCGCGCGCTTTTTAACATTTTGCAAACCTTTGTTTTCTTTATTATTTGCAGAGTTTTGATAAGCAGAGTGTATAGTCTTACTTTCTTAAGAGTTATTTTGTTGTAATTTTTTTCATACATATGCTTACACAATGGATTTAAAAAAAAAAAAATATTTTTTTTCCAAATTCCAAAGAACTTTTTTTGAAATTTTAGAATGCAATATTTAGAATTCGATCAACCTCCAGTATACATATTTTGATTGAAAGCCGCTTACCCAAAATGTAGACCATATATTTTTGGGACTAAAACAACGATTCAAAAATCTATTGTAGACAATCACCTAAAACGCCTAATGTACCTACCAAGTTACAGCCGTTTAGTCTATATATCGTTCTTTAGACAGATAGACAGACAAAATTGCAGAACCCACTTATTTGGTGTTCCCTATAATCGTCATGTCAAGTTTAATTAAAAGCTGCATTTTTTTTTTCATTTTTGGTGAAGGACAGAATTTTGAGAAGCAGAATTTTGAAAAGCAGAAAAAATGGATAAAAGCAGAATTTTGAAACGCAGAATATTCATTTTAAAAGCAGAATTATGAAAAGCATTATTTTGAAGCCAGAATTTTGACCAGCTCCCGTCATGGGACAACAGCCGGCACCACTGTGTTTGAAACAGCTCTCCCATAAGGCCTGCACTGAAAATATAAATTGAACAAAGTAAAGTAGGAAATAGGAATAAAAACGATATTATTTTTTTTAATCCCATCAATTTAACACATTCATGTAAACTTTCCGTATTTGTTCATTAAGAAGTGACTCACTCCAAGCCTCAACTAGAGAAAACTTTAATATTAAATACAGAAAAATATACTTCTTGATACATATCACAGGCTAAGTATACAGAGCAAATGTCTTATACCATCTTTTTGGAAGTCTTCTCCGAACAAACAATCCCATATATTGAGATAAATTTTAATGATGGCATAAAGTTTATGTTCATACAATTAAAATTATTCTCAGTGTATTAAACGTTTTGTCATCTGAATATCATCTGCTCTACTACTAATCGGAAACGGAAGGAAGGAAATGACATATACAATGTATTTGCATAGATATACGTGTGGACCAACAATCTAGGAACACACGCTATGCGACTGAGATACAGGGAAGACAAAAACCTTTTTCAACATGCAAAATGCTGCAACTCACCCTGGAATGTGTGTTAGTATAGTATTTGGCTCCTAAATGTGGGTGTCCGTAAAGAAGATGCCTTCGTGATGATAACAATATATAGACTAGTAAAAGCTACAATTCTTTATTCATGAATTGCACCCAAGTGCACTACGCCGACGACAATGCCGATGCAAATGCAGACGCCGACAACGCCATTGGAAACTATTGTGCTGCTTTGGTTAATGGCTGTAGCTTGTTATGGTTGAGCCATAGTGTGCTGTGCGTCCCTGTAGAAAACCTTAGCACCATAAGGAATCACCAGACCAGGACACACTGACTGCATGTGTGCATCCATAATGCCTGACCGGCACTTGAATCGTAATGTAACAACTTCCCGCCCATGTTAACTGAATTGCGGACACACTTCCAGCACTGCCCATGCAAACACATCAGAACAACATGCTTTGAGGGTTCCGATTTCGGCAGGGATGTTAGGTGTCATCGTCTTGAAAATATTTTACCATTTGTCCGATCATTCTTCGTCCTTGGATTGCTATATGCTATACTATGCTGAGGTCCTGATGATGCTCTATAGCACAGTCACAATATTCCATAGAAGTCTCGAGAATGAATTTTAAAATAGAATTATTCTCGAGTGACACACATTGAAGGGTATTTTTGGAAATTTAATTATGCAAAAGGGATGATACACCAGATTTAAGGTTTGCTCACACTAAATTATGTGGCATTGCACAAAACTGTATGTCACCGTATTTTGCTAACATCATGTTTCCCCTGTGGTTTTCCAATTCGACGATGTGATTGTGATTCAGCAAGAAGTTTAAATAATGCCAACTTACATTATGGTTTTCTATGTTCGCCTTCGCATCGCATCGGATTGGATCAGTCGAAGGGGGCTACTACAGATACGTATAAGATAGGGACAAATACATTTCTTGGCATGCATCTGTTACAAAAGTGATGATGGTATGAAAATACTATAGGAGCTGAAAAGGTTTTTGCAGCTCGAATTATTTTGCATGATTTCTTCAATTTTTTTTTTGTATTTAATGCTCACATTTGTGTGAAAAATTAATTTTTTGGTTAAACGAACAAGACAGCTTAAAATGCATCATTAGGATATTCTGACCGAACAGATTATCAACATGCCTTCATGTGAGTTTGGTCAAAAAAGTTTAATAATAATCTTTTCGGAGAGAATGAACATTGGACAGTGAGCTAAAGTAAATTCGCAAGCTATAACTCATGTTTAGAAATTTTTATATTTTCTTATTAAAAAATTATTGATATTTTGCAAATTCGAAGTTGCCATAAAGTGCCATTATGAATCTTCGAGCGTGTATTATTTCAAAGAATTATTCTTCTTGTAGTCGCTAGAGCCCTAAATACATTGATCTACATAAATGCTCTGGCCCAGATGGTAAAGCTTTCATTGTTTTGAAGAGTAGTTCTTCAATTCTGTAAAAGACCTATGCTTTTAATGGTTTCTTTCCGAGTGGTTGGAAAACAGGATTAATCCAACCTGTACCGCAAAAAGTCGAATGTTTTCCCCGTTCAAACCACTACTGCCAATTATTGCTCTAAGGATACAAGGAATCGAATTGTGGATATGCGAGACCCTAGAAACACAGAAATATCACTAGCTTGTTTTCCAATGATATTTTCCGAGAACATTATCCATTGCACTCTGACTCAATAGGATGGAAGAGGAGGATGGCTTTGTGACGAGGGATTTTGCCTTAAATATGGTTTTCAATATCTGTTCATGATTCTTCCCTGATTCATTAAATTATCGACGGGTTTAGGAAACATTTTTGTAAATACAATTTTTTTCCGCAAGGGGTTACCTTGATTTTTTTTCAAAAATCTTCCAAAAAATTAAATCCGCAAATTTTACACCAATGCATAGGTCTGTTCAATACCTTTCAAGTGCTGAAAACCGCAGCTTTTTCTGTGGCTTGATTGCCGAGATATCATCTTCCGAAGGAAATCAAATGCAGGTTGGTTGGCAATCACGGGAACAATTTTGGATTGCAATATCTCGAGAACCAGAGGCTGCAGAAGCGTTTGTTTTTCTGGTGTGAATAGGTATTTAATAGACCTTTCTTTTCATGTATATGTCGATGGGTTTGGGAAACATTTTTGAAAGTACAATTTTTTTGCCGCAAGGGGTTAGCCTTGATTTTTTTTCAAAAATCTTCCAAAAAATTAAATCCGCAAATTTTACACCAATGCATAGGTCCGTTCAATACATTCCAAGTGCTGAAAACCGCAGCTTTTTCTAAGGCTTGATTGCCGAGATATCATCTTCCAAAGGAAATCAAATGCAGGTTGGTTGTCAATCACGGGAACAATTTTGGATTGCAATATCTCGAGAACCAGAGGCTGCAGAAGCGTTTGGTTTTCTGGTGTGAATAGGTATTTAATAGACCTTTCTTTTCATGTATATGTCGATGGGTTTGGGAAACATTTTTGAAAGTACAATTTTTTTTCGCCTTGATTTTTTTTCAAAAATCTTCCAAAAAATTAAATCCGCAAATTTTACACCAATGCATAGGTCTGTTCAATACCTTTCAAGTGCTGAAAAACGCAGCTTTTTCTGAGGCTTGATTGCCGAGATATCTTCTTCCAAAGGAAATCAAATGCAGGTTGGTTGGCAATCACGGGAACAATTTTGGATTGCAATATCTCGAGAACCAGATGCTGCAGAAGCGTTTGGTTTTCTGGTGTGAATAGTTATTTAATAGACCTTTCTTTTCATGTATATGTCGATGGGTTTGGGAAACATTTTTTTCAAAAATCTTTCAAAAAATTAAATCCGCAAATTTTTCACCAGTGCATAGGTCTGTTCAATACCTTCCAAGTGCTGAAAACCGCAGCTGTTTCTGAGGCTTGATTGCCGAGATATCATCTTCCGAAGGAAATCAAATGCAGGTTGGTTGGCAATCACGGGAACAATTTTGGATTGCAATATCTCGAGAACCAGAGGCTGCAGAAGCGTTTGTTTTTCTGGTGTGAATAGGTATTTAATAGACCTTTCTTTTCATGTATATGTCGATGGGTTTGGGAAACATTTTTGAAAGTACAATTTTTTTGCCGCAAGGGGTTAGCCTTGATTTTTTTTCAAAAATCTTCCAAAAAATTAAATCCGCAAATTTTACACCAATGCATAGGTCCGTTCAATACATTCCAAGTGCTGAAAACCGCAGCTTTTTCTAAGGCTTGATTGCCGAGATATCATCTTCCAAAGGAAATCAAATGCAGGTTGGTTGGCAATCACGGGAACAATTTTGGATTGCAATATCTCGAGAACCAGAGGCTGCAGATGCGTTTGGTTTTCTGGTGTGAATTGGTTTTTAATAGGCCTTTCTTTTCATGTATATGCCGATGGGTTTGGGAAACATTTTTGAAAGTACAATTTTTTTCCGCAACGGGTTAGCCTTGATTTTTTTTTTTTTAAATCTTTGAAAAAATTAAATCCATAAATTTTACACCGATGCATAGGTCTGTTCAATACATTTCAAGTGCTGAAAACCGTAGCTTTTTCTGATGCTTGATTGCCGAGATATCATCTTCCGAAGGAAATCAAATGCAGGTTGGTTGGCAATCACGGGAACAATTTTGGATTGCAATATCTCGAGAACCAGAGGCTGCAGATGCGTTTGGTTTTCTGGTGTGAATTGGTTTTTAATAGACCTTTCTTTTCATGTATATGCCGATGGGTTTGGGAAACATTTTTGAAAGTACAATTTTTTTCCTCAAGGGGTGTTAGCCTTGATTTTTTTTCAAAAATCTTCCAAAAAATTAAATCCGCAAATTTTACACCAATGCATAGGTCTGTTCAATACCTTCCAAGTGCTGAAAACTGCAGCTGTTTCTGAGGCTTGATTGCCGAGATATCATCTTCCGAAGGAAATCAAATGCAGGTTGGTTGGCAATCACGGGAACAATTTTGGATTGCAATATCTCGAGAACCAGAGGCTGCAGAAGCGTTTGGTTTTCTGGTGTGAATAGGTATTTAATAGACCTTTCTTTTCATATATATGTCGATGGGTTTGGGAAACATTTTTGAAAGTATAATTTTTTTCAGCAAGGGGTTAGCCTTGATTTGTTTTCAAAAATCTTTGAAAAAATTAAATCCACAAATTTTACACCGATGCATAGGTCTGTTCAATACATTTCAAGTGCTGAAAACCGTAGCTTTTTCTGAGGCTTTATTGCCGAGATATCATCTTCCGAAGGAAATCAAATGCAGGTTGGTTGGCAATCACAGGAACAATTTTGG
This sequence comes from Philhelius pedissequus, assembly GCA_910595825.1. Taxonomy (NCBI): domain Eukaryota; kingdom Metazoa; phylum Arthropoda; class Insecta; order Diptera; family Syrphidae; genus Philhelius; species Philhelius pedissequus. Next base: position 55,922,785 of record OU343160.1, read on the forward strand.
ATTGCAATATCTCGAGAACCAGAGGCTGCAGAGGCGTTTGGTTTTCTGGTGTGAATTCGTATTTAATAGACCTTTCTTTTCATGTATATGTCGATGGGTTTGGGAAACATTTTTGAAAGTACAATTTTTTTCCGCAAGGGGTTAGCCTTGATTTTTTTTTTCAAAAATCTTTGAAAAAATTAAATCCACAAATTTTACACCGATGCATAGGTCTGTTCAATACATTTCAAGTGCTGAAAACCGCAGCTTTTTCTGAGGCTTGATTGCCGAGATATCATCTTCCGAAGGAAATCAAATGCAGGTTGGTTGGCAATCACGGGAACAATTTTGGATTGCAATATCTCGAGAACCAGAGGCTGCAGATGCGTTTGGTTTTCTGGTGTGAATTGGTATTTAATAGACCTTTCTTTTCATGTATATGCCGATGGGTTTGGGAAACATTTTTGAAAGTACAATTTTACTCCGCAAGGGGTTAGCCTTGATTTTTTTTCAAAAATCTTTCAAAAAATTAAATCCGCAAATTTTACACCAGTGCATAGGTCTGTTCAATACCTTCCAAGTGCTGAAAACCGCAGCTGTTTCTGAGGCTTGATTGCCGAGATATCATCTTCCGAAGGAAATCAAATGCAGGTTGTTTGGCAATCACGGGAACAATTTTGGATTGCAATATCTCGAGAACCAGAGGCTGCAGAAGCGTTTGGTTTTCTGGTGTGAATAGGTATTTAATGGACCTTCCTTTTCATATATATGTCGATGGGTTTGGGAAACATTTTTGAAAGTATAATTTTTTTCAGCAAGGGGTTAGCCTTGATTTGTTTTCAAAAATCTTTGAAAAAATTAAATCCACAAATTTTACACCGATGCATAGGTCTGTTCAATACATTTCAAGTGCTGAAAACCGTAGCTTTTTCTGAGGCTTCATTGCCGAGATATCATCTTCCGAAGGAAATCAAATGCAGGTTGGTTGGCAATCACAGGAACAATTTTGGATTGCAATATCTCGAGAACCAGAGGCTGCAGAGGCGTTTGGTTTTCTGGTGTGAATTCGTATTTAATAGACCTTTCTTTTCATGTATATGTCGATGGGTTTGGGAAACATTTTTGAAAGTACAATTTTTTTCCGCAAGGGGTTAGCCTTGATTTTTTTTTTCAAAAATCTTTGAAAAAATTAAATCCACAAATTTTACACCGATGCATAGGTCTGTTCAATACATTTCAAGTGCTGAAAACCGCAGCTTTTTCTGAGGCTTGATTGCCGAGATATCATCTTCCGAAGGAAATCAAATGCAGGTTGGTTGGCAATCACGGGAACAATTTTGGATTGCAATATCTCGAGAACCAGAGGCTGCAGACGCCAGAACAGGCCTTTCCGTTCATGTATATATCGATGCGTTTGTGAAACATTTTTGAAAATACTATTTTTTTCTGCAAGGGGTTAGCCCTGTTTTTTTTTCATAAATCTTAAAAAAAATTAAATCGCCAAATTTTACACCAATGCAAAGATCTGTTCAGTTGACAAGCCTAATTAGCAGTCCAGCCTGCGACCAAGTTTTCCGGATTGAAAGCCGCATATACATTTTTTCTTCCACAATTATGTTAGTTGAACGAGAGAAATTGACTCAAATCTTTGGAATCCATTTTGTTTTAATTTTTTGTAAGAAAAATGATTAGCTTTTCTTCCAAGATGCAAGAAATACTTTATCCCTACTGATCTAGTTGTAATCCAGAAAGCCTTCGTTTGTCCAAGGATAAGGGATAACTATTATATCTGCATATAGGAGATCGTGTACTCATTTGATACTCTTAGTAAAGCATTCGACAAAATCTCTCACGTATAATTGTCTACGTCAAACTCAATGCTTTTAGTTTTCACACCATTATAAATCGCATAGTAGTATTATAGAACCTTGTGCCTGAACCAATATTCACCTGTTCAGGTGTTCCACAAGATAGACATCTTGGTCCACTTCTATTTGTAATGCTGATATAAAGTATTAATTTATTTTTATAATTTATTTGGCAAGCAATCACTAGTATCTCTGATTATAAGGTCATCAAAACTTTAAAATTTACCACTATACGATCCTCGATTCACTTTGTCCTGCTATCTAAAAGGTGTAAGCGTTAAAAGAATAAAAGAGGTTATAAAGAAATATGAAATAATGCAAAAGAATGCAATTGCTGGAAAGAAATCGAGAAAAAATAGTGCACTCATTTTGGTGTCAAAAGGATATTGATTGCAGAATTCATCCTTTTGCACCGTTACAGATGGCATAGAAAAATGCAATCTTTTAATTAAATATAATGAATGATTGAAGATTGCATTCAAAAAAGATTATATTCTTTTTCAATCCTGCAGCATTATCTAGTATCTGCATCTTTTTTTAAAGAGATTTTAAATTGAATAAAAACATAAATTGTGTTATACAGTACAACACGGATATAAGAAACTCTGAAAATCCCTGCAATTTCTTTCTAATATCGGAGTTTTTCTTATACCGAAACATCGGATATAAGAAAGAAAATTTCTTTAAAAAAAAAACGTGTACGCACAAAATTTCATTAAAACGAAGTTAGCCAAACAAACTTTATATGCGCATAATGAATGTATACTCATATAAAAACTTCATCTATAATATTTTTTAAGATAAAAAACTAAAAAGCTTTAATGTAACAAAGTAACAAAAATATATTCTTCTTCAACAAGTAAGAAAAATATAATAAATAGGTACATAAGTATTCTCTTCAAATAAATAAAATTAAGCAAAATATTGTGAGCCTATGCAATTAAGGTTGATAACATATCGCAAATGTCAGAATCACATTTGTTTACATTATTGTATTTATAAATTTGACTTTCTCTCCATGAATAGATGTGAAGTGTAACAACAATGTGGTGAAGTGAAACTACACACAGATGCAAAATATCAGTTTCATAAAGGCAATATAGCTTGTAGGCAAACACAAATAGCTGCCGAAATTTCCCATCCTTGTATTGCTCATCTGTGGTCAGAATATTCGCGGCCTTTCCAATTTTCAGCTGTCATTCCTTTGGAAAGTGGGAACTTTTAAGGAAAGTCTTAAGACAAAGATGCATATTAAAAAGGTCTTGCCACATGTTTGACTAACAAAGTAAATTTCTTATAAGCGTACTTTTGTGTTCTAAGAATTGATTTTGGTGTGTAAGAAAGGCTTTGTTATAACAGTGTTTTTACTAGCTATTATAGGTACTAAACGGTGATTTTTTAAGAGATTGGTTTTTGAAAATTCAAAAAAACACAGAAACTTGTAAAAAGTGAATGAAATTTTTATATGCATCGATAAATCAATTTCTGCCATTTACTTTTTAAAAATAATTTCACTTAAATGTTGCCCGCGGCTACGCTTCAGGTGGTCCATTCTGAAGGTCCAATTTTGGCAAACTTTTTCACACATTTCGGCCGGAATCTCATTAATGTTGGCTTCCAAGGCAGCAATCGTGTTTGGCTTGTCCCCATAGACAATAGACTTAACATAGCCCCACAAAAAATAGTCTAACGGGGTCAAATCACATGATCTTGAAGGCCAATTGACTGCGCCAAAACGTGAGATCAACTGCTCACCAAATTCGCCTCTCAATTGATGCATGGTTTCGCGTTCAGTGTGGCATGTGGCACCGTCCTGTTGGAACCACATGTCGACCGAGTTCAATTCTTGCATTTTCGGCAAAAAAAAATCTGTTATCATCGAACGGTACCTTTCTCCATTGACCGTAACCCTGCGGCCTTCATCGTCCTTGAAGAAGTACGGCCCAATGATGCCGCCTGCCCATAAACCGCACCAAACAGTGCATTTTTCGGGATGCATTGGTAGCTGCTGAATTGCCTCTGGCTGCTCTTCACTCCAAATACGGCAATTCTGCTTATTCACGTATCCATTTAGCCAAAAATTAGCCTCGTCGCTGAAGACCATAAAACGGACGTAGCTTACGAAACACATTTTTTCACAGAGCACGAATTTTGATAATAAATTTCAATAATTTGCAAACGTTGTTCAGGCGTAAGTCTATTCATGATGAAATGGCAAACAATAATGAATCGAAATCAAATGTTCGTGGAATTTGTCATGTGTGATCTGTCAAAAATATATACGTCAAAAACCAAGTAGCAAAAAAATCACCCGTTATAAGGCAAGTTATGTATTCGTAAAAAAAAAATTCTAACAATCAAACATGGCATTACGATCATAGAGAAGCCTAAAAAAGTGATGCCTAAACGGCCAAAGCGATTGCTTTCAAATTTGGTATGTACGATTATTTTGGCATTCCTCAGAGGGGAAATTGAAATTGTATTTTTAGGCCTAAAAATAACGGTACCTGCCATGAAAGACCTTGAAGGAAAATCTTATTTTTCTCTAAAACGTCTCCAACGATTTCGATAAGAAAAATTTTCAGAATTTTTTTGTTGGTAATAGCTATCATTTGATATGAACCAAGTTGACAGGAAAAGTCTATTAACGGTACCATTCATATAACGGTTTTTTTAAATTTTTGGCTTTCTCGGTAACGGTACATTGGATTTCTGTCAAATTTTATATCTGAGAAGATCTAAGTAGCTAAATTATTTTTGCATACCAAAATTTTGAGTATCTTTTTTTTTTTAATTAAAATAATTTATTAATTTTTTTTTTATGAAAAATCGATAATTTTAAATCTAATCAAAAAAAATTATTTTAAATTTTATATTCACATGAACATTAATAGTCTCTAAAAAATTGAATACCAAGGTTTCAAGAGAATTTTGTTTTCAAGGAACGAAAAATACAAAACAGGATTTCATCAAAACCCGTCTTACAATTTTGGAGATACTTTTTTATAAAATTTTCATTGATCCGTGGCATCTAATGGCGTTCTTCGTTTTTTTTCAAAAAACTGATTAAAGTGATGGTTTTGGCAGTTTAAATAAGTTTAAAAAACGATTTTCCATTCACTTTCATTATATACATGTATATAGTTGTACATATTTACATTATTACCCTCCTTATTTACATAAGTAAAATCCATTTAAATATACATTTGTAGGTACCTATTTAACTATTCCTTGAATCATGCATTCGACAATTCATCATACTAAGAATCAAGGTAATATTACCTACATGGGCTTTAAATCTGCATAATATACCTATAATAGACTAGCTACCTAAAAACAGCGTCAGTGAGTAACACTGCAGTTGTTAGCTACAAGAGCAAGTTTGTACGATCCAGTCGTGCATTTTATTCTTTTATGCGAGTTTCTTATAAACGATTAATCTCGAAAGAAAACTAAAGAAAAAGGCACGGTGTTTCTCATTGCGTTTCTTATAAGCGACTTTTTATTTTATGAGTGTTTCTTTATCCGTTAAATACTGGTATTAAAATGTTCTCACTTTAAATTTTGTTCTTAAATGTAAGGTAAAATTTAATTTGCAAATACAAATTTTCAACTAGGTCCTTAAGCACCTAACCATTATTCCTTACTCCTAAGTTCAATGTACTACCACTGTCACTCTCGCTGTTTCGTGGCCATCTATCGATTAAATTCCATTTACGATTTATACAACGAAAAATGTTCAAATAAATTTCTATTTGTATAGTTGCTGCCCGCGCCGCGCACAAGTGTGTTTTTTTATACTCTCATTTATAAGAAAGAAAAATATTTATAAAATATATGTGTGTGGTGTGCAATTCTACATCAATAATGCTCACCAAATATTATTTTAAGAAAAATAAAATACGTAAGGGAAATATCCCCATCGATTTTTGTTAGCCCGCGCCGGAATAAATAAAGTCCTCGAATGTCTCCACTTCCACGCCCAGGGGATGACCTTCAAACCAAAGGACCACCGAGACCATTTTGAGAGGCGTTCATTTGAGTTGTGAAATTTAAACGTGTCCTGAAATATTTAAGTGTCCTCCCTGATGTAAGTTTACAAGGTTTTCTTATTTTGTTTCTTGTTTTTTTTTATTTTCTTGCCAGAACGACACAACCGACACGATAAGTCTCCTTCATTGCTCATCCATAACGAAGCTTGATAAAAAAAAAAAACAAGTGTGCATATTCGAAATTCGTACGCGAATCCTTATACTGAGACCGAGAGTAGTCCTTGGACGTGCATAGCTAAAATGAAGGAACAGCAAGCGTTCAATATGTGACCTCAATCCTAGGCGTATATTTGTATGTACGAATGTACATATATGATTCAGTACCTATTTTATTTAACGGGATGGGAATTTTTTTATTTAAATTTGTCACAAGCGTGTGGTGGCAATGTACATGTACATGTACAAGTATCTTTAGTTATAGGTACATAGATTCACAAAAAAAAAACGATGGAATAGATATACAGCGTCGTCGTGTCGTAAGCAAGAAAGTGTAAGATTGCAAGGATGCGCAAGCACATCATTAATCTGTAGGTATACTTGGCTCCTTTGCGATAGAATTAAGCGATGGTGGCGACGACGACCGACGGCAACGGCAACGACCAAAAACCAAATTATACGAGTACACACAGTTGAATATCTTTTGGGTGGAATGTTTAAAAATGCACAGTGGAGCAAATGGGGTGTGAAATATTTCACGTGTCACACTGCCGGCGCGCTGCTTTTAAAATTTGGACGGCAAATGCTTCATATGCAGCAGGACTTTCTGGTGACAGATACCCCAATGTTAATTTTTCTTTTTTCCTCTTCCTGCATCCTCTCTGAAATATTTAATTAATTCTCTGATATAAATTATTGTCCTTCAACGTGTCATGGCGTTTTGGTCCTGTTCTTCATTTTGTCCCCCAAAACAGCCAACCCAGTTTTCATGTATGATTTCTGATATGTATATGCAAGGATACCGTTTTAACTGAAGAAGCATACAAATTAAACAAAAAAAAAAAATAAAAATAACACCAAGTGAACAAATTGCATTTTTTCCCATCAAATAGGTTGACTGTTGAGTTGGATATTATTTACCTGGAACTGGAACCAAAAAGTGAGATAGACGATTTGAAGTATCGCTCTTGGGTGAGGAAAATGGTTATACTGAAATATTGTTAATGTTCAGTATACATATGCTTGTTAAATTATTATTTTTTCTTTTTTAACATAATACAGTAAGGATGTTAATTTGAGCTATTTTCCAGCAACCCTTCATCCATATTGGAAACAATTTAATTATTGCATAAAATGTTTTCTGTTTTTATTTGACAAAAATAAATAAATTTATAAGTATTGTATTTGTACCTATAGTTACATACCAATACATTTTGCTAATTGCTTCAGCTGAAGGTACATAATGCCTTATATAGGTAGATACATACAATTTATACCTACAGTATTTTACGGATAAAAGAAACACTCATATAAGAAAAACTCGCTTATAAGAAACGTAATAAGAAACAACATGTTTTTTTTCTTTATATTTTTTTCGAAATAAATCGTTTATAAGAAACTCGTATATAAAAAAAACACTGTGACAATGAATCCCGTTTAAGCGAAACAACGAAAAGTCAGGGATTTATTTTTCCAGTTAAGCGGGTTTTTCACTTAAGCGGACCTCGGATAACTGAAAAAAAATGTCAGTTAAGCGGGTCTCGGATATGTGATAAACATATTTTACTTAAACGGGTTTCGGATAACTGAACAAATATTTTAGTAAGGTAGACCTAATGTCATGTAACACGATACAATTTGTACTACATATATTGAACTTTAACACTTGAAAAACAACTTGTGTTAAATGTTTACCAATTGCTTTTATAAATAAATTTCATTTATCTAAATAAAAAAACATTACCTCAAATAATTTATTTATAAACAAAACGAATTAGTACCCAACCAACGCTACTTTGAGTTCAGATTTTATTATTCACATATACATTTCGTGTTACAAAAACAACAATGTATCTAAGTAAATGGAATTTGCTGGGTTTTCCCTTTTATTTAAAACTTAGCATTTACATGTGTCATGAATGCGGAAGTGGTGGCGGAAGGAGGTGCACGTATACAAAAATGAAATAATTCAGCAGCCGATTTTTTTCAATTTTTAGTTTTTCACTTAACCGAAACCACTATAGAAAAAGTTATGGGGGTTTTTCACTAAAGCGAGTTTTCAGTTAAGCGAGGTATAGTTTGTATGTAAATATATACGGGGATATGTGAATGTTTTCAGGTAAGCGGGTTTTTAACTTAAGCGAGTTTCACTTAAGCGGGTTTCACTGCATAAGAAAGCCTTCTTACATACCAAAATCAATTCTTGGAACAAAAAATTACGCTTATAAAATATTTACTTTGGCAGACAAGCCTGTGCCGAAACCTTTGGAACATGCATCTTTGTGACCTTCGTTACAAATTCCCACTTTCCAATGGAATGACAGCTGAAAATTGGAAATGCCGCGAATATTCTGACGACAGATGAGCAATACAAAGATGCGAAATTTCGGCAGCTATTTGTGTTTGCCTACAAGCTATTACCTTTATGAAACTGATATTTTTGGATCTTATTTCTTTTTTTCATAATACAGTAACGATATTAAATTGAGTTATTTTCCAGCAACCCATTATTCATATTGGAAACAATTTAATAATTGTTTCAAATGTTTTCTGTTTTTATTTGTAAAAAATAAATAAATTTGTAAGTATTGTATTGGTGCCTACAGTTACATACCAATACATTTTGCTAATTGCTTCAACTGAAGGTACATCTTCCTTATATTGGACACCAGAGGATAGTTTCGTTTGGAAAAAATATTCTGGGTATTTCTGTTATTTTATCATTATATCTCTGCTGAATAACTTACAAAAACCAATCGATTAATTATTACAAGTATTGTAAAAGGACAAAAACCAACAGACAGCCGTTTTTTAAAGGAGTGTATATGTGGTTTAATTAATATAGTTCTTGAACGTACATATAGCTACCTATCCTTTCCCCGAATTTCTGGAACATAATGAAGCTTATATCCTAACCGACGCACCTTTTAGTGACAAAACTGGAGAATACCACATTGTGGCTTGTCAGATGGGGCGATTTATCGTCAAACTGGCGATTTGAAGTTTTATTCTGCCACCCAAAACTTGTTTGGCGATGTACCCTAGAAAAAGTGATATTTCTCGTTTTTGGCGATTTTAATTTCTTGAATCGAAATCCTAATATCAACTTTTATCATTTTTCTAATTTGCACTTAAGTTTTATATCTTTTCCATTCCTGCATGCTGATTGAAGTCATCGAAATAGTAATTCTGAACGCAGACACTAAAGATCGATTTCTTTCTCCTCCCTAAAATAAATGACGTACATCAGACGTCAAACCAAATATCTGTGCAATGGAGTATGTAGACACTCAAATTCTAACTGTTCTGTGAAAACATATGCATCATGTGTTTTGCTTTGTGTTTTAAATAATTTTTTTCACTCCGAAATTTCAAGTTGCTTTTATTTATTTTAATTTACGATTTTTGAGTTTGGTGATGTATGGGTGGAAAATTTTTTAATTTGGCGATCTTTATTTTAAGTTTGGCGGTTTCGCTTTTTAAACCTGACAAGCCTGACCACATTTTTAAAGTATCAGAGGTTAATCGGAAATCGACTACTGTTTCCCATCTTATGACTCAAAAAAAGATTTGTTGAGGATTGTGAAATATTTGTCGATCATATGCCATTAAACTGTCACAGTAAAATTTACCTCAGTGTTAGATCTTTTTGTTCCTAACACTGCTAACACTGTATCTAAGCCTATAGTTTTGACGAACTTCTTTCTGATAATAGCCCCGTGTTATTAGTACTCGTAGTTCTCCATCCTTCGCAAGTAATAGAGGAATATTATCTTGATTAAAAAAAAAATACTAACTGGTCAATTTTCAATTCGCATTTAAAATCGAAACTTAGAAATATGCCGACGGATATAGAAAATGTTACAACGAACGAAGGTGTTAGTTTGCTTGTTTCAAGTTTCTCTAATCATGTTCTAAGCTCAGTAGATTCTTCTGTACAGAAGCTACTCTACTCAAAAACCATCACATTAGTAAAGTTCCTGGTTAAATTCTTGAATATATTCGTGTCAGAAATGGTAGTAACCGACAATGGCAACGATATCGTCTGCCAGTACATCGCCACCAGTTGAAATATTTCAATAAACTTATTTCCATGGAAATCCAAAAATATGAAATACCCGATGGAATCAAACTCTTAGCCAGCTAGAGAAAAATGATAAACATTTTTGGAACATTGCTAAAATTATAACCAAATTGATTCCTGCACTTAAAAATTCTAATGATGTACTTTATACTGATAAAGCTAATGCTATTTCTATAGATTACAGGAAAATCCATGAAGTGTCCCATCAGCTAAGTGATTTAGATACCATTAGTTTGGTAAACGCTGCCTCTTATAGAAATTTAAGAGAAATATCTCAAGATGAATAGGTTTCACGTTCACGTTTTAAGTAATAAAAGGCATTCTAAATTTTCTTTTGGAAGAAGCGAGTAGATCTCCTCATTTTTTTTTTGTTTTTGATCTTGCGATAAGTTTAAAGTTATGTGAACAATTGCTCTCGTTCCTTTGTTTGGTTCCATATTGGTTTTGAACAATTTTAAGAGTTACCAAAATAACCAAGAATAATAAAAAGAAAAATTAATAAATCGCGCAAGGTTTTTTTTCTTTTTTTCGACTTGGAATATTGTGCCGAACACGTTGAGTTCCTTCGGCCTGATAATTGTTCCGAGCATTGAAGTTCTTCGGCCGACCAAGTGTGCTGAGCATTGGAGTTCGTTCAGCCTGATTATTGTGCCGAGCAGTGAAGTTCTTTCGGCCTGACTATTGTGCCGAACCGTGGAGTCGTTTCCGCCGATATATTGTGCCGACCATGTGAGTTCTTTCGGCCAGCCTATTGTGCCGAGCAGTGAAGTTCTTCGACCTACCCATTATGCCGAACGTTGAAGTTCTTTCGGCCTGACTATTGTACCGAACCGTGGAGTCATTTTCGGCCTACATATTGTGCCGACCATTGGATTTCTTTCGGCCAGCCTATTGTGCCGAACAGTGGAGTTATTTCGGTCTGCCTATTGTGCCGAACATAAGGATCTTTCAGGCGATTAGTGTGTTGAACATAAGGTGTACGAAAAAGTGTTAATGAGAAAAACAAAACTTATTAATCGTAGAAAAACATACTTGTCCTGACCAGCAGTTTGGATTTAGCAGTCACCACAGTACTTCCCATCAAGTTCTTAGGATTTGTAATATTATCAAAACTAATCGTAATGAACGTAGATCTACAGGTATGGTCTTATTAGATATCCAAAAAGCATTCGGGATTCCGAATTTTCTCATAAAAATAGTCCAAAGTTTCTTATCTGGACGATATTTTCAAGTGTATGTGAATAAAAGTAAATCCCTCTTAGTTAACATACAGTATGGTGTCCCTCAAGTTTCAGCTCTTGGTCCTGTTTTATATAATATCTACACGTCTGATTTTCCACAGCTACCATTTGGTGAAACAGGGATTTATCTAGATGACACTTACATACTCAATATTGAGACCAATCTTCAAAATGCACATGAAATTTAAATGAGATATTATCACAAAATGGAAAATTAAGCTAAATACTGGAAAGATAAAATCAATCTTTTCACCAGAAGAAGAAATCGATAGTTTCTATTTGGTTACGAGTCAATGGAGCTTCAATAAAATGGGAGTTTAATGCAATATCTAGGAATAAATAAAATTAATTATTTAATTCTTGTTATATATTTATTTTTTACTTATTTATTCATCTAAATGTAACTTTTTATATTATTTTCCCCTTTTTATTTGTTTTAGTTCAATTTCTTAATCGAAATAATTGTTGTACTTAAATGAAAGTTTTTGTCATATTTTCCTTCAAAATAAAACTATTTTCTTTTTGAGTTGTAATTATAATGTTGAATATAAATTTATATTTTAAATATCAATTCTCTATGTAAACTGAGCGGTGGCAACCAAATACTATTTTAAGAAAGAAATAAAAGATCTATGTAAAAAAATTTTTTTCAGGATGATGAAATATTTTTCGATCATACGCCACTAAGCTGTCACAGTAAAATTTACCGTAACCACCTTTAACTTGACCAAATCCTTTGTCCTTCCCTGACGTTTCTTTGTTTCCATACGGGTGGTTCTGTCTATCAGCCATTGGTTCACTCTCTCAGTATCTTGAAGAAACTCATTTTGAGAATGTCTGAATGACTAACGTAATTCTTGATTTTAAAAATAAAATTATGAAAGATGATACGTTGACGCTTGTATGCTTGATTTCAGCTTCTCCTGTAAATAGATTTGAGTAATAGTTATTATCCTTCCATCAAACACACCACAAAAAAAAAACTTTTTTTCTCAAAAACTGCTCCACAGATTTTTAAAATTTTTTTCTCATAAATTCAAATTTATCCAAGAAATAAAATGGCGTACCTTTTTTGAATTATGTTTTCTTTGATTAAGCCGATTTAATATTTTGTTTTTAAGTTTATTTATTAAATATTTAATATTGTCATACCAATTTATTTTACAACAAAATTAAAGAAATTTTGTAATTATACAAGATTAAGCTATAACGACTTTAAAAATATGTTTAGATTTTTAATAGAAATCTTTTGCATACATGTGATCGAACATAAGAGCAATTTCGTGCGATCCAGTCATGCATTTTATTTTTTTGGCGGGCAAAGGCGATAGCAGATTTTTAATTACAAAATAAACGTGAAAGCCAATTGGTAATACTACTCGTACCAATTTCCTCTTGTTGAACAAATTGTTTGTTTATCTGTAACGAATTATATATGAACATCTTTTTATGAAATTTTAAAAATCTTACTCGTACCTGAGCTTTTATAAAATTATAAATATATTTTTTTGTGTTCTTGTGCTTATGTCTAATTTTCGTCCTGTTCCATTACTCTATCTATCAAAATAAGGTGTGTTCAACATAAGTTCGATTAAAGTAGCACTAAAGATACTCGTGCTTTAATTAGAAGAGTTGTTTGGTGTGTTTGAAATTAAGACAAAGTTAGACAAGTTCTGCCAATTAGACGACTGCTTTAACTAGAGTTGGGTTTATTCCTTAAACGAGAAATGTTTAAAATTTTGGCGCCAATAAGATTAAAATTAATATTGAAAAGAAAATGAGAAGTGAGAAAAAAATTAAAGAAGGTGAAAAATTTAGTAATCAGATTGAGGGAAGAAAAGGGGAATTCTAAAACAATCAATGTGACAAATATCTAACTAAAATATCGATTATTTTCTTCCTTCAAGATTGAAGATTGATTGAACGAAATTGCTGATTGCGTATCAATAATAAATTGTTGTCATTCGAAATTTAATAAATCATTTTCAGTCAACTACGACACTGTTCCTGGCACCGATAGAATTCATTAACTTTTTCGGTGTCTGCGGATCAAGGGTAAGGCCAAATGCATCCTCATTATTGTTCGTGTTAAACATGCTGTCAAGCGTACACCAATGAAATATACTTATTTTTTATTCATAAACAAGAGAACAACCCCAGAGGCAATGGTGGCCAAGTCAAAGGATGTTTTGGGTGCATGAACAAGGACATGTGGAACCGTTACTACCAGTGCTGGGCGGCCAGTGAACTTCGCTTCGCTTAAGTTTTGATGAGCAATGTAAAAGTTTCGCCATCTAATATAAGTTAACAACTTTTTGATACTTTGTTTTTCCATATATTTTTTTTTTGTTTTAGTTTTTGTTGTTGTTTGCAATTTATATGTATAATGTGGCGCAAGAATATTAGTTCAATGGATTTTTTTTCAGAATGCTATACTGTGCAATGGAATGTGGGTTGGAAAAATGGGGTGTGGTATGTCATCCTCATTTATTGAGTTTCGTATAGTTTTTTTTTTATAGAGATGGTAATTGTTTGCATTTCACCTACAACATATACAAATATATTAGTATAGTAGTACAAACTTCTCCTAACTGATAATAATAGTCGAAAAGTTTAAGTTGCAAGGCGGTGGTGGTTGATGCGCAAGTAACAAAACTGATATAAAGTACCTTTGCATATATAATTTTCACTGCACATATAATATTCTAGCTTGATGGGGTGTTCAAGGATATTCTTCGAAACTTCAATTGAACACCATTATCACGCTATATTTACATCGTCTCTTTACAACTAATGGACGTTAAGCATATAGTTCGTTGATAGTTGAATGCACCTTCAGAGAATATTCCGTCGAGCTTGAAAAGGATGTTCTAGTGTTCCAATGGAGCTATAAAGTGCAGAGGTGAGCTTGTGTTCATTCAAGCAAAATAATGTCAGCATCTAAGTATTTTTCTTTGTTCAGTTTTTCTTTTATTAGTTTCTAAAAGTTTGTTCGATTGCAGTATTGCAGTATTGCAGACAAGATGTTCAAAAGCTTAGCGTTTTTGATTTCATCCTTTTTCGATTGTGAGTGTGTGTGTTTGAAGTTGTAAGAGTTTTTAGTGCGAGTGGAGATTTTGATTTTTTTTTGTTTCGACTGATAAATATTATCTTGAATTTTGTAATGGAAATTGTTTGCTGTTTTTTTCGTTTTCTTTGAATTAGGGTTTATTGTTGGGTTGCTTGCGTATACATTTTTTCAAAATATATTTTACTCATAGCTAATTGCTTGCATCCAATTAGTGCATTTTCACAATTCGTTGATAGTTAAAGAATAATTTGAACGGATGGCTAATTTCCGCGGACGATGCTCAGTTTTTTTTCTTTTTTTATATTTCATATTTTTTCGAAATATCCTGTCGAAATAAAGGAGCTAATATTGGAAAAAAGAAGAGCTCGAAGAAAGTGGCAAACTACGAGATTCCCTGGTGATAAGGCACTTTTTAACCGTCTTAACAACGAATTAAAGAAAATAATATGTGAGTTCAAAAATGATTCACTTAGTAGATTCCTGAAAAATCTGACGACGGATCTTCTTCCGAATACTCCTTATGGTAAGCAGCTAAGCGCCTAAAAAGACCTCAGATACAAAACCCGCCAGTAAAATCTGAAGATGGTAAATGGATCGCAAACCCGAGACAAAAGGCTGATCTCTTCGCTGAACATCTCGCGAATGTTTTTAAGACATTCCCAGCAAACACAGCTACAGATCCTTACAGTTTGTTGATAGAAACGACGAATGTGAAATATCTTTTGCCACACTCAAAGAAGTAAGAAGCATGTGTCAACATAAGTTGTCTAACAAAAAATCACCAGGGTACGATCTAATAACTGCTCAGGTTTTGAAAGAAATGCCATCAATAGCCTTCAAGAAACTCCAATTTATTATTAACTAAACTTAAACTAAGATATGTTCCACATCATTGGAAAATTGGAGAAGTCATTGTTATACCTAAACAAGGTAAGCAACCAACAGAAGTAAAATCTTACAGACCAATATCGCTTATACCAATCGCGGCAAAAGTTTTTGAAAAACTGCTACTCAAAAGGCTTAACAAAATAATAGAAGAAAGAAGACTGATTCCGAGCCATCAGTTTGGATTTAGAAATAAACATTCCACGATATACCAAGTGCATCGAGTGCATTACGGATGTCGTGGAAAAGGCACTTGAAGAAAAACAAGTGCGCTCGGCTATATTCTTAGATGTTGCTCAAGCCTTTGACAAGGTTTGGCACTTGGGACTTGAATACAAACTGCATAGGGTACTTCCCAGGCAGTACTACGAAATACTGAAATCCTACGTTACGAACCGACTCTTTAGAGTACGGTACGACCAAAATTACTAGGAATTAAAGAAAATTGAAGCCGGTGTACCACAAGGAAATGTCCTAGGACCAACCCTGTTTCTGTTATATAAAAGGGATATTCCAGTGGACATCAAGCCACCTTTGCTAACGATACGGCAATATTGGTGCCAGATAAATCCTTTACGAAGGCTACAGTAAAATTGCAAATTGCAAAAATAAACGAAACAAAATCGACGCATATAAGCTTTACTAACAAAAACATAAACAATGTTCCAATATTTATAAATAATACAGTAGTACCTTACTCTAAAATCGCCAAATACCTTGGAATGACTTTGGATGTAAAGCTTAAATGGAAAGAGCACATCAAAAAGAAACGAGAAGAACTAAACTTGAAGTATAGAAAAATGTACTGGTTACTAGGAAAGAACTCTGACCTATCTATCCAGAACAAACTAATGAAATATAAGCAAGTACTGAAACCCGTTTGGACATATGGCATCCAACTATGGGGCTGTACAAAGAAAACAAATGCTGAACCTTTCCAAAAATTCCAAACCAAGGTCCTTCGTGGAATAATAAATGCCCCTTGGTATATAAGAAATAGCGATCTACATCGTGACCTTCAAATTGAAATGGTTACAGAAGTGGTTAAAAAACACGCTGTATCACTCAACTAGCGACTGCAAAGTCATACCAACTCCGAAATGGAGACCGTCTTAAATGTACGAGACAATGTTCGGAGATTAAGAAGAACCAAGCCTCAGGAGCTGATGGCCTAAAGGCTATGGGAAAGTGTATTAACTTTAAACTTCCCCCCAATGCGATTTAAATATAAATTAAGATAGTAAAATCATTTGTCGATCTTTCATAGATTGGTCCTGATTTCACCGGTGGTTTAAGTACTGTATGAGTCCCACACTATTCGGTACCGATTCTTACCGACTGTCTTTTGAAGATTTCCATCGGATAAAAAAAAAATATTTTTTTCGCAAAAGTCCTACAAGGACTTTAATAAAACTTCATTTAAAAATATTTTCTTTAATAAAAAAAATATATAAAATTGGTATATATGTGTTAAAATGTACGTTTAACGGAATTTTCACGAAGCAAAAACCCAAACAACACGAAATTTTTTCCAAATTAAACTACACAAAATTATCGAAAACAGAATTTTAAAATCACCAATTATACTTAGCATTTTTTTTAAACAGAACTGCCAATCTCCTCCCTAGTCCTCAACTATCACCTTTGGTCCCGATTTCTCGCCAAACTTTTCTCGGCAAGTTTTCACTTTTTCCTTTTTCTCCAAATATATTTTGCTCCTTTAAAAAAAAAATGTTCGGTACAAATTGTTCACTATTTAAAACTTTTCCACCTGGAATTTCTTTTTATCTTTTCCAAAAACTTTTCTTCTGGTTTCCAAAAATATCTTAATAGCTCTCCTTTGTTCTCTATAATCCAACAAGAAGTGTCCGTCCAAGGTTCTTGCCTGCCTGGACGACATCTTCTTTTTCCACCTCCCCATTGTTTTCGGCCAATCAGTGGCCGCGGTTTTCGGTTACATTCTCATTAAGCTACTGTCCACACTTTGGCGGGAGAGACAGCTAACCTTATTGAAAACCGACTGTCCTGCTTCTCCCATGTTTCTTCTTCGTCATTTAGAATTTTCCGACAGCTGCTTTCACTCTCAGGAGCAGCGAATTAGATGAATGCATCCACGGCACCCATAATCCCAATATTTCGAATAAGATAAGAAAAGTTTTTGAAGTTTTGTTTCCTCGCGATAATGAGAGAGTGTATCGATAGCTGATGCACCATGGCTGCCCTACTCTCTCCCAGCATATTGAGGGAAACACCTCTTAGGAAGGTGTGAATAGAAAGGTAGGAACAAGGATGTGGAACATGAAACCGATAGTTTTTCATCAATTTAAGGCAAACGAACTTGGCGTCATGCATGCATTTTGGTTCAATGAAAAAAGCTGTCTTGCTATTTTGGTTTTTCATTTTGGAAATAAATTATTTATTGATTTATTTTATTTTTTTTTTATTTTATTTTATTTTGATTTATTCAGAGATCAGCTTAACACATTAATATACAATATCCTATATAAATAGTGAAAGCTTTACATTAGAAAGTAACAAATATTTTTATATGGCTAGTCTTTTATAAAATTCAAGAAAAGAAATAATTTAGAGAAAACTTATTACAATTTAGATTGAGAAAAATAATATAGATACACAGATTTCATAATTGTATAACAAATAACATGAAATTATTAACTAATTAAACCTTATTTAATCACTTGAATTAATAATTTTTAAATAATAATCAATTAGCATAAGTTCCTTCTTAAAATTAGCAACTATGTTCAATTTTCGAACGTATCGAGGAAGCAAATTCCAGAGGTGGATAGCGTAGATAAATAAAATGCACGACTGAATCGCACGAACTTGCTCTTATGTTCGATCACATCGTATGCAAAAGATTTCTATTTAAAATCTAAATATATTTTTAAAGTCGTTTTTTACTTTATTTTTTGTATTCAAAGTTTCTTTAATTTTTTTCTCAAAAAAAAAATTGGAATGCAAACCTTAAATATTTAATAATATAAACTTAAAAACAAACGATTAAATCAGCTTAATCAAAGAAAAAATAATTAAAAATTCTGAAATAAATACTTAAACTAATTTGAGCTCAAAAAAAGTACGCCGTTTTATTTCTTGTATAAATTTAAATTTATCAGAAGAAAATTTAAATTTAAAAACCTTTGTTTTTTTTAACTTTTAGAAAAAAAATTTAAAAAAAAATTCAAAAAAGCCAATTCATACGTATTCAGCAAATACATTAACTATAATTTAAAAAAAAATATTTAGCAGTTTTCAAAATATAAATTTTTAACTACAAAAAAATATTGATTTAAAATATTGATGCGGAGTATAAATTGGGCAGCCTAAACCTATATATGTGTGAAATTTCGAAAGAATTTGTCAGGCCATTTATGAGATATCGAAATAAAAAAAAAACGATCCTATGAAAAGTACCATTTTTAGTCATTTTAAAATTTTTTTTTCAATCATATGATCGGTCATACCTAAAAGCTGCACTGATTTTTTTTAATCGAAATCGTTAGTGCCGTTTCCGATAAAAAAAAAAGGCTTTAACGTAACGGTTATATGGCAGGAACCGTTATTTTTGATCTAAAAAAAATTCTATTTACCCTGTGTACAATACCTAAAAAACTCTATATTCCAAGTTCGAAGTAATTCGGTCCACATGTTTGGGCTGTAGGTGTCTATACATATATACAGACGGACTGACAGACAGTAATGTTATGTTTGATTGTTATCTCAAATTTTTGTTCGACGAATGCATAACTTGCCTTATAGTTCCTATAATCGCAAATAAAAACTGTCGTGTTGACGTGAGGCAAGTGCTACGAAAATTGTTTATTACTTTGGACCTACTCGATATTTCGAACTGTATTATCTCATAGAGATATGGTGGTTCCGGATTACGGATTACTTTAAAAAGAAAAATTAGTGTTCGAATATTAAGCAACACGTCAAACTTCATACCATCAAGACTGGAGGAGAAACGTGATACATGGTCATATCTCCTTAGAACGTACAAATATCTAACAATTAGCGAAACATTCCATTTCGTCGAACCAAAAATTCGGTCCTTGATTTTGCATTTCTGCCAATCATCTTGGCATGGATAACTTGGTTCCTTACTATTCCGGAATTAAGTCAGTTCAGTTCAGTCAGCGGCAATTCGTGACACTGTCCTAAAGTTTTTTTTTGTTAAATACTGGATTCGAAAATTGGGAATTAATACTTGGCTTTTTAGCTTTTGACTCTGGTGTTGATCCAAAACGGTACTTTCCTCAGCAAGATCTTTAATTCCAGGAAAACGAAAGGTAGTCGGCTCACTGTTTTCAGGTATCTTCAAATGATCTTTATGATATTTATCCTATTCATCTTCTGACTTGTGGTAGGATTTTGCTTACACTTTGAGACATACCGTTAGGAATATCGCAAAATATATGTGATATATTTTATAATAAATTTGAAGGAACTGGAATGACACTATCACAGAACAACACCCCGTACCAAAGAGAAATGCCGCGCTTTAAAAACCTAAAATATCCGCAGGAAATAAAAGTTAAAAAAATTGGTATGACAATTTTAAATATTTAACAAAAAAAAATCTAAAAACACCATTTCAGAAAAAATCGTCCACAGTTTTCGAAATATTGAATTTTCAAAAAAAAAATCCGTTGAGTCGCTTATGAGAAAGTCCACAATCAAAAAAATGGTTGTATGACATGCACCGTTAATAACACAATTTCTTTAAAAAAATCAACGAAAATGTAAATCTAACTTATAATAGTGCCACACTTTTTTTTTTATCAAAATTATTAGAGCCGTACATTTTTATGGCAGGTACCGTTAGTGTTGGGCCCAAAAAACGAGATAAAAATCTATTTTAGACAATCACCTAGAACGCTTAAATACCAAGTTTGAAGAAAATCGATTCAGCGGTCTAGGCTGCAGCTCGTTGTGTAGACAGACAGACAGAGGGAATTGCGGGACCCACTTTTTTGTCTTCTCTATCATCGTAGTGTTAGGTCTTATTAAAATCTCGAGTTCGATTTTTTTTTCCAAATGCAGAACTTGCCCTAGTATATACATGTAACGCAAATAAAAAATCTGCATATTAAAATTGTCAAAAAAACATTTTTTTTGGATTGTTGCAAAAAAATATATAAATTTTGTTTTTGAAAATTCAATATTTCGAAAACGAATCGACGGTTTTTTTTAAATTAAGTTTTTTTTTTAATTATGTATTGCTTCACCTAGAATTATCAAGAACAATGATTAGAAGGATTGTGAAGGTGAGGTCTCAACGAAGCCTCGCTACTCTGGAAAGTGACAATTGGAAAAAATAAAAATTTCGGTCTTAATTATGTATGTAGTATATATTATGCCTATGGAAACTTTCTGGCTTTAATACCTTCCTTATGTAAAACCTCCACAATCCATGCATCTACCTACTTACCTAAATTTTGCCTTAAACAAGATTATTTCATCAGCTTTTATTGCAATTTATTTTGTTTTTATTTTCAAAATCCGTTTTTTGCTAAACTTTTTACCAGTTTGACGTAAAATAAGACATTTTCCAGATTCACGAAACAAAGAGGAAGCGCAAAAGTATGAACAACATTTTATTAAAAAGCCAGCTGACCACATCGTGATGCATAATGTAAACCTAATACCAACGCCAAGGGATAAGACTCACTTATTCTCACATTAAACACCTCCCTGGCCCCTCTCAACAATACTTTCGGAGTCTTTGCCGAGAAGATATAACTTAATTCGCTATACCTATCCGATGACCCACTCACTAACAACAACTAAAACTTTAACTCTTGGTCGTGATGGGTAAGACGATATTTTTTCATTGCTCTTGCACTTGCATACCAGGAACACCATCAGTGCAAGATGTGTACCCTCAAATGCGGTACCCTGCTACACTCACTTCGTCTTGGACCGGAGAAACCCAGGAGTGGCGAAAAAATTCTTTAAATGAAAAGTTATACTATTTCCATGCTGATGACGGAAACTGGTAGTATACACTGAGAACGGTTCCATAACTTTTTCTTTTGACATATTATTTATTTTTTTTTTTTTATGTTGTAAGAGAGTTATGGCAGCTATGCTCTTTCCGAAGCTGCACTTCCTTCCGTCTTCACATAACCCAGCACTATCCTCAAAGAAAGCGAGTAAATTTGTATACGTTTTTTTTTCATCTCAATGCTAAAATTGATGTTTTATGAACTTTTGCGGTTGCCATGGAGGCGTGCGGGACCCAAGCAATCTGGAACGCGCTAAGTTTTCTGAGAGATTACTCCCTGTTTGACGACACGGCGACGCTGGTGCTGAGGTGACTTAGCATACCTGATGTATTGCAAAGCTCTGTGTGCTAGTGCTTTGCTCTTTTTCTGAGGGAAAAAAGCGACAAGGTAGTTTTGTGGTTAAATTAAATGCACTTTAATGCAAAATATGTTTGGGATTTGATGAGGTGTATGTGCCCATGTGGCAGCATCTGTCACCATCAGGTACTTGTGTTGTTCGTTCTCTCATTTCCTCTAAGTGTACTTGTGCATAGTTCTTGTGGTTTTGTTTTTTTTTATGAGATGAGAAAATGATCAAAATGATTGAAATCCTCTAGATGACAGGAAAAACTGGGTTTCAGGATATATTATGTCTGTAGGAGCTGCATAGCTAGGATATTGAGGATTTTTGAGCCCAGCAAATAGTTTAAATTTTTGATAATTTAGATTTTTTTGTTAAAAGTTTGTTATTTAGGCAATCCCTTAGGAAGATAATTGATTAGTAGGGCTGACAACAAGACGAGACCAGGCGAGACTTTTATTAATCTCGTCTCGGTCTCGTCAAAATCGAAAAATTTCAGTCTCGTCCCGGTTTCGGTCTTGACTTTTTCCCGAGAAAATTTGTATGCGTAGACTTGTCTCAGTTTCGCGTCCTGGTCTGTTACTTAGTCTTGGTTTCTTTCATGTTTCTTTGTATTTAGAAGATGTAAGATAAGACGCGTGTTCAGATTGAAAAGATAGAGTACGGTATTTTTTTTTTTTCGATGGTATATCCAACGTTGTACTACGACATTTGCCTCAAGAAGCAGTTGACATTTATACCACACTGTTTAAAAACGCGCTGAATAATGCATATTATCCAGTGCGGTGGAAGACAGCTGTGGTGCACCCTCTCCCAAAAAAGGGAAAGGACAACTCCAATCCGGCGAATCTCCGGTCGATAAGTCTTCTTCCGAGTATCAGCAAAGTATTTGAAAAGGTTATTAACAGAGCCCTGTTCAAGTGGGCGGAGGACAAAAATATCATCCCGGATAATCAGTTCGGTTTTAAGGCGGGACATGACACAATTCATGCCGCGTCTAAACTAGTTTCCGATATCCAATGGAACAAAACTAAAAAGCAGTGTACGGGTGCCTGTCTGGTTGATTTCGAGAAGGCCTTCGACACCGTATGGTTAGAAGGTCTCTATCTAAAGCTAACCAGACTAGGTATAAGTAAACCTCTATTGTATATGCTTTATGACATGCTAAATGGTAGAAAGTTTGTTGTCAAGAGTGGCAATGTAACTTCTACCGCAGTTTTTAATATTAAAAATGGTCTTCAGCAGGGAGCGGTTAACTCGCCGATTCTATTCAGCATTTACACCAGCGATCTGATAGGTAGTTTAACTCAGGCAATTGCGTACGCCGACGATCTAATTGCGTACAGAACAGCTCATACAGTTGAGGTCATCACAAATCTCTTGCAGAGTGACTTCGACAAGATTGAGCGATATTGTGATGACTGGAAGTTGAAAATCAACTTCCAGAAATCAGAAACTATTTTGTTTAGGACTCCGTTGTCTAGCGCCTCAAGGGATACGAGAAAGAACTGGCGCAAGCTGGTGATCGTAGGGCCACATGGACATCCACTGGCGAGTAAAAGTGTATTAAAGTACCTTGGCATCTGGTTGGATCAGTACCTGTATTTCGACAGACATATAGGTGCTGCTTTGGCCAGGGCTAGGGGAGCCTTTGCCTTGACAAACTGACTGTTTTATAGCAGCCGTCTTGACAGCAGGGTGAAGGTGATTTGCTACATGGCCCTCATCAGGCCGATGATTGCCTACGGATGCCCGGTGTGGTTCAACGTTGCCCCATCTCAAATGGAAAAGATTCGGGTGTTTGAGAGGCAATGTCTTAGACGTTGCCTTGGATTACACAGAACACCAGAGTCGGAGTACATAAGATATTATTCCAACCAGGTTCTATACAACGGAGCCAACATAAACAGAATAGATAATTTTTTGTTCAAGCTGATTCGGGGTCACGTTGCAAGAGCGATGTCCTCAACTAAAAGCTTAATTTTTGGGGCTTATTACCCCAATAACGAATATTTTGAGAGTGCGCGGTTAAGTGGTCACATCCCTCCCAAGGCATTCCTCTATTTAGACAGCCGAGGGCTGATACAGGATGTAGGGGCGGTTCCGCTCATCTACCACGTCAGCCGGAAAACTGTGGATAGGCGACTCCTATACAGGAGTCGCCTATCCACAGTTTTCCGGCTGACGACCATACGGTCGAGACGTCATCGCTCAAGGTGGAGAAGAGCGCCTTCGGTTCAGTAGGACTGTGTCCGATCGGACCGGAGGGATAGGGCGAAACAGGAGAACCAGTTCTGGTGGCTCTCTGAACAGCATCGTGAAATTTAAAGTCGATGAAGATATTATATCTTGGCCGACTTACATAGATTTAGGGCATTAGGTATAGGGAACAGTCGGGGTGGCACCAAAAAAAAAAAAAATTAAAAATATGTATGTATGCGGGGGCATACGTGCATGCATCTGCGTGTCTGTACATGTATGTGCGAACGTATATGTATGTGCGTATGTACATGTATGGGTGGGTTGCATGTTGGTGTGTGTCTGCATGCATATAAAAAATAAACAAAAAAAATTAAAAAACGTAAAAAAATGCTGCTATGGCTGTTCTAGTTTTAAGTAGTTTTAAGTGGTTTTGGGTATTATTAGGTATTGTAAGTAGTTTAAGTTATTTATAGTTAGTATAAGTTAGTTGTATTTAGTTTTAATTATTTTTAATTTATTTTTAATCTATATTTAGGTTTAGTTTATAAGTAAAAAAGAAATGATAAGATACCAAGTTTTTTGTCAATAAGTTTCCTTGGTTAAAAAATAAAATAATTAGATTTAATTAAAATAGTTTTTAGGTCGAAAGACATTAGTTCTAAGAGTTATTGTTTAGTTTAGAGCGCCCGTAAAGGGCCAGTAAATTAGTTGTAAGTTATTGATAATTAGGCTAGTTTTAAACATTTTTGTCTAGCTTTAAGATAGTTATAAGTTAAAATGAAATAAAAGTGAATTAAAAAAAAAAAAAAAAAAAGAGTACGGTATCTCAGCAGGTAGATGGTAAGAAAAATGAGTGGTGTGGAGTTTTGTGTAAAGCACGAAAAATATGTATATATAGACTCGTGAGACTGTTTTGCCCTTTGTTGCTGTTTTAAACAGTAAAATTGTTGCATTTCCTTTCATTGTATTTTGAGGCGAATCAAAGTTTTTATTGTAAACACGATGAAACTCTTGCCAGTTAGTACTTATTCCCCACAAGAAAAAGTATAAAGGGATCAAGTCGCAACATCTTGGTGGCCAATTCACGTCGCCTGGGCGCGAGATAACCATGCTATGAAACTGCTCGTGAAGAATATCGATTGTGTCTTGAGGTGTGTGGCACGTAGCGCCATCCTGTTGAAACCATATTTTTTCGGTGTCCATATAATCAAATTCAGTTCAAAAGAAGTCGGTGATCATCGACCTACAGCAATCGCCGTTGACGGTGAAGGCATGGCCAGCATCATTTTGGAAGAAGAACGGACCGATGACGCCTCCAGGCCAAACTCCACACCAAACAGTAATTTTATTTCGATGCATTGACACCTCGTGAATCTCGTGTGAATTGGTGTTCACGTACCCATTCATCCAAAAATGGTCCTCATCGCTAAATAGGTGCAAGGCGCGCATCGTTGCTACTAGAAAACACCTATTTTGATAATAAAGTATTATCATTTGCATGTGTTGCTCGCCGCTGTAACTGCCATGATGACCTGTCTTTAGTGACTGATTAAAAGACGATATTTTGACAGAAAGTAAAAGAAACAATATGACCGCCAAGAGCTGTTAAAATCAATCCGACTCTATTGGAAAACCCATTATAAATTAAGTCATGCATTCATAAAAAAAAAAAAATTTTCTAACAATCAAAGAGATTATTATTTCAAATTTGGTAGATATTGTTTTTTAAGTAATATATCCACACGTTTTTTTAAATTTTTTTAAGACGTCAAATAACAGTAGCTCCCTTAATTTTTTTTGAAAAAAAAATCTTATTACATATATAAAAAAAAATTGGTTCATTAATGAAGAGAAAAGATATCTTTGGAATTTTTTTCACAAAATTGATTTTTTTTGTACCTCTGTAGTAGAAACATTGTTTTGTTTTTCGATATTCTGGGAAACATTTAATTTGATTGATTTTTTTTCCGCAGAAGCTCCTAGCAAGCATAACCACTGTAAGCCAAATTTTTTCAAAAAAAAATATTTTTTTTTCAAAATTTTTAATTATTGGATTTTTTCGAAACTTCGTATTTGATAGTTTTTTGTTCATACTTCTATCTATTTTACTAAAATAATAAAAAACTGTACCCCTATACAAAAGTTAAAAAACCGTTCACAAAAAAATGTATTTCTCAAAAACGGCTCCAAGAATTTTTATAAAAAAAAGATTATCTCCGTCCACTTTTAAGTATAAAAATATTTTATTTTTCGTACTTATTAACGGTACTTTCCAGAATCACTTTTCATATTTTCGAAATTTTCACCATTAAATAAACCGATTAAAATAAAAAAAGTTTTATGCAAATGCACCCAAAAGTGTGAATACATACCTAATCAAATTTAAAAAAAAATAAATAATTTTTTTTTTGAAAAATCGGGTTTTCAAAAATATTTTTGAAATATGAATTTTTATATATACAGTTAAATTCGCTTATAGTGAGTTCGGTTAAAGTGACCATTTCGGTTATAACGACCATTATGACGGGCGTTGTTTGTCATGAAATTCGGATGTAACTACCGAAAACAAAAGAAAAGAGAATTCTCCCATTGTTTTCCTTTTTCCTGTGTTGCGTGTCTAGACAAAACGCAGTTAGGCTTACATATTTGGATATATAGCTAGTTTATTTTTCAATTCAAACATCGTCGCCTGGTAGGATTACGTTAAAGTTGATGACAACATTTTAACGGCAGAAGACCCAAATTTACAAAAAATAATGTGTGCCATTGCTGTGGAAAATTCAGTTCTTAATTCGCTGATGAAGATGATGGCCCTGTAAACGAAATAAGTCCTTCAATAGCTGATACATTAAATACCATTGGTGTTGTTGAAAATTTTTGTTTTTGATATTTCGGATATAGCGACATCCGCTTATAACGACGAAAAATTTGTCTCCCATAAGTGATGGTCAAAACCGAATTCTACTATATTAATATAATCTTCAAAATGGCGGTTCAATTTTTTTTTTGAAATATGTATTTTAAAATTTTATAATTAAGTTGTTAACTATAAAAGCAAGTTCGTACGATCAGAATATATTAAGTAAACCCATGCGCAAAATTTTTTTTTGTTGACCAGTGTAATTGAATCCACTGACTCTTGGGCGGCTTATCTTAGGAGGATTAAGGGTAATATGTTATTATTGAAACAAAATGGCTGATATTTATTGCTTATAACGCTCATTCTTTCGGTAACGCTAAGTGTTTGTTGTGAAAAGTTCAGCACAAATCTGTCGTATTGTCGTTAGGTTTATTCTTTTTGGGTTTTCCGTAGTCACAGGACTATTTTAGTATCATTTAAGTTCCTGTAAGGTTTTGGTAATGTTTTATCGAAGTTAAAATGGCTTACCGAAGCCTTATAGAAGATGAATTGTTAGATGTGTATTTCAATAAGCACCAAGGATAAAGATTATTGAAAAAGTATCTCAACTGTTACCGCAGTTGAAGTTAAATTTCCGATAGAATAACCTTGCTTTATTTTGTTGAATGTTATAAAATCTGAGTTCAGAAAATTGTCATTTCCTTACACGTAAACGAACTGAAATAGCTCAAATCGTCTTCAATTATATTTATTGTTCAGCAAATTTTCTTCCAAATTGATGAAAGCATGTCCATATAAATTCACAATCGTAATTTACCTATACATGAACAGAAGCAAACAAAAACAAAGCAATCCATCCTTATAAGCTTAACTCTCCAAGGGATCTTTCCTCATGCAATAAAACACCATATTAGGTGTTTTCTCGGAAATGGCTCTCGCACCTCAATCAGTATAAAAGAAATTTTGACAAGTCCGAGAGTGAGACATCCAAACAGGAAGGATATGCAGAATTGTTGTTGATTTTGTTAAACATGTATACCTGCTCCGAAAAGGCTAAAAGAAAGAATAAAATAAATGACGTTGGCAGATTTCTTTTAAAAGGCATCTTTTGCTGCAAAGAAAACAAACAATAACCTAGTAAGTGCTTTCTTCATCTTCACTCCCTTTTCGCTTGACGACCTTGTGTTTTATTATTTGCTAATTTTGACAAGTCCTCCAACAATTGATGGTTGCAAACATAAGTATAGGACTCATGATATCTTCTCCTGCTACCAGTACGTACATTCCATGAAGTGGCAAATAAAAAAAAAGGAAGCACAAAGAAATAAAAACCCAAAGTGGCAGATTGCTGAGAGGTATCCCAACCATATACACATAGTATCTACTTGTATACCTATAAACATACTCAGATTTACGTTGAAACTCCTTTGTGCTCCTCTGCTTCCGGCTAATGGTGGAGCAATTGTTTTTTATATGGCCCATATCCTACTCAGCCATTATTTAATATTATCCTGGGGAGATTTATCGGCAATATAACGTCTCTTCGGTGGTGAGTGCGCGAAGAATCGTCTGTCTTTATTCTAATACTCGTTTTCTGCGAGTGTATATTCATGTGGGTTATTTTGTTATTTTTTTTTATTGCTACAGGACATATTTGAAGGACTTTTTATGTTTCCTTTCTTCTAAATCGGGTTTTATTTGCTTAAATTTGCCGGGTGACATTCATATTTGTGTGCTCTTTTTTTTTATTATTTCAGGGAATTATTTTGAAGTGCATTGCAATATGAACCTACTTTGAAAACAGACACAAAAATATAAATGAGTATTTTTTATGATAAACGCTTGGAGGGCCAGATAAAAATTGATTGCGGATTTTTATGCTTCTTCTTCCAATTTACAGAAATTTATTAGTGTACGGTATACCTTCTTCACTATATAATAAATAAGTTAAGAAAACTAGCATGGACAACCTTTACAATACAAATTCTTGATGTTGGTGTGAATTTAAGAACTGAATGAGGTTCCAATCACATGACTTTTTTTGTTTTTGTTTTAATAATCTAAACGCGCTAAAGGGATTATACTACCCTCCAAATGATTCAACACAGCGCGGGCGTGAGGTTAAGGAAGAGAAAGAATGATAGGAATAATGTGTGGCGCGATGTTCTGAGACTGTAGGTGGTTGTTGTCTCAGATTTTATCTCCAGGGATGGCGGCGGAACTAATGCGGAGAAATTTCCGTGTCTTATTTATATATGTCCCTTATAATTCGCATACATTTTTTTTATTTCATATTTTATCGGTATACTAGTATACTCAATCAGATGTTGTTAGTTGTATGCCTAAACAGCATGTAATGAGTAAACCAGCAACTTATTGTATGATATTTTATTTTAGAATTCTTTTTTAATGGAAAAATAAGAGGACATATACTACGGCTGGTATCGGACCTGTGACCATGAGGTTGACAGGCGAACACACAACTATCGCGCCACGGCCATATCCCTGACTTTATTTATTTATTTATTTGAATATGTTCAATATTAAAATTAAAAACATATTTCACGTCTAAGGTTTATACAAAAATAAACTGTAATCAAATACTATCTTGTCGATATGCTGAATTTTTATTTTTTACAGGGTGTCCCGTAAGTCAACATCAAGCGGGTACAGTGTGATAGGGTATTGGAAATAGTAATAAGAAATACTTCTCGCTTCGTTATGTAATAATTGCAATATTTAGAAATGTAATGGCAGTCAATACCCTAGGACACATTTTTAAGAACCGGGTCACAAATTTCCAAATTTTGGAGTGTTTTTATTTTTTACGTTAACTTGTATAACAGCATACTGTGAATTCCAATCACAAATCCAAAAAAAAAATTGTGAGTTTCCTAAAATAAATAAGATGTTGCTCAATCCGGGTTCAAAAAAAATGTTTAGTCGAACTTTGATACTTCATATTTAAAAAAAAAAAGTACCACTCTTCCACCGGCAAGTTATACACAAAATTGGCCCATTTCATAGAAATTTCAAAATGGTACAACACCTGCTACTAAAATTATTATTATCAACATCAACATTAAAACCGTTTTGGAACATTTAAAATTATGTCTAAAAAATTGGAAATTTACACAAATTATGTATTATACTCTATACAAAAAAAAAATAGTTAGACAAGTGATGACTATGCATACTGTCACCACACTGAATTGAAAAAAACTACCACTGAAAAAGTGGTCCTTGACAGCTTAATGTGGGGAATACGAAGTAATAGATAACGTGGATATAGTCGACATGAACGGCAACGCATAAGAAGATTCGCTAAGTCATCGATACTTGTCAAGCATCTATTTTGAGTTCTATGGTGCCCTGACAAGTAAACATCGTGTGAAACTCGTTTACTAGTCTAAGAATAAATTGTGTAATCTTACTATCATAAAGCGAGGAAACTTGTTGCTTACCATAATTGCAGTATTTTTACACACGTCTTAATTCTACATATTTATTGTGTAAATGTTAAATATTTTATGTGTAATTTCAAATAAAGATTTAAAGTAAAAATGTGTATTTCTACACCCAAGGTGTTTAAACGTATTGTATATATACATAACTTATGTTTAAAATTCAATAGAATTTAAGCAAATGTTTCTTATATATAAACATAAATGTGTAAATATAAACTTTTTATTTGTAAATTCATAGCGAAATTCGACAAACAATGTTTAGATAAACTACAAACAAAATTAAGTATTAAAATGCTAAGATTACACCTTTGTTTATGTGATTTCGCTCTAAAAAGAGCTTAATTTTTTTAAATATCAACATAAAATGTGTAAATTTAAACTTTTTATTCTCAAATTTACAGCGAAATTCGACGAGCAATGTGTAAGCTTTCAAAAAAATTAGGTATGAAAACGTTTAGACTTAGAACTTATGTAATGATTTCGCCCTTAAAGATTTTAAACTTTTCTAATATGAAAAATTAAACAAAATTTAACGCTTGTTTGCATATAAGCGTTCCTAAAAATGTGTCCAAATTGGCACACATAAATACGTTTTCATGTTGTTGACCACCTCTGCCAAAATTACAACGTTGCGAGAAACACGCGTCGATGGCCAATTGCGATATTTTTGGACCTGTTGAATATAACTGAAATAAATGCTATTATTTGTGCTTACAAAGTAAACAATGCAGACTAAAAAGGAAAACAATAAAACAATATTTTTTGCTAAAAATTAAATAAAGTTTTTTTATTTTTAAAAATCAATTTGAGTAAAAACACATAACAAATCGAATAATTTTAGTTTTTTTTTTACTTAAGAAAAAAAGAAAACTAAGTTCAAATTATTAAATAAAAAACATTATAAGACATAATGCATAAATAGAGAACTAGGACGTTATGTGTTCACCAACGGTCTGATTACGAATGAAATGAATAATAAACGTGCAAACGTATCGTCATCGTCACAAACGAATTGCAAATTTACACATAAAATATGTAACTTACATCAAATGGTTGTAAATATAAGCAATGATTGCTTAATTACAAACGCTTCATGTGTAGTTTTCATAAGGTGTTTGAATTTAAACAATATTTGTTTAATTATAAACATTGTGGGCATAATGTTTAAGCATTATTAGTTGAATACTGAGCAATGGTGATTGAAAGGTACACAGAGGGTGAAAATTTGCATCAAATGTTTGTAATATCCAACATAATGTGTTCAAATTTTTTTTACCTATTGCCATGTGTACTTGAACACTAAAAATTACATACAATTTCGTGGTAAATTTACACGCAGTTTTTAGTGTGTGCAATGTTTATCATGAAATTCTGTAAATTCGAAAATTAAGTATAAACAAAAATGAAAATATAATATTTAGAGCCGGTTTTTCAATCTCCAGATAAAAATCCAGTTAGTTGCCAGAGGAATAAACTTACTTGACTATTAAACAACCGGATAGCACCATCGAATTTTTCAATCAAGAAAAACCAATCTATAGAATAATTCAATTTGAACGTCACTTTTATTTCGAGATTCGATCTTTTCATAGAAATTAAATTTTGTTTAACGATTATTTCAAAGCAATATTTTTTCAAAGTATTTTTGACATCGAAAACACATATTTATTTTATTCCTCAGATAACTCCTTATTCCGTTCTAAAATGAGCAGAGAACTTTATTTCTAGGGTAAGTTGTATCTGACTGGATTTTGCTCTATCTGAAGAATATGTACTAACTGACTACTTAACTGACTATTGAAAAATTTGCCCTAAATTAATTTACTTCTAATGAACAATTATTCCTTAAACTCAAAATACTTGTTGTCTTTGACGACCTTCGATAATATCTAGTAGTTAAATCCCTTGTTTAATCTGATATGCAGTCTTACTTTTGTATATGCATGCCGAAAAGTTTTTCTAGCATCTGCATGAATTTCATCGTTGGTAAAGTTGACACTAGAGAGCTGTCAGTAATATTACTCGTACTATTGTCAGTTCTATTAGTTGAACATCCAGATCTAGACAAATTTTGCTTTGCTTTTTTCACGTTTAGAAACAAACGCAGGATTCTTTTTTTTTGTAAAGGATTAGGCGTTAATCAAAACATTGTGCTTCGCAAAACGCAGTTTTTCTGGACCAGTCACTTTTGGGCTTTAATCAAAAAATCACTGTCATGAAGTTCAGAAATTTTAAAGAAAAATAAGTTCCAGAGTAAAGTGCCCGACTACACCTAACCCACTAAGGGCACCCAGAGACTTATCTTCCAGCAATTGCTTTGAAAGGAATTTTCTTATCCTTGGGTAGGTGAAAAACCTTCAAAAGGCTATATGAGGACCTAAAAACGCGTGCTCATAGGAGTTTGAGATTCTTACTGCACTAAAAACACCTCCTCCTCCCGATTTCAACTAAGTTGAAACTTATCTACCAATTTATGTTCAACTAATTTAATTAACGTGTTAAAGGTAACTATCCGGTGATAGTTCCTGATTATACCGCGATTTTAAAGCGGATTCTCGTTTAGTGCACCAGATCGGAAGGCTTAGTCCTTAGCAGTCGGCGTACTAAATTCGTCACATCGATAATTTCGATTATAGTACAATTACAGTGTTGTAATAGCCGTTTTCTATGATTTCGGGCAAATTTTTTTTATTTCATCCCGAAACGTGGGAATAGCGCGAGATCTCTGTGGAGATCTTCGTTTCTAATATACCAAGGTGCGTTTAAAAACGATCTTAGCAATTTATTTTCAAATATCTGCAAGGTATTTAAGTTAGAATCTCGCGTACAACCACAGAGTTGGATACCGTAAGTCCAGACAGGCTTAAGCACTTGCCTGTACAAAATAGCTTGTTTTCGATACTGAGCTTAGTGTTTCCCGAGCAACCAGTACAAATCCCTGAGCTTATTACTTAACTACTCGCATTTCTTTTTAACATGCGGTTTCCATTTTAATTTCGCGTCTAGAGTTATTACGAGATATTTTGCTTCATTAACAAACGGAACTTGAACCGTATTAACAAATACCGGTAATGTATTAATTTTCTTATACGTAATATCTACATGGACTGATTTTACTTCGTTAAGCGATATCCTGCATGTTTTCGTCCATTCACTGACATTATTCAGAGCTTTTTGTAATTTAGTCGGAGCATCATTTATCGTTTCGTCCACTGCTAGTATTGCAGTGTCGTCAGCAAAACGTGGCTACGATAGTGTCTTCTGTTTGAGGTATATCACGTGTAAATAATAGGTACAATATTGGACCTAAGACACTTCCTCGTGGTACCCCAGCCACTATATCTTTGAGATCCGTGTAATCGTTTCCATGTCTTACTCTAAAAAGTCTATTATCTAGATATGCTTTTAGAAGCGTATAAAATGCTTAAGTTAGAATTTGTTTCAAGTTAAAATTTAAGCTTTCGTGCCACACCTTATCAAAAGCTTGCGACACGTCTAAGAAGACCGCCGAACAAATTTTCCTTTCTTCAACAGTTTTCTCGATGACGTCAGTGATCCTATGCACTTGGTCAATCGTCGAATGTTTGCTTCTAAGTCCGAACTGATGTTCTGGTATTAGGCGCTTTTATTCTATTATTGGCTGCTAACGCAGAAGTAATATTCTTTCGAAGACTTTAGATATTGCGGGCAGTAGCGGAATGGGTCTACATTATTTCTTATCATGTGATGGTTTTCCTGGCTTGAGAACCATTATAACCTCCGCAACCTTCCATTGGCTCGGGACGTACTTTATAGCCTTAGAGTGGCATTTATTATAATGGGTTATCCATTTTGCGATTTCAAAAGTAAACGTAAATAAAACACACATAAAATATTTTTGTTCATGATATTTCTTTTTTTATTGTAAAGTTTGAATATTGACAATATGTGTGAAACACTACATTATTTAAATGACCGCCACGCGAATTGTTGCAAGCATCGATTCTTTTGAGGTAATTTTCGACCATTTTTTGATACATATTGGGCGGTATCTCAGCCATAACTTGACGAATGTTGGTTTTCAAGTGGTCAAAAGTTAAAGGTTTATCTGCATAAACACGGTCTATCACGTAGCCCCACAAAAAAAAGTCCAGATGTGTCAAATCGCATGATCTTGGTGGCCAGTTGATATCGCCACGACGAGAAATTACGCGGCCAGGAAATGTCTCTAGCAATAAAGTCATATTCGCTCGAGCTGTATGGCATGTGGCACCGTCTTGTTGAAACCACATATTTTCCAAGTCGTATTCTTCAATAGCAGGCAAAAAAAGTCGGTTATCATATGACCATAACGCTCAGAATTGACGGTGACAGTCGTTCCATCGTCGTTTTCGAAGAAGTAAGGTCCAATCACATCTCCCGACCAAAGAGCGCCCCAAACAGTGACTTTTTGTGGATGTAATGGCCTCTCTTCAATTACTTGAGGATTCTCAGAACCCCAAATACGACAATTTTGTTATTAACATACCCACCGAGTGAGAAATATGCTTCGTCGATGAAGAATTTTTTTTTTCGAAAAATCGACGTCCACTGCCTGTTATTCAAGCACCCATTCGACGTATCTACGATGTTGTGAATGGTCAGTGGCTTCAGTTGTTTTGTGACCTAGACTATATATGGATGTAGGTGTACATGCTAATGCAAAATACGCCAGAATGTCTTGTAAGACAGTCCTAATTCCTGAGAATGACGAGGAATTGGCACATTCTGGTCTTCGGCAAGACTTTCACTTACAGCAGCGATATTTTCAGTGGTACGAGCGAAACGATGATGGACAGGCCTTACAATATCTGTTACGAATTCAGTCTTTTCAAATTTCTTCACAATTTTGCCAATTGCTTGCGTAGTTGGACGATTATGTAAACCATAATCTTCTCTTAAAGCACGATATGTGGCTGTGGCAGAATCACCATCTGTATGCGTTACTTTCATCTGAAAAAAAAATTGGTTTAACAACTTAGTTTGACAGATGTCGAATTCCAGCCCTATACATATGAAACCGCAAAGAAGATTAATTAACCCTTTGCGAGGAAGCATTTTGTTAAATTTTAAATATCCTTCTGCACAGCAAAAATTATAAAAAAAACATAAGCCCTATGGATTTTCTGATAACAAATATTAATTTAAAAAAATTCCCTGCCAGGGCTTTAATTCGATTTCACAAAAACTACGATTTGTCGTGCTTTAACCTATTTTATACTTATTATGTGTTTTTTTAATAAAAAAAAATTCTACTGATATTATAGAAATAATTAATTGCCACCATTTGGCCATTATCCATTTTTTAAGGAAAAAATTATTACTTGAAATGTATGTGTGTGTATATGTTAGCGTGTGTTTATTTGATTAGAAAAAAATTGTATTCATTCAGGTTTACGCATAAAATATTTGCAGAATGCCCTTATTTTCTAAAAATAAAAAAATAAAAACACACCAAACTTGACTTTTCTTAAAAAGAAGTCTACCTCTAAAATTTCTAACCCAAGCATGCCAAGATTATAGTATAGAAAGAAAGAAACGTTGACAAGCGATCATTAAATTAAACACAAAAAACAACTTTTATTTGGGCAAACTCCAAAAATAAAATCCGAGGTAAAGCAATTGCAATGACAAATTTTATAAATGTTTCGTATAATATCAACAAATTTCTTGCCGGAATGCATAACTATGTATGATTGTATGTGTATTATAAAGCTGGTCATTCAATGGTCAATGGTAAAAATGTTGACTGTTTCCTTTAGTCCTTTTTTGCAATTCAATTAGGGTCATGCACTAAAGTAATTCTATTTCTGCCTTGTCTCTTTTGAATCTGACATTGACAATCTTTTATAAAAATATATACCACTTTTTTGGGTTTCATCCAAAAATCCAAAGAATATACAATACATACATAAATAATATAGTTCCAAGAATAATGTCCTTTAAGAGACATATTCTGTGTATAGCTCGTATGACTACGACAATCTGTCAGGTAATCCTGCAGTTCGTATAGCAACTCGCCACAACTCATACACAACCGCAAAGTTGAAATGTAAGTTGTGGCAGAGAGGTCGAACTTTCAAATCGCAACCGCAATCTGGATTAGAACACAGCCACCGCGCGCACTTTGTATATCTACTGATAAAAAAGTACAAACTTATGTAAAATGCGAATAACTGCGATAGGTCCTTTATACCACTGCTACGACAGTGACAAGCTTCTAACATCAAAAGCAAAAACCAAAAAGAAGGGAAAAAAATTTGAATTCCATTCTGACTTGTAACGAGAGGTGGGTTTGAGAGTTCATAAAACCTAACGTTGCTCCTTTTGATGGCTCATAAATCAAAGGACTCTGCCAACAAACAAAAAAAAAAACTATTACACCAGCGGAATCCTTTGTTAGTTCTTTAACAATGTTATGAGCACCATCGCCAGCTACTCGCCCACCTGCACCTCTATACCGCTCCTTTCCTATAGGTATGATGTAGCTATCTTGTGTGTCCTCATAACCAAATGTTTTGCCATGGCTATCGGCCTTACTGCAAGCAACCAAACGTTCTACTGGTCTAGAATAGAATATGCAATGACATACATACCTACATACGTTTGTAGGACTTTATTTAGATACCTATACGTTTTTTTTTTTTTTTTTTTAAGGCTATAGCTAGAACACGAACACTGGCTTTACCTCTACTGACTACTGACTGTCATAGATATGTAGTCTAGGAAGGGAGCTATCGGCAGCGACATTTTAATGGTAGCAGCGGTTTCGTGCAGCGCTGACAGCTTTTTCAAATATATTTTGCCATTTGCCTCGTTATCACGCCACAAAAATTATCAAAAAAAAATGGAGACCTATAAGATTTTTTTTTATTATTTGCACACCTTTCGCCTTTGTTGTGTTGGTTGCTTTGAATCCTATGTGTATTTTTGAAACATATTTCATTCCATTTTTTGTTAGTGTTTAAATCAGTAAGATAAGGTTTTTTTTTTGAAAGACAAAAATTGGTTTATGTTAATAAATCCGTCTATCCAATAATTCATGTACATACAAAGACATACTCGTATTTATTGAGTTAATTAAAAAATATCACATATTAAATTAATATAAAAACGACTCTGGTGAAAATTTGAGCAAATCCTAGCTCGTGTGGATTTTTTTTCAATTGTGGGAGGAGGGGTGAAGCTTATAAGTTCTAATTTAGGAGCAATATACATACGATTTATGTCATTTTTAAAGATACAATATATAAGTGTACATAGATATTATAGAGGGTGTCCCGTTAGTCAACGTCAATCCGGTACAGGGTGAAAGGGTAGTTTATACTTATATTGGGAAAAGTAATAAAAAAAATCCATCTCGCCTGGTTATGTTTTTAATAATTGCAATATTTAGAAAAGTAATGAAAATCAATACCATAGGCAACATTTCCAAGAACTGTTGTCACAAATTTAAAATTGGTGGGGTATTTTCATTTTTAACGTTGTCTTTAATAAGCATTTTGTTAATTCCAATCACAAATCAAAAAAAAATATTGTCAGTTTCGTAAGCAAAATAAATATTTACTAAGCCATGGTTCAAACAAATTTTGTAACTTAAATTTGACACATCATATTTAAAAAAAATGTACCACTCTACCCCCGCAAGTTATATACAAAAGTGGCCCTTTTGATAAAAATTTCAAAATGGTACAACACTTACTACTAAAATTATTATTATCAACATCAACATTAAAACCGTAAAAACGTTAAAAACGTAAAATTATGTCTAAAAAATTGGAAATTTACACTAATTATGTATTATACTCTATACAACAAAAATTGTCAGTACAGGGCTTATGGGCGAGCTTTTTCAAACCAGTTATGTCAGGGGCGAACGCAGAATTAAATAAATATTAACGAACAATTTATTTTATTTTAAGGCTTCGTAAGCTTTAAAAAGCATATCAAATGCTTAATGAGATTGTCCGCATTTTCTACTATATTGCAACCTAACAAAAAATTTATATACATACTTTCATATTCTTTCCGTAACCAAATAAAATTTTGTATGTTTTCTCATTTAAACATTTTTCCAAAAAAAATAGACGTTCGAACAAGCATTCGAACATGCATATTTCAAAGGTTCTGGATAGTCAATTATTATTTTCACGAAGAAGTAAATACTATGATTAAATTAAGCCGGCTTAAGTATAAGAAAGCTCCGGGATATGACTTAATTACGGCCAAAGTTCTCCAAATGCTTCCTCGAAAAGGGTTAATTAATTTTCTTTATATAATAAATGAAACTCTAAGGATAAAGTACGCTCCGAGCCAATAGAAGGTTGCGGAAGTTATAATGACTCTAAAACCAGCAAAACAATCACCCGATAAGAAATCTCATAGACCCATTTCGCTTCTGCCCGTAATATCTTAAGTCTTTGAAAGAATATAACTTCTGCGCCAGCAGCCAATAATTGGGTAAAAGCGCCTAATACCAGAACATCAGCTCGAATTTAGAAGCAAGCATTCGACAATTGACCAAGTGCATATGATCACTGACGTCATCGAGAAAACACTTGTCGCAAGCTTTTGATAAGGTGTGGCACGAAGGCCTAAATCTTTAATTAAGACAAATTCTTCCTGAAGCACTTTATACGCTTCGAAAAGCATATCTATAGAGAATAGACTTTTTAGAGTAAGACATGGAAACGATTACTCGGATCTCAAAGATATAGTGGCTGGGGTACCACAAGGAAGTGTTTTAGGTCCAATATTGTACCTATTATTTACACGTGATATACGTCAAACAGAACACACTATCGTAGCCACGTGCTGGCAGTGGACCAAACGATAAATGATGCTACGACTAAATTACAAAAAGCTCTGAATAATGTCAGTGAATGGACGAAAACATGCAGGATATCGCTTAACGAAGTAAAATTAGTCCATGTAGATTTTACGTATAAAAAAATTTATAGGTTACCAGTATTTGTTAATACAGTTCAAGTTCCGTTTGCTACTGAAGCAAAATATCTCGGAATGACTCTAGACGCGAAATTAAAATGGAAACCGCATGTTAAAAAGAAATGCGAAGAGTTAAATAATTAACTCAGAGTACATATCTCTTTTGGTTGCTCGGGAAACACTCTAAGCTCAGTATCGAAAACAAACTAATTTTGTACAGGCTGGTGCTTAAGCCTGTCTGGACTTACGGTATACAACTCTGTGGTTGTATGCGAGATTCTAATTTATATTAAAAAAATTGATTTCTGATATCAAATTATTTCAGTACATTACTCTCGCCATATTCCAAAAAATTATAAACGTATATTAAGAGCTTCGTTTAAAAGTTCAACAATTGAGAGAACCTAAGAAACATCTAAGATCTACCTACTGTTCAACCAACGACAATTGAGCAAGGAACTGAAGACAATGACGAAAGTAAATTATATATAAGATGAATTTTCCAAACTCTAAAATTTAAAATTACTCTAATTTTGCTTTTCACTTTTCACCAAAATCTTCTTTGCTATTATCTTAATAGAAATCTGAGACGGAAAAAGTGAGTCTCAAATTCTGTCTATTTGTCCGCAAAACTTCAACCTACACGGGTGGATAAATTTTCTTCAAACTTGGTACATATTGTTTTAATGGCTATAAGGAGTATGCGCACATGTTGTTTGATTTTTTAGACCAAAAACAACAGTGCCTTCCATTCATTTTTTTTAGCCAAACATTAAATCTTATTTTTCTATAAGATGCCGGCTTTAAAAATTAAATGCACGATTAGATCGTATACGAACTTGAACTTGAAGCTAACAACTTTAATGTAGCTAACCATTGAGGTTTAGTTAGTTAGGTGTAGTTATCCTATCCTTGATTCTTAGTATAATGAATTGTCAAATGGATGATTCCAGGTATAGTTACATAGGTAGCTTCCTAAGAACGTATGTTTAAATCTGAGTTATGGATTTTAATTATATAAGTTAGGAGTGTAAAATGTATCTACATATATATACATATTGGTGAAACCTAAGTATGTAAACATGTACATATAATAATGAAAATGAAGGATGTAGGTGGGTAGGTAGCTATATACATAAAACTTCATAATTTAGGTGCAATATGCATATATAAGATTCATTTGACTTTTAAAGACACAAATGTACATATAAATGTATGAGGGCCTCCATTGTAATTAGTATTAAGTGACGTACGCAAAAATTCGTAAAATGGGAATAATAATAAGGTAAAAATAAATGGCTAATACACATACTTATACTTAAATGTTTTTATATTGCTTAGTCGTTATAGTTTGAGGGAAAACAAAGACACATTTTTAATTCGTTGATAAATAAGAATATATCAAAAAAAAATTTCAAAAATCGTTGGAGCGGTTTTTTAATAATTTAATTTCTTATTCAAAATACAAATTTCAAAAAAAAATCTGTGACTGTTTTTTTGAAAAACTGATTTTTCAAAAAAAAAATTATTTATTTTTTAAAAATCGAAAAACTTTTTTTTTGAAAATTTGAGTATGCAGTTTTATTAATAATTTTAGGAAGCATTTGTATAAAAAAAATTATTTTAATCCGTTCATCCAATATTGAGAAAGTCGAAAATATAAAAACGTGTTCTATGGGAAGTACCGTTAATAAGTATGCAAAAAAATATTTCTATATTTAATAGTGAACTGTACTAATTTGCGAACACACAAATCTTCTTACAAAAATTCTTGGAGCCATTTTCGAGAAATACATTTTTTTCTTACGGTTTTTTTAAATTTGTATGGGAGGTACCGTTGTTTTGTATTTAAAAAAAAATTTTTTTTTTACCTATTCAAGATAATGTCAAAAAACCACTAAATACGAAGTTTCAAAAAAATCTATTGAGTCGTTTTCGAATTTTTGAATTCTCAAAAAAAAAATTAATTTTCAAAAAAAAAAATTGTTTGAAAAATTTTGGTATACAAGAGTGTTTAAGTTTTCTAGGAGCTTCTGCGTAAAAAATTTCAAAAAAATCAAATAAACCGTTTCGAGAAAATCGAAAACCAAAAAAATGGTTCTACTAGAGGTAATTTTTTTTTACGAATACATAACTTGCCTTATAGTACCTATAATCACAAGTAAAAAATCAGTTAATTAATATAAGCAAAATGAACTTGTTTGTAATGTCTTTTTTGCCAGAAAATGGTTATTTTTGTATTTTTTGGTGCTTGCAGTAGAACCATTTTTTGGGTTTTCAATTTTTTTTTTTTGAAAAATGCTTCATTTTTTTATATAGAAGCGGACAACGATAACTCAGGTGAAGTTGACTACTAAGTTTAATGACAAATTTGTACAGAACATTTATTTACTAGCATTTTGTATTATGTGAGGGGGTGTATATGCCCTCATTTGGGCGAGAGGGGCAATTTTCTAAAAAAAAGGTAGTAAGTTCTGGCACCATACACCCTTTTTACAGGAACAAACTCAGGCGGCTTTCGACCCCTCTAACTTCATTACCAATAAAGTCAGCATTTGTTAAGCTCACAAGTCTTAGGCAACTCACTAATTTTCAATCCTTTAGCATTAGTGGTTCCCCAAATATAAGACAACAAAAATCACAAAAACCTTAACTGACTATGACTAACTGTCTGACTGACTGACTCACTGTGAGATCATCAAAATTATTGTGCACTTCCCGACTTTCGCACAACGTTAGGATATACTAAGGAAAAAATTAATGAAAATTTAAGATTTTCCATTCGGAGGCATGGTACCCGCCCATTTTCATAGAATCCATTATAAAGAGCACATCTGATTGTCGTAGAATGATGAAATTTGGTAGAGCGATAGGGCTGGTAAAATACCCATTTTCACAAAATTGATAGTAAAATTGAATTCAGATTATATAATAATATTCAAAATTAAGTAATTAGGTAATAAAAGAAAACTTGCCATAATTAACAGTTTTCTCTAATAATTTTGAGGTTCTTCCATATTACTCTACTTAAAATATTTTACATTTAACATTAAAAAACTTAGTACTTGGCGTACTTTTAGATCTTAATACTTTTCACGGCTGACTTGTTACGCAAAGGTTTTTGTATATAAAAACAACTTGGCTACTTTTTTAATATTTATGTTTTTGGTGTGATTTAAAAAATAACCGTAATCTACAATTAAGATCTGTACGTTGGTGAAACGCATTTTGGACTAGAGGTTATACAAATCTATCAATTTGGCTTTAACTACTTAACTTTACTAACTACACTCTTAAGACTGCGTGTAAATTTTCTACGAAATTGTATGTAATTTTTGGTGTAAAAGTAGACAAGTTGCGTATTTATACACATGACAATAGGTAAAAAAAAATTGTGTTGGATATTAAAAAAAATTGTTGCAAATTTTCACCCTCTGTGTACCTTTCAATCACCATTGTTCAGTATTAAACTAATAATGCTTAAACATTACGCCCACAATGCTTATAATTAAACAAATATTGCTTAAATTCAAACACCTTATGAAAACTACACATAAAGCGTTTGTCATTAAACAATCATTGCTTATATTTACAACCATTTGATGTAGGTTACGTATTTTATGTGTAAATTTGCATTTCGTTTGTAACGATGACGATATGTTTGCACGTTCAATATTCATTTCATACGTAATCAGACCGTTGGTGAACACAGAACATCCTAGTTCTGTATTTATACATTATGTCTTATAATGTTTTGTATTTAATAATTTGAACTTAGTTTTGTTTTTCTCTTAAGTAAAAAAAAAACTAAAATGACTCGATTTGTTACGTGTTTTTACTCAATTTGAATTTTAATAAGAAATAAAACTTTATTTAATTTTTAGCAAAAAATATTGTTTTATTGTTTTGCTTTTTTGTCTGCATTGTTTACTTTGTAAGCACAAATAATAGCATTTATTTCAGTGATATTCAACAGGTCAAAAAATATCGCAATTGACCATCGACGCGTGTTTCTCGCAAAAAATTAAGAAACGCTCATAGCCAAACAAGTCTAAAATTTTGTTTGATTTTTCATATTAAATAATGAATCTCTTCAAAAAGTTTAAGATCTTTAAGAGCGAAATCATAAACATAAGTTCTAAGTCTAAACGTTTCCATACCTAATTTTGTTGGAAGTTTACACATTGCTTGTCGAATTTCGCTGTAAATTTGAACATAAGAAGTTTAAATTTACACTATTTTATATTAATATATAGGAAACATTTGCTTAAATTCAGTTGAATTTTAAACATAAATTATGAATATATACATTAATACACCTTTTCGCTTTAAACCTTTATTTGAAATTACACATAAAAGATTCAACATTTACATATTTAATATGTAGAACTAATACGTGTGTAAAAATACTGCAATTATGGTACGCAACACTTTCCTCGCTTTATGATAGTAAAATTACACGATTTATTTTTAGAGTGTAGGTACATTTCTTATGTGCCTCTTTCGATGTAAGAATCCCGTGTTTATTACAAAAAAGTTTATAAAACATCGATTTGCTCTTAAAAAGAAATCTGGCAACACTGCTGGTCTGAAATTTATTTCCAATATATTTATTTAAACAGTGTGGCCTCGGTATTAAATTTCCAGCATTGCAATAAGTTTACTTGTAATAATATTCTTTCCCTAACAAGAAATTGTTGCACATACAATAGCTTACATTATTTCTATTTTGGTCTAATCATTTTCGGCTTCATTTCGAATAAAGCCTTCATTAATATTTTGACCAGTTGCGAATAACAAATTTCATCTTGATATAAACTTTTTGTCGTCAGAGGACACACATTATTGTTGTAGACAATTGATAAAGCAGGCAAGTTGTATTTTGTATAGTTGTGTAAAAATAATTAATGGTCCTAGGTTCAATGTCCTATAGCCATCTAAAAATAAAAACTAGTCGATGAATAAAAACAACTGTTAGGTAAAAGGAATAATGACACTTTGCTGTATGTTTAAATGTGATTATATGGAGATTTATGGATGTGTGCGTTTCACAATTAATGTGCAAGATGATTTTTTTTGTTCCATGATATCCTGAAAAGCAAAGTCGGAATTATCGTTGTGATTATAATGAATTCCGTAGGTATATACCTACTTAATTGGTGCGGTAGGAATGCCATTTGAGAATGTGAAATTATATATTCAGTTTTATTTTCTTGTTTTTTAAATTTTATTTTCATTTTTGAGTGAAAAAAATTCTA
This sequence comes from Philhelius pedissequus, assembly GCA_910595825.1. Taxonomy (NCBI): domain Eukaryota; kingdom Metazoa; phylum Arthropoda; class Insecta; order Diptera; family Syrphidae; genus Philhelius; species Philhelius pedissequus. The sequence goes on from OU343160.1 coordinate 55,967,246, forward strand.
TGTCAGGATTACGATATGAGTTATGATGACTGATGAGTAAAAAAGAAGCTTTTTTCTGTGGCTGAATTTGTGGCGAAAAAAAATGTGTTTCGATGTGTGTGGATTGTGGCATATAAAACGTGTGGTTAGGATGAATACTCATTTGAATTATTTTTATTTCGTTTTTTTTTTTGTTAAATTGGTAGGTAGCTTGATATTTCTGTATTATATTTAGATATTCTCCTGCGGTATATTTCAAGGGAAGTTTAATGGTGATAAATGGCATGAGGTAAGAGCAGAATAATGAAGATTAAGGTATTTATGCTTAAAAGTACATATTGTTTTTTTTTTTGATAGCTAGGTAGCTTAATGGAAAACTGTGTCGACTTAGAATAAAAAACGTATGCTAAGAGTTTGAAATAAGATATGTCCATGTGAATCATAAAAAAAATGGAGTCTACAGTATTTTTTGAATTAATTTTTATTTTAAAGGACTAGTTAGTTTTAAATTTCTTTAGTGCTATTTTGGTACTTACTGTTAACACCTTCTTTCTTTGTATTTAAATACATAAAGCAAAAAACAATTCAAATAGAATATAACATCTAGATTCTTGCTTATAGATATAGATATTTTTGTAGGAGACGAGGAGGCAATCAATGTCATTTCCTAAATTGCCCCGAAGTCAAAACTAGCAACAACGAATGAAAATTTTTTAGCAAACCGAACTTAGTTTCCCCTATCTGAGCGCCAGGATATGATATATTAACGTACAAGGGAATGAAAGCGGAGAAGAGCTGCCCAAAACCGGATCATCCCTTGAACCGAGCTAAATCATTTCCGGAATGCGTGTACCACTGCAAGAGAATGCTGGAATTCACCATGGTCACATCCATGAACAGTTGTCGGGTTTCAAGGATTCTTTGTTCAAATATATCTAAGAAAATGAGAAATACATACAAGGGCTAAACATACCTCAACTGTCGCTCCTATGATGGACTTGCTAACGGGGAACCCTCATGATCAAAATGGACATCAGCACATCAGCACTTGTTCTATGGTGAAGAAGCTGAAGAGAACTCATACCACTTATTTTTCAAATGCCCCAATCTAACCTGAAGAAGGAAAGCGCCTTTCGAAGAATATAATTTCGATGACTGGGCGATGTCTCTACTAAGCCACTTAAAAATTAAAATTTATCCCAAAGGTCGGAACGGCTTAACTAGGCACACTACATCTGATCTCCGCGGAAAATGTCCGTGAGCACAACTTTGACATCTTGTTTCGAACAGTCTCAGCAGACTTCGTTCAGGAGACATAAGAATAACTCATCCTTCATAGAGGTGTGGCTTTTGTGGGATGTGGGTTATATGCGGCTTCTAAGCCATTTCCACATTACACTTCGCATCTTTACATGTGCAATTTCTTGTCGAAATTATAACAAGTGTCATAATTGTTTCTCTTCATCATAGCTTATATACTTTTAATCGTAACTCGTATATCATGGTTATATCTTCCATTTACCGAATTATTACAAACTCAAGCTTTTATCACTAGCACCTGGTTACATATGCCACGGCGGCCGGCGCGGCGTAATCAGGAAGTTAAATGTTCACACACTCTTGCCGGTAAATCAGCTTAAGTCTAATATGTTGACTCCCAAGTGCTAGATCAATAAATTATTTTCTTGTGAAATTTACATCAGGGAAAAGGAGATTACAGTATTTGCATCATCAACCCCCACTTCTGAAAAGAAATCACCGCCTTGACGTAATACATTCTACTTGTGTTCTCAACTGTCGGGTATCTATAAAAAATAATATATGTTTACGTTTTAAGCTGGAGTATAACGCCCCCATCTGGGCTGGTGCTTCTATATCTTCAGCAATTCAGCCGTATTACTGGCGTCTTAAGGAATGCACATCAATTTACCCGTAATCTCAAATTTTGGAAGTATACCTGCTATAAGTAAAGCGATTTACTTCTTTACCCAAACTACACGAATGTAGAATTGTTTGTAAAACTCTGTCCTTTCCCACTCATTCTCACATTCACAATATCATGACTAATGTGCACCTAATTGCACTTAAGCAAGGTAATTATCTTCTCTCGTATCTTTCTTTAAGTTCGCACAACCCTCAAAGTAAAAAAAAAATAGTTTTCAGTGATCCTGTCACTTTTTTTCCAATTTAAAAATTATTGTTCGCTTAAATTAATTAAGCAAATCATATAAACAATTCTTTGCACAATGCTGAAATTAAAATTTGTGTAGAATAAGAGTGAGTTTATTTGATTTTAGTCACAATTTGAACAAAAGGGAAAAACTAATTTGAAGGGTCACTGAGAATCCATTTTGCTTGTTCTCATTATCTGAAAATCAAGGTTTGTAAGAGCGGGACTAACTCTGATTTCAACATGCTAAGGGAAATTGTTATACTTTACTACCCTCGAATAATTAAAATGCCTTTTAAACTGTATGACTTATATAATGGACTGTAAACTCTTAAGCGATTTAATTGTGTTTCGAAAATAGCTTGTAGATTATCATCGCTCCAAATACATCGATTCTGTTTATTTAATTTTCCATATCTATTTTTGTGTAACCATCAGTTTGCTCATTAATAAACAAAATTTTCAAATTAAATTATGGATTAATAGCAATGTTTCCTTTAGTCTCTTCGCCACATGTGTAGCTTCAATTCATTTACCAAGCCAAACTAACCTCAATTTAGCAGAGAACTGTCAAATTGGATGTCACAGAAAACAGGGATAAGAATTTAAAATTATGTATCCTCCTATAAAAAAAAACTTTACAATGTACATAAAGCTCTCAAGAGAAATAAAATATTTCTTCTTTATAAACAAAATGGCCACTAAAATAATAACAATATTATTATTATTCATAGAATGTTTTGAAACATTCAGTATATACCGTTGTTGACTATGTCAGTTATTTGAGACTTCTAAGTGGACATTTTTATAAAATGCTTAAAATTTTATTTCAGTCTTATAGGTACGTACTTACATTACATACTATGTTTGTATCTATGATGTTTGTATGTATGTAATGCCCCATCAAAGAATGTCATCAGTTCTGAGGAAACCTTATCTCAACATACGGCCAATCTTTAAACATTCGGCACGATAAAACTGTACGATGCTCTTTTTTTATCCTCCCTCGAATAGAACATGATTGAAGCTTTTAGCGCTTTCGAAATTGCCACGGCTAAAGAATGTTATAGACTTTTTACTGCTGATAGTTTTAAATAAAACGTATTGGCTTAGTTTCAAAGATATTAAGAGGCCTTAAGTCACTCCAATTTCCCATATATGAAGGATACAGTGAAAGCTCTACTTGCGGACAGCTCCAATAAGCGGACAATTCTCTTAAACGGGCACATTTTCGGGAACAAACTTCTTTTTCGAAAATCTCCTACAATACTTTCCTATAAACGGACGTGGACACGTTTTTTTTTTACTTTTTTTATATATCAAAACTTCACATAAATGCGGATGCGAACGCATTATTTTATTTAAGGATTATTTTTGATCAAGAAATGAAACGGAAAAGAACAGAAGGACTGTTCCCAGTAGAGTTTCAGTTTTATGTTATGGGATTTTCCGAGTTAGTTACTGGGTGTAGTTGGTGTAATATTGAAAGGGCATGCTAGCAACAGAAAAAGACAACGAAAACTTATCCGTTCACCTTTTGGTAAAAAGGTCACAAAGTTTTGCATATGTTTTTTATATTTGATATTGGAATATTGGAAAAAACATAAGCTGCAGAGATTTCAAGAAATAAAAAATATGTTAATGGAAAATGCCAAGGTGGATCCAATATAAATCAGAAAAAAACTTTTATAAGAACTGGGGGTTACAAAATTGACCACATGTGCATGGAATTTTGTTCAAGAGGCCAGAGGCCAAAGCGGTCCCATTTCAGGTCCACTCGTGAAACCAAAAACAATGAAAATCGCAATGGAAATAGACTGCCTTAATTAACGTGTCTCTGGGGGATGGCTACAAAAGTGGCTGAAAAGGAACAATATAAGTCTTAAGTGCATATCGGGTGAATCTGCTGATGTAAGACTATAAGAAGTTGGCCAGTTTATATAAAAACTGCCATCTATGTTGCTTGGTTATCAATCTGAAGATGTTTTGAGCATTACCCAATAAAAAGCTCGCTGGAAATCAAAAAAGAAAGCTTGGACGAAAGAAAATTCAACACTTAAATTATCATAAGTGAATCTGAACAGCAAGAGGAAATGGGTGACGACCTTTATACAGTTATATCTTAAAGGGTAGCGTTAAGAGTCTAAAACGATTTGGACGAGATGATTTTGTGGTTTTTGAACACATAAAAAATCTTGAAAGCTATTTGGGAAGTTGCTTTACGCAGTACAAAGCGGACAAATTAAGGCAATCAACAATTTTAAATTGTTACACTAAACAGTAGACTCTCCTTTAGTTTAGAACATGTTGAGTGAAGTATTTTTAATAATAAAAAAATAAAATAAAGTTTAAAAAAAGTGTTTCTAGTAAGTAGTAAGTAAGTAAGTAAAAGAATTCATTTATTCACAATTTGCATTTTTACATTTGAACATATTTTAACGAATTTTTTAAGCTTTGGCTTTGCCGTCAGCTCGACTGGCAATATTTTAAAATAGTAGAAAATTTAAATATAAATTTGTTATTTATTTGTATTACTTTTATATTAAATAGATAAAGCTATGCGTATTCTGTTAAAAGTAGTCTTCGGAAAGTAAGGGTGTCTCTCAGAAAAAGAGCAAGTCCTCTCCAGTCAGATCCATTTAGAATGTTGATAGTCTCTCCCATTGTTAGAATACCTTTTCCGAAATATGATATTATATATTGTTTGAAGATTGGACATATGCTTATCAAATGAAAACCGTCTTCTTTTGATTTCATGTTACATAAGTTACAGAACTGATCAAAACTTCCTTTGTACGGGCTTCCGTTGAGACCTAGAAGTTCGCATCTAGTTCTGAATATCAAAGAGATTTGTTTAATACTGAAAGAAGCTCTAAAATAGTTTTTATCACAAAGGTTAAATTTTAATTGGCTGTATAATATTCCGCTTTCCGATTTACAGGCCTTTTCCATCCTGAGATTTCGAACCGAGTCTTCTTGTTTTTGCATAATCTCATAAAGTTGATCCTTTAAATCTTGCGTGTTATTTGGGTCTAAATTAACTTCCACTCCCTGATTAGAGCCAATATTTTTCCACTCACCCATCCACCAATTTTTATTTCTTGTTTCGTAAAGTAACAGCTTTTTACTCAACCGAGACTTCTGGTACCCCAATACTTTGATGATAAAGTCGGCTTGAAGCATAAGTGTGTAAGTAAAAAGTTTTGGTAACCCAGTTTCTAAATCCAACGTTGGGTTGAGCTTAACTCCAAGATACTTATATTCATCCGTTATAACCAAACGGCTCCCATTAAGACTCCACTTATATCGTACTTCACCTCGATTGGATCGCGAGAAAATCATTATTTTCGACTTTTCAGCATTTATAACAAGTCCCCATTTGTCACAGAATGCCGCTAGACGATCAGTCATCAGTTGTAAATTTTCTGGTGATTCTGATAATATTACTAGGTCATCGACATACAACAATACATTAATTAGGTCACCTGCGATTCGAATACCTCCAGGAAGATGTGAACCAATGTCATTAATAAAAAGTGAAAACAGTAGGGCGCTGAGAGGGCATCCTTGTTTAACACCAGTGTCAGTTTTAAACTATTCTGAAAACATTGACCCATCCCAGACCGTTGCCTTTGTGTTCATATACATGTTTCGTATTACACGGAGGAATTTTGTTGAAACACCCAGTTGTGTGAGTTTGTATAGCAAAGCACTTCTATTCACCAGATCAAACGCTGCCTTAAAATCGACAAACAAAGTGTAGATTTTCTTGTTTCGTGCTTGAAATGCCTTAACTATAGATGTTAGTGAGAAAATTTGATCAATTGTAGAGTAGTTCTTCCTAAATCCAGCTTGGAGGTCTGATAGAATATTATATTCACCTACCCAACTTTCAAGTCTGCCAACTAGTACTCCACCAAATATTTTCGCTATCACATTCATGAATGAAATGCCCCGGTAGTTTTCAGCATCATTTAATGAGCCCTTTTATGTATAGGACAAATTACTGATATTTTGAACGAGGCTGGAATATTGGCACTTGTGAAAATTTTGTTGAAAAGTGTCAATAAATTGTCACAGGTTAAAGGTTAGGGATGCGTTTTTAAAAAATTCATAAGGTATGCCATCTTCTCCTGGGCTTTTTCATTTTTAGCTTTTCCTAGAACAGTTAATAATTCGTCAGCAGAAAGTATTTCTATTTCTTTCCCTTAACAGGACATTTCTCATAACCGGACCCAAATTGGGCCACCATGAGTGTCCGGTTATTAGAGCTTCCACTGTAAATATATATTTTAAACTGTACTTGAACTTTTAAAACTTGAAGACTGTTAAATTAATTATAATTCTAATATCAAGTTTGACATTCAATTTCTCGTTGAACATCCTTGATCTGCAGAAAATACCCAATCAACCCGTTACTCTTTTAACCACACCATGCTATGTAGAAGTATCAACCCAAAGTGTACATTCAATTTTGTGTCATACACACATACACGTAGCACCATTTTAAAATTAGAAAAGATGTAATCCAATTTGAATAATAAAATCTGTCTGAGAAAAATTTTAAAATGTGTTTTGTTAGAGTTTACCCCCGAAAAAACAAAGTCAACCCCGAAATAGTCCTCTAATTACCTCATTACCATTATTACATCCCCATTCAAATTAGAACCGTCATAATGGGTGTAATATTTTGTAAGCCGGCTTTAAGTACATTTACACGCACGTATTACATACAAACTTAGGCGGGCGAGTATGTGTAAGATCAAAAACCACATAATACTCGAAAAATAATGATATTATTTTGTGGTGAGTGTGAAACAACATGCCATAGGGATTTCAGCACCGCATTTCATTTGTCAAAATGTTGACAGTGAATTTTCCGTTTTCTCCAAAAATACCAACACGTTGGACTTTCTGTTGTAATACCTCATAGCCGCTCCACCGCAGCCTAATAATAATCACAAAGGAAATTCCTTACTCAACACACTGATTAAGCCATGATAAGTAGAAAATAATATATTAGTTACCTTGCAGGGACGAGAGTGTAATAATGTCAGTGTTAGTGTGTTTGTAAACTTTGTATTCGACGAAAGGAAATGAAAACCAAAATTAAAGCATACAAAGATAATGGAAGTTTCATCTTAATAACTATACATGTATATTTAGATCTGGAGCTGGTATTAGAAATGACGCGTGATGGAATAGTGAGAGGCTCCTTCTTAGAATGTGCTTTTCCGGGAAATCACATCCGTTCGTCATTAGAATTGAATCCACACCATTGAAAATAATTTCCGTTGGTTTACCTTAATTTTTTTTTTGTTTGGCTTCTTAAGAAGTAATTTGTGCTCGAGTTCCAAGAATATACCTTTGACAATAATTTGGGTTTGATTAGAGAATTCACAACTTTGAGCTTTATTAACGTTATATTGAATTTCTATAGAACTTTATATACATTATGAAGGTATGCGGTCAAAACTAATTTAAGAGTACTATGGTCAGGTTCGAAAGGGGTGAAGATAAGTCAAAAAGTATTTTTCACTCTGTTCTCAATGCATCCATTGCGCTCTCAAGGATGTTGGTGGTGAAGATATAAGGAGGGAAAATGAAGTAAGTTTGTGGAAATTTTTGAATGAGGTGACTCCATTAACCATCATGATTCCTGAATAAATTTCAGGGTTTTACTTGCGAATATTGAGAGTCTAAGGCAATTTAAGCATTCGTAAAAAAAACAATTTAACAATCAAACATGCCATTAGTGATCGACAAAAAATGTCCGATCGTCAGTCTGTCAGTCTGTCAGTCTGTCAGTCTGTCAGTCTGACAGTCTGTCAGTCTGTCAGTCTGTCAGTCTGTCAGTCTGTCAGTCTGTCAGTCTGTCAGTCTGTCAGTCTGTCAGTCTGTCAGTCTGTCAGTCTGTCAGTCTGTCAGTCTGTCAGTCTGTCAGTCTGTCAGTCTGTCAGTCTGTCAGTCTGTCAGTCTGTCAGTCTGTCAGTCTGTCAGTCTGTCAGTCTGTCAGTCTGTCAGTCTGTCAGTCTGTCAGTCTGTCAGTCTGTCAGTCTGTCAGTCTGTCAGTCTGTCAGTCTGTCAGTCTGTCAGTCTGTCAGTCTGTCAGTCTGTCAGTCTGTCAGTCTGTCAGTCTGTCAGTCTGTCAGTCTGTCAGTCTGTCAGTCTGTCAGTCTGTCAGTCTGTCAGTCTGTCAGTCTGTCAGTCTGTCAGTCTGTCAGTCTGTCAGTCTGTCAGTCTGTCAGTCTGTCAGTCTGTCAGTCTGTCAGTCTGTCAGTCTGTCAGTCTGTCAGTCTGTCAGTCTGTCAGTCTGTCAGTCTGTCAGTCTGTCAGTCTGTCAGTCTGTCAGTCTGTCAGTCTGTCAGTCTGTCAGTCTGTCAGTCTGTCAGTCTGTCAGTCTGTCAGTCTGCCTGTCTGTCAGTCTGTCATTCTGTCAGTCTGCCAGTCTGTCTCCCTGTAGAACGATGGACAGCCTAAATGGCTCAAGCGATTTTCTTCAAACTTGTTACTTCTAGCGTTTGTGGTGATTCCCTCAAATAGACTTTTTAACCATTTTTTTTAGGTGCCTGTTAGAGCTTTCATTGAAATTCATCATTGGAAACTTTGACTATCAATTCTGAGGCACTTAAGTAAATAAAACTGATGTCGTTTTGGTATCAAAATGAAGGTAATAAGATATATAATAATTTTTTTGTCAAAAAAAAAACACTCTACCACTTTCTTGTAAATTCACTTTTGATTTTTCAATGATGGAAAGCTTTTTTGATGATCATTCAATGATCATTGAAAAATCAAAAGCGAATTTACAAGAAAGTGGTAGAGTGGGTTTTTTAACAAAAAATTATTATAAAGTTTCCGCCAAATAACTTTTTTTTTTTAAATGGGCGCAAAACATCGAGTGTAGCTTCGGCTGTGTGGCACGTAGCGCCGTCCTGTTGAAAGCAAATATTGCCAATATCCTCCTCTTCAATTTTTGTGAACAATTCGTTCAACATGGCCCGATAACGATCGCTATTGACTGTAACGGCAACTCCTTGCTCATTTACAAATTATGCCTCTGGACCAAAATCCGCACCAAACAATGACTCGTTTTGGGTGTATCGGCTTTTCAGTGTATGCGTGCGGGTTTTCTGTGCCCCAAATGCGACAATTTTGCTTGTTTACATACCCGCCAAGATCAAAATGAGCTTCATCTGAAAAGATGATTTTTTTGGCAAAATCGGCATCTTCTCCAAGTCGATCGCAGGCCCTCTTAGCGAGCGTCGTTCAAGCGTATACACAACCATATTCGTTCAGCGGAAGGTTAAAACTAAGTATCTGTCAAATCAGACATGAGCTAAGTGTTACCATTCACGAAATAAGCACTAGTTGGAAAAAAACGTTAGATGGCGGACCCGTTATATCTTATTACCTTCATTTTGATACCAAAACGACATCAGTTTTATTTGCTTAAGTGCCTAATAATTGATAGTCAAAGTTTTCAATGATGAATTTCAATGAAAGCCAAAACTGGCGCCGTAGACACAAAAATAACGTACTTGCCATACATTTTTGTCTACCATCTGCATTATTTCAAAAACGGCTCTTAAGATTTTGATAAAAAAAAAGTGTGTTCACTACGTTGGGTATATTGTCTACACTTTAGTGTAGTTAACGGTACCTACAAGTGCATCTATTTTTTTGATTTTCGAATTTCTCATAAACCGCTCAACGGATCCCGGTCAAAATTTTAACGTAGGAGGTCCTTTGAGCTATAAATAATAATGCATACCAAAATTTTCAAAAAAATATTTTTATGGGATTTTTTTTATGGATTTTTGATAAATAAAATATTTTTTTTTTTGTTTTTGAAAATTCAATAATTCGAAAACGGGTGATAATTTTTTTATTTTTGTTTTTAAGTTTATATTTTTATTAGACATATTTAAAATTTGGGTTAGGTTCGATATCCCGTCTCTTATAATCCCGTTTTTTAAAATCCTGTTTCGTATTATCCCGCTTTTGCAATCAAAACTAGTTGTTTTATTTTAAAAAATCGCGCGATTTTTTAAAATAAAACAACTAGTTCTGATTGCAAAGCGGAATAAGAAAATTAAAATAAAATAAGCAACAAGTGATTTTTTAAATGCATTTTTATTATAACGTACAACAATATATCTAAATAAAGTATAAGCTAATCTTATAATATTCTGTTAAAGGGGAAAAAAATCATCTGATTTACTCATTTTTTTTTGTCTATTTTTCATTATTGTTTTAATAGGCAATTATAGGATTTGGGGTAGAGTCGATTTTGGGTGTATGCAAAGTTTTTTGTGTAACATTTGTCAAAATACAAAACGGGCTTGGCGGGATTAAACGGGATAAGTCGGGCTTTTAAAAAGCGGGATTAAAATAGATCGGGATTTTGATCGAGCGGGATTTTAGTAGACGGGATTTTAAAACTTTTGAAAATCGGGATTATAAAAAGCGGGATTCCGATACACTCCCTTAAAATTTTCATCCCAATTTTTTTTAAGAAAAAAATTAAAGAATTTTTGTAAATATAATAAAAAAGATTATTAAGAAACGACTTTAAAAATATATTTGGATTTGTACTAGAAATATTTTACATACGATGTGATCGAATATAAGAACAAGTACGTGCGATCTTGTCGTGCATTTTATTTCTCAGTCGCACCTTAGTATTTGGTTTGGGTGAGTTCAAGAAATCAGCCGATTTTTGCAAATTTATCTGTCATTTTTATTTTCCATAAATTTGACGAAGTCTATGGCGATCCAGCAAAGATCACCAGTGGACATATCGTGATGGCCGACATACGTCCGTTAATAAAGCAATTTTTATGTATCTAGAATGATAATTAATCAGCAGTTTCATGACCTTGGAAGTAATGGAGGTTAGTGCCTTTTGGAAACTGGTTTTATCGTGAAAAAAGGCTGATTTTAAACGCACATTCTGGTTGATAGGTGAGCAATTTCGTTGGCTAACGAAAGGTCGAAAAGGCAATGGGGCATCATGTGTTTCAACGCGATTCAAGATTGATTGTATGTCCATAAAATGTCGAGCAGTTTCGTATGGACCGCCACGCACCACGAGTTCCTCCTGAATTATAACAAAGGGGTATACATCACACTTCTGTGTGTCAGGGTTACCAGGAAGAATTATCAATGGAAGAGTTCAATTGTAATCTAAATATCCAACAATTAGCTTGTAAGAAGAGTGAAATGATTTATTTCTGAATGTTGTAATAATTTTGATCCTTTAGAAAATCTGACGATGTAGTTTCAACTCTCACAAACTGAAACAAACTCAGAAGACCTAATATTAAGAGTTGTGTATATTAAGCTTAAACTAGCATTGTTCCTATAAAAGTGAATTATGGAATTTAAAATTCCCAATGTAAATAACACGTCCCATCGCATCGGTAACAGCTACAAATCCTAAACTTAAAATCAAGCATTTCATTAATATGTCACATAGAGATCAGCAACCCTGCTTCAACGCTTTTCCCGCTCATTTCTTACCTAATCTTGATGAATCATTTGAACAAATCAAGGGACCTAGCAAGCTTAACATTTTCAAAATATCTGCATATCTTCTTCTAGGTTTGCATCTTTGCAATTTAATACGCAAAGTATGCTTAACAATCATCCTTCCGCTGCACCAAAACTGCTGCTTCAATAAATTCAGATTTACAAAAAAAAAAAAAAAATTAAGAAAAAAATAATTTCAGCTGAATGTGAAAGTTCACCTGATTTCCGTTTGTCATTCAAATTTGTTAATTTCATAAGTGCACAAAGTTATATAGAAATGAGAAAGGGAATACCAAGTCAAGTTGAATATCATGTGGGCGCCAACCAACCCAGGCAGCGCCAGCGGCAACAGCGTGAGCCCTTCCATCATATTCAACTTCCGATTCTGATGATATCGCACATGAACTCACCTTTAGGCATCGCAACGCCACACTTCCGCTCCACAGTCATATAAGACATGTGGCTTGTGCCTCTGCAAACAAAAATGCCTTCCCAGAGATTCATTTTTAAATGTTGTATGTAAGCAGGAGCATAAGAAATTCGAAATTGGAAAGTCGGAAAGTCAAGCGAAGTAAGTTGCTCTTGTAGAAAAACGCGATGAAATTGCTTACAAACATTGTGCGGATATGCTTATGTACGCGGCACAGCGTAATGTGACATTCTTAACTCACCTGTTTGAATAAACTTACACATGAAAATGAAAAGTCTGACTCCGAACGCAATCAAAGCTAAAATGCTTAGCGACTATAAGAATACCATGGTAAGGAATTTTAATTAAGTTTCCATTTTTGCACCCCGAGGTCGGAGAAGGAGTCATAGAAGCAACGTTGCCGAAGTGGTGCGATCGTGCACTCTTGGCACTTTTTAATTTAAATGGCACATTGGCACTCAAACACTTCAAATGGCACTCTAGGAATCAATATCCAAGTTCATGATCAGATCAGGTAGTGCATCAGCTTAAAGGGTTATTTCACGCTTAATTAGCATTAAAACTCATAGCAAGAATCGACTTTCTTATAAAGTAATAAAATCACTTTTGTCGTTTAATGAAACAATAAAGGGTAAAACTTACCAGCAATTCATATCACCTAAAAATGTATATTAAGATTGTTCAGCGACGAAAAAGTTAGAACAGATAGAACAGGACAGAACAGAACAGATTCGCGAGAAACTTCAGAACAAGATGGAACAATTATTCAATTATTATTATTATTTATTAAATACGTTAAATGATAACGTTAAAATCACAAAAATTTATTTAAATCTAAATTTAATTAATTATGATTATAACAAAATTTCAAGCAAAAAAAATACATTTATAGCTTTCAGATTTAAAATTATCATTTGCAGAACCAATGAGAATAGAGAATTTATTGAAATTTTTGATTAACTGATTAAGAGGACTATTAGCACCATAGATTGGTGTGCTAAAAATAATTCGAAGTGATAAATTCCTTCTTAAGCTAGTCTGACTCATATTGAAACCTATTCGAACGAGAAACGATGGACATAAAATAGATCCATTCATTAATCCAGTTATGAAGCAGAACTGCAAGTACTCTGTATGACCAGAAAGAGATAGGAGGTTAATCAATTGAAGTCTTAAAGTATATGGAAGTAATTAGAACAGTCAGTCGTCTGACAGAGATTATAAAAAAAATTCTTGTTGCTTACCTACATTTCAAGTTCATTTATTTTTGCAGAAACATTCTTAAAATTAAATTGAAATGGAGTTGAATTTATTTAAAAAATATATTTTTCATGAAATTGAGATGATTCCGACACGGAAAATGATTTATCAACTAAATCTAACAACAAAATTTTTTTTTTTTTCTTAACACCATCAATTGGTTTTGACAGTTCTCACAAATCTGTTCTAACCTGTTCTACCTAAAAAGTAAGTGCAGAAAATACTGTTATAAAGTGTTCCAAACTGACTCATTGAACACCAAACCAGAACAGTTAAGAACAGAAAATTTCTCATTGAACAGAAAATTTCTGTACTTTTCTGTTCTAAAGTGTTCTAATCAGTTCCGAACATCCTCATTGAACACACATATTGTTAGTTGATGCTTTTATTTATTTTTTGTATGTTTTGTTTAATGAAGTTCTTTTATTTTATCTATTAATTTATTAATTTATGCATTAATTTATTTTGTATTAATTTTGTGTTTATTTATTTTTATTATTCTTTAAGTTTTGAGGTGAAATAAATAAAACTATAAATCACATATGAAATCTTCGGAATTTTGTTACTTTTTGTTGGTGGCACCCAGTGGTCTAAAATGGCACATTCTGTTGTCAGAATTGGCACTTACAAAATTTTGTTTACGGCAACGCTGCATGGAAGCATCAAACACTAATGCAGGTGAAATCGACTTTGCCGAGGGTCTAGGTGTTTCAACTACCACCCTACCTGGTCTGAAATGGAAGACGATAGCACTACTTGAGCTATAGTGGAGCATTTTAAATGCATTACGACTTGAAATTGAGACTTTGCGGGCTGGAAATTGTATACATGCAGCAGCAACAGCGATTAATTAGGTTGAACTGCACCATTTGTGCACGGGGAATTTAATATTGAAATCAGAAGCGAAAATCAGTAGTTATGCACCTTCAAATACAATGAGAGCATTTCACTTGTATCAAAGGGTTTAAATTAATGATTGCATTAATTAAAATGCTTTGAATGTTTTCTTCCTCAAATTAATACTCAACGAATTTTCTTGTCAAAACTTATGTACATTAATTTAAATTACTTTATAAGCTGAGCATATAGTAGGATGTTGAAAAGTAACAGGGTTACCAGTTTGGTGGATTTCTATATATTTAATTGAGAACATTTGGACATTTCCTGATAATATATTTTTTGTCTTTTGTGCTGTAATATACCGCAGGCTAAAAAATTATTCTTACGAATAGAAATCAAAAGTGCTTAATGTGAGATTTCCAAAAAAAAATTGTTTAAATATTTCGTTATACCTAAGTTATTTTAAGCGGCTGTCAATCGTAGCGCTCCGTCCCTATTTAAAGGGTGTTTTTTCTTAAGAGGGTAAAGCTTTAATTTGTTCTTAAGATCAAGAAATGGATGAATAAGTCCAGACGGCCGACCCTTCCACAAGACTATTTTACCGTCCTTAAGCAGAGGCGGCCTCCTTAACGTAGAACATGAAATAGATATAAATTACAAAAAAAAATGTGTCCGTCTATAATGTGTATTTTTTTGTGTATGAACTTATTTATAAAGATACGTTAATTGGTTGTTTTTTGTCTGATACTGGTTTCGGGTAGATCGATGGAAATATTTGTGTCTTATCTGAAAAAGATTACGATGGAAACAAACTCATTATTTTGGGAACAGTGAAGAGTCTTCTCCTGGGTTCCTCAAGAGTTTGGTTGATGGACGGAACTTTTGAAGTGTTCCTTCAATCATCCGACAGTTTTTTTCTTTGCATTTCATGGAGAAGGATGAAGCAGTCCCAGCAGACTTCTGCATATTGATTTTTTGTTGTTATTCCTTTTATTTAAGTGTAAACTCTTTAAATAGGTAAACAAAAAAAGTCTTTCGGGATTATTGTTCATTCGAGATCTTTGTTTACTGAAGATTTTTGCATTCTAGACTAAAAAATTGTTTTTTTCGAGATTTCTTGCATTCGATATAACGTCATGCACCTTGGTCTTGACATATAATCAAAGGATAAGCATTTGATAGTTTTTATTCTGAGCTTATAGCTCGCAGCTAGCTCTGATTGAACAAAAAAAAAACACAACTCTGATGTGTCTAATGTCGTTTGCCATTGGTAAAATAAATTAATTTATTTACGTCTAGATTTGTCAAAACACCGACTTTTCACTTTTTGTGTACCATTGGGCATAATAAATTGATTTATTTTTTAATGTAGATCATTTTTGCAAATCTAGATTTTTCAACAGATTTATCCCTCTTTGTACTAATACCTACCATTACAATTTTCTGCTGACAGTTTGACATATTTATGTGTTGCGCTGGACTCATTACAATGAAGTATCATGTTATTCCCAAGAAAACCACGATGCTATTATAATCATCTATTATTAATTTTATTAATTTAAAATGTTTTTTGCAAAAATTAAACATTTAAAAATCTTTTTTTCGCTTATCAAATAAACAAATTTAGACAGCTGCATATTCACAGACACGACATTGCAAAAATACAATAAGAACAAATATTAAATTTAAAGTCACTTTCCATTGGAGTCGAAAAATCAAAATCCAGATTCAAATCTGGTCTTACCAATGGAAACCTACATAAGCTAAAAATGAAAAATAGATCTTTTTTCAAAGCTTACTTCTATGGGAACGTGTTTAAGGAGGGAACACATTGACAATTTTTGTGATGAAATTTGAAAGATTACTTTAACAAATATTTAAAAAAAAAAGAGATATGCGGGCCATTTCTTGTTGGCCGCATATCTCTGTTTTTTTAATAACCGAAAATCGGTTATTAAAAGAACAGTTTTTATGTCCAGTTAAACAGGGAGTGAAATAATCGGAAAAACCGAAAACCAGTTAATTTTTAATAACCGCCATCCCTATTAGGAATTCTACTTTCAAAGTACACTAGATTGGTATTGGTATTCGGCAACAGGTAGTAACCCTGCGCATCCACAAGCAACAATTTCTTTCACAAAATCGAACATGCAATGGAAATTTCCAAGACCATAAATTTTATGAAATAAATTATTTAACGAAATCGATTTCAGCATTTATTTTTTACCATCTCTGTGGAAATATATGAAGAAATAATTTGACGTCTAGTGTCAGCTCAACTGACATTTGTGCTCTTTTTAGATTTACATGTGGAAGTTGATGGGTTGGGTTGGAATTCCGTGGCTTTAAAGCTAAATGTACAAATACAACAATGTAAACAAATGGGTTTTGGAGGGCAAAATGTAAATAATAAGGTTTCCCATCTTTGTCTTGCTTGGCACTCTGATTGTCAATAAGATTTCATGAAATGATTTGCCCACTGAACGAATAATTAAAAATTTCTGCAATAATTGCTGAAATAAAAACAAAAATAAAAATTGCTTGTGTAGACGTACGGTAAGGCCAAAAAACGACTATTTCGTGAAATCATACTTTCCTATGTCATAGTTGGTGGACAAACCAAGTGCGAAATTTGAACAAAAATGAAATATAGAGCCTAAATATTATGCAATGTTTTCTTCCTCAGCGATGGCATATTTGTTCATTTCGACATTGTTGCATACTTACGGGGTTCGTTTACTTACTAAATAAAATTTAATAAGATCGGAGCTCGCTAGTAAAAAGTATAACGCTTTTATACGTAAAGTATTATGAAGAGAAACAATTATATGACATTTATTATAATTTTGACAAAAGATTTTAAGATGCTTTGTATAGCGCGGATATGGCTTAGAAGCAATCCCTTTCCAGAACATATTGTATGGTATATGCAATCCCCACATAAAATATGGGTTCTGTGACTTTCGGATCACGGTGTAAAACGTGTGCTTGCGGACATTTTCAGTGAGTTAATTCGTAAGTACAGCCTTGACGAAATGACATTAGACAATGGCTTCCCAACTAATACATTTTACAACAGCCAATAATATAATTTATAATACAGGGTGGCCCACAAATCGTGCTACAAAAATAAAACGTAATAACTTTTTTTCAGTGTGAGTAATCGGCTTATTTTTTTCTTATTTTATAGGCTACTATTTAGATTTATCAAAATGAATGCTTGGATACTGAAAAAAGGATTTGGATAGTGCAGCGATACCATTCTTTGCAGTCCGTCATTTCCGTCCAAAGGGAATTTAGGCTGGAGTTTGGCGGTACTCCCCCGAGTAATTTGACCATTATAAGGCTGGTGAATATGTTTGCCGAATCTGGGCCAAATTGGAGTTAGCAGACGGTTATTACAACGGATACTTCATAATGACTTAAACTTGTTTCCGCACAAAGTCCAAATTAGAAGCAAGTTAAGCCCTCCGGATTTGCCTGTTCGCCTGGAATTTTGCCGAGAAATGATTGCAATGGCCGAAGAAATCAACACATCGATAAATTGTTTGTTTATGTCTGATGAGGCTCATTTTGACTTTAACGGCAATGTTAACAAGCAAAATTGACGTATATGGAGTGAATCTAATGCATAAATGCTCCATGAGACGGAACTGCACCCAGAACGAGTCACTGTGTGGTGCGCAGTTTCATCAAGGTGTATGGGCCATACTTTCTTGAAGAAAATGGTGTAACACAAACTATCAATAGCGACCGTTATTTAAAGATGTTGAAGGAGTTTTATTACCCAGGACTTCGGCGACAACCTATCCCTTTCAGCAGGATTTGGTTTCAACAAGATGGAGCAAGTGCACAAGTAGCCATACAAGTTATGGCGGAGCTCCAACGAAAGTTCCCAATCAAATTGATATTCAGTAACTGCACTTTCCGCTGGCTCCCAAGGTCAAATGACCTGACTGCACTAGCCTTTTTTTTAAGGGGTTATGTCAAGCACGAAGTGTACAAAACGAAACCCAGGAATTTGACTTTCAGGCCGCAATGAACAATTTTCTGATCAAGTGCCGCATTTGCGTGGATGAGCGTGGAGGTCATTTGAGGTATATCATCTTTAAAAACCATTAGTTATTTAAAATAAAATTTAATTTTTAATCCAATAAAAAAAAATTAATGAAATACATCGATTAAAATAAAAGTTATTTAAATTTCTTATTTTAGCACGATTCGTGGGCCACCCTGTATAAGAATTTCTGACCATGTAGTTTGATGTATTACACATATATAGTCTTAAATATGAACATATGCATTTCGAGGGCAAGAGTTGGGTCTACGCGGAAAATGACCATTTCGGTCTATATAACTTTATGCAGTGTGCCCAAAATCAAGACGGATAATGTACTGCAATGTCTCAGAAATTGATCATTCGCTAGTAAGGAACTCAGTGAAATTCAGTAGCCTTATTTGGCATTAAATTATCTTTCGTACACGACACCAATTTCCAAAGACACAAAACAAAAACAACAACATGCTCCACTCTCCATCAACAATGCCACCAGAGATATCTTACTAACTGTAACAACTTTAAAAACTACTGACATTACTTTGAGGTTAGAACTCTTACTGATGTCATAATTTGGGATTATACCATCTTTTTGTATCTCCTAAGACTAATTTGACCATATGCACGCAACATAAATGTCCTTTCTTTCACCTTTTCTCATTTACGATAGGATTGTTGCCCAAGCCCAATTTGACCATTTATTTTATTTACTCAATTACCAGGCTAACACAGGAAGAAATAATTTTTTTTGTATCCTGGTTTCATGGAATATTCATGCGTGTGTATGGCTGGGAAGTTTCATCTGTCTGTATTGTCTTTTGCTGGCATTTTTATTTATCCTCGAACAGATATGTATTATTATAATGTTAAGCAAAAACAATGGCAGCAGTATGAAATGGCCTAAGCATTTTTTGTGTTATTTTAACACCGAATGTCTAAAGGGGATAATTCTTTACCCTACCTATGTATAATGTACATATAGCACATATATCCTTCCGAGACCTACACATATGTTTTTACATACAGTTTTGTTTGATTTGGGCCTGTTCGTGTTGAACACTGTTTTCATGTTTACATCCTCATCGTCGTTCTTCTCGTTACATTTCACCCTAATTGATTTAGTTTCCTGAAGGCATTTTAATAATTATTTCCTCGGTCGGATATTTTGTGGATAGCCCTTGCAGATAAGTTAGATTCGTCCTTTTTTATGCTCTTGTTTCTTTTGGTTTATTGCTGCAAAGCCACAAGTAATGGGGTTTGATAAGATTTAATTATACAATTAAACATACTATCTGTGTAAGAGGATTTTGATGATATAATTGCATTTTAATTATTTCTATTGATTTTCCAATAAATATAAATAATAATTATACACTTTAAATGTAATTGAAAAAAAAAAATATTCCTAAATAAGAAATTAATTATATTTTCAAAATTAAGAAAATATTGATTATTTAATTGCATATTACGTCCTTAAAAGATGACGTCACAATAAGCAAAAATTCCTAAACGTTTTATTATTTTTTTCAATTAATTCGGTTTTCAAAAAAAAAATAAAATTCTTAAAACGCCAAAAAATAGCCAGAATCAAAAATTGTAAAGCCATTTTGGATTACTCTTAATAGATGGCTTTGGTGAGCTTCTATCACAACAACTCTGTGCAGTTTTTGGAAATGCAAATATTTTGTATGCAATTGCTTAAGATCCATGAAGGAAATTTTTTGCTGCAAATGCTCTGCATCATTGATCGAACGTTTCAGGAAATAATTTTCGGTATCGTGCAAATTGGTTACATCATTATTTTACCATAGTACATGATTCTTCCACAATAGGCGGTTGGAGATATACATACCGAGAATTTCGAGTTTCATTGATGCAAGTGACACTCTTAGATAGTGGTGGAATGTTTTAAATTATGCTTTAATGACAGTAGGCAGGATTGGGTTTTCCACGCATTAAATTCTACTAAAGATTTTTGATTCCCCATTTAACAATACTGTTTATGAGCTTGTCTTACATTCCCGTTGAAGATCAGCATTCGGAGAGCAGAGTTGTGAATCTAAAAACGAATATTAAAAGCTGAGGGTACCATCGTCAGCAAAACAAGTAAGTGGATTATCCATTTTAGACAGGAGATCATTAGTAAAAATGAGAAATAGTGTCGAAAACAGAACAGATCCCTGTAGTACACCATCATTTATTTTGTGTTTTTCAGACTTGACTCCATCCAATACTATTTGTATTGAAAGTTTCTTTGATTTTTGTTGGTTCTTTAGCTTGTGTCTCAGTCTCTCTCTTGTCTTGTGTGTGAAAGGGAAAGAATTATAAAACGAAATCGAGCATGTATTATACTAAAATTTGTTGTATCAAAACGGGAAATGAAATAAAATAAAATGCACGACTCGATCGCATGTACTTGCTCTTATGTTCGATCACATTTTATGCAAAAGATTCTTAATAGAAACGGCTGGATATATTTTTAATTTTAATTTTTTTTTTTTTAAATTGGTATGAACATTTTAAATATTTTATAATAAAAATTTAAAAACAAAATTTCAGAAAAAATCGTCCACATGTTTTCAAAAAATTGAATTTCCAAAAAAAATGTTTTTAGTTCAAAAATCCGAATAAATTATTTTTCGAAAATTCTGAAAGTGCAGTATTATTTAGAATTCGGTGAGCCGTTTATGAGAAAGTCGAAAATCAATAAAATGGTTATATGGTAGACACCGTTAATAACAAAATATGTAAAAATATTGTTTGTCCAAAATGTAGAACATACCTAAAGTAGTAAACATACTTTTTTTTTTTATCAAAATCGTTACAGCCGTTTTGGAGATAATTAAGATGGTAGAAAAATTTGTATGGCAGGAACCGTTATTTTCGGGGCTAAAACAAATATTCAATAATGTATTTTAGACAATCGCCTAAAACGCTTTAGCACAAGGTTTGAACAAAATCGGTTCAGCCGTTTTGGCTGTAGATCGTTCTACAGACAGACGATTTTGATAAAAATTGGCGTGTGTACTAAAGTATGGTCTAATTTTTGGCCGACATTTTTTTTTAATATCTTATTATTAACGGTACCTGCTATACAACCATTTTATTGATTTTCAACTTCCTCGCAAACGGCTTAATGGATTTCGATCAAAATTTTTAATTCCTTCGAAGTCTAAATAATACTGCATTCCAAAATTTCGTGAGATCCAATCGTGCATTTTACTTATTGTAAATTTGACAACTATTATTATTTCTCAGCTGGTTTCATTATAAAATTATACATTGGCGTAAGTGCGTGTTAATGCTCATACAACAACGAACTATTTCATTGACATGATGTAAAAAGGCTAAGTGTGAATGTGGCATAATTTTTGCAAAATTGCAAGAAATGTCATTATGCTTTGACAATTATGTTGCCGAGAGATATTGAATTAGTTGATACAACAATAAAATGAAGCTATATACATCTATACCCATAATGCGGATAAAGAAATGAACAGCACTGAAGGAAAATTAAGGAAACGATACTCACGACATCAAGAGAATATTATAGGAAATCAAAATGGTTAAATCCAACTATATTGGTAGAGAAAATCGAAAGAGGGGATTTTTCGAAGAGCAACTTATTTCGCGTTTTTCTAGATCTGTCAAAAAATATGTATATGATAAAATAAAACATAAGCATCACAACCGCAACAATTTATATCGTTTGGCATAAACGTTCTCAAAATGATTCCTCGCAAATAGTTAATTAATCTTCTTTATATAGTAAATGACACTCTAAAGCTATAGTACATTCCGAGCGAATGGAAGGTTGCCGAATTTATAATGGTTATCAAGCCAGGAAAACCATCACATGATAAGAAATCTTATAGATCCATTTCGCTTCTGCCCGTAATATCTAAAGTCTTTCAAAGAATATTACTTCTGTGCCTACAGCCAATAATACAAGAAAAGCGCCTAATACCTGAACATCAGTTTATTTTGGAAGCAAGCACGTGACAATTGACCATATTGTGCATATCATCACTGACGTCATTGAAAAAAACTCTCGAAGAATAGAAAATTTGTTCGGCGGTCTTCCTAGGTCTGTCGCAAGCTTTTGATAAGGTGCGGAACGGATTTCTAAATTTTAAATAAAAACAAATTCTGCCTGAAGCACTTTATACGCTTCTCAAAGTATATATTTTGAGAATAGACTTTTTAGACTAAGACATGAAAACGATCACTCGGTTCTCAAAGAAATATTGGCTGGGGTACCACAATGTTGTATCTGTTATTTACACGCGATATACCTCGATATAATGATTGGGCAAAAACATGGCGGATATCGGTTCACAAAGCAAAATCAGTCAATGCTGATTTTACGTATAAGAAAATTAATAAATTACCGATATTTGTTAATACGGTTCAAGTTCCGTTTGCTAATGAAGCAAAATATCTCGGAATGACTGTAGACGCGAAATTAAAAGGGAAACCGCATGTTAAAAAGAAATGCGAAGAGTTAAATAATAAACTCAGAGATATGTACTGGTTGCTAGGGAAACACTCTAAGCTCAGTATCGAAAACACGCTAACTTTGTACAGGCAGGTGCTTAAGCCTGTCAGGACTTACGGTATACAACTATGGGGTTGTACGCGAGATTCTAACTTAAATACTTTACAGATATTTGAAAATATATTGCTAAGATCGTTTGTAAACGCACCTTGGTATATTAGAAACGAAGATCTCCACAGAGGTCTCGCGCGATTTCCACGGTTCGCGATGAAATAAAAAAATTTTGCCCGAAATCATCAACACTGTAATAGTACTATAATCGAAATTATCGATGAGACGAATTTAGTACGCCGCCTGCAAAGGACTAAGCCTTCAGATCTGGTGCACTAAACGAGAATCCGCTTTAAAATCGCAGTATAAGCAGGAACTATCACCGGATAGTTACCTGAGCACGCGTTTTTCGGTTCTCATAGAGCCTTTTGCAGGTCTTACACCTACCCACAGAAGAAAAGAATATATATCGATAACTATAACGCTCCAAATGGTTGATTTCAAATGGCGTAATCGTGTTAGAAATGCGACATTCAACCTACATACCTGTAAAATGGAATTGAAATTTCTACCAAACTGCAATTGCTGGGATGTAGAAAATTTTAGTAATGGAATAAATGCTGAGATGCGCAAAAATTAAATACTCAATTTTCAGAGGTTTATTTGTTTAACTTGAACGTTTTGCTGTTGCGTATGTTGTATTAGGTAGCTTTGAAATACAAATTTCCTTACCTTTTGACCACCCACCAGAGCATATCCCACAGGAATCGAAATTTGTATGGAATTGCATTTCAAACTGCGAACTATTTAATTTCTAGATTTGGCACAACCCAACATCTTACTTATCACCAAATCGTTGGCTTCATTTTCAAACAACACTTCTAAGTAAAGCTACGTCCAAATTGAACATGAATCGCACGACCGAGCGATGAGCTTTAATCGGTCGCGTCGCTTGTTGGTAGCGCTACTAAAATGCGTTTCCTAATTGAAACGTTTTGTGAGTGAAGATGCTGAATTTTTTTTAATTTAACTATATGCCTGTAAGACCTAAGGTTTTTTAAATGCAACCAAAATTTCACGGCACTAGTTTGGCACAATGGATTTGAGAACCAGGTATCGACTGTCTCATTTTAACCTATGGGCGGCATCCAATTAAAATTGGAGGTATAGAAAAGAATGAGCATACCGTGGGGATCGAACCCACACGTCTAAGGTAGCAATCAAGCACTTTATCCACTGCGCCATTGCCACCCAATTATTATTTGGAAATTCATATACAACGGTTTTATCAGCTTGATTTTTTTTTTAATTTGCTTACCACTTTTTCCCAGACTAGATCTGTTTTTCATCGCTTTTTTATAACAATCATCCTATAAATGGGATCTAAAAAACTATACTGCTTACATTTTGTTCGTATTTCATTTGAATTTGTCGAACGGCGCGACAAGAAAACAAACATTTTTGATTTCAAGCAACCAAACTACTTTTCAAAGCGTGCGTTGGTCGCAAAAGCATAATGTTTGATTATGAAAAGCTTTTGTGATGTAGCTTAAGCGATATAGAAACAAACATTGTGCAGCTGTTCTTCCTCATCGCGCAACCCCGTTTGTGTTTGAAGAGAACACACAAAAGGATTACTGATATTTTTATTATCCGATGCAGGAACCATTGCTCATTGCTTGGTCGTGTGATAGCTGCCAATTATGATATTGGGTAATCATCAACAAGATCGTTATCATGAAATACTAGAAAATATACTAATATAGTGAAAAAATTGAACTTTAATGAAGCCGAATTATTTTGAGAAGTTTTTTTTATCCATAATCGCAATTTAATGGTTATTAAAAATTTAAATTTAGCTCGACAAAAGTATTTATTAAAACTCAGTCCGGTAAGGGTTTTCCAATAAGAGGTGTTATTTTGATATTCAAAGAAAAATGGCATTTTTGGCGATAAATGATCGGATGTTTATTTCATTATAAAGAGGAAGGTATGCCGTTAATAATGGAACACAACATCAGCCAAATGGCCGCCAAGACCACGCTTACAGGAAAAAGTAAGGTCCAATGACCCCGCGGGACCATAAACCGCACCAAACAGTCACGCGTTGAGGATGGAGAGGCTTTTCAACAATAACTCTTGGGTTTTCCGAGCCCCAGATGCGACAGTTTTGCTTGTTGACGTAGCCTCCGAGGTGGAAATGGGCCTCATCAGTCAAGATGATTTTTCGATGAAATTCCGGTTCATTTTCATGCATTTCAAGGACCTAATCAGCAAAGACACGACGTTGTTGATGATCAGCCGGCTTGAGTTCTTGTGTTAACTGAACTTTATAAGCCTTAAGACCCAAGTCTTTATGCAAAATACGGTGTAATGACGTTTGTGGAATGCCTAATTCCAAAGAACGACGAGGAATGGACAAACCTGGGTTTTCTTCAACACTTTGGGCTACAACAGCAATATTCTCAGTTGTTCTTGAGCGTCGTGCACGGGTTTTATTCTTCACATCACTAACTTGTCCCAACAGCTCGAATTTGTCCACCAATTTCTGTATTGCGGTCCGACAAGGTGCTTCACGACGACCCAAAAATGTTTTAGTTTTACGAACCGTCTCTGCCAAATTTTCACCATTTTTATAGTGAATTTTAATAATTTCAATGCGTTGTTGAAGCGTGTATCGTTCCATTTTTATTAATAGCGTAGTTTCTACTTGTCAAATGTCAAAAAATGACAGCTTCAAAAGTGACAGCTACCGAAATAGCGGGCTATTCAAAATAACACCTCTTATTGGAAAACCCGCTATAATCATCCAGCACCTAATTTCGTGAGTAAATTGTTTAATAAGTTCATGTATATACACGGAAAAACACATCAAAATTCAAATGGCTTCTGATATCTTAATAGTTGGGCTGTGTAAATGATTTCCTCCTCGTACCTCGTCTACCGCAGTCCATAAAGAACAAGTTAATTTATGAACAACTCATTCCTGTGGGGTAGTGTCGGCCCACAGAATAATAATTCTCTATAGAGTTTAATCTCACTTAGACCAAGACCACGACCACCGCCCATCAGCATCAGAAAACAGGAACGCAACTAACTGTAATGCAAGACAAAAATACCGAAAACAAAAATTAATTCAGACCAAAGAATCGTGAAATTATGGTGAACCTTCGCAGTGGTATTCGATTCTTTTTAAAAACCTCGGTCAACCACATTCTCGAAGCTTGGTAGCTGCCATTATTCCCATCCCCATAGTGTGTGTGTGTGTGTGTTAGTCTTCCGTCGCCATTGCCATTACCATCGTCATTTCCACCAAAAACATCAACATCAACAGAATCGCCTTTCGTTTCGATTTCCACTCAAACTTTTAATAAAACACGATTTCATTCGTGAAAAACCCGCAATGAACAGTTTACAAGTAAAAAAAAAAAAAAAAAAACTATGCCGCCGCCATTTTCAACGTTCAAAACGAAAGAACTTGAATATAAGTCCTCGAATAAAACCTCCTGATACTTATTTATCCCTTACCATGATAATGAATGTGCCACTGCAAAACGGACACCACTTATGCATTTTTGCTCTCGTGTCACAGCCGAAAGGGAATATTCGAATATTCAACTGGATATGTTGTAAGTTTTATAAATGTTTTAAATTGATGATTAAAAGTTCAGGGCCATTTCGGTGGCTGAGGACTTATTCGTCCAAGCCCTGACCGCCCACCAGAGGCATTGCAGGTCAGGGAATTCATAGCATAAATATTAAATTGATGTTGTTAATGCGGAGGAAATTTCACTGGCAGTAGGTCTCGTCTGACGTTCGTTCGTGGTCCGTACGTCAGGCAGTGTACAAGCAACAGTACACAGTACTTGCATTGCAAACTTAATTCAGATTCATATTCCAAAATTAAAGCCAATGCACTCCTTGGAATTGGCAATAATAGTAATTATTATTATTATTATTGGGCTTTAGGATTGATTATGTTGAAAATTTAATTCACACACACACACACTCACACATTTTACGCTGCACATTGATGGACGAACTGAACAGGAATGCACTCACAATGTGTGCACTTTAATCGTGAATTTTTTTTATCTACTCTATATTAATTACTATTTGAGATTGCAATTAATTAAAAAAAATATACTTTAATTCGTTTATGACATGCATGGCGTATGTGGAACCTTTTTTTGTTGCTCTATTATTTGCAGTATTTAACATTTTACTCATGAAATTTTGCATGAACATTATTAACGTTGTGATATTAATTGAGGATGTAAGAAGAGATAAATTAATTTATATTTTTTGCACTGAAATTTATTTCAGTTAAAATGGTTGACAAAAAAAGCTTTTATTTTTTCTACAAAGTTCGCAATTTTTTCCTATCATTTGGGAGATCATTAAAAACATGCATGGTTGTGTTGTATGAATTTGCTGGTGTGGTTGTTACAATAGCTTGACTTTAAGAAAATATGTTTAATGTAGATATTTGGTAGCCCCAAAGGAAAAATCCAGGAACACTGAATTTAAGAAAAAACTCATCAAATTTCATTTACCGGTATATTCGTCTTTTCGTACGTATTTGATTTGCGTGAATGTATTTTTTGATAAAAAAAAATCGTTTAAGCATATAAATTCAAAGTACCAAAATTGAATTTTTAAAATTGTAAAAATTATTATATACACTCGAACTTCGATAACTCGAACCATCACTTGCAAAAAAATAATTCGAGTTATCAAGCCTTCGAATTATCAAGTAAAACACAAAATGAATACTATTATTCATTTGCGAATTAAGAACAGTTGTTGTTATTATTTAAAATATTCTATTATACAGGGTGGGCCAGAGAAACTTACTTATTTGAAAGTACATTAAAAACAAAAGTACTTCAATTATTGTTTTAATTTTTTTTTTATTTGAGAATAAAATATCCCAATTTTTTTCCATGCAGTCTTGAAAATGACATCGGATAAATGGCGACCCCCATTGCGCATACACTGATGAAGTCGATTTTTGAAATTCGTCTCCACTCTTTGCAGCATATCAATCGGTATGTTGGCAATGGCGTCGCGAATGTTGTTCTTGAGGTGTGCTATGGTCCGTGGCCGATCGACATAAACCAGAGATTTCAAATAACCCCATAAAAAGAAATCAGAAATCAGGTGTCAGAAATTCCTATAGCAGCTACGTGTTTGCGAGTCGAACGCCGGGGAGAACGCACAACTGACTGCTTCACTCTTTCGATATTTTCCGGAGTTCTGATGGTCCGTTGAAGTCCATTTCTGGGTTTAACGACACTTCCTCACTCCCGAAATGAGTTAACCCACGACAGAATCGAATTACGGCCAGGAACGAGTCTGTGAGGAGGAATTTCAAAGCGAGCGCGGAAGGCACGTTGCGTAGCAACAAGTGAGCGCCCGTTAGAAAAGAAACTCTCGACTGCGAAGGCCCGCTGCTCTCTAGACCAGAACATGATGGCAACTGACTGGAGGGAGAAACAAACTTGGGAACTTCCGCCTCCAGATGCGCCCCCTCTCGCCCCTCTAACCGCCCAAATCACCGCGCGGGAATTTTTTCAAATAAGTAAGTTTCTCTGGCGCACCCTGTACTTGAATGACTAGTGGATTGCCGGAATTCTTCCACTCTCCAACCTTTATATATATTTAAATTTATCTTCAAATGATAATGGCGCAAAATTTTAAACGATTTAGTAATTTGTTAAATCATTATTAGTATGATAAAAAGAGGATTTTGCAAATTTTTTTAATTTTCTTGACATTTTACTAAAGTTAAAATCACAAAATGGCTGCTCTATTTTTTGAGTATCGTACTAAATCCATATGCCACTTTGACTTTTTTGCATTGCATTTTAGGCGTGTTTAATTGTAGTTTATTAAGAAAATACATTTAGTATGGTGCTAGTTAAAAAGCGTTTAAAATTAGGAAAATATTAGTAAAGTGCTTTAGTATTAGCTTCCTTTGAAAGTATGAAGTGCTGATTCTAAAAAGATATCGCTCGGCTTTATTAGACAACCCGATCCAAAGATATACTCCAAAAGCTATTCACTGTTCACTTTGAAATATATAATCTTTTTTTTTTCTTATAATAAGCCCGCACTAAAGGGGTTTTGGCTACCCTTAACATGACAAGCACAGTGCGACCTTTAGGAAAATAGGGAAGGATTAAAAAGGAGATACCGATGTACATTAGTTTTGAAGTTCCGAATGTCAAAATGAGGGGGAAAAACAGAGCCTGGTAAAGCATTTCATATACGTGTTGTACGACTAAAGAAAGAATCTTTGTACTTCACAGTACGTCCGAAATTGGGCTCAAGGGTAAACTGATGAGCATTCCTAGAAGTGCGAGTATTACGGTTGGATTGTTTAGGGGGGGATACAACTGGCTACTTCGCTAGAACACTGTTTATAAAAATAACGATAAAATAGCGAAATACATGAAACATTACGACGATGTTCGAGAGATGTAAATGTCTCGTCTCCACTATAGTTCTATCACCAATCATTCTTAAAGCTCTCTTTTGAATTCTATCTAAGAGAATCAGATGAGTTTTGGGAGCTCCTGACCAAATGTGCGAGTTATACTCGAGCTTTGGACGAACGGAGGCCTTATAGATTACAGCCAGATCAGACGGGGAAAATAATTTCTTGCATCTTCGAAGAAAGCCCAAACACTTTGCAGCATTTTTGGCGATATAAATTATGTGTTCATTCCACAAGAGGTGGTCTGTGATGCGATTTCTTCAATTCTACTGCCGCTCATGGATAGCGGCATGTGGGTGGGTTCTGCTTTAACGACAGATGTTCGGTTTTTTATTCCCCATTGGACAGTGCTGTAAAGATCAGAATTTAATGTGTTTATCATACGCTGCCCTTGCAGTTGCACATCCGAAAAACAAGGAGGTGCATCTGAAAACTAATATGAAAAGCTGAGAGTACTATCGTCAGCAAAACAATTAAGTGGATTAGAAGTTCAGGATAAGAGATCGTTAATAAAAAGGAGAAAAAGAGTCGTAGACAATACGGAGCCCTGGGGCACACCAGCATTTATTTTGTGGATATCAGACTTGGAACCGTCCAATACAACTTGTATTGAGCGTCCCGAAAGGTAATTTCTAATGCAACGAAGAAGAGATTCATCGATACCAAATGCACTCATTTTCGATAAGAGAGCTTAATGCCAAACTCTATCAAATGCTTTTGAAATATCAAGCTCAATAATCTTACTTTCTCCAAAACGATGTAAAGATTTGTGCCACTGTTCGGTGAGGTATACCATCAGATCACCAGTGGACCTATTACTATGAAAGCCATACTGCCGGTCATTAAGGAGCTTTCGTTCTTCAAGATATTTCTTAAACTGATAGGTAATCAGCGTTTCCATGACCTTGGAAAGAAAGGGACGTAAGTGCAATTGGACGTTAATTAGAGGGTGAAGAAGATGTGCCTTTTTGAGATATAACCGATATATATCGGTACTATAACCAGATTATATATTTCAAAGTGAACAGTGAATAGCTTTTGGATTATATCTTTGGAACGTGTTGTCTAATAAAGCGAGCGATATCTTTTTAGAATCAAAACTTCATACTTTCAAAGGAAGCATTAACAAAACCAAAAGTAGTTTTGTCACCAAATTACTTTTAGTTGTAATTTTTTCGAAATAATTCTTGGACTTGAGAATGGTATCCGGAATTAGTAAAAAACCATAAATTAGAACTCAGAACCGTTTACACCATCCCAATGAAGCACGTAGTTTTCGAATTTTAGAGTGGCTTACCTCCCAACTTCATTGATTTTCTTAAAATTGATAAAACTTTCATCAAATCGACAGATAAACCAGTTTATAAATCCAAAAGTAATTACGTAATTTAGATCATTTAAACGGTTCTGAGATTTATTTTAAATCCTCTATGTGTAACCAAAACCATTTTTATATCCAAGAATTATTTCAAAATGGTATTACATCTCTGGCATTGTACTCATTATCTCTTGCGCACTATTTTTGTTCACTTGAACCCTCTCTTTGCGCAACCGACCTTGACCAAGTAATTTGGTTCAAGCTATAGCTACTTGTTTATTCTCTGTTTTATCGTAATTTTGCTATTTATTGTCTCATTGTTTGAAATAGATCAACCGATCAGTAAGCAGTGGAAGAAGCATCGACCTCTTCTCAATTAAACCATATTGATATCGATGTTTTTAATGACTTAACATCGATAAAATTTTCTCTTTTAACATCGATATTTCATTATACTCAGTCCCAGAAAAATAGGCAGTGTACGCAAGATAGGACGTTTGCCTCTCATTCTCGCTACAGTGGATTGCCTAAATCTGTCGCTCAATAAAGTTCTCACAGGGTTTTCGTGGTTTGTATTTTAAATGGACCCAAATATGAAAGCTCTCAAAACAAAAGCACATCAACAGAAACCCAAGGAAAAAAAACCGAACAAGTTAAAAAATGGACATCAATATAATGGGGTTGAATAGCAGCAGCAGCCACAGGATACAGCAAAAGCAATTCAGTTATTCAGTCAACATTCAGATGTGCGCCGAGTAGAAAGTTGGGTCTACGCCAGATGCAATGAAATTTTCTTTTATTATTTTATAGATTATGGGCGGACAAATATTTTGTATGGAGAAGTTCTTTCAATTTAGTATGGTGCCAAAATATGATACACTACTGATTTTGAAAAAGCTTTCCCATAAGACATGTACTGCCTATTTTTCTGGGACAGAGCTTAACATGGATGAATATCGCACATCTCTAGCATGCACATTGTGGCTATAGAAGTTTTCACTTCTAGGAAAAGACCAGATTGCATGCACACCACACACGCCCTAAATCAATTACGTCAGTTTACCATTGAGTCCAATTACGAACGTACTGTCAAGTAAAGTGTCCATTTCCATAGCCATACAGAATTAATGTGAAATTGCTCAATCATTACCTCCCAATTCTTACTCATGACATTGATATTAATTATATATATTATGATTATTTAATCCTTCCTTACTTTATTTAAAAATAAAACCTTCACTTAAATACCATGCTCTTATCTAATGAATTGCATTTAACCAATAATAAATCATCATCCTCTATTTGTTTCTATTTTCGTTATTTCGTTATATTTTTCATCACAGCATTAAATATCAACGTCACTTAATTTAAATTTCACCTCGATATTCAAAATGATATTCCACATTTAAGGCTCAATCTCTCAACAAAATCGATATCCATTTTACCATAATATTTTATTTAATATGGTTTCGTAAGTCCATCCAAGTATATATTATTCATAACCAAAACCATCTAAGCAATTTTCTTCAAATCCATTATGCCACTCTCAGCATTGACAAATTAAACAAAATAAATGGCCCTTAATCCTGCATAAATCTATAATAAATTCATTAACTTTTCAACCGTAGCCTATTGCCTACTCAAAATCTCTTTTCAAAAAAAAAAATTAAATTCATTAAATTGAGAAATTTTTGAAAAAAAAAATTAAATAAACTGCCCTTAAACTTCTTATGTACATAAATTATTTAATTAATTCAAATCCTTTTCATTTTTCAAAAGAATGATCATTCGACACAACCGCATCATCATTTCAGCCGCAATAGGTAACATTATCGTATTCAACACCCAAAGTCTCTACAGCAACACAACACCTCTCCACGGTAGAAGGCGGTAGATTAAACTTAATCTTGAAGTCAACAAATAACCTTAGATATGGAGGTCGTCGCCGCAAAAAAAACAGAAAAGTAATTTTCTCAAAATAGCCCCCACCTCAAACCAACCAGCGCAACAAATTGATATTATTTGATGGTTACCCAAAGGAATACCAACTTCTCCTTAAGTCAACAAACCAAAAAAAAAAAAAACAGGAAGCCCAGGACAACAACATCTCTCTTGAACAAAACACAAAATGAAGAAATAAATTGATTTCCACAGATTTACAAATTTATTTGCCACCATTTGCCAACTTTCTTATTTTAAAAACAGCCAGAGTTCCAACGTAATAACAACAACAACAACAAAAATGACGAACGAAGAAAAAAATGTTTTTTTCATCTAAGTTTATAATCGCTTTCTCATTATCCCACCAGCCGACACCGCGCCGCCACCACCTTCCTCACAATCACAAAACCATCGTAACGATAGTCGAGCCCTGACAGACGAAAAAAAAAAAAAAACTTATACAGAAAGACTAACGACTCTGCTATATAGCATAGTAAGTGCGGGGTGCAAATGGCATAATAAAAACGTGCCAGCGAGTGAATACAATGATTTAGCCAGCCTTTTAGCCCATTAGAGTTGGGCGAGGGGCTGTTGGCATATTAGCTAGCAGGAAAAAGCGTATCAACACGCGAACACTTAGATATAAAAACTGGGGTTAAGTTTGCATACTCCGGCGGCGGCGGCGCGGCGGAAGCCCTACCCTAACACTTGCTCGCCGATAATATATGATCGGGGGCTTAAGCCTGAGGTGGCACTTACACGCGCCTCTGGTGCCGCAACGACAGCTGCAGCTTAACCAAATCAAAGTTGAGTACTCAATTTTCAATTAAGGACAGCTCATCGTGTATATACTCGAATGCGACTCACACCCGCCTCCAGCAGCGCAGCGAAACCGGATGCGGAGATGGTTAAAAAGTCGCACTATTATGTACATGTACATGAACATCAGTGTGGGTGGATTGGGAGGCGATTGATGGTAAAGAGGATAGACACGCAAAATAGGCAAACTAACTTGGTCTTTGCAAAATATGCGCATTATTTAAATGTGGTTGGGGGAGTTGAAGTTGAAGTATTATATCGGCGCGACTAAGTCTCAGTCGACGCCCTTCTCGCATTTTCTATTAAATTAAATTATCCAATTTCAGGCCAAGGCAAGGACACATGAAAAATTCCATTGGCAGAGCAGAAGATGACTATGACGACGACGACGACGACAACGGCGACATATCCCTAGGACGAATCATTAACATCATTTTACAAAGCAATAAATTTGTATTTTGTTGATTACATACTTATGGCTTTCAATGAAGTTGTATTCCGTTCGTTTTGGTATTATAATTTATTTTGTTCTTCTTTCAAGTGGTGCTTACATATAATTTTTTACCGTTCAGGAACTTACTAGAAGTATATAGGTATCTACTTATGTATATGCAAAGAAGTTCGAGAGCAAAAAGTAGAAAGTTGTCAAAAGTCGTTTCCTAAAGTCTGGAAAAAAAAACTTAGTTGTCGGCTTGCAAATGGTGAAGATTTCTTGCTAGCGAAAAATAAATGGTTCTCAAAGTTCGTAAAGTAAACCCCAACAAACTTTGAGACAGACTTTTTGATTGGTTGGGATTGTATAGGTTTTTAATAGATCCTACGCAAACTAATATTTTATATTGTAGCATACACCTTTAATCAAAAGACTTAAAACTTATACAAATATGTCTTAATATTTGCAATATACTGCATCGTGTAAACCTACGTTTGATATCTTTGATCTTCGAAATCTACACGAAAAAAATAAAACGTAAATCGAGTATCGATAGCCTACTGAACTCTTATTAGCAGACAATAGGTACATACACATTTTTGCGAAATTAACCTATCTTAATAAATTCACGATTTAAGCGTGCCTTTTCAATTTCGACACGCAAGGGTATAAGAAGTCCGCCACCATACTTCGTTGTCTGGGAATTTATATCAGTTTTTTTTTTCACTACTTATTCCGAGGTAAGTGCCAATTTCGTCCAATAAATGGGTTCTTGGATAAAATATTTATATATTTGTTTAATTACATTTTAGTAATTATACCTATTTATTGTGAACAAAAAAAAAAGAACAAAAAGCCTTGCGAAGAAAAATTGAAGGAGACCATTAATGTCAAGAAATACATTCTTTAAGTCTCCAAAAGAATATAATAATTTTACAAAGAGAAAATATTCTTAAATCCAAAACTAATGGTATGGTATTTTTCTGTAAAAATTATTTATAATAATGCTAATGCATTACTACGTCCACAG
Organism: Philhelius pedissequus; assembly: GCA_910595825.1. NCBI lineage: Eukaryota > Metazoa > Arthropoda > Insecta > Diptera > Syrphidae > Philhelius > Philhelius pedissequus. The sequence goes on from OU343160.1 coordinate 56,002,108, forward strand.
ATAACTGCGGAAGTAACTTGTCGAGATTGGCATAGCTTTCACAGAAGCCAAGACGGTGCGTCCGCAAATTAGGAGTCGTTTTCCCTCAATATTTATTAATTGGACAGGGCATCAAAATCAGCACCACACAAAGGTTGGAAAGCTTTAGCTCCACCGGCAAACACGTGCTCAGGTATAAAGATTTTCATCTCTATACGTTCTCGCCAAATGAGAAAACAAAAGTCAGAGTTCCAGATTTCTGACTGCCCGACTCAGCTGCTTTAGAAAGAGACGCCACCTCGCAAAATACTGTTTCATAAGCTGACGAAATCATTATCACGGTGTCATTTGATCTGTAACTTACAAAACTTAGCAATTTACCTAAATCTACCAAAAAAGTTAAAATAACAAAAAAATAAAAAAAAATAGAAAAGAAAAAATCAAACAACGAAAGAAAGTAAATTTAAAAATTATCAGAATTAATGTTTTAAAACAAAACCAGTGCTGAATAGCTAATTAATTATTTTTTTCTTAAGTTCATAAAAAAGGTAAAAGGTTTATGTAAAATATTGCCACAAAAAATTAATCAAAAAAAAATTATAAAAAATATAAAAAAATACCTACATCAATTTGGACAAAGTAACCAAAACCTGAAGACAACGATGGAAACTTGTGGCCACAACTTTTATTCCTGTAAGTACCATTATTCTACCTTTATTTGATTTATTTGGCAAATAGTTTTTTTTTTACCTACCAATTTTTGTTTGAACCATATTATATTATTTTTTAAATTTTTATTTCTAAAATGAATTCTTTACGTGAGTAAACTACTTAAAGCTATTTAAGAGTGATCTAGTGAGTTTGTGAGTGGAATAGCAAGGGACTATCTTAACTAAAGTTTTAAAGAAGATAGCCAAGGTGTATCTACACATCGATACTGCTGAAGCGCCTTACGAATTGGGCCGAAAGTAACTGCAAACTAAGTGAGTTTCAAGCCGGCTTCAGCAAAGGTTTTAGCACTGAAGACAATGTGTTTATATTGGCCAATTTAGCAGAAATGAAACTGAACAGAAACCAAAAAATGTACGCTTTACTTGTCTAGTATAAGTTATAATCCCTATAATCGTAAAGTAAAAAATGACATTGAATGAACCAGATAAGGGGTGAGGTAGAAGAACTGAGATCTACATATATGAGCTTCATTCCAGGCAGAGTTACCGGAAGAAGTATTGAGAAGCGTCTTAGGCCCGTTTGATCAAACGAATCATAAATGTTTATGTATCAGCAAACGAGGGGCTTAATTTGTCAAAGGCGTACGTCTCCTTATATGATTTTCATACTATTTGCATTGGCGAAATTTTTTATTTGCGATCCATCGAATCGCCCCTGAAAATCAGCGATCTGCAAAAGATCTCAGCCATGAGTGATCGTTATAGTGTTGTGGACAGTCGCACTGCATATGTATCTCGATCCCATTCTATTCAATCTAAAAGAAACCAACCACGTGCTGTTGACATGTGTTTCTTCTGTTGTGTGTTCTTCCTATCTCTGTCTCTCTCTGTTGTATTAATGTATGTAAAAAGTTTAAGCCAAATGGTCTAGTTTCCAGTGCTTCAGTGTCTCTACTTCGTAGATTTATCTGCGGAGTAGTATAAAATGTAATGTAATGTAAAAGTCGTAGTTTTTAAAAATGGTACTGGAGCTTTAAGTCAGGACGAAAAATGGACCTTTGGAAGTGAAAGGCTGGAAGTTGTCAAACAATTTCAGTATCTCGGCATAAATCTATCGTTTAATCTTAATATGGAGCATCACTTAAATACGAAACTCGAAAAAGCAAAAGCGGCTATTTGTATTAATTGGAAAAATATTTTCAACTGATCTTATATTTTAAAAAACCACAAATTCAAGGTTTTTGAATCCACAGCTCGAGCTATGATATTCTATGGTGCCCAATATTGGGGCTTCAAAAGGTATAAAACTGTAGGGTATCTACTTCGTTTCTTCATTAAAAAATGTTTAAGCTGTCCTGTCCGAACTACTCTATTTACGAGTATATAGAAACTGGATTATCTCCAATATTTTTATCAACTCTTAAGCTTCATTTGGACTACCTCTTAAGAGTTTTGAAAATGAGCGATGCTCGACTTCCCGAACAAATCGCTTTATATGCTTTAAGAAGAAAGATACTTTGGTTTTCTGAATGGGAAACAATTGCAACCGAGTGTGGGGCCCCATTACAAGTGAATGATTTAAAAATACAATTATACGGTTTGCTCCAAAAAACTCGATGTAAAACAACGAACAATATTTTTGGAAGAAGTAAGGTCTTCGAGTCAACGATTATTATATCAAAACTTAAACCACAACTTGGAACTAAGAAATTACTTCAATTCTTCATGCAGTATATCAATGATATCTACTATTTTCAAAGCAAGAGTGGAAATGCTTCGTCTAAGCTGCATGCCTCACGGAATTGACCTCGTTCAGTTGTGCTCTATGTGCAACTTAAATGATCGCGAAAATATAACACACATTCCTGGACGATGCCCGATCTTAAGAGAACTTCGAAGAGTTCACTATAGTAAGAACGAGTTAAGTGACTTATTCTGAACGGTGAAAAGAGGAAAATACTTTTTGAATTCTGTAAAGAAGCATTGATAGAAATAGAATAGTGTCTGAATTATTTTAGAATAAATGAAAACAAAATATTATGTAAAATTAAAAATATGAAAAAAAAAATAATGAAATACGAAGAAAAATGTAAAATGAAAATACAAAAATGTAAACAAAACAACAAATAATTAAAATATTAGGAGCCAATCTGGCAGACGACAATTAGCATGTCATGCCTATAAGCTTATTTATAAGAAATAAGAAATTTATATACGTTACTAAAATTTAATAAATATATATTCGTATCTATCTATCTATCTATCTATCTATATTATTACTAGCTGACCCGGCGGACTCTGTTCCGCCTTAGGGGCAATAAATGAGCAGATTTTAGATTTTATTAATTTTAAATTTATATTAGGAAATACAAATAAACAAATTAAGTATTTTAATGATTATTTATTTTTCACGTATTTTGGTGCATATTTTGCACTCTTCAGTTAAGTACCTTATGATACACTACATTTTTTGGGGAACGGGTCGAAATGCTGTATTTTAAAATATTGTATGGTCAAAACTCTGTATGATACTGTATGGTCATAATACTGTATGGTTAATATTCTGTATTTCAAAATACTGTAAATCTAAAACACTGTATCTCAAAATGCTGTATTATCAAAATACTGTATCCGATAATGCTGTGTCACAAAATTCTTCATCTGAATTCTATCCAAAAATACTATATTTTTGTTAATTATTATAATTATTATTATTTTTGTATAATTCCGTTCTTAAACTTCCATTACAAAGAAAAACAAAAAGCAGAAATCGATGTATGTATATAAATCATTTACATTTTTTACATTTTTATTGAAAATCTAAACAAATGTAAAACTAGAATACAAGAGAAGAGAAAATAAGAACAAGATACCATGAATTTTGTTTTGGTTTTAATTAATTCAAAGACTTATCAATTATCATAGGTACACTGGCGTATTAACCGCTAGGCTCGTGAGGCTCGAGCCTAGGGCGGCAACTTGTAGGAGGCGGCAAATTTTGTATTATATTTTATTTTAATCTAAAAAAAATATTACGCAAAGAAACAAAGAAAGAGATTAATGTCATTCAAATGGGGTACTCATCATTTTTGGTATCTGAAAATACGAAATTAAATCTCTGGCCTGATTTTCCGTCTCTGCATATTTCGATAAGAAACCGCTTTTTGAACAATACGCGGTCGCCATAGATAGATTTTAAATATGATCGGATACGATTTTTGCACTTTCCTATAGGCATTGAAATTGCAGAAAAAAAAAACTGCGTAATACTCAAGATATTTTATTATATAGTGAAAAAAGCGACGTAAAACGACTTTATAGTGAAAAAAAGCGACCAAGATTTTTTTGAGAATGTAATATTAATGTGTATGTATAGGTAAATTAATCAGCCTATTTCTCAATGAAAATTCCCAGGGAAATATTTTCCTTTTCCCTACTCTCTTATTACAAACAAAAAACTCTCAGGATTTGTTTCCCTTTTCCCTTTCTCCTATTCTAAACAAACTTCAAAAATGGGAAAATACTCGGGGAAAAAGACATTCTAAATGCCAAAAAGGGATCATTTTCCCATTTGGCGCTCGTTTTTTATAGCACATTTGTTGGAGAATTGTAAAAAAATTTAAGTTTTTTACTTTATGCAAATAAAATATAAATAAAATTTTAATTATCTTTGAGATAAAAAACAACGAACATCCCATCTGCAAAACTTTTCTGCTCCTCAATAATTTGCAGGACTTTAGAGGGGATCTTGTCAAATAGCTGAGTCGAGAGTAATTTTCCCGGGGAATATTTAGAATTGGGCTGAATATTTTATACTGAAATGGGTAAAAATGTTAAATACCTATTGTTTAAATAAAAGTAAGAAATTCTTAAAATTTATCTACAAAAATTATTTGTCTTTTTTAATTTAGAGAAATTGTTCCGAACTGAAATTTCCTTCTACAATTACTTTTGGGACTAACTAAAATAAATTATCTACTCTCACACCAAATTCATGTTCCACTCAACAAGTTCTTGGATTTTTTTTATACGAAACGATATATACCAATGCCATTTCTAATATAATACTACCAAAGCTCTAGGAGAAAACAATAAAAAGGCATTAAAACATACACCATTTAATGTAAGGACAAAAGCAATCAACTTCATATATATATCTTACTAAATCTTATTATTATTTTAATTGTGATAGTCTATACGCAATAACCCTTTGTAGTATAAAAAATATTTGACGGGCTTCCAGTTGTAAAACTTACGTTCTTCGTTGAAATATAAGGGAAATATATCTTCGCCATACAAGTATAGTAAACACTTAGTAATGCAATTTTGCTTACAAAAATTCTATCAAATTTATTAAAAACAATGACACGTGACATATTTCGAAAATACTACCGCCGCATTCAAATTCCTCACCTCCAAAAACACAACCGTTTCCCATAACTCTTCGATGTTAGCCCATTCAAATACTATCCTTGCATGGTTAAAAAAAAAAGGAGGCGGTAGGCACTGAGCGTGCCTCAGGGCGCCGGGAAGGTTAATCCGCCACTGCATAGGTACATGTTATTGTTCAAGGGAAGTATATCAGAATATTATGCCAATGAAAAATTGTTATGATATAAGTATATATTCTTAAAAAAAGTATTCTGTTTTCAAAATCTGTGTTTCGAAATGCTGTAAATAGGCTGAAAAATAAAAATTGTTTTGATAATGTAAAAAATTGTGCACTTTTTTAAATTATCAAACGATTTTTATTTCTCAGCCAATTTACAGCATTTTGAAATACAAAATTTTGAGATACAGAATTTCGAAATACAGAATTTTGAATTACAGTTTTTTGATCATACAGTACTTTCAAATACAGCGTCTTGAGATACAGTCTTTTAATTACAGTATTATAACCCATACAGTATTTTGACCCCAACCCCATATCTTGTTTTATAATCACCAGGCGCTAGAACAAACAACGCAGATGGTCTTCAAACCCGTGAACGTGTCTGATATAATTGACCTTTTTCGGTTGTTAACTGTGTAGTTCAAATAGAAGACGATCTCCAATGTTTAAGAACTTGGTTTTCTACCCACAAACTTATCTTAAGCGTTAAAACTAAGATAATGTCGTCCAAAACATCAGGCTATCATGTGCTCGACTATAATTTTAGTTTTCGTGCAGCTGTGAGCAATAGAGCTTCCCTATTCACGATTGCGGTAAATTTAATTTTAATCCGAACGCTTGTTCTTGCTCAAATTTTTGCTTCAAAATAGATTTTGCTAAAAGTCTCAAATACTTAGGAGCAGAGCTACCAATCGTATGATAATTATGCTACATGTAGGATAATGAGAACGTTTGAAGGATGTAAGATTGAAAATCTAAATGTATGATAAATTTTTATATTTGAATTCAGATTAATTTTAGGCTTAAGAACAAAACTCATCTTACAAAAATATCTTCTCGTGTAGAGGCGTGTAAAAACATAAACATGAAATGGAAAATATGGCTGAACTTTCCTTTAGGGGAGCACGAATTTTAACACGCGGATACTTTTATTCGGTAGATTTATGCTTAAAAACAATGTTTCAAAATTTTAGTCGATTTAGTAATATGTTAAATCATTTTTTAGTATGATTTAGATAGATTAAAAAGAGTATTTTGCTAATTTTAAACCAGTTTAGTATCGTACTATCTTCTAAACATTTTACTAAAGATAAAATCATCAAATGTCTACTTTATCTTTTTAGTATCGTACTAAATCCATATGACACTTTGACATTTTCAAACGTCAAAAAGTTATGTTCGCTTACTTTTTTGCACTATTTAGGCATGTCCAGCTGTAGTTTATTAAGAAAATAGATTTAGTATGATGTTGGTTAAAAAGTGTTTAAAATTAGGAAAATATAATTAAAGCTAATACTAAATTAGCAAACTGTTAAGTAGTATCACGCTAAGCCCTTAACATCAGACTGTTTAAAATTTTGCGCCAATAAATATAACAATTTTAAAGTGAGGAAACTTTTATTTCTATTTTTAATTAATTTTTAGAGTTTCCATTTTTCATAAATGTAAAATGTATGCAAATGATGAATACGGACAACTTTTTTTTTGTGTTGATAATTGTTTACCAATCCACAGATGACTGTATGGAAAGTGTTGTGGTATGTGCATTTTTCTTGGGATAATATAAATTGATTTCAAACTATGTACTATTGTTGTTTCGTTTCATGTCATATCCTAAAGAAAACTTTGCATACGCCCAACCTTGACCCTACCCCAAATCCTAGAATTGGCCCATGAAGGGGGTTGCAGGTGGGCGGACCCGTTTTCGAAATATTTGAAATTTCAAATATTTTCAAATTTTTTTAAAAAAAATTGAAATGCAGTAAATTTGTATGGCAAGTACCGTTATTTTTGGGGCTAGGACGACGATTCAAAAATCTATTTTTGACAATCACCTAAGACGCCTAAGCACCAAGCTTGCAAAAAGTCGATTCAGCCGTTTAGACTGTAGATCGTTCTAGTGGGACACACTTTTCGGTGTTCTCTAATATCGTAAGGTCAACTTTAATTAAAATCTCGAGTTCGATTTCCAAATGCCAAACTTTAAACTGAGTTTTAATTTTTGGTAATCACTGATCTGAAGATCAGTTAAACTTCGTTTAACTAGATTTTATGAACATTAGTTGGCAGCATTTTTCTTGCCTTGTCTTCCCTTTCTCTCTCTGACACAAAAAACACGCGAAGCAAGATCTATGTATTTTGTTTTAAAGTACCGTCATTATTCTGATTTTAGTCAGCGATAGCGAAACGAGAATAATAAATAAAATAATATTCAAAATCTCTTTCACAACTCGATGACATTTTAATACACAATTTTTTGGTTTTTTTCGTTAATAATATTTTCCGAAAAAAAAACAATACAAACGCTGAACTTAAGCTTAAACGGCAGAAAAATCTCGGTTAACTTAAACAACAAATTGAACTCAGTTCAAGGTTTAAACGACACTTTGAAACCGAATAAATTGTTGATCTGAAGTTTTAGGGAGCGGGTCAAAATTCTGGCTTCAAAATACTGCTTTTCAAAATGTTGCTTTTAAAATGAAAATTCTGCTTTTCAAAATTAAGTTTTTTTTCTCCTCAAAATTCTGTCCTTCAACAAAAATAGAAAATAATTCGGCTTATTTTTTAAAAATGTATTTCACTTTTAAATTGCGATATGGGTACAATAAGGCAAGTTTTGCATTTAGAAAAAAAATCGACTTGAGATTTTAATCAAACTTGACATTACAATGATAGAGAACACCAAAGTGGGTCCCACAAATCCGTCTTTCTATCTGTCTATAGAATGATCTACAGCCTTAACGGATGTAACTTGGTATTTAGGCATTTTAGGCGATTGTCTAGAATAGATTTTTGAATCGCTGTTTTGCCCCAAAAATAACAGTAATTACCATCCAAATATTTTTACCAACTTTATTATCTCGAAAACGCCTCTAAAGATTTTGATAAAAAAAAGTATGTGTACTACTTTAGGTATGGTCTACATTTTGGCAAACATTTTTTTTACATATTTTGTTATTAACGGTACCTGCCATACTAGCATTTTTTTGATATTCGACATTCTCATAAACAGCTTTCGATAGAAATTCTTATACTGGAGGTTCTTCGAATTCTGAATAATACTGCACTTCAATTTTTTCAAAAACAGTTTTATGGACTTTTGAAAAAAAAAATATTTTTCTTTTTTTGAAAATTCAATCCGATTTTTTCTAAAATTTTGTTTTAAGTTATATTATTAAATATCTAAAATTGTCATACCAATTTTTTTTGAAAAAAATGAAGAAGTTTTTTATATATTTTAATTTTTCAATCTCAAAATAAATATGCAGTTAGTTGCCAGAGGAATAAATTTACTTGTTTTTTAAACAACCGGATAACAACATCAAATTTTTCAATCAAGAAAAAACTATCTTCAGAATAAATGAGTTAATTAATAAACGTCAATTTCATTTCGAGTATCGAACTTTTCATAGAAATTAATTTTTGTGTAAAGTTTATTTCAAAGCAATCAGTTTCCAACATCCATCATTTTGACATCGAAAATAGCTATTTATATTATTACTCAGAATAACTCCTTATTCCGTTCTGAGCTTTATTCCATAAATAATAAATTTATCCCTAGATTAAATTGACAAACTGATTGTTGCTCTATATGGAGCATATGCACTAACTGACTGCTTAACTGTCTATTGAAAAATTGGCCCTTAAGAAAGTAAGAGTATATACTCTGCTTATCAAACCTGTGCAAATAATAAAGAAAAGCTCGTGCTTTTTAACATTTCGAAAACCTTTGTTTTCTTTATTATTTGCAGGGTTTTGAAAAGCAGAATTTCGGCGGGCAGAATTTTAAAAAGCAGAATTTTGTTAAAAGAATTTTGACCCCGGTAGAATTTTGTCCACAACCCGAAGTTTAAACCAAAAGTGGAGTTTAAGCTTGCACTGTGAAACTGGGGATTAAACAAATTATTTTTAAACGAAATTAACCCTAAGGATAGAAAAAATATAAAAACAAAACAAATGAAATGGTATTCTTTTTTTCAATCTTATATTCGAACCAGATGATGATAACGACGATGACATCACACGACATCTGTCAAAAAGCAATGAACATACATTATAATGTGTTTTTAAAAGTTGCCTTGCTAAATAAAATATGTCTGAAACCGACTGGAAACTTTTAATAAATGCTTTTTTGTAAATATGGTGTGGAAACACTTTTTAAATATAATTTATAAAAGTATATCCATAACTTTTTATGACTCTTTAATGTTTACTGTCTAGCCGTGTTAACATACATTTTTTATTGATTTTTTTACTGTCTACTTAAGCCTAGAAGCTATTAATAAAAATACCATTACAAATGCAATGACAAATTTTTTCACAAATAATTTTAAAGCATTTTTTAATATTGATCGATTATTGTTTTTATTTATTTATTTCTATTTAATGTAAATGTTAGTAAATTTTAAAAGTCTTTCTTTAAAATAATAATTTATTAAAATAGTTATGTTATTTGCAAAATTTGTCTTAGTGCACATCCATACAAATTATGTAAGTATCATTAGACCGTAATCATTTAAGACGATGACAAAAATTTACTTTGGGAAATTAATGCCCGAAAAGACTGCCATATTTAATATAAAAACATCTGGCATCATATCTTTTCAGGAAAGATATCTTGTTGCTCACATATTCTCTTTAGTCGATGCAATTAATGATTAATCGACCACATAAGTAATGCTTACTCTTTACTTTAATTGGTAATTTAGAAAGTTATGAGTTTCAAAATTGGGGAAGGCTGAGAAATACTATGATGAATTCATCAAGATTGTTATGGAGTAATAATACTTTGATATTATTTTTACGAAGAACTTAGATGTGGAGAAGCACTTGAATGAAAATTTGAACAAAGCGAAACGATGATACGGCTTTTTGAGTTGAGTGAACGATTGGGTTGATTTAGAATTGAAAAAGGATTAGATTAGATTTAGATTGGATTTATATTTTATTGTTTTATTATATTCAAAATTAATTACAAGGCTTACAATTTAAAACCTTGGCTTTATTCTATCTGCCTGGTGGACAAAATATATTAACTATTCTTAAAAAAAACATCTTTCATCAACACGAATTAAATAATTATTACTTTCTGGATATACAAAAATAGATAATTATGAAAATAAAACACAGCGTAAGTGATATATGTATTGACACTGCAAAATTTCAGTCTAGCTATTGACACCCTCTTCTTACAGAATGTTTAATTGTACAAATCTAAACGGTTCCCAGAACTATAAAGGGTTTCACAAATAAGCCATACTATGATCGGAAACCTTCGTACATTTCACCCCCCAAAACCCATTTGTTTACATTATTGTATTTGTACATTTAGCACCCTATCCATGAATAGATGTGAAAGCGAAAAACAAAACAAAAACAAATTACTAGGGCTGTGTTTTGTATGTGTCTATAGGGAGAGGACCAGAAAAGATTCTTGTGTGCGTTTTTATCAATGTGTCTATTGGAAGAGGAACGGAAAAGTTATATGTGTGCGTGTTTCAGCTTGTAGGCAAATGCCAAATTAAAGCAGAGGTTTCGGGTCTTTATGTTATTAGTTTATGAAAGGTTTTTCAACATGGACGCTACCAAAGGAGAGCGACAGGGACAGCAAACGACGCCATATTTCTTGCCACTCTTTTGACATTTCTCTTCAGTAAGGTTTGCCATTTCATGATGGAAAGATATACGAGCCAACAACGAGTCGAAATTATTATAATTTACTACCGAAATTCGGAGTCAGTGGCCTCAACGTTAAGAGCGCTACGTCCAATTTATGGTCGTCATAATCGTCCTAGCAGATCAACAATTGAGCGTCTAGTGGAAAAATTTGAATCCACTAGCACAGTTCAAAATGTTCCCGTGTCAATGAGATAAAGAAGTGCCCGTAGTATAGAGAATATTGCTGCCGCTGAGGCTTCAGTTGCAGAAAGCCCAAATGTGTCTCTCACACGTCGTTCTCAAGTGTTGGGCATCTCTGTGACGTCGTTATTGCGGATTTTGCGAAAAAATCATGGCCTACATCCTTACAAGATTAAATTGACGCAATAACTGAAGCCGCTTGACAACCAGAAGCGTCGTATGTTCGTGAATTGGGCTGAGCAACAACTTGAAAATGATTCGGATTTTCATCGAAAAATCATCTTCCGCCATGAGGCTCATTTCTGGCTGAATGGCTTCGTCAATAAACAAAATATGCGGTATTGGTCAGGCAGCAATCCACACGTACTCCATGAGTCATCATTGCATCATCCCGAAAAAATTACGGTTTGGTGTGGTTTATGGGCTGGCGGCGTCATTGGGCCATACTTCTTCCGTGATGATCAAGACCGGCACGTTACTGTGAATGGGGATCGCTAACGTTCAATGATAACCGAATATTTTTAGCCCCAATTGAATGATATGGACTTGGAGGACATGCGGTTCCAACAGGACGGCGCCACAACCCGCACAGCGAATGTCACAATCAATTTATTGGAAACCAAGTTTGGAGAACGTGATACCTCACGAAATGGTCCAGTCTCTTGGCCGCCTCGGTCGTGCGATTTGACTACGTTAGACTATTTCCTGTGGGGTTACGTCAAGTCTATGGTCTATGCCAAAAAGCCAGGGACAATTGATGAACTTCGTACGAATATCGAACGTGAAATTGCAGCAGTATCGGCCGATTTATGCTTGAAAACCGACGAAAATTGGGTTCAGCGTCTGGACTTCTGCAAGCTTGCCCGTGGTGGCCATGCAAAAGAAATCGAGTTACATACATAATGGCATCGAACGTCTTTTCACAGGAATAGAGAATTTCATTGATATCCAAAACCGTTTTTTTTTGTATTTAAAAAAACTTTTGTAGCGCTCTTATTGAAAAACCCGATATTTCTTTTAAGTTCTTCCCTGTATCTTATTCTCTCACTCTTTATTTTAATATAGTTAGGAGGTTGTCAATTTTGTTGTGAATTCCGAAACCTAAACATGACTGTTACGCGACTGTATATTTTATGAAAAAAAGTCTGTATTTCGTTAAGGAATCGGAACATGTTAGTAGATAATTTTATTATATTTAATACAAGCTTGATCATATTAGTTTATTAGATTTTAGATTAGATTAGATAGATTTTTTTATTAGACTATTATAAATACATTTTAAAATCATGGTTTTACATATATATGTAATACAAAATACAAAAAATCATTATGACATGGCATTTGCCGTCTGCCAGATTGACAATAAACATAAATTCTACAAGTATTGTAATAAGCTTTTATAATTATTGAGTATGGATTTAAAAAAGAAGTTATTTTCACAATTTTTAAGTTTGAATTCATTTAAGTAGAATATTTTGTAATAAATCAGAAATCTTCGTTCATAATTCTGGATCTATATTTTAGCGCGATTTTGCAAAATTTGTACAAATTGCCGACATTCATCTCATTTAGAATGTCAACAACTTGCTCATCCGATAAGAAGTCACTACCAAAAAAGCTCCTTCTTGTTTCCCTAAGAGTAGGGCATTTTCCAACGAAATGAAGAACGTCCTCTCTTTCTCTAAGATTGCACATAGTGCACTCGAATGGTAGTTCGGGTCTGTGCGGTATGAAATTCAGGTTAAATTTAAATTGAACACCACTTTACATCCTTCGGCTAGGCAATTCCACTGCCTGTACCAGCTATTTTGATTTTGTACTGCCTTAAGAGCTACTTTCTTGACCAGTCGAGATTCATTCATCTTAAAGACTTTCAGTAAATAGTCTGCTTGTAATTTAAGGGTTTTGACGAATAGAGGTGAAAGTCCTGTCTCTAGCATAATGACGTAGTTTGGTGTGTTATTTGGCAGACGAAATACTCTTTTCACGTAGTGAGTTAGTAGCTTCTCCACTGTGAGATACTTTTTACATCCCCAAACTTGGGCGCCATATAATAGGATACTCTCCGCTGCAGCTTCAAATACTTTAAATTTGCTGCTATGTGCTATGTTGAAGTTCATAAAAACTCTTTTCCAAGCTATATTTATGGCTGTTTTTGCTTTTTGTAGTTTTTCTACTAGATACTTTTCCATGCTTAAGTTGCTGGAGAAGATGACTCCTAGGTATTTGTACTCGTTGACACATTCGATGACTTCTCCGTTATACACCCACTTTTCGTTCGATGTGTTTCGTCCACCTCCTCTTTTAAAAATCATCACCTTAGATTTTTGAATGTTCACAAATAAATTCCATAAACGACAGTAATTGTAAATCCTGTTAATCATAAGTTGAAGTGTTTCTGGGGAGTATGCAAACAAGACTATATCATCTGCGAACATCAATGCTTTAATACGCTCTCCCGCAAAGTCAACTCCTCCAGGAAGGAAATCAATTAGATCATTTATGAAGAGCGAGAAGAGGGTAGGACTCAGTGTACAGCCTTGCCTCACTCCTGATGAAGTTGCAAACCAATCCGAAAGATTCGTTCCGTTCCAAACTGCAGCCCGTGTTCCTCTGTACAACTCTTCAAGTATTAAACCGAACTTCAACGACAATCCCAAATTGTACATTTTGTAAAACAAAGCCCCTCGGTTGATGGTGTCAAAAGCTGCTCTGAAGTCAATGAAAAATACATACAATTTTTTACCCTGCATGCAGAAGCTTTCGGCCAGGCTTCTCAGGACAAAGATATTATCGATTGTAGAGTAACCGGATCTAAAACCGGCTTGACACTCGTGCAACACCTTTTGCGTTGTAATCCACCTTGTAAGTCGCTTCTGTAACATTGTTGTGAAGATCTTATATGTTGAATTTAAAAAGGAGATTCCTCGATAGTTCGCTGCATCCAACAAGGATCCCTTTTTGTGAATCGGGAATATTATAGCATTCCTAAATTCATCTACCGGAATATTCCTCTCAAAAACTCTATTAAATAATGTTACCAGATGTTCTTTCAGTGTGACGCTACCGTATTTGTAGAACTCTACTGGAATACCATTTGAACCCGCCGCTTTCCCATCTTTAAGAGTCCATAAAGTTTGTTCAAGTTCTTGTAAACTAAATTCTGGGTCCAAAATTTCGTTCTCAAATCGAGGAACTGCATAATTCCAGTTTGCTGATGCTGTTTCCGGATTTAGTAGATCTTTGAAGTGAATGAAAAGTGAATTTTCACACAGTTTTTTGTGTATTACTGGTTGTTTTCCATTTTACTCCCGAGCCAGTTTCCAAAAGTCACTAGCGGTTTTACACGACACCAATCTGCATGCTTGTTTTTCTTCATATTCCATCTTTTTGAGTTTGCATAGCTCTTTATATTTCCTATTGGACTCTAAGTAGTTACTCCTAAATGAACTTTGGGAGGAGTTCCGAAAAATTCTCAACCATGCGAAAGAAATCTTCCGAGCTTTTCGGCATTTTTGATCAAGTTTATTATAATGAAATATAATGTCCTGAAGGAGGATTTACCTTATTTTTTATTGTTTTTCTGTTGATATACATTAAATAAAATGGGGTGTCAACTTGTGTGTTAAGATTTTAATAATTCCTATAATTGTCTTCCATAGGAGTACAAACGTTGACACTGTGACTATAGTTGTAGGTATGTATAGTTTCAATAATTATATTATTCTTTTAAATTAATATTTAGCTGGAAAAATTCCTAAATGTACTGAGAAATATATCGAAAAGAACCTCGAGAAAGCGCTTGAAGTTGTGAGGACATACAAAATGTCAAAAAAAGCTGCAGCCAATTTTTATAATATTCCTCGAACTACACTTGGCAATAAAAATTCTTTCCTATCTTTCTATTCCTCCTAACTAGTGCCGTACAATTCAGGTTGCATTTGAAAGACCTTAGGCCTTACAGGTATATTTTAGTTAAAACTATTAAAAAATAACTACACTTATAATTTCGATTGAGTTCTAAGTTCGTTAATAAAGCAAGGCCTAGTACACAATCTGTTGTGTCCGCTATAGAAGAAGAGTGTTTAGAACAATGGATAACATGTGGTTAAAAGTTTTCCCAAAGAGAAAAAACGATGCGCTTCATGCCGTCAAGAATTTTATTGGAGAAGACATCCTTTTGGGACACAAAATATTTCAGGGAATAGCTGGTTGAAGGCGTTTTTGAGCCAACACCTTTCAATAAGTTTAGAACACCAGATCCGGTTACATCGGTCAGTGCAACCTTTGGATTACCAGACTTCAAATAATCGTAGTTTATTTTAATAGAAACATATCTTGAGGAGCAGATTATGTTGGCCATTTTAGCGATGCTACCAGAGTTCTTAATAGGAATGAAATCAATTTTTTATTGTGGCCAGAAACCAAAAGCGCGTTGGCTGCCTACACAAATGAATATAAGTATTATTTTTATTTTTGTAAGTTTTATATTTTTTGTTTTTAAAAATTAAATAATAAAGCAACATACAGGTTTAAGCCTACTTCAACCAAACGATGGCTATTTTCATTCTTTACTGTCTATTCGAAAATATGTCAATAATTGTACAAATATGTGGTGTCAATAGGTGTACATGAGTGTTTATAACTATATATTTTAATAGGGTTTTAGAAATATCAAAATTTAACAATATCACGAAACTCTTACTCGCTTTTAATACAAATATCATGAAAATCAATTGAATAATGTATTCAGAGTTTCATATATCCACATCTAATATATTTTCCAGCTGTGTCAACTGAAAAAATCCTTCCGAGTGACAATAACTGTATGGCTTACCTTAGCTATTCAAAAACTCTGACTCATGATTTGGTCTCTATAGTTTAAAGCGAGAGGAATTGGATGGAAAAGACATAGGGAATTAGATCCACCATTAGGACACTCCCATACGAATTATCGATAATAATAAAATAAAACAATCCCACAGAACTCTCCGGATATGTTCTACGTGAAGCATCTTTTTCTTTTTTACTTGGTCAAAAGTTGAGACTGAAAGTTTTCTACATGGCAAAGATATGTTGGGTATAAGATCCATGCAAAAAAACAAACCTTGTTTATATATATTTCAAAAGAATAAGAAGTAATCGTTACTCAAACAGTCAGATAAAATTGAGTTTTTTTCTTATCAAAAAAACGCACTGTAGACTTTGATTGAAATCTCAATCACACGTTAATTTTTTTTCACGAAATTCAAACTTACCCGGTACTACACCAACATGTCAAAAAAAATTCCGTTGATAAAGAATTCGACTACGCACAAAGGAAAATCCCTGGAGCGCTAGGTAAGTTGTCAATGAAAAACAAGCGAAGACAAAGTAGAGATAGAGCTTTTTTGAAACATGATACATACAAGTAGTAAGTAATGTATCTACAACTACTCGTATATATGTACAAATGTTGAAGCAGTGTTTGCTGTCAGGACATGAAATAGGATTTCGCCTACATATACATATACATACGCACACAACACAACACAAACTAAGTACATAATTTTGTTTTATTTGGCTAGGGGTGCTTTAAGGGGCGCCACATCATACCCCCAGCGCCGTTTTGGGCGCGGAGGAAGTTGGAAGTTCAGCAAATGATTATTGAAACTTCATTACAAAAATGTTGTTTTCCTTCGCTGATGATTTCGATCTTTTCGCATCGATGCATTTTATTTTTGAAGAAGATGGAATTTTCGTTTACTCTTTTTCTTTTTTGTTACTTTTTCTGTTTATTTATTTGCTTTCGAATACAACAAAAATAGCAGAAACATTGAAGAAGATATCGAGCAAAAATAAAGACGAATTTTATGATGCAGAATTAATAGGGTTGTGACAACACAAACTACGATAAAACTTATGCTTTCTTGGAAAAATGAGTTCAAAAATATTGATGGATTACGAGAATGTAGGAGTATTGGTATTTATAATTGATATCTATACGAAGAGCAAAATAATCATTAAAGTTGAGTCAATTGTTTTTATTACTAAGATTGGAAGAAGTCGAACAGTATGATGTAATTTTTTTTTGCTACCCGGTAAACAACAAAAAAAAACTATTAAGATTTCTAAGTATTTTTTTTTTCTGGTACGTTTGGCTTTGTTTTCAAGACCATAACTAAATTCTATTAAATCGCATGTAAGTAGGTATGTAATAATAAATATTTACTGATACGAAAAATATTGTCTGGAACACAGAGAGAATTTTTGGTGAATGTTTTGTTTGGATAATGGTACCTATATGGAGCAGTGATAGATAAATAAACCATATGGTTATGGGGGAGCTCTTTATAATATAATAAGAATTTTACGACCTACCGCCTCATGGAAACTAAGTATATCATTCGGAGAAAATTGTTAAAAAATACAATATTTAAAAAGACTACTGGCATTTTAGACTTACTTTTTACAGTTCGGGATGGATGAGGAGTCAATATTAAGTTTATATTTCTTATGAGTAATTTTCAGAGTTCCAAGAAAATTGGATTGGAAAAAGATGTATTTTCTAAGAAATTTACATGCTAAATACAACAACAACAAGTTTCCTCCAGACTTAGGTAATTTCACTGACTTTTCGGTGCTTACCCGGAGAAAACTGTGTGAGTACGTTTTTTCTGTAATGACGGCTTTTATGCCCTAAGTTCTTCTTTTACTCTGATTTCTCTTGGGAATCCCGAAAACCCAAAATCCCGAAAATCCAAAAAACCTGAAAATCCAGAATCCCGAAAATCCATAATCCGGAAAACCCAGAATCCCGAAAACCCAAAATCCCGATAACCCAAAATCCCGAAAACCAAAAATCCCGAAATCTTAAACCCAAAAAATTATATTATATTATATTAATTTTTCGGGATTCCCGATTTCATAAAAATAATCCTAAGTGTAAAGTTAAGAAGTAATGGTGTAAACAACAATCAGTTCCGTTTATCTCTTTAAACATTATCTAGAGTTGTTATTGTGCTTTCAGTAGTGGTGTGTTGTAATTGCATTAAGGTAAAAAAAATCATTGAACTAAAATCAATAAAGTTGTGAGTTTAAATATTTTTTTATTTATAATTTTATGTTTAAATTATTATTTAAATCGTATTTTATTTTATGTTTCCTACTTAAAATGAATGTGTATGGTAAAAACGAATAGGAGAAAATCTACCACTTGACTGTTAATGTAATTTTACTACTTTTATTTTTTGAAGTTTTGTTATTGTTTAATTCTATTTGTTATATGATTATTCTTATTGTTAAATTCTGTTTGTTATATGACTAGCTATTTTCTTTTTGTTTAATAAAAAATGTATTGAGCAGACAATTTCGAAGTTTTTTTGTTCTTTCCATTTTATTTTCGGGATTTTCGCCCTTCTGGATTTTGGTTTTCAAGATTTTGGGTTTCTGGGATTCTGGGCTTTCGCGATTTTGGATTTTCGGGATTCAGCATTTCGGGCTTGAGTCCATCTCCCATAGTTTACAAGCATTATTTTTACTATGGGCGGGGGGCGTCTATTTGCCCATTTAGCCGGGAGGTGTAATTTTCTAACAAAAAAAAGAAAAATAATTTTAAATGAAAAAAACAAACAAATTTTAAAATATCGGTAGATAATAACTTAACGCTAAGTTATGTACGTTTTTTTAAAGCTGGATATCTGTTCTATTATCGGGTTTTTAAATCAAGTAATTTCTATGAAATGTTTTTTGTAAAACCTAATCTCAAACTCAAAATCTCGGAAAACAATAAAAATAAAATGAACGACTCCATCCCACGTACTTGCTCTTATGTTCGATCACATCCTATGCAAACTATTTCTTTTAATAATTTAAATATATTTTTTAAGTCGTTTCTTACTTAATTTTTGTATATATAAAATTTCTTAAATTTTTTTCTAAAAATAAAATTGGTATGACAATTTTAAATATTTAGTCTGGATTTCGAGAAAATTTAAAATTAGCTAACATTTATTATTATTAAATTTTTACTTGGGATACAGGTAATATATATAAAATTATTATTATAATAAGTGATTGCCTAAAAATAGATTTTTGAATCGTTTTTTTTTTTAGGCCCAGAGCTAACCATCTTAATTATCTCGAAAAGGGCTCAAACTTTTTTGATAACAAAAAGTGTGTGCACTATTTTGGGTAGGTATAGTCTACATTTTGGTCCAATTTTTTTTTTAATATTTTGTTATTAACTCTACCTGTCATACAACTTTTTTTTTATTTTCGACATTCTCATAATCGGCTCAACGGATTTCGATAATTTTTTTACGTAGGGCGTTCTTTAAATTATAAATAATACTGCTTTCCAAAATTTTCGATAAATATTTTGTTGGATTTTTGAAAAAATAAGTAAATTCATAATGAGTTTGAATGACCACCAACAACTTGAGTGTGCTACTGCCAAGTTTTTCTCATATTATTTTTGGCTGGAATTATAGCTATTTCACTACTATTTCATCAGATTCCTTTGCTCTAGTGGTTCCAGTCCAAAATAATATGAGAAAAACTTGGTGGTAGCACAATCAATCAGTTGTTGGTCATTCAAACTCATTAAAATTATACAAAAAGTGTTTTAAAAAGCAAGTACAGTACGCCCTTGATAAAAGCACTCGATGGAAATTCGAGCAGTTCCGTTAATTGAGGTTGTTGCTTTAACCGAGTCACAAGAAAAATGTGCCTTGAATTGGAATTTAATGTGAAAACCATAGTATAAAAAAGAAAAGAATATTGTTTGTCGTAAAAGAAAAGAAAAGGAATATAATTTAATTCATTTAAAAAAAAATATTTATATATTATATTCTACAGTTAATACGGTTAAATTGCTTTCAAATATTGGGAAATGTTCGTTTGTTTTTTCTTAGAGGAAATATTAATCTAAACGGCCAGCTCTCTGGATTTTTGAAGATTTTTTTTTTTTTATAACTTTGCACGCGCTCAAGGGGTTATGTATACCCTTTATATGTTTTTCTTAACACAGCGCGGGCATCTGGTGAAGAAGAGAAAGAAAGATAGGAAAGATGTGATTAAAATTATCCTCTAATAGAACCGAGTTTTCTTCAGCCTATTGAAGACAAATGCTAAATGCTTGGATAGCTTGTTCTGCTTTTATTTTGCCCGTGGAGGACTTACACTTGCACATGTGCTTTCTTCTTCACTCTCGATTTCTTCGGCTTCTAGATTAGTGCAAACAGGCATCTGCGCGATATCGTTTTCAGCAATCCAATTGCTTAATTCCTCAGCGGCAAATTCCAATTTTGGCAAATTTTTTGACTCCAGAAACTGTCTTATCTAACCAAAAGAAAAAAGTCATTTATAAAATTCTACGAAATCAATTCGAAAATAATTTTACTTTTGGCACGAAAGTTGAATGAAACCATTGTCTAAAAAAAAAGTAAGTCATCCATGCATTTCTGTTGGCCTTGTAAATGACGGGCTTGTTTTCGAAATGCTTAAATGCTCTTAGATAAACAGCTTTTCCTATAACGAACAATTTAAATTTGTGCGTTCCAGACGCATTAGTGCAAGCAAGAACAGCTATTCTCTCCTTGCTCACGTTTCTTCCAGGAGCAGTAGCTTCTTTAAAACACACAAACCTTCTGTTTGGCATAAGCTTCAAAAATAGGCCAGACTCGTCTGCATTGTAAATTTAATCTGGTAACAAGTCGAGCTCTTTAATTTTATTTTCGAATTTAATCAAAAACGGTTCCACCAGTTTTGGCTTATGTGACAGCTTTTCTCCGCAAATTTTAAGCATTCGGATTCCATTCCGTTTTTTTAAATTTGAAAACCAGCCATTGCTGGCATTAAAATCTCCTGGTCTTTCTTTAATTTTCTTGTGAAGACTTAATGATTTCTGTGGAAATGGGTACGTTTTGCCTGCATTGCCTCTGGAACCAACTGTACAAGGCTTTTTCCAACCTTGGATACTGCAGGCTTTTAAGGTTACGCGCTTTCCCGGTCCGGACTCAGAATTAGATACGAATTTGTTAAGCAAAGTTTTTTTTCTTTTTTATTCTGCTAATCCTTGACTTGTTGCATTTGTATGTTTCACAAAGCATTTTCACTGATGCACCGTTACTCAATTTTTTAAAAATCTCAGCCTTCTGCTTTATAGACAGTTTGGGAACTTTTTTTACGATGAGCATGATTTCTTTATTACACGAAACAAAGCAATTACCGAACGCGACAAAATCACATGAACACTGGTAAGAAATACGACACGTTTTCCCCTCCTTTTATTCTTATGCTTGTATGATGCAAAAAAAATGCACCTACGATCTATGTGTATTTAAAATTCTGACAGAAGTAGCTGTAAAATAACTGACCAGTTTCAGTAAAACCAATCACAAACAAAATGAAACAAAAAATAAATGAAATAAGAGCATGGATTGAAAGTTGCGATTACCGAGTCACAGTTTTTTGAAAAGTTGCATTTAGTGAGTCACTAATGGTAGAATTTTAGGTGTTGCTTTAACCGAGGTATTGGTTTATTGAGGGTTGCTTTTACCGAGGGCGTACTGTATGTGATCATACAAAAATTGAATATAAGTACATTTTTTGTTTTTTTTTTTTAAATTCAATATTTCGAAAAAAGGTGGATGATTTTTTTTATTTGTTTTATATTTATATTATTAAATATTTAAAATTGGCATATGTACTAACCATTAGAAAATGTTTATAAACAATATAGAAATAGAAAGCAATAGAAAGCTTTTTCATACAATATAATCGAACATAAGAGCAAGTTCGTGCGATCCAGTCGTGCATTTTAGTTGAAAATAACAATACTCACTAGGTGGCTCTGATATAAAAACATATACGAAAAAGGAGTGTGCTATGTAACTTATAATTTTTATATAACAAAACCATAATAATACGTTAGGAAGGTGTTTTTTCAATATAATACAATTCTATATACTACTGAAATTTTTCATCCAGGTAGAAGACTTGACTTGCATATATTGATGATTTAAAACAGCTTTTAACGGCCTTTAGTCCAAATATGTAATTTGATATAAATAACTCCTCAAAAATTTACGACAAGTGTCATTGGTTGCCTTACAGGGATATTTAAAAATTGAAATGAAAATGCAGTATGCAAATATTAGATCGCATTTAGGTATTTGAAATGAATATTTCCAAGTATTCAATATGCTAGCAACCATAATCAATGCTTGAGTGAAAGGGATATTTTGGTATCAAAAAAAGAATTGATATCGACACCTTTCCATTTTCACATTCAAATATTTAAAGCTAAACCGTACAACTTCGAGGAGACCTTAGTGAAGCACTTAACTCGTGTTACTACACGCACGACAAGGTAAATACATCTCTTATTTTTGTATTGTTTACACGGTGATTAAGTAGGTAACGCTAGTCTTATTTTATTTTTATATCTATCATTCGCCATGTGATAGAGCGGGGGTGGCGGCCGGTGGAGCTAGGAAATCAATAATCAGCATCACGATCAAGCTTTTTTTTATTCACATTTTGAAACAACCTAGCAAAACTAGCACCTCATCTCCTATTTTTGTGTTGGGAAGCAACACTGACTGAGCTTACAAAATGAGGAACCCCCTCAATGCGCATGGTGCAGCAAACAACCCAACAACACCCAAGTTTGTATAGGCTCTCGGCTCTCAGCTCTCCCATCCCCATCAGAGATCCGAACGACCTCCTTAAACACGATCGTCTCGGCATGCCAATGCCAGCGGCAGTGGATTGTAATCATCTCGACGTTAAACACGCTCACAGAAGCCGCACATTAGTGTGGAACGAATTTTTTCCCATCCATCGCGAATGCCATAAATACCTATTTCGATAAAATTTTGACAGCTATTTTTTATTTTTTACTTGTCAAATCCATTCGGTAGATAAAAGTCTCACTTTAGTGTTTGGTGAACCGATCGCGCACCACAGTCAGTTTGCAAGTTTCGTCTTATCAGTCAGTCAGTCTCAGAATAATACCGCCATTACTGATAAGCAATACAAAATAAGGCTTTGTGTTTTGTGAGTTTTGGATCGCTATCGCAATCAGAATACCAACCGCCAACAATGACATGACAGCTGTTTCGATCGCGGTGCGAACACTTTTGTGGGACATTTCAATTTGCCTCCACAATTACGGTAGCAGTTTTAAACGTAGTGCCGTTCCGGTTGGGTATCACACTTTGATCACTTCAGTGGCGGCGATTATGACGTGAAAGATCATTGTTCGTCAAATCTATAAATTATTCACAAAGTGAACGCGAGAGGGAGTATCTGGTATCGCTGCGCTGCTAGCAAGTAATAAAACCCAAGCCTAATGTCGGAATACTATCTCGATAACAAGAGTTACGCTTCCGATGATGAAGATCTCTTGTCGCTTTCAGTCGCGGACGGCATAGATGAGACTGCTGCTGGTGGTGCCCATGGAACTGTAAAAAGCAAAAGTATAATGATGATGATGATGACGAATGGCATCAACAACAATAATCAACACTATTGCATTGATGACGACGGAGTTGGGGGCACAGAGGACAACACTATGGAGATTCCACTTCTTGTTGACAATGCTGCAAGTATACTTATAAAAAATATTTCCTCTAACAAGTTGTTCAAGCCATTCGATATGAGCACGGTGTTGTTGTCTATTTGTCGCGTCGGTCGTTCGGTATCAATTTCTGTTTTGGTTTCGCTTTTCAGGTTTATATCAGGTCTCGAGTGCGATTTATTTATAAAAAAAAAAAAAGAATAAATAATAAAATAATGAAACTGCTTTCAAAAGGGGTCAATTAATGTAATTTAGAAATTGAATTGATAAAGCCAATTAGTGGCAAGAATAATTGACACTAAGTTAGATGCGCGTTTTATTAATAAACAAAAACAAACTGTGTGCTGAAAATGAACACCTAGCTTCTGTATAGAAATGTTGATTGTATTAAAGCATTTTTTAAAGTAAAAAAACGTAAGACCAATAATGATAAATCGATAGAGATAAGACATTTGAGCAAATAGAAGGCTTATCGTTTAAAACATGGGTATCTACATACTCGTACATGTTCTTTTATGTGTGAAAGTAAATATCTACCTACTTTATGATATATTTAAAAATAAGATAAGAACTGGAAGGAAAACTTAAGGTTCTTGTCTGAACAAAGAAAAAAACCAGAGCTAAAACTCTTTTAAGTAAAAGCTACATTTGGCTTAAGCCATAGCAAGTAAAAGATGTCCTATAGTAATAGTCAAAGGCAAATTCGTGTAGCTTTAGCTTATTTTTCCAGCTTACTTAAGATCGAATTTGTTTGATTCAATATAGCTTAAGCTAA
Organism: Philhelius pedissequus; assembly: GCA_910595825.1. Classification (NCBI taxonomy): domain Eukaryota; kingdom Metazoa; phylum Arthropoda; class Insecta; order Diptera; family Syrphidae; genus Philhelius; species Philhelius pedissequus. The sequence goes on from OU343160.1 coordinate 56,026,569, forward strand.
AATATCATAGTAAAAGCTACAAAAATATCAAGATTCGTGGATCGAAAGCTTTGACTAGTTAATTTATTTATTTTTAATTTTAACTATGTATATGCCTGTAAGACCTAAGGTCTTTGAAATGCAACCTGAACTGCACGGTACTAGTTAGAAGGATAAGAAAGATAGGAAAGAATTTTTTGTTGGGACAGTTCATATTTTTTTTAATTGAGGTATTATATATGCACTGTAAGGCAATTACGTAATTTATGTCCGTCTGTCTGTCCTCCAGTCTACAGCCTAAGCGGTTGGATAGATTTTCGTTTGCTTCAACTTGGTACATATTGTTTTTTTGGTAATATGCCCACACATTTTTTTCATTTTTTAAAGACGAAAAATAACTTATTTAATGGGTTATCTATTTTGCGGTTTCAAAAGTAAAATACAGTTTTTCATGATATTTCTTTTTTATTATAAAGTTTAAACGTTGACATTATGTGTGAAACACTACATCATTTAAATGACCACCACGCGAATCGTTGCAAGCATCGATTCTTTTGAGGTAATTTTCGACCATTTTTAGACACATATTGGGCGGTACCTCAGCCATAACTTGACGAATGTTGGATTCCAAGTGCTCAAGAGTTAAAGGTTTATCTGCATAAACACGGTCTTTCGCGTAGCGCAACAAAAAAAAGTCCAGCGGTGTCAAATCGCATGATCCTGGTGGCCAGTTGATATCGCCACGACGAGAAATTACGCGACCACGAAATGTCTTTTGCAATAAAGCCATATTAGCTCGAGTTGTGTGGCAAGCGCCACAGTATTGTTGAAACCACTATTCTCCAAGTCGTATTCTTCAATAGCGGGCAAAAAAAGTCGGTTATCATATGACCATAAAGCTCTGAATTGACGGTGATAGTCGTTCCATCGTGGTTTTCGAAGGAGTAAGGTCTAATCACACCTCCGGACCAAAGAGCGCCCCAAACAGTGACTTTTTGTGGATGTAATGGCCTCTCTTCAATAACTTGAGGAGAGGATTCTCAGAACCCCAAATACGACAATTTTGTTTATTAACATACCCACCGAGTGAAAAATGTGCTTCGTCGCTGAAGAATTTTTCTTTTCGAAAAATCGACGTCCACCGCCTGTTGTTCAAGCACCAATTCGACGTATCTACGACGTTTTGAATGGTCAGCTGGCTTCAGTTGTTGTGTGAGCTGGACTTTATATGGATGTAGGTGTAGATCCAAATGCAAAATAAGCCATAATGTGCCGCAAGACAGTCCTAATTCCTGAGAGCGACGAGGAATCGACACATTCCGGTTTTCGGCAACACTTTCACTCACACCAGCGATATTTTCAGTGGTACGAACGATACGATGATGCATGGGTCTTACAACATTTGTAACCAATCCAGTCTCTTCAAATTTCTTTACGATTTTGCCAATTGCTTGCGTAGTTGGACGATTATGTGAACCATAATCTTCTCTTAAAGCACGATATGTGGCTGTGGCAGAATCATCATTTTTGTAGTAGGTTTTAACAATTTTTATGCGTTGTGCGATAGTTAGGCGATCCATTTTCGTAAATGTCAGACTTTCAACTGAAGAAAAAAATTGGTTTGACAACTTAGTTTGACAGATGTCGAATTCCAGCACTATACTTTTGAAACCACAAAATGGATAACCCCTTACCATACTAAAGTTAATTGTTTTAAATGACATGTACCAACAACTTTTTTCAAAAAAAAAAAAAAAAAAACTATGATTTTCGAGTAATTTGGAAAAAAACTGAATTTTACCCCTCTAAAATTTTTTGCTCCGCTCCAAATTTGCTCCTGCAGAGATGATAGAAGTTTGAGCTTGTCTCAAAATGTTCGAATTATCGCAGGTTTGAATTAACGAGAGTCGACTGTAGTAATAATTCAAAACTATTTCAATGTAGGGGAGGTTTTTCTTATCCACTTTATACGTGTTTCTAGTAATGTTTTCGAGTTAACAAACCGCATTTTGTGAAAAATTGTTACGGATTTCTTAGCCCAAAAAAAATTTCATTTTTCTCAAAAACGGCTCCAACGATTTTTCTAAAAATAAAGTCACTTCATTAGCGAATGGAAAAGGTTCTTTTGGGTAATTTTTTTTTAGAAAATAAATGGTTCATTTTGGTACCTCTAGTAGAACAATTTTTTGGTTTTTGATTATCTGGAAACCGGTTCATTTGATTTTTTTTTTAATTTTTAACCCTAAGCCAAATTTTTTGGAAAAAAAAACTTTTTTTTTGAAAGCTCAAAATTTCGAAAACGACTCAATCGATTTTTTCCGAAACTTGGTAACTAATTGGTAGTTTTTTGACATTATGTTGAAAAGTTAAAAAAATAAAATGTTCATAAATTAAAAACAATGGTTCCTCACATATAGATGTTTAAAATCCTGGGTATGTCAATTTTAAATATTTAATAATATAAATTTAAAAACTGAATTTTAAAAAAAGTCATCCATCCGTTTTCGAAATATTGAATTTAAAAAAAAAATTTTTTTTTTTTCAAAAATCCAAAAAAATATTTTTTTCGAGCTGTTTCTTAAGATACGTTCAAAGAACGATTTTTTTCGTTTTCGATTTTCTGGAAAACGATTCGTTTGATTTTTTTTAAATGCTTGTATGCTAAAGCCCTTAGGAAGATTAAACGCTAATATAATCCAAACTTAAAAAAAAATGAATACTCAAAATTTCGAAAACGACTCAATCGATATTTTCTAAACCTGATATTTCACGGTTTGAAAAAAAAAATCTTTGTGTTGTTTAATTAGTGCAGTCCACTTTTAAGTACACGTAGGTAGGTAGGTACTTTCCATAGAACCACTTTTTATATTTTTGACTTTCTCACTATTGAATTAATAGAATAAAATATTTTTTTTAGCTCCCTAGGAGTGTTAATAGGTCTGCTTACTCAAATTTTCAAAAAAAAAAAAAAGTTTTTCGATTTTTAAAATATAAATAATTTTTTACTTTGAAAAATCGATTTTTCAAAAACTAAATTTTTTTGAAATTTAAATTTTTATGTATATTAATAATATCTTCAAAATGGGGTAATTTTTTTTCTAGAAATGTTTATAAAATTTTATACATAAGAAATTATTTTTTTAGAAAACCGCTCCAACGATTTTTGAATTTTTTTTCGATATTTTCATATCTCTCCGACAATTCAAATGGATACCTTTTTTCTTCAAACTTTAACAACTGAGAAATCTAAAAAGATTTATTTATGTGTATCATTCATTTATTTCTACCTAATTAAATTATATTTCATTCAGCCAAATAGTAGACTTAGCATTGTATATAATTGGACTTGTTGAATTATTGATTCAATATAGCTTTTAACGGCCTTTATTCCACAAAATTTGCGTTTCGTCCCGGCAGTGTCACTTGGAATCATCAGGTGGCTAGTGAGCGCCTTACCAGTTAACAAAAAGTCCGTATTGGTAAGGCGCTCACTAGCCAACTGATGATTCCAAGTGAGATCGCTGGGACGAAAAGCAAATTTTGTGGACTAAAGGCCGTTAAAAGCTATTTTGAATCGATAAATTATATTTCATTTTACGAATTTTTGCGAACGTCACTGAATGTATACATGTAGTTTGCAGGCCCTCATTTATATACATATATGTATATGTGTGTAATGTAATGTAATGTTTAGCATTTTATTTTAATCGTGAATAAAATATTCTCTGGAAATATTTCTCCAATTCGAATCTTGGGAACGTAAGCCATGCTCAAAAGTTTTCCTCGCAATTTTTTGGTATAGTGAATAAGCTTTCCCAAGAAAACAAAGACAAAAACCATCAGAACTTCTCATGCAGCAAAAAAACATGCAAATATTTCGAACTTTTCCTCTAGGGAAGGACAAAAAAAAAATGCTACGCTATACCAAATTTAAAGCAAATTGGTCAATTCGCTGACTGTACAGTGTACGTTCAGATGCTCAGACAGAAGACGGATAATACAATAAAAATATTTTTCTGGATTTCTCCGTGAATCATACGTACGGTTAAGTTTGATAAAAATATTGAAATGTTCGTTTCTAATGAAAACAAAACTCGCTATGCAAAAATCATTTGCTTTATTTTTTCGGCAAAGCTTTTAAATCAAAACATGTGTGAATAAAAAAACGGAAGCCACAAACTATTACACATACGCTAGAACTGTATAGCTTCAGCTACGAGTAATAGCTTTGGTTAGCCTGCAATAGATTCTTCCAAAACAGATTCTACATTGTCTGCATTCACAAGGTCACCTACCTACCTACAGCTTATACAGATTATACTGAACATACTATATTTAGCTTTTATGGAAACCGTTTTTATTATAAAGGGTGATTTTTTAAGAGCTTGGTTTTTGAAAATTCAAAAAACACAGAAACTTGTAAAAAGTGAATGAAATTTATATTTGGATCGATAAATCAATATCTGCCATTTACTTTTTAAAAATAATTTCACTTAAATGTTGCCCGCGGCTACGCTTCAGGTGGTCCATTCTGAAGGTCCAATTTTGGCAAACTTTTTCACACATTTCGGCCGGAATCTCACCAATGCCGCGTTCAATGTTGGCTTCCAAGGCAGCAATCGTGTTTAACTTGTCCCCATAGACAATAGACTTAACATAGCCCCACAAAATAGAGTATAACGGGGTCAAATCACATGATCTTGGTGGCCAATTGACTGCGCCAAAACGTGAGATCAACTGCTCACCAAATTCGCCTCTCAATTGATGCATGGTTTCGCGTGCAGTGTGGCATGTGGCACCGTCCTGTTGGAACCACATGTCGACCGAGTTCAATTCTTGCATTTTCGGCAAAAAAAAATCTGTTATCCTCGAACGGTACCTTTCTCCATTGACCGTAACCCTGCGGCCTTCATCGTCCTTGTACGGCCCAATGATGCCGCCTGCCCATAAACCGCACCAAACAGTGCATTTTTCGGGATGTATTGGTAGCTGCTGAATTGCCTCTGGCTGCTCTTCACTCCAAATACGGCAATTCTGCTTATTCACGTATCCATTTAGCCAAAAATGAGCCTCGTCATAAAACGGACGTAGCTTGCGAAACACATTTTTCACAGAGCACGAATTTTGATAATAAATTTCAATAATTTGCAAACGTTGTTCAGGCGTAAGTCTATTCATGATGAAATGGCAAACAATACCGAATCGAAATGTCAAATGTTCGTGGAATTTGTTATGTGTGATCTGTCAAAAATATACCCGTCAAAAACCAAGTAGCAAAAAAATCACCCGTTATATGATATATATAATATATTATGATACAAAATGAATAACAGCTCTCAGAATTTTGGTGAATTGCTTAAAGAGTTTTTTTCACAGTTGTTTTTCTTTATGTAAGTCGGTAAAATTCAGCTTTTCCAAATTTTGATTCTCAAAATTTCGTCAATATTCTAAAAATACTCAAATTATTATTTAACAAATTCAATGACAAGAAAAACTGAATTAGGTGTTTGTTTTAGTATTTTGAAAAACAGAATCTGTTTTTAAAAAAAAAAAATTTTTTAAATGTTTACTTGCCAAGAGAATTAAATTTTTCGCTATTCTCTTAAGATATCCAATAGATTTGTTTGATCTTTTCTATTATTTTTGTCACTTTAACTTGCGATACAGGAACTATACGACATCGAATCTAAGTCCTAATTTTAATCAAGGTTGATATTACGATGATAGAGAGCTAAAAAAAATGTGTCTCGTAATTCTGTCTGTCTGTTTGTCTCTCTGTAGAACGATATACATCAACCTAAACGGATGAAGCGATTTTATTCAAACTCGGTATTTACGAGTTTTAGGTGATTGTCTCAAATAGATTTTTGAATCATTTTTTTAGCCCCAAAACTTACGGTGTCTGCCATACAATTTTGTCTACCATATTAAAAATTATCTCGAAAACAGGTCTAGCGATTTTGATAACTGCTTTAACGAGAGAAGACAGGACTCAGTTTTTGTAGCATTATATTCTACTCGGTTTTGTATTCCCCATTGGACAATCCTGTTTAGATCAAAACTTAATGAGCTTATCATACGCTGCCGTTCAAGTTCCACATATTAAGTACATGAGTGTGAATCTATACTAATATAAATAAAATTGAAAAGCTGAGGGTACTGTCGTCATCAAAACAATTTATTAGATTATACGTTTCAGCCAAGAGATCATTGATATGAAAAATGAGAAAGAGTGTCAGAGACAGTAGACAGTATGTATTTCAGACTTGAAACCGACTAATGCAACTCGTGTACATTGGGCCGTCCGAAAGGTTATTTCTAATCCAACGAAAAAAGATTCATGGATACCAAAAACACACTTTTTCGATAGTAAAGCTTGATGCCAAACTCTATCAAATGCTTTTGAAATATCAAGCGCAATAATACTTACATTCTCCGAAACGATCTAAAGATTAATGCAACTGTTCGGTTAGATATACCAACAGATCACCAGTGGACATATTGTTACGAATGCCATATTGGCGGTCACTAAAGAGCTTTCGTTCTTCCAGATATTTCTTAAGCTGACAGTTGATCAGCGTTCCCATGACCTTGGAAAGAAGGGACGTAAGTGCAATTGGACGGTAATTAGATGGTTAGGAATATTCGCTTTATTTAGGCACAGGCTGGACAAATGCTGTTTAACATCAACTCAGAAAGAGACCAGTAGCGAAGGACAGATGGAAATATTACGCAACGTTTTTGACAGAGTTAAATTACACCACTTCAGAACAATGGGAGGGAGACTATCCCGGCCAGGTTTTTCAAAGTCTTTACGGCATGTATAGCAATTGTATGAGTGGGATATAAGATGAATTAAATTTTTGATCATAGGTGCGCCGGAATCTACGTCACTACCAAGGAAGCACAGTGATCAGTTAAGGTTCCACAAAAAATTATTGCCGGAATTTTTATCTTTCGAATTGAATTTCTTCCCATTGAAAACATATACTCTACATTATACAATACATTAATTGTATTCTTTAGAATAAGTATAATAAATCTTTTTAGAGCCGATTTTTCAATCTCCAGATAAACATCCAGTTAGTTGCCAGAGGAATAAATTTGACTGTTAAACAAACGGATAACAACATCGAATTTTTCAATCAAGAAAAAACAATCTATAAAAATAATTTAATTTGAACGTCACTTTTATTTCGAGTATCGAACTTTTCATAGAAATTAATTTTTTCTTTAACGTTTATTTCAAAGCAATAATTTTTCAAAGTGTTTTTGACATCGAAAATAACTATTTATTTAATTCCACAGTTCCGTTTTATTGCGTTCTAAAGTGAGCAGATAACTTTATTCCTAGATACGACATCTGACTGTTGAAAAACTCATTTTTGTTCTCTCTGGAGAATATGTACTAACTGACTACTTAACTGACTATTGAAAAATTGGCCCTTAGTTGTATACTTCAGAATAAGTAAATAATCTTCTTAATCTAGGAATAAAGTTATCTGCTCATTTTAGAACGGAATAAGGAGTTATCTGGAGAATAAAATAAATAACTATTTTCGATGTCAAAATTACTTTGAAAGATTGTTGTTTTGAAATAAACGTTAAACAAAAATTAATTTCTATGAAAAGTTCGATACTCGCAATAAAAGTGATGTTCAAATTACATTATTCTATAGATTGTTTTTTCTTAATTGAAATATTCGATGTTGTTATCCGGTTGTTTAACAGTCAAGTAAGTTTATTCCTCTGGCAACTAACTGGATGTTTATCTGGAGATTGAAAAATCGGCTCTTAAAAAATAAACATTACATTTTTGTTTTGTTTTATTCAGAATAATTATATGGACTTCTAGAACGATGGTTCCAATTTAAAAAATGCATCACCAGCTATGAATTTCAGTGATATTTTACACTCTTCACTTAATTTGGAAATTAACTTAGAATATTTAATCTTATTCGCTGGTCACAGTTCATGTGTATAAAAAGATTCATCCATATTGTTTTGGACATTTTGTTTGTGGATTGGTTTTGTCGATATGTAAATTTTGGTAAATTTATATTTTGATCCGTAAATTGATTTTTTTCGTAACGAATCTAATACGTTTTCAGATTGATTTTTATTTGCTATAGGATTGGTGTATATTTTGTGTATGTGAACCAGCTAGCGGTATCCGCTGTCTTGTCAAACTGATATCTGTCAATTATAATGCATATAATGGTGTGAGTAAAAGAGGAGTAGATCTGCCAAAAAATCCAGATCTGCAAAATTGATTTAAAATCAAAAATTAAATCAATTTGTTTGGCCAATCGAAGGTAAAAATTGTCAAAATCGGTTTTTTGACAGATCTAAATAAAAAATAAATTGATTTTTGTTACCAAACGAAAACCCAGTTAGAATTACAACACTTGATCGTGTCTGGTGCATGATAATTTATTATCGGCACGATTTGTGCAGAAAGGAACACCTTTCCAAGAAAAAAGATACTCGTGGAGGATTTGTCACTTCGACAAAAGATAGACAATACCTACCCTATGTAAAAACAAACTGAGTGTACAAAGAAAAAAGATGAAATTGTGCTGTTTGCTTTGACTCTTTTGTAGGTACCCTATATGTCAATAAGCCCAATTATTGATTAAATGGCATTGCTTTAATTTGCCTTATAATTATATACAATATCTATCTGTTTTTTTTAGAGAAAACCAAAATGAATACATGCTATTAATTCGCAGGTGCCATTTATTATTACAAAAACAATGAGATATCGTTGAATTAGGTTAACTTTATTACTGTTAAATTTATAAAAGCAGTGAATATATCTTTTGAAAACAATCTTAACATTACAAAATTAATTTTCTTTTCATTTAAGTGTATGCAACAATATGTGAAGTTAAAAGTGGAACAACAGTAGATTTCGTGTTTAAACTTTTGGAAAAGAAAATAAATCTCACCATGGTTAAGATAAATTTGACTGACCTAAGTACATATATTCTTTATGTTTGTTTCAAAACACATTTGTGTCAGAGTATTTTTTTATATGAAATTTATATTCGATTTGATGTAAGTACTTATAAGCTTCCACGTTTATTTAGCTGAAATGTTAACTTTGTATTAATTCAGGGTTGGAATCGGCTAAGAGAATAGTTGATTGTCAATAATTGCTTGATACAACAACAAATGGAACGATCTATTCTGTCTTACACAATTCGGCCGGCCCCTACAGCTGAGGTCTCAGGTTCGATCCTTGCTGTCGTCTATGTCTTCTTAAAAGAAATTCCATTAAAAAATTATATTAACTTTGAATGTGATAAAAATTTTCAGTTATGGTAAACCAAAAGGAGATGTCATATTATCTCTTTTCCGTTACATCATTGATGGTGAATGAACATTCGTGTAAGCGATGATGTTGTGTATTTAAGGTGTAAACCAACCAAAAACTGAGTTTTGTCAATTCTAAATATAGAAGAAAAATCCTTCCTGCAAATAAAATGCATAAATATAATTTGGTCCTACGTACTTGCTCTTATATTTGGTCAAATCAAAAATATTAGTCGTTTTTTTTACTTAATTTTTTGTACCAACATTCTTTAACATTTTTTTTTTTTCAACATCTTGATAAGACAATTTTAAGTATTTGACAATATAAACTTAAGATATCATTTCAACAAAAAATCGTCAACCCGTTTTCAAAATATTCAATTTTCAATAAAAAATATTTTTTTTTAATCCAACATTTTTAAAAGTATTATTTATAATTCTAACGGGCTAATAAGAATGCAAAAATAAAAAAATTCTTTTAAAAGGCACTGTACACACAAATTTTATTAACACCATTCCTGGAGCGGTTTTGAAGAAAAATATAATATGTTCTTTACAGTTTTACTTGCGATCCGTCTGTCTGTCTGTCTGTACAACTCTCTACAGCCTAAACGGCTGAAGCGATTTTCTCCAAACTTGGTATTTAAGCGTTTTAGGTGATTGTCCAAAATATATTTTTGAATCGTTAGCCCCAAAAATGACGGTACTTGCCATACAAATTATCGCGAAAACGGCCCTAACGATTTTGATAAAAATTGGTGTGTGTACTACTTTGGGTATGGTCTAAATTTTGGCCAATTTTTTTTTTAATATTTTGTATTAATGGTACCTGGCATACAACCATTTTATTGATTTTCTACTTTTTCATAAGCGGCTAAACGGACTTCAATCAAAATTTTTGTACATGAGCTCCTTCAAATTTTTTTGAAAATTCAATATTTCGAAAATGGGTGGACGATTTTTTATGAAATTTTGTTTTTGAAATTATATTATTAAATATTTAAAATGTTCATATCAATTTTTTAAGAAAAAATTAATTAATTTTGTCATTCAAAATCAAATCGCCGGTGAGTTACTATTATTCAAATCCGTGCACTCTGCGATGGATGAAAACGAAGCAACCAACTATCCCACGGAATTTTCGAATTCTTTGGATGTTCGGGGCTTTCCGCCAAACAATTTAAAATTGAAAGTCGGGTCAGTTATAATTTTGCTGCGCAACCTGAATGCACCAAAACTTTGTAACGGAACGCGTTTGATTTTGAAGAACATCAAATTAAATCTAATTCACGCCACGATTTTGAAAGGAAAATTTAAAGGAGAAGATGTTTTCATTCCACGGATTCCGCTTATTCCGAACAATTTTCCATTCGTGTATAAGCGTCTTCAATTTCCCGTGCGTCTCGCTTTTGCTATGACAATCAATAAGTCGGAGGGAAAATGGAGGCGTTCGGTGTCGCACAGCTTTCTGATACATTGCTGAAAAATATTCTGTGTGTTTGTGAACGTATAAAACCCAATAGGTAACCATTTCTGTCAAAAGTCAAAACAGTGAAAAAACTAACTGCTTACGATTACGCTTCAGCTCAAAGTGAATTAAAGATACATTCGTTGGGTAAAATATAATTTTGAAATGAATCAGGAAGTAAGTCCACAAATGTTTCAAAAGAAGAAGATGATGTATTAGACACGTAATTAAAGTTCACAAACAACAATTGAAATGACAGCTGATTTCGTAGTCAGCTGTACACTACGCCCACATATTCTCACATAGTCAATTATATGTGACGTGCTCACGTATCGGCAAACCTACCGCTTTGTACGTATACGCACCCGAAAATAAAACTAAAAATGTTTTGTACCATAAAGCAAAAAAAAAATATAGACATTGTTATTTTAGTTATTTTTATTGTATTAAATAATACTTTAGAATAAAGAATTTTAATTGACCGCATTACATGAAACATGCTCGGAATTATTATTTTCTTGACATAAATGAATTTAGGCAGAACGAAGTTTGCCGGGTCGGCTAGTAAAATATATTTCCAAATTGCCAATATTAAACTTAAAACCTTTGCATCAAGCCATGGGATAGATCCTACAAGGGAGTCATCTTGGTCACCTGTAAGTAAGCATGTATACATGAATGTAACAATGTAGACCTTTTTATTTGTGCTTATTACATGAAGTCAAAAACCACATATATTTTCACTTCTCCTGGCCTTCACGCTTTATCATCTATCAATAAAGCTTAGTTGAAGTATGTACTTTGACAAAAGTCATTGAGTTTTTTTGCTGTTTCAAATTGCTCCATCTATATTACATGTAATTATTATGATTTATTTAGTGTGCCTGTGCTAGCTAATATCAACAATCAATCCTGCTTAACTGAAAACCCTTCCTTAATTAAATAACACACATTATTTTTTTAACAAATTCTGTATTGAATCCCGATTAAATAGATTTGTTTTTAATAAAAATAAAAAATATACCTACACCATTCAGCAAAACAAAAAAGTATAGAGTGCATTAATTTGTCTGTGTTTTAAAATGTCAAATATAATTTTTGACGCTTGCTTTTCAGCTCAGATTAAATATTTTTATTTTTGTCGATATCTGTTTAATTGAAACTTAAGTGAATATCAGCTTAGTTGAAATTATTATTAATTCTGTTTTAACTGGATTTTTCTGTATATAATGTGTTATCCATAGGTTTCAAAAGTAAACGTAAATAAAATACATACAAAATATTTTTTTTCATGATATTTCTTTTTTATTATAAGGTCTGAACGTTGAGATTATATGTGTAACACTACATCATTTAAATGACCACCACGCGAATTGTTGCAAGCATCGATTCTTTTGCGGTAATTTTCGACCATTTTTTGATACATATTGGGCGGTATCTCAGCCATAGCTTGACAAATGTTGGTTTTCAAGTACTCAAGAGTTAAATGTTTATCTGCATAAACACGGTCTTTCGCGTAGCGCCACAAAAAAAAGTCCAGCGGTGTCAAATCGCATGATCTTGCTGGCCAGTTGATATCGCCACGACGAGAAATTAGGCGGCCAGGAAATGTCTCTTGCAATAAAGCCATATTCGTTGAGTTGTGTGGCATGTGGCACCGTCTTGTTGAAACCACATATTCTCCAAGTCGTATTCTTCAATAGCAGGTAAAAAAAAGTCGGTTATCATGTGACCATAACGCTCCGAATTGACGGTGATAGTTGTTCCATCGTCATTTTCGAAGAAGTAAGGTCCAATCGACGTCCACAGCCTGTTGTTCAAGCACCCATTCGACGTATCTACGACGTTGTAAATGGTCAGCTGGCTTCAGTGGTTGTGTGAGCTGGACTTTATATGGATGTAGGTGTAGATCCAAATGCAAAATACGCCATAATGTGCCGTAAGAAAGTCCTAATTCCTGAGAACGACGAGGAATCGACACATTCGGGTCTTCGGCAACACTTTCACTTACAGCAGCGATACGAGCAGTGGTACGAGCGAAACGATGATACACAGGCCTTACAATATCCAGTAACCAATCCAGTCTCCTTAAATTTCTTCACAATTTTGCCAATTGCTTGCGTAGTTGGATGATTATGTAAACCATAATCTTCTCTTAAAGCACGATACGTGGCTGTGGTAGAATCACCATTTTTGTAGTAGATGTTAATAATTTTTATGCGTTGTGCGATAGTTAGGCGATCCATTTTCGTAAATGTCAGACTTTCAACTGAAAAAAAAATGGTTTAACAACTTAGTTTAGGTGTCGAATTCCAGCCCTATACTATATTTTTGAAACCGCAAAATAGATAACCCTTACATATAAGAAAGGGATACTGTTTTCCCTATTAAAAGGTTAAGGCGTAATAAGAATTTAAAAAGACTGTTACAAAAACAACTGCAACTTATTAGTTTTTCTTTTTAATATGGCTTGGAAATTTTATATTCGTTAACAACCGAAGGTGTGTCAGTAAAGGTGTAGTTCAAACAAGCGGAGTGTACTGTAAACTCGAACGTTCTATTTAAACTATAAAAAAGTAATAGTTTATTTCTCAACTTAGATATATTTAATAACACCCCCATCTATGCAAATACATACATACAATGTACATTGTGCATTCTTGATTATTCATACACGCGCAAAATAATTAAATGCACAATTATTATAGACATTTTATGCATGGCCAATATAATCGGATAATTGGTGATTGTATTTAGTATATCTTTTTATAGTTAAATATAATTTTTATAAAATTATAAAATCATAATTAAAACAAATTTAATTTTCTTTAACAATAATAATTATTATTATTGTTCGCGTGAATGAGGAATTGTCAATGTTAATGGAGCAGGCGTTTGTTTAAACAATTTTGTTTCATAATTAGGTTGACAACAATATTATTTACTCGTATAATAATCTCCACCTCATTAATTATTTCTGGTAAAACACAAAAAAAAAAAAACTCAAAATTACAAATGATCTTTTAAAAAAAGCTTTACGTATGTATGTTTCAGTTGATATTTGTCCACATTTGTTTGTTTAAAAAAAAAACAAGCGTTTTAGTAAACTTATCTCAAGTTTCTGATTCGTAAAAATATCGATTTCGAGATTTTTATCACACTTGACATTACGATGATAGCGAGACGAACAAAATGGTCCCCATAAATAGATCTGTGAATCCACGACCCTACAAAGACTAAAGGGGTGGATGTATTTTTATCAAACATGGTATAAACATGTTTTTTTGTATGGTAATAAGCCCTCGTGTTTTTTTATTTTTTTTTTTAAGAGCACAAATGCACCTGGGGCCTAATTCCGCAAGCGTGAATGTTTTTCCGTGAAAAAAAATTATTCACCCTCAAAATATGCGTGAATAAATTTGCCTATCTGTGCACACGTTATCTGTTAAAAAAAAATCAATCGCACCCTTGCGGAATCGCAAATATGTATGTGTAACCGATTTTTCGTGTACACAGAGAAACTCACGCTTGCGGAATTTGGCCCCTGGCATACATTTTTTTCAGTTAAAAGGGTGAATGTTTTTTCTCTCAAAAATGGCTCCGAAGAATTTTATTAAAAAAACGAGTTATCAATGAAGTAAAATGTACCCTTTATTAATTTTTTTTTGAAAAAAATGGTAATTTTTCGGTTTTCTTGGAAAACAGTGCATTTGATTTCTTTGAAATTTTCATGGAGAAGGTCCTCATACGTTTAATCAGTATTGTAAGCCAATATCTGAAAAAAAGACTTAATGGTTGATTTCTACGAACGCATTGATTAAAATTATTTTTTTTAAATGCAGATGCTCTTTAAAAGTATAAAAAATATTGCGTATACAAATTTCCAAAAAACAATAAAAATATTAAAAGTAAAACTTCATTTGTGGCGTTGGAGGTAAAAATTTGCAAAGCGACGGCACGATACGACATGAAAGCGTGTCGTGCTGTCGCACCACCTCGCGGTGGGGACTGTAGTTCAGATTAAGGAGTTCTCCTCTTAAGCCTAGTACGCTGCTGATGCGAAACGAAATTTTTCGGTGGTCTCCACTAGGAGAGCGAAATGCTAACGAAAACCACAGCGGAAAATTTTTGCGGAGAGTTCTGTAAGCTGTCAAAAACAATTGACAAGTTGTAAGGAAAAGAGTAATTATGTCACAAAATTATTTTTAGATGGTAAATTTTTTGTCGCCAAATTACTTTTAAATGTAATTTTTTTGAAATAATTCTTTGATATAAAAATGGTTCTAGTTACACAAAGAGGATTTAAGATAAAACTCAGAACCGTTTAAATGATCCAAATTAAGCAATTACTTTTGCATTTATAAACTGGTTTATCTGCCGATTTGATAAAATTTCTATCAGTTTTAAGAAAATCAATGAAGTTGCGAGGTAAACCACTCTAAAATTCGAAAACTTCATTGGGATGGTGTAAAAGGTTCTAATTTATGGTTTCTTACTAATTCCGGATACCATTTTCAAGTCCAAGATTTATTTAAAAAAAAATATAAGTAAAGGAAATTTGGTGACAAAAAAAAATACATCTAAAAGTAATTTGGTGACAAAACTACTTTTGGTTTTGTTAATGCTTCCTTTGAAAGTATGAAGTTTTGATTCTAAAAAGATATCGCTCGCCTTTATTGGATAACCCGTTCCAAAGATATAGTCCAAAACCAATTCACTGTTCACCTTGAAAAACGTGATCTGAAAATACGTGGAGTGTATCTTCGGAACGCGTTGTCCAAAAAAGGTGAGCGATATCTTTTTAGAATCAGCACTTCATACTTTCAACGGAAGCATCAATATTTTTTGCAAAGAAGTTGTATTAAAAAAAATAGCTCCAGGAATACGCATACATCATGCTAAATATGCGTATTTCAAGAGTGATTTTTTGCAATAAGGCTTCTACATAAAAACTTTTGATGCTGATTTTGAGAATATCAAGAGTAGATTACAAAAAGGTATCAACCAAGTGATACACTTCAAAGTATTTTCAGATTATGTATTTCAAGGTGAACAGTGAATAGCTTTTGAACTATATCTTTGGAACGGGTTGTCCAATAAAGGTGAGCGATATCTTTTTAGAATCAGCACTTCATACTTTCAAAGGAAGCATCAACATTTTTTGCAAAGAAGTTGTATTAAAGAAAAAATAGCTCCAGAAATACGCATACATCATTCTAAATAGCGTATTTCAAGAGTGATTTTTTGCAATAAGGCTTCTACATAAAAACTTTTGATGCTTATTTTGAGAGCATCAAGAGTAGATTACAAAAAGGTATCAACCAAGTTTTTAGGATAATCCGTTCCAAAGATACACTCCAAAGTATTTTCAGATTATATATTCCAAGAGAACAGTGAATAGCTTTTAGAATATATTTTTGGAACGTGTTGCATTTTCGCTTGTTCATCAGTGAGTTTTCTTAGTGGGTTTGTACTTGACCGCTCTGCTACGCTGCGAATGCCCTTTGATCGATTCCCATTTTAACTATAGGTCTTGCTTCCTCAATTAATACCAAAATCGAATGAATAGTAAAAATGCATGGCCTTATATGTCAAATCCAATTGACATGTGACCAGCTTGCAAGCAGCTTGATTTGCTATCAAATCCACGAGCAGGGCATCTGCCATACCATGGTTCAATTCATTAAAAAACTTCGTCCAGAAAAGAAAAAGAATGTAGCGATGGCAATGCGAGGTAAGTGATTTGTCATCATCTTCTTTCTATCAACACAACAAAGGACTAGCGAGGTCATCACCTGAAATTGTAGACTAAATAACAATGTCCATTCGTGCCGATTTTCACGAAGTAAACATTAAACAGATCATCTTAACTTGAGAAATAAGTTCTGGGGTATGGTATAAAATCGCCAATCAATGAGATCGGAAACAGGCTTTCTAAATAGATGTGGGTATCG
The DNA here is from genome assembly GCA_910595825.1 of Philhelius pedissequus. NCBI lineage: Eukaryota > Metazoa > Arthropoda > Insecta > Diptera > Syrphidae > Philhelius > Philhelius pedissequus. The sequence continues at coordinate 56,043,288 of OU343160.1, forward strand.
TTTAAGATGGCCTTTTTGCAACCAAACATTATTGTGGTAACGATGATTTCCTTAATTGTCGTCGGTGCAGGGGAAGGCCGCTTACCTTTAGCTTTCGGCCTGGATACATCTTGTCCCGACCAGGTCGGAAATTCATATTCGTACTGCCAGTAGCGGGCGGTCGTTTTGATTTTTTCTTTGTGGCAATTGAGTTAATTTATGTGTTGAAAGTATGTAGTTAGAAATGGTGAGTGTTTTTTTTATATTTATATGGTGTCAAAGGTCGCATAGAATTTAAAAGTCGAAAAATCATGACATGGACAGTTAATTGCAGAACAAACTACTGAATCTTGATTATAATATTTTTATTTAGTAGTCACTTAAAATAAATTAATTTTAAAAGTACATTGGTTATTTTTAATCTAAGCACTAGCACTAGGTATGAGAAAAGTCGATAGTTGGTTATAATCAGCACTCCAAATAAAGATCAGCTATATCTTGTTCGCCGATAAGATATGTATGTGAAGGGTGTGCTTCTTTCCAACTTCCCATTTTCATTTTGCAGATATAGTTTAGTCGATTTTAAAATTGGTTTTGATACAAAATTAGAATTGAATGTATTTTAAATAATTTAATACAGGAAATGCACAGAAAAACCAGACACTAGAGAAAACACAAAGCCAAAGAAAAATCAAATAAGCATTACAAGAGCTTGACTTTTTTTTTATAAAAAAAATTAAATGTCAAAATTTCGCAAGCAATTAATGTGCATGTCAATTAAAATGAGAACGAAAAGAGTGGAGAATTGTACTAAGAAATCTACTACAGCTATCCACTAAAATTACACATTTCGTCGTTCAGCAGCGTACTGGAAAACGAAAAGTAGAACGAAATTTTTCGTTCATGATTTCGTCGTGTCATTTTTGTATGGGATTTTTCGTTTCGCATCAGCAGCGTACTAGGCTTTAACCTGAAAATGCATGAAATTTGTTCGGTAGTGTAGTTGTCGTGGAAGTAGTTTCTTTCACGGAGATCGTAATCTAGTCTACTGTAGATCGTACGGTGCAGTGAACTTTTGGCTTGCTCCGTGTATTGTTCTCTTGAGGCTTCATCCAGACGAGCTATTAAGCGGTATAAGGTTGGTTTCCATGAGGCGAGGGTAATATAGTTCAGGTCAACATCCACCTGCTCGGCTAGTTCTATCCAGTTTTTAAACCTACTACTTTCTTTGAAAGAAGATAACTTGGCATATCAAGAACTTTGAGGATGTAATCGACCTGCAGCTTGAGTGTTTTGATTAATAAAGGCGATAACCCCGTTTCCAACATGATCATGTAATTTGGCGAACTCGAAGGAAGGTGGAAAATCCGTTTTATGTAAAATCTGAGCAGTTTTTCCACTTATTCATATTTCCGACCTCCTCACGCTTGCGCCGCATAAAACATAACTGATTCCGATACAGCTTCGAAGACTCTGAATTTACTGGTATGTGTAATTTCCTTATTATTAAAGCATTGCTTCCATCCTAGGTTTATAGCGGTTTTCGCCTTCTCTGTTGTATTAATGTGTGTAATGTTTAGTCGATGGTCTCGTTGCAAGTGCTTCGGTGTATCTACTTCGTAGATTTATATAAATGTATACGGAATTACGGAGTAGTATAATGTGTAATGCAATGTTAAATTTGAAACGCATTTATGCTTACCCAAACTAAGCTATAGAAACAAGGTAAATTTATCTATGTACCTCCCTTTTGACAGTGTCAATATTTAGATACATTAAAGTCATTAGCTACAAGAGCAAGTTCTTCCGATCCAGTCAAGCATTTTATTTACTTTGCATAGTGACTACAAAGCGAATGATAAAAGTTCTTATAAAATGTATTTTTTTTTCTGTGATTTTCAAAATTCATTTTCATCTTCACTTTACTTTTCTTATTATTCTATTTATCCATCTTCATCAAATTTATCTTTTTTCCGAATATTGCCATCAAACTATTTGTAATTTTGCTACTTTACATACTCTGTGGGGTGACCATTCTATTGGAATTGTGTTATTTCACAGTACATGTACTAAGTTTAGAATTTAGAAAACAATAATTTAGGTTTCAATATTTGTGAATAATGTTTAAAAAATACTGGCAATTTTATTAGATTTATTAATATTGGCGCAAAATTTTAAACGATTTAGTAATATGTTAAATCATTTTTAGTATGTTACTAGGTTTTAAAAAGGTTTTTTCTAATTTTAAACGAGTTTAGTATCGTATTATCTTCTTAACATTTTACTAAAGTTAAAATCACCAAATGGCTACCTTAATTTTTTAGCACTGTACTAAATTCATAATGTCATCTGATAGTATATCAGCCTTGGGGGCAGGTTCGAATCCTGCTGGTGTAAATTTTGTTTTTATGTTTTTTTTGTAAAAAAAATGGAGTTAAATGATTAAAATATAAATAACGAATACTTATTTAGAGCACATGTTGGATTTCCATCAACATTTCATTAATTTACAAAGCATAACCACAATAACTGTGCTCTTCTAATTTCAAACCCTATGCAAATGCTTTAATGATATCTAGTTAATTAGCATTTTACTATTTGACAAAAGGTTTAAAATTTATGAAAAGTTAGTAGACTAGTATGTATATTTTAACTAGTACCGTGTTAACTAGTACCATGTTAAGGACTTAATAATAGGTTGTTTAAAATTTTTCGTCATTCATTTTTAATAAAAATATATGTATGAAATTTAAAGGAATCATTTTAAATAATTAATTGTATCTTTTTCTTTATTACAGAATGACCATGAAATATTTTACAGAAACTGCAAATGCAATCAACCAGGGTTCGCAGTTAATTTAAAAAGCAAAAGTGAACACGATGCAAAAATTAAAATATTCCTAGCAATCGCATTGTGCTGCTTGTTCATGGTAAATTGGTAAATATTTCTAAAGTTATTGGATCCATAAGAATTTACTTTTTATTTTAATTTGTGTCTTAAGTGTTAAAGAATAATATATTTAAAATGGAAAAACGTTGAAAATTCTTTCTGAAAAATTAGGAGAAACAAAAGATATTCTTAAACTTGTGAAAAGTAGTTAAAAAGAGACTTGGAAAAAATTTCCAAAGCCATATTAAATTATTCGAGCTTTTAATTAAGTTTCCAATTGGAATTTGTTTTACTACGTTTTGCCCAATTATGACCGACGATTAAATTTATATAGTTATCCCCAGTTAAGTAACGATTAAACCTTATATTAAGATTGTCTCCAGTTCTAATATCTGATGTCAATTCATTAAAATACAATGAAAACAGAGGAGGACCTAGAATAGAACCTTAAGGAATATCGGACACTGGGAACGAAATTAGATAATTAGATAGGGCATGTTGTTTTCTATTTGCTTAATAGGAATGAATATATTTTGTAGCATCAATTGACAAATTAATGGTTCTCGTATTTTATTTAAACAGAACTGAAGCTGCATAGTTTTCGAAGAAAAACTTTTGTAGCGATTGTTTTCTTGGGAAATTAGATAGAGGGTGATTTTGATTTTAATCACGGAGTATGTCCGCTCTTGGTTAAATGTTCGGAGTAATTATTTTATTTTTGACTCCTATTTATCTAAAAATAAACCTTGGATTAACTCTTCCGAGTAAGGTTTTCGGAGTATTTTCCTGTTTTCGATTTGGTAAGGGAGCAAAAATAGAACACACAATATTTCTCCAGGTTATTTACAAAAGTATTTATTTTTTGAAGAAGCCATTTTTATATGTCAACGTTCAAGCATGTATACGTAAATTTGTGAATACGGCATTTTCATATTCGATTGAAATAAAAAAACAACATTTGAACACTTCGAAACTCCAATCGAATACGACATGAGTATCCTCTTTGAGTTACATTCGATTTTCTATTTGGAGCAATGTTTCAGGTGTAGTTTTTGTTTTCGCGGTTTAAAAGTGCACTCTAAAAGCTATTTGATTTTTCATTAGATTACTTGTCAAAATATTTAAAGAATGTGAAAACGAATTGCATCACTGATATGTGCGAAATGTTAATATTTGTCGACTTAACAATATTTTTTCGTAACTAGCAATGATGCCCGAAAACCAGTCCGAAATTTACTTTTTTTTGTTGATGTAGGTCTAGAACAATGAATGAAATGAAACTCAGTTGGATTAGATAATATATTAATTGCCACAAAATTTATTAATTTTTTTCTAATTTTTATTTGAATAAGCCAATGGCATATGGCCACCGCGGCTGGCTCGAATGTAGCCCAATCTTAAGGGAGAATTCTCTATTATTCTGCTTTTCGGTGTAGTCTAGCGACTGTACAATTCTCATAGAAAATAGCCTAACGGTATTTAATCGCACCTTCCAAGCGTTACTATCAACAATAAAAATTGAAGCACCCCGCTTTGTGTAAATTATACAAAATAAACGAATACATCCATACCACACATCAAATCGATAAATGACAAACGAAAAAGTCATTTATGGAATATCTCTGTTACAGTCTCCATTGGCTGTAATCCTCTAGCCGGCATAGTTTTTAAAGAAGAATAAGGAATAATGTTTCCAAGAGCCCATAAATCATACCAAACTGTCAATTTTACTGGATTGATCTATCCTACTGCCGGATTTACACGAGTGACAAATTGCCATTATTTCTCCCATTTTATTGACATTACTGACAAAATCGTGTAAACGTTTTAAAAAATTTGTCATTATTTTTGTCATTAAAAAAATCTCAGGGAAGACTGGCATTATAATGATTTCATGTAAATGCATAATGATGCCGTTTTGAAAACTATGGCACACCGCGAAGATGAATGAACTTGATCATTCTTTAATGGCAGATTGCCATTATCAATCAAACAGTCATTATTTTGCCCCGTGTAAATGCTTATCATTAATGATTTGATTTTACCATTATTTTGCCAGTTCAATGGCATGAATTAATGGCAATTTGTCACTCGTGTAAATCCGGCATAACAATGGCTTTTGGATTACTTACATTCCAAATGTAGTAAGTGTAGCTTATTTAAATAGTAATTACACCAAAAATTAGCTTCAAGATTACAGTGTGCCTTGTCTCACAGACAAGATTGCGCACTTCATATTTTGCGTTGTCCAAAACTAAGTAAACTACATTCAGATTAGCATCTTCCAATTTCCGAAGTAACAATCTCAATTTGTGTAACACTATTTTAAATCTCCAAATGAAATTATTCCAAGACGCAGCGAAATTGCTTATGTTGAAAACAATAGAAACAATGTTTAGTTTAGTTTAGTTTTATTTCAGTAAATACTAACACATTAAGATAAATCTTATAAGCTAGCGATAGTTTATGATTTAACAAAGTTCAAATATATGTAGGATTGTAGGTATTATAAATGTAATAAAAAAAAAAGATTAAAAGGAAAAAATGACGAAGAAAGAATGAAAGATAAAAGTTAGAAAGTGATAAGGTTTGGAATATTTGATGATGAAAAGAAAGAAAGCTAGAAGTTAAACGAAGTTAGTTGCTCTGACTAGAAAAGAAAAATCTCAATCTATTTTGAAACTGTTGTGCTCTGCTTGATTCTCGCAAATAGAGTGGACGTGAATTCCAAAGACAGACTGCAGTAATAAAAAATTGTCTCTCGGATGTAAGACAAGAGAATCGAGGTAGTATTAAATTATATGATCTGTTTGATGCTGGAAATCGAAGTATTTCGTATAAGATCTCTGGCTGTTTTGTCTTTACAATAGTTAACTTAATAAAATTTTCAATCGACATATTGAGGAGGTTCATAGACAGATGTGAGATATGATCGTATTTTTTAAGGCCATAAATATAACGAATTGTACTATTAAACGCTATCTTCAATTTTTTCTTGCTCGCAGAATCACAGTTGTTGTATATTTCGCAACCATACGTTAGAACTGGGATGACTAGGGTCTTAGCAAGAACTATTCTGGTTTTCGACGGGGTAAACTGCTGAACGGCCCATAGGGATCTAAGAACCCCATAAATTTGTTCTACACAAGAATTAACGTGATCGCTCGATGTTAATGTTCTGTTGAACACCATGCCTAGGTTTCTTGAGGTGGTCGTGAATTCTAGCGGCATACCATTTGGGAGTATCGATGGGAAACAAGATACAAGATAAATCTAATGGCTTTTTAGATATTACAAGACATTTGCATTTTGTTGGTGAAGGGTCAAGCTATTGTTTAAAGCCCATGTAGAAATGCGTTCAAGCTCTTCGTTTATAGTACATACACAACTCTCTATAAGACCTAACGGACAACTTTTATATATTTGTATATCATCGGCATAGAAGTGCTTGGATACATTTGGTATGAAGGATGATATATATTTGTATATCATCGGCATAGAAGTGCTTGGATACATTTGGTATGAAGGATGCTATTTCGTTGATATACAAAGAGAATAAAAGAGGAGCCAAAATCGATCCCTGAGGAACACCTCGTTTGATTGGTAAGAACTGGGAAAGTTGATTTTCCATACACACGGCTTGTTTTCTTTCGGCAAGGTACGAGGAAATCAATTTGATGGCTTCTGGTGAAAGGTTAAACTCAAAAAGTAATTTTCTCAAAAGTACAGAGTGGACTACTATATCGAATGCTTTAGAGAAGTCTAGAAGAACCAAAAAGGCAACACAACCATCGTCAAGTTGTTCTCTTATATCATCAATCACTTTCAGGAGTGCTGTTGTACAGCTGTGCTTAGGACGGAACCCGGATTGAATCCTTACTAAGAAGTCGTTACTCATAATATAATCAAAAAGTTGTTTTCGCATGATTCGTTCGCAGACTTTATATTGGCCGAATATCGGTTTGTAATGAGTTTTTGGGGATTGGGATAATCTTAGCGAGTTTCCACTGGCTTGGAAAAATCCCAGTTGTGATAGTTGTGTTAAAAACATGTGTAATATGAGGTAACAACAACGGTAATACGACTTTAAGGAATATGGGGTTGATTTCATCCACACCTGACGCATTAGATTTTGTTGAGAGAAAACTTTCTAAGACATCCAAACTATTTACACACGAAAAACTAAAAGAACAATCTGAAAAAGCTGTTGAAAAATCAGTAAAAAAAACTCTAAATCAATCGATGCAGCACTGCTGGGGGAAGACAAGAACCTACGATTCAATTCATCACTGTCGATGTTCCTTTGTAATAGAGGGCGTTGCTTTCCAAATCCAAGCTCCCTGAGATTGCTCCACAGCTTACGGCTATCAGAGCATACATTCAAGCGGTTGGAATAGAAAAGTGTTTTTACAGCTCTAATTTCATGCACAACCCTGTTTCCCAAGACTTTATAAGATGTATGCAGTCCTTCCATTCGAAAACATATAAAGCGTCGGTAGGCCTGATCACGTCGATTCATAGAATCTTTGATTTCTTTCGTAAGCCAGGGTTTGGATACGCACGGTAGTTTTTTTGTCCTTAGTGGAACGAATGTATTGTAAGGATTTGATATGTTTTCATTCAAAAACTTTACTTGTTCATTTGATGAGTTATTTAGATAAATATTTTCTAAGGTATATTGTGAATATTCTGTTCAAGAGCCAATCTATAACAATATTATTGAAATCTCGGAATTGAATTGGAAGAATTTCTAAACGGTTCTCTGTTGTGAAATCATAAGTCAAAAAAATAAGATCGTGATGAGAGCACTGAGTTGGTCATAACACAAGACCCGAACTTTTCTATTAACAAAAAATAGATCGAAAAGTGTACTTGACGAACGGGTTAAATGAATAGGAACGGATGAATTAGTTGAATGTAAATCAAGTGAAGTCATAGGTAAGGCTTTTATCAATTATAAAATATTACTATTAAAGTAACCACATAATAATATATTTGGTGTGCTGACCGTCAATTCCTCCATAAGGCTCTAGATTCACATTTTTATTTGGCCTATACACTGTTCCTAATAAAAGTTTACTTTCGCTGCCGATAATCGGCAAGAAACAAGTATTCCAAGGGTGAGCCAGGTGATGACGAGCATCTTATTTTACATGAAAAACCATCTCTTAGATAAATCGCAGCACCACCACCACTACGACCGCATCTATCACGCCGAAAAAGTCTATATCCTTTCATTGAATATAATGCATCATCAATGTCTGTTGAAACTTGAAAACCATGTTTCAGAGACACAGATTGCATCCAACTTAGAATTTTGAAATCAAAATTTAAACTCATCGATTTTAGGCGCATCAAACTTGAGAATTTATATGAGCTAATTTAAGGCCTTACTTACGATTACAAAAAATTCTTAACATTGTTCTAAGTATAACATCGCTGTTGCCCCCTCTGGAATTCACATTGAGCTCACTCACAGAGTTGAGTAAACAGAAACACCAACATACTCAAAATGTTTATAAAATCAAAGCAACTACTTTTACAATAAAAATTATATAGAAGTATAATAGGAAATGAAATATTTACGGAAATGAGATGATAGAAAGATTTAGAATAATAATAATACTTTTAATTTTGTTGATTGAAAGGTTCGGCATCGTCATGCTGTTGAGGTCTTCTTTCGTCGTTTCCAAAGGGGGGACACATGGAACCCAACTCTTAAGGTAAATTGAATTTTCGAAAGTTCGTTTTCTACAATTAACTGCAGAGTCCTGTCTAGTAATAAGGCAGTTGTGCCTTAGTTATTGAATATCAATCAGCTGCTTACGAGTTTTTAAAATAAACGCTGATACAATAATGATAGGTCATGAAGCTCCTGGTCATGCAATTTCTGTTTAGTGTCTACCTAAATGATTTAAATAAAAAAAAATCACTTTCTTAAATTATTGAAAAGAATTTAATCTTCAATAATATTGACAGGACAATTCGTTAATAAAACCTCATCACTTATTTAAACACATTAGCCCACAAAACTGTTGCTCCTTTTACTTAAGTATGTTTATCCAATTTCCGGGCCGTTTAAAATTTCTATATAGATTAAATGTAAGTGATTTGTGATTTGGGTCGTCGTCGGTCGTCTGTCGGAAAATAAGATATCAATATAATTCAAAATCCTTGAGCATATACGAGTAGAACTTGTCATTCATTCTCTTGAAACCTATCCTGTTTAGTTTTGTGTATGACGTTCTACGTAAAACCATATACAACCCACACCTCAAGAATCTAGTAAGAAAATCATTTAACCTAACTATACTCTATAGTACATAATAAGGTAACCAAATGAAACCTACATAGGTATATATGTATATCCCTAATGTACAATTGAAATATCCAAATCCTTGTTAACATAGTTAAACAAACGAGTCCTTATGGAATTAGGAGAGCAAATCTATTTTCAAATACAAAATTGAAAACGTATCTTTGTCGTTCCCTTACCCATGTATACTACACATACTCTTGTACATACATTGAAAAACGTATAATAACTAAATTTATATCCATTCAGATTATAGAATTCCTTGGAGGATACATGGCCGGAAGCCTGGCGATAATGACAGATGCTGCCCATTTGGCATCTGATTGCGTTAGCTTTGTGATTGGTCTCTTGGCGATTTGGATATCCAGTCGGGCGCCTGATCAAAACATGTCATTTGGATATAAACGCATCGGTAAATAAATGAGTTCTTTTATAGATAGAAACGCCAATCCCACCCAAAATCCACTCCAACTTATCAAACAAAAACAAACAAATAAAACATTCGAAAGGATATTCAGAATCAAATTTAAATACGGTCGTTTTGTATTTTCCATTTAGAGGTTATCGGAGCACTACTATCGCTACTGGTTATCTGGATCCTAACAGCCGTCCTAGCAATTTTGGCATGCAAGAGATTAATTTTAGATGACTTCGACTTGAATGCGGATACCATGATGATAATCGCTGGAATTGGGATTTTAATTAACATTGCGTAAGGACTCTTTTGTATAGAATTTGTATTAATTCAGAGGGATTCGTCCTCCAGTGCACATTGTATCCGAATTCGAAAATTTTATGAAGTTTTGATTTTTCTATTCTTTGTTTTTTTTTTTTTTTTCTTTTTCTTTTTGGGAACATCCTTGAAGTATGGCATTCATTTTGCATGGTTCGTCGCTTTTTCCCGGCTCGCACCATGGTCACTCCCATGGAAACGATGGTGGTAGTGGAGAACACCATAATTCGCATTCGCATGTTCATTCTGGTGCTAGGAGTGATGCTGAATCTACTCATGGCCACCATAGTCATTTGCCGGATAGTGACGGTGATGCTTTTGTTGGAAATCCGTTGCCAGCAGACGTCTCAGTTTCCACATCTGCGGGAATTGTCAAACAACAACATGTGAGGTATCAAGGATGTGGTTCCAATTTGAAAACTCATTAAATTCATGACCAAAAAAAAAAATCCTTTTTTTTCGTTTAATTTTATTTGATGTGGTGCAGGTTTTTTTTGTTTTTGTTGTTGTTGTGTTTGATTGACGTAGAATTTTTTTAATTTCTAGAAACAACGCAATGCCAGCATGCGGTCAGGAACAGAATCTGAATTTGCGAGCTGCAGTCATTCATGTGTTTGGTGATCTGATACAGAGTGTTGGCGTGTTTGTTGCCTCAATTATTATAAAATTTTATGTGAGTACTTATAATTTTATTTTTATTAATTTTTGGATAAAAAGAAGTAGAATTAAAAAATTTGCTCTATATGTGTGTACTAGACTTACATAGCTCATGGTCAATGGAACCCGATATATTTTGGGTTAAGTTGTTTTTGAGCCTTTTATTTTCTGGAATTTTCTCATAATTGCCCTGCTGTACGCAAAATGCTTTATTCCTGCCGTTGTGTTTGTGACTTTATGAATTGGCCAATCACCTCCTTGAATTGTAAGTAGTAACCGGGGTTCCAGTATACAGGTGGCGCATTAAAAAAATTTTAAATTCATACTTTTAAAATATATGTAGGGGTGCCTCGATACATGTCAATTTATAACGGTTTCTACTAACTTTAACTTACTTTTGATGGTGCTACTAGCCGGTTTAGTATGTGCCTCGGCCATCAAGCTTCTCCAGCTGGGTCCTTAGATATTATTGATTATTGCGCTTGTTGTCTCCAAAGGATTTGATAGAGTTTGGCATCAAGCTCTCTTATCGAAAATGCGTGCATTTGGTATCGATGAATCTCTTATTCGTTGGATTAGAAATTACCTTTTACGACTCTTTTTCTCCTTTTTATTAATGATCTCTTATCTGGAACTTCTAATCCACTTAATTGTTTTGCTGACGATAGCTCTCTCAGCTTTTCATATTCGTTTTCAGATGCACCTCCTTGTTCTTCGGATGTGCAACTGGAACGGCAGCGTATGATAATCTCATTAAATTCAGATCTTGACAGCATTGTCCAATTTGGAATTCAAAACCGCATAGAATTTAATGCTTCCAAAACTCAGTGCTGTCTTCTGTCGTCTATGAGCGGTGCTTGCATTGAAGAAACCGATCAGCTTTCAGTCCTTGGTATGTGCATCACCGACCACCTTATGTGGAATGACCACATATTCGATGTCGCCAAAATGCTGCAAGGTGTTTGGGCTTTCTTCGAAGATGCATGAAATTGTTCTCCCCTTCTGATCTGGCTGTAATCTATAAGGCCTTCATTCGTCCAAAGCTGGAGTACAACTCTCACATAAGGGCAGGAGCTCCCAAAATTCATTTGAATATTTTGGATATAATTCAAAATAGAGCTCTAAGAATGATTGGCGATAGAACTATAGCGGAGACATTTACATTTACATCTCTAGAACACCGTCAAAATGTTATATGTCTCTCATTATTTTATCGCTATTTTTATAAGCAATGTTCCAGCGAAATAACCAGTTGCATTCCTACCCTCAAACTATTCAACCGTAATACTCGCGCTTCCAGGAATATTCATCAGTTTTCCCTTGAGCCCAACTTCGGAAGTACTGTCAAGTACAGAGAATCTTTCTTTAGCCGCACAACGCGAATGTGGAATACCCGACTCTCTTCCCCCCCCCCCCCCCCATTTTGATATTTAGAAATTCAAAACAAATGTGCATCGGTATATCCTCTTACATTCTTCCCTATTTTCCTAATGCTCGCACTGTACTTGTTCATTTTAAGGGTAGTCAAAACCCCTATAGTGCGCGTATCCGTTTAAAAAATATATAGCTATTTCCAGTTTCTCAGGCGAAATTTTTTGAGATCTCCTTTAGCATTGGAAACATTTTTGGACCGAAGCATTGCTGTTAATACGATCCACATGACCGAAAAATTAAGGTCGTTATATATAAACTCTTCTAGCTTATTCTGTGTCTGTGTACAGCCCATTATTACTCATAATTATATTTCCTCTTCCACTCAGCGTTCCGGGTCGCAATGTGAAACATTTGTTTTGTTACGGATTCGCGTAACATAACGTACAATTCCTAAATTTATTTACATACACAGAAAAAGAAAATAGAAACCATTGAATTTGTGAATTGTGCATAGGGCTAAATCAAATTCATTAATTAATCCGAAAAATCTTTCTCTCGAAGCAATTTGAAGTATAAAACCTCTGAAACAGGGCTGGCAATGAGAACGAGACTAGTGACGAGATTACTTTAAAAGCACCAGAGACGACACAGAGACGATACCCTATTTTTGATACCGAAAAAGAAAATTAGATAAAAAATATTTCTTCTAGCGAATACCGAAAAGAACCACCGAGACCAGCGAGGCTCTCGGCCGGCGGTCTCGGTAGTTAGTTTGTGGGTGGCAATGGCGCAGTGGAAAAGGTGCTTGATTGCTAACTAGGACGTGTGGGTTCGATTCCCACGCTAGTCGCATTATTTTCTATACCTCCAATTTTAATTGGATGCCGCCCATGGTTAAAATGAGACAGTCAATACCTGATTCTCAAATCCACTGTGCCACACTAGTGCCGCGCAATTCAGGTTGCATTTAAAAGACCTTAGGTCTTACAGGCATATAGTTTAATTAAAAAAAAAAAAAAAAAAAGTTTGTTTCGGTATTCGCTTGAAGGAATATTTTGTTTCTTATCTAATTATTTTTTAGTACAGTACGCATGTTCATTATTCACCAGTTTTTTTTTTTTTTTTTGATAAATATTTTATGCGCGATAAAATATCAAACCATATTGTAATAGGCGCACTGCACTGCAAAAATCCAGAGAAGAATACGTACGCTTTATGTATGCATTTGTTGGCATTGAAATCGCTAATTTTTCAGACTTTGTTTCGCACTCCGGAAAAAAGTGACTTTAAGACTTTAAAGTGACACTATTGGAAAAAAATATTATGGAGACGTCAAAATATAGTATGTTGCCCACGATAAACTGATAATAATTTATGCTCATTGTGTTTTGACATCTGTGGCGTGACGTCATCGTCAACTGGTTCAGATATAAGATGAAAGAAAAGAATACCATTTTATTGCATTGTTTTTATTATTTTTCTATTCTTGCAGTTAATTTCACTTAAAAATTATTTGTTTAAATGCTTAATTCTAAAATACAGTCTGCATTTAATAAATAGTTTTTTTACACTTATATCTAGAGGCACAGCTTCAGCATTTTTTAAATGTTTTTCCAGGAACTTGCCTTATGTGTATAGATGTTCCTTATTGTGTTTAATAAAAATATTTTCCAAAAGTCTAACATTTTCAAGGAATGTATCGCTTGGTTTCTTAAGTCCACTTTCCGACTTTTCATCCACCCAAGTAGCTTATAGGATCTGGCACCAGCAGAATATAGGGGCATTGCTGAAGAAATATCCTCAGCTTTCCAGCGTGCCTTTTATTGGAATGCTCTAATTGTTCTGCTTGGGTAGATGTAAATATCCCTCTTAAAGATATCCTCATAGCCTCATCATTTTGTGCCTGCTGATTCTTCCGCTTCAGATTGCTCTTCAATCTGCTGACTTGCCTTTCCAATTCCATGATTCTAAGTTCCTTGCTGCAGTTGTATTCAATTCTATTTTAGAAATTAGAATAAAATAAAGTATTATTTTAGGTAACTCAAAATGATATCTTACCATTTAATACAAACAATCCTCCTGATCATGGTCTCCACAAAATTCTTCCACGTGTGGACTTTCGGGGACAAAGTTACTTGCCGAGGGTTTGTGACAACTATAAAATATTAAACATGAATAAATATATAATATAGGGCAGTTTATTTCAAATTATTACTTTTCGAAAGCAGATAGACATTCATTAACGATCCTTTTGTTTTCTCTTATTTCTTGTCTCTTGTCTCTGGAAGATTGCTCAGGTTCATTTGGCAAATTTTTTGATGGTAGTGATTCTTTCCTTAAAGCTCTCTTATTTTCAGGAACATTTAAAAGTATATCTTTAAGTGCATAGTCGCTTTCAACAAAATGTTCTGGTCAAACACGACTGCTTTTTAAAGAATAATATTTTTTATTACCACAAGCACTAATCCACAATTTGCACTATTTAGAGTCTTTCGGGAGATAGTGAAATTTTAATTTTATTTCATTGTTTTTTTCTGTCCGGTGAATTATTACACTGTACAAAACAGCACACACAACCATTTTCAAATTTTAAAATTCACTTTTTAAACGCGAAAACAAAAATAAAATAAAAAAAATCAATTGATAAATTACAATTAATGACCTCGCTTGTCAAACTAGCAGAACACGATGACGTCACATCACAAGCAAGTTGGCGAAATGGGTGTATATAATGAGTATACCTTATTATCCGTTTATCGTGATGTTGCCATGAGCTGTCAAAATCGTTTGAGGGATGGCTCAGATTAAAATAGATTAAAAAACTTCTATAAAATATAAATCTTACCTCAAGATTTTATTTGTTGCTTCGGCAAATGTTCATGGGTAGGTGACATTTGAAAAAAATATCAAAATTTGAAAATATGGTATATTGCCTACCTGACAAGCCACAAACTGTCAAAATCGATTTAGGGATGGCTCCAAATTTTATCTCACAAAATTCCAATTTTTTCTGATTTTATTTTTTGCTACAAAAAGATTATTTTTTAAGAATTTGAGTGACATTTGGAAAAAATGGTGTCAAAATATAATTTTTTTCCTACCTGATGAATGTCAAAATCCATTAAAGGATGGCTCCGATTTAAATGGATTAAAAAAATTCAAAGTTAATCTTGGAAATATGGCGAGATTTTGAGGAGGCAGACGAGACTATAAAAAAAGTCTCGCCTGGTCCGGCTCGTTTCCAGCCATACTCTGAAAATATAAATATAAAACCGATTAAAAGCTGGGTTGTATATCGAATTGGTGGTCCTGGGATTTTTCAAAGATCTGCTATATAATTGTTTGAATATTTAGTCGATGGTGGAAGCTTCGATGACTTTTATACAATACAGATACAGCTGATCTTGTATACAATTACTATGCTAAGAATCTGTAGTTGGTGCAGTTCAGAGGGTCTTCTGTCTTGAAGATTGGTCAAATAATATTATAGGATTCCATTCGTCGGACATGGTTTTTCCAACCAATCTTTTTAATGAGTTGTGGCATACTCGTAAACAAATTATCACCTGCCACTTTGAAGGACTCTACGACAAAATGTACAACTAATAGATCAGATGTCAGAAAATTTCGCACAAAACTTCAATCTGGTACTTTCAAGTTATTACTGAATCCGAATTTCAATAATAAGCTTCAATTAGATGGTCAACTATCTGACATAAAAATAACACAATTGACAGAGTTTTTATTACAATTCGTCATTTAATTGACTGTATACCAACATTGACATGAGTCAATTTTATACCCGGTCAACCGTCTTGAGAACTTAATGAACACATATCGTTTTGTGGTGTCATGTGATGTAAAGGGGTTTCCACATTAAGAGCGGGTGGATTATGAAATACATACAATAGCAAAAGTTGTGTGTGATGGGTACTAATGAATTCCTTTTACTTTGAAATAGCTTATCCATACTATTATGCATTAAATGGAATTGACACTGTTCAGATCTTCGATGACAAGGATTCGAAAGGTTCAATTTGTAATTACTTGTTTGCATAGATGTAGCTGAACTCGATAGCCTCGGTTATGTTGAATGTGAGTGTAATATTCGACGTCCACTTCTATTGTGGTTAATTCAGGTTTGAAGAAATTGGTTATCATTGATTTGTGGACCGTCGACACCTAACAATAAACCATTCATTCAAAAATGCTCTCCCCTGCCTGACACTAAATGATTTCAACGAAAAACAAAATGTTGACACTTAACCGTGTAACCATGGTATTCTTGCATCAGCGACTTAACAATACACCACAGGCTGACAGACACTGTTAAGGCAATACTGTCCATCAAGTACTGCTTACATCCGCCCATCCCCATTGGAAACTACCCTCCTCGCCGGCCGATAGGCAATGACCAATAACTCCGAGCATCTTCATAGTTGTAGCTTAAGGCTGAACGAAAGCGAATACAAAATGTCTACTCCACATTGAAGACAAAATGATTATTGCTCAAATAGATTAGACCAAAAACAAAAAGCTTCAATGATATAGATTTGATAATCTTAAATAAAAAGAAAAATTGATTCTAAAAATTGGTCAATCCTGGAAACAATTTTTTAAAATGTCTTGGTTTGTATTTTTCAAAAGTGCCTAGTTTTTTTGCTTCTTTCTAAAATAAAATGCACGACTGGATTGTACGAACTTACTCTTGTAACTAACAACTTTAGTGTAGCTAACCACTGATGATGTTAGTAGCTATAGGTTGTCTAGTTATCCTTTGCAGGATTAAAGCCGATCTAGGTAAAATGACCTTGATTCTTAATATAATGTATTGTGGAATACACATGATTCAAGGAATGGTTATATTGGTACCTACCTACAAATGTATATTTAAATGTATTTGAATTATGAAAATTAGGAGGGTATTACGTACTTACCTATATACAGAGAACCTAGGTATGTAGATATTTACATACATGTGTATAAATGAAAGTGAATGCTATATAGGTGGGTAAAAATCGTTTTTTAAATTTATAAAAAGACCAAAACCATCACTTTAATCGGTTTCTCGAAAAAACCAAGAACACCATTAAATGCCACGAATCAATGAACATTTTGTAAAAATGTATCTCGAAAATCATAGGACGGATTTTTATGAAATCCTGTTTTTTATTTTTAGTTTTCTGAAAACAATTTTTTTTTTTTTTAATTTTGGTATGCAGTTTTTTAGAGAATATTAATATACATATGACTATAAAAATTTCAAATTAGTTTTTTTTGATTAGTTTTAAAAATATTGATTTTTCAAAAAAAAAATCAATAATTAGTTTTAATTATAAAAAGAGTTATTTAAAATTTTAATATGCAGAATTAGTTTGGCTACATAGATTTTCTCAAATATAAAATTTGACAGAAACCCAATGTACAGTTTCCGAGAAAGCCAAAAATTTTAAAAATCGTTATATGAAAAGTACCTTTAATAGACTTTTCCCGTAAAATTGATTCATATCAAATTATAACTATTACCAACAAAAAAAATCTCAAAAATTTGTATCAAAATCGTTGGAGCCGTTTTCGAGAAAAATAAGATTTTCCTTCAAGGTCATATGGCAAGTACCGTTATTTTAGGACTAAAAATAAAATTTCAATTTCCCCTCTGAGGAATGACAAAATAATCACACATATCATAGTTGAAGGAAATCGCTTACGCCATTTAGCTGCAACTCGTTATACATACAGACGGACAGACTAGCCGACAGACAGACAGACATTTTTTGTCGATCACTTTTTTAGGTTTCTATATGATCGTAATGTCATGTTTGATGGTTAGAATTTTTTTTGTACTAATGCATATAACTTGCCTTATAGGACCGAATCGCAAGTAAAAATTCGTAAAAAGGGAATAATAATAAGTTTGTTTGTAAATGTTTTTATACTGCTTAGTTATTAAAGTTTGAGGAAAACAAAGATGTGATATGAATTCCTGGATAAACAAGAATATATTGAAACAAAAAATTAAAATCGTTGGAGCGATTTTTAAAAAAATAGCTTTTTTATAAATATAAACATTTTAAAAAATATTTTTAGAAAAAAAATTTTAAACGCCATTTTGAAGATATTATTAATATGCATACATCCAAAATTCAAATTTTAAAAAAAAATGCACCGACTGTTTTTTTGAAAAATCGATTTATCCAAAAAAATATATTAATTTTTTTTTAAATCCAAAAACTTTTTTTTTTAAATTTAGGTATGTACTTTTATTAACACTTCTAGGCAGAATTTGCATAAACAAAATAATTTAACCATCCAATAGTGAGAAAGTCCAAAATATGAAAAGTGGTTCTATGAGAAGTACCGTTAATAAGTACGCTAAATAAAATATTTTTACACCATAACGTGAACTGAACTAATAAACGAACACACACATTTTTATAAAAATTTTTATAGTCGTTTTTGAGAAATAATTTTTTTTAACGGTTTTTCAACATTTGTATGTGAGCTACCGTTGTTTTTTTTATTTTAGGAAACTATTTTTTTACCTCTTCAAGATATTGTCAGAAACCTATTAAATACGAAATTTCGAAAAAATCTATTGAGTCGTTTTTGAAATTTTGATTAAAAAAAAAATAAATAATTTCCAAAAATAAATTTTTTTTGAAAAATTTTCCCAAAAAATCGAGAACAAAAAAAATGGTTCTACTAGGGGTACCAAAAATAAAATCAAAAGGTAGCCTTTTTTCTTCATTTATGAACTGATTTTTTTTCTTGCTGTTTTTGAGAAAAATAAAATTTTTATTTGGCCAAAAGAAAATTATGGGAGCTACTGTTATTTGACGACTTAAAAGAAAATTAAAAAAACGCGTGTTACCGAAAAAACAATAATTCTGTTTTTTTACTTGTTTTCTTAATTTTATATTTTCCACATTCCACATTCTGCGGTGGTCAAATTTAATTGCATGTAGTGCTACAAAAGATCTTGTTGTTTGTTGTTTTTGAATGCTTGACAGATGCTCTTTCATACGAACTTCTAAGCTTCGTTTTGTTTGGTCAATTATCACACTCGTTACAACTTATGTCATAAATAGCGGGTTTTCCAATAAGAGGTGTTATTTTGAATAGCCCGCTATTTCGGTAGCTGTCACTTTTGAAGCTGTCATTTTTTGACATTTTACAAGTAGAAACTACGCTATTAATAAAAATGGAACGATACACGCTTCAACAACGCAATGAAATTATTAAAATTCACTATAAAAATGGTAAAAATTTGGCAGAGACGGTTCGTAAAACTAAAACATTTTTGGGTCGTCGTGAAGCACCTTGTCGGACCGCAATACAGAAATTGGTGGACAAATTCGAGCTGTTGGGACAAGTTAGTGATGTGAAGAATAAAACCCGTGCACGTCGCTCAAGAACAACTGAGAATATTGCTGTTGTAGCCCAAAGTGTTGAAGAAAACCCAGGTTTGTCCATTCCTCGTCGTTCTTTGGAATTAGGCATTCCACAAACGTCATTACACCGTATTTTGCATAAAGACTTGGGTCTTAAGGCTTATAAAGTTCAGTTAACACAAGAACTCAAGCCGGCTGATCATCAACAACGTCGTGTCTTTGCTGATTAGGTCCTTGAAATGCATGAAAATGAACCGGAATTTTATCGAAAAATCATCTTGACTGATGAGGCCCATTTCCACCTTGTAGGCTACGTCAACAAGCAAAACTGTCGCATCTGGGGCTCGGAAAACCCATGAGATATTGTTGAAAAGCCTCTCCATCCTCAACGCGTGACTGTTTGGTGCGGTTTATGGTCCCGCGGGGTCATTGGACCTTACTTTTTCGAAAATGAGGCTGGAGCAACAGTTACGGTCAATGGATTGCGCTATCGAGAGATGATTAATGATTTTTTATGGCCTGAATTGGATGGTATTGATCTGGACAACGTTTACTTTCAACAAGACGGCGCTACGTGCCACACAAGCAATGAAACCATCGATCTTTTACGGGAAAAGTTTCCGGACCGTGTTATCTCTCGAAGAGGTGATCACAATTGGCCACCGAAATCTTGTGATTTAACACCTTGCGACTTCTTCCTTTGGGGCCACGTGAAAGATAAGGTATACGCCAACAGCCCAGCGTCGATTCAAGACCTCAAAGATGAAATTCGTGAGGCTATCGAGGACATAGGGCAGCCACTTTGCGATTTGGTTATGGAAAATTTCATGAAAAGGATATGGTCCTGTAAGCGTGGTCTTGGCGGCCATTTGGCTGATGTTGTGTTCCATTATTAACGGCATACCTTCCTCTTTATAATGAAATAAACATCCGGTCATTTATCTCCAAAAATGCCATTTTTCTTTGAATATCAAAATAACACCTCTTATTGGAAAACCCTTTACCTGATTTTTGTAAGAAGTTGGTTTTGTCTTTCAGGTTTACAATGTGGAATAAGGAAAACATAAAATTTAAAAAACAAATGATTCTTACAAACTCGAAGCCTATGAAAGTATTTACGTGTACCTACCTAAACACAAGCATAGCAATGTGAGCAATATGCTCGCCACTTTTCAAATGGATCCACATGACAAAATGACTTTTTTACCTTTGTTTTGTTTCTCCTTTCGTCTAATCAGTTATCACTCTTCTCAGTCTAGACGCTGCACAGGGAAATTGAGTGTAGTATAACGTACTCGCTGAGGATGACAATTAATGTCGAAATGCATCCAAATATTAATAATTAAAATTTGTAAATTTAGTTAAAGTTTTCAAATAAATTTCAATTATATAATTTAACAAAGTCAAAAAGGTGTTTTTTTCAATCTAAAATCGTTTTTGTTCTATCCAAAAATTCATTATGTATATTCTTTAGTTTTTAGTTTTATAGAGTGTTATGAGGTGATCAAAGAGCTTTTGTAAAGCAATGATCGAAAGAGTATGACTGACATGAATGATTATTCCTTTGTGAATGCGTTCTCTAACAACATTGAATCATTCATTTCAAATTCAAATGATTTCTGTAGTTTCTAAATTTCTGTATTTCCTTCATTCTTGTGATTCATTTTAAAATATTCGAATCATTTACATAAAAGTAAGTAGCAGGAACAATAATTTTACTAATTGCAATCTAAAGAAGACAGGGCACCTCACTTGTGAAATTTCCCTTTTTCAAAATCCTCCTACTTCGCAGAAAATGAAACAAAACCTCATTAAAATAATAATATCAATGTAAATTTAGTTGTTTAACTCAATTTTCTCAATCATAGCATCAAATATGTACGAGTACCCATAATATATTCTGTAAAATTTTCCAAACTGTTTCCGTCTACCAGATAAATATCAAAAAGTTATGCAGATAGTTAAGCTTATTTGATTACTATTAGTATATACTCGTATGTATGTGCAATCTTTAAAGTATCAAATTTTAATTTATATCCTTCCGTTATCGCCCACAGCCAAATGCAAATTTTGCTGATCCTTTATGTACGCTTCTGTTCTCGGTAATTGTCATTTTCACGACAGTCAATTTATTCAAGGAGTCCGTTTGTATTCTATTGGACTCCGTGCCAAAGCAAGTGCCTATGTCGAAGCTGCAAATAGATTTGTCCAGCATAAGTGGAGTTAAGTAAGTTTCTTCCTATCTATTTTCTTTCATCCTCACACACATGCACACAGTTAAGTTACACTAATAATGATTGTAATTATTCATTCGACACAGATCCGTTCACCATCTCAATGTGTGGAATCACACGGTCAATCACAGCGTAATGATGGTCCATTTGGTTGTTGGTAGGTTAAAATGAGGATTGGTGCGGAAAGGGGGTTGGGGTTGTCATCAAATGAAACTCCTGCTGATGGCTGTGTAGTTTTGTTAACCTATTTCCATTTCACTTAATGTATCATTTCAGATATCCTGGCAGATAGTAATGCTATCCTGACGGAGGCCACCTCAATAGCGCACGACAAATATCACATTCAACATAGTACAATTCAAATCGAACGTGTGTAAGTAAGTGAATGAGAATATACAAACATAT
Organism: Philhelius pedissequus; assembly: GCA_910595825.1. Taxonomy (NCBI): domain Eukaryota; kingdom Metazoa; phylum Arthropoda; class Insecta; order Diptera; family Syrphidae; genus Philhelius; species Philhelius pedissequus. The sequence goes on from OU343160.1 coordinate 56,065,267, forward strand.
ATGCAATATAAAGGACACTACACTACACACGTTTGAGAGGTTTACTGATGCTTGTTTAAGGACAACGAATAGAAGACAACGTAACGAAAGCTTTCAAAAAGACTCTCTCTGGTGTTGGGGATAAGGATTGCAAGAAAAATTGTATAACATAGTTTTCGAGAACGGAAGTGAATTTGAAAATTGCTTTATAATCTAGTACTACCAAATAAATTTGTTTTCTTTGATAATATTTATGAATTACTTAGATGTAAGCAACTACTTTTAAGCTGATAACGATTATGTGTGCTTTGTTATTGGAAGTATTAAAATAAAGTGAAGTCATTTTATATTAAATTTATAGTTACGTTAATTGATTCCAATTAAATGAAATGAAAACTTATTTATATTGTGTTAACAAATTTTCATTGAAATATTGCCGCAACTTTGTATATAGAATAGGTATACGGTGAGCAAATAGATGGATATCCAGGGACCTATAACACAATACATAAAGTGTTTCTTGAACAAGTGAAATTCAACAACTTCTTAAAAATTGCGTAACACGGAACAACAAGTCTAGGAGAACTACAACAATTGTTTTGGCATTATGCAACAAGTTGGAAATTTCACTAGTTCACGGTTTCTGTAACTGGAAACAACAAGAGTTAAAAAAAGAGAATAAACTTGTTGAATAGTTGATACATTTCAACCGACGGCGACACGGTTTCGGACTAGTTCAAAGTCAACAAGTTAGAAATAAACACTTGCAGTAATTACATCGGACGGATCTTGAGAATTTATTTAGTGGCCTAGAGTTTTGTGAAATTTATTTTTGATTCTTAATCGGAGACAGTGTTAGTGAGGGCTAAGAACAGGCAAAAGTGTTCAAGGTAAGAATAAACTTTGAAATAGAACCCGAAAAATTTCGTGTACCGTATAAGTTGTTGACTATTTTACCGAAAGTCTCTCCCACAAATTAAGTTCCCCCGCTAATAAAAGTAAAACGCAAGCGTATTCAAGTAACTGGCGGACAAAGGTTATGTAGAGTGATCTGGTGACGTAGGGGTCGGAGAATTCTTTGTACCATCGTTTCACAAAACCAAGCGTTGAATTGGCTTTTGAAATAATATTATCGATGTGTGTTATAAAATTGAGCTGTCGGTCACGTAATATACCGAGGTCTCCAATCGATTCAACTATGACTAAGGGTTGATTGTAAAGAAATTAGCTCCTGCGACAAGTTTTATGCGCTTGCGTGAAAAAGTGATTGATTGACACTTAACAATATTAAGCTCTTAGCAGTTTTTGATACACCAGACTGAGAAACTGTTGAGATCTAAATAGTTGGATAAGGGAAGAGTCGTGTGAGGAAGAAATTGTCTTCAAAAACTTGGTATCGCAAATAGTTTTTCTGGTGTTAATGTGATCGCAACTGATCGCATGTAAACAAAGCAACCATACATTTATTGTGCTTTCATAAATACATAAAACGAATTTTCTTATACCTATTGTTTGCAAAATTTGTAGAGCCTGATTCTTATATGTATATGTATTTATGTATTAAATCTAATCATTTCATTCCACGTCATATGATAAAAATGAACTGAAGTATAATTATTTTGTTTTTTTTTTCTTGCTAATAAATTAATATAGGCATGATTAGTTAAGTTTATTTTAAGAAAGTGAAGTTTATTTGTTTTTGTTATTTTTATTTTCTGTTAATAATGAACTCTTATTAATAATTATAATGCATAATCGCGGAGAATAGACACGGTTTAGTGACGTCCGTAGCTGAATTTCTTTTTTTACTGTATTTAACTAACATTTATTGCAAAAGTGCGCGTACTTGATTAGTCTATGTAAATATCTACCTAAATAACTGAAAGCATTATTGATCCGATTAATATTTACAAAGACTTTAGTGATTTTAATTCGTGAATCAATCAGGCTCGCATCTCTCCACTTTTAATACAATGAATTCCCGACCCAAAAAAGCACAACAACAAACGCCTGTCGCTGCACTTACACCAACTAGTGTCAATTCTGCTTCTTCTACCCGATCCAAAAAAACACAACAACAATCACATGTCTCAGCACTTACACCATCAAGGGTTAATTCTCCAGCCGTCAACACAAAGGAAAACAAATTAAGCAAAGATGATGCCTCCTCTTATTTAACAATAACAACTCTTGATGAACGTTTGAACAAACCTGCTGACATGATTATCAGCCGCATAACGGATGAGTTTTCTAAAATTCGCAGCGAGCTCTCTGATAAATTAAAACAAGCCGAACAAATGTGGTTAGAGAAGCTGAGCATAATTAACGCCACTATAGAAGAACTGTCCGTCGAGTCGAACACATTGAAACCAATGCAGTTAATACAACCACTTTTGACAACAAATTGCTCTCATTAAACGACGAAATCGCGGGTGTTGTGCGGAAATCTAATTTAATCGCGAAAAACTCAGCTGATGTGCTTACACTCAACTCGAAGCTGTCATCGTTACAACAACAAATTGATTCAAATGAAAAAAGAGATCTCCGCTGACGCTGTTTTGTTTGGTGTCCCTCGCCTACCTGATGAAAATCTTACATCGCTCTTCAACCGTTTATGTTTGACAACCAAATGCAAACCTCCAACACTAAAAACTATTTTTCGCTCCCGCTCACGAAATTCTAACTCCAACCGCTCAGCTTCCCCACCCATTATATTAAAATTTAGAAGTGTTCAAGAGAGAAACAAACTACTGAAGGGCACTTCTGAGTTCAGGAAACAGCAACAAAATCATCAACTCTCATTGCGTGACTTTGGTATAGAGTCTGATAATGCTTGTTTCTTGAATGAAAGTTTAACGAAAAACACACGCACTCTGCTACAACATGCTATCCGCTTGAGGAACAATCACCAACTGCATAGTGCGTACACAATGCACGGATCTGTTTGGATTAAGCTTGCAGCTGATGGAGACAGTTTTGTTGTAAACAGCATTGAGAATCTAGAAGCTGCCGTGACGTCAAACTAAATTTTCTGTAAGAAATGATGATGAACACAATTATTAATTTTAATATGTTTTTGTTTTTGCAATTGTTGCCTTTTAAATCTTTTTATTTTGTTTTGCCTTCTTTTATTTTTTTTTTATTTTGTTATTGCGATCTACCCTCTTTTTCTATTAGTTTTCTCTTTTCTTGTAACGGTGTTTTGCCAAATATTGTCTTTTGTTTTTACAATTCTCGTCTGCCAAAATATATATCTTCTTTTAATTTATACACTGATGGGCTCTTTTTCATACTCATGTTACAGCTACGCTTGTAGCTTTAAGACTTACGAGTCCAGCTAACAATAGCAGGGGGTTGACTGGAAATAACATGAATACTAATTTATATAATATGATTAGAATTTTACGAGCTCAAAATAATGGTTTACGTTTATGTCATTTAAACGCACAGAATTTGACTAATAAATTAGAGGAATTCAGGTACTTGTTTGTAGATTCTAAAATAGATGTTGTTTCCGTTTCCGAGACATGGTTCCGACCAGATATAAGCGATGATTTTTATTGTTTAAAGGGTTATAAACTTTTCCGTGCCGATCGATTGTTCAGGACTGGTGGAGGTTCCGCCCTGTATGTGCGTGATAGATTAACCTGCAAGTTAGTAGGAAAATCTGATGACGACTGTCCATTTGAATATTTATTCGCTAGCATCATATGCAACACTGAAACCGTTCTGGTCGGATCGGTTTATAGACCATACAACCACGTTAGCACTGTACCATTGGTTACATCATTGGAGTCAATTTCTTGGTGCTATTCTTATACAATACTTTGTGGTGACTTTAATTGTAATTTGTTGGACAAAGATTTATCCGAAAATTTGTTAGGTACATTTGAGGCCCTCAATCTGAATCCCATTAACCGCTCCACGCCTACTCACTTCACTGATTCAACCAGTTCTCTGCTAGACTTATATCTTGCTAGTGATGTTGATAGGGTTTTGGCTTATAGCCAGCTCCAAGCTTCTGGTTTCTCCAAGCACGACTTGATCTTTACCTGTTTGGATATAGCCTGTGAGGTTGGTCAGCAAAGTTTTCAATATCGGGATTTCAAAAATATAAACCTATCACAATTGTTGCGAGTTTTTAATGACATAGACTGGAACTCACTTTACCTGATACGAAATGTAAACGATCAGGTATCCTTCTTAGGGCATAATGTCAACTTTTTGTTTAATCTGCATGTTCCAATTAAAACCTGTTTGGTAAAGCATACGGCTCCACCTTGGCTGAATGGCGACATTTCAGCTGTCATGTCACAACGAGATGCCGCCTACAGTCAGTGGAGGCGATACAAAGTAGAACATTTCCACCAAACTTATCGCAGACTTCGAAATCGGGTAGTCAGCATGATAAGATCAGCAAAAATGCTTTTTTATGAACAAAAACTTGGTTCTTCAGCCTCAAGCAAAAATGTATGGAAAAATCTGAAAGAAATGGGTATTTGCAAACAAACTAAGGCGCCATCTGACGACATTGATTGTGATGCTCTCAACAGGAAGTTCACTTCAATGCCACTAACCACACATACCCCTAATTACACTCTTACTGAAGATGAACTTACTGATGTCAGCAGCGTTTTCAATTTTGTTAGACTTCAAGAAGAAGATATTATTGAGGCAATTCTTTCGATTAAATCGAATGCAATTGGCCTCGACCTTATACACCCAAAATTTGTTAAACTACTGCTTCCGTACTTATTACCATTTATAACATACATTTTTAACAGTATACTGACTACTTCGGAATTTCCCTTGGAATGGAAAAAAGCAACAAAATTATCCCTATTCCCAAAAAAACTACAGGTATAGTGTCAGAGTTCCGTCCAATAGCCATACTTCCTTTCCTTTCGAAGGTTTTTGAAAAAGCAATTTTCAAGCAGATACAGCTTTATTTATCTTTGAATAATCTTTTGAGCTCATGCCAGTCAGGTTTTCGGCCACATCGAAGTTGCAAATCTGCATTGCTTCTAGTGACAGACGAAATAAGAAGTAGAATGGATAGTGACCACTTAACACTCCTAACCCTCTTAGACTTCTCTAAGGCTTTCGACACGGTCAACCACTCAATATTATGTGGAAAATTAAGAAATATCTATGGATTTTCTATCGAGTCTTGCAAATTAATGCTCTCGTATCTTAGTGGAAGACAACAACGCGTTGTCATAAATGACCGGTCATCCAGCTTAATGAGTGTACTAACTGGTGTGCCACAAGGATCTATACTTGGACCGATCCTTTTTTCGCTATACATCAACGAGCTTCCTCTAGTTGTTAAAAATTGTGTAATTCACTTATACGCCGATGATGTACAACTTTTAATAAGTCGCCCATTCCTTGCTAAAAACGACATGGTTTCTTTAATGAACGAGGACTTGCTTCGTATCTCCAATTGGTCCAAACAAAATAATCTTTGCTTAAATCCTGTAAAGTCGAAAACCCTACCCATCTACCGAAAGGCATTTGATTTATCAGTTTTAAACCCGTTGAAGCTGGATGACGAAACCATTGATTATGTCGGCTCGGTGAGAAATCTAGAAATGGTTTTCAATCGTAGTCTCACATGGAACGATCACATAAGCAGCGCGATCGGGAAGGTTTATGCTAGCCTTCGTGCTCTTCAGATCACTCAAAAGTTCATTCCCAAAAAAACTAAAATGTTGCTAGCCAAAACTCTGTTACTCCCTGTTTTACTGTATGGATGTGAAGTTTTCTTTGACTTGGACTATGCGACGAAGCGCAAACTTAATGTTGTATACAATAATATTGCCCGCTATGTATTTAACCTACGCCGATACGACCATGTATCTACCTTTTCAACACAACTTTGCAATTGCAGTCTGGATAATTTACTGAAATTTCGTCAACTGAGCTACTTGCATCAAATCCCTCATTTCCCTCATTCAACAATGTCTCTCGTTCTAATACCGTCTCGTTATAAATATCTAAATACTCAACGTCAGTTTTTTATTCATGTTATACGCCTCTGGAACTCCCTGCCAATCGCATTGAGAGGAATCAGAGCCACAGGAAGATTTAAATGTTTTCTTTTCACGTATTTGGCAAACCATTGAAATTTTTGTTTTTTCTTATTTTTTGTTTCTTAATTCGGTTCAACATATAGCTACACATACATGCATAAATATATTATCTTTTAACTTAAATTTATTAAACTTAAATAGAATCCAATTGAATTCATAAATCCAATTAAACTTACTCTTAATTCTTATATTAATATAAAGGCTTGCAACAACTTATAAGACGAATGTCCTACTTTGTAAGTGATTTTTGAATAAATAAATACAAATACAAATTTATATATTTATTTCAATAATAAAAAAATTAAAAATGTTTAAAATTAAACTCTTAATTTTGAAAATTAGTGTTTTTGTTTGATTTCCCTTAAACGGACAACTCCCTTAGGCGGACAAAAATTTCTGCACCATGGCTGTCCGCCCAAAGGAGATTTCACGGTACTAATATTTGGGTTAATATCACATATAGCAAAAAAGCACTAACATCATTCGCATTTTTTTCAGTATTTTGTACCCAACCGAAATTTAAAAAAAAAAACAATCTAAGCTATATTGAAGTTACCGCTTTGTATCCTCTGGTAAAGGACTTAATAGATTTTTAAAATCAAAATTGCAAACGACAAACATTTTCTTTTAACAACACTCAACACAAACGACAAACGAAAAAAAAAACGATTTAAAAAAAAAATAAGAAAAATAATAAAAAAAAAACTATAGTAGTTACTTTGTGCAAATCTGCTTCCAATCATCTCTCATGATGAAATTGCAGGTCTCTAAATATGCAATCATGACCTTAGGTAAAAAATATTGTCACCATCCAGAGAGGTGATTGATGCAACTAGTTTTCAAGTTTAAGCGGCGAGAGATTATGGTGACCAATTTTTCTTATTTTTATTCATTTCAAAATACAAACGTTTTAAATGTTTGAATGAAAGATTGGTTTGGTCTTCTTGTTGGCCATTGCAATATTTTAAAAATTACCTGTATACTCGTACAATCTTTTACTTAGTTTTTTGAGAACATATTTCTTACAGAAGAGTATGCAACATTAATGTTTTAGCATTTTAATTTTGGAAAATAGTTCAGAAAAAGCCTTAAAGATTTTGATTTTTGAAATTTCAATGAAACATAATTAATTGAAATGTTTTTTTTTTCTATATGAAGCCAAAAATATTTCGTAGTTTTTATTCTTATAAAAATATGGTCACCATAGTTTTTTTCTTCACAAGAGACCCGCTTAGGTGTATACTTGTGCATTTTAGCCACACTATAAAAATGTGTACAAAATTCAATTGAAATTCCAATTATACTAAACAGCCTGCAGATATGGATTGGTTATTCAAAAACTATAAATTGAATTTGATTGCAGGAATAAAAAAAGAAAACACCGTCAATGCAATAATTTGTACTTATAAAATCTTATTGCTGTGCTGATAATCGTTTATGTATTTGTGGCAAAAAAAAAATGAATTAACAATATTGTGTGTCCATGAATCAATATTAATTCAAAATCTCAATTGCTCCTCTACCTCTAGGGAATCCCCTATGGCAATTTATAGTGTCATTTTCGATTGGATATTCGGATTTACTCTTTTTCCACTCCTCTTACTCCAAGAATATGTTCGATTGCCAGTTCCCAGTAAGGTTTTCAGACTATTTTTCTGTTCTCGATTTCAATAGAACACACAAATACACATAAAGATATTCGTCAGACTATATGTTAAAATTAATAATTCTTTGAAAAAGCCATTTTTACTTGCGATACATGGCAAGTTATGGGTTCGTAAAAAAAATCGACCTCGATATTTTGATCAAACTTGACATTACGATGATGGAGAACACCAAAAAAGTAGGTCCCGCAATTCTGTCTGTCTATCTGTCTGTCTGTCCTCGAGTCTACGGCTTAAACGATTGGGTGCATTTGCTTCAAACTTGGTATACATATTGTATTTTCTCAATAACGGCTCCAACGATTTTTGTCAAAAAAATCAGCGCGTTAATGAGGGGAAGAAATAAGTTTTGGTATTTTTTTTTAGGAAAAAATGTTTTTCGATTTTCCGGAAAACGGTTCATTTGATTTTTTTTGAAATTTTGTTGCCAGAAGTTCCTGAATTTAAAAAAAAAATCAATTGTTTTCGAAAATTAAATATTTCGAAAACGAGTTTTAGATTTTTTTTCGAAACTTCGTATTTAGTTCTTTGCCATCATCTTGAATAGTTTGAAAAAAAACAACGGCGTATATTAATGGTACTTTAGGGTGATTTTTTTGCTACTTGGTTTTTGACGTTTATATTTTTGACAGATCACACATGACAAATTCCACGAACATTTGACATTTCGATTCAGTATTGTTTGCCATTTCATCATGAATAGACGTACGCCTGCGCCTGAACAACGTTTGCGAATTATTGAAATTTATTATCAAAATTCGTGCTCTGTGAAAAATGTGTTTCGCAAGCTACGTCCGTTTTATGGTCGTCATAATCGACCCACCGAGCAGGCTATTCAGCTCATTGTGACCAAATTTCGCACCAGTTTCACTTTATTGGACATTAATCCACCAAATCGTATCCGTAGAGTGCGTACCGAAGACAATATTGCTGCTGCATCCGCCAGTGTTGCTGAAGATCGCGATATGTCCATTCGGCGCCGATCGCAGCAATTGGGTTTGTGTTATTCGACCACCTGGAAGATTTTACGCAAAGATCTTGGTTTAAAGCCATACAAAATACAGCTGGTGCAAGAATTGAAGCCAGGCGACCTACCACAACGTAGAATTTCCGGTGAATGGGCCTTAGAAAAGTTGGATGAGGATCCGTTTTTTTATCGCAAAATTGTCTTCAGCGACGAGGCTCATTTTTGGCTAAATGGATACGTGAATAAGCAGAATTGCCGTATTTGGAGTGAAGAGCAGCCAGAGGCAATTCAGCAGCTACCAATGCATCTCGAAAAATGCACTGTTTGGTGCGGTTTATGGGCAGGCGGCATCATTGGGCCGTACTTCTTCAAGGACGATGAAGGCCGCAGGGTTACGGTCAATGGAGAAAGGTACCGTTCGATGATAACAGATTTTTTTTTTGCCGAAAATGCAAGAATTGAACTCGGTCGACATGTGGTTCCAACAGGACGGTGCCACATGCCACACTGCACGCGAAACCATGCATCAATTGAGAGGCGAATTTGGTGAGCAGTTGATCTCACGTTTTGGCGCAGTCAATTGGCCACCAAGATCATGTGATTTGACCCCGTTAGACTATTTTTTGTGGGGCTATGTTAAGTCTATTGTCTATGGGGACAAGCCAAACACGATTGGTGCCTTGGAAGCCAACATTGAACGCATCATTGGTGAGATTCGGGCCGAAATGTGTTAAAAAGTTTGCCAAAATTGGACCTTCAGAATGGACCACCTGAAGCGTAGCCGCGGGCAACATTTAAGTGAAATTATTTTTAAAAAGTAAATGGCAGAAATTGATTTATCGATCCAAATAAAAATTTCATTCACTTTTTACAAGTTTCTGTGTTTTTTTGAATTTTCAAAAACCAAGCTCTTAAACAATCACCGTTAGAACCACTTTTCACATTTTCGACTTTCTCACTATTGCATAAGCTGATTTAAATTATGTTTGCCCTAATGATCCCTAAAAGTGTTTATAAAACTTTTTATAAAACTCAAATTTTCCTAAGAAAAGGTTGTTCGAATTTGAAAAAAAAAATAAAAAATCAGTTACTGAATTTTTAAAAATTGAATCTTATATGTAAATATATTAATAATAGCTTCAAAATGGAATTTCAAATTTTGTTCTAAAAATGTTTTTTAAAATTGTATACATAAAAACATATTTTTTTAAGATCCAGGATTCTTATTTGTCCAGGAATTCAAATGGCATCTTTGTTTTCCTTCAACCTATAACAATTGCGCATTATAAAACAAATCATCCGTCATTTTATAATTACCGCCTGAGTCTGACGCCATTATAATTTGGGGTGAGTTTTGAACAGGAATTTACACTTTATTGGCTTTTTCGTTGATGGCTGTGGGACCAGTGATGCCAGATGGTGATCGAATGTCTTTTTTGTGGGTATTTTTAACCAACAAATAAATTAAAGGTGCAAAAGGAATTTTCATGCTTCTCAGTTAAAAAGGACATTTTAATTTATCAATTTTTTATATTAGTTTTTTCACACATTTTCACAGTGGATAAGCAATACTACGAAATAATTGAATCGGTTACTCATCGAATGGATTAGTCAATTACACAAATCGATCTTATTAGCCCAAATATATATCATTCGGTGTTGCTAATAAAAGCAAAAGCAGTGAAATTATTAATTTCACCTATTTTACAGAAAAATGTTGTTGCAACCGAAATAATAACTAAAGATTGAAAAGAGCTCCAAAATATTTCAATATTTCTGAGCGATGATCAAAAATGTTCACTTTCGAAACTTCCTATTTACAAGATATGGCATGAAATTTGTTGTCTTCAAAATTTCAATGATGAAATATATTTTCCTAATTAAGGAAAAATTGTAAAATTAACAAGGATTTTTTCTTATTCTAATGTTGAGGCAGACCGATTCTTGTCCGTAATAACCGATGCCAAATAATGTAAAGAACGAAATTGCTTAGTCAAAGATATAAATTCTATAAATGTGAAAGTTTGGGTATGGATGGATGTTTGCTCCACTCTAACGCCAGAACGGTCAACCGGATCTGGATGAAATTTGCCACAGAAATAGATTATAATCTGGAATAGCAGATTGACTAATTTAAATGTATCCCAGTAAAAGGAATAGTTCCCGTCGAAAAGATTGTGGAGCAGATATAAATAATATATCTGCTCATTTTACAAATAGCCAGCATAGCTTTTATTTACAGGAAGCACAAGCACACACACATCCATACATGCAGCTGCCGTTCCAGTATCCAATCCAGTGTTCCAGTAAATCAAAGCAAAAAGAAAGCTGTACACTAATGGCGTTTTTATTTGGCAATCCTGAATCCTTCTCCGATCCGGAATCCCAACTCAACACTTTTGTTTGATTCTGAATTTTTATGAGATTGTATGTGTGAAAATAAATGTGTACGTGAGAATATTCAAATTCAAAAAAAATGTTTCTTGCACAATTATGATACAAAAAATGACAACTGTCGAGTTTGAAGTTCAAGTATATGAATGTGTGAGTGCTTCTGATTCTGATTCTGATTTCAAATCCAGAAGTAAAATTCTATTCTTTTCAGAATTAGGACTATCATTTTTTCCCCAAGTGAACGCTTTCAGAAGAGCCCCGAAGGCATCCGGAGCCAAATAAAAACTACATAAGTCAGTAGTAGATTGTACAGAGAAGCAAGCTGTTTTGTTTTAGTTCAGGCACATGCTGTTAATAAATTGCTTTTAGGTTAGTTTTATGAATTTGTAATTAAATGTTAATTAATATCAATTGATAAAACTTACTAATAACTATTATAAATGTGAATGAATGTTTGGTTGTTTGATCCGCAATTACGCATCAACGACGTAATGGATTTGGATATAATTTGATAGGGCACTGGATTATTACATAGGTCGTTTTTATCCCGACAAAATTAACGATTCATTGGCTTAAATATAAAAAATATATACTTGGCTATTTGTTCTGCATTCATGACTCCACCATTGAATAGATTTTAATGAAAATTGTAGATTACCTACCCTGCAAAAATTATAGCTTTAAATGGGAGAGTTTGTGTATTAGTTCCGCTTACACGCCTCAAGTTTTGCAGGTAGATAGATAATGCCATTAGATTACCGTGGGATAAAAATGTCGTCTATACAGTCAAAGGACATAACTTGGGTGAAGCTAGGATCACCTTTCATTATTGTGCCAAAATATTTTGTATTCCACTCATTTTTATTTGCGATTATAGGTACTATAAGGTAAGTTATGCATTCGTTGAAAAAAAAAGTTTTGAGATAACAAACATGACATTACGACGATAGCGAAAACGAAAAAAGATGGTCTAAAAATTCTGTCCGTCTGTATGTCTGCCAGTCAGTCTGTCAGTCTGTCAGTCTGTCAGTATGTCAGTCTGTCAGTCTGTCAGTCTGTCAGTCTGTCTGTATGTATGTATAGACACCTACAGCACAAACGGGTGGGCCGAATTGCTTCAAACTTGGTATATAGAGTTTTTTAGGTATTGTACAGAGGGTAAATTGAAATATTTTTTTAAATCAAAAAATAAGGGTACCTGCCATATAACCGTTACGTTCAAACGTATTTTTCTCGGAAACGGCTCTAACGATTTTGATTTTTTAAAAAATCAGTGTGGGTTTTTAGCTACGAACGATGAAATAATTGAAAAAAAAAATAGAAAAATGTCTAAAAACGGTACTTTCTATAGGACCGTTTTTTTTGCTTTCGACTATCTCATAAATGGCTTAACCGATTCATTCAAAATTTCATAAAAATATAGGTTTAGGTTGCCCAAATTATACCGCGTACCAATATTCTTAATTAAATTCATAGGTATTCGAAAACTGCTCATTAATTTTTTTTCAAAACTTATATTTATTTGTATTTTCTAAATACCTATGAATTGGCGTTTTTTGAATTTTTTTTAAATATTTTCAAAAAGTTTAAAAAAAAAACTTTTTTCTCAAAAACCGCTCCACAGATTTTAAATTTTTTTTTTCATAAATTCAAATTTATCCAAGAAATAAAATGGCGTACTTTTTTTTGAGCTCAAATTAGTTTAAGTATTTATTTCAGAATTTTGAATTATTTTTTCTTTAATTAAACAGATTTAATCTTTTGTTTTTAAGTTTTATTTAATATTGTCATACCAATTTATTTTAGAACAAAATTAATGAAATTTCTTATATGCATATACAAAATTGAGTTAAAAATGACTTTGAAAATATATTTAGATTTTTAATAGAAATCTTTCGCATACGATGCGATCGAACATAAGAGCAAGTTCGTGCGATCCAGTCGTGCATTTTATTTTTTTTTATATTCTACACGCGCTCAAGGGATTATACTGCCCTTTAAATGTTTCAACACAGCGCTGGCGTAAGGGTGAGGTAAAGGAAGAGATAAATGATAGGAAAGATGTGTGGCGCGATGTACTGAGACTGTAGGTGGTTGTTGTCTCAGATAATATCTCCAGGAATGGCGGATGAACTAATGCGGAGAAATTTCCATGTCTTATTTATCTATGTCCCTTATAATTCGCATATTTTTTTTATTCTTTGTCATATTTTATCGGTATAACAGTTTTACTCAATCACATGTTGTTAGTTCTATGCCTAAACAGCATGTAATAGGTAAACCAACAACTAATTGTATGACATTTATTTTTAGAATTGTGTTTTAATGGAAAATAAGGAGACATAGACTTCGGCAGGGACCGAACCTGTGACCATGAGGTTGACATGCGAACATACAACTATCGCGCCACGGCCACCTCCTAATTAATTTTACAGAGTAGCTATAACGTAACGATTAATTGCAAAAATGTTTGCCACTTACACTCGAATTTTGAAGCTGCGTTCCTTTTTATTTGTATTTATTTTTAAGAATACCTATAGGTTTATTTATTGGTCGAGACTAGTGAAATGCCCGCTTATAAATATACCAATCTATAGGTACATTCACAATAAACATAGATATTAATTTTTATTCTTTGGTTATTGCCTGATTTAGCAAAATGTCATAGTCAAATGACCTGCATGCATATGCCAGCAGAAAATAATAATTATAAACCAACTGCACACAACCAGCGAGCGTTAAAATAGCTTGCACAGCAATTAAACATTTAAGCTGTTATATAATAAAGGGAAACATTGAAAATTAATTAATATCCCACTCAAACCCTCCGGCTGCTGGGGGGCACAAAGTTTGGTTGCATGTTGCACCGTTGCAGGTCGCTGACGGTCGTATCGAAAGTGGAATTTATCGCACGAATTTTCTGCTTTTTTTAATAATGAAAAATGTAAATTGCCGCTGACGCCAAATTATAAAAGCCTTACTTAAATGGGTAAGAGGTTTGGACGGAGGTTACATTATATTGAATTGATAACAATTAAATTTATGCTGAGCACTTTAATTGAGCAAACAGCTTTAAATAATCATTTGCACCATATAAAGGCTGGAGATAAATCCCGTGTTTTTTTGTTGTATGAATTTGTAAGAACCATTCCAATAGGGAAGGTAAAGTTCGATGCTTATGGTATAGCATAAATATAAATTTTAATTTTAAAAAATTGCAAAAATATAAATTGCATTCAAAAGTAGCACTTATTCAAATTGGACCAATTTAGTTTTAAACTTTAGATAGGTACTCCTTGATTTGAAGGTGCGTAAATCACTGGACACTACTCGTCGGAATCATACTTCGCATGCTTGCAGAATACACAACGAGGTTCTTGATCCGCAAGTAACCAGACGCTAATAAAGAATTTTGTTCATATACCAAGATTCAAAATTTACTTTAAGACAGCGGACGGACACCCTCACTTATCTTTTGATTTTGGATTAACCACGGCTACATCGAATTTTGTTCATTTTGGGCAGCAGATTTTAGCCGCCTTAAGTACCTTGTTCAAATCCCACCCTTTGACACCTTGACAGCAAATACTCAGATTTTTAAACAAGTGGATGTCCCTTACTTTACCTTAACAGGATAACTCACGACATCCTATCGACTTCTGAAATCCTCACGCCCATATCACACATAACCCCCTCAGATAAACATTGTTTAATTCATTGCATATAATTTACTTATGTTTTATTTAATTTAGCTTTAGATAGTTGCATAATTTTTTTTTTCAATTTTAATTTATAGTATATAAGTAGGTAGTTAAAATATTGAGATTTTTAAGATGAATACTTTTTATGTTCAATTCGTATTTAGTTTAGATTTAAGTAGATCAATTTAATTTGTTAAGGATTTTTTTAAGTAGCAATATTATAATCTAGGTAATCTTTAATCGCAGACTGAGGTATGTACCTATGTTTGTTGTAAATTTGTGTTTTTCTCTTTTTTGATATATATATATTTTTTGTTACGTTAGAAAGACTATAGCAAGGAATACAGTCGAGTCCTCATATCTAAAATACGTCTTACTGAAAAATTCAGTTAGTTGCCACACAAAATTTGTCATGTAGCATTTTTTCACAACTTTCATACAAACTACATCGCCTAACTGAAACCCGCTTAATTGAAAGATTCGGTTAAATGAAAAAATAATTACGGGAAAAATTATTTATTTATATTGAGAATGTTCCGCATAACTGAAATAAAAAAGCTGAATACGTCCACCACTTAGATTATTTCTGTCTTTAACTGAACGTGACCAATAAACTCCACACTTCAATTTGGTATGTCAGTTTGACAACTAAATATTATTTTGTTTTGTTTGTTACGAAGGTTGGGTACCGGCTTTCGCCGTGGACGGACGTATGACGCGTCACAGAACTAAAAGTAATTGCTTATTTTTAAGTTATTGACCAATTGGTTGAATTATTATAGGTGTTCGAGATTTAAATATAACTCTTTTGGCTGTTTTGGTCGTAATGTATTTTTAATGAACCAATTTCATTTCCTTTCCCGACGTTTCGACGGTGGTTGCCGTCTTCTTCAGGGGATCTTTTATTAACAAAAATAAAAAGAACATATTACACACATAAGAACATTTAGTGTAAAATTTTGGCAAACTTACATTTAGTACGTATCACAGATAAACATAAATAATACAATAAAAGACAAATATAAAGCAATGATAAAAAAAAAACACTTCGATTGAAGTTTAGTCACTGCTTAGTCACCAAAGAGCAGTAAACTGATGAAATGTTCTGGCTGTTTTGTTTACGATTCATATTGTTTTTGTTGTTAATAATATGAAGCGTTTCAAGAGTATACCGCTTGGAGACATGTTTCTCCCTTTCTAGGATTTCCACTCTGTCAAAATCTGGTTTGTGTCCATGTTCAATGGAGTGTAAGGCCAATGCTGTCTTCCCAGTACTTTTTAAATTAATGTCGGATTTGTGGTTGGAAATTCGTTGACGAAGAAGTTGTTTCGTTGTACCGATATAGGAAAGATTGCAAATTCTTCCGCATTGCCAGGACAGTTAATTTTATAGACTACGTCTGTGCACTTATCCTTTTCCGTTTTTGTTTTCATGTTGGTGAAAAGAGGTGCCAGCGTCCTATTGGATTTATACGCTAAGCTGACGTCATTAGTACTATTTTTTACCGTCTCTTTAAAGTTTTCTGACAGTTTGGGAACATAAACTATACTCTTATAAATACCTTTCTCTTTTTTGCCGATTTTCAACAGGAGCTTTGTGTTTTTGGCGAAGTATCAAGCTCCGTATGATTTCCATTGGATAGCCATTATCTAGGAGAATTTGTGTGAATATTTTCTCATTTGCGGCGTGAAATTCCCGGTGACTCAACGCAAAGATTTTTTGAACTAGATTAGAGGCTGTATTAATAAGAATATGCTTTGCCTGATTGGATCTAAAGTTGACAAGTCTTCCAGATGCTGTGTCTTTCTGATACCAATTGAAAGAGAGTCTATCATTATCGCGATGAATCTTGACGTCTAAGAACGTTATCGCTCTGTTTTGTTCCCGCTCAACGGTAAATTGTATTTTTTCATGATATGAATTAAGGCATCGTAAAACATTGTCGACCTCCCCCTCAATAACAACTGCAAATATATCATCTACATATTTGACGATTATCTTTGGTTTGTTACTATCGGCAAATTTATTGTCCAAAAGGTTGTCCAAAACTAAATCGGCAATACTGGGGGAAATTGTTTCACATTACGACGAAAACAGCCAAAAGAGGTATATTTAAATCTCGAACACCTATAATAAAAGTAATTGCGCGTTATATAAAATTAACAAAAAATAAATAAAAAAATTAAAGCAAATATCCTAACCGAAACAATGGATGTGTCGAAACTCTAGCGGACTAACAACAGAACAAGCCAACCAAATTCCATTTCGCCAGTAACGCCAGTTCCTGGTCTCGCACATCATCAGCCTCATTAACCCATCTTCTGCAATTCCTGACTCTTCAGGATCGCATACAACAGCAGCCCGTTAGAACACACGCTGCACAGCCCACTAACTAAGCACTTAAATCGCTGTTTAACCGCTATAAGCAACGGAACAAACTGTATAATTCTATGAACAATGACTCGAAACCCACAGATGAGGTAACCTCAACTATCAACATAACACCGCAACTGCAGCAATTGTGGTTTTCTATCAACATGACCTATTTTTATAACCTCTGAGATGTCGATTCTCATCAACATGTTAATGTAAAATGTTATAATAGCTGCGTTTTTTTATCTACGGGTCTGTGTCTAGGTTATTTTTGAACACGTATTACAAAAACAACACGAAATCCAGGTTTCTATCGGGGTTTCTATCTGGGTTTGCAAATATTAGTATTAAATTCAGTGAACGGAGGATACATATCAGTACATAACCCAGATCGTTTTATTTTTACGGGGTGAACCATATGGGTTATTGGCGATAATAAAACACGGCTAATATATAGCCATGGTGGCTATCATTGTATAATTATAATAAATGGAAATTGAAAAGGGCAGGCAATACTTATAGCCGCGAATTGACTAGCTAAAATAGATATAAGAATTGTAATTTAAAATAAGACAGCAACTGTAACCAAAAAGACTCTAATCAAATCAATTCAATTCAAAATTTTGTTTGTTACACATGAATTCTGAGTTTGGCAAATATAATTTCAGAAAAGTGAGTAAAATAATTTAAAATGAGTGGTAAATTGTTAGTACCTAAGCCAAAACATAAATTCTTATTCTAAGATTGGATTGGTGAAATTGTATTTTAGTTATCTAAACTCCGGTAAGTTATTTTTTCAGTTATTCAAGGATCGCTTAAGTGAAAATACCGCTTAACTGGAAAAAAAGTATGGCAAATCGGCGATTCAGTTAAGCGAACTCGATTGTATATATGTCGATTGTGAATTTATATATGTACGTATGTAATTAAGAAAAAAGTAATAAAAATAAGAGAGGAAAACTCACCACTTACGGTCCAGTTGATTGTGCACAATTATCCGCAACGTAGCTGTACGTTCTTGATGAGATCTGTAAATTATGCGGGGAATATATATCGTGTTCACCTGCTAATGTTTTTTACGTATATCTGCATAACTTCTTACTTTAAGTTCTATTCATTATAACAACTATATATATATTGTATAATTTACAAAATTAAGATGACCTTTTTTTCTATCTTTTATTTGCGGTCCAGAAGGGAATCGTTATGTCAAACACAGATTGTGGATTATGATTTCGGGGCTCCAGATTGGCGCATGGAATCCCCACACTTCACTAATTCGGGTGTCCACTACCCGGGTGTCCACTACCTGAGGTTCCTGGGAGTCTAAATCACCTGCCCTGCCTAATTTTTGTTTTGGCGGTCTATGGTTCACTATGGCGAGCACACAACTATCACGCCACGGCCACCCCCAATTTGACTTATTTGTAACTTACACTTATCCTCTCAGTGAAGATTCGAGTTTCTTTTTTGTGTTTCGTTCACCAGTTTCAAATACATGAGAAAATCTGACAAATGGCTCAACAAAAATCTTATACGATGCGTAAATTGTGGCCTATTTATAATAACTAGCCGACCCAGCTATCGAAATTCGTGTGCCAATTTATTTATTTAATTCATTATCATTCAATATTAGACAGAGAATGCAATGAGAAGTACCTATTAAGCACTCAATCCTGGAGGGAAAACAGTTAATGGTAAACAAACTTTCGAACCTATACACATTTTTGACACATTAACACTTTTTGTACAACAACAAATGTTCATGGTTCTTACTCTTGCACCTGTCATGTTTCATTATTTCCATGCTAAACCAAATTACTGGGGGTGGCCGTGGCGCGATAGTTGTGTGTTCGATTGTCAACCTCATGGTCACAGGTTCGATCGCTGCCGTAGTCTATGTCTTCTTATTTTTCCATTAAAAAACCAATTCTAAAAATATATGTCATACAATGAGTTGCTGGTGTACACATTACATGCTGTTTAGGCATAGAACTAACAACATGTGATTGGGTAAAACTAGTATACCGATAAAATATTACAAAGAATAAAAAAATTAATGCGAATTATAAGGTACATCGATAAATAAGACACGGAAATTTCTCCGCATTAGTTCAGCCGCCATCCATGGAGATAAAATCTGAGACAACAACCACCAAATATCGCGCCACACATCTTTCCTATCATTTTTTCTCTGCCTTAACATCACGCCCGCGCTGTGTTGAAACATTTAAAGGGTATTCATAATCCCTTGAGCGCGTGTAGATTATAAAAAAAAAAAAAAACGTAAATAACAATTACAACAATACAATTGTCCGGTGTTCAATTGGCTTGACACCCAAAATGTGCTGTATTTTTCCACACAACAACAAAAGCAAAAATTAAAATGGTTCTAACTTTTACTAAACTTAAACTGTCTGACTGTATGGTGTACCTTTATTTCAACAGATGTCGCTAGTGTAGGTGTGTATTTTTTTTTGAATTTTTATTTATTGTTTTAAAAATTTCTGTGTAGTATATTTAAATAATTTTGGCATTCTGCACATCTACGCAGAATGCCAAATCGTTTGATATGTAATTTATGCCCCTTAGTTTTTTGTGGGCCGCGAAAAGTGTACCACAAAAAACATGTTCGCCGTTTAATTGAATGATTTCATTATCTCACTTAATTTTACATGTCATTTCTTTTTCAAGATGTTGTTTTGTTTAACATAAGACATATGCATTTTCCTAAATGAGTTAACCATTTTGTTTCCTTTTAGTTTAGTATAATAATTAGTTAAGATCATTACATAATATATGTAAAGTTAAGTTAAACAAAAAGCAATATATGCATATAATAGCTTGATATATATCTTACAAATAATCCAATCTCAAAAAGATACTTTGCCGAGTTACTAAATACTTTTAGCTACTTTTGAAACGAAAGTTAGACATTAATAAAAAAAGTTTATTATTTCAAAAATCCAATAGATACGGGACATACTTAATATAATATAGATAATGTTTGTAGGAATCTCGTCTTTTCTTCTGTTTTTGTAGAATAGCTAAGCAAACCAACTTTTCCATTCGCTTTTACTTTTCGTTTGCTTTTTTTAAGATGTTGAAGGGGGTGGGGGGGAGGGCTACGAACCCATTAATAAAAATTCACTGTATGTTTTAAAGTAACTTTGTATGTATTATTCAAGTGAGTGTAGAAATTCGTTGTCCTCTTCGTCTTTTATTACTGCCCTCTTTATTTTTCAATAAGAGTATCACTGTATCAAACAAATGGAACACTGACTATTATACAGCGTTTAAATGTTTTTTTTTTTTGGGATTATTGGTTTTCAAGCTCGCTTGGCCCCATTGAGTTGAAATAAGCTTCAATCGATTCGAATCTATAAAAAGAGGGGAATCAAATCGAAATTTCTCCTAAAAAGGAATAAGTGAGGAGTGACGCCACGTCTCATCAAATAGAATTATTGTAATTTTTGATCAAATGTGAAAATTTGAAAGAGAAAATACTTGTAACTCATTTTACAAACAAAATTTGATAGTTTATTAACCAAATGATAACATATTCAGTTTTTTGCTAACTAAATTAAAGCACTGGTTGATTTAACATGGGAAAAAATCCTTTCGTTTATGAAGATTTTAATTGGGCCACGTTTTGGCAGATTCATTATTTAAAATATATATTGGGCCCTATTACGATTGTCAATTATCAATTTGAATGTTGATAAGCACTGACATATGGTTTTAAGACCTCGGCTTATTAAAAAACTGCACTACTATTTAAATGTTAATTATCGATTTTCTTGTAATTCACAATGGTCTGCATTATTCTCAATTACCAAAACTCTTATCAATGAGGTTAATTAATATTAAATTTCAGTATAAATCAATCATCAATTAGCAATTGACAATCTTAATAGTGGTGTACTACAAATTTCAAAGAAACCGTTTTTTAAACGACAGGGTAGAGAAATAATGTAAACACCATATATCGGTAACAGATGGTGTTCACATTAGTTACACTCAATAGATTTATTTTGACGTACCTGTGAGTTTTGGATATAATTTATTGAGCTCTATATAGGGATTCGCCTTGATCTTGTCCCGTTGATCGTAAATGAACAACTAAGGTGTGCGGATTAGTTTTGCGTGTGCAGCTGAATGGATTTGTTGTGCCATGACACCGGTGTCGACACAAGAGTAATGTGAATGGGTCGCTTTACGATGATCGCGAAGACAAAAAAAGTGAATCTCAAAATTTAGTGGTCTGTCAGTCAGTTTATCAGTCCGCACGAATTTACAGCCAAAGGATTGGATGAATTTGCTTCAAACTTGGTACATAATGAGTTTAGGGTTATGTGCATACACTTTTTTTAAGATTAACCTGACAAACATTTTTTTAGCCAAAAAGGTAAATATTACCTTTCATTTAAAACGAGTCAAATGATTTTTATGAAAACAAAATAAAGTAACCTTTTGGAACTTTTTTTGGGGAGAGTACGATTACTTTGGCGCCAAGATATAATAACGGTTTTTGGTAGAGGGGCTTAATACAAGCATTTTCTTACTATGGTAGAGGGGGTCTATCTCCCCTCGTTTAGGCGGGAGGGGCAATTTTATAAAAATGTACTTAAAATCTTTAAAAAAATATTAAAAAAGAACGGCAACACTTACAATTATAAATTATACCTTTTTCAAAAGTCAGAACTCTACAATTTATAATTAATTTTAAATAAAGTTGTTTTAGTCAATAGTTTTTTAAATAATTGACTTCAAAGTCAAAATTTATGAAAAAAAAGTTACAAAAATCACTTTAAATATTATTTTTCTCATGATTATGGATATCGATAAAAAAAATAATTGATGTATTTAACTGCTCCAATTATTTTTTTATTAAACACAGAAAACTACTTCTTTTTATGTCTTCTAGTTTTTAAGATATGTAATTGAAAAATAGTAAAACTATACTTGTTCTTTAAACCCAAAAGATTCTTTAATTTTAAAGGAACTTTGCATATAATAAAATTTTCACCCTCCCCAAAGCCTATAGTGAGCCCAAGTAGGGGGGTTGCAGGGGGGCAGCATGCCCCCCCTTAGGCATCTTACTGCTTGCATCGTAAATTTCATATATACCTTTGTGATTTTATTACAGTTAATGCGGTTATTAAGTGTTTCCTTTTTCTATGTACATACGTTTATGTATATAATATCAATTATTTTTTTTAATCCAGATTCTTTAAATGCAAAAGAAACTTTACATGCACTCATCTGATACAAAATTATTTTTTTTTGTTTTTCAATTTTCTCAAACACTAGAAAACATAGAAACGAATAGTTTTCAGTGTTTGATTAAAAAATAATTTGAACAGTTAACTACATCAATTACTTCTTTATTGGTATTTATAATCATGAGAAAAATAATACTCAAAGTGATTTTTTTAACTTTTTTTTCATAAATTTTGAGTTTGAAGTCAATTATTTCAAAAACTATTGACTGAAACAACTTTACTTAAAATTTATTATAAATTGTAGAGTTCTGACTTTTAAAAAAGTATAATTTATAACTGTAAGTGTTGCCGTTGTTTTTAAATATTTTTTTTTCTAGATTTTAAGTAAATTTTATAAAACTACCCCTCTCGCCTAAACGAGGTGAGATAGACCCCCCCCCCTCCCATAGTAAAAAATGCTTGTATTAAGCCCCTCTACCAAAAACCGTTATTATATCTTGGCGCCAAAGTTATAGTACTCGTGCCCTTTTTTTGCAAAAATGGTTTTAGAACCATTTTTGTTTTCGATTTTATGGACACGGTTCATTTGATTCCTTTAAATTCATTTATGAGAAGGCGCTAAGAAGTTTAAGGCGTATTTTGTAAGCCAACATTTTTTAAAAACAATTTTGTTTAACTAAATATCTTCAAAACCTTGTAATCAGTAATTTTGTGGCATTACCTTGAATACTAAAAAAACGTTTTCCTAAAAAAAAAAAAACAAAAATAATCTCGTCAAAATGTTAAAAAAAAACGTTACAGAAACAAAATGTTTTCTCAAAAACGGCTCCATAATTTTTTATCAAAAAAACATTAAGACACACTTTTTGTTTACAACGCAAAAGTGTTTGAGAGACGACAAAATTAACACCGTGTGGTCACACTACTTTTTGTG
Source organism: Philhelius pedissequus (assembly GCA_910595825.1). Lineage (NCBI taxonomy): Eukaryota > Metazoa > Arthropoda > Insecta > Diptera > Syrphidae > Philhelius > Philhelius pedissequus. The sequence goes on from OU343160.1 coordinate 56,088,600, forward strand.
ATACCAATTAGGATTGTGCGTAAAGCCTAGTACGCTGCTGATGCGAAACGAAAAATCCCATACAAAAATGACACGACGAAATCATGAACGAAAAATTTCGTTCTACTTTTCGTTTTCCAGTACGCTGCTGAACGACGAAATGTGTAATTTTAGTGGATAGCTGTAGTAGATTTCTTAGTACAATTCTCCACTCTTTTCGTTCTCAATTTAATTGACCTGCACATTAATTGCTTGCGAAATTTTGACATTTCATTTTTTTTATAAAAAAAAAAGTCAAGCTCTTGTAATGTAATGCTCAACGGCCTTGGCTCCGATGAAAGCATCGCTTCCCATAGATCAGCGAAATCAAGCATCGTTGCGCGTGGTTAGTACTAAGATGGGGGACCGTCTGAAGCCAACCACGTGCTGTTGACATGTGTTTCTTCTGTTGTGTGTTCTTCCTTTCTCTGTCTCTCTTTGTTGTATTAATGTATGTGATGTTTAAAGCCAATGGTCTTCGTTGCCAGTGCTTCAGTGTCTCTACTTCGTAGATTTATCTACGGAGTAGTATAATATGTAATGTAATGTAATGTAATGTAATTTTTCTTTGGCTTTGTGTTTTCTCTAGTGTCTGGTTTTTGATAGAAATTTCATCAAATCGGCAGATAAACCAGTTAATAAGTCCGAAAGTATTTGCTTAATTTCCATCATTTAAACGGTTCTGAGTTTTATTTTAAATCCTCTATGTGTAACAAGAACAATTTTTAAATCCAAGAATTATTTCAAGAAAATTACATCTAAAAGTAATTTGGCGACAAAAAATTTTCCATCTAAAAATAATTTGGTGACAAAATTACTTTTTTTTTTACAACTTGTCATTTGTTTTTGACAGCTTACAGAACTCTCCGCAAATATTTTTCCGCTATGGTTTTCGTTAGCATTTCGCTCTCCTAGTGGAGACCACCGAAAAATTTCGTTTCGCATCAGCAGCGTACTAGGCTTAAGTCAAAATATATAAGTAGATTGAGGCCATTTTCAACAACGTCATAGTCAAAGGGGTGTAATCGGTCTTGATTTTGGCATTATATAATTTTAGTAGGATAAATATTGTACCATCATTCTAAGTGTAACTCAGTACCACTAAATTTTTACTTGCCATTATAGGTATGTATACTATAAGGCAAGTTATGAATTCATGCAAAAAAAAATGCCATTACGATCATAGAGAACACCAAAAAAGTGGGTCCCGCAATTCCGTCTGTCCTCCAGTGTGCAGCATAAGCGGTTCTATAGATTTGCTTCAAACTTGTTTGATATTGTCTTTTCGGTAATATGCCAACACGTTTTTTTTCATTTTGTTTAAGACGACAAATAATAGCAGCTCACATACATTTTTTGGGCTAAAAACAAAAATCTTATTTTTCTCAAAAATGGCTGCACCGATTTTTATAAAGTAAAGTAGTTCATTAATGAAGGGAAAAGGAACATATCGGTAATTTTTTTTAATAAAAAGAAGTAGTACCATTTTTTTTCTTTGTCGATTTTCTGGGAAACGGTTAATTTGATTTTTTTTTGCGCAGAAGCTCCTAAAAAGTGTAAACACTATTGTAAACCAAAGTTTTTCAAAAAATTTTATTTTTGGAAATTAAAAAAAAAAACTTTTTTTTTTGAAAACACAAAATTTCTAAAACGACCTAATTGTTTTTTTTTTTCAAAACTTCGTATTTGGTAATTTTTTGGCCTTATCTTGAATTGTTAAAAAAACAATATTTCTAAAATATAAAAAAACGGCACCTTCCATACAAATATTTAAAAAAAAAAACGTTAAGAAAAAAATGTATTTCTCAAAAACGGATCCAAAATTTTTTTATAAATACTTATTAACGATACTTCCCATAAAACAATTTTTCATATTTTCGACTTTATCAACATATGGGTGAACCGATTAAAATAATTACTATTACTCAAATGCTTCTTAAAATTGTTTATAAAACTGAATACTAAAATTTTCAAAAAAAAAAAAGTTTTTTTTTCTGGTTTTTTAAAAATAAAAAATTGATTTTTCAAAAACAAGTTACAATTTTTTTTTGAAATTTGAATCTTATATCTTTATTAATAATATCTTCAAAATGGCGTTTCAATTTTTTTTTTTAAATGTTTTCAAAATTTTATACATAAGAAATTAATTTATTAAAAAACCGCTCCAACGATTTTTGATTTTTTTTTTTTTGTTAAGTATATTCTTATTTATTCATGAATTCAAATTGCATCTTTGTTTTCTCTCAAACTATAACGACTAAGCAATATAAAAACATTTAATTATATGTATTATCCATTTATTTGTACCTTATTATTATTCCCTTTTTATGAATTTTAGCGGACGTCACTAGAATACTAAATACTATGTAGGACTTCATATATTTATAAACGGTGATTTTTAAGAGCTTGGTTTTTGAAAATTCAAAAAAACACAGAAACTTGTAAAAAGTGAATGAAATTTTTATTTGGATCGATATATCAATTTCTGCCATTTACTTTTTAAAAATAATTTCACTTAAATGTTGCCCGCGGCTACGCTTCAGGTGGTCCATTCTGAAGGTCCAATTTTGGCAAACTTTTTCACACATTTCGGCCGGAATCTCACCAATGACGCGTTCAATGTTGGCTTCCAAGGCAGCAATCGTGTTTGGCTTGTCCCCATAGACAATAGACTTAACATAGCCCCACAAAAAATAGTCTAACGGGGTCAAATCACATGATCTTGGTGGCCAATTGACTGCGCCAAAACGTGAGATCAACTGCTCACCAAATTCGCCTCTCAATTGATGCATGGTTTCGCGTGCAGTGTGGCATGTGGCACCGTCCTGTTGGAACCACATGTCGACCGAGTTCAATTCTTGCATTTTGGCAAAAAAAAATATGTTATCATCGAACGGTACCTTTCTCCATTGACCGTAACCCTGCGGCCTTCATCGTCCTTGAAGAAGTACGGCCCAATGATGCCGCCTGCCCATAAACCGCACCAAACAGTGCATTTTTCGGGATGCATTGGTAGCTGCTGAATTGCCTCTGGCTGCTCTTCACTCCAAATACGGCAATTCTGCTTATTCACGTATCCATTTAGCCAAAAATGAGCGGAATAAAAACGGACGTAGCTTGCGAAACACATTTTTCACAGAGCACGAATTTTGATAATAAATTTCAATAATTTGCAAATGTTGTTCAGGCGTAAGTCTATTCATGATGAAATGGCAAACAATACTGAATCGAAATGTCAAATGTTCGTGGAATTTGTCATGTGTGATCTGTCAAAAATATAAACGTCAAAAACCAAGTAGCAAAAAAATCACCCGTTATATACGTATATAAAAATCACATGAAACTTATGTATGTATATTGTAGCTAAATTATAAAGTTATAAGTGGTTAGCTACATTAAAGTTGTTAGCTACAAGAGCAAGTTCGTACGATCCAGTCGTGCACTTTATTTGATATCGTGTTAATTTGAAGAAAACTTGATAAAATATTTCTCTTAATAATTAAACTGTCCATTATGAAGATTTTGAATAATGTATCAACATAATGTACGTACGTATGTTATAAGTGATTATTTTATATATGCAAATCAGAATTTATTTTTATCATTTAATGCTCTTCCGATATGTTTTGCTTTTTTCTTTTATGTTTTAAAGATACAGTGAAATATTTTGTTTAAGTTATTAACAACCAAAAAGGTTTATTCCATACATATATAAAACCAAAAATGACATCATATTCTACAGAAATACAATGCAGCACAATATTAATAAAACGATTCAACCCTCGGTCAGCATATACTCGTAATTAATCATTTGGGAATAATTCGGCTCGGAAACATCTGCTACCGGATTTTGCTGGAATTTCGTCCTTAAACATCCCTGAAAAATGTCCCAAATACATACTCCTATAATATTTATGCAATAAGCGAGAACATCCTTTAACAATTATAACTATGCGACGTATAATACTCACACATAAGTGTACGTACACATATACATATAAAAGAGCAAAAATAGACAATGGATCTCGTGAAACCATGTGTATAATTTCAATTTTCCAGCTCTTTATGGTCGAAATATTCTAAACTTCAACCTAGTTTTAGGCCAATGCGTATTTATAGGATAAAGTGTTTCTGTATTGGATTTTGTGTGGGACATAATGGATGAACTCCCTGTGGATTTTTAGATTGCGTGGTATGGTGCCGTGGGGCTGGAGGGTGCCGGAGGATGTTAATGCCAACAAATTGAATTTATTGATATAATTCACATTATAATTTGTTTCGCATCGAGAGTGGAGGAATTTAAAAATAATAGAACGAGACTGGCGGGTTTTATTATAATGTAACTACTGTTAAAAATTCGATACGAGTGACCCAACACAACACAAAAACACGACGCCAATGACGACGACACAACAGGTATCCTGTCCATAAGCCCGTATCCGGTTGTTGCCCGTTATATTCATTTATTCAAGATTCACTATGGATGGCAGACATAATCGACGTCTATTGGCAGGAAAGCGCAATCATTGTGCTGATTTGACATTTAATTGCGTATTCAGGTCGATGTGCTGCTGAAATGGTTGACAAGTGAAGTGAGCACTCGTAAACAGTGTTTCTGATCTCTGACAGCAGAAATTGTAACTCTGTGTCGACAGGATGGTCTGTTTTGTGTGTCATTGTTGGTGTTCGACGCTCGTTATGTTTCTGTTTCTGCTTCTGGTTCCGGTTCAATGTGTCTGTCTTTCAAATAATATTGAAAAACAAATAAATGTGCTGGAAATAAAAATTATCATGATGTGAATTTGTGTGTTATTGAATCTGATGTGATGCGGGATTACTCTCGGAACTTGTTAAGCGGAATCTGATTATGTTGCTCGCTTGTTGATAAACGAAATATTATCATAATATGGGGACGGGTGCACATTGCGCTAGCGGGAATATGAACCATTCGTTGAGCTGTGAATTGATTTTATTTATTGTTATAAATACATATACCTACCTACCCAAACATACATACATATGTACAACGTATTGTGAATGAAACCTTAAATTTTATTGAATTGAAATTTTTAAAGTAGATGTAGGGATTGGATATTGTACAAATACTATTACACCTTATGCGAAATAAAATAAAATATCCAACTGGATCTTTCGAACTTGCTCTTGTAGCTAACAACTTTAATTTAGCTAAGCCTTGATGATGTTATAGTATATATAGATAAGTATTCCAGTTATCCTATGTTAGCTTAAAGCCGATGTACCTAGGTAATATTACCTTGATTCTTAGTAGAATGAATGATTCAAGGAATGGTTGCAGAGCTAGCTGCGAGCTTTGAGCTAAGAAATTCTAAAAGTTTTCAAAAATTAAATTTTGATATTACTTCGAAAAAAGAAAGAAAAACCCCTCTTTAACAGAAATGGCGTTAGGCAATATAGGCCAAATAGATTAGGAAATATCACCCAAAAAAATTCTGACCAAATTGTTGTTGTATTTTTTCCTCCTTTTGGGCGTTATTTCTCAAAATTCTATTTTTTTAAGGAAAGAAACATGAAAATTCAAATGAAAAGAAGCCAAAAATTGGAAATATCGCCGAAATATTAGGAAATAACGCCCAAATATTAGGAAACACGCCCAAGTCAAAATCTTGTCAATAGTTGTTCCCTTTTTTGAAATGATTTTATTTGTGTGGCTTAGATGTGAAGGTTGCTTACATTGTCGACATACTGTCTACATTGTCGACATACTGTGTTAAAAAAAAAACGATTTTTCAAAAATAAAAATGATTTACGAAAACTGTGTTTTTTTAATTGAGTATGCAGTTTATGAACACTTTTAGGAATAATTTGCATAAAAAAATTAATTTTAATCGGCTCATCATCCAGTGAGAAAGCGAAAATATGAAAAGTGGTTCTATGGGAAGTGCCGTTAATAAGTACGCAAAATAAAATATGTTTATACTTAAAAGTGGACAGTCCTAATATAAGAACACATACATTTTTTTATAAAAATTCTTGGAGCCGATTTAGAAAAATACATTTTTTACTTGCGATTAAACGGCTGAACCGATTTGGTTCAAACTTGGTACTTAGGCGTTTTAGGTGATTGTCCAAAATAGATTTTTGAATCGTTGTTTTCGGCCCAAAAACTTTCTAGGATCTTCTGTATAAAAAATTTCAAAAAAAATCGAATTAACTGTTTAACTAAGAAAATGGTTCTACTAGAGGTCAAAAATAACTATTTTTTTCAAAAAAAAAAAAATTATTAAAAGGGTACCCTTTCTCGTCATTAATGAACAGATTTTTTTTTATAAAAATCGATGTAACTGTTTTAAGACTGTAGAAAGACTGACAGACTGCCAGAGAGACAGATAGACGGAATTGCGGGACCCACTTTTTTGGTGTTCACTATGATCGTAATGTCATGTTTGATTGCTAGCATTTTTTTATTTATTTTTACGAATTCATTACTTGCCTTATAATAGTACCTATAATCGCAAGGTAAAAATTGATGGGAGCGTTTTTTTTTTGTTAAATAATTTTTAATTTTGTATGCACCTACCAATAAAATTTTGAAAATAATTTTTAGGAAAAAAAATTGATACGCCATTTTCAAGTAATTATATGTAGGTACATATAAAATTTTAATATTATAAAATTTAAGTGAAAATTAATTCATTTTTTTTTTAAATCGAAAAACGATTTTTTTTTGGAAAATTTGAGTACGCAATTTTATTAATACTTTTCAGCCAATAGTGAGAAAGTCGATTATATAAAAATTGGTTCTATGGGAAGTACCTATCGTTAATACGTACTTACGCAAAATAAAATATTTTTTTACTTAAAAGTGGATTGCACTAAGAAGAACACTACCATTTTATAATTAAAATTCTTGGAGCCGTTTTTGAGAAATACATTTTTGCCTTACCATCTTTTTGACATTTGTATGGGAGGCGCCGTTTTTAGGAAAATAGTTTTTTTTAACTTTTCAAGATAGTCAAAAAACTACCAAATACAAAGTATTCTCCGTGAGAGATTTACGATCGGGCTCCCGATAATTACGCCAGATTTTTTTTTTGTAAAAAATACGCCACAAAATTCTTCATACAAAATTCTGCCACTTTGTTTGGCCTTTTTACAAAAAAAAATCGGACCTTTTTTTTCATTTATGTGAAATGTTTTTTTTTTGCAATCAGTTTCATGGCGTAAAAAATGATGAGTGCAGCTTGCAACCCCGCTGGTTAGCATTGGGGCAACATGTCTCCTTACGCGTCGAGCTTTTTGTATGCCGTGGACCTAATTGCAAAAACCACCACTTTCTAGCTTTTTAAAATTTATTTTGTTTATAACGGGTGATTTTTTTGCTACTTGGTTTTTGACGTTTATATTTTTGACAGATCACACATGACAAATTCCACGAACATTTAACATTTCGATTCAGTATTGTTTGCCATTTCATCATGAATAGACTAACGCCTGAACAACGTTTGCAAATTATTGAAATTTATTATCAAAATTCGTGCTCTGTGAAAAATGTGTTTCGCAAGCTACGTCCGTTTCAGCGACGAGGCTCATTTTTGGCTAAATGGATACGTGAATAAGCAGATTTGCCGTATTTGGAGTGAAGAGCAGCCAGAGGCAATTCAGCAGCTACCAATGCATCCCGAAAAATGCACTGTTTGGTGCGGTTTATGGGCAGGCGGCATCATTGGGCCGTACTTCTTCAAGGACGATGAAGGCCGCAGGGTTACGGTCAATGGAGAAAGGTACCGTTCGATGATAACAGATTTTTTTTTGCCGAAAATGCAAGAATTGAACTCGGTCGACATGTGGTTCCAACAGGACGGTGCCACATGCCACACTGCACGCGAAACCATGCATCAATTGAGAGGCGAATTTGGTGAGCAGTTGATCTCACGTTTTGGCGCAGTCATGTGATTTGACCCTGTTAGACTATTTTTTGTGGGGCTATGTTAAGTCTATTGTCTATGGGGACAAGCCAAACACGATTGCTGCCTTGGAAGCCAACATTGAACGCGTCATTGGTGAGATTCCGGCCGAAATGTGTGAAAAAGTTTGCCAAAATTGGACCTTCAGAATGGACCACCTGAAGCGTAGCCGCGGGCAACATTTAAGTGAAATTATTTTTAAAAAGTAAATGGCAGAAATTGATTTATCGATCCAAATAAAAATTTCATTCACTTTTTACAAGTTTCTGTGTTTTTTTGAATTTTCAAAAACCAAGCTCTTAAAAAATCACCGTTTATTTAAAATCGATTTTCTGTTTTGAATAAAGATTTCACAATATGACATGTGGCCCCACCCTGACCTTAAAACATTTTGTGACCTTTTTTCCAAAATGTTATTTGGAAATTAGGCCAAAATGTACATACAAAATTTTCTGGCTTAATTTCCATTTTGCTTTCTGGCATAATTTCCAATATTTCTGGCTTATTTTCCAAAAAATATCAGCTCTTTTTGGCAGACAAAAATTCTGGCATTTTTCCAAAAAAAAAAATTCTGACGCAATTTCCTCTAGCCTACCTAATTTCCGGGAGCTATTCACGATAGCTGGAAAAATTTCAAGGGAATAAAATATTCCGTAGACCAAGTAAATAATGAGACCGAAATCCCGTTAAAATTGTATTTGCCACAGAAAACTTTCGATAATCATTAAGGTTCCTTACATTCAAAGGAGGGGTATATGTATTATTTAACCATGATGATAACTCCCTTAAGATCCTTTTTTATATGTCTAATCAATACTGAAGACTTAACAAAACATTTAATTATAGATAATAACATTTATACACAAGCGCGTGTACCTTCATTTCTTCTATAATGCCTTGAGTCCGCCATGTCTACAATTATTTTTAGGTTCGTTAAATTAACTTAATTCACTACAAATATCAGACAACAAAATCTCAGATTTCTCTAAGATACCTACAACAACACGAAAAAAAAACTCAGACTATAGGCAAGGACAGCAATTTGAATTAACAAACCCTGGCTTAAGTTGCTCTCAGCAAAAAGAACTATTATCTATGTAGGAGATATATGTACATATGTTTACCTTCTCCTACATACTTACATACTCATTGTCTACATTGATAGGATTGACTTAATTAAAAATACTTTTCAAATCCTGTTCCCATCAATGGGTATGATGATCCAATTTCAGTCGACTTGTCCGATTAGATTCAGCAAATTTATTTTTATAATATAAATACATACAAAACAACAAACACACATCATTTTTAGGAGTAAATATTATTGTATATACAGTTAAATCCTGAACTGGCACTCTTCTTTCTTTTCATTTCATTTCATCCGTCCTCTTAATCCATGAAAACATAAATAACTCACATAACAATGCGATTATTTTCCACTGGATGAGTTTTTGGAGCAATAGATTCATCCGATGCCAGTATTCGACCGAATAATTTATCCCAATCACTGTAATTCTCTCAAGTGACACATAAAATCTAACAATTACTACGAAAACTGTATACCTACGCAATTTTATATACTTATGTATGTATATTACGTTATGAAAAGGAAAAACAAAAAGTAAAAGTAAATAAAAGAAAAAGGAAGGATCTAGGATTTTTTTTTGTTTAAAAGAGAGAAAAACCCAGTGACCGTTGTAATTGGCATCATTCAAAAAAACTGCTCATCGCCCATAATCCGAGGAATGCGGATGCCGAGAGATAAATGAATTATAATTATTTTCTCTATAAAATAAATAATAACAATGAAATCAAAACAAAACAAAAATAAAATCTGCTGATTGAGTTTTAATTGCAATAAATCAAAAATTTTAAACAGCAACATTTAGTTCAGGAATCAGGATAAGGAACGACCTCCATAAGCCACGAACCTAGATCCATACGAGACGACCCACCCACACAGTCTGGGAAATTACTGCTTCGAACACTCTTAATGTCATAAATAATATTTCGGAACAAAAAAAAACAACAAAATTAACTTAACTCGAAACACTCTTCCGAGTGCAGAGTAATGGAATTAATGAAAATGTACATTTTCTGTTCGCAAGCGTTAAATTATCTTTCCAGTCCAGCGGATTGTATTTATTCTATGAACCTTTGCTCTCTGTAAAGAATGAAGTTACTTACTCGTTTGGTTGTGTTTTGTTTTTTTTATTTTAGTAAAATAAAACATTAAAAAAACTGCTTTTTTTGTTTGTGTTACATGTTGTAGAAAAAGTTAGTTTTATTTAATTTTTAGCTCGTATGTACCTATACATATACACACAAATTTTACAGGTAAAACTTTCCGAGATTAGAAGTTTATTATTTTTTTTTTGTATTTAAAATGCTTAAAGATACCAATACATAGTTGATTAACACTATGTTGACATGTCCAATTATTTTTGTTTTGTTAAACAAAAAGTTAAGTTACAATAGTATTTTAACATAAATTCAAAAGCAAATAATATGTAGGTACCTACCTAATTAAATAAATATAAGAGTATTAATAATTATTTATTACTCATCACCAATTCTATTTTATATATAGATAAGTTTAACAAAATAAATAAACATGTGCTTTACATCTAATACATAAAAACCCAAATTCCATTTCAAAATATTTTTTTTTAAAAGACGCCCACTGCGTTAATCATATCCAACTTTATAATACAAAAATACAATTAAAATCTATAAAAATTTTAAATAAAGCAACTAAAATCATTTTTAAATCATATTACACATTTCAATTATTGTGAATATTCGACGAAAATTTACGTAACGATTGTGAACGGATATTTATTCCCGTTTTGATTAAATCAATTTGTTTTTTTAATACGAGTATACATTATGATTTACACAAATTAAAGATCTAATATTAATAAAAATAGAAATGTATAAATTTTAGTTAATGCCTAAATTTATTTGTCTCAAAAATGGCTTCATTCACCATAAGATAACACATTTTTAAATAAAAAAAATATATGTATATTGATTGCGTCTTATGTTATAAATAAAATTCTATCAACTACGATGATGGATGACTAAAAATTTGGGGGAAAAACATATTTTTTACAATAATAATAAAGTGTTTGTCAATTCCTACTTTTCATTCACAATAGATTCAAAAATTTATTAAAATTGTAATTTATCAAAAAGTTAATGATTGATAACGATAATAGCGATTTATCAAATGGGCGAGACTAGAGAAATACCAATTTATAAGAATTGTTCGCCATTTAAAAACTTTTAAAGCTAAGAGAGAGACTGAATAAAACAACTAGGTTTCGGAAATCGAATGTCGTTCATAAACAACTGTAATAAATTGGCATGTCTGGAGTAACTTCTTTTATAACTTTTTTACGAACTTTTGAAACTCAACCTATGTCGATTCATTTCAACGTCTATATGAGCCCAACACATCTCTCCCTCTTTATATTTAGAGTTAAATTATGAAGGAAGGATTTTTTACAGTGCGTGTTTTCATATATGTCTGTCTAACAAAGAACTGCACTATTCATGTTCGTTAAGTCAGATTTGGGGTTGACTAACCTAGTTAAACTGCAGTTCTAATATTCATAAACGTCAAAATATTATGGGCGCTTTGTCATTTTTATTTTGGCTGTAGAAAGAGTGCTTATGCGAGAAAAAATGTACCTACTTCGTGTCGACTGCTGCAAATCATGGTTAATCTGCTGACAATTTTTTATTCACAATATAGTATATGCTCATGTCCAGTTACATAATTTATACTCGTATTTAAATTGTTTTTGTTATAAATGAGTCGAATGATCGACAGAATTGTGTAAAATAAAACTAAATAAATAAAAAAATAAACATACGAGAAGATATATTTATTATTTTGATGGGTTTGATGTATAGATAATCCTATTGAGAGTTTGTTATCGTGAATAAGAATTTCCCTGGAAACTTTTCTCTTATTTAATCTTAGGAACTTTAATGAAGCTACCTTGGAATAATTATGTTGGCATCGGACATAAAATTTCCCAGGGAATTTTGCTGTCATTTCACACGATTTTTTTATCCGAGGGAAATTTATTTCGTGGGAGATTCACGATCGAAGGAACAATTTTGAGGACATAAAATATTCGCTGGGAAACAAAATTCCCTAGGAAATTTCCGATAGGGCCCATTTAAATTGGTGGTGTTAAAAAAATACAAAATAATTTAAAGTGGATTTCTAGTTTTGAATGATTTTAAAACGGCCGTACTTTTTATTGGAAAGTATTAAACAATTTGATTTAAATTGATTTTGTTTGTTATGGTACGAGTATTGTACTGGGTCATATTTTTATTTGGTAGTTGTCAGACGGTACTAGTGGTACTAGTTGTCAATAATAATTGTACTAGTGTTTAGTAGTGTTAGTAAAACGGGGGTAGATTCACCGAAAAATACTGACTGCGAACTTGGTACAGAATCGAAAAATATACTTTTTGTCTAACCAACAGATTTTTTTTTTTCGGAGCTTGGGTTTGTTTTTTTTTAAATTGTTTGATATGTCAATGTCATTAAAACGCACTCTCAAATCTTTAACAGTTTCCAGAAGCAAAAAATTAAAAATATAAGAAAAAAATATATGGTTTCTATATATGTACGTATATACGTATAATGACGTGCAACTCTCAAGCACGTTAAAAAATTTCTGACGTATATACGCAAGACAATCGATCAAGCGATTATAGTATTCGTTGGGAAAAATCCCAGTAGATCTACTATAACATGTCCACTGATGAGTTATATCAAGATGGGAAACTTTCGTACGTTTCACCCTCCAAAATCCATTTGTTTACATTGTTGTATTTTTAAATTTTACTTTCTATCCATGAATAGATGTGAAATCCAACAACAACTACATACTACACACAGATGCAAGAATATTAGTTTAATCCTACACAGATGCAAAAATATCAGTTTCATAACGGTATTAGCTTTAAGCCAAACCAAAATAGTTGCCGAAATTTCACATCTTTAATAAATAATCTGTACATGATTTTTGGGAGAGCTTCTTGAAATACACTTGTGCCTATTGCTAAAATTTCCTGATCTAGCTACTGCACATCCAGTGCAAGTTTATGCTATTAAAATAAACACATTAAATCAGAGTAACTGCTGCTACTTTTGTGGTAATTTAGTATCCTTACTACGGCAACCATGTACGAGTTTTAAAACAGTACGAACTTATTGGCAGCTATTACAATCAGAGTAAAAGGCAAGCGTCTTATCTTCCCTGTACTGACTATTTTCGTTGTACAGAGTATAACTTAGGATTTTATTTACTGACTTCATTATCAGCATTTTTAACACAGTTTAATGTAAGTGTCTTATTCTGATATCATAAGGCGGTAAATCCATCTTTAAGTCTGCAATTAAGCAATTTCCTAAGTTATTAAAACAATTTAAAAAAGGAAATTCGAAGAAGAATGCCTCTACATTATCGAAACAAAATCTTCTGCAAATGATAATCCAAATATTCATTTTTAAATGTTTGTATGGGAACGCCCTGAACCAGATTGAATGTTGTCAAATTTCAAATGATAAAAGATTGTCTTCGTTTTAATATTGTTTGAATATATCGATTCAGGTTCACGCTTCAAAAAAATTACTGCGGAATGAAAACAGCTTAAAAATGATATGTTAAAAATCCACCTCTACCGCAGCGTTTAAAATATTTCATGAGTAAGTTTGGAATTCAGAAAATAAAGCCCAAAAATATAAAGCCTGACAATACCGAAAAAGTATAATGGTTATCTAAGGAGAGCCAACGTGAACCTATTAGCAGTTGTTGGAAAAAGAAATTGTGTGGACAAAAATACCATTCAGAATACAAAGGAGCAGGAAAAGGTTTCGACTGCAGAAAAAATTAGAAGCAAAGGACAATACATTCGAAAAGTGGTATGGTTTGGTTAGGATAAGAACATGTGAGTCTATTAGCAATTATAAAAAAAAATTACGGACAAAAAACCTTTTTGGGATATAAAAGAAAATCTTTGACGCATATTTAGGTTTGGGTTGGTATATCTAAAGAATTTTTTACCTTTATGTTATGAATTGATACAAAAGTAAAGAAATCATTCAACCAAAACACACGGAAAAAAGGTCCAAAATCGACAGCATTAATATTAAGTACATCGTCTTTGTCATGTGTGGCTAGGTGATTCCAAGAGAATTGTTATTTTTTCATGTAATCGTAAAATGTAAACACAATTTAAATTTTTTTCAAGTCGTAATAAGTGTAAGCTGCTTCAATATTGCTCTTGAGTGAGTGGTGCGTTACCCCCAGGCCAACAGAACTCGCACTATCTTTGAAAATTCCACGCAATTGGCCCTATAGGGAATTTCGCAGGAAATTTCGTTTCCACGGATAGTTATATTCTCTCGAAGTGTTTCCTACGAAAGTGAATCTCCTATGAAATAAATAACCCTCGAACAAAAAAATCGTATGAAAGGACAATAAAATTCCTTGGGAAAGTTTTTTCCATACCAATAAATTCTGAGGCAAACTTTTGAGCATCATTCACTTCCCTGGAAGTTTTTATTCACGATAACCCCCAAATATCTGGGATATGCGGATGACTTTGACATAATGGGAAGAACCAAACGAACGTTTACGGTTGCCATTTCCAGCATCGAGGCATAAGCGAGCCCAACTGAGCACTGTTGTGTACTCTGGTCTCTGGAAATGACATCAGCTCTGAAATCAAGATTAGAAAAATCTTGTTTTCGCTGTTTCTTTGGACTCGGTAAGCAATTGAAGAATTACACAAAACTCTAATAACCCCGGTCCTGTTCTATGGTGCAGAAGCATGTGCTCTGTCCCAGACGGATGAAAGCTCTTTTGGTGTCTTCGAGATGTATGAACCGCTTTGTGTGGATAGACAAAATGACATTTGGCAAACTATACGAGCTGTACAGTGACGTGCCCCTGGTCAAAAAAACAGCGTATGCAACGGTTAAAGGGACTACGAAATGTAGAACGAATGAACATCGACGCTCCAGCCCGTAAAGCCAAGAGTGAACGATAAACTGAAGAAGACCTCATCTCCGACACGGCGGCGGCGCGTGAGTAAGTCCCCTTTCACACAAGGAAACTGAGTTGCCGGCAACTGGGAGTGTGCTGGCGAGAAGGGCAAGAAGTAAGGGGAATGAAAAAAATCTCCCCGGTCAACGATTTGAAGAGATTTTTTTGACGTTTTGCTTTGCATTCCAATTAGCCCAACAAAATCTTCCCAGTTTCCTCCTCAGTTTCTCGGTGCTAGTTTCTTCAGGTGAAAGCTACAAGGCAATTAAAGGAAAAGGTCAAAAAAATCTCCAGCAACCGGTCTCCCTGTGTGAAAGGGGAATAAGTTGAGGGAGATACTGGAGAACAAGCTAGAGAAACCTGGTAAAGTCTATTACTTAATGCCCAGGAACACCCGGCGCTGTAGCGCCAACAAAAGTAAAGTGAGTAAGTAATAATTGTAAGTAATTCTAAACCATGTTAATTTTAAGAGTACATACAAGTACAGCAGTCCTAGTTGAGTTTTTCAAAGAATATGAAGGCATTGATTCTTCTAATTCCTTCATATGAATACACAGCCCAATTTTCTGTGCCATACATTTCAATTTCCTAATAAAAAAAATATCAATACAGTAATAGGATATTTTAAATTGCATGACCGATTTTTAAATTTCACTTTCCAGTGCAGAAAGGGTACTATCGGGAATCTCCGAAGGAATTTCGTTTCCCACGGAATATTTTATTCCCTCCAAATTTTTCCTGGGATCCTGTAGCTCCCACGGAATAAATTTCCCTCGAACAAGAAATCGTATGAAATGACAGAAAAATTTCCTCGGAAAGTTTATTCCCGATACCAATAAATTGCGAGGGAAACATTTGAGCATCATTCACGTCCCAAGATTTGAATTGAAGAAAAATTTCCAGGGAAATTTTTATTCATGATAACCCCAAAAGACTTTTTTAAGTACAAGTCACAATGAAATTCGTTTCAAGTTATGTACTCTTTGGGCCTGCAAACACGACAAGTAAACACACGAGACGATTTTAGTCAGAGCGAAGAAATGTATACAGAACCTCTTTTATATGCGTTAGTATTTCTATCGTATTTGACATTTGATAACTGTTGACTATGTTAGTTTCAGTCTTCGTTCATCCATGAAATTTAGATTTGAAATTTCAGTCCGTTTCATACCGCCCACTTCGCTTCTCCAGCCAACAAAAACACTCGACAAACAAGGGTTTTTTTTTATCCAAACCTCCCAAACATCGAACCAGTTCGATGCCCTTGACATTGATTAAAAAAATGAACCCACAGATGAGTAATACCAAGGTGTGAATCTTTTGTACGCACGTTTCACCCTCCAAAACCCGTGAAATACTATTTTTGAAATGTGTTCCATTCCATCATTATTCCACTTTTTTATTGATACATTTTAATTACGTCGTTTTCTATTTTCCAACAGGGGTTCTGATCTGTAATTCCAGATTTTCCTTTGAAAAAACATTTCATTTATGCGTGTATTTATTCTGTAGATACTCGTAAGCAAACATTGACATGTTTGCAAATTTAGCTTTACTTTGGTGTGTGTGCAAGTGCGTGTTTTATGTACCTACGTGTAAATCGCTATAAAAATCAAGATATCTGTGATCTAGATCCCGGATCAAAAAATGTCTATCATTTTGGTCAAAAAGGATGCGAAAACTGGCCCGGGATCAAATATTTTGGTCGTAATGACATTATACAAAAAAAATGTAATTGTGAGGATTTCTAAAAAAAAGATCAATCTGAAATTTTCAAATTTTATTGACAATGATTGATATTCGATTAATTGGATTAACAATAGTACAATCCTTATTAAGCATCGGTTCAATATTTGAACTCGGTTTAACTACTATCACGTGTTATACAATCGAAGTTTAGACCAACTCACTGCTGAATTTGGTTTCAAATAACAGTTCTTCTCCTGGATAGAAGAGAAATTTTCTTCTGGATTTGAAGTCAGAATTAAAACCAGAGATACGCACACACTCACACCCACTAACAGTCAAACGCGAATTAATGTCAACGATAATGTCGATTGTCGTGTATAGTGATGAGCAATATTGAAAAACATCAATGTTAAAATCGCAAAAACAACGTCGATGTCAGAAATTATCGAATCAGAAATATCAATTTTTTTTAACAATGATTTTAATGATTTTTTTTGAAAAATAATATCACGTTCATAAATCGATTGAAAATCCAATATATTATAAATTCAAAATACTTTCATTGTTTTAAAAATTGTAGCAATGTTTTTTATTGTAATTTTCTATTACATTTTCAATTGAACTTTATACAATTTCACATAAATATTTATAAATAGTTGTGAGGCGTACCTAATTCAAATGAAGTGTAGTTCCGTCGATTACGGTCTAACCTTCCTAAGCATGAGATCATTGACAAAAGATTTCAGCTTATTTTAAGTCGGTGTGTTTGAAGGAGGCTTTACATGGATCTGCATCTGCAGATTTGAAGAAAAGTAGAGCAGGACCATGATATAAAACAAACATAAAAGTAAGACAGGGTACACACTAATAACTTACTCGAACTCTGCTATAACTTTCTTGCCACATCTCACAATCACAAGTTATAAGCGTCAACTGAGGTCAAATGTTAAAAAAAAACTTGAAAATTCGTTACCTGAACGGAACAAATTATGATGCAGATGAACATGTTCATCTTCACTATAATCTGCAATCTTCACATTCATACTTCCTTAATCTTCATACATGAAGATGATCTCCATTTTGCTCTTTGCTCGCTATCGCACAAGTATGATTTTTTTATTTTGTTTCCTCTTATTTTGCAGATGTCGATGCAGATGAAGATGAAGATACCTGTAAAGCCTCCTTGAATCTTAACATCAATGCTGGCATGTTTCACATGCTTCAACATCAATATTTTTTTTCGTCTAACATCGATTTTTTGCCAACATCGATGAACATCGCCCATCCCTACATTTGCATGTCATTGTCTTGCCATTTAACTTATTCGATTGGAATCCCGGATCAGAGTTCTTCCGGATTAGTAATCGAAAAGGACTTTAGCACCTTGTAGGCAAACCCATTTGACAGCCGAGGATTCGCATTTTGGTATTACTTATTTGTAAATGAAACCATATCTACATTATATATTGTTCAGCAAATTTTGAATGAAAATGAGTAAATGACACACAACCAGAAGTCCATACTCGTGCTGTTCACTTGGTCATTCTTTTTTTTTAAACTTAGTAGGTAGGTACGTCATACATACCACATTATGTACATTTAGAATTTTAAAAATTGTTTGTATTTTGGCATTGAGTTTTATTTAAAAAAAAAGAACGTCAATTTTAAATAATTCTGTAATTTAAGTTAAAATTCCTTATTCCTTGTGTAGCATAGCAACAGCAAGCCAATTGATTTATTTAAATACAATAATACATAAGTCTATGATGAATTATGTAGACTAGTCATACAATTTAAGACTTGCTTGATTTTAAACATTTTCCTATTTTACGTAAATGCTAGAAATACTATTTTATGAGATCGCAAGTTGAGAATAGTATGGTACAAAAAGATTCGGCAAAGTAAATATTTCAGAAATGTTTGATTATGATTTTTGTCGTTGAATATGAAAAGAAAGATATACGGCTCTATCGAGGTAACCGTTTGGATAAAAATGTTCTCCGATATGTTCGAAATCCGTGAATTTTCTACCGAGGTATCCGTTCCGCTTCCGAATAACACATCAGACAAATCTTCCGATGCAATGTGACGCACATAACAGTGATGCAATGAAAAGAGTTCAGTAAAGAATTCTTTACAGCTGTGTGTTGCATATCTTCAGAAGTTCTCCGATGAAAAATTATCGCGGAATCTGGTTCGAAATGGCGTCTATTCCAAAAATGTAAGTAAAATATTAATAATTTATTTTTAGCGTAGGTAATTACACAACCATATTTAAACAAAAAAATAAACAACGTGAAGGATTCAACAGGAGACATTTGTGAAATATTGCAATTTTTGGACAAGACATTGCGAATGAGGTCAATTCACTGATAAGTAAAACAACACTTTCGTTTTGGAAATTTTCCGAACAGATTACTCGATAGGGCCGATAGGTATTCGAAATTTACATGCAAACTTAACTGGCCATAAAGATGTCCAACATCACAACCACAATCCAATCCATACACACCAGTGTATTTTTACTCAATGAGCAGTTTCATTTCATGGCGTTCATTTCCTTTCCGGGTGGAAACTCAGTTTCACACGAGATTAACTATTCTGGGTGACAAATGTATTCTTGTATCTACTTCTTTTGGGTTAGTATTTCTGACCTGACTCTCAAAGGCAGAAAGTTGTGTGTGTATTAGTGTTCCACCTCGTTCTTCCACTCAAAATTTGGTAGAACTTTTATTCCGTCGCGTGCCGAACACATTCATTACTCTGGCGGTAGAATTCATCTCGTGTGCACTGGCCTATTCACATCCATATAAAAACAATAAGAACCAGTCAAAAAAACTAAATATTAACCGTCAATCCATGGTCAGGATTTGAACGGCGCTCATGTCTTGTTCAAAACGTAATTTTTTCGACAAGTCGCTGCATGGACACAGATTTTTTTTTTTTGGATTCCGTTGGATTTATTCGTGGCATGTTCTTCTGCCACCGTTTTAAACCTGTGGAGATGGCTTGTTAAGTATAAACGGTGGTAAATTTAAACTTTGAAAACTGAAAAATCGTTTTGAATCAAATATTAAGGTGCTACGATTCTCAACTTGCGATAGATCATATTTGAATCAATGGTACGTATTGACTTACATTTTATTTTTATTTAAATTTTATAAACTAAACAAAAACGTCACTACTTAACTTAAGAAACATGAAATGAATGTAACAATAACTTAAAATTATTCAATCTACAATGCATTTAACAATTCGTCAAGAAAAAAAAAAAAACAGAAACAAATGTAGAAATTAGAATACAGAAAAAATAAACAGAAGTCTTAAAAATTAAATTAAGAAAAAAATGTCATATTTACATAAATATGCTCATTCTTCAAAGGGTTAAGGCCTTTTTTGTTCTGTCAAAGCCTCTGAATTGGCAACTTCCACCGAAAACATCCCTATGAACCGGAACATATTATTCTTGAGATATCCACTTATAAGGTGTTGAACAGATCATGTCCTCGTTAATGTTATATGTAACGACGGTTTATTCTTTTTTGAGGTGATATCAAAGTCGTATCGCCGTAGACCGGTGATTCATTTCCAGGTGATAAGCCACCACTTCGGGAATCACCTATGAATGAGAAAGAGAAGGATAATAAATGACAACATGAACAAAATAAAAGCAGGCAGACATTTTTAAATGTACGCCGATGTTAATAACAGCGATTACCTACATATATATTAATTCCATAAGTATGCAATTTATTTACCATAGTATGACGTCAAATTTGGATAAAGCTGTTCCCTTGGTGTCCTATGACTAAAGGATCCTGGACTGCTACCGCCGCCGCCGCCGGCGACTGGACTGCTGCTGTTCAGAGATTTATTCTTTGCAGAAGTCGAAAACACTGTAAATAAAACACCAAGGTTAATTTTATTAAATTATTCAGGCGAAATTAATTCCATTTAATTATTTTAAATGCTCGACAATTAATAAGCGAGGAAACAAGATTTTATTTAATATCTTTTTTGTTCATTGTTAACGGTTTTCAAAATTATCTGTCGGCTGTAGTTGTCAAGATTAAAATTATGGAATTTACAGATAATACTTCTACGACTGACACATAACCAAAACAACAACAAAAAATATGAGAAAAAAGCGTTAATAAATAATTTTTGCACTCAAATAAATATTAAAAGGATAGTAAATGGCTGAGTCAATATCATCAGTTTTTGGTAAAGGATATTTTTTTGTATTATTTTTTATTAATATTTATTAAAAAAGGAAAAAAAACTTGAGAGTACGTAATGTATTGTTGCACAAAAGGATAACACCCTGGGGTAGAAATTTAAACAATATGAAACGAAACAAGGAAAAGCTCTTAATACGTTTGTATGTACGTTATGTATGTATATTTGTGAAAAAATCAACGAATCAACATGAATGAGGCTAAATTACTCTTTAAAGCCGTTAATGGAAGGAGCAAAATCAGTGATATGGCCTATACTATTAATGGGGGCCCATTAATGGAAGCATTCACATAGGACTATTATGCGATGCCCCAAATATCTGTGGAATTCTTTTTCTAGACAAAACTTGCTAGTCTGTATAATTATCCCATCGATAACCGATGATAAATATCATTGTATACCATAATTTTATCAGACTTCGGGTATAGAGGATTAAGATAGTACATTTAGTTTATTTATTGCAGTAATTGTGTAACTACTACAGGGTGATTCATATAGATATGATTTTTTTAAAGTTTCTTTGTCAGCAACTTAATTGATGTCGATTAAATGGTTTACCACAAAAAAACACACAAAAGTTTGGCATACTACACATACTCAAATATCAGTTTTTCACACAAAATTTATGCACCAAAAAAAATGGGGACTTCGAAAAATAATCTAATCCAATAACAACGGATCGATCGACAGCTATGGCCAATATGACATATTGTTTTCACACGATGACTAACGAATAAATGGGATTCGATAAGTTTGTATGTTTAATTGAGTTTTTTTTGCGACCTTTAGTCCAAATTAATATGCGTTTCGCCCAGGTACTACAGTTGGGCTTATCAGTTAGAAGATGTAGAACCTTTCTAAGACGCAATTTATTAGTCGATGGCTACCGACACATATAAAATTTGTATGTACATGCGTTTTTATTGTTTTTGTTTTTGCATTTATTCTTAAAAATAAGTTTGAATGAGTATTCACAAAATTTAGACAAAATGGGAGATATTTACTTTAGAATAAAATTTTAAAATAGGCACTATAATATGTATTTAAAATTGCTTCCCAGAAATTTGAAAAAAAAAAACATAGATATTAGTCCTCACAAATTGCGATAAGATTTTCTGATTTTCACGAACTATCAAACTCTATTCACATTCAACATACCATCCTAATGTATCTAATTATTTTTTTCTTCCTTTTTTCCTTCTTGACACACATGGCATTTGGTGCGTTCAGCAATATATACTCACATGCTCAGTCAATTATCTTAGAGCACGTCGAGTGGGATCTATACATGTTCAGAACGAAAAAAGAAACACACATTTGGAGCTTTGCATGCTCTGAGTTAAAAAGAAACAAACAAATGTTTTGACAACTCAGACTCTGCTCTGAACTAAAAAAGAAAAACGCCTAAAGAAAGAAGGATGTCAAACTACTCTTTTTACTTTTAATATATGTAATTACATAAATACAAAATGCAAATTAAAGTTAAACGTCATTAGCGAGGTAAATAAAAATGTACGTGAACGATTTTTGAAAATTAAGATATTTAATAATTTAAATTTAACAAAATAATATCAAACACAAAATCATCCACCCTTTTTTCGAAACATCGAAATTTCAAAAAAAATATATATATATTTTTTTTAATCCAAAAATGATTTTTCAAAAATTTTGGCATGCAGTATTGTTTATAACGGGTGATTTTTTTGCTACTTGGTTTTTGACGTTTATATTTTTGACAGATCACACATGACAAATTCCACGAACATTTGACATTTCGATTCAGTATTGTTTGCCATTTCATCATGAATAGACTTACGCCTGAACAACGTTTGCAAATTATTGAAATTTTTTATCAAAATTCGTGCTCTGTGAAAAATGTGTTTCGCAAGCTACGTCCGCTTTATGGTCGTCATAATCGACCCACCGAGCAGGCTATTCAGCTCATTGTGACCAAATTTCGCACCAGTTTCACTTTATTGGACATTAATCCACCAAATCGTATCCGTAGAGTGCGTACCGAAGAGAATATTGCTGCTGCATCCGCCAGTGTTGCTGAAGATCACGATATGTCCATTCGGCGCCGATCGCAGCAATTGGGTTTGTGTTATTCGACCACCTGGATGATTTTACGCAAAGATCTTGGTTTAAAGCCATACAAAATACAGCTGGTGCAAGAATTGAAGCCAGGCGACCTACCACAACGTAGAATTTTCGGTGAATGGGCCTTAGAAAATTTGGATGAGGATCCGTTTTTTTATCGCAAAATTGTCTTCAGCGACGAGGCTCATTTTTGGCTAAATGGATACGTGAATAAGCAGAATTGCCGTATTTGGAGTGAAGAGCAGCCAGAGGCAATTCAGCAGCTACCAATGCATCCTGAAAAATGCACTGTTTGGTGCGGTTTATGGGCAGGCGGCATCATTGGGCCGTACTTCTTCAAGGACGATGAAGGCCGCAGGGTTACGGTCAATGGAGAAAAGTACCGTTCGATGATAACAGATTTTTTTTTGCCGAAAATGCAAAAATTGAACTCGGTCGACATGTGGTTCCAACAGGACGGTGCCACATGCCACACTGCACGCGAAACCATGCATCAATTGAGAGGCGAATGTGGTGAGCAGTTGATCTCACGTTTTGGCGCAGTCAATTGGCCACCAAGATCATGTGATTTGACCCCGTTAGACTATTTTTTGTGGGGCTATGTTAAGTATATTGTCTATGGGGACAAGCCAAACACGATTGCTGCCTTGGAAGCCAACATTGAACGCGTCATTGGTGAGATTCCGGCCGAAATGTGTAAAAAGTTTGCCAAAATTGGACCTTCAGAATGGACCACCTGAAGCGTAGCCGCGGGCAACATTTAAGTGAAATTATTTTTAAAAAGTAAATGGCAGAAATTGATTTATCGATCCAAATAAAAATTTCATTCACTTTTTACAAGTTTCTGTGTTTTTTTGAATTTTCAAAAACCAAGCTCTTAAAAAATCACCGTTTAATTCGAAGGGTCTACTACATTAAAATGTTGATTGAAATCTGCCAAGTCGTCTATGAGAAAGTCGAAAATCAAAAAGTGGTTGTATGGCAGGTAATAAAATACATAAATGTAAAAAAAAATGTTTGGACTAAAATGTAGACTTTACCTAAAGACCGTTAGATCCTTATTTGAGATAATTAAACAAATTGTATTGCAAGTAAGGATAGTTTTGGGGCTAAAAAACGATTCAAACATCTATTTGAGACAATCACCTAAAAAGCTTTAGTAGCAAGATGGAAGAAAATCGCTTCAGCTGGACAAACAGACGCACGGAATAGCCGGACCCACTTTTTTGATGTTCTCTATCATCGTAATGTCAAGTTTGATCAAAATCTCGAGTGATTTTATTTTCAAATGCAAAACTTCCGATGTAGAACTTATATCGCAAGTAATAATTTCAATGACTTCGTCCAGTAATGAGAAAGTCAAAAATATGAAAACTAATTCAATGGAAATTATACCCTTACCTATCAAAAACGTAAAATATTTTCTTTTAAACTTAAATGTGGACTGCACTAATTTCAGAATAGACACATTTTTTTAACCAAATTCTTGCATCTGTTTTTGAGACAAAACACATTTTTTTCCCGTTTTTTTTAAACATTTTTATGGGAGGTGTTTTCAAAAAACAATTTTATTCCAAAATTTTGTTTTGCAATACTGTTTAAACTTTTTAAGCGCCTCTCTATAAAAATTATCAATTTGATCATAAATAAATAAATAAATAAATAAATTGTAGGTCTCAACAGACTGCATCATTATCAATGTCCAAAACTCTTATTAATTTGGTGAATTAATATTAAATTTGAATTTCAGTATTTATCAACTATCAATTTGCAATTCACAATCGCAATAGGGATGATAGTAAAAAAATCTAATGAAACGTTTTCAAGAAAATCGAAAACGAAAAAAATTGTTTAACTAAAGGTACAACAATGGGAGCGTATCGTAATTTCGCTTTTTAAAGACCTGTTTTTCAAAAATCCCGAAAAAAAGTTTTAAAATTCGGTCTTCTGAGCTTTTTAAAATCCCTCTTATTCAAAATCCCGATCTATTATAATCCCTCTTTTTAAAATCCCGTTTAATCGCGCTTAACCCGTTTTGTATTTTAATAAAAGCTGCGTTTTATTATCTACCGGTCTGGGTTATTTCTTAACACGTATTACAAAAACAACACGAGATCCAGTTTTCTATCGGGGTTTCTATCTGGGTTTGCAAATATTAGTATTAAGTTCGGCGAACAGAGGGTTCATTTAAGTACATAACCCAGATCGTTTTATTTTCACGTGGTGAACTATATGGGTCATTGGCGATAATAAAACACGCCTAATGTTATTCACCCAAACTTGACCTAACCCCAAACCCTACATTGAACAAACGGGATTATAAAAAGCAGGATATCGAACGCAACGCACCAAAAATAAAGTACAAAAAAGTGCCTTTTCCCTTTATTAATGAACTGATTTTTTTTTATAAAAATTATTGGAGCCGTTTTGAGAAAAATAAGATTTATCTTTTATATAATAAATGACACTCTAAGGCTAGAGTACGTTCCGAGCCAATGAAAGGTTGCGGAAGTTATAATGGTTCTCAAACCATGAAAACCATCACATGATAAGAAATCATATAGACCCATTCCGCTACTGCCCGTAATATCTAAGGTCTTTAAAAGAATATTACTTTTGTGCCTGCAGCCAATAAATAGAAGAAAAGCGTCTAATACCTGAACATCAGTTCAGATTTAGAAGCAAGCAATCGACAATTGACCAAGTGCATAGGATCACTGACGTCATTGAGAAAACTCTTAAGGAAAAGAAAATTTGTTCGGCGGTCTTCCTAGACGTGTCTAATTTTACATTAAAACAAATTTTGCCTGAAGCATTTAATATACGCTTCTAAAAGCATATCTAGAGAATATACTTATTAGAGTAAGACATGGAAACGAATACTCGGATCTCAAAGAAATAGTGGCTGGGGTACCACAAGGAAGTGTTTTAAAGCTCTGAATAATCTCAATGATTGGCAAAAACATGGCGGATATATAAAATCAGTTCATGTAGATTTTACGTATAAAACAATTAATAGATTACCGGTATTTGTTAATACGGTTCAAGTTCCGTTTGCTAATGAAGCAAAATATCTCGGAATGACTCTAGACGCGAAATTAAAATGGAAACCGCATGTTAAAAAGAAATGCGAAGAGTTAAATACTATACTCAGAGATATGTACTGGTTGCTCGGGAACAAAGCTCAGTATCGAAAACAACTAATTTTGTACAGGCAGGTGCTTAAGCCTGTCAGGTATACAACTCTGGGGTTATCCCCGAGATTCTAATTTTAATACCTTACATACATTTGAAAATAAAATGCATAGATCGTTTGTAAACGCACCTACGAAGGGGGATTCCGATAGTCGCGATGAAATAAAAAAATTTGCGCGAAATCATAGAAAACGGCTAGTACAACACTGTAATAGTACTATAATCGCCCTCCGATCTGGAAGGTTTACACCTACCCACGGAAAAAAAATATTTTTGGCCAAAAAAAATGTAATGCAGGTTCCGTTATTTTTCGTCTTAAAAAAATGAAAAAAAAAAACGTGTGGGCATGGTGTTTCCTTAACTTTGAAGCTTTTCGATAATTTCTCTTAACTGATGAGAACAATGTAATTTACGACCCATTTTTACTCCTTCTACCAATTTAAAAATAGTTAAATTAATTACCTAATACAAATATTATTACAGTTATTAAAAAAAAACTAATAACTTACTTCTCTTAATTTAGAATTATACAACAATTTTTTGCACAGCGAAATTTAACAAAGGTAATAGTAAAATAAGAAAAAAGGACAATAAATCAAAAGCAACGGCTGCATACACGTAAACCAGCAACAAGAGGATACAAGACTGGTGCAACATATTTTATAAGTCATTTTAGTAGCACTTGTTTCACTTTTTCTTAAGAAAATTAAAGCTTTCAAACATTATTTTTCGCACCTATTATTTTGGACACCACTGTATATCACAAGTAAAAAACATACTGTCAAAAAAAACTATAAAACAAATTGTTCAGTTCTCGATAATATTAAATCCTCCGGCTCCCAACTTTATATCAAATGAGTGTATACAGTACAACACGGATATAAGAAACTTTTTCTTTCTTATATGCAAACTAAACGGATGTATAAGACATAACATTACATTTTACACTACCTCAAAGATACCTACGTATATACATATATGCCAACACTTATCATATTTAAGAACAATTGAAGTAAAAGACACCGTGTTTTGGATACGAGTGTATCTGATATCCGTAAGATACTGTAGGTAAACACAATGTTTTTATTATATATATTCGTATTAGGCCTTGTTACAGGTTTCAAATTTTTAAAGGTTGTTTTATAGTAGGCTGCTGTAACGGAACACTTATATCCGGTGCAGTTAAAAAAAATGAAAAAAACAATAAAAAGTAACCAAAAGAACCGACAGAGAAAAAGCATTACGCTCAAACTCCAATTAACCTTAATTTCAATATTCCCAAAATTCGGATGTTTATCGAAATCAATTTCCTAGCCAAACGAAGCTTGAAATCAATTCTGTGTAAAAAACCCCCAAAGCAAAAAGTCACATTTAAGCATTTAATCAATGTCTAACCTTTGTAAGGGAGGTATGGGAAACTACACCCAAAATTACATTCAGATATGTAAGGTGATACCTACTATTCTTGACTCTAAAAACTTTATCCTGCCGCAAACCTTAACTATATGGATTAAGATTCCTTATCGGATTTATCATACTCTAGAAAATCCAATAAGTAAAAAAGAAAAAGTACAAAAAAAACACCAACTCCTGTAAGTAAACACCTCGCTTCTTGCTTAAAACTTCATCAATCATTCTCATCTGTCTCCGTACCAATTAGTATTCATTTTGAGTTTCAGCATATCAAAGTAGGTACAACTTCTCCCCACAACAACACCATCATTCAACATAAGAACAATGCAAATAGCCACCCATCAACCCCATAAACCTCTATTCGCCGCCGAAACTTAACTCCTGACTCGCCGACAAATTTACACAGAGAAAATCTCCTTGTTGATGTTAGGAGGTGTTAGGTGTTATTTGATGGATAAAGGGCGCTAGGCGCTGCTGCTGGGGCAAAAACACACTCACTTCATACTCCTTCAGATTGGCTCTCTGTTTTTTCTCTATCTCTCTCTCTCTCTCTCTATCTCTAATAGCATTCCCCGAATGCTGTAGTCCAAAATTTTAAATGAACTTAAATTTAATCTTCTCATGCAACCATCAAGGAGCTATACCTACACATACAGCCATGATTTAGCTATATAAGCTAACATCCATACATATAAAGAATACTAGTACAATGTATAGAGTGTCGCCGAAGGAAATTAATCACAGAGATAAGTGACACAGTTTTACGAAACTTGGCTTCCATGATGAACCTCTTGGCCTCACCACCATTGCCCCAATACCAATGAGCCTCACACCAGCCAGCCAAACAGCCATTCCAGCTAAAAGGATCTTGTTGAATAAATAGAGAAGGTAAGGAAAACCAACCAGCCGTGGCCAAAACTTTGAGGCGAATATCTTGGGATGTGATATGGAAATTGTTAATTAAACTCACCTTCAGAGTTGATATCCGTTCTGTAGCTGCTTCTCCGTTGTGGGGAACAAACTATAAGCACTGTAAAATAGAATACAAAATGCAATTAATCAACCTTATAACTCAACGAAGAAGGAGGGCAGCGCAACTATATGCACACATACATATTTATGTAATATACGAATATAGCTCTGCCAGCCAGCGCATAAGCAATGCACTCTGCATCTGGATGTTTGTATTTATGTATATATGCGAGTATACCAGAATTAAGCCAAACATTGTTTCTGTTCATCCCAAAATATACCCTTCTTCTTGAGCCCGAACACTGAACAGTGGCAAGTTTAGGAGGATGAGGAGGTATTACGCTGATAGTATAATGGAAATGAAAGAGGAACTCTATGCCATTCCTCCTACATACATGCATAGACGATCTACGAGAAGCGCTAGATATTTTGTTATTTTGTTTATGTTCTTGAACTACATAAAGCTAACACGCTTCCAGCGCAATAATAGGGCAAACATGTGTGCTGAAGCACATTTGATATTATTTAGATGAACCGACGACCAAAGAACCACTATAAAATATCGGTGAATTTCGCTAGGACTTTTTTTTTTTATTTTTTTAAATTTTACGACTTCTGCTCTGAATCCTGCCATGTCTTGTTCGTCGCCATAGTGGCCCTTGGCCATATTTTTCAGTTGTTTCAGAAACAAATTTATGAAACAATACGTTTGAGTATAAATTATAGAAATCTTTCTTTTTCACCCAAGCGAAATATAAGGATCATTGCACATTTGAATACTAAGTTCACAAATTTTACGTAGTTGCGGGGCACGTTTACAATAATTAGCCGTTGGTACCTACCTACTCTGCAAGAAAATCATTTACTGAATATGTTTACATAATTTTGGTAAAATAAGTTAAAGAGAACGCAATGCCGAAAACCCAGGATAATTGGTCCAAAACCCTTTCGAAATGTTATTGGGTGTAAAAGTTAAAAGGCATTTACAGTTCCAGGCAGCTTGAACTACTTAACGAACAACACACTGCTATACATAAGGACTACTACGACACAAAAATTTAGTACTATTCAGCACTGAGTCAAGCAAGTCAAGGGTTCGTGACTTATAACTTGCAGTGTGAACACCAAATCGAAATCTCGAAAGATTTCGTTTTCGTGGGAACATAGTATCGTGAATATTGAAGAATATTATTATTGTGAATGAATAATTGATTTTTGATTCTAGTGAATTCGTAACAATTTTTCACAAAATGCTGTTTGTTAACTCGAAAACATTACTAGAAACACGTTCAAAGTGGAGAAGAAAAACCTCCCCTACATTGAAAAAGTTTTGAATTCTTACTACAGTCGACTCTCGCTAATTCAAACCTGGGATAATTCGAACATTTTGAGACAAGGTCAAACTTCTATCATCGCTGCACGAGCAAATTTGGAGCGCAGCAAAAAATTTTAGAGTGGGTAAAATTCAGTTTTTTTCCAAATTAACCGAAAATCATAGGTTTTTTTGAAATAAAAGTTGTTGGTACATGTCATTCTATACAACAAACTTTGGTACGGTATAACTTAAGAACGAATTGACATTCAGAAGTCGTTAATGTATCATTTTGTAGATAATTGTACTGTCTTGTACTTAGGTAATTTTGTGAAAAATAAAGGTTTTGATAGTTATTGAACAAAATAAAATAAGTTATTATTTTTAAGATGGCAGCATTTCCCTTCCGGTTCCACACTGTGTTTTTAATAGAACATGTTTTCCAAACATACCTAACCAAAAACATAAATTTATTACATTTTTTTGAAAAAAAACTACTTCATCCCGATGTTATGACAATTTTTTTCCAGTATATCAATTGTAAGATAAAAAGTGTCTTGTGTGGAACTTTTTTTTAAAAACACCTATGGTTTTCAAGTAATTTGGAAAAAAACTGAAGTGTATCCACTTTCCACCAGCCGCTAAAATTTTTTGTTCCGCTCCAAATTTATGGTACTTTTTAGAAAATGCTTAGGACGTACAAATGAAGCTCTCTACCAAAATTCAGCTTTGACGGAACTTTTTCCTGGTTTATAGAAGGAGTTAATCGAAAAAATGAGTGGAGGTGGGAAGAAAAGTGATACAGCAAAATAATTTAAGATTTTAAGATTCTCCTGAGTACTATTCTCAACCAAAATAAAACACAAGATTTATGCTACTCAATCTGCTGGAGTAAGGAAACAAAATACTATAATAAATTAATAATAAGTCGAACTTTCATATTTTTTTTTTCTCTCAAAAATTTCAACCCATTTAATATTTTAAATTATCGTAATTTCGAAATAATTTCGAAGTCCCTCAAGTTTGGAAATTAACGAGAGTCGACTGTACTTGAATTTCTGTGTGGGTAACTGGTGTAAAAACTGTCAAAACACCAAACTGTTAAAACACCAAACTGTCAAGTATTTTCCGCTATTTCCGCTTGCCTTAGTGATGGGCAGTTTGGGAGAAATGAGAACACGAGGCAGAAGTAAGTTCATTATTGGTGTTCTAGAATGAAATCTTTGCATTGAAAACTAATAAAAAGCAGTAAAATAAAAACACTAATAATCGAGAAGTGGAAAATTTTAACATTTCTCCACTGAAATTCTCGAGCGTGTTCTCATTTTGTTTAATGAAATATTTTTATTTTGTTGTTTTCCGCTTCAACTTTTATTATTTTTTTAGTTTGGTTTTGGTATGCATCGAGTGATCATTCAATTATGCCCATCACAACTTTCCGTCTTTGTGTCCGGGGGGTCACAATTGACGGTTTACACACAAATGGCGTTTATTTACATTTTGCAAGATTAACAAAACTTCCCCTACTCTTGCAGTTTGACAGTTGTTCCACTTCTTACTACAAAAGAGAAATCAAACAGACCTTATATCACAAAGGGATATTGTGGTGCTTGTGTTTTAATCAAATGAATGTTTAGTTTCAAAAGAAAACTGCACCTTATGTGCATATATTAGAATAGAATTATTCACAATATCCAACTTATGGTCGACGTACAGCAACTCTTTTCAAAGCACAGTGTGAATATGGAACTTTTCATTCATATTCAGTATTATTCACAATAGAAACAAATGTACAGTTCGAGTATAGGCAAATCATATCAAACGCACACAATAGCTGATTGTCAATTTTCGTTTAGTTTCACTCACTTATGCTTTGGTAAGTTTGAGGGGCGTTCGCACCCACTTTACATTAAAACTGATCATATGACGGGTGTCCAATATACATACGATATTTGACATTTATCATAAAAATTGATGTTTTAGTATTATCGATGTCAAACATCAATTTTTTTTGTTTGTTTGATAAATTGTGAAAAGCGTAGTTGAGATCTATTGTGAACTGTTCTATTTATAAACTTTACTTAAAATTATCATTATCGTTGTCAAGAAAATTGTTATTTATAAATTTTCTAGTCTATATATTTTTCATTTAGAAAACTCAGCTTTCACTTAAAATAACAAAATTTGTTTTTCATCAATCACGTCAACTCGTCAACTCACGTAAACAACGATTGATTTTTGTCGGTGAAGTGTCTACATATAATGAAGAAAATCACGCGATCGCATTGAAATAAAAATATTACTCGGTTTAGATTCGTATTATTTATCCAAATTCGGTTCCCAACTCTCATTTCACCTGTATAATTGCACACAACTTTACTTCTTGAATTGAAATAACAACAAACGAATTGTGCACAATTCACAATAACATTTACATATTTGTTAACATATTTCAATTCATGCTGACAAATTTACAACGTAATAGAATAAAGGTGTTAATCGAATAGCTGTCAGAAAATGCATAACTGCAAAATTCGGAAAAAAATAGAGAATTTATACTGGAGCCAGTATTACGAATGCCGATATAACGAACTTCCAGTAATAACGAATAACCACTTGTAGGCGATTGATATATCTAAATAACGCATAATGAAAAATTTTACTACTCTATATAACGAATGCTGTTCAATTTCAAGGATATTGAATCCACGGTAGTTGCAGGAAGAAGCTGTCCACAAGTGCTATGAAGTAACTAAAACCTTCAGACAAACTCAAATAAATTACTTTTTTTTTTGTCAAAATTGATTCAATTTGTGCAATTGCAAGAAGTTTATATAAAAAACTTCTTAAATCATCTGATATAAATTTTATTTTTAAGATGAAAAAACTGGTTTCGATATAACGAATCTTTCGATATAACGAATTTGCTGAACATTATATCTTTCGTTATACTGGACGTCTACTGTACCTCCTTAGTAATAAACCTGCCAGTTGCGCAAGAGATACATATAAGAAATGGTTAACTGAATAAATTATTTGACGACTGATAAGATTTGTCATTCAATTGAATATCGTTAGAAATATAATTGATACATTTTGACCCAATATGCACAACAAACAAAAAACTATTGTGAATAGTGCATATTTCGATTGACACTTCAATTCAACAAATTATTTTTTGGAAAATCTAGTTTTATACAAATCTAAATCGAAATATTTTATTACATCAATGAACACTCAAAGCATGGTAAATACTTTCAAATCCACTGTCATCATCTGTCAATCATCGAGTAATATTCGACAGTATTAATTTCACCGAAATAAAATGCACGACTGGATCGCACGTACTTGCTCCTATGTCCGATTACATTATAAGCAAAATATTAGGGTCACAATAATAATAATAGGAAATGTATTTTTAAAGTCGTTTTTTACTTAATTTTTGTGTACATAAAAATTCTTAATTTTTTTCTAAAAAAAAATTGGTATGAACATTTTAAATATTTAATAATATAAATTCAAAAACAAAATTTCAGAAAATCCAAAAAAAATATTTTTCAAATATTTTGAAATGCAGTATTATTTAATATTTGAAGGAGCTCCTGTATAAAAATTTTGATCGAAATCCGTTGAGACGTTTATGAGAAAGTCGAAAATCAATAAAATGGTTGTATGGCAGGTACATTTAATAACAAAATATTTTTAAAATTGTATTGGCCAAAATGTAGACCATACCCAAATTAGTACACACACCAATTTTTATCAAAATCGTTAGAGCGCCATTTTCGAGATAATTAAGATGGTAGAAAAATTTGTATGGCAAGTACCGTTATTTTTGGGGCTAAAACAACAATTTAAAACTCTATTTTGGACAATCACCTAAAACGCTTAAGTCCCATGTTTGAAGAAAATCGCTCCAGCCGTTTAAACTGTAGAGAGTTGTACAGACAGACAGACAGACGGACGGAATTGCCGGACCAACTTTTTTGGTGTTCTCCATCATCGTAATTTCAAGTTTTATTAAAATCTCGAGTTCGATTTTTTTTTTAAATGCAAAACTTGCATATGTATATCGCAAGTAAAAAATTATAATCGTAAACATTATACGGTGCATTGACCTCACTTAACTGATTTATTTTGACGCGTATGTGGTCTATCTCTCTTGCATTTTATATTAAGAGCGAGTTGCCGAACTCCGAAGTCAGGTAATCTGGTATTTCGAAACATTCAAATACTCTGTGTATGTAAAAGACGGGTTGTCCTAACGCCAAAATAAATCGGAATACTAACACCGTCTTACGCTTGGAATAGTTTAACTTTGAACTGACGTGGTTCATGATAAAAATGTATTATTTTGTTCTGGCAAGTGAAAACAGACTGAAAGATTGATAAATAACAATTTTTTTGACAGCTATAATTACAAGCTAATCAATAAAACAATTCACAATAAATTTAAGCTACTCATATTATTCAAAGTTTATCAAAAAAAAAAAATCGATGATAAAAAATCATCAATTTAATTGATCAATGTCAAATATCTTATTGGAACTTCACAAACGTAATTAGTCTGTTATTTTTTAAGGACTTGCATAAATGTTTAGGCTTGCAGTCGACGAGTATAATTTTTTTGATAGATATCTATCTGTATATTATGTGGGATAAATATGTAAATGTTTACCCAAACACAATACTGCTATTTTGCTCCGTTTTTTTTTTTAAGAAAAAACATGAACTATCGAAATTCACCTTTGCAATATTTGGCTAGGTTTAGTCATACCTAACTTTAGAGGATAATATTTCTGGAATGTTACATGCTTCAGCATTCGAGCAGAACGAAGTGACATTCCTTATTATTATTGCGTCCGGGTAGAGGGTGCTTGAAAAATGTTTGCATTCTGCAATACATACAAATACATAATACATCCTTTTCACATTCATGTGTTGTAGTAGCAGAAATTGATATGCATGTTTAAAGCAAAACTTACCCCAAATTGTTGCTGCAAGGATAATCAATGCGGAGATAATAAGTCCCACATTTGATACTATCTTAATTAGGAACGTTGATGAATTACTGAAGGGCTGATTGGAGCATTTTTGCTGAAGAGCATTTGATTCTAATATTGGTATCTGAAATGAGAACGAAAATTCATACATATATATATTATTTTAACTATAAGTGCAGTTAAGGATGATAGAAGGACAAAATTTC
The DNA here is from genome assembly GCA_910595825.1 of Philhelius pedissequus. NCBI lineage: Eukaryota > Metazoa > Arthropoda > Insecta > Diptera > Syrphidae > Philhelius > Philhelius pedissequus. Next base: position 56,123,772 of record OU343160.1, read on the forward strand.
AAATTCTTTTGGTAGATAGTGTGATTTTAAATTGGACTTCCCCACTTGCTTCGATTGGCATTTACAAAGCACTTAGGTTTTTGACTTTTGCATTAAAATGATGGTTCAAGGATGAGGAAATGAAAACCACTAACGAACAATGATCAGCACGCGATTTAATGAAATTCAAACTGAGTCGACAGAATAACGAAAGCGAAATAGAACATTAAATAGTGGTCTTCGGGATGGATAGTGTGCATATATATAGATTTCGGTAAAAAGAATTTAATTAATTTTCCGGCGTTTGAAGGACCGGCCCTTGAAGAGTTTAAATAAGGTTAAGTGCTGGCGTTAAATAAAAAATAAGATGAGGTTTAATGTTGCGACTTGGCTTATAAATTATAACAAAAATGAAAAGGATACCTATATTTTTACGAGGAGATTATTGAGTGCTGTCTGAGAGGAACTGTCATTAAGACTAGTTTATAATTAGAAAAAAAGAACTTCTTCCAATGAAAAGTGGAAAGTAAGTTTCCGGGAATTCGATAATTAGGGTTAACTATAAAAAAAAAGATTATTGTAGCATACATAATTAAGCATGCGGAAGTTAAGGAAAATATGTTTCAAAGATGTGAATTGCCTCTTTGTTATCTTTAGTTTCTATGGCAATGCCAATTCTTTTCTGCAATGGCATCGTTAATTCCTACTTCTGTGCCTATTGGGTATTCAGAAACTATACCTATGTCTTATATTGTTATAATTTTGACATTTGAACAACTTTTTTATTTCGTGAATTTTTTTTACATTCTAGCTTTCCATATGTCAAATGGTGGAAATTTCTAACAATCGAAGAGAGGAAGATCGATTGACAATTTATGTTACAATCGTTAACATACGATTGTGAAAGGTAGATATTACACGACTGGCGGATGAGATTGAGCTATTTCCACATTTCGAAACATTAGAAATGAGAAGGAGAAATCGAAAAGTCAAATAGAAGTACCGAACAATCCTACATACTATCTATCTCTCCTCGTTCAACTTTAGATTCTGCCATGAGTGTGATAGGTGGATTACTATTCTTTCTGAAGCAAGCACAATCGGGGGGAACGGAACTATAAGCTTTGTCATTTGCACTAATTGAAATTTTAAAAAATGGAGTCTGTGTACGTCCACGCACCAGAAGAAAAACTTCGTTAATTTGAAACAATTTTTTCTTTCGTAATTCAAAGTCAGCTACAAATATAATAATTATTTCAATTTTATAGAAACCCGTCAAAGAGCAACGAAGTTGACATTTTTTGATACCAGCCCCGTACTTGCATAAATACATCGACCATAACGACCCTATCTTAGAATTGTACAAACGTCACCGTCACATCGTTCGGACTTTGATTCATGGTTCAGCTATTTGACATAACTACTCCGTATATATAAATCTACGAAGTAGATACACTGAAGCACTGGCAACGAGACCATCGACTTTAGCATTACACACATTAATACAACACAATATACACTAATGAATGATCACCAACAAAACAACCAAGAAAAAAATCGTCTTCAAATACACACAATACGCACTTATTTAATCTTATCAACAAAAAGAACCAACAAACAAAATTCCTCGTCCAATACACACAATGGGTATATCCATACTACATTCAGTGTGACAAATGAAAAATTTCAAATCCTGCTAAAATGTAGTTTAACAGGATTTTTTTTAGGAAAAAAACACTGCCAAAAATCCTGCCAACTATGAAAATCCTGTAGTTAGGTATATGCCTGAACCAATCAAAATTGTCTAAGGGTGACGCTTAAAATACCGAGTGTATATTTTTTTGTAGTTTTTTTTGTTTACTTTAGTATGTTGGATTTTAAATAACAAATTAAACCCAAAAAAGGAGTTGTTTATTTTGTTAAGTTCATTAAAAATCTAAATTAATCTATGCGAATCCACAACGAACCTGCAAACAAAATTGAATCAAAAAAAGCAAAACAACAAAAAAAAAGAATTTCTCGTTGACTACACATATTTCATGTAGGTACCTACAGAATGATAATCCACATCACGTACCCAAAAATACACAATACATACAAGCGAATACACACAATGCAGATGCATACATATCTGAACTCATCTATGAAATCCACGAAACGAACAAACATGGCATATGTCGGGTCACGTCAGAAAAAGTTTTACTTCAAAAGCATGAAAAACAACAGGAACACGGTGGGTCATTTTAAATCGAACAAAATCGTTTATCGAACAAAAAAATGCACGACTGGATCGCACGCACTTGCTTTTATGTTCTCTTAGTAGAATAGCGGCTATATATATTTTTAAAGTCGTTTTTAAATTAATCTTTCATATACCAAATTTATTTAATTTTCTTATAAAAAAAACTGGTATGTAATTTTGAGTATTAATTTTTATTAATACTTAATAATACTTATTAATATAATTTCATAAAAAAATCTTCCAACCGCTTTCAAAATATTGATTTTTTTTTTCAAAAATTTTGGTATACAGTACCATTTAGAATTTAAGCACTTCCTGTATAAACATTTTGATCGAAATCCTTTGAGCCGTTCATGATATAGTTGAAAAGCGAAAAAAAATTTTGTATATCTAGCAGGTAATAACATTTCAATTAAAACAATATGCACGACTGGATCGCACGAACTTGCTCTTATGTTCGATCACTTCGAATGCAAAAGACTTCTGTTAAGAATCTAAATATATATTTAAAGCATTTTTTACTTCATTTTTTATATATACAAAATATCTTTAATTTTTTTCTAAAAAAAATTGGTATGAGACAGTCTTAAATATTATAATATAAACTTAAAAACAAAATATTAAATCGGCTTAATCAAAGAAAAAATAATTCAAAATTCTGAAATAAATACTTAAACTAATTTAAGCTCAAAAAAAGTACGCCATTTTATTTGTTAGATAAATTTGAATTTATGAGAAAAAAAATTTAAAAATCTGTGGAGCGGTTTTTGAGAAAAAAAGTTCTTTTTTAAAAACTTTTTGAAAACATTTTTCAAAAAAATTCAAAAACGCCAATTCATAGGTATTCAAAAAATACATATAAATATTAATTTTTGAAAAAAATTTAATGAGCAGTATATCGAAATATAAATTTCAAAAAAAAAATTTTTTTTAATGATTTTAAAAATACAAAAAAATACTAATTAAAAATATTGGTACTCGGTGTAATTTGGGCAGCCTAAACCTATATATGTGTTAAATTTCGAAAGAATCGGTTGACGCGTTTATGAGATAGTCGAAAGCAAAGAAAACGGTCCTATGGAAAGTACCGTTTTTAGACATTTTTCAATTTTTTTTTAACCATATGATCGGTCGTAGCTAAAAAGCCGCACTGATTTTCCGTTTCCGAGAAAAATAGGTTTGAACGTTACGGTTATATGGCAGGTACCGTTATTTTTTGAGCTAAAAAAAATTCAATTTCCCCTCTGTACAATACCTAATAAACTCTATATACCAAGTTTGAAGCAATTCGGCCCACCCATTTCGGCTGTAGGTGTCTATACATACATACAGACAGACTGACAGACTGACAGACTGACAGACTTACAGACTGACAGACTGACAGACTGACAGACTGAAAGACTGACAGACTGACAGACTGACAGACTGACAGACTGACAGACTGACAGACTGACAGACTGACAGACTGACAGACTGACAGACTGACAGACTGACAGACTGACAGACTGACAGACTGACAGACTGACAGACTGACAGACTGACAGACTGACAGACTGATAGACTGACAGACTGACAAACTGGCAGACTGACAGACTGACAGACAGACGGACAGAATTTTTAGACCATCTTTTTTCTTCCTCGCTATCGTCGTAATGTCATGTTTTATTGTTATCTCAAAACCTTTTTTTTCGACGAATGCATAACTTGCCTTATATAATACCTATAATCGCAAGTAAAAATGTATTGACCAAAATGTAGACTATACCTATAATGGTGCACTGATTTACCATTTTTTGCCCCAAAAATTTGTATGGTTAGCTACCCTTACTTTTGTAGCTAAATACAGACAGACAGACGGAATATCGGGACTTACTTTGTTGGTGTTCTCTATAATCTTAATGATTAAAATCTCGAGTTATATTTTTTTCCAAATGCAAAACTTGCCATATAGCACCTACATAGCTATATCGCAAGTCAAATCGACAATCGGGTTTTGTATAACAAACAGTGCGCCCGCGACACGTTCAATTTCTTTATGCCCATGGACTGTATTTCACTTATTGTGAATTGACATTATGAAAGTTGGTTCTCAGTGACGTAATTGTCACCTTCGATTTCGAAAATGAAAATCGGTATCCTGTTTTTCAGTTCAGTTTATTCTCTGAACGAATTCAATTCACTTTGTTTCTATATTTTGAAATATTTGTGAAATTTTTATGTCCAAAAGTACTGCATAGTAATTTCACTTTACAGATAAATTAAAAAAAGAATGAACTGCCTTAATTTTGACAGTTCGATTCTGAACTTTTCGAAATTCAAATTCGATCTCGTTCGAAATGAAGTACATGAGCGATAGATTTTAAAATAGGGAATTATAGGGAATACATTTATGCATATGTTTAGTTTTGTTTTTAAAAATGTCCATGTTCTGATTGAACTGACATGCCAGTGTGAGTTTTGTGAATTCGTAAGTAATTTTTTACTTTATAACTGTCATTTTTTATTAAACATTACATTCCATAATCATAGATTAATGTTCCTCAAGAAATTGAACCCGCATTTAGACTTACGAAATGATGTATCTTTTTACATGTAGGTACATCGGTATCTACTCTACTCCTTTTATATACATACATACTTATGTAGTAGGTAGTTGTATTCTACTGAAATTCATGTTCTTCTTTACTTGCCGACAGGAGTATGTTCCCTATATTCACATGCTCGTACTTTTGGCTTTGCTCAAATTGGTTATATTATATTTGTTACTAAAGCTTCTCTATTTCCATCTCCAGGCGGTCGTTTGACAAAACAAGAAATACAAAAAAAGTATTTTGTAATATACTCGTGTAAGTAATGTACACATGTAGAAGCCACATATTTCTGCACATTATATATATAAGTAAATGTGTACATTATAAAGTTTCTCTTTAGCTTTCTTAACATGGTTTTTCTTTCTTTAAGATAAGAAACATTTTTCACATGAGAATGTGTGTGAACCTGAATTTTATAAAGCGAGTGAGTGAATGGTTGGCTCTTTTTTACATAAAACTTTTGAAAACTTTCTCAATTCTCCCTAAGAAATTAGTTTTTTTTTTTAATTTCTTATTTTAGTTTTGGTTCATGATAGTTTTTATTGTAACTTTTGTGTTTTTTTTTTGTAGTTGCACTTGTTGTTTTTGTTTGTGTTTTTTTATGAGAAAGTGCATCGACTTTTGGTAAATGACGAAGGAGTTAACTTGTTTGACTTGCACCTTGTTTTTAATTTTATCTCTTCTTTTTGATTAAATTTTACAATTAAAACTAGAAAGTTTTAGTTTTTTTGAGATCGAACAATTTTTAGCAACGTTAAGTTACGTAAAATTGGTATGACAATTTTAAATATAAAATAATATAACCTTAAGAACAAAAAATCGTCGTTTTCGAAATATTGAATATTCAAAAATGCAAAAAAAACAATTTTTCGAAATTTTTGAAATAAAGTTTTATTTATTGTTTGAACAACCTCATGTTTTGATCCAAATCCATTGTGGAAAAATCGAAAATCAAAACAAAATGTATGGCAGGTACCGTTAATACTCGTAACAAAATATGTAAAGAAAATTTTTAGCCAAAATGTAGACAATACCTAAGCAAACATACTTTTTTTTATCAAAGTCGTTAGAGCCGTTTTCGAGATATTTAAGATGGTAGAAAAAATTGTATGTCAAGTACCGTTATTTTTGGGGCTAAAACAACCATTCAAAAATCTATTTTAGGCAATCAGCTAAAACGCCTCACTACCGAGTTTGAAATAAATCGGTTCAGCCGTTTAGGCTGTAAAACGTTCTAAAGACAGACAGGCAGACGGAATTGCGGGACCAACATTTTAGGTTTTCTCTATTATCGTAATGTCACGTTTGATTAACACATCGAGTTCGATTTTTTTCCAAATGCAAAACTTGCACTATAGTACCCTCATACATACAGCTGCGGTAAAAAAATAGCACCATTACGAAAACCAGATTTCGTTTAAAAATGAAGTTTAAGCCAATATTTTGAGGGACATTTTGAATATGCGAAAAGCTTATAAAGGGTGATTTTTTTGCTACTTGGTTTTTGACGTTTATATTTTTGACAGATCACACATGACAAATTCCACGATCATTTGACATTTCGATTCAGTATTGTTTGCCATTTCATCATGAATAGACTTACGCCTGAACAACGTTTGCAAATTATTAAAATTTATTATCAAAATTCGTGCTCTGTGAAAAATGTGTTTCGCAAGCTACGTCCGTTTTATGGTCGTCATAATCGACCCACCGAGCAGGCTATTCAGCTCATTGTGACCAAATTTCGCACCAGTTTCACTTTATTGGACATTAATCCACCAAATCGTACCCGTAGAGTGCGTACCGAAGAGAATATTGCTGCTGCATCCGCCAGTGTTGCTGAAGATCGCGATATGTCCATTCGGCGCCGATCGCAGCAATTGGGTTTGTGTTATTCGACCACCTGGAAGATTTTACGCAAAGATCTTGGTTTAAAGCCATACAAAATACAGCTGGTGCAAGAATTGAAGCCAGGCGACCTACCACAACGTAGAATTTTCGGTGAATGGGCCTTAGAAAAGTTGGATGAGGATCCGTTTTTTTATCGCAAAATTGTCTTCAGCGACAAGGCTCATTTTTGGCTAGATGGATACGTGAATAAGCAGAATTGCCGTATTTGGAGTGAAGAGCAGCCAGAGGCAATTCAGCAGCTACCAATGCATCCCGAAAAATGCACTGTTTGGTGCGGTTTATGGGCAGGCGGCATCATTGGGCCGTACTTCTTCAAGGACGATGAAGGCCGCAGGGTTACGGTCAATGGAGAAAGGTACCGTTCGATGATAACAGATTTTTTTTTGCCGAAAATGCAAGAATTGAACTCGGTCGACATGTGGTTCCAACAGGACGGTGCCACATGCCACACTGCACGCGAAACCATGCATCAATTGAGAGGCGAATTTGGTGAGCAGTTGATCTCACGTTTTGGCGCAGTCAATTGGCCACCAAGATCATGTGATTTGACCCCGTTAGACTATTTTTTGTGGGGCTATGTTAAGTCTATTGTCTATGGGGACAAGCCAAACACGATTGCTGCTTTGGAAGCCAACATTGAACGCGTCATTGGTGAGATTCCGGGCGAAATGTGTGAAAAAGTTTGCCAAAATTGGACCTTCAGAATGGACAACCTGAAGCGTAGCCGCGGGCAACATTTAAGTGAAATTATTTTTAAAAAGTAAATGGCAGAAATTGATTTATCGATCCAATTAAAAATTTCATTCACTTTTTACAAGTTTCTGTGTTTTTTTGAATTTTCAAAAACCAATCTCTTAAAAAATCACCGTTTATTAAGTCCAAAAATTCACATTTAAAAAGGAATTTCAACTTTTATTCATCAACTTATTAAAAAAATAATTTTTTTTCGAAAAACTCAAATAAATAAGAGGTAAAAAAATAGCACCACTTCATCACACAACTTAAAACTAAAACATCATAAAATACTGCCTCACAACGTCTGGTCATTGAATTTGCCCAATTTTGGCACCTTCCTACCGGAATATTCTCCCAGGAGACCTTTACTGCAGCCCAGAGTTCTGTGTTACTAGTCGGTTTGGTTTCAGAGACAGCTTTCCTCAGTTAGTCCACAGATTTTCAATTCATTAATTGAATGATCTCCAAACTATTTTTTAGCCTTCTTACTGGTGTGCTTGGGGTCATTGTCGTGTTTGAAGAACCACAAAATAGGTATCTCTTCCTCTGCATAAAGGAGCATAACGTTTTCGAGTATACTAACGTAAGCGTGTTGATCTATGATGGGTTTAATCCAATATATGGGCCGAACTCCATAGTAGGAAAAACAAGTCCACACCATTATGTTGAACCTTTGTGCTTAAATACTTCATTTGTGTATTTGGGATTATATTCCGCTTTCGAAGGTCTTCTCACGTAGGAAGGAGATCCTTTACCGCCAAACAATACGATTTTACTTTCATCTGTCCATAGAACGTTGCGCCATTTCTGTACTGGCAAATTCAAATGCTGTCTTGCAAATATTAAATTTTTTTAGCATGTTTTGCAGTTAAAGGCGGGGGACTTTTCTTGGACTACAGCAGTTAAATTATGTTCCCTCAATCTGTGGCGAACGGTCTCCACGCAAGCTGTAATATTCAGCTCTTTTTTTAGCCCAGTTGCAGGCTTAAAGGGATTTGTATGGCTTTCTCGGACTATGCGCCTGATGAGAGTTGTCGTCATAACAGGTTTTCGTCCACGAGATTCGGTTTTAGGTGTGTATGTTATTGCATTTCGAATCATTTTGTTGGAACAGCCAACAAACCGTCGAACTTCTCCATTGGTTTTACCTTCCGAGATCATTTTTACTTGTGATTATAGGTGCTATAAGGCAAGTTATGCATTCGTCGAAAAAAAAAAGATTTGAGATAACAATCAAACATGACATTACGATGATAGCGAAGACGAAAAAAGATGGTCTTAAAATTCTGTCCGTCCGTATTTCTATCTGTCAGTCTGTCTGTATGTATGAATAGACACCTACAGCCCAAACGGGTGGGCCGAATTGCTTCAAACTTGGTATATAGAGTTTTTTAGGTATAGTACAGAGGGGAAATTGAATTTTTTTTTAGCTCAAAAAATAACGGTACCTGCCATATAACCGTTACGTTCAAACCTATTTTTCTCGGAAACGGCTCTAACGATTTTGATAAAAAAAAAAATCAGTGCGGCTTTTTAGCTACGACCGATCATATGGTTGAAAAAAAAAATTAGAAAATGTCTAAAAACGGTACTTTCCTTAGGACCGTTTTTTTTTTTGCTTTCGACTATCTCATAAACGGCTCAACCGATTCTTTCGAAATTTCACACATATATAGGTTTAGGTTGCCCAAATTAAACCGCGTACCAATATTTTTAATTAATATTTTTTGGATTTTTAAAATCATTTTTAAGAAAAAAATTTTAAAAATTTATATTTCGAAAACTGCTCATTAACTTTTTTTTCAAAAATTATATTTATATGTATTTTCTGAATACCTATGAATTGGCGTTTTTGAATTTTTTTTTAAATATTTTCAAAAAGTCTAAGAAAAAATACTTTTTTTCTCAAAAACCGCTCCACAGATTTTTAAAATTTTTTTTTTGCCAATTCAAATTTATCCAACAAATGAAATGACGTACTTTTTTTTTAGCTCTAATTAGTTTAAGTATTTATTTCAGCATTTTGAATTATTTTTTTATAAATTAAACCAATTTAATCTTTCGTTTTTAAGTTTATATTATTAAATATTTAATATTGTCATACCAATTTATTTTAGAACAAAATTTTTAAAAAATTGTATATGTATATACAAAATTGAGTTAAAAATGACTTTAAAATATATTTAGATTTTTAATAGAAATCTTTTGCATACGATGTGATCAAACATAAGAGCAAGTTCGTGCGATCCAGTCGTGTATTTTATTTTAATAGTTTCCAGTTTTTCATTGGTACATTGCTTTCCACTACCCATTTACTTTGAAAAACTGTTAATTTTTGTGTTTTAAATGAAGATACCAATTAAATATAAGCAAATTCTAACACTTGACCGCCTTACCTTGAAACATGCACAAGAAAAAATGTTTTTTTTTTGTAACGAAAACTGCAATCAGTGCTATTATTTTCAAAAACTTTCTAAAAATTCATTTTGTTTTAAAGATCTTAAGTCCACATATTATATTTTCCCATAAATATTTTAATTCTACACCCGACTGTTTGAGGTACATCCGAAAGGACACTTCTATCAGAGAATGAAAATAAAAAGCATTTAATAAAAAAAACATGTACATAAGTATCAACTGTATTTGTATGTATAACATACGTATGTATGTACATATTTATGTAGATATTTGCCAAAGTATTTATACGAGTATTACACACAACCGCAATACTTACATTTACCTATCTATTATAGGTACAATCATGATAAAATAAGTTTTACTCACCTCAATGTTTTCCTGGGTTAATGGTGAGTGCACATAGATAAACAATTGCTCCTCTGTTGGTAGTTGGTTCAACTGTTTCACCTTGTATTGCAATGAGCCGTGTACTTTTGCTTGAGGAATCACTTCCAGAATAGCTGTATCTGATGGTTTCACCTGAATGCAACGAAAAAAAAAAATTTCCAAAGAAATTGATTTTTATTTTTTTTTATTTTTCACACGTTATGTGCATGTATGTATATATATGTTTAATTGTATGTGCATTATATAGGTGCAATAAAAGAGAATCAATGACCTTTGGAATCGAAAAAGATATACAATGTGCAAAAATATACATATTGTGTAGAAGGATTGCTTCTATAGCTCTGCCAGGTACATTTGGGTCGCCGCTTTGCTGTCAAGAGCAATTATATTTTTCTTTACAAAGCTATTGTCACATGTTGTGGGTGGCAATGGCGCAGTGGATAAAGTGCTTGATTGCTAATTTAGACGTGTGGGTTCGATCCCCAAGCTAGGCGCATTCTTTTCTATACCTTCAATTTTAATTGGATGCCGCCCATGGGTTAAATGAGACAGTCCACACCTGGTTCTCAAATCAACTGTGCCAACAAAATATTCTTTCATATCAATCTCTTTCTTCTAACTAGTGACGTTGCATTTAAAAGACTTAGGTCTTACAGGCATATAGTTAAATTTAAAAAAAAATTAAATTTGTTTTAAGTTTTATGTTATCAGGATCAAGATCAATTAATGCGGTATAAGCTTAACAACAAATTAAAACAGAAAAAACTTTGTAAAATATTTCGGGTTAATTAGGAACAAACACACATTATGTGTACATATATCAGTTCCCCAGCAAACGTATGGGATTTTCGTTTCAATCAATTTATTTTAAATTAGATCTGTCAAAAACTTGATTTTGACAATTTTTGACTTCGATTAGCAAAAAAAATTTATTAAGCTTTTGATTTAAAATCAATTGTGCATATCTGGATTTTTCGGCAGATATACCCCTCGTACATCAGCTTGACAGCCATCAGTTTGACAAGCCAGCTGATACCACTAGCTGGTTCACAGACACAAATATACACCAATACTATAGCAAATAAAAATCAATCCGAAAAACGTATTCGATTCGTTACGAAAAAAATCAATTTGTAGATCAAAATATAAATTAACCAAACGAAAACCTTATTAGTAAATTTAATGTTTACGACATTAAACAGCTGAATTGTATTTACCATTAGGGACGTCCACTCAGTTATTCTCAGCAATCTGGAATAAGTTTCTGTTGTTGTAATGTGTGCAAAAGCACATTTGATGAAAATACAGCTGCTCATGAAAGCTATCTTGAGTTATCCCAAAAAAAAATGGAATAACTGGCATCCGATAACAAATGTATAGAACTGCTGACTTCAAATTTTATTTGGTATGCGTTTTGTTAGGATTTTTTGAGAGCTTTCAGTTAACCTATCTGATTCGTCCATAGATGTACTCCGATAGCTTGGTATCCGAGATAACATATCTAATAAGTAAGTGAACGTCCGCATTTACAGCACATGTCATAAATCTCTCGCCGATTTGCACGGATTTTGTACAAATTCTACTAAACCGTTGAAGGTGTCAAATTCATGCGTTGCAATCCGCCGATGAAATTTCAAAATACGGATTCATGAGACGTATGATGGAAAAAAAAGTAAAAAGTGTCATCACTAATCTTGTACTTGAGAGCGAAAATGTTTTAATGGGTCAGTTTTCGCAGTCTGGCAGTGGCACGAGTTCTGAATAATCTCAATATACACAAATTTGCTGAACCGAATAGTATTCCTGCTATTATTTTGAAGAAGTGTTTTTCAAAATATCTACGTCAGCTTTCATCGGTAATACTCTACAGCAGTGGTGTCCAACAGGTATTGCACCATGAGCTTTTTTTGAAAATCTAAAAAAGCTACGCTTGTACTTTAGGACTTAGCAAACCCTAATACATACAAGAACAGATTGAATGACGATCTGCAAGTCTCGCGATGACTTATTCAACATTTTTTAAAAGGTACGTTTCATACATATGTTAAGAAGGAGGTAAGATCCTTTTAGTTTATAAAAAATTGAATGCACCCAAACTCAACCCTACCCCAAATCTCATATTTAGCCAAGCAGTCCAACCGCGCCGTCATAATGAATTAAGAAAGACAGGATTTGGTGGGCAAACTTTATGCGGGAAACCATTTTGCTTGAAAATATACCCATCCCCTGCGCATAAAAAAGCAAATCTTTGTTGCTACATAGTTACGATTGCACATGTCATGCAAAAAATATTTACCCTATACAAGGGCTCCGTTTTGGCTCCGATCTTGTTCCTTATATTTAAAAATAATAATTGAATCCATTAAATTGCTTCGAAAACAACAGTATCCTAATCAAAATAGGTTTATTTAAATCAATCCACTGACTGCTAATTTTATCATTTCTTAGTATCTCGGAAACGGCCATAACGATTTGGACACAATTTTCCGTTTGTTTTTAGGAGCAAGAAGAAAAGTTAAAAAAAAAATATTTTAAGTGTGATCTGCTTACTACCACGTAAACTTATCTTAATTCTTAGTTTTGAGGAAACGACTAAAACGGTTATAATGATTTTTTTGTTTTGGTTTATTTTTATGAATGAGGCAAAAATGTTTAAAATTTGAATTATCAATTTGTTGAATCAATTTGTTTCCATGAGCGAGACCAATTAATTAGGAAATCGATTTTGGTAAAATCCTGATCATTTCTTAGTTTTTCAGAAACTACAATTGTATTGGGTACAATTTTTGGTTAATCCCAAAGTCAAAGTTTCCAAGTCAAAATGGGACAAAGACAAAACCGCCAAGAAAAAATCTGAGGGTAATTTTTTTTTTAATAATTTGATTTTTTTTTGAAGAATGGTAATTTCAGACATTCGAAAAAAAAAACATTAGTGGTATATATTTGGAACACAAATGTGAAACTTTTTCGAAGGATCCCAAGCTAAGCCCTGTCTCCAAGGTGCTAAGTATAAATTCTTTGAATAAGATAAAGTTTAGACAAAAAATTAGTTGCCGCGAATTGCAATCTCATTGTCGCAAACAAAAATTCTGGTTGCCTTCCACATACCATCCATACTTCAACGTATAAATTGTTCACGCGCGACTAACTTCAAAATAAAGGATTAACAACACAAAAAAAATTAAAATGACAATTATGCATCAATTCGTTGCTCGCTCTAATGTGAAGTATCATTGATTTTTTTTTTTGAAAATCGATTTCAAAAATGGCATTGAGTTTGTTTCCCAGTTTGCAAGTATATATGCATGGTACATCTGTTATTTTGTCATTGTACACATATACATGTATGTATAAGCATAAATTCACTTAGAATATGTTTTTTTTAATATTTATTTTTTTTTTATTTTTATGGTTTAATGTTTAATGCAATACTCTTCTGCTTCCCAACAACTTATACATACATATGAATGTGTTAATTTTTTTGATATATCATAGCATTATATTATTATTTCGTTGCTGATCATTTTTTTTAAATAAAAATCTGTTTGTGGAAGATATTTTTTTTTATTTTCAGAATTTGCACATTTTTCTCAACAAGGAAAACAACTTTAATACTTTTGCAAAATGTTAAGGGATGGCTTGTATATTGAAAAAAAATAAAAAAAAGAACATTACAAATTTAATTATTAATTTATGCATACATACATGTTTGCTGCTATTTTGTTTGTTCAATAAAATATGATTCATTTTAGTGTCCGTATCCATTAACCAATTTCATTATAAAAATTACATAAAAAACATTTCTGTGCGATTCTATAATGTTTTCATGTATAATGTCCTTTAAACACAAAACGATAATGCAGATTTTTATTTTTTAAGTGAAAAAAAAACAATTTTACAGTTGCACGGAAAAAGCTATATTGCGTTCGATTTAAAATTTAAAAAAAAATAAAAATAAAGTGAGCAGTTATTATCGGAAACAATAATTCCATGTAGCTTTGCAAAGGACTTGGGACCAGAAGGCAACATTGAGGAAAGTCCTTCGCAGGCAGAGAGGTTGAGAGATTTCAAGGAATTGAGTAGGCGGAATGCATTGCATGGCGTGTGGACTTAACTCCTTCAGGCAGGAAGCCATCGAATGCACATCAAAATCGATAATATTCACACTTAAATTCTATTAAGAGACGAGAAGAAAGAGAGATAGAGAGAGAGAGAGAGAAAGGAGAAAAACCACTCGAGGAAATTCCATTAGGTAACTTTTTAACTGGATGCATTCAGAAACGAAGAATGGGAAACATATTATACTGAGTTGACCAAAGGACCAGACCGAACAAAATCAAACCATCACAATCACCATCACAAACACCATTCAACGAAACGAACCAACTAACAACAACATATAGTACGGTGCACTTTCACAAAAGGGGGATTTTCTTCAATATCAAAAGAGTTCCCCTTGAGAGTGGATAATCACTTAAACGCTCCCATTGTGTTTAAGCATAATGGTCCTGAAGTTTCACAATATGCTGCTGGTTTGGTTGGTAGTAAATATGTGAAGGATATAAAATAGGAACTCTCGAGGCCTTGCCGATTTCAATGGGTTTGGTTATAAATACAACGACAAAGTGAATGGATGATAAGTTTGGGCGGTAGTTGAGTGTCGAACGATAAATCGAATATAATAGACGCATACGTCCATGCGATTAGTGTGGTTTTTTATAATAAAATTGGCCGTATTTCTTGAATAAGGTTTTTGTTTCTGATTGATTATTTGAAATTTTGTTAATTTTTAATAATAGATAGCTAGGTGCTTTAACAAATTTACAAAGAGGTAAGCATTAATATCCTGACGCTTTAAATCCCTAACCAAAAAATCTAGATACCACTGCTAAATTACGAATTGCGGCTTATATCTTTTTTGGAATCTACCATTCGAAATCTATTCAAAATATGTATCTCTCACTTAATAATTTCCGTCAATCATTTTTTTTTACAAAAATTCATCTAACCTTGCAGGGATAGAGTTCTAGGAAAATTTTATTTTTAGAAGTTTGATTCCTTTTAAGTAGAAGAAATGGTCTTTGAGAGTTAAGTGCGTTGACTTGTCAGTAAGATAACCTTCACTTTAAATATGAGTGCATATATTTGACACATCGTATAAGTATTGATTTCACTTTCAAAAAGGGATTTACGAATACCTTTATGGTCAATTTCACTAAAAGCACTTTTATCAGAAGTCCTCTTGAATCTTATTAGAAACTTAAATCTGTTTAGTTTTATCAATTAAAAAATTATTAAATTATTTTTTTCTTTCTAATAACCGAAATGTATGAGAAAAAACGAGAAGCATCATGTGTTAACAAATAATAAACAATTTGAAAAGAATTGAAAATTAAATTGTAAATAATTTATTTAACTTATTTGTTAAAAGAAATCAAAAACTTCAATAATTCTTTTCCTTAGAATGCACTCTTTTATAAAAAAACGGTTTGAACATTTGACTAGTTGTGGCAACTTAACAAAATGTGGAATGGTGGATTCCTGTGAACCCAAAATAGTTATGCGTACGCCACGAAGAATTACAATGTGTTGCTCTTCATCGTGTTCGTTGGATGAAGACGTTAAGCCCAAAATGTTATTATTAACATGGAAAGCCAAAACCTATTCATTTTGTATCTCCAAAAATTTAAAATAAAATTTTACAAAACAATAATGTCAGCTGCTATATCCACTTGTCAGCTGCATCTGATGACATTTGAATTACACTCTTAAAATTGAATAAGCCACAAATGGATATATTTAATAATTAATCGCATATTTTTTTCGCATTCGCAAAAATCATACTCGGTAACTCTTGTAATTCTAACCTTCTCATACACACAATAATTTCAAACTAAAATTTTATATAATTTTGTATTCTTATTTCTAATCTAATTAACTTTCTGAAAAATATTTTGCAAGGAATGAGAACTAACCTTCGTAATTTACACCATATTGAAAGTGAAATCGCAAGTTATCAGATTTCGAATGTCTACTGAAACTACTTATATTTTTTTTAAAAGTCACTTATAGTGAGTGACCTCATAAATTGCAAGATGAATCAAAATTGATTTTGTAACTTTTTAATATTCTCTCCCCCAATCACAACTTGAGAGAATCACAAGGACAATGGAAATTGTGATCTCCTTCATATTGACTTCTTCTTTGGTAATTTTCTGTTTATACTCCAGATTGTATATTTTCTTTAAGAAAGAATTTAAATGAACAGCTACAAAGCTTGCGTTGTTAATAAAAAAACGATTGTAGTTTCAATTTCAATGAAGTTGATAAACAATAAAACTAGCATTGGCCTAATGGTATATGGTTCAATACTCGGTAGAGGCACATACGAAGTTTTCAATTATGTAAAATGAAAAGCAACACCAAAATACAAGGGAATCTAATCATCGACCTTGCGTGTTGTGAAATAACTATAACTCGAGCCAGAAAACGGAAACATTTGATAGCACAATCAAGTTATTGTTGTTTCTTTCAAGCATTCAAAAAAGGTTCTTGTTTGTTTTACGCAATGAAGTCATAGTATTTTCGTCCGTTGCTGAAGTAACCCTATGGTCGAACTCTAGTAGACCTAGGTCTTAAGCTATGTCGATGTAAAACGAACAAATAAACTGTCAAATTGACATAGTTCTGAAGAGGCGGTTTTGTTTGTCGAATACGCACAAATCAAATGCACCCCAGAAAAGAAAAAAAATTAAACAGATTTTAATTTGTACCGACATAACTTTTGGTTCATTGCCTTAAATTTCAACAACACAATTGATAACCCATAGAGAACGAACAAAAATCCATGTATTTTTTCAACACTTTGGGTTGTCTAGAAAATCGGAGTAAGCCCTGAGAAAGTTCAAAAAACAAACAAGCCTATAGCTGTTGCGGTAGTATTTATGTTGGAGCTTCTCAAACAAATAAGAACCCACCATTTAACTGTATCCTTTCGGCTTCACTATATCCTCTAATAATAGGAGAAACAAGTGTATTCCCATTCAGTAATTTTTTTTTTCTTTCAAAACTTAAACTCTACTCTTTAACGGCAACGCACAAACAAATGAAAAAAAAAACAAGACATCGTCCTTGCTCTGAAGCTAAAATTAAAATTCCTCATCGTCATCTGTGATAGTTTCTAGATCCTTCTTTTCACGAAATGATAAACGTTTCCATTTAATTCAAACAGAGACTAAGGAGTATCTTTCAATTCGACTGCTATTTCAATGGAAATCTGTTCGAATGTCTAAGAAAAACATAAAGAGAATCATGTTCTGAACATTTGTCGTCGTCCAAGTCCCCATTCAATTTAAACTGATAGTTAAATCAATTTCTTGGATGGCAGCTATACATACATATCTACAATAGTCTATGCACAACGAATGCGTCATGTCGTCCGTCACTGAGGCAAACGACAAATAGCAAAGGAATTTATCTGTCTATCTATTCGTATCAGAGAACGACAACGACGAATTGTTGTAATTAGAAAATTTCCACTTGCACTTCCGGGTCCCATTACCAGTACACTGACAACTGACTGTAGACACAAACTAACTTGGCGTTCTTACCTCAATCTTTTGTAGAACTTTATCCAGTCCTGTGATTATAATGTCTTGTTGGCCAATATCAGCAGCGTACATTTGTGCTGGAGACACTCGAATGCCAGGAACAAACTTCAACGTTATGACATCTGTCAGGCCGTTTGGCAACCTAGCCTGAAAAAGCATATGTATATACAAATGGTTGCAGTTGCAAAAGACTGACTATCTATATGTACATTATGTAACTTCTGTAACTCACCTCAAGCTCAAAGTTAACTTCATTCGTTTTAACAATGTTGAGAACATCATTAAAAGTTGTCGTCAAGTCGATTTGGCATGCATATGTTCCCAGTTCGGCATCGAAATAGGACATTACCTTGTAATGCTCCAACAACAAGGTTCCCAATTGTTGTTGCTTCGATGTTAGATGACACGTGAAGAACTTTATGGGAACTTTATCAATTAAGTTTGAACATTTGGATACATTCTTGGCGATCTATATTGTATGGGATGAGAAGTAGAGAGAGATATGTTATAGTTGTTGCTCTTCTCAATGTCATCGTTCTTCCAAAAGGTTGAAAATGATTAAAATCAATTTTAGTTGAAACTTACCAAATTGGCGAACTTATCCACTTGAAGATGATTGCGTACGATTAGATGTCCTCGGTACGAAGTGCCACTAAATATGTCGAAAGACTTGAAGAACTCAATCTGTGGAATAAGTTGTTAGAAAGTGATTTATCTATTTTTTTTGTATTTTTATTTAATGCACACTCTTCTCTCTTACCTTATCGGCATCACGAACTTCAACATCGTATTTCAGGAAACTACCAGTTTTATCGCCATTGGTAACGACAACCTTTTCGCCCAACTTGAATCGATTTCCCAAGATTTTTCCCACTCCTGAGCAATAGATAAATGAAAATAAATGTTTAGTTAGGTCGTGGAAGTGGGGTAATTTAGTTTTCTTTTTTTAAAGCAACATATTGGTTCGAAATAGAGGTATAGGTTTAGAAAGCACTTTATTCTCTTGCACATTGCATGAACAACGAAAGTGTACAATATTATCGTCAATTCGAATACAGACGGGGGAACGATGGAAAAAGAGATTTATGCAAAATAAATAGAATGGCAAATCAGGGACACATAATTCATTGCATTAAATCCGCACCCATAAATACTGGAATCGTTGTTGTGAAGCGTGTGCTTGCCTGTTGGTGTGTTTGTGCGAGTATTTATGTAACAACGCCATCATAAAAATCGATTAGTATTATTATCCTTTGAATCATTTCCTTTAGCTGGTTCAACTCTAGAGCTGTGTGCCTTTTACGATTTTACGGTTCTATCGTTCAGCGATGAGGTTTTGTATTTTATATTGGACTTTTTTGTTTTTTTTTCTTCATTTTTATTTTGTTTAATGTATATTCACGGGATTTAGTGACATTCATCAGCGAATGAAATATTCATGGTATAATTTGGTCAATAAAAATGAATTTGACTTTGATGAATTGAGACAAAAAACGGGATCCATTTTTTTAGCGATTTAAAAAGTTTCAGATTAAGACAAATTTTTGAATTATTGACATGATTTCTACTAAGTATATTAGGTTGACGTTATCAGGAGTTGCAGGAGGGTGCATTCTTAGTCGAACAAATTGTTGTCCATTATTTAGTGTTACTGATTTTCCGAAAAATGTATTATTTTGTGAGTTCTATGTTAAAGTGTTATTGTAAACTGAAGATGTCCAATCTTCCGCCAAAACCAAAGGCGTTTTGAGTATCCTTAAAACGATCAACCAAGAAGGCAAGGATTGTTGGATATATTTTACGGCAAGAGTTTCTCGTGTAACGTTTTCCAGAGTTTGCCCGCCAAACGTTACCTTTTTTAATACATTACGATGCGTATGGGTATGTTGGAGAATCGGCGGGAGAAGCAACAAAATTGATTTTTCACAAATCGGCGGTCAAACTTTACGCGGATAGTTGTGCTCCTGGAAAATGTATCGATCCCAACCGATGCACATTAGTTTTGCACTTCTGTGTAAGAATGCCAAACTATACAGAGGTTCATTTGCTTATAGATGGAACTGACTTAAATTCCATTTTCAAAAAATGGAACCAGAGCCCCTTTATTACATCATACATCTATGTGTATAATTAACATTGTCATATTTTTTTATGTATACAATTTTTAAACATTTTTAGGAAAAAAATTGAAACACCAATTTAAAGTGATTAATAATATACGAGAAAATTTTAATTTCCAAAAAATTCACTGACTCGATTTTGATAAACAAAATGTATTATGTTTTTTTCATTGAAAAAAAAACATTTGAAACTTTCAATATACAATATTATCAGTAATGAGAAAGCCCAAAATATGAAAAGTGATTCTATGGAAAGTATATACCGTTAATAATAACGTAAAATAAAATATTTGTTTTACTTAAAAGTGGACTGCACTAATTTAAGAACACACACTTTTCTTATACAAATTTTTGGAGACGTTTTTGAGAAAAGACAATATTTTGTGTCAGACACTGGAAGTAAGGCGTCATTAATAGTTATTTTAAGGAAAAATGTAAGTATGTATTTTTAAAAATCCTATAGTTTTATAAATAATATTTGATTTTAAAACAAAAAACCAACAAACATAGTCTAATAAGAAAGACTATTTTTAGCTAATGAGCAAGAGAGCCTACCTGGCCCAAGGCTATAAAAAACTGGCAAAGGAAGAAGTTCAAATTTTTTGGGAAATTGTAAAAGCCGAACTTAGTAACGGGTGATTTTTTTGCTACTTGGTTTTTGACGTTTATATTTTTGACAGATCACACATGACAAATTCCACGAACATTTGACATTTCGATTCAGTATTGTTTGCCATTTCATCATGAATAGACTTACGCCTGAACAACGTTTGCAAATTATTGAAATTTATTATCAAAATTCGTGCTCTGTGAAAAATGTGTTTCGCAAGCTCTTATCGCAAAATTGTCTTCAGCGACGAGGCTCATTTTTGGCTAAATGGATACGTGAATTAGCAGAATTGCCGTATTTGGAGTGAAGAGCAGCCAGAGGCAATTCATCAGCTACCAATGCATCCCGAAAAATGCACTGTTTGGTGCGGTTTATGGGCAGGCGGCATCATTGGGCCGTACTTCTTCAAGGACGATGAAGGCCGCAGGGTTACGGTCAATGGAGAAAGGTACCGTTCGATGATAACAGATTTTTTTTTGCCGAAAATGCAAGAATTGAACTCGGTCGACATGTGGTTCCAACAGGACGGTGCCACATGCCACACTGCACGCGAAACCATGCATCAATTGAGAGGCGAATTTGGTGAGCAGTTGATCTCACGTTTTGGCGCAGTCAATTGGCCACCAAGATCATGTGATTTGACCCCGTTAGACTATTTTTTGTGGGGCTATGTTAAGTCTATTGTCTATGGGGACAAGCCAAACACGATTGCTGCTTTGGAAGCCAACATTGAACGCATCATTGGTGAGTTTCCGCCCGAAATGTGTGAAAAAGTTTGCCAAAATTGGACCTTCAGAATGGACCACCTGAAGCGTAGCCGCGGGCAACATTTAAGTGAAATTATTTTTAAAAAGTAAATGGCAGAAATTGATTTATCGATACAAATAAAAATTTCATTCACTTTTTACAAGTCTCTGTTTTTTTGAATTTTCAAAAACCAAGCTCTTAAAAAATCACCGTTTACATATTCTTGGACCACAAGGTTGTTTTAAATTTTCAAATAATATGTGTAAACCTAATTGAAATTCAAAATAGCCACGGTTTTGTTATTTATCATTTAATTTTTACACTCGAAGTTTGTGAAAGCTGTCCGTGCGGGGAATTATTGCGATGTGAATTTGTGATAGGACTGAATGTTAAAAACTACTGAAAAGAAAGTATCTAAAAAAAATCGATTGAGTCGTTTTCGAAATACAGACTTTTCAAAAAAAAAAATGGGACCGTATCAGAATTACGATTTTAAAAACCTGTTTTTCAAAAAACCCAAAAAAAAAAAGTTTTAAAATCCCGTCTTCTAAGAAATGATTATAAAATTCCTCTAATTCAAAATCCCGATCTACTATTATCCCGCTTATAAAATCCCTTGGATAATTTGTATTTTGCAAAATGTTACACAATAAACTTTGCATATACCCAAACTCAACCCCACGGAATTACAACAAATCGGGATATCGAACCCAATCCACCAAAAATACCCATTTTTGTCAACCAAAAAAATACTATAAAGTATATTTTTTCTTTATTGATGAAGTGATTTTTTAAAAATAAAAATCGTTGGAGGTGAGAGCCGTTTTTGAGAAAAATAAGATTTACCTTTTTGGCTGCAAAAAAAATATATGGTATTAAAAAAATGAAACAAAAACGGGTGTTCCATTATGAACCAAGTTTGAAGAAAATACATCCAACCGTTAAGGCTGTAGACTCGCCCACAGATAGACTGCCAGACAGATCTCAAGTTCGATTTTTTTTTTACAAATTTAAAGCTTGCAATATACATATGTACTAAGTACCTACATATACATTATATCGGAAGTAAAAATGATGTAATGATTGTTTTTCTTTCAATGGTGGATTAAGAGGTTCATTTGACATTTATAAGCTTATTCCTTCGCTAATTCACCGAAGAATGGGATTTAGCGAAGGAATAAGTATTCACATTTGATAATAATTTACAGAACCATAGACATGACAACATAGGAGGAACCCTTTATTTACCTTAACTCGTGGATTAATTTAATTTGTATATTTTGGTTTAGAAAAGTCGTGGATTAGAAGTTTTTTTTATTAATGTAATGGAACTGACCTTGGTTGGCTGTTTTGAGGTATGTAAATATAAAGTAACAGCCAAATAAATTGCTTTAAACAAAACGCTACTCATTAGGATTTATTTTGAATTTTTGTCTAAGAAAGATTCACGACATATCGGCGAGCTAGGCGAAACGAACGTATGGAAACGCTATCAGAAAATCGGAAGTGTAGCATCTGGATCAGGAAAAATCATACGCAATCAACTCTGCGAAGATTTGAACCGAAACTGACTGCTGCCCATTACCATTCGGATTGGACGATGGGCAACTTGAATTCTGGCATCTTTACATACGAATGAAAGATGAGTTTTTTAGCGATGGCAAATGATTAGGTACGCGTATAGAGGCGACCAAGTTAACGTTTCACTGACTCATGCATTCACAAAACTGACGGACACTGTGTCAGACCAAAAGTGTTATGGTATGGACTGGAATAAGTTTCTTAGCAGCACAGATCAGAAAGACAACCAATCGAAAAGGCAATTAGTTAAGTTAAAAAAAAGTGAAAATTTAACTCTCTCATTTTACTTTTGCCTTAAGAAAACTACAACAGCATACTCAACATAAATAAGTATAAATTCCAAAACCCCATTTGTTTCATGGCCTTTAGTACCTCCTCAATATAAAATCAAAAATCCTTTTAAAAACGGAAACAAACAAACAAAATATGAACAAGGAATTCCTGCTAAAAAAAATAACACACCTATCGACATCGATATAACTGCCTCTCAAAACATGATCCATCACTCAAATTAAATATTTGTTGCACTTAACGCTAACAGACACTTCAATTCAAAATAAATTGTCAAAGAGTGCACAAGGTACTTATGCATGCATGTACATATTTCTTTGTTATGCGAAAATCTCTTTCCCATGCACTTGCAAAAAAAACAACAAAGTGTTACTCGTCATTTGTGCGTTATTGGCTTCTAAAATATTTAAAATAAAATAAGAAAAACCTAAATTTCCGTCAAAGCATTATAATGTGACACTTTGTCACTCATGACTAAATGCGGAATTTTATCTAATTTCATTCACATCAATAGACAAGTAAATTCCAAATCAATTGACACAACAAAAAAAAAAACCACCCACATCAATGGACACTTAAATTCAACTTCAAGCAATTACATAAAATACGTCGTAACAGGGGACATTTTTTTTTTTGGTTTACGACATGCGGCAATGTCGTTCGGTTTGGTTAGCTACAGGGTGATTACAAAACAAACATCATAGAATGCAATTTTCGAAAATTGTATTACATTCATTATGGTATTCTTTTAACTCATTGCAATTTATGTTGTATTTAAAAGGCCTTAGCACATGAGGTGTTTATTCGTTGAACTTTACCCAGGTTTTCAACCAAAGAGAGTTGTCAAAAAACCTAGGTTTTTCGGTTCCACCCAATGGAACGTTTATGTTGTTTAAAAGCAAATATGTTTAAATTTTACTTCTAAGTGTATGTGCTTTGGCCTGATGCCCAATAATCCACAACTAAAAAAGGTTTCTATTTCTGTAACATAAATTAAATTTTATTATTCGTTACCTAGCTCGTCACAGACAAAAATTTAAATCCGTCCCCATGTCTCAAAAAATACAGGGCGAGTCCAGTTTTTTTTTTTCAAAAAATTCCATAGGGATTAACGAATTAATCTAGTTAAAATTTATTGGCGCAGGCAAACAAAATTGATATTAAGGTTTTAGCATGATACTACTAAAGTTTGCTAATACTCAGGCACTTTACAAAAAAAAATTCTTAATTTTAAACACTTTTTAATTAGCACTAGATGCGATACCTATTTTCTTGACAAAGACCAACTAAACGCGCCTAAAACAGTGCAAAAAATAAGCGCACATAACCAAAAAATTTGTAAATGTCAAAGTATCATTATGGATTTAGTATGACACTAAACAGATAAAATAATCCTCTTTTTAGCTTAGTATCATACATAAACTGTTTTAACAGCCTTACGCCTTTTCAACTAGCACAACTTCTAAGGACCAGTTTGTTCGCTGTGAACTAAAGTTGCAATTTGATTATTACGATTTCCTTTTAATCCTTAATTAAGTATCCGTGATAATCAAACTCTCAATTTTTTTCAGATTGATTAACAAAACATAATTTTTGTCCAAACAATTGTTCCATTTTTCAATATTCAATCTATCTGTCAGTTCGGTTGTCAAACTTATGGCCTTTTTTGTCCTTCTGGATTTGAATTCAGAATTAAAACCAGAGGAATGCACACACTCACACAATGTCGTGTTAGGGATGAGCGATGCTCAAAAACATCGATGTTAAAATCAAAAAAAAACAACACTGATGTCAGAAATTGTAGAATCAGAAATATCGATGAATTAACACTGATGTTTTTTTATATACATTAAAATAAATTTAAAATAATAGCAGGTTCAAAAATCGGTTGAAACTTCAATATATTATAAATTCAAAATAGGTACCTTAATTGTTTTGAAAATTGTAGCAATGTATTTTATCGTAATTTTCTTTTCGTTTATATGAGCAACATATATCGCACTAAGCGGCAATTGATAATTTCACATAAAGACTTGTAAAGCCTAGTTCCATTGAAATGCAGTTCCGCCGAATGCGGTCTTACCTTTATAAGCATGAGGTCATTGACAAATGATTCCAACTTATTTTAAGGCGATGTTTTCAGTCTTAACATCCGATGCTGGGATGTTTAACATGCTTCAACATCGATGTTCAAACACCGATATTTTAGTCGATGAACATCGCCAATCCCTATATTTTCATGTCATTGTTTTTATTTATTTCCGGCTTTACAAATTCAGATTTAAGAATCGAGTGTTAACTTTTTCGATTGGAATCCAGGATCGGATAGTTCTTCCGGATTACCTATCGAAAAGGGCATTATTCGATAATTAAGTTTTTTTTCATTTTTGTAGACGTTTGCCGCCATTTTGTTAGTGGATTCTTATTTAAAAACAGCGATAACGAATAGCAAAGTAAATAAATTCTTATTTACAACTTAGTAAAATTATTTTTTTTAATAAGTTTTTTTATTTATGAATATGTTATGTCAAATCAGCCGAAACCAATATGGAAGTCAATTCGATAAGACTTGGAGACAAAAAACAAACATTTTGTAGAAAAAAAACGGACGAAGTTACGTCCAAGCAAAAAATGCAGGAATTATCACTCTCCCTTTTTATATGCTTTCACAATTTGCAGTGCCTAATATCAAGCATTAATGAACAAACTGAATTTTTTTTATAATCTACACGCGCTCAAGGGATTATACTGCCCTTTAAATGTTTCAACACAGCGCGGGCGTGAGTTTAAGGAAGTAAGAGAATGATAGGAAAGATGTGTGGCGCGATGTTCTCAGACTGTAGGTGGTTGTTGTCTCAGATTTTATATCCAGGGATGGCGGCTGAGATAATGCGGAGAAGTTTGTCGTGTCTTATTTATCTATGTCCCTTATAATTCGCATTATTTTTTTTAATACGTTGTCATATCTTATCGGTATACTAGTTTTACTCAATCACATGTTGTTAGTGATATGCCCAAACAGCATATAATGAGTAAGCCAGCAACTCATTGTATGACATTTTATTTTAGAATTGGTTTTTAATGGAAAAATAAGAGGAAATAGACTACGGCATGGATCGAACCTGTGACCATGAGGTTGACAGACGAACACATAATTATCAAATTTTCCAGTAAATCCTTGATTGAATGAAGCTGACTAGTGATTTCTCCAATTATCTGCTCAAATCATGGATTCGTTTATTTATATTTTAGGTAACAAATGTATTCTATGGGCAAATTGCTAAGCGCAAATCTTGCGCAAAATATATTTTGCAAATTGTCCCTAAACACAAACATAAAAATCCCTGCAATGTAGACTGTCCCAAAACGCAGTTTATTTTTTTTTTCTTGCGCAAAATCCAGTACATTTGTGCAAGTTTTAAAGTTATGTTGCGCAATTCACTTGCTTTTCAATTTTAACCGAGTACGTGTATTTGCTTAGCATCATGAGACTTGCTTTGGAAATCTTACATTTAACAATGTGACCTATCTATGATTATAGACTAAGACCCCAGGGCCGGCAGACATACGTCATTTTATCATAGCTGATTTTTTTTCTGCGTATAGATACAAACGAATGGACATTCCGAATTTTCAAAGCTGGGGCTTTTCGTAAATAAGCAGTTTTAACAGTGCATTCTCAACTACATTATTTTATCAAAGCTGTTTTTGGATATGTTTAAGGGGATAGTGTCTCAAACTTTTGTTGACACTTGTCAAACCCCTACAGTGGGGCATTTCGTCTGGCAGACACCTTTACGGTGACATCTTAAAGGTATCTGCCAGACGAAATGCCCCACTGTAGGGGTTTGACAAGTGTCAAAAAAAGTTTGAGACACTATACCCTTAAACATATCAAAAAAACACTGATAAAATAACGTAGTTGAGAATGCACTGTTAAAACTGCATATCTCCGAAAAGCCCCAGCTTTGAAAATTTGGAATGTCCATTCGTTCTACTTTGGTATCTATACGCAGAAAAAAATTAGCTATGATAAAATGACGTTTGTCTGCCGGCCCTGGGCTCTTAGTCTATATGAACTGGAATACTCCCGTTAAAGATGGTCCAGTGTGGAAAACTGGAAATAAACCCATTTTCTTCATAATGTCCTTTTACGCCTAAAAGTGTTTAAAAAAAACTTAGCAAACAAATTTTATCAAGCACATCCATAGAAAGATTTCAATCACTAGCCGTTCGATCTACATATTTACAACAAATATGGATACAAAAATTACGTTGAATAATAGTTAAGCTAGATATACCTATCTGATTTATAGAAGACTAATAATGAACATCACTTATTTTATGGCTTTCTACAGCTGATTTCAAAACAGATTATGGGCTAGGTTTAGGCATATTCAGCTATTAAATATCGGTAGTTTTTTACCAGCAAAAGATCTTGGCACATTTCATGTTCCCTACAGAAATACTAATAGATTTAAAGACATCCAGATGGCCATTTTCATAACTCTGTTTTTCCAAAAAAAAAATTGTTAGACATAGACAACTTCTCAAATTAATAAAATGTAATTTTCTTTTAAGCCAAAATCACCCTGTATTACTTTTGGAGGGCAATTCGTTTTCCGCTAAATCGACAACAGTTTGAAAAATATTTCCGTCGCAAGCAGCGGAAGTTAAAAAATAAATTAGAAAAATAAAAAAAAAAACATTCAGCTTACCAGTGTTTCGGTCAATCGAAAGGATTCGTTCATCAGAACTGGACCAATGCGAGGACACAGTTAGAGGTGAATCGAAGCAGATAATGTCACCAACTGAGAAGATTGTCTATTTCAGATGAAACAGCACACAGCAACCATGACGTTGATGACAACAAAAGCAGCGGCAACACCAGCAATAGCGCCAGAGTCATGATAAATAAAGGAGCAAAGATAAAAATAAAAAAGTGTTATGTTTGTACTCGTAGTTCGCGTTCTATCTCATTGAACAGCAGTAAAATAAGAAAAAAATAAAATAAAAAAAAACAACAGCAAATGAGAACCACAAGCTAATAAAAGGAGGTGTAAAAATATTTACTACACCTTGATTTGACACTATCAGGAATTGCAGAACTTTCCTTCTAGAATATAAAAGTTATAAAAATAAAATAAAAAATAAAAACTACATAGACACGATATCAGAGATTCTGATTTCTCTCCTTTTTTCTTTTCTGCTGCTGTTTTTAAAGAGATGAACGTACATATACACCTTCCTATCTTACCTACTTTAGTCTGTTTCTGTTTGGGTATATAGAAAGTTTGGCAACCTTACCTTAGTTGGGAAGATGTTTTCCGATTCTAAAACCGACAGTTTGATGTAATCCTCAGCATGCTTAACCCCGGTTGTGTCCTTCAGACTAATGGCAATCATGTTGCTTGTTTCCCTTGGAAGATTTATCTACGGATAGTAAAATAAACAAAAAATCAAAAAAATAAACACTACTTGCAAACAATTTTACAATTTTTTAAAGCCAACTAAAAATAAGAAGTACAGTATACCTCCGGAGTTCATAGCGGACGTATATCCGCTTAGGGAAGGACTTTTCACAGTAACTTAGATTTCTTTTGGCGAATAAATAAAACAAAAATTAAAAAAAAAAAAAAAAAAAAAACTGCACTCAAAACACGTAAGGGTGGAGATTAGTTCACACTGAGGGCGGACACTGGCGTTTCTGGTACACGTTAAGCAGATTACATGTACAGCGGTAGTGACCGAGAACTAAGGTGCACCTTGCTGCAAAGTAATTGGAAAAAGAATCTAATTTTTTTTTGTACTTCTTCTTTTTCTTGCCCTAAGCTGGAATGCTCCAGAGAGACAAGATAAAATACCATGGAATATTAATCTAGGACGAATTATGTTATTCGAGGACGTGTTGAAATTGACATCATCCGTTATCTGGTTGGGTAAACCTTAAGGTGATAATTTAAGAATTGCTCTTTCAACTACTGAATACCTTGCATGGGACCAACGTCGCGACACAAGATGATGTCACGAGGTCAGAGCAATAGCTTAGAAAAATAGTGGAATATTTAACTAAAGCATAACAATTCGAATTTTGAACATGGGTGTGTCACTTTTGTATGGCCGCAAAAAAGTACTCAAATTTTTAAATGTAATAGTGCTCAAAAGTGGTATTAGGGTCTGAGGTTTACGAATATGTAAAAACAGGTTTAGATATCGTTCGTCTTTAGCTCGCTCAAATCGAAAAAAACTTAATTTTCAGTTAATTTTCCTTTATTTCTTACGCATACTAAAAACTTTTGTATTTAAATTCATTGAAAAATTGATTTATTAATTCATTAAAACTAATTAATCAAACATGTACAAGAAATTAGATAAGATAACAAAAAGTTTAAAAAAAAAAACAAAAATTAATAAAAAATAATTCAAAGTTTATTGATTCAAATATTGTAAGTAGATTTATTTATTTAAAATCTTTTTTTGAATTAAATTTGGGCGCCTAGATTTTAGTTTTGAAGCAATAAATCATTCTCGGCTTCAGTCGTCAGTTTCACCCCCCTTTCAACAGATTGCGTGTGACATGGAAACTTACTGAACTTAAAGTTCAATGCACTTACGTCATTTATTATTGTTTCGAGGTTTGTTGTTTCCAAAAACTGTAACAAAGGTGGTTCTGTAAGCTGAAGATTTTTATCGTGCCAATTAATGATTTCATAATAGTTCTGGCTCTCAAAATTGATTTTTGGTATGCAAGTAGATCTAATAGCTTTGACTTGCTTTAAGGTTCGTGCTTCTAATAGTTTCCTTGCACTAAGTTCACTTACTGTTTTGTAGTCATCTGTAAGCATAGATAAGAGCAAATTTTCTGGGTGAGCAAAATATGCGTTGCGCTGTATAACCGGATCTATTATAGCCTTAATATTTTCATTTAGGAATCTCGTGTTCTTAATAAGAAACCATAAATGTTTAGCACCATCTTTAAAGGAGTCTTTTGTTTTAATTTGAAACCATGATTTGCTGTAAGATTTGCAAGCATAGTTTGCAAGTATAGCTCGTTCATTTGTTGGCTGCTCTGTCGAAACGTATAGACGAATTATTCTATTTGCAGTTATAAGCCATCGGGCGCGTGACATTTTTCCAGGATTTCGGTTTGCCAAGTCAGGACTTACAACTCCATGAGATGCAGCCAAACAAATATCATAAAGGTACTTTTGATCCGTACTCAATTTTATATTTGAAAGATCAGGAGATTCACTAAAATACGCTCAAATGAAACAATTGGCTTTTTTTCACAAGAAGCTAACATTCTACTTATCTGTCCCGAAAATGACTTTGGGCCGGTAGTTTGTCCATTTAAATGTTGAACCAAATGACGCAATGGTAATTCATTTGCGTGTAGCTGACAGACAAGCCACTGTAATGATCTAGAAAAACGCTTTTCCAATGCAACGATAACCCCATTTTTTCGCCCAGTGTTTACATTTGTATCGTCATATCCAACCGCTACAAAAGAATTTAAGTTTATTTGTTTCATGTTAAGATATGAAAACATTGCTTCTTCAACAGCTTTAGATGATCCAGAGTCCGGAGTCACATGCACAATATACACTGATCCGGGTTCTTGAATAATAGTTATATGCTCTTCGACTTTTACCCGCCGATACATTATTTTTCCATATTTATCGTAACAAAGTGTATGATCTTTTCTTCCGTCAAAAAATAAAGCTTCTAAACATTCTATTTCTTGAGTTTTTAATAGTTTTTGTCTGCGTTTAGCTCTCTCCCGTCTTAACTTGTTATGGTCTATTATTAAAGGAGCAATGCCTGAATCACTTTTTGTGACATCATTTATAGCTGCTGACGCGATCGCTGCACAAGCTCTATAAGATACTCCATAGCGATCACATGTTTCAGCTATTTTTTCTATGGTCTTCGAGGGTGGATTTCTTGTATTTAATTTTCTTGCAGGTTTTGTTTCATATAATTCTTCACTTCCAGATAATGACATTTCAGTCTCGGAATCAACTATCATTCTAAATGTAGGATCAGAAGTTGAGGGTTGAGATTCATTGAATGCGATCGTCTTATTTTATCTTCGATCTTTTTGGTGGTAATTACATCAACTGGTCCAATCGTCATAGCTCTAAGAGTCCTTTGGTCTTCAATAAAACAACGTTCATTTATCGGAATCTTCTTAAGCTTTTCACATTTGCATTTGGTAAAATGTTTGCATTTGCATCCGACAATGTCGAAGAGAAGATTAGATTTGTCTTTGAACTGATTTATTTTGTGAAAGCAAGATTTACTTTTCGTGTTTCTATTATAATTTTTTTAATAAATGTCTGTACTTACTGCAGTAAGACACAATAAGCTGGCTTACCCTTTTTCAGTAGCGATTGGAATACACGTAGTCTTCCATACTTCATTTACAGCTTGAACTACTTTATAAGCAATGGTTTTCGCCTGAGGTTCTTGCTGATTCAGCTGCTTCATTTCATGACGCACCCACTCGTAATGTCTTGATATGTTGATAGCATACAACTTTTTATTTTTTCTGGAAATTTCTAATAACCGCATTTTAGTTGTTATACTAGTTTTTGCACCACTTTTACGGGCTGCCATTTCAATTTTAAAAATAAACAACTATATATTAACTTAAAACGTTTGACCGTCACTGTGACCATCAGAGTGCAAATTGCAAATAGGACCATATAGGACAGGTATTTGTTGTAGTGCCTAAAAGCCTTAAGTTAGTTACCCGTTTGCTGTGAAAGAGTTTGTTTTGTTTTCAATTGCTTCATTTTTTTGGATTTCATCCTATTTTTGAGCGAGCCGAAGATATTAATTAAAATTATAATTGTAAACGCTGGATTTAATTTTGATAAGCAATTCCATTTTTAAAGCTATTCTGGACATTTCTCATGTTTGAAAACTAAAAAAATAGCTTCTTTAATTAATATTTATTAACTTGGAATAGGTATACGAGCACCATAATCATTTTTATGTTTTAATTAACTATGAAGTATGAAATATTTGTTTGGATTAAAAAAAATGTTTTTTTTTATTTTGCCTAACTGAGATTCAGACTAATCCAAAACCGTCGAGTTAAACTCTTCAGGGTTCAGCGGTGAGTTATGTCCTAAATCTTAATTGCACAAAACTTCATAGGAGCTAGTGGCTAAACAACAAGTGTACAACTGGCCCTAAGCTGCAAAATGACCGGTCAACTTAACCCTCAAGCTCAAACTGATCTATGAGCCAGTCATTAAAATTTCCCCTCTTACGTGTTCCGCACTGACCATTTGAACGATTTTATATCCTCTCACAATGTCATTGATGAACCTTTCGTACATAAAAATTTAAAACTTTTATCATTCGATTTTTTCATCTACCCGTATAAATTGGAAACTGAAAGGTTTGGTAAAAGATATGTTTTCAAGGCTGTTATAGCCGGGAGTAAAATGAATATCCCAGAAGTAAAGCCAACACTACATTAATAGCATACCACATAAGTCGCAGCCATCTACAGAAAAGCAGTAAGAGAATACCTCATATCTCGTTTGCCACTATTTGTGTATTTCTGGCTACATAAATGTGCAAACTGTACAAATATTTCCATTTCTAGTTATTTGTTTTCCTGTAGATAATGTATGATTTGATAGTTCAAACCCCTTTAACAGAAAAACAGTATTTCTATTTCACAATTTGTTTCTTTTTTTTTTGTTTATATGTGAAACTCAAATTTCTTTTATTAATTAGTGGATGCAGCATAATAATAAGGAACGATTTTTTAGTTGAATTGAAAAGTATCGGATATTATATTTATAATGTTTTTTGTCGGCCAAGAGAAGATATAAATTTAATGTTAAAAAAATGGATGTTTTAACAACTTCAGTGCGATGTAGTCATTCAAAATATGTAATACGTCGTTACAACTATTAGCATTGCTGACACAAAAAAAAACTATAATGTGCTCCTGTGATCGAACATATATCCTCTTCCAAACAGTTCCAATTTAAAATTAAATTAATTTAATACTTTGCATGCATAACAAAAGTTACTCACATAAATAAATTCATACGCAGATACTCTTAATATATTCTCAATATATAATTAAAAAACTTATTATTCAAAAAAGGGACACTAAAAAGCATAAAGTATGAATTGGAATGCAATTTTCCATTTCAACAAGCAACAACTCAAAACTTTTTTTGCTACAATTGACCTGAAAAGTTTCTTTCTCTCGTCCTTAAAGTCAATTTACGAAGCATTCCTCTTTTTATCTTACTTCGACTGTGTTTTCTTCTTCTCATTTTAAAGTGAATTAATCATGTTTTTTTGTGTATGCGTTTTTTTTAACTTGTTTCCATTTTTAAAGTAAACTTTATGCGAATCGTACATACATATAGATATTTCCTAAACATTACACTTACCGCAAATGTCAAATTATTTCCAATCTGTACATCAACAATATCCTTGTGCGACAAATCGTATTTAATTCCATTGACATCTTCGATATTGTGAGAGAATTCATTGCCCAGATTATCGTGAAGCGAAACCTTCAGCACAAAATTCATTCCACGAGGGATTTTCTCTTCCGTTTGTTTCAATTTAATCGAAGGATATTGCAGTGAGGCTAGAATGTATTGAACGTTTTTCACTTCGATGCCAATTGGCAAAGTTTGTTCATAGGTGCGGGCCTGAAAGAAGAAATCAGAAGAAGACATAAATAGAAAAGAGAAAACACCATCGGATTAAAGTAAAAAAAAAAAAACTCGAAAGTAATTTAGCTGTGCTGTGCAGTAATAGAAAGATGTTTCTCCAGAGATAAATGTATGTAGGTAGTAGACTGCACAGCACAGTGCACACAGACAGTGGAGTGAATAACATACAATTATCAAATCTCGTCCTAGGATATCACCACTACGGACAATGCCGTCCGATGATACTCGGACAATTCCATTGGCAGCATCCGAATCCGGCTTGTAGACAACGTCATCGAGATTAGCCTTCAATTGTATTGTACTACGTGGCGCAATAAGGATCGAGTCCATCGTTATCCGTTTGGGTGAATCCAGTTCAAGCATTTTAAAAACTTTAATAGGAATGAATCAATGGAAGCAGAGGGTTAAACATTTTTATTATTTTTTTTTATCCGATGAGACTTACCCAAAACTTCGACGCTAGCAGAGAGCCTTTGCCCAGAAGGAAGAAAGACTGTCGCTTGCACTTTAGCTTTTCCCGGGTTAAGGGCTTTGATGCGCACCGATATTAAATCTTTGTCAGAGTATTCGATTCCTATCAACCAACGGGGGGAGAGGAATTGAAAGAAGAAATTGAAATATATATTTTTTTACAAAAGAAATTAGGAGTTGAAATTTTTAATTTTTATTGTTAGTTCCGTATCTGTTCTTGAATCGAAGCTCAGCTATTCAAGATCATCGGAGAACTGATTTGTTCTGTGGGTATTTGTGAGCTTGTACGTGAATTTTTACGCACAGTCTGTATCGAATACCCACCTTGAATTTGTGTTTTTCAATTACTTACCAGCTTCGGAGAAAACGTTATAGATATCAACTACATCGGGTTGATTACTAGACCAAATAACACGCATATTTTCTAAAGTTCCAAGAACCATAGGGGATAGATCAGTAAGTCCTTTTAAAGAAGTTATTAGTTATTATCGACCAAAAAAATATTACAGGGGGATAAACTAACTTACCCCAAATAAAAGCAGGCATAACTGCACCGCTCTTAATTCGAGCTAGGGGCGTCCTTATCTGAATACTCAGTAAAGGCACAACATGTACGTCCACTGAGTCTTCTGATATAATAACTTCCTTGCCATTGATTGGATTTTGACTGATGCATTTTCCTGTGATTTTGGTATGACCAAGCTTTTTAGCAATAACTAGAGCTGATTCCATTGCTTTTTACATAAAAGATTACAAGCAATTTGACATTATTGACCATGAATAATATTAAAAATTAAAGTTACACTTACTTATGACATTCTGATCGTGAACAGAATAAACAATATTAATATCTGGCTGTGGTCCGCCAACATAATAAATCTGAACACTGGAACCGATAACAAGCGTCGAGTTTCTTGGATAAAGCCGTAATGGAGGGAAAACCTTTACACAAAATCATCATATCAATAGATTTGATTCATTTGAATCTTTCTTTGACTGACTTACCTGAATGTTGACGGCAATACTTGATACCAACAATTCTCCATGTCCACTGTTGAAGACTACTTTAGATTCTCCAAGGGAACTTCCTGTTACAGTGTATCTTGAGCAAACAAAAGAAAATATTAAATGATTTTTATAACAACTCAATGAGTTATTTATTACCTTATTTCTCCCAGCTCGAGATCCATTTGATCTCCAAGTTTAACACTCAAGATGTTGGGGTTGAAAATATCTTCGGTTAGCTCATAGATTTGCAAATTATATGGATCAATAAGGAGCAGATTATCATTTGAATCGTATAGTCTTACGATGGCATCAATCGATTTTGTTCTTTCAACTCTATCAGGGGTCTCGACTTTAATTGAACCAATTGAAACGACAGAAACCGATAAATAAGCTGGCTCTGTCATTAAGCATAGATCAGTAAGTTCGATGCGAACCTTAGGAAAATAAATATTTTCATTATTTTTAATACGAATAAACATCAAAAACTCTAACATATATTATTATTTATTATTATTAACAAGGATACGTGGCTTAGACTTTACTTTATCTTTCAATTGAGTTTTAAGTACAAGGCTTGTAGTGTCAAATCAGTCGATTATTATTCTGTCACTGAAGCCAAATCACCAAGGCAAGTTACAAGATTGAGAAATATGTCCAAATAATACAATTATAAGGACAACATAAACAAAAAGTTTGCCAGGTAGCAGTGATTCGCGTCGCCCTTTAAATTACACAACAAAATAAAAAAGATATTTGTCAACAAATCTCTCAAGGCATTGACCGGTATAAATTGTGCAATATCAATAATGGCATATGGTCAATATAATTACAAATAGTTCTGAAAACTCTATCGAGTCCTTATGGCGTTGATAAAGTCATTACATTGTTATTGAAGTGGATGAAAGCGTTGAGCCACAAGTTGGAGTCTTGACATTTCCGCCGTTGGCAGAATTTATCATGAAGAAACCATTTAAAGCAAACATCCGTTCCAAAACTATATGAAGTAAGTAACTTAGCGTACTTTAAGATCTCATTGCTTTTCACAGCTGATTTTTTACATAGAGGTTTTTGTATAGAAGAACTTGGCCTTTTTTTTAACAATTATATTTTTGGTCTGATCTCACTACTTGTTACAAAGATTTTAATCCAGCAATTGTTGAGGATGAGATACTTCGAGTGAAAAATCTTAGATTTTCAAATTGTCACATTGTATGCACATCAAACTCTATCGCTCTTACCAAAGTTCATCATTCTACAGCAATCAGAAGTATTCCATTCAACTAAAGCCAATTCTGATGAAGTGGGTGGATATCACGCCTACTGAATGAAAGCCCTAAAATTTCGATTTATGCCCTTGCCTGCATCACAAGACCTACCGTTGTGCAAGATTAAATTACAAGATTGTATGATTTGGGGAAGAGCTCCATAATTTTGATGATCTGTCAGTGAGTCAGTCAGTTACGGTTTTTGTGATTTTTGAGACTTTACATCTCAGGAAACACTCATGCTAAAAAGTTGAATTTTGGTGAGGCCTGTGCTTGACTAGCTTAGCAAATATTTGGTATTTAAAGTTTAGATAGATTTTGTTCCTGTACATAAAGGATAAAGTGCCAGAACTTGGGACTACAACTTAAAAAAATTAACGGAACACCTGGAACCACAGAAATTAGAAACTAAAAAGTGACGATTCTTCAAAAAAAATATTCTTTTCTAAAATGCAAGAACCTGTGAATACTTCACATTTTGCACATTACATTAAATTCGTGGATCCATCTGAAGAGACCTAATTCTTTCGGACGTGTCTAGGGAAGTATCAATTTATAACTGTTTAATAACAGTTGTTTGCCTCAAAAGTGTTAAAAATTCCCCGCGGCTGGGGGCTGCCGAAGCAAACAACTAATTTCAAAGTCGAGTGCCATTTTAAACCTACTGGGCCTCATGAACTCTTCTTTTCTTCCACGACCAATTCTTTTATCTAGTAACTAGAAGGAATTTACAGAAATTAACAATAGTATTTTAAGTCCGCCACAATATTTACTGTAATGTGCTAAGTCATTAACAATATTCAATTACTTACATGTCCGATACGATGTGGCGTTATAATCAATTCTCTTTTCTTGGCATCAAAATCAATTGAAATAATTCCATTTTCAGACACCTGAAAATCATAATGTCCACTTCCTTGTTGAATTGGCACTTTATGAGGTCGATTCTTCGATATAAATATAGAAATATGCTCCGATGGGAACATTGTACTATTAACTGCCATAAATTTGATCTCATTTTCAATTATGGGTGTTGTGAGTTTCTCCGATTTAGCCTAAAAGAATATAACAAAACATTAAAATCTATAAAAAAAGCAAACAAAAATAAAAAAAAAACCTTTTTAATTCCAAAAGCTGGACTTTCTGGTGTAATTCCATGTTTAGCCAATACAGCTGCATCGTAATTAGTAACAATTCCTTTGACCTTAAGATTGTTGGTAACTTCCTTGATAGTACTTATGAGAACATCTTTACCAGGAAGCCTAACTCCTTCGACAATTTCTTCATCACTTTCACGGAAATAAAATATGTCCTTGTGGTATTTCTCACCCTCCTGTGCAAATTGCCATTCGATCAACAACGATGAAATATTCATCAATTTTCTATTTTTTGCATCTTGTATCTCGATTTCTATTTCAAATTTATCTTCTTTGTCTTTCAAATGCATCAGTGAGTTCTTTATTTCCATGGGGCAACTTTGTCTAAGCTTTTCAGTAGCATAGAGATTTAAAAATCTTGGCTTCACACAGTAAATGGTTGTCATATAGTTTGATATGTAGGGCTGGAAATTCTTTGCCTGCATTTGATTAAAAACATCAAATTTCAATGTTGTTTGTCCGACTTTGCGGCAAAGCACTGTGAAAGCTGTAATAGGTTTCGGCGAGTCAAATTCAATCCTTGAAACTGCAGCTATTTCCTTGTCGTACTGCAGATTCCTGGTCAGTTCTGCGGCTAGTGTGAAGATTTTTTGGGGTCCATTCGCATACAAAAGATTTCTTGAAGATCCAATCGGAAGAATAATCTCATTCTCAACCGGGTTCAGTATATCAAGCTTTTCAAAAACCATCAAAGTCGCCTCGTCTTTTAAAAGTTTATCCATGAATTTATATGAGACAATTAAATGAGTTGTTCCGATGCTTGTACTACGAAGATAAATTATATGACAAGCACTTGTGGCCAATGGATCAAATTCTTCGCGCATTGAATCGATTTGGAAGATCTGATTGGTGAATTCAAGGTTAAAGTTGAGATTCTCGCACTTCGTGAAGGGAACGTATGAGTTATTGACAAAAGTATAAACAGCCACGTGAAGTTTCACATAATCACGCAAGGCTGTCTCGAAGTTGTACTGGACAATCTCTAGTTTAACGGGTGGAAGGAAGTATACCTCGGCAGTGCGTGAGATTTTGATGTTCCTTGCAAGGGCAACTCGCACATTAGCGTGATTTGTTAGAATTGCTTTACTGCGTTCATCGAAAGTGTCCGAGGGCAATTTTAAATCACTATCAATGCGGGTAGTTGCCAAGCCTGTTTGTGAAATTTGCAAAAGGGAGGGATGCTGTGAAGTCCATATATAGGAGCCGTCTCCGCCAGTGGCTCTGAATTGTAACTTTTGTGTTTTTGGAGCATTCGGGTCGAAGGGAACGATCACTTTTAAAGGAACTAAAAGGAGCTCTTTAAATATCTGCAATTCTGCTTTAGCAGTAAGCTAACAATAGTATATAGAAAAACATATTTGAGTATATTTTCTAGTTCATTAAGAGAAATAAATATTTACATCTTTGAAGGAAGCCTGTACTAAACTTGTTCCTTCTTTAACTGCTTCTCCGTAAATTCTGCTACCATTCTGCGATTTTTTCAGTACGTAGAAAAGTGATTCGTCGAGTTGAGAACTAACAGCATATTTGGGTCCCAGAGTTATTTTTTGATTATTACTGAAAAGTTTAAATAAAATATAAAATATGAAAATTTTAAATGTGTATGGAAGATATTTATAATTAAAAGATTAAGAAAATCAATGATACAAGTAATTTAAGATACACAACGATCAGGCGGAATTGAAGTCTTCTAGCAAATCAGAGAATAAATGATATAATATCCATTGCTTTCGATGACAATACAGATATGGTTGAGGAATGGTTTTCTAAAAACCGAAGTTATTAATTATCAAATCAAATTTAGCGTCTAATATTAAAATTTTAAAATATTTCTCTTCCTTAATGCATCGCAATTACAAAAAATTTCGGCACCATAAGTGAGAATGGGGACAATTAGCTAACAAAAAACGTGTTTTTTAGGGTACATATATAGTTTTATGACATCCAAAGTTTGCCTAGTGTACCATAAACTTCCCAATTATTGCGTTAATGTGGTCATACAATCCCTAGGCTATTTGCTTTTTCCACATATGTAGTTAATTTTCGAACCCTGTATACATATATCACCTACTTATTACCAGGCACATTGTTTTTAATGGATTCAAAAATAATCCATTCTGTTCAGACCTCAACACTATAGTTGCATGTGCACAGTCCTCAGTCATACCTAAAGTAAAGCATTTATAAAGTTAGAGCCTGGTTACACGAGCGTAAAAAGAAATCAACTTAAGAAAGAAAGCGAAAGATTTTTCGAATGAAAGAAAGGGATGAAAAAAAGGCCAACTTTCATCATATTCCTCATTTTCAGATAGGAGTATTGCATTAAAAATCATATTTCATTCTAAAACGTTCCCGTTTGACAGATATTTTCATTTTTATTTTGCCGAAGGAGAAGGTAATACCCAATAGCTTTGTTTCCTCGTACCATTTCCATTTCGTTGTATTTGTAAAAGATTTGGCATCTACAAATTAACACCAGTAAGTCGAAAATTATGATTTTTTAATCCATAAACAGGAGGATTTTACCACAAAATAAAAGTGGTTTCTTGGTTTAGACCCCATAGAAGTTGTGAAACAATATAAATATCTCGGTTTTTTAATAACAAGCAACTTGGATTTACGTCCTCATATTAAAGAAAAATGTCTGGTTTCTATAACTGCTATTAATATAATGTGGAGCAGGTTCTTTTGTAATCAAAAAGTGGATTCCTCTTCCAAATTCAGAGTTCTAGACGCAACGATAAATACCTGAATTTGCTACGCAAATCAAGTATATGGTTTCAGGTTTGTTGAAGAATTTGAAGGAGTACAGCGCTTCTTTTTCAAACGTATTTTTAGGCTGCCATCGACAACACCTACTTATGCTTCGTATGTAGAATCAGGTATACCACAAATCTATACAAAAAACTTGAAAGCGAATGCTGACTACATAGTCAAAGTAATGCTGCGACCAAACACGAATTTGCAAAAGAAAATAATGATGCATGCCTTGAGATTTAGCCTAACTCCTTTTCGGGAATGGTTCTATATTGCAGGTAAATATGGAGTGGATCGCAGTATATCTAATCAGCCGATTGAATGTTGGCGTGATGCATTTTACAACTGCATTGCAAAAGTAGATGAGCATTTTTATCTACAATGCATTCATAGCGCACAATCCTCTTCAAGTCGGCTGATTTACAGAGAACTGAACCACTCCTTAGGTAATAGAAATTACTTTAATAACTATCTGTCCGCCTACCAAATTAGTACCATATTCAAAGCGAGAGTTGAAATCATAGGACTTAACTTCAAACCGCACAGGCCAGAAATTTCACCAATTTGTAATCTATGTAATAGAAATGAAAATGAAGACATTTATCACTTCGTAGCTATCTGTACGATTCTGCAAGAATTAAGAAGGCTTTACTTTCAAAAGAGTTTATCTTTTTCTGAAACCAAAGATATTTTAAACGGTAAAAACGGTTGGAGGGTAATTTTTAATTTTTGCGATTATGCACTTAGATATCGAAATAGTTTTGACCTGTAATCTCACTTTTAAATTTTTTTGTTAGCCATCCTTAATTATAACTTTACATACGAGTACCTATAATTTATAATAAATTTGAATTTATTTAACAAAATATTCAATGCAAATTGTTATACAAATAAAAATTTAGTACATAAATTTAAATTATCAAAAAAATGTATCAATAGTTCTTTTTCAGTTTTTTTTTTCATTTACAAATTAATGAATATATGTCAAATTATTTTCGACAGACGGCACTTCTTGTTGCCATGTTCTATTTTCTTTTGAATATTTCTTTGTCATTCATATATGTATTCTTAAATCTAAATAAAGAATTTTTGTAATGTAATAATAATAATAATTTGTAACAGACTTGGTTCCTAATTTACCATCCAATTCCCTTGCATACTCACTCAATTTGTTTTCTGTGTGTATCCACAAAACTGATTCATATTTACGCTCGTGTAACCACGCTCTTAAACATCGCCAGCATATATATGAATCACTGATTGCACAATAGATGGCAGTTTGTTAAAATATAAAAATAAAATTGGGCCCAAAATTGAGCTTTGGGGTACACTTCAATTGTTCCATAAAAATTCAGATGTCCAATATCTGAAACTGATTGCTTTCTACAACTAAGATATGTAATATTAAGTTAACTGTATTACACAATAATGTGGGATCTACCATGACAATGGCTTTCTAGAATTCAAACAGAACTAAAAATGTTACTTCATCTTTGTACACGGATTCTCTGAATTCGTCTACAACTTTAATAGTAAGTTGTCGATATGAAAATGTGATGTTTTCGAAAACCTGATTGTAGTGGTGATAGTAAAGAATTAGAATGGATGTTTGAATTTCTTTGCATTTGTAATATTTTTTTTCAAAAACTTTAGATATAAATGGAAGAATATACTCCGGCCTGTAATCGTTGCTGTTTTATTTTTTTATCGGTAAGATTTTACCAACTTTCCATTGGGAAGGAGATACTCATTTGATGTTAATATATAATTAGATATATGTATTAAGTATGGAAGAATAACTGGCAAGACAATTTGAATGAACTTTGGATGAACTTCATTAAAACCTACAGCATTAGATTTGACAGATAATAGACATGAAACTAGTTCGACATCATAAATGCACCAAAAAGCACAAAAGTAGCCCAGATGAATTAGGAGTAACATATGATTCACCATTGTAAGTAGATCAGTTTATTATTTTGCATCTCTACTTATTTATTTCATTTACTTCTCTTGCTTAGATGAAAAAAAATTCAGGACGGGCGCAATTCTTTTACATGATCGTTATATTGTTTGGGTTAATTGATAATCCTGCAACATCTACATACTTCAGTGGTGTCTAACTAGTATTGCAAAAAGGGCTTTTTGAAAATCTATAAGAAAAGAGCTACGCTGGTACTTGCGAGTAAAAAAAATATTGAGTGAGATTAAAGGAAACTACATTATTCCCTTATACCACGTTTTATTTATTATGAGATTTTGATATATGTATTATATATTTTTCATTCCGAAAGCTGGAAAGCTAACCCACATTGAACCAAACGATTTCAGACCTATAACCATAATATCTTCCTTCCTATTGAAGACCCGCCCTGGAAAGACTCATAGATGTACAAATTCGCCTGAAGCTAAATGGTTGTGTTTTTTCACAGACTCAGCATGCATGCAAATCTGTTAAGACAGCACTTCATGAAAAAAAAAATAAAATTGAAAAATCTATCCAATTCAAAGAGTTTAGGACATGCAGAGGTACTATCTCCCCTTCTTTGACTTCTGGTAAACCCACCATAGGACACTTCAAGTTAACTACATTAACTACATCATCCAGCAAGATCATACAACAGTTCCAGTTGTAGTTGTGAGACAGAAAAATGTAGCTGATCTAGTTGTATAATGTAATTGATGTAGCTGATGTATAGTAGCGCTGAAATAGGCCACTGGTCGTAAACCAGATCTTACTATAAATCAAACGAGTGTCAAAGTCGTGGCATATGCTAATGGCATCGTGAATGGGACGCCACTACACATAACTGGCACGGCTAAATATCTGAGTCTGGCTATAGATCGTAATCTGAACTGGAAAGAGAACATTCAAGAAAGAGAGAAAAAATCTACAATACACAATTTTAGAATCCAACAAATTATCATCTATTATTAACAAAGCAAAATCAATATTGGGTTTCGTTTGTCGATTTTCAGAGGAATTTCCAGACCCAAACATTTTAAAAACTTTGTACTACTCTCTTGTGCGATCGAATATCGAATACTGTAGCTGTGTTGGAGTCCGAACTACCAAAACAATATTAATCGACTGAATTCTGTACTAAAACTATTTCTTCGTTATGCCCTTCGCCATCCGACAAGGAATATCAACACACATCTACCACCATACAATCAACATCATGTTTTAATTAATTCACCATACTAACAAATTGAAGTACAGTTTCAGTTTTGATTGGAGGAATTGATTCAAAATATCTTTAATTCCAACTCAACCTAAATTACTCACGATCTGTTAGATCTGGATATTTTTTAAGTCAAACATTTAATAGAACAAATTATGGAATCCATGAACCTTTGTTCGCTGCAGATGCAGAATTATATAAGTATTTTAATCTTATTGATTTCAGTGTATCAAAATATTGTTTAAAACAAGATTTATATAGAACTAGCGGACCAGCCGAACTTCGTCTTGCCCCAATTTATCGCCTTCAAATCAACAGATTTATTTGAATGAAATAAAAATAAGGAGAGAGTGATATGACTAAAGAATGTCCTGGAAGAGGACTCGAAAAAAATAGCGAACACCAACCTCTAAGGGTTGGCCTAGCTGTTTGACTTACAATAGTTCAATTATAACACGATTTAATAATTATTAATGATTATGTATTTCCGAATACCGTTGTACACCGTTATACCCTCAGCTTAAGACTAACTTATGTCGTTTTTATTTGGCAATCCGGAAGCCTTCCGGACTCTTCTGAAAGTGTTCACTTGGGAAAAAATGACAGTTCTAATTCTGAAG
This sequence comes from Philhelius pedissequus, assembly GCA_910595825.1. NCBI lineage: Eukaryota > Metazoa > Arthropoda > Insecta > Diptera > Syrphidae > Philhelius > Philhelius pedissequus. The sequence goes on from OU343160.1 coordinate 56,168,178, forward strand.
AGATTTTTGCTTCTGGATTTGAAATCAGAACCAGAAGCACTCACACATTCATATACTTAAACGTAAATCGCGACTGTTGTCACTTTTTATATCATAATTGTGCAAGAAACATTATTTTTTTTATTTTGAATATTCTCAGGTACACAATTATTTTCACCCATACGATCTCATTACAATTCAGAATCATCAGAATCACACAAAAGTGTTCAGTTGGGATCCCGGATCCGAGAAAAATTCCGGATTGCCAAATAAAAACGCTATTTTTCTATCCCATGAATCCCACGATGCACCGTTGTTCAGTGGCGATATCAAGGTCAGCATACAGTAGATATGCTGATCGTGCACTGATGGCCAATGACTGGCCAATTCCCAGGCGACATAAGTATGCTGTGTCTTCGAATAAATAGAGGAATCATATTTACAGCTACCTGTAGAAATAGGTTTGCATTATGAAATGATGACACAGCAATTAGGGTTCACGCGCATGTCCGAGGCGTACATGCATTGTCATAACTATATGATATACAATGTTTTTCGATTTGTTTTCCGGCGCAAAAACAAACAACAAAGACCGTTTAACCAAGCTAACGACGACGTTCTTTTTCTTCGCTGCTAGTATTGCCCTTTCACAAATCCAATCGAGATTTTTATAATTTTTTGGAATGCCGGGGAACACTTTCTCCTTCGACGTTGTTAACTCGCGAAAATTTGTCGGGAATGATATCAATCCAATCGAGACATCAAAAGAAATTTAGCCATTGCCAAGCGCCAGCAGTTGTCTTGAGAATTCAGCAGCCGATGGGTTTCTGCAATGCCACTCATATTTGTGGTCAATTTCAACTTATTGACATGCCGGCACAAAGACGACGATTTTAAGCATCCATTAAGTTCATCGGCAGCAGTAGATTTCAGGATGACGGGAAGCGTTTGACGAAAATCTCCGCTGAGCAATAACATATTACCACCGGGGTGGCCGTGGCGCGATAGTTTTCGCCTGTCAAGCTCATGGTCACAGGTTCGATCCCTGCCGTAGTCTATGTCCTCTTATTTTTCCATTAAAAACAAATTCTAAAAATAAATGTCATACAGAGTTGCTGGTTTACTCATTACATGCTGTTTAGGCATAGAACTAACAACATGTGATTGAGTAAAACTAGTATACCGATAAGATATGACAACGTATAAAAAAAAATAATGCGAATTTTAAGGGACATAGATAAATAATAGTTCAGCCGCCATCCCTGGAGATCAAATCTGAGACAACAACCACATACATATCCTTCTTTCTCTTCCTTAACCTGACGACCGCGGTGTGTTGAAACATTTAAAGGGTAGTATAATCCCTTGAGCGCGTGCAGATTATAAGAAAAGAAATATCCCCACCAAATCATCTCGAATCACCTTGTAAATCCTTTATTGTTAAGTCAACTGCCTCCAAAGCTCTTTTATGCGCCATCGTGCATTCATCCCAAATTATGATTTTGCATTCTCGCATCAACTTCGCTGTCGCCGACTTCTTTGTCATTGTCCACGTTATTGGTTTGTCAACCGTGAAAAAATTCATGGCTAGTTTCAAAGCGGAATGTTTAGTTCGACCGCCTTCAAACGGTGTTGCATCAATGTCATATATCCCATAGGATGCAACAGGCAACGAAAGAAATCTTGGCCGAATTGTTGCTAGAATCTACTAAATGACGAATGCCTTGCATCTCCCACCGGGAGAATCGAGCAAGTAAATGCGATTGCGGAATCGTATTCCAAGGCAGCGTGATTGAAGTCTACATTTACCACTTTTCTTCTTCTAATAACTTTGTGGAGTCGAATTTGCAGTTTGAAGCTGTGTAATATGGGCAAGTCTCCATTTATTTCCTCTGCACGTACCTCTTGCGTTTGATTATCACGGAAATTCTGATTAATTATTGCAAAACGTGTACGTCGTCCAAGGTTAGGTCGGAATCAGTGTAAACGTATTATTTAGAAATCGTTTAATTTTGTACGCAACACAAAAACGAATTTTCACTCAGCGGTCAAACGATGTGTATTGAACAAACGATAAGTAGTTTATGTCAAAGAAATAAACCGGTTGAACAAACAAAAGCGAAATCAGGAATTATACGTTTTTGACAACATTTTTTTTATATATGTATATATTTGTTTATGTTTATGTGTATTAGTTCATGAGATTTAACAATTTTAGTAAGCATTTTTAAATATTAATAGCTCACAAAAACGGCCATAAATCGAAAACCAATACACATAAGCACATAGCACATAGCTTAAAACCTTGTTCTCTACCATATCTTTCATAAAAAAAGTATATTGAAAATGGTCGGATGACAACTGAGATCATTAGCGTCATACGTTTTTGACAACATTTTGTATGGATAAAGAAGATTTTATAATTTGTAGGTAAAGAAAGTAATAATCGGCTAAAATAAAAAAAATAAAATGCACGACTGGGTCGCACGAGCTTGCTCTTGTAGCTAACAACTTTAATGTAGCTAACCATTGAGGTTTAGTTAGTTAGGTGTAGGTATCCTATGCAGGTTTAAAGCCTATGTAGGTAAGATTACCTTGATTCTTATTACAATGAATTGTCGAATGGATGATTCAAGGATAATACACATAATTAAATGTTTTTATATTGCCTAGTCGTTATAGTTTAGGGGAAAACAAAGATACAATTTGAATTCATTGATAAATAAGAATATATAAAAAAAATCAAAAATCGTTGGTGCGGTTTTTTAATAAATTAATTTTTTATGTATAAAATTTTGAAAACATTTTTAGAAAAAAAAATTGAAGCGCCATTTTGAAGATATTTTTAGTATACATAAAAAATTCAAATTTCAAAGAAAAATCGATTTTTTAAAAAAAAATTTGTATTTATTTTTTAAAAATCGAAGAACGTTTTTTTGAAAATTTTCGTATGCAGTTTTATATACAATTTTAGGGAGCATTTTTATAAAAAAAAATTATTTTAATCGGTTCATCCGATATTGAGAAAATCGAAAATATGAGAAGTTGTTCTATGGGAAGTACCGTTAATAAGCACGCAAAAAAAATATTTGTATACTTGAAAGTGAACTGTACTAATTTGAAAACACAATTTTTTTATAAAAAAATTCTTGGAGCCGTTTTCGATAAAATAATTTTTTTTCTTAACGGTTTTTTAACATTTGAATGGGAGGTACCGTTGTTTTTGATTTTATTGTAAAAAAATATTTAATTTCCAAAAAATTTTTTTTTGAAAAATGTTGGTATAAAATAGTGTTTAAACTTTCTAGGAGCTTCTGCGTAAAAAATTTCAAAATTCTAATTAACCGTTTCCGAGAAAATCGAAAACCAAAAAAATGGTTGTACTAGAGGTAACAAAAATAACAATTTTTTCAAAAAAAAAAAATTATCAAAAGGTACCCTTTCCCTTCATTAATGAACTGATTTTTTTTTTTATAAAAATCGTTGGAGCCGTTTTTGAGAAAAATAAGATTTTTGTTTTTGGCCAAAAAAAATGTATGGGGGTTATTGTTATTTGTCGTCTTAAAAAAAACATGAAAAAAACGTGTGGGCATAAACCGAACACATAATATGTACCAAGTTTAAAGCAAATCCACCGAAACGTTTAGGCTGCAGACAGACGGAATTGCGGGACCCACTTTTTTGGTGTTCTCTATGATGGTAATGTCATGTTTGATTGTTAGAATCTTAGAATTTTTACGAATACATAACTTGCCTTATAGTGTACCTATAATCGCAAGTAAAAACTTACTTTGCATAAACATCCACAGCAATTTCATGTTTCTCTCCCTCAACTGTCATCCAATTATAGTGCGGCAGCAAATTCACGGTCAACTTTTTCGGATCGCTGACAGTGAGTGTTGCCCTAGGGACTGGCGACTTTGGCGCGTTACTGTCGGCCGTATAGCTACCTTCAGATGGAACATTTCTATCTCGAAGTACAACGAATGTTCTGCCCAACTTTACGCCAGTCGCCTTGCTTCCACTGATTGTAGCAACTTTTGTGTCTTCGATTTGCAAGAAATACTGGTTGTTTAGGGATACTTCTTGCAGTTTTCCTTGCTTCAATTGCAGAATACGGAATTTCACAGTATCCCCGGCTAAGATGTGCACATCAGAGGGGTCAAGAATGATGTTGGCCAAAACATTAATGTAAACTTCGTTAATTGGCACTGCCGAATATTCTGGATATGGAATGCCAACGGTCACCTAATATTAAATTGGAGGTAATGAATGAGAAAATTAATGTAAAAATTCTCACCTTTGCTGTTCCAGTGTTGATGCCTTCCAACAGAACCATGTAACCCTTCATGTGGAGTGCCTCGAACTTTTCCAGAGATTTTGGTACTTCATGGTAGCTGCTTTCTGTAAAAGTTAAGAATCGGAGTGCTGCCTGCCAATCGTTGCTCACAAGGGCATCCTGTCCAACTGGAGTTATCTTCCAATCGAATTCGACGCCTTCGAGAGTTGTAAAAGCATTTCCTTGTGAGTCCTGAGCCCATAGCTCAAAGGTTTCGGGTGCTTCCTCTAGATATAATTCTCTGGTTGTGGTCAATACTCGCAGCTGATCGATTACATCCAGTATCACATCGCAGCGTAGCACCTCTGTAGTGGCTGTATCTTCGGCAAGTACAATGGCAGTGTTTCGGCGCCTTTCCCGCGATAATACAGTGACCACAGCTTTGGAGGAGCATTCACTTTCAAAGTCTTCATATTGTGGAGTTATTAGGATAAGATCTTGCCGCGATGACATCCTTTAAAATAATTATTAGATTTAACCAATTGAAATTTATATTTCCCTGTCCCGGTAAAATTGAGGTTATGTTAAAAAAGCATCTTTGCTTACCATTTAAAACAGCCTTTTTCGATCACTTCCAATGTGAAATTTATAGATATTTTGTCAAATATTGGTAAAAGAACACGAGGATAATTCAATTTAGTTGTTTCAATCGTTGATGTTATATTTAATATGAAAAATACGTATATGAATATTTTAAATTTATCCATGGCGCGAAATTTACTACTGCAATGTGCAATTTGTACTTGATTTTGTATGATTTTGTAGAGAGCTAGGGCAGCAAAAAAGTGCGAGCCAAATAGTCAAAAGTGACAGTTTGCAAACAGCTGCAAGAAAGCAAGCGTATTTTTTATTTGTCAGGTTGGTAGATGTACTGGAAAATTAATCAAGGCGTTAGATGATGCTGTTTATAAGGACAAAATTATCTAAAATAATTAATTTAAAAATAATGCTTACTGCAGCAATTAACTCTAATTTGAAGCACTTTTTAACTCCCCCGCACTTTAAATTAATATTTTCTTGACAATAACACTATATAAATACACTTATAATAGTGCAAGAAATCAAGCATACATAACATTCATTTTTGGCGTTTGTAGAAGTAAGAAGATAAAATAGCCTCTGGCTAATTTTAACTTTATAGTAACATGTTAAGAGATAGTTCTATGATTAACTCATTTAAAATTAGTAACATTTTATTTTTAACATTTTTAATAATGCCAAATTTTGTAACATTCTATTTTTATCTCTTCTATGAAAATGACAGATAGTATATTATAAAATATAGAAGATGGCATCAGCGTATTAGTCACAAATAAGCCATACTAAGATCGGAAACTTACGTACGTTTCACCCCCCAAAACCCATTGGTTTACATTGTTGTATTTGTAGCTTTGAAACTCTATCGATGAATAGATGGGACATCGAAAAGCAAAACAAAAACAAATTACTAGGGCTGTGTTGTCTATGTGTCTATAGGAAGAGGAACAGAAAAGATTCTTGTGTGCGTTTCTATCAATGTGTCTATTGGAAGAGGAACAGAAATGTTACTTGTGTGCGTGCTTCAGCTTGTAGGCAAATGACAAATGAAAGCAGAGGTTTCGGGTCCTTAAGTTATTAGTTTATGGTATTAAGCCCAGTATGCAGATGGGGAAAAACTGAATTTTATCTCTACAATCACTTGGTAAAAGCCGCGTAAAATTTTGAAGTTGGGACATAAGAGGAACTGTCAAGTATCTATCAATCAAGAATTTCAAAAAAGGAAACAAAATTTGCTGAGTTGCACTCTATTTTTTAAACACATTAAATTAATCCAAAACAATGGGTTTTCACAAGGTTTTTCACAAATGTATCGCGGGTAATTCTTCGATTTTCAAACATAACTTGAATTGGATTCGGCATCACATCATGGCTCTAGATCGTCTAAGCTTCATGATATGGATTCATATCTTTTTTTAGTTGGTTGTGAGCCAAACATTTCGCCAGCATTTTAACTAAAAATTAAAAATGTAAAATAGTTATAATTGTATTTTTATTTTGAGTCCTAACCTGCACGTAATTGTAATCTTTTTCCTCGATCTTAAAACCTTCTGTGTCCAGTTGAAGCGTGAAGGATTCTGCTTCGATTTTCATATTGTTTTTTTTTTTCATTAAAAACAAAGTAAAGCCTAGTACGCAGATCGGGAAAAAAAATTTCTTCCATACAAATTTTATCCTGGGACAAATTTTGTCTTTGATATTTTTCCGGGCAGTAGGCAGCTCACGCGCAAAATTGTGAAGTGAAGTTTGTACCCGCTGTACTTCAAAAATGTATCCGCTGTACAAAAAAAGTCTCCATTTAATTTTTCAGGCGAAATAATGCTCTGCGCATTGTTTTGCGGCAAAAATTGTGACAGCTTACTATTGAGTGACATAAATATAATAATCATTCTTCTTAATCATCTTTTTTTTAACATAATTTCAATGGATTTGCTGGAGGAGTATCTAGAGGAGTATTAAGAGGCACCTGCCGAAAAAAACAAAAAAGTTTCAATTTTCTACAGAGGAAAAAAAATTGTGTATGTTGGTGGAGGAGCGTGCCGTAATTTGGGACCTCGGATACAAGTTCCACAGTAACTGTGAAGCAGTTTATTCAGCTTGGCGCTATATCGCCGCAGATATGGAAAAGACAGGTTTGTATGAGTATTTCAGATAAACCTATATGTATTTCTGTCTTATTGTTTATTTTTTGTGCAGTCGATGAGTGCAAGACATCTTGGAGATCGCTCCGTGGCAGTCTGCGCTACCACAAAAGTGGGAAAAGGAAGTTGAAGTCAGGCAGTGCTTCAAGCTCTTCAGTCAATGGTGATACTGGGGAACATGTCTCAGATGATGACACCACTGGGAGTTTTCCGAATGCCTGGCTTTCCTACAAACTAATTCCGGGAAGCGCACGTAAGTACTTAGAAAAATTTCTAAAATGCATTTAAACCAAAATAAATTATTTCCTTTAATATTTTACAGAACATTCTCAAGTATCGAATCCGAACAAAGTCAAGGCTGGACACAGCAGGAGCAGGAGACGCCCTCATCAAGCTACAACTTTGTAAGTACATATATAATGGAAAATATGATTTTGTAGAACATACTTATATTTATACATTTGTTATTATTCCAGAGTTCAAAACAAGCAACAAATGACGTGATGCTCGAAAATGTTGTGATGTTGAAGCAGTCGGTCACGGAGCTAATGGAACTGAAAAAAAGTGAAGTTGCGCAACAGCCTTTAGCCAATTATAGCCTATTGTTAAATTTAGATCGTGTTTTAAAAGAACTACCCAATGAAGTGTTAGTATTATGCAATCTTCAATTAATTTTGTACTCATTTTATAATTTTTACAAAATTTATTTTCAAAGCTGGTACTTTATTAAATTTTGATTTTTCTTTGAAATTCTTGTTTGACATATACTTGACAGTTCCTCTTCTTATTTCTCCAACTTCAAAATTTTGCGCTGCTATTCACAAGATTTTGTAGAGATTAAAATTGTAGAGAAGAAATTTTATTTTTCCCGATCTGCGTACTAGGCTTAAGAAGTAAAGAAATGATTCGGCTGTAATTTTGTTTTTGGCCCGGCCGTAGCGAAAATCAAAAAATGTTAACTTTCAGATAATGTATAGCACAATATAATTCTGCCACAATGACTATGAGCTGTCAACATTTTTCGTTTAAAACAATGCGACGAGCATTATTTTACCGGAAAAATTATGTGGAGAGATTTCTTGCACAGCGGATACATTTTAAAAGTGCAGCGGGTACAAACGTCACAAATTTGGGTGTGAGCTGCGTACTACCAGGAAAAATTTCAAAGACAAAATTTGTCCTAGTAAAAAAATTGTATGGGAGAAACTTTTTTTCCCGAACTGCGTACTAAGCTTTAGTAGCTGCGTTTTTTTGCAATCCCCGGGGGAATTGGTTGAAAAAAACGACCAAGGTGCTTAGTGAAAAAACTAGGCAGCACTTTTAATTTGAAAGATGACATTTTAGAAAACAGCTGTGCAAGAAAAAAACGTCATCCTTCTAAAAGTCGCTTGATTTGTTTTGTGTAATTTCGATGTGATAATTTAACTTAAACTACCTTTCTGGTAAAATAACATAAAAAGAGGGAAGTTAATTATTATTGATACAAGAAAATGTGTATCTAAATTGAAATCAAGTGTTTTGGAAATTCTTTTTAGCCGATGTGATTTTCGTTTAATTTAATTTTCACAAATCCAGTGATACATACAATTCCGAATCATTGGATTCGTCGATGAGAAGCTTTCGCACTATTCAACCTTGTGAAAACTACCCCATTCATGCTCTCCACTACTCGGTCACTGGTGGCATGATATTAGTGGACGAGCTGCTTTTCGGGCGGGCCTTGTCAGTTCCTATGTCATTAGCAATTTAAGTCTGAGCAAGAGTGGATGACGATCAAGATCCTCGTGAAGCCATATTGAAGTATGCCAAGGATGCAGCAGAGAAACTAATTTCTCCGAGGAGCCAGATGTTAAAAAGCCCAAGACAGAGTAGAGAAAACTACAATTTAAGCTGTAAAAACATTGACATACTATACTATATACAAATATCGGAAGTAAGTTATTTTTCATTTATTCATATCATATTTTGATATTTAATATACATTCGTTTTAGTTGGCTGAGTCGAGCTGGTCATCATGCAGCCTTTGATGGTGAGCATGCCGTTATATAGATTCTGTCTAAACCTCGAGCAGATTTGAATGCCAGAAACAGAAGACGCCAGAAAGCACTTCATATTACTTTCGCTTGGATGTCCTTGCAGTTTGCAGGATTACTAGGAAACACACCCTTCACAATGGAAATCACACGATAAGGTACTCTCGCTGCTGCTGGATTTCGGTAGTAATAGAGCTGAGCAGTGCATATGTAAATCCAATATGGACCGACAGAATGTAGCTGAGCATTTAAGTGCATATGTAAAGCCAATATGGACCGACAGAATGGCTACAGACTGCTCTTCATTTAACTGTGAAGAGACCAGAGACAACACGTCAAAATTGCAATTTGTAAAGCTTCTTGTTTAAGAGGGTGAAACCTAAACATTCCCGATAAAGATGGTGACACGTATCGAAAAGAGATGCTGCATTTAAGGTGAGTTTAGGAAAACTTATTACATATGTATGTATGTATTTGATAAACATAATAACCAAGTCCAGTTACACATTTATAATTGAATTGCTTGGTTTTAATTTCATTAATGCCAGTGAGGTGCCATCTAGTTTGCCCAGCTCTTGTTTGACAATGGCTCCGCATCCGCGGTTAGGATTTAATGAAAAAGAAGCTAAAATGAACCACTTATTGAAACAAGCGTACGTTTATGGCCAGTAGTCTGCCATCAACTTTTTGTTTACGTTTGACTGTCCCTTAAAATACAGTTAGTCGATTTTTTGATATAAAATTTAGTTTATCTGAATAGATGGAATGTCTAAATTTCGAAATTCAGTCGATTTGCCATTAAAAATGAAATGAAAGTGTGATTATTATGAAGTCGGTCCTCTAAACTCCAGAGGTCGGCCTAATGAGTATCCAGTAGTCGGCCTCAGTATACAAATTTATATTTTTATACTAGAAATGACGTATCTATTTCCAATTTTATAGAATGTAGGTATCTACGCGTCATTTTAACATATAATATTATAAACAGTTCAGTTAAATACAAAATGTGATTGTAAGATTTTATTTGGTCTAAAATGCCATTTCATATTAGGTACAAACATATAGATGCATATTCATAGTCGCTGATAAATCCAGGTTTTACTAAACTACAGTTTAGGACAATTTAGGCTCAATGAATACAGACTGATTCTACTAACAAATTGTTGGTTTTATATTTTTATAAGATTATTAACTTGCCTTACTACATATTATATAACTTCATATATTTTGAAATGATAAACTTAAAAAAATAGTCCGAAAATTCAACTAAACCTAGATTAAATTTAGACACAGTTTAAAAATGACTGCATGCCCCATGGACATTTTTAACAAAAGTTAATAGGAAAAAATACATTTAATTTATATGAAAATGAAAACTCAAACCCTGAAGCTACTAAGTTTGTTTTAAATTTTACATGTAATAAACATTACATTTTTCAGACAAATGTTATAAAACATTGATTTTAATAAAACAACAAAAAAATGGGAACTAAATAAATTTAAAAAAAATAAATTTGTACTTATACTCATGAAAAAGTTTTTTTTTAAATATGTTTTCTTGTTTGTGAAATATTTTGCCATTTGTATGGTATAGTATAGTATTTTTATAATTATTTTCCAATCCATTGAATGCGACATCAGCTAGCAACGTAATATGGGCGGCCAGTTTTTTCACTATGTGTACACAAAATAATGAAATTATTACGGCTAAAATCACTTAGGTCCATGAAAAAGGCGTTTGTTGAGTACACCGACCCGAAACATTGGCCGTTTTATATTACTTTATTTGTATTCCAGGGCTATCTTAGAATGGTTTATCGAAATTCGATTTCAAAATGTTTGGACAGTTCTTAATAAACTTGATAATTTTTGTGAATATTCACATTTGCCAAAGGTGTATGGACCACTTTAAAAAGTTTTGTTCCTCGGTCCAACTAAGGTCTGTATCACAATCAATTTCCATTATTATTTTTTCGGTCTTGTAGATTACTTCTAAGAAACCAGACCCCAACTCCCCAATTACGTATTTCTTTTAAAATGTTTATCTAATTTTGTCCAGTTCTGAAGAAAGTGTCTCTTGCGTGTAGTTATAAAATTTTCTTTTGCTCCACGTTGTTTCCATTTTTAAAGTTCTTTACACCTAAATAATAAACAAATTTTCGAAATTTGTATAACCTGTCCATGATAATTTTTTAAGACATACATGTAAGTTTTTTTTATGAATTCCGAAATTCCTTTATAAGTTTCTTCCAAAAGCTTTTACAATGGCGAGTGCAGTGAATTTTTCTTACCAAAGGCAGAAAACTTATCAATGCTAGGGGGGTACGTTGTAAGTTCTGTAAGTTTACTGTAACTCACTTATAGAGCTATTTACAGTAATATTTTTTTCAAAAATTAATTATACTTATATAATGATATAAAAACACGCGTCTTCTATAGTCGGCCACCCAATATCTCTTAACGTTAACAGACGGCCGACTACTGAAACCATGGAATATTGACCTTGGAAGAAAAATTGTTAGCCTTTTGGAATATATTTTTTGCAGGGAGGTTAAACGAAAGGTTTTCTTATTGTACTTAACAACGAAGTGGCCGACTACTAGAGGTGGTCGACCTCACATGCTATCATCCTATCATTGGTTGGAATGGTTTTGATTTAATTCAATAACAAAATTCACAATCACAAGATTTAAACATAGTTGGTGTCGATAGTGTTAATTATATTTATAGAATACATCGATTAGAGGCATTTAAAAATAAATTCATAATCTGATTTCAAAGAAATTGACTTCTACATTCTAATTGAATATGAATTATATTCTTTTTTCCAGATGAGTGACCATGAGTCCACGACCCGGAAACACTTCTGGAATGGTTGTCTTTGTGCCAGGGCGACGAGCATAATATTGATATTGCTCGTATCCGATTAATGTTGACAGATGCTTCGAAAGGTAATATCGTTTAATAGTTGAAAAAATTTGTTATAAACATTTTATTTTATTTTTTCTAAAGCTGCCCACGACAAACATTTTCCCCGCCCTTTGCAAGATTTTTCTAGACGAAGTTGCACCTGGAAATGTGCTTAAGCTAACAGCACGTGCAATAACTTATTACCTGGATGCTGGATGTATCAGCAGAATGCATTTAACTCATTGCGTTGCTATCGATGATTTGATTTGCACTTTCGAAGCTGGTGCTGTATTCGATGGTGGTGGCTTGCATTGCATTATGTCATTCATCCGTGAATGTGGATCACTACGTGCACAAGAACAATCACACGTCAATGGCTGTTGTTCAGTGTTTGTGCACCAAAGTGGAACCAAATAGTCCAAGCATTCTGGTTTGTGTAGTACTTTGTTTATAACTTTATAATAAAAGACTATGTTGTTTTCCTTTCTTTAAATAGTATTTCTTATCATTTAATAATTTAATATCATTTCACAAATTAACAATAAAGAGAACATCTTTAATCCTATAATAAATAAACGTTATTTCTCAAAATTCTTTTGAATTGACTTTAAAATGCCAATTCTGATTTTATTTTCTTCCGACTCCTTCTGCCATTTCTCCTTTAGACCTTCGTAAACAGATTTTAAAAAATCAGCTCTCTGGGCCTTTTCAGCTTCCATAGCCTCCCTTCTAATTTTTAATTTTTCTTCGAAATAAATGTCTCGAGCATTTTTGCGTTTTCGAACGACAGAAACTGGATTTAATGTTGAAGATGCTGGTGCTGTTGGCGAAGTTGTGGGAACAACTTCATTTTCACGAGCTTCAAAATCCTGTCGAGCATTTTTGTGTGTTCGAACAACAGGACATGACCTTAATTTTGACGATGCTAGTGCTGCCGATGAAGTTGTTGGAAGATCTTCATCTTCAAGAGTTTCAAAATCTGTGTATTCTACAGATGTTTGGGCATCTTCTTGAGAGAATGAATTACTTAGCTCGCGAGACAAGTCTTCAAGTAATGTCTTGGTTGTAGCCTCAGTTTGCTTCTGTGACGGCAAATGAAGAGTATGGTCGTTTGATATTATTGGCTTATCTCCGAATATCTCGTCTAGTTCAGCCTCATAGGGTACAACAACTGGAGCTGCGCCAGTCTTCTTCCTATTATCTTTTGCAGCTTTATAGGCGTCGAGAAGAGTTCTTATTTTGTTTTTTAATGCGTCTGCAGTTGTTGAACTATCCTGAAAAATGTATTTAAAGTCTTTTATAGTACAAATTACTACAAATGTATATAATTTAATTTAGTTAATTTTAATTGTTGGGGTCATGGGTCACACCCTATCGGATTTCTTGCAAGAAGCGTGATTTATCACAACTTTTGTTTTTAATTTAATTTTCAAATAAACACAATATCGATCGACTATTTTTTATTTATTTTACATGTTCCATAATTTGCGGGATGTGTTAAACCTCTTTTAATGAGAAGCGATTGGCCGACGATGACAACGAAATAATTAAATAATATGTAGGTACTCACTGTTAAACCTTGGAAAATCATGTCTTCCAAAACATTCTGGAATGCATTCTTTTGTCGTCTAAAATGAGAAAATTCTTCCTTTCTGGCCGCATAACACCTGAGAAGACCAAGAACTTCCGCTTTCGACCATTTTTTGCGACTACTTTTTAAAGCAAAAGTTTTTTAAAAATCAAATAAATGTTCAGTTACCTACCTTTTAATTTCCTTTTCCATTCTTTTGAAATATTGAGAATTTAATATTTAATTAGATAATTGTACTAGAAAATGTATATTGATCTTTCTTTCAATTAAGTTAAGTTAAAGTTTAAATTGAAAGTTTTCACAAGACGTTGCAAGAAAATTAAATTCGTCGTGAGCTTAGTTGGTAGGATGGTAGTTGTTCTTTAATTTATTTTTCTTCCGAAAATTGTAGCGCGTTGACTGTAATTTTGTTTGAGATGGCAAGTGTTGTTTTTATTGCAACGTTTCTTGTTGAGATAATTGTTGTTCTGCGTTTATGTAAGCTTGTGAACATGCAAAGCTTGCTGTAACAAATAATAAAAACAACACTTGCCATCTCAAACAAAATTACAGTCAACACGGTACAATTCTCGGGTGAATACTTTCAATTTATTTGAATTAATAAATCAAACGTGTTAGTCCGTTAAGAAAATTTATTTAAAAAAAAAAAAAATATTTATGTTTTGTTGCAATTATGAGTTCAGATTTCAATACTACTTATTATATTAAGGCAATAATTCAATAGTTAAGTTAGTATTTTAACGTACCAGCCATTAACGTGTTTTATGTTTGTAAGAACAAAATGGAAAGTTCCAATGAAAGAGAAGTAAAGTTAGTAAAACAAAAATTTATTTTTTTAATTAAGATATATTTTAGATGTTTGCATTATTGTTGGAGGATGCATCATGGCAAAGCTTACGCCGTCAGCAAAATGATCAAGAAATTGACGATATATTGACAATGTTAGCATCAACTTCAAATCAAGCGAATGATTCCAGTTCCGGAGAATCAGACTTTGAAACAGAAGAGCATCCAAAATGTGATAACTTTGTCGATATCATAGATCTTTTTGGTGATGAAGATTTCAAATCAAATATGAGGCTGAAGCGGTCAACTGTTGATTACCTTATATGTACATAAATAAATAATATTTATTTCAAGGTAGTCACTTCACCCGTTATGTTTTTTGCAGCAAGATTTTCGCAATCAAGATTTTTGTCACAAGTTTGTGGCGGTGGTAGAAATAGGATTGGCCCAAAAAAGTCGATGTACATTTATATCTGGTACATAAGCAACACTGTCACATTTCGCCAACTTGGGAATTTGTTTGGAATCGCAAAGTCCTCAGCGTGGGTAACTGTTTACCGCGTTACCTCTTTTCTTATTGCTATTGGGAACGAGTACATCCAATGGCCCCAAGGTCCTTTTGCAGAGGAAGTACGGCGGAAGTTCGAAGAAAGGAAGAAGATACCGGGTATAATAGGTGCAATTGATTGTACCCACATTTCTATCAGAGCACCAATCGCCAACAAAGTGTATTACTTTGACAGAAAACAAAATTATAGTTTGATTTTGCAAGCAGTTGTTGATGCTGATAAAAGATTTATTGATGTAACCTGTGGCGAACCGGGATCACTGCATGATAGCAGGGTTCTTCGGAGATCGCATTTGTACTCCAGAGCATTGGCAAACTACCAAGAGTTATTCCCCGATGCATCATTCATTATTGGTGATTCGGCATATCCAGCAAACAGTTGGTTAGTGCCACCATTTAAAGACAACGGAGACCTAACCGATGCCCAAAGGCAATTCAACTACATACATTCTTCAACGAGGATAGTTGTGGAAAATGCATTTGGTTTGCTCAAGGGGCGTTTTCGAAGGCTTCTGAAGTTTACGGAACAAACAGATCTACGTGCAATAACGAAAATAATAATGAGTGCATGCGTTTTGCATAATATATGTATAACACATGATGATTTATACAGTGTACAAACACAAGATGTGGCTGAAAGCACTATAATTGTTCCATATGATGGTGAGAGCATAGCAGACTCTTCAATTAACAGGCGGGAAATGTTGTTTAGTTACTTACAACAACAAAATATAATCTAAAACATACATAAATGTAAGTTACCTTATTTTTTATCGGTTCCAGAAAAAATACATACAAATTGAAATTAATTTAAAAAATAATTCGAAATGTTTTGCGCTTCTCTCCGCAACTTACTCTAAAATGATATTATGTGAACTCCCTTTCTTTTCTTAGGTGCAATTCCAGCTCAAACAACAATTCCACCAAGGAGCGAAGCAAGAACAACACTATTTTAAATTAATTTCTTAATGAATTAATAAATTATTCGATTTTATTTTTTCAAAATTGAAGTTTATTGTATGAATTTAAGCATTTCTTAACATTAATTAATAAGAAACCAGAACTCACCAGAGAAGCCACTTAAGACACTTATTATTTGTCCTCCATCGGTGGTAGCTTCTGGCATATTACTTGAAACAGTTGTGTCGGTTAATTTCCTATGTGCACGTACATACGTATGACAAGATTTTTGATTTCGGCTTCTGGCGCTGTTTGAAAGGTTCCCTTGTTTGCTAGCTCCGTTTCACAATCCAAATTTAAATCCAAACCGACATTTTTAGAATATCGAAAATAATTCAACAAATTGCCTTAGTACATATCCTCGTGCGAGGTCTGAAAAAAGAGCGATCTCTTCTAATAGATGTATTTTAAATATTTCAGTTAAAAGGAGTTGCGATATTTCGGTGATGACTCCACGAAGTTCAAATATTGTCTCCATGGAGAATCAGTATCGAGGGCTCTATACAGAGTTAAAAATTCTGCACTGGTTTCACCTGAATCACCAACGAACTTCAGGAATCCCGTTATTAAATTCAGCAATTCTCTTTTCCGTTTGTGTGTTCTACTGAGAGATGTGACCAGCGAACAAGCAAGTTGTCTCCCGAATCGAGAATCCGAATTGAAAAGAATCGGCTGCAGCTAAGATTCGTTCAACTCTAGTGGAGCACTTGGTATTCTCTTTTGTAAAAATCGTGTTCTCGATCTTTTTCCATACTTTTCCCATAAGTACCATTTTCGGAGCTGCATTCGCTTATTCTCAAGCGTTGCTCCAAACATTTGCTGACCCTTTTGGCCAGGTGCCGTTTGTGCTACGGCAGGCTTATCTTCAGTTTTCCTTGAATTTTTCTCTGATCCAGACAGATTCGAGGGCATTCTAGCTTTCCAGGCTTCGAAAGATTGCCCTTTGTCGTCTTCTAAAATCGAGGGCAAGTCCACAGTCGCTGGTGATGCTTGAAAAATCCTGAGGCAACTTATCTTTGTTTGTTTTACTTGTAGGTACTGGTGGACAAATTAGAGCCTGTAAAATACGCAAGCATGGTTGGATAACAGCAACAGCAGGACGATCGCTGAAATATAATTTTTTTTAAATAAGTTGTTTTTTTAAGATTATTCTACCTACCGACAAACCGATTAAAAGTAAATCAAATATTCTTAGCTTTTGCTCCCAAAAAGTCATCTTGGGCAATTAGGACCTCTAATAGAATCATTTCGTGACGTATTGCAGTTTCAAGATTTTGCCAAAGGAATGGCTCCAATAAAAGCCAGTTTAACACGTTCATGGATCAAATCAAGAAGGGGTTCCGCGTCGGAGATTATTTTGAGCCAGTTCTTCTACCAATCCATGTTTGTAGAGGCCTAATCGACATTCGGTATCGGATGCCATTGCACGCTAAAGTGTAAGACATTGCTCAGTTGAGGCTAAGGCACACCCATATCAACGATTAACAACCGACTTTTCTGATCCGGAATTTAAAGATTTATTTGGTTGATCCATTTGCTTTGCTACGATCATAAGCAACAAGCTCTCTGAAAGAAATAAATAACATTCAATTGAATTACAAAAAAAAAAAATTAACTTACTTGCTTTAACTTTTTGAGCAACTTTACTGAGTTCATCAAATTATGTCCTTGACTCCACACACTACTTTTGAGCCAAAAGTTGAATTATTTTATTTACCTGCGAGGTACTGTGAATCGTTCCGATTGTATTATCGATCTCACGATCCAACCGATGCTCGGCAACTTTCTAAATTAATAGTTCAAGCATTTGCTTATTTCTCTGCAATTGACCGTAAATCGATTTTTACTCTTCAGTCTGGCCAGATTGTAAATTAACTGAACGCGCCTTATGCCATAAAGCACGACGATTCTTTAATTCGATTGAAGGTAATTTCACGTTGGTCATTGGTACCTCTGGATTGTTGCACACCAAACATGGTTCCGATTCCAGATAATAACCATTAACTTAAAGCACCTGTTCTAGTGTTGTATCACTTGTACCGCCTTTTCCATGTATTCAGGAAGCTTCTCCTATATTGACTTTGTGCTACGTGTCAGATATCCGAGGATATCTACAAACTGAGCTCATATACGCCCATATGCTGGTAGAAACTGCCACATATTCCACAACAAATTTATAAGATTTTCCTTTTGACGATCATTAGATACTTGTCTCATAGATAGCATAAACAAGTGAAGTGTTGCCAGCGAATTGGTGCACAAATGTACTACAATGTTTTGGATCGAATTAAAGTCAGATGTCATTTCATTCTCCTCGGATTTATCACGATCTTGACGGGTCTTGGACGAGGACACACTGGGACAGGGATTGTCCGCCATCGTCTTGTTGGAAACATGCAATCTGAACAAGGGATGGAATAATATCCTCACGAACCACTAAGAACTTTTGCCAATTTACCAATACCTACGGCTTATTTCCTGAGAAGATGTTCTGTTAACTCCAAATATGCTAAAAAATTTAAAAAAAATTGCAATAGTCAAAAGGATTTACAAATCACTTTAGAATTACCTTTAAATTTTGCAATTCACAAAATTGGTAATGACATGTATAAATGTCAGTTTTGAAGTTTCTATACATTTTATCGATAACTTAATGAAAATAGTTTGGTAGCACAGTTTTTATCCTCTTCAAAAAGCTAAGCCCCGAGAATTCTGTGGGTTTAAGCTAAGCACCCCCGGGGATTAGTTGTTGTTGGATTTAGCATGCAAATTGTTAATCCCACTCATCGTTTTTTTCGTCCACTTTCCCCGGGGCTTAGAAAAAAACACGCCTAAATCGTTAAGATATTTGAAGACAGCCAACTAACTCCGAAAATAATCGCCCATGTAAGTTCTTCGATAATTAAAGTGACTTTTGGAATGCTTGTGTTTTCCAATATTTTGACATTTCTCATAGTTGCAAAAAAAAACGTGAAAAATTAGGACAACAATTTAATTGTTCTTGTTTCTAACTCTACTTAAAACAATTTTTATTTAATAAATAAAAACAATATGTCTAGTGAAACAGAGGAAAATACAACAACGAATTTGTCAAAGCATAAATCAAAGAAACCCTCAAAATTTGTGTTCAGATCGGTGAAATTTTTGCGAAATAATTGCAATCATGGCGAAGTTTATGCTTACATCGATGGCCTACATAACCAACTGAAAAAACAACAGAAGAAAATTAAAAAATACAAGGAAAAAATTAAGAAATTGGTACAAAAAAATTATTAAACAAATTCGTATAACTTAAAAGGAATTTTGTATTAATATTATAATTACGTATGTATATTTTTTTCAGACTAATAAATTAAGTAATTTGAAAGTTAATAAAAAAAAGAATTCAACTGAGGCTGAGAGCGAAAGGACTACTAGTGTGCCTGCTCTCGAAGCAACCAATAAAACTGAGGATTCAGGTATGTTTTATACTTGTGTATATATAAGGACATTTATTTTTTATTGACAACTTATAAAAAACAATGAAATTCAGAGATACCTTATAGGTATATTATGTCATTTTCGATTGGTAATCCGGAAGAACTCTCCGATCCGGGATTCCAATCGAACAAGTAAACACTAGATTCCAGATTCTGAAAATTTATGTGATTGGATGTGTAAGACTGGAAATGTCGAACGCACATTTGTGATTATTTTATTTTGGACGCATGGCTGACACAAATATAGATGATTTCGAAGTTATTCCTGATGAAAATGCGAAATTACAGTTATTAAAGGAAAATTTGTCTTCGGAACAGATATCCATAATTTTAACTCTCTAAAGATTGAAATTGAAAATACAAAATTTCAGAAAGGAAATTTCTCTTCTATCCAGGAGAAGAACTGTCATTTAATACCAATCGAACAGTTTCAAAAGCATTCGGAAGACTTCGGAAGCCTTCCGGACGACCAATCGAAAAGGCCATTAGATAACAACTAATCGTGACATTAGAACAATAGGGTTCTAACTGCACTCAAGTCACTTTTGGGAAAATTGGGATTGAATTTTTGTTTGTCTATAACTTTTATATTTTTGCTTGGATCAACACGATTTTTTGAAAACACAAACTTTGTACTAATTTATGTTGATCTACAACTTAATTCTTAGTTTTGCAGTTATAAGTGGTTACAAAATGGATAGAACCTTGTTACTCAACGCTAAGTCGTTTGAGCATAGAACAAAAAGGTTCAATTACCTGATAGAACTTAGTGTCATGATAAGAAATTTATTTGTTCAGATAGAACTGTGGTGTCTCAGATAATTTTGACACTAACTAACTTGTTCGATAATTACAACTACGCAGTAGAAATTCCAATGTCGCGTTCTATTGGGAGTATTTCCTTGATGCCAACTATTAGGTTTCGGAACGCCTCTTTAAAGATTATAATTCTAGTAAAATGAAAGACTATTTATATTAAATGATTAACTGATTTAATGATAGTAAAAGTATATACAAAAGTATTTATTAAAGTTAAGAGAATGAAAGTTAATTGCAGACGATAGACTTCCCGAATCGTTGGAGGAAGCCAGACAGGAATTTATTTGAATGTTGGAAGTTCCCTTTTGGGACTTTTTTGTTACAGTTGAAGTCAACCTGTTGAATTACACTTGGAGTCAAGTTTCTGGAACTTGGTGTTCACACCTAGATGTTGCGATTGGCGATGCAGTGTCGCCAATAATAATAATTTTTTTTAAAACCAAATTTGTTTCCTTTTTTTTTTGTTTAATATTGTAATATTTGTTTTGTTTGTTTTTCGAAAAGTTTCAATTTTAGTTGTCGATTTTAAAATAAAATTAGTTTTACCATCACATCACGATCTAACAAATAAAAGAATTCAAAAAGTTGTTTACGTTCTTGTGTTGTCAATTTCTCTGCACAGTGGAACTTGCACTTAAATAAACAATTTTTTTTCGTTTTAATTTCTTTTCTTGGTACTGTTTTTCTCCACGAACTGGTGTAGGCTTCACTAGGCTGATATTTCCTTTTTAAAATGTTCTTTTTCCAATTTTGTTCATTGCTTATACGCTTACGAGTGATTATTCACATACGCACTTACCATTTCATTAGCTTCAAATTCAATGTTTACATTTAAATGCACAGATTTTCTCCTTGACTAAGCTTTCTTCTGCTCCTGCAGGAAGAATTAAAAAAATCCTCAATGACAACTGGAACATTTTCTAAATTTGTTATTTCTCCTTCCAAAAGAAACTGTGAGTGCGAAGTCATCTGAATAAAGTTATTGAGGACGATATTTTAAATGAGTGTATATTTAATACAAAACACCTGTTGATTTTCTATTTACTTTAAAATAGAAATACGAGTACTTACTTTTACTAAATAAAATGTATGGATAAACATTTGGAAACATTTTGAAAATCACTCTGTTTATGCTTTTAAGACGGAATTGTACAAAAATTTAATTTAAAATACATTTCAGATAAAATTCTAATTTAACACAAAATGCATAGGCTACATAGTTTTAACTACGAGAAACATTTGAAGTTCTATCTACATCCTGTTGTGTACCATTTTTTTTTCTGAGTAAACTAGATTCTATTTACCACTTAGAACTTTCTGAACTTAGTTTTTTAATAAATTGATGTACATAGAACTTTGTTTCCTGCAGTCTTATTGACTATATTGAAAACTAAAAGAGATAGACAAATATGGATGAAACGAATCGAAAGAACATTATCGATTTATTACGGCCACATATATAACGCAATTTTGGAAAAAATGTCAGAACCCTATTCTTCTAAGATCGCGTAATAATGAGAAAGTTGATTATGCCACCAAATGTACCTCCTCTTAATGTCCACTTGTTTATAGCCTGTTTAACTGCACACTCTTTCAAATGATTCACGTAGAGCTGCAGGCGCTGTCGCAGCATAATGGTGATAAGTGCTTTATGGAGAAGGTTCTCAAACCAATAGCTTTCTCTATTTATATCTGCATTAAAGTTTGCTCTTTTTGGACCTTAAGTGTTCAACAAAACTATTCTGTCATCCACATCATCCTGTGTGTTACAATCAAAGAACAACAAGGCCAATTTTGAACTTGATGTCGATGAATGCCAAACAATCACATATTCTCACAAACGGTTCGTCCGCCACCACGGGACTAGTACATAAAAAAGGACCTTGTTTCAAGAGTAACATCCATTCGGGATTTGGGCGTTATCTGTGATAGTGAGCTCAATTTCAGATCTCATTATGATAACATTATTTCTAGGGCTAACTCTGCTCTTGAGCGTTGGTCTAAGGAGTTTTCAGATCTTTTTGTTACGAAAACTCTGAACACAACCTTTGTCCGACCTTTACTTGAGTATGCTTGCCAAGTATGGTCGCCGTATCGCTTTGTTCATATAAAAATAATCGAAGCAATCCAGCGTAGATTCCACCGTTTTACTTTGAGGGGCCTTCCTTTGGTTGACAATTATAACCTGCCCTCATATCATACAATCTCTCGAAAAGCACCGTGAGGTAACTGATATTATTTTCGTACACCAAAGTTTATCTGACGTTACTGATTCTTCTACCTTCCTCGCGTTAATGAGTATTAACATCAACTGACATTCTCTAAGATCAGTACCCCAATTTCATCAAGATCCCCACAAAACTGACTATGGTGGAAATGAACCAGTTACAAGAATGTTGAGGGAAGTAAATGCAAATTCTGATGCATTTGATTATAATCATAGCAAAATCACACAAAAAAAATTTATTTTTTCTTCATCTTTTTAATACATCTAATAGAGATAATTTTTAGTATTATCTAATTCTCCAGAGAAACTGAAACTGCCAACTATAAAAACCTAACAAATGCATTAGCATGCTATCGTTTTTTATTTTTTTAACTTTCACGTTTTTTTGTATTTTTTCTCTTTTTTCAATTTATAGATCTACTGATCCTATATTTTTTTAATTTTTATTTTTTTTTGTATCAAGGGTATTCATGCAAGGAGATAATTTTCCGCTTTGCAGAAAGATATAGTTTTCCGACAGATGTTTGCATGAACACCTTAAAAATACTTGCGTAATGTAGGAAATAACCAGATGCTCGTTGAACTAAATTTATAAAGTTTAATTATTCTCTTTCTTTATCAAATTTGTGAGATAATTTTATCTGATTTGTAGAATATTTATCGCATACAACTTTCACATTTCATTTCTGCGGAGATAAAATTATATAATTTCTGAGGTTTATCTGGGTTTTTCGCCGTTGCATGAATATCTTTATTTTATTTTGTAACTGCTTGCATTAAGCAGACCCATAATCCTTCCAAATATCTGTATTTTTGTATTATAGTCATTGCCACTTTAGATACTTAATAGAATAAAAAAGACAAGGTTAAATGCTATTTAGACCAATTAATATTCACACTTACATACTAAAGAAAACTCAGAATAAAAGTAGTCCATTTCGCGGACTTCATTAGTGTCTATTGAAATATAACGATATATGTATATGTATGCATCTATTAATCAAAATGAAGCTCTTAAACATTCCTTGTTCGTCTGTTGTGAATCAGAAGAATAATGATCCATATAGTACCATCCTCATTAGCAAAAAGACTTAATTGTATCTCGATAAGAAATCTGGCATTTTTTGGACTCATGCAAAAATCTCGCTGAGCACTAAAAGGAAACATAAAAACCGTACTCATGAGTCGCATTTGTTCTTATTTCCATATGCAAAACAATGAGAATAAGTTGTATGGACCGAGTCTAATCTAGGCCCATGTCTCCATAGTTAGAGAGATACTGTCAACATCTGCTCGTATGAGCCCTGTTATATAACAATATTGAAAGGTATTTTGTGTATGTACATATAAGAAAAATACTTCATTACACAGCATAATAGGTTCGTTCGTTGAACTTTACCCAGGGTTGACCTAGGTTTTGTAGACAACCACAAGAGTGTTTTCGGTTCACAAAAAAACACCCGAGTGCTATTAATGTTTATGTTGTGGAAAACAAGTTATGTTATCTAATAAATAAAACTTAAACAAATGTTGAGATTTAATTCTTGATTGCTCCTAAGTAGTCCTTTTTGCAGATGACATTGTCTTATTTTTCAAAGCCCTTCACACTCGTTTAGTCTTATGTTGAATTCCAAACAACCAAAAATTCGATTCTTTTCTGAACACAATTTAAGCATTTTAGTTCTACATAAGCACTTATGTGACAGTTTACGCAGAGGAAAAAGTAGCCCATAAGCGTTTTAAGTTGAACATACATACAGTAAAACCCGGATAAACGCCTCACACTAAATGCCCCACTTTAATAGGCACTTATGCGGGTTAGGCAGTGATAAAACACCCACTTAAGTGCGCATAGGTACTTATCTATATTTACATATACAAAAATTAAAACAAACAATTTTGATTTAAAAAAAAAACATTTAATTCAAAATAGCTTTTAACGGCCTTTAGTAAAATTTGCGTTTAGTCTCTGCGATCTCACTTATATTAATCAGTTAGCTAGTGAGGGTCCAACCAATACGCACTTTTTGTAAGGTTCAGTTCAGCTTACATGGATTTTTTGACAAAACCAATGTGAACTATATTTAACAATATTAAAAATTTTAATCACTAAAATTGGAAGATTTTGTCCTGGCCAGACATATTTAGCTAATTTCAAATGTGTACTTAAAAGAATTTTTGTCAGGAAAATTTCAATAAAAGTATACAAAGTAAAAGAAAGTAAGTTAAGCGGAAGGTACTTATAAGATGAGTTTTGGTTCTAAAGAAACATAGTTACTTATGCGGGTTAGGCACTTAAGCGAGAGGCACTTATCCGGGTATTACTGTATTTATTATGGGTATCAGCAAACTGACCTGAAACATTTGTGGATTATAAATACATTGGGACTCTTTTGAAGGCCAATATGAAAATGGAATATCATCTTGAAAACAAATTAGCGTGGACAAAAAGCCTAATAAACGTTTCATGGCAAAATATTAACGAAATCGGATATACCATTGTCAGCCAAGCACCATATAAATTAATCCATCATGCGATCTGTGATGTGCTATAGCATACTTTAACGGCCTTTAATCCACAAAATTTGCGTTTCATCCCGGCAATCTCACTTGGACTCATCAGTTGGTTATTGAGCGCCTTACTAATACGCAATTTTTGTTAAGTTCAGTTCAACTTACTTGCATTTTTTGACAAAAAAGCAATGTGAACTATATCCAACAAGATTAAAATTTTAATCATTAAGATTGGAAGATTTTGTCCTTGGCCAGACATAGTTAATATGAAGAGATTGCCGGGATGAAAGGCAAATTTTGTGGACTAAATGCCGTTAAATGTTATTCTTTTGGTTATTTATTAATATAGAACAATTGAATCGAATTTTAAATGACGCCATGGGAAAGCCTTTTCAAATATTTAAAATCGGCAAAAAATTATTCATTTTCCTATTTTAAGTACATACGTATAAAAAAAATAAAAAAAGAAATAAATCATGTTTTTATTATTTGTTATTATTTAATAAAAATAAATTTACGGCTGACGGCAATTCGCCATAGCCCTAGTTTTTTGTTATGCTAAATTCAGAATATAGTTCCGAAAAATATATTATTATTATAGTGAAAAAAACTATTAAATATATTTAGAAATCCATTTTTATTAAAAACTTTTTGAATTTACGTAATAAAGGATCTAAAATCTAATCTAAATCTACTTCTGAAAATTCCTTTAATTTCCATTCAAAAATAATTGCATACAAAATGCGAATCCATAACAAAATAAATGCTTCAGATTAAGGATGAGCTATGTTCATTTATCGATGCATTATTATTATTATTATAATTTATTAACAGATACTTAAAATTAACCTGGTAATTACAATTTTGTGGTGCCTAGCTGCGAGGACTCTATTAGCTCTGAAATTTAAAATAAAATAAAATGTTATACTTAAGTTTACATATTAGTTTATTTACTAATTCCATTTTTTTTTAATTTGGAACTTTGAGGATTTCGTAGATATTTAATTCTTTGTAAATAGAGTTTAATTGTTTTTTAGTTTTGGTACAGTTTCTTAATAAATGTTCTAAATTAAGTGTTACGTTGCAGGCGGAGCATACAGGAGGGTTTAGTTTGTTGAGAAGATGTTCGTGTGTGATTAAAGTGTGTCCAAGCCTTAGCCGAACAAAATTTGTTATTTTTGTTTTTGGGATATTGGGGTATCGAGGATGACATCCGTCGACATTGATTTCCTTGTAGTGGTGATGGTATTGGCTTCAATCGTTTAACTGTTTGGTTTTCAATGAGTTTCGTAGGAAGTTGGTCAGGTCACGTTTGGTAAAGATGTTAAAATTGTATACGGGTGCATCCTTAGTTTACCTGGCGGCACGGTCTGCTTCTTCTTTGCCACGTATACCAGTATGTCCGGGGACCCTCATTAATTTGATGATTGGGATTTTAATAAGATGATATAATATAATAATGTTTATTGAACTGATATATATACAAATATACAATTGGCTCTTAATTCTATTACATTACTTATATTACATTCATATTTTAATTTGTTTTAGCAGTTAAGTGGCTAATATTATAAATTGGTTTAATTTTTTTGTTAAAATTATTAAAAAAAATTGTCCTTGAATTTCTTGTAATACTTACTAAAACCTGTGTGAATAATCTCGCGTTGTTGAAACCCGGCTGTTTTCTGGTGATGTGGGGGTTAATCTGAAATTTGGCCACGGTGGTAGTTTGACGCTGCGTCCTCGTAGAATTGGATTGCTTCGTCGTCGTTGATATAAAGTCCTTCGTCCAGTCCTTCGTCCAGATATCTTGGCTCGGGGTATCTCTCTTCGCTGGTCATGCTATTCACTGGGTGTTTGGGTGGTTGATTAGGTTGCTCGTCAGTCTCTTGGCAGCACTGATCATGTATTTGTCGAGGTTATTCCGGACGTCTCGAAAAGTCGTTTGTTGCTGAAGTGCTTTTGTCGTCGCTGGTCAAAGTGGAGTCCCGTGCAGATCCGGAGGATTTTCCTCTCAAACATTCCAAGCCTGCTCATGCTGGTTTTGGATACAGTAAACCATGCAGGAAAACAATATGTGATAATGGGCCTGAGAAGTTGCTTATAGATAAGCAGTTTCATCTTCTGGCTGAGCCCATTCCTTTTCCGCATTAGGGGGTGGATTCGGTTAAAATCGAAATTTTAGGGTAGCTGTCACATGCGGGTAGAAACGAAACCTCTTTTCGAAATTGACACCCAGATATTTCACAGTTGGTTTGGTTCTTAGTTGTGACCCGTCGGGCAGATTGATAATAATACTTCGGTTAATTGTGGTTAATAAGATGAATGGATTGGCTATAGCTTGTAATACGGATTTACTGTCGGAGCAGATAATGGAATTTCCTCGAATCTTTGTTGCTGTTGTAATGGCCTGAAGGATACCAATGGCTTCGGCTGTAAAGTCTGATGTGAAATTTGGAAGGATCCCAATGTTCAGAATATATACCCGTCCTCTATTTTACTGTGCATGAAGTGTTTTCTTGAGTCTTTGAGCCGTCAGTAAAATAGAACTTCCATCCTTCATTTAACAGTTTTGATCTGAGAACAAGGCTGGGTAAACAGAGTGATGGGTGTTGTTTTTCTGTACTGAGACAGGGCCATATCAATAGATTTGGGTTTAATGTGCGAAGGAGGAAATTAGAGTTTAAAATTGTATCCCCGTTTTGTTGGAAGTTTAAGTTGGTTGGTTTGATGCTTTAATATCGATGTTGAAAGGAAAGCAAGAAAGAACTAAGGAATGGACAAAGAAATTAAAGAAATTAAAATCTTCATTGTTTTCGATTCTATAAATTATTGACAGAATTTGCTCACTTCAGGTTTTTCAAAAAAATAAAATACTTAGGGCGACCCTAGAGAGAATTCAGGGCTCAACAAACAAACCTAATGATCCATATAATGGATCTATGGAATATTCCATCGATCCAGACGCAACAGATCTTAAGAACTCACTCTTGTGATTGAAGGCAATATTGTAACCATTGACGACATAAAGCTTGAATTGCATTTCTAACAAAACAAGTAATAAATAAAAGATGATCCTCAAGTTTGCGGAATCCGAACCGCTGATCAGTTCTTCGCAAGATGCAGTACACTTGAAAAAAAAATATTTTATTTTATTTTAGTTGTCAAAGGCTATGATCCCATAAACCTGAGACCACTAGCGCGATGATAAAATACACTACATTATATTACGGTCGAAATAAAGGGGTTTTGACTACCCTTACACTGAATGAGCGGTAAGTTTATAAGAAAGGATTAAAAAGAAGTTACATTTAAACATTGTTTTGAATGGAAGGATCCATGCAAAGCATTCCACCTTCGCGTTGTACGGCGAAAGAAATAATCTCTGGACTTGACAATACATCCGAAGTTGGGCTAATTTATGAACATTTTGTCAAAAACGTGACGTGGAATACAACTGACTTTTTAGCTAGCTTAGAAAAAAACAGCGGTTTTCAGATGTAGTAAATATTTGTTCTATCACCTAAGATTTTTAGAGTTCTATTTTTGATTCTATCTTGGTTATTCTCAAATGTGTTATTCAAACTCCAGAAAGCTTTAGAGTAGCCTTTACAGAATCAAATTAGCCTCAATCCACTTATCTGTTTTGGAATATAAATCCCTTATCTCAAAATAATGTTTTGTATTTTCCTGTAAGTTCTTTAATAAACTTGCATCTTTTGACATAATTTGCATTAAACAGTTAGACATTTTCTACAAACAAAGTTAACAATTGCTCGGTATTCAAACACTATTTTTTTAGCATCATATTAATATTGTTCTCAGAAAGTGAGTTTATAGTAAACACTACTTGCCTGACTAGCAGATATATCTGGCCAAAAATGGATCCAAGTCTCTCAATAGCACTGCTCTCTTTGAGCAGGATCTATCTTAGCTCATAGGTGTCATAACTGTAAACTGCTTAATTGGCCGACGCGCCAAAAGACTTGCAGAATTTGTAGGGATGAGGAGGAAGAGAAAACTATCTCCCATTTCCTTGTGTGCTTGTCCTGCCTCTCCTCCCAAGGACGTAGCTTACACCTAGGAGAATGCTACACTGCTTCATTAGCGGCTCCAAATGGTTTAATTAAAGAGGTAATATTTCATCATATGGTATCACAATGAACCTATCTGAGGTCTAAGTGTGTTAGCCGTTTTCCTGACAGCCAATTGAACCTAACCTAATAATAAACATTCTTTCTATTTCCAATAAAAATATAAACCCAGTTATGAACAAATTTCTTTTTAAATTAAGCGTACAACACGTCTTATGCAATAGCTAAAATTTGCGTATACTTTATTAGCAAAAAAAAAAAAACTTAAGACGCACACAGCTTTTGTGTGAGACAAAAACTAAATCAATTTAGAATTTTTTTTAATTGTCAACTTTCGATCTTATCTTCAGTTATGGTCGGTAACCCCGACGAATAAAAAATTTCTCTGTTATCTCTTTAACCTTCACCCCTAACTAATTCTCAAGTTGACAAAGTTTAAGAATGTGTTTTTCTTTTACTATTATTATTTGGACACCATAACCATCAATATCGACGTAACCAAATCACTCATGTAAAGTAAATAAATATCATAAATTCAGAGATACGACATTTACAGCCTTATCACACTTTACAGCCTTATTGATGTCCACTCTAATACTCATAAAAAATGTTATACCACTTTCTCAGCTCTAAGACAAAACCAAATTCGATTATCAAATAGCGACTAAGTTAGATTATACTAAGTCTAGAAGATAGTTTCATAATTAACGCTTAGCTGTTTAAACGATTCTAATAAAACGGCAGTTGTTTTTAAGAATCAGACAAGCCAACATGTCTACTAAAACGCGCAAATGTCGCAATCTTATGGAGGAGTTCATACTTGACAATAGTCAGCTGCTTGAAATTAATCGCAGATTCCTGAATGAATTAAATCGTGGCTTATGTAAACGGACACACGATCAAGCAGATGTAAAGTGTTTCGTAACTTACGTACAGGATCTGCCAACGGGTGAAGAAATAGGCCGTTATATGGCCTTGGACTTAGGTGGCACCAACTTCCGGGTGTTGCTGGTCACTTTGAAGGCACATCACGAAGCAGATATAAAGTCAAAGACCTATGCTATTTCCCAGGAAATTATGACCGGTCCAGGAGTGCAGCTTTTTGATCACATAGCCGAATGTTTAGCCACTTTTATGAAGGAACAAGATTTGCTAGAGGAACATCTTCATCTTGGTTTCACATTTTCGTTTCCATTGAGACAAGTGGGTCTAACAAAAGGATACTTGATTCGCTGGACGAAAGGATTCAACTGTCCTGGCGTTGAGAACGAAGACGTTGTGCAGCTGCTGAGAGACGCCATTAAGCGTCGTGGAGACATTTCCATATCAGTTGTAGCGATCCTTAACGATACAACTGGCACTCTGATGTCCTGTGCACACAGAAATGAAAATTGCCATATTGGAGTCATCATCGGTACCGGGTGTAACGCATGCTATCTTGAGCGAGTGGAAAATGTTGAACTCTATGATGGCCAGCCGGGAAAGCCTTACGTAATTGTCAATGCGGAAATGGGGGCATTCGGGGAAAGTGGTTCACTGGACTTTATTCGAACAGAGCACGATAAGATTATTGACAAAGCTTCAATGAATCCCGGAAAACAAATTTACGAAAAAATGATTTCGGGCATGTACATGGGCGAGATCGTTCGATTGGTACTTCTTAAGGCCATCGAAAGAAAACTACTTTTCCCCAACTGTGGAAAACAATCACAGAGGCTTGCCATGCCCGACAGCTTTGAAACAAGATTCGTTTCAGAGATTGAAGAGGACAAAGAGGGAGTTTGGACTAATTGCAAAAGAATTCTCATCGATTTGGGCTTTCCGAAGCCTACCAATGACGACTGCGCCGAGGTGAGATACATATGTGAGTGTATATCACAGAGGGCAGCCCATCTAGTTGCATGTAGCCAAGCTACAATGATAAACAAAATCAATGAAGGTCACTCGACTGTGGGCGTTGATGGAACTGTGTTCAGACTTCATCCGAAATTCAACGAATATATGGAAGACAAAATGAGGGAATTGGTTAACCCAAATATTCGCTTTGAATTGATGCTCTCCGAGGATGGTTCTGGACGTGGTGCTGCTCTAGTCGCTGCCACAGTTACTGAATGAGATTGTCAATGTTTGTGCGTAGTTTAATTTTATGCCTAGTGTATTCATGAATGTTTCAAGAAACATAAATATATAGTTTGACACATGTTTTATTTTTTTCCTCTTGGTCGTTTGTGGAGCTTTTACCACAACGAAGATTATTTTGTAAAAAGTGTGTTTAGTTTTTTTTTGTGTTTTAATTGAATTCATCTAAATCCTTTACATATGCAAAATCGAAGAAAAACTAAACTACATTTAAATGTGTATAAAAAGTAATTAGCTTCCTCCTTTGTAAACATAGTTTTTGTATGTTAAATTGCAAGCTACATATATGATTGTGAGTACCTTTTCATTCTTTGAAACCAATAATAGAAGTTGTATTTTTGATAAGAAGTTAAGGTCAAGCGATGACCTTAAAGTGAATCTGTATAGATAATTGCATAACAGTTTAGCTTATCAATTTTTGTGAAAATAAATTACAAACACAAATCTTACGTAATAGAAGAAAATCAATAAAGAAATACATTTTGGATTATTTTTATTATTTTTTTTTATATTCGAGGCAACACTTGAAGGGTAGTCATTTCATTACCCTTTCTTAGTAGAAAATATTAAACTTAGAAACTAAAGCTATCAATGGGCTTAAAATTCAAGATTGACATCTGGGAGCAGTTTTATTTAAAAAAAAACTAAATTAATTATTGGAATCACATAATACGTGTTTGTGATATAAATTGTTTGTGTCGTAATTGAAATACTAAAAAAAAACCGTTTGAATTTAAAATAGTAGGTTTGTTCGTTGAGTCGCCTTAAAGCGTTTTTTTTTAAAAACCTGAAGTCACCCTGATAAGCAATGTTTTTGAAACCTAGGGTTGCCCGCAACTCGCCCTGAAGTATATCTATAGGCTGGGCTAGCTGGGGCAAATTGAGGTAAATGAATAAACGTCAAAGTCACATGAGATCTGAAGTAAGGATGAGCGATATTGAAAAATATATCAAATACTCATCATCGATGTTAATAATTATCGAATCGAAAACATCGATGTTTTGAAGGATTTTCCTTTATTCTTTCTTCAACGTCGATATTGAATCATCGATTTCTTATTTTAACATCGATGTTTCAATAACATAGATTAATATCGACCATCCCTAATCTGAACCATTTGTTGTGTTGTTAATTCTTGTTTTTTATGTTATTTGTTTTTTTTTTTTTTTTTTTTTTCAAAATGGAAATAAAAGAATACTCTAATGTATTTTCAGACACAGACATGCATAATGAAAACATTTGAAGTTGTAGATTGTGCATAAGGCCAAACAAAACTTAAATTTAACATACAGTACATTCGCGGTAGAGTGAACTAATAAAAACCAGGCCTGCTCGTATGAGCGGGATTGTTCACATTACCGAGCGTGAAAATGTTACGGCATTCTGTGCAGTTGTTAGAAAGAGTATGCTGTGGAATGATCTTTTATTAATTTATGTTGGTTTTATTATTTATTGTCGAAATACTAATATTAATAATACATAGTAATAATTTTTTATAATAATTTTAACTAAGGTCTAACTAACTAAATGCAACATGAATTGAACGGAATTAGTTAGAAGGAATAGAAAGAATTTTTTGTTGGCACAGTGGATTTGAGATTATAACCCACGGGCGGTATCCAATTAAAATTTGAGGTACAGGTAGGACTCACTTAATGCGGCAGTTACGTTCCGGAATAATGCCGTGTTAAACGAAATCGTGTTAAACGATACAAGAAACCAGTGCAAAAAGGGGGGTTCCTTCCATGATTTCAAAAAACACACAAAGATATTTTTTTTTTTAGAATTTTATTTATCGAAATTGGAACCATACATAAAATGAACAAACAAAAACACGAAATATAAACCTTTATTGCCTTTTCCTGCAATATAAACTTCATAAAACGTTAACAAAGGAAAGAAAAAAATACTTTTAAACTGAACAAAAGAACATCGCAGATCATTTTTCATGACTGCTTAAATAATCCATACGTGGCCGTTTTGGCAATGCATCAAATTCAATGTCGTTTTTCTTTTTGCTAAAAAAGTCCGTAATTCCGCGTTATTACATACACTTATGGGGTTTTCGTTTGGTAACAAAAATCAATTTATTTTTGATTTAGATCTGTAAAAAAAAACTGATTTTGACATTTATTGCCTTCGATTGGCCAAAACAAAATTGATTTATTTTTTGAATTTAAATAAATTTTGCAGATCTGGATTTTTCAAATCTACCCCTCTTTTACTAATACCAATATGCATCATAATTGACAGCCATAATTTTGATAAGGTCTTGTTTGATAATAATTTGTTTCGGTTGCAAGAAAGAATTAGAATACTTTTAGTTCAAATAGAAGCAGTTTTAAGTGAATTAATTTATTCTTCCAGCTCATTTGCGGACTTACAAACTTGAAATTAAAAACAACGTTCGAGTCAATATTTAGGAGCTGATACCACTAGCTGTTTCACAGACACATATATGCACCAATACAGCAAATACAAATCAATCTGAAAACGTTTTCGATTCCTTACGATAAAAATTTATAGGTCAAAATATAAATTTACCAAACGAAAACCCCATTAATAATGGTGAAGTCCCTTCATATTAAAAAAAGAAACAGTAGGCATGAATATGAAATGAATAACTTGCATGAATTTGAAAACATATTCATATGCAATATCTCTACTAACAAAATATGTATGTACATAGTATGCAACATAAGGAGAACAAAAATTTGTTGTTTCCAATACCTAGTTAGAACAAGGCTCTTAAACGTGTTAAACGAAAGCTTTTCGCAAAAAGTGAAACGTTTTAGAGCGAAGTCGTGTTAAGAGAGGTACGCGTTAAGTGAGGCCTACCTGTATAAAAGAGAATTTTTGCAGCAGCTGGCATTTTTGTGTTTTATACTACGTTTCCACCGACCACTAAACCGAGATTAAAGTAGATTTAGCTAAATCTCCTTTAAATCTTGAAGATTCACCTTACAATATTTAATCTTCTCAGATGAAGATTTAAAATAAATATCTTCAATAAAAATCTTCAATCGAACTACCCTACTTCCATATCGAAATGAACACATTCATCGGGAAAGTGAATTTTTCTCTTCGGTTGACATAGATGAAGCTGCCTGTCTCACTTCTACATCATAAGAGAGAATGAAACAATATATGCATTTTGAATAGTGTTTTCAAAATTAATCTACTTTTGGAGCGGTGGAAACACTTTTTGATATTATTAAATCTACAAGAGATTAAAGTTTGGTGGAAACGTAGTATTAGTGTTTAGAGTATGAGTTCACTCTAAAGAGATTTTGTTGTTCACTCCGTATAGTAGTCTGAACAAAACTTTGTGGGTTCATTCAATTGGATTGTTCACTCCACCGATGTTCACTCTACCGCGCTTATACTGTATTTTAAGTTTTAATAATTAAATGACATAACTTGCTGATCTACAACATAAAATTAATGCCCCCCGTGTGTTTTTTGAGAACCGAAAAGCCCAGGTTTTTTGACAACAATTGGGGTTGTCAAAGAAACCTAGGTCGAACCAAGGTAAAGTTCAAGGAACGAACCTAGTATCAACACTGAATATTACCACATCCATTTGTTTTGCGAAATTCAAATATATTTAACAAGCTTTGGCACATACAGTACTCGGATGGGAAAATCATTCAGTATCTTCCTAGATTTCAACACAATGACACCTTGATATAAAGCTTATAAATATGTGTTATCAAAAAAGAAAATATTTAAATGATCCGACGATCAAAAAGAAAATGTATTAAACGTGTTCGTTGATAACGTTTAAAAAATAAAATGCACGACTGATTCGCACGTTCTTGCTCTTATGTTCGATCACATCCTATGCAAATGATTGTTAATATACATATAATGATTGATTGCTAAATATATTTTTAAAGTCGTTTTTTACTTATTTTTTTATATACAAATGTTCTTAAATATTTTTCTAAAACAAAATTTGTATTTCAATTTTAAATATTTAATAATATAAATTTAAACACAAAATTAAAAAAGAATTTTTTTTAAAAAATATTGAATATTTTTTTTTTGAAAATTTTGGTATGCAGTATTATATATAGTTCGAAGGGCCTCCTATATAAACATTTTGATCAAAATCCGTGGAGCCGTTTATGAGAAAGTCGAAAATAAAAAAAAATGTTTGTATGGCAGGTACCGTTAATAACAAAATATCAAAATGTAGACTATACCCAAATGTGTGCACTACTCTTTTTACTTGCTAGTTTCGGGCAAAAAAATATTATGTATTTCGAACGATTTTTTTCTATAATTTTGTTTTTAAATTTATATTACTAAATAATTAAAATGTTCATACCAATTTTTTTTTAGACAAAATTTAAGAAATTTTTTAAATAAAAAAATTAAGTGAAAAACGACAAAAAACTGGTATACCTGTTATAAATTTACATTTCTCTAGTCTAGTCCTTTTTTAACCCAGCCTATAGCATCATCATATTCATTGTCTTCTGGTCTTTTTGACAAAAGACTTCGTTTACCAAAACGAACACCATAGTTTAAAAAAATATTTGACCAATTTTTTTGGAATAAATATCAAAAAATGCGGGCCAAGGTATCCTGCCGGCCAGTGGCCATAATTGAAAAATCATAACTTTTCAAGTGTTATATAAGCTATACAACTGATAAAACTGTTATATATTGCCATGACCAGAGACATGGCCTAAAATAAAAAAAATATTCATTCAAAAATTTCTTTATTTTCGACAAAAATAGCTTGAATATTGATAAGTGGTGTGGAGAGAATTTAACACTGACGACGTTCTGTGAACTTACGTTGTAGTGACAGATATGGAATCGATTTTGGGATGACATCTGATTGCGTTTTTGTTTGGCAATCTGGAATCTCTTCGATTCCAACTGAACACTTTTTTGATGATGACGATTCTGAAGTTGAAGTGCTTGTAAATGTGAAAATAAATGTATATGAGAAATGGGTGGTCCTGCTTTTTACAATCCCGCTTTTTTAAAATCCCGCTTTTTAAAATCCTGTCTCTTATAATCCCGTTTTTTATAACCTCGTTTCTTATTATGCCGTTTTTAGAATCAACAGAAGGTGCACAAAGGGGGCGCGTAATGGTGGTATGCTGTCCCTTGCAACACCCCTTCTGTCCCAAAGTTGGATTTGGGTCTGGTCGAGTTTGGGTGTATGCAAAGTTTTTTTGTGTAACATTTATCAAAATACAAAACAACCTTGGCGGGATTAAACGGGATAAATCAGGATTTAAAAAGCGGGATTACAACAGATGAGGATTTTGAATAAGCGGGATTTAAAAAAGCTGTATTTTAGAAGGCGGGATTTTAAAACTTTTTTTCGGTATTTTTGAAAAACGCGATTTTAAAAAGCGGGATTCCGATACGCTCCCTGTGAAACTAATAAAAACCGAAAATAATATTTATTGCACAATTAGGATACAAATAAAATGCAAGACTGGATCGCATGAACTTGCTCTTATGTTCGATCACATCGTATGCAATAGGTATTAAGAATCTAAATATATTTTCAAAGTTGTGTTTTGCTTAATTTTTTATATAGTTTTTTTTTTTAAACAACGTGGTATGACAATTTTAAATATTTAATAATATGAACTTAAATCAAAATTTCAAAAAAAACATTCACCTGTTTTCGAAATATTGAATTTTCAAAAAAAAACATTTTTTTTTCAAAAATCAAAAAAAAATATTTTTCAAAAATTTTGGTATGCAGTATTATATACAATTTGAAGGGCCTACTACATAAAAATTTTGATCGAAATCCATCAAGCTGTTTATGAGAAAGTTCAAAATCGAAAAAAATGGTTGTATGGCAGGTACCGTTAATAACAAAATATTAACAAAAAAAATTGACCAAAATGTAGGGTATACCCCAAATAGTGCACACGCTTTTTTTTATCAAAATCGTTAGAGCCGTTTTTGAACTTAAAAAAACGATTCAAAACTCTATTTTAGACAATCACCGAAAACACATAAATACCAAATTTAAAGAAAATCGCTTAAGCCGTTTAGGCTGTAGAGCAATGTACAAACAGACAGACAGACGAAATTGCGGGACCCATTATTTTGGTATTTTCTATCATCGTAATGTCAAGTTTGATTAAAATCTCGATTTCGATTTTTTTCCACATGCAAACTTGGCCTAAACTACCTACATTATATCGCAAGTAAAAATGACAACTGCCGAGTTTGGCATGAATTTGTGAGTTGTTCTAATTTCGATTCTGATATCAAATCTTCTTCCTTTCAAAATCATTAGTGTCACTTTTTCCAGATTGCCAAGCAAAAATGACATGAGACTCAATACGATTTCGGATTACTTTGACCGTCTAATTTTTAAGCTCAAAAGTGCCAAAGCCAATGTGAAGAAAATTAAGACATTTTTTACTTTCGATTATAGGTAATATAGGGCCAGTTATGCATTCGTCGAAAAAAAAAGTTGTTGAGATAATTATCAAACATGACATTACGAGATAGCGAACACGAAAAAAGATGGTCTAAAAATTCTGTCCGTTGTCTGTGTGTCAGTCTGTCTGTATGTATGTATAGACACCTACATCCCAAACGGGTGGGCCGAATTGCTTCAAACGTGGTATATAGAGTCTTTTAGATATTGTACAGAGTACAGTACTATCTCATAAATGGCTTAACCGATTCTTTAGAAATTTCACACATATATAGGTTTGGATTGCCCAATTTATACTGCTTACCAATATTTTTAATTAATATCTTTTTTTTATTTTTAAAAATTTATATTTTGCTTAATACTTTTTTTTCAAAAATTATAGTTATATGTAACGGGTGATTTTTTTGCTACTTGGTGTTTGACGTTTATATTTTTGACAGATCACACATGACAAATTCCACGAACATTTGACATTTCGATTCAGTATTGTTTGCCATTTCATCATGAATAGACTTACGCCTGAACAACGTTTGCAAATTATTGAAATTTATTATCAAAATTCGTGCTCTGTGAAAAATGTGTTTCGCAAGCTACGTCCGGCAAAATTGTCTTCAGCGACGAGGCTCATTTTTGGCTAAATGGATACGTGAATAAGCAGAATTGCCGTATTTGGAGTGAAGAGCAGCCAGAGGCAATTCAGCAGCTACCAATGCATCCCGAAAAATGCACTGTTTGGTGCGGTTTATGGGCAGGCGGCATCATTGGGCCGTACTTCTTCAAGGACGATGAAACCCGCAGGGTTACTGTCAATGGAGAAAGGTACCGTTCGATGATAACAGATTTTTTTTTGCCGAAAATGCAAGAATTGAACTCGGTCGACATGTGGTTCCAACAGGACGGTGCCACATGCCACACTGCACGCGAAACCATGCATCAATTGAGAGGCGAATCACGTTTTGGCGCAGTCAATTGGCCACCAAGATCATGTGATTTGACCCCGTTAGACTATTTTTTGGTGAGATTCCGGCCGAAATGTGTGAAAAAGTATGCCAAAATTGGACCTTCGGAATGGACCACCTGAAGCGTAGCCGCGGGCAACATTTAAGTGAAATTATTTTTAAAAAGTAAATGGCAGAAATTGATTTATCGATCCAAATAAAAATTTCATTCACTTTTTATAAGTTTCTGTGTTTTTTGAATTTTCAAAAACCAAGCTCTTAAAAAATCACCGGTTATTTGTTGAATGCCTATGAATTGGTGTTTTTGAATTTTTTTTAAATTTTTTTCAAAGAGTTTAAAAAAAAAACTTTTTTCTCAAAAACCACTCCACAGATTTGTAAATTTTTTTTCTCGTAAATTCAAATTTATCCAAGAAATAAAATGGCGTACTTTTCTTAGGTCAAATTAGTTTAAGTATTTATTTCACAATTTTGAATTATTTTTTCTTTGATTTAATGATTTGTTTTTAAGTTTATATTATTAAATTTTTAAGATTCTCATACCAATTTTGTATATATAAAACAATTAAATAAAAAGCGACTTTAAAAATATATTTAGATGTGATCGAATATAAGAGCAAGTTCGTGCGATTCAGTCGTGCATTTTATTTTGTTTACATTTAATTATTTTCTATTACATTTTGGCTAGGCATTTCTCCCTTTACATTGAACAGCTCTCAAGCTTAAATTTTCTACAAGTTTTCGAATTTTAGAATTAGATTTGAACTCATTTCTATACTTCAGACATTTCGGAATCCAACATCTTTATCTTATTCTTATATTAGTTAGTCATAGAAATATTATGAATTTCTAACTATTTGCAAGGAAGTTAATTTCTTTCTTGAGGCCACTACAAAATATTCCACCATTGCTATATTAAATGTTTTCTGTTTTTTTTTTTTTATTTTCGAATAATATCAATAGCAACGAGATTTAAATATCAAACAGTACGATTATCTATAAAGGAAAATAAAAATTTCTAATCAACAACTGTCGCTGCGACCAGAGCAGCTCCACGTCCCGATCCATCCTCCGATAACATCAAATCGAATTCTATGTCCGGTTTTACTAGCTGCCTCATCTTCTCGAACATGTAACCTTTAAATTTAGGATGCAGTCTGTATACAGTTCCATCAACGCCCACCGTCACGAAAGATTCGTCGATTTTATTGATCAGCATAGACAGTCCACATGCCACAAGATGTGCCGCTCGCTTAGAAACAC
This sequence comes from Philhelius pedissequus, assembly GCA_910595825.1. Classification (NCBI taxonomy): domain Eukaryota; kingdom Metazoa; phylum Arthropoda; class Insecta; order Diptera; family Syrphidae; genus Philhelius; species Philhelius pedissequus. Next base: position 56,207,951 of record OU343160.1, read on the forward strand.
ACTCGCATATATACCTCACTTCTGAACAATCGTCGTCTGTGGCATTGCGAATACCCAATCCTGACAGAATAGCCCTGCAATTAGTGAAATCTCCCTCGAGATCAGATTCAATATCCGACACGAATTTAGTCTCAAAACTTCCCACAATCTGAAGGCGCTGGGGCTTTCGTCCAGTTTCAGTAAGTAGAAGTTTTCTGTCGATTGCCTTTAAAATTACTAATCGAACTATCTCGCCCATGTACATGCCCGAGATCATTTTTTCGTAGATTTGCTTGCCAGGATTCATAGAGGCTTGATCAACAAAACGATCGTACTCGGAGCGGATAAAGTCTAGCATTCCACTTTCTCCGAAGGCACCGAATTCTGTATTAATGATGACATGAGACTTTTCCGGCGGACCATCATATAGATCAACGTTTTCCACACGTTCAAGATAGCATGCATTGCAGCCGGTTCCAATGATAACGCCGATCTTGCAGTGGGCGTTTCTGTGGGCGCAGGACATGAGAGTTCCTGTGGTGTCGTTAAGTATGGCCACCACAGATATATCAACTTTACGACGTTTGAGAGCATCTTTCAGCAATTGGACAACATCTTCATTTTCCACACCGGCACACTTGAATCCCTTTGTCCAACGAACAAGTATTCCCTTAGTCAAACCAAGCTGTTGACAAGGGAAAGAGAATGTAAATCCCAAATGAAGATGCTCGTCTAGCAAATTATGCTCGCCCATAAATGTCCATAGGCATTCAGCAATGTGATCGAAAAGCTGCTCTCCAGGCCCGGTCATGATCTCCTTTGGAATGGCAAAGATCTTCGAATCCATGTCTACTTCATGGTGTCCCTTCAAAGTGACCAGCAGTACCCGGAAATTCGTTCCACCAAGATCCAAAGCCAAGTATTTGCCGGATTCTTCTCCTGTTGGCAGGTCCTGAACGTACGTTACAAAGCACTTGACGTCTGCATTGTCATGGGTCTGTCCACATAAACCACGATTGACTTCGTTCAGAAATCTGCGACTCACCTCAGCCAGCTGAGAATTACTGAGTGTAAACTCCTCCATCAAGACACGAACTCTAGGTATTCTAGCAGACATGTTGATGTGCGAAATTCCAAAAGACAACTGTCGTTCAATTTGAATCAACAAAATTGCTTAGCATACAATCACTTCGATAAATTATCCCAAGCCATCTAGATAACGATACTTTTGTTTTTTTACTTCCACTTTTTTGTTGTTGTCATATAGGTTTATTAGATTTCGCTAAGAAGCTTTAATTGTTGTGTGATTGTTTGATTGTGTCTTCTAGAGTTCCGTTCGGTATCGCGCTACACAAGTACAGGATTGGTTGTAGTAAAACTGGATTCGTAGTAAATTTCAAGAAATGCCAACATTGTAAAAGCTAGCCGTCTTTAGATAAAAACACTTTAGGATAGCAACAAGTATCTTTCGGATTGATATTTATATCAAAGCGTTTTCAAGCTAATTGGTGTGACACAAGCATTTTGTAGTTCGCCTTGATAGTTCCGAATTTATAATGGATGTTTTATAAAATATTTGTTGATATTGAATGTGCCTTAGAAGCTGGTAGGGTCGTAGACAGTGCTTGAAGTTTAGTTGAGATTTAGAAGCAATTAGTGATTTTGTGTGGAAATGATTATTTTTCTTTTTCTAATTACATACATACGTATGTATCCAGGGATGTACTTGTATAAAACTAGGTTGCATTTAATATGAACATTTATTTATTTATTATTATAAATATATTATCTCCAGATTAATGTTGGCATAAGTGACGCCATTTCATTCAACCATCTCAACAAATTTGTTTTCAAGACTTCATGTTAATTTCATCAAATAAACTGTACTAATTTTCGATAAATGGTCCAAATTCGTCCATTATAAAATTACAAACAAATCAATAGCCCAAAAAAAATAGACTTTATATTTATGAAAAACAACTTAAACACCCAGCAGATTTGGCCCGGACTAAACTTTTTATGGAAGGTGGAAAGGAACAATAGTGAATTATTCACATTTGGACTTTTGACAGATTCATTATTTAAGTTATTTATTAAAAATTGGGAACATAAAATTTGTTACATTTGTTAATTTATCCGAAGTGTATTGGTCATTATCCGAAGAAATTGGAGGACCCACAATTTCTAAATCCGCAGCAAGATTTTTCCACTTAGATTTTGACTGTGATTTTGTACACACTTTCGTGTTGATATCCCTATTTTTTTGCATGAAATTCACAATTGCTTCCATCGATATTTTACTTGCGATGATAGGTCCTATATGGCAAGTTATACATTCGGCGAAAAATAAAATGCTCTTATGTTCCATCACATCGTATGCAAAAGATTTCTATTAAAAAACTAAATATATTTTTAAAGTCATTTTTTACTTTATTTTTTATATATACAAAATTTCTTTAATTTTTTCTAAAAAAAAATTGGTATGACAATCTTAAACATTTAATAATATAAACTTAAAAACAAAAGATTTAATCGGCTTAATCAAAGAAAAAATAATTCAAAATCCTGAAATAAATACATAAACTAATTTGAGCTCAAAAAAAAGTACGCCATTTTATTTCTTGGATAAATTTGGACTTAGAGAAAAAAATTTTACAATTCTATGGAGCGGTTTTTGAGAAAAAAATTCAAAATCGGCAATTCATAGGCATTCAACAAATACATATAACTATTATTTTTGAAAAAAAAATATTAAGCAGTTTTCAAAATATAAATTAATTTTTTTTTTTTAAATGCTTTTACAAATACAAAAAATATTAATTAAAAATATTGCTACGCAGTATAAATTTGACAACCCAAACCTATATATATGTGAAATTTCGAAAGAATCGGTTAAGCCATTTATGAGACAGTCGAAATAAAAAAAAACGGTCCTATGGAAAGTACCGTTTTTAGACATTTATTTTTTAAAGATAACAATCAAACATGACATTACGATGATAGCGAAGACAAAAAAGTTGGTCTAAAAATTCTGTCCGTCTGTATTTAAAAAAATCAGTGCAGCTTTTTAGGTACGACCGATCATCATATGGTTGAAAAAAAAATTTTAAATGCCTAAAAACGTTAGTTTCCATAGGACCTTTTTTTTGCTTTCGACCATCTCATAAATGGCTTAAGGGAGCCCAGTTTATACTGCATACCAATATTTGTAATTAATATTTTTTTTTGTATTGAAAAATGTTTTCAAAAAGTTTAAAAAAAATTTATTTTCTTAAAAACTGCTCCACAAATTTTTTAAATTTTTTTCTCATAAATTCAAATTTTTCCAAGAAATTTATTTAGTATTTATTACAGAATTTTGAATTATTTTTTCTTTTATTAAGCCGATTTAATCTTTTGTTTTTAAGTTTATATTATTAAATATTTAAGATTGTCATACCAATTTTCTTTTAGAAAAAAAAATTAAAGAAATTTTGTATATATACAAAATTAAGTAAAAAACGACTTTAAGAATATAGAATTTAGATTTTTAATAGAAATCTTTGGCATACGATGTGATCGAACATAAGAGCAAGTTTGTGCGATCCAGTCGTGCGTTTTATTTTTAAATCGTTGGAGCCATTTTTGAGTCTCGCTTGGCCAAGAAAAATGTATTGCAGGTATCGTTTTGTTTCGTCTTTAAAAAATAAAATTTTCGACTATGTCCCACGTACGTTGCTCTTATGTTCGATTACATCGTATGCAAAAGATTCTTAATAGAAACGGCTAAATATATTTTTAAAGTCGTTTTTACATAATTTTTCATATACAAAATTTCTTTAATTTTTTTCTAAAAGAAAGTTAATATGGCAATTTTAAATATTTAATAATATAAAATTATAAACAAAATTTGAAAAAAATCATCCACCCGTTTTTGAAATAATGAATTTTCAAAAACCTTTTTTTTTTCAAAACTCCAAAAAAATATTTTACGAAAATTTTGGTATGCAGTATAATGTTTAATTCAAAGAATCTACTATATAAAATTTTTAATCGAAATCCGTATAGCCGTTTATTAGAAAGTCAAAAATCAAGAAAAACCGTTGTATGGCAGGTACCGTTAATAACAAAAATTTATCTAAATCTTTATAGCTGTTTTCGAGATAATTAAGATGTTTGAAAAAATTGTATGGCAAGTACCGTTATTTTTCGGGTTAAATAACGATTCAAAATTTTATTTGAGAGAATCACCTAAAAGGCATAAATACCTAGTTTAAAGGCTTTAGATCAGACAGACAGGCAGACGTAATTGCGAGACCCACTTTTTTCGTCTTAGCTATCATCGTAATGTCAAGTTTAATCAAAATCTCTAGTTCGTTTTTTTTATAAGTCCATAACTTGCTTATACATATTCATATGGCAATTAAAAAAATTAGTGCACTATTCTACATTTTGGTTAAACAAAATTTTTACATAAAATGTTATTAACGGAACCGGCCAAGAACCAAGGGATCTTGATCGAAATTTTTATACAGGAGGTTCTTCTTGATTTGTATTAATGCTTCATGAAAATTAGAACATTGTGTTTCTTACGTGTTTTCTTAAGAAAAATAAACCCCAAAGTTCCCCGTGAACCAAATCAGATCAGCTATTTATTTGTGTTACAAAGAGAAAACTAAATCCTTTTGTTGTTGTAACGCAAATAAATATATGATCTGATCTGCATCACGGGGAAAATAAAATATGGCTTATATTCTTGAGAAAATTAAACCCCATAGTTAAAAAATTAGCATGCTAAGGAAAAATGGACCTAGCAAGAATCTGAATATTTCAAGACAGAGACAGGATATCAAATTTATTTAAACCAATTACAAATGTTATAATCAGCACTAACAGAAGAATTGCCTTTTATCAGATCACCAATAAATGATATACAAAATTGGAGATCCGCAATTACTGACTGTAAAACAATTTTCTTCTTAGAATATAATGAAGAAGCCACTTCAAAAATATATCTCAATCGGCAAACCCAAATTTCAACAAAAGCTTAATAAATTTAGCCTCGGCTAATTATATTTTTGGCAACAAAAACTGTTAAATTTTTATGGCCCTTAACTAGTAACGTACATATATTTCATATTCTTGTGGAAAAATGAGTTATTTTAAACAAAAACATATTTGTTTTTTATTAAACAAAATATCCATGACAACTTCCTTAACAATATTTGCAAAAAAAAAAAATAAATAAAACGCACGTTTTATTGCAAAAGTTTAAGAGTTTTATAATACTTGTCAATGTTTTGACATAAAATCAGTATACCTTATGGGAACTTAATTTTGTTTTTATTTTCAGATAAAAACCTAATTGTCATTTTATGACGGTTTATAATTATTGTTAGGTGAGAAGTTTCGGTTTGCTTGTCTTTAATTAATTTCGACGTGATAATTATTATTTTATTTTTCTTTATAACTTTACACTGTTATCTTCTTGGTTATAAATTCATGATTCGTGTTAGTAAAGGCAAATATTTGCAATTGTAAATATTCACTATATGCGCAAGTAAACATGCACGTGAGGGATAAGATACGGATAGTTGTTGGATTATAACTGCATTATGCAATTCAGGAAGACTTAGAAATTAATGTAACTTAAATTGCAACTGTTTGCAGTAAATGTTAATTGGGGCTGTTTCTATCTCTTTTAATATCTATCTTTATAGTGTTTGATAAAGACTTACGAAATCCAATTATATGTCAGAATAGTTCACACAAAACGGTATTTTGTTACATAATATTTTGTTACCTAAAAACGTAGTTAGCAAACAATAGGTGTGTATTAAGAGTTTTTTTTTTGTCGTAAAAAACAATACTGTGTTGACGATTTGGTCTCAAGGTTTGGATTAAGATGCCAATTTTTACTTGCGATGTAGGTGCTATAGGGCAATTTTACCATTTGAAAAAAAATCGAACTCTAGATTTTAATCAAACTTGACCATCGATGATGATAGACGACCAAAAATGTCGGTCCCGCAATTCCCTCTGTCTGTCTGACTGCCTGTCAAACTTGGTAGTTAAGCGTTTTAGGTGATTGTCTCAAATAGATTTTTGAATTGTTTGCTTAGACTCAAAAATAACGGTACTTGCCATACGATTTTGTCTACTATCTTAATTATCTCAAAAACAGCTCTAACGATTGTGATGAAAAAAAGAAGTGTTTGCACTACCTTAGATAATAATTTGCATTTCATATGCTTTCTGTTCTTCGACTTGTTTTAAAATTGAATCATTGGATAGTTTTAAATATCTAGGAATTTTAATTGACAAGAATTTAAACTGGAAAGCCCATGCTGCTGTAATATAATATAATAACGGGTCCGCCATCTAACGTTTTTTTTCAACTAGTGTTTATTTCGTGAATGGTAATACTTAGCTCATGTCCGATTTGACAGATAATTAGTTTTATCCTTCCGTTGAACGAATATGGTTGTGTATACGCTTGAACAACGCTCGCTAAATGGGCCTGCGATCGACTTAGAGAAAGCCGATACACCCAAAACGAGTCACTGTTTGGTGCGGGTTTTGGGCCAGAAGCATGATTGGGCCATTTCTCTTCGAAAATGAGCAAGGAGTGGCCTTTACAGTCAATGGCGATCGTTATCGGGCCATGTTGAACGAATTTTTGTTCACAAAAATTGAAGAGGAGGATATTGGTAATATTTGGTTTCAATAGGACGGCGCTACGTTTCACACAGCCGAAGCTACACTCGATGTTTTGCGGCCATTTTCAAAAAAAAAAGTTATTTGGCGGACCCTTTATATGATGTCTGTTAGTCGAAATATGTTTATGCTAAAACAGTAGGTAGTGTTCTAAAAATCTGATGTTAAAAGTAAATATATTACGGACTAGTTCACTCAAAACTGCAATATGGTTTATCAAGTTGGGGAGGGACTTATCTGAATACCATTGAGCCTCTCGTAATATCCCAAAAGCATATTATAAGAATTATTTGTAATAAGAACAGATTAGTTAGCAGTTGGCCTCTATTTCGTGAACTTCATATTTTACCTCTTAAGCATCTTTATGTTTATAAAGTTCTTAAATTATTCTTCATCCGCAGTGGTTCCTTTTCTACAATCTGAAGCTCAAATATATATAACTTAAGTGTCTATACTAAAACTTGTAACAGTGTCAACCTCAAATAAGACTCACTATTCAAAATTTTTTACTGCTACTGCACCCAAACTATTTAACAAACTGCCGCGCAAAATAAAAGTTTTAAATGTATTAAATGTTTTTCTGAATAAAGTTAAAAATTGTCTTACAACAAGTCAAATATTTGCTCAATAACATATATTTTTAAAAACAAAAAAGTCAACCAAGAAATTTGTCATTTATGTGTGTTTTTACTTTAATCATTCGTTGTTTCAAAATTCACTAACTCAACAAACTATTTAAACTACGTCTGCCCCACAATTCAATTTTATTTTATTTAATTCATTGCTTAAAAGGATCATTCGCATCTTTAGTCCTGCATGGCTACAGAATGAATTCCTACAATCTTTCTTCTTTTTATAATGCATTGTAGATTTATGTTATTAAAGTCATTTTGTAACTTTTTATTGTAAAAAGAAGATAATAAAAGAATTATATAGTTAAAAAAGTCTACATTTTGGTAAACAAAATATTTTACATATTTTGATATTAACGGTACCTGCCATACAGCCATTCTTTTGATGTTCGACTTTCTCCTAAACGGCTTAATGCATTTCGATAAAAATTCTCTTCAAATTTTACACATTTTACTGCATAGCAAAATTTTAGAAAAATATTTTGTTTGCTTTTTGACAAATAAAAAAAATATACTTAATTATTTTTGCGAAGTCAATATGTATTTCGAAAACGGATGACGATTTTTTTTTCGAACATAGATTTTTTTAGATTAGAATAGATTTTTATTGAATTACATATTAATTTAACCTAACAGTTAATACATATTTAATTTGCCGTCTGCCAGATTGACAATTAAAACAAATTCAAATACTTTAATAAGCTAACATAATTTTATGTAATTTAAAAAGAATTTAATACTACGATTTTGATATTTAACAAAGGAATAAAAAATCGGAAGTCATCATTCATAATTCTTGCTCTATATCTTAGCGCGATTTTGGAGTATTCATACAGCTTGGTTACATCCATCTAATTCAGGCTGGCAAGAACTTGTTCTTCTGACAGAAAGTCATTCCCCAGAATACTTCTTCGTGTTTCTCTGAGAGTTGGGCACCTTCCGACGAAATGAATAACGTCTTCTCTTTCCCTCAAGTTGCACATACTACACTCCAAAGGTAAATCGGGTATGTGCGGTATGAAGTTCAGGATGAATAATTCGCTCCGAAGTCTGACCATTGTAGCAATCACGTTTACCTTATTTGAATCACGGAAGTAATTTCTTTCTGCGAGATTATGGTTCAACCTGCTATATATCGTTCTGAATAGGGAAGTGCAGGCTTCAGCTACATATTCTTCCCTACATTTTATATCTATCTTAGATATCAAATTGTACAGGAGAGTTTTACAGCTCGATATATTTTCCAAGTTTAAATTAAATAATACATCGCATTCTTCGGCAAGGCATGTCCACTCCCTGTACCAGCTACGAGTATGTTGGTCTTGTATGCCTTTTATACCTATTTTCCTGACTAGTCGTAAATCGGGTATCTTGAAAACTTTCATTAAATAGTCCGCTTGCAGTTTTAAGGTTTTAACGTATAGAGGTGATAGACCAGTTTCTAACATTAGAACATAGTTTGGTGTGTTCGTTGGTAGGCGAAATATTCTCTTCACGTAGTGTGTTAAAAGTTTCTCCACCTTGAGAAACTTTTTACATCCCCAAACTTGAGCGCCATACAAAGGGATACTCTCTACAACCGCTTCAAATATTTTATATTTACTGCTATGAGCTATATTTACGTTCATAAAAATTCTTTTCCACGAGATATTAATAGCGGTTTTGGCTTTATGCAGTTTTTCATTTAGATGCTTCTCCATACTCAAGTTTCTCGAAAAAATTAAGCCTAGGTATTTGTATTCGTTGACACATTCAATATCTTCTCCGTTAAACTTCCATTTTTCATTCGATGCGTTTCGACTACCGCCTTTTTTAAAAATCATTACCTTAGACTTCTGAATATTGACGATTAAGTTCCACAGACAACAGTAATGGTATACTCTATTAATCATGAGCTGTAAAGTTTCTGGGGAATACGCAAACATGACTATATCATCAGCGAATAACAATGCCTTAATACGGACCCCTGCGAAATCAACACCCCCAGGAAGGTAATCGATGAGATCATTAATGAAGAGCGAAAACAGGGTGGGACTCAATGTGCAACCTTGCCTCACTCCCGAAGTGGTTGCGAACCAATTCGAAAGATCATTTCCATTCCACACTGCAGCCTGGGTCCCTTTGTACAAATCTTCTAGCAAACGTCCGAACTTCAGCGACAATCCAAGACCATAAAGTTTGTAAAACAAAGCTCCTCGGTTGATTGTGTCGAAAGCTACTTTGAAGTCTATAAAAAACACATACAATTTTCTACCTTGCATACTGAAGCTCTCCGCTAGACTCCTGAGAATGAATATGTTATCTATTGTAGAGTAGCCTGATCTAAAGCCACCTTGAAACTCTTTCAATACGTTCCGGGCTGCAATCCACGTTGTGAGTCGTTTATGTAACATTGTTGAAAATATCTTATATGTTGAATTAAGAAAGGAAATTCCTCGGTAGTTCGCTGCATCCGATGCTGAAAGATTCCCCAAAATAACTTTATTAAATAGCGTTAGCAGATGTTTTTTAAGTGAGACTGTTCCGTATTTGTAAAACTCGACTGGAATACCATTAGCACCCGTCGCTTTCCCATCTTTAAGAGTCCATAACGTTCGTTCAATTTCCTGTAAAGTGAACTCAGAGGCCAAAATTTCGTCGTTGAATCGAGGTATCGCATAATGCTAGTTAGTTAGTGTAGTTTCAGGATTCAGTAGCTCCTTGAAGTGGGTGAAAAGTATGCTTGAACAAAGTTTGGAATGTTGTTCGAGTAAGATTCCTTTACGATCTGTTTTGGTGTGCTTGTAGTTTGAGATCAAGTTGCTGCCTATACTTCGGTGCTTTAGAATTTTTCCAGTTGAGTCTTGGCAGTAAGTACGTGTTTGCAGTTTCCTCAATTGGTTGCATAAACATACGAGTACCTACCTACCAAATTTATTTTTAGAAAAAAATTAAAGAAATTTTGTACTTAAAAAAATTTGTAAAAAACTAATTTGAAAATATGTTTAGTCGTTTCTACTAATAATCTCGTGCATACAATGTAATCGAACATAAGAGCAAGTACGTGCAATCCAGTCGTGCTTTTTATTTGTTCTCGTAATAATTTTGCTAATTCTCGATGTCGTGTTTTTTATCCAATTTTATTCGGGCTTACATCTATTATGATTGATGCTTGCTGGATTTGTATGTCCTTCTGTTGATCAATTTTTGTTGTTTGCACACAGATTTTAGGTAACAAGCTTTGTTGGGCATAACTTCCAATGCTGCTAAATGACCCATATCTCCTAAATGATAGGTAATGGTGATTTACTTGAGTCGAGAGCAGTGTGAAATGAATTCAATTAGTGTCGGTAGAAGGTACTGGTGCCGGCGGCGATGTCTTGGCTTCGAAAGAAATTAAGTCACAGTGGCAAACGTACTCTTAAGAAGTACAATAACAATTTACTTGTAATACGGAAAACCGCATTTTCAATGATGACGAGAAGTTTGAGCACAAATGTGTCAAGGTCGCCGAAAACTGCTAAAGGACAAAAAGCAGAACGCACTTAAGATGGGAACACGCACTGAAAACTTCCAGGAGCCGAGATTACTTCGACAGCTCCAAAACCATTAATTGAATGTACACAGCCATAATAAGGCCACACATGTATGTCCATAGGATCAGCATGACCAAGCCACCTCTGGTGTTGTATTTTAACTCTTTTGGCACCGGTATTACTGTACGTCCCATATATTTCCTCCTGCAGACACCGTTTGTGCACACTAAACCAAAACTCACCCCAGGAATTTTTCACTTAAAGCAACCTAAAGCATCCAAATCCACTTTTAAGAAAGTCCATGACTCTAAACCTTAAAGCAGGACTGAGATAATTAATGTCTTGTAAAGTGACACTTTGGTTGCAGAAGAGAGGTCTTTGCTCTGTGTTCTTCCATTTATATCTATCATCGGCGTATGCAAGTAGTTGGACAGACATTTGAAAGATATGGTGCTTCTGGTGTTGGCGTTTGAAGTTTTGTTCAATTTCTTTAACTTTAATGTTGAAGAAGTCATCGTATTTTTTGATATCAAAAGTGTCGATGAGGTGTTTCCCGACCTTGATGGAACACCGTAAAGTTTCCATCACCATGCTTATCTAGAAGATGCCAAAACTAGGCACACATTGCTCTATATAGCCCGACTCTATAGATGATATCATATGCGGCCTTAAAATCAATGAAAGTGATTGTGCGTACAGTTTTGAAGCTTCTGTTTTTTTAAGATCTGCTTTACTGTGAATATTTGGTCTAAGGCCTTAAATCTCACTGAAATGAACTTTATAGCCGTTCATACAATACAGCAGAGAAGATCTTGCATGCGATGTTATGTTCAGAAGGCCGTCTTTCTTTCCTGGCATACAATTATAAGATTCTATTTGTCGGACATGATTTCTTAAGTCCATATCTTGCAGATAAGTGAGTGCATACTTCTAACCAAATCATAGTCAGTCACTTTGAAGAGCCCGGCGGCAAAGCCATCAACTCTTCCAGCTTTATTAGAATTGATATAGTTATCTTAACTTCGTCAGGTTTGGGTGGACTAAACTGTTGGTCTTCGCCTTATATTGAATGTTTCGTTCTGCTTGACATAGGAATTTCGTTCTTCATCGGCATTGTACAGTCTGCAGTGATCTTTCTAAATCCATAATATCAACTGCGTTTCAATGGTAACCTGCACTTGAGCAGAATAGCTATGTATAAGCACATCTGACTTGTGCAGAGGGTCTCTAGAATAATAGCACCCGAAAAATACTTCTCTGTCACTAAGGAACTCTGCTGAAATTCATTCAGAATTCAGGTTTGTTCATACCATACCCATTGCCATTACCTTACCATGCATCCTTACCTATACCCCTTGGGAACACAGTAGAAGCACTGAGTTTTAAAATAGTAGATGCCACCTGCAAAATTCTTTTACTTCTGTCATCTAAAATTTTGCGACTAATAATCAAAATTATAAATTATGTTGTATGTATTTTCTAGTGACGTAAACTTGAACTTGATAAAAACATAATAACTTTTTTATCTATCGCATATGAGCGTCTAAAGAAGGTGTGTGTATGCTATTAATAGCAATCTTATTCAAACGATAAAATTCCACTTCGACATAATGATAAGTTTCCTGAAATAAAATCTATACAAAACATTATGAGTAATTATAAAATAATAATTTATTGAATGTCGCAAAGTTGGATAAATTTTGTATCAATATTGTCGTAAAGTTCAGAATTTTATTGCGGAAGTCCAAAGGAGAAAATATTTTAAAATTATTAAACTTGATAATATCGATATCCGTATCTTAGATAATTTCTTTGCAATTGATGAAGTTGCAGTTTTGACAAAGTAAATAAAACTTTTTGTAAGGTAAATTTGCCATTATGAAAATAAAAAAAAATTAAATGCACAACTTGCTTCTATGTTCGATCACATTATATGCCAAAGATTTTTAATAGAAACGGCTAAATGTATTTTTAAATTCGTTTTTCACTTAATTTAATCTTAGATTTCTTAAGAATAAAATTCTTAAATTTTTTCTAAAAAGAAATTGGTATGAACATTTTAAATATTTAATAATATAAATTCAAAAACAAAATTTCAGAAAAAATAAAAAAAAAACAATTTTTCGAAAATTTTGAAATACAGTATTATTTACAATTTGAAGTAAACCCTGTATACAAATTTTAATCGAAATCCATTGTGCCGTTTATGAGAAATTCGAAAATCAATAAAATAATTTTATGCCAGGTACCGTTAATAACAAAATATTTGAAAAACGTTTTTGGCCAAAATGTAGACCATATTCAGCGTAGTACACACATCAATTTTTTATCAAAATGGTTAGAGACGTTTTCGAGAGAATTAATATGGTAGAAAAATTTGTATGGCAAGTACCGTTATTTTTGAAGCTAAAACAACGATTCAAAAATCTATTTTGGACAATCACCTAAAACGCCTGAGCACCAAGTTTGAACAAAATCGGTTCAGCGGTTAAGGCTGTAGATCGTCCACAGACAGACGGAATTGCTGGACCCACTTGTTTGGTGTTCTCTATCATCGTAATGTCAACTTTGATTAAAATCTCGAGTTCAAATTTTTTTTCCAAATGCATAACTTGCCCTATAGTACCTACATATATCGCAAGTAAAAAACCGGACTGAAATCGAAGCCAATCAAAAGGTATTGAATTTTTCAAATGTTTGGTAATATTTTGGTCCATTTTAAGTTTTATATTTTGTTTTTTATCGGTGCATTTTTCTAAATTAAAAGCGACTCGGAAGCAGACTGTTTTGGCCTTACCAAAATATTCCCTGAAAACCAGATGTTATCTTTTTTTATTTAACTCAATTGAATGCGTTCTATTGATTGTATTCTTCTAAAAACTCTTAAATGTAATTGAGTGATTTTACAACATCACTTCAAGTTCAGTTGACGAAAGACGTATTTTGACAAAACAGGGCTTCTTTGTTCCCTTTCCGTTCTTCCAAAAAGCAGATTCTTTTGTGTGTTGCGGAATCGACTGCTTTGAGTTATCCTGCACACTCTCACTGACGTAGGGGTGTTTGCTCAACCGCTTGACATTAAAACTTTGATTAGTTAAGTAGGAGCAATGAGTACATCGTTGCAGGTGTCACTATTCACGGTAAATCTTCCCGTTCCTTCGAATAATTAAGCAAACTAATAATTAAAAAAAAAAACGGTAATGGGGGCGTATACTTACCTTTTTTTCATACTTTTTGCATTTGGATAAAATCGAACTCGAGATTTTAACCAAACTTGGCATTACGATTATAGAGAACATGATAAAAGTTCTTTCTACTTAAACGTCTTAGGTGAATCTTTAAATTCTTTTATAAAATCTTTTTTCTGTCCCAAAAATAACGGTACCAGCAATACAATTTTTTGTAGCGAATAAGTTTAATCGTAACAACGATTTTGATAAAACAGAATTATGTGTACTATTTTATTTTATTTTTCTATTTAAAAAAACAATCAATATTTAGAAAACGGGTGGACAATTTTTTTGAAATATTTTGGCCACTACTTTTTATAGTTTCTATCAAATGACGAATAAAGTGTGTTCCCGTACTTTGCGCACAACAATATGAAAACTGTAATTTTTTGTAAGATTAAGAGTAAAAATCTCTCAGAGAGCGACAAAAATTCACAAAAGTACCGGGACGCATTGAACAAAAAATTTAGTCAATTTTTAAATGTCAAAACAAAATTGTATTTTTGAAATGACACTTCTGGCTAGTGATTGTTAAATACCGATAGTCTATGGATAGTAAAAACTATCGATAGTTTTGAACCTCATAGTGGTCAACAACAAGAAAACCCAGCAAATCATAACAATTATTCTTTAAAAACATGAAGTAAAAAATGTAGTTTCTTTTTTTGTTCTGTATATTAATTTAAAAATATTTATTGAACTTTTGTTTTCTTAACAATACCTAAGTATACAAATTCAAAACATATTTAATTGTTTTTATTTTTTAATTTTTATTTTACACATTTGAAATTCATATACTACATTTTTACTTGTGCATATTCGTTGTTTAAATATAGCCTTTTTACAAAAAAAAGTATCGATAGTTTTTTTTAATTTATTGTTTTTTAATCAATCGATAGTATCGATGTTTAACTATAACTACGGGTGCTTTCATAAATGCATGGTTGCGAAAGTCCGACAAATGCATAGCATTCATAAATCCAAATGATGAATGTCAGAGTTTCATAAATGTAAAACGCAAATATTTGCAGCGCAAATGCTTAAATATAAAATTTCACATGCATTCCGATTTTTTTCTTAAAGAAAGAGACAGTATGATGTAAACTGTGGTACACCTTCCATTACTCTTCATATCTGTCCAAATTTCCGGTAGAAAATTCAAAGTTGAACTCAAAATTAAAAATACACATCAGAATTGCTTCTGCTCCACAGGAAAATGAAGCAAATCAGATAAAGTATTCATACATTTATATTATGCATGCGCAAATAGTTTTTCTGACGTTAACAGGATCGCAACTGATCGCATGTAAACAAAGCAACCAAGCATGTATGGCGACTGACAGCTTATTTTTTCCTTTCATTGGCAGTCTTTATAATTTTGTCCAAATGGCGCTCTCTTCTGTGAATACTACGAAAATTTGGCAGGTTTGACTGTTTTTGGTAGAAATTCGTAGATTTTCCCCTGGAAAAATATTGTTTATTTTCGCTGATTTTATACAATGTGAGGAAAAGGAAATGTCTAATGTGCTTTTCCATTGGTACAAGAATCAAATTCGTTTTTGATACGAATCTATCAAAACATGGATTTTGACAATTAAATCCTTCCATTGGGCAACAAAAATTGATATTTTTTTTGATTCGGAATCAAATTCGCAGATCCGTATTTTTTGGTGAATCTATCCCTCCTTCACTAACACTACTAAATACAAGTGTAATTGGAAGCATTTATTTTGACAGCCACAAGTTTGACAGATGCGAATATAAGCCAACACCTTAAAAAAAAAATTAAATCCAAAAAACATTCCATTCGCCACAAAAAAAAAATCAAATTCTCCATTTACCAATGGAAAACCACATTAGTTTAATTGAATGCCATTTAAATCGATAGCAAGTTAGAAAAAGGTTATCGGTCAAATGACAATCTCCTGAATTCTTTCACTTTTGTGTTCATTGTGTGTCATTTTGAATTGTTGCGAGCAAAACATTTGGGTCTTGAAGAGATCTTCTTCAATATTTTCTTTCATGTATATAAAGAGTTATCCGCTTTGCGGTTTCAAAAGTTTAGGGCTGGAATTCGACATCTGTCAAACTAAGTTGTTAAACCATTTCTTTTTTCAGTTTAAAGTCTGACATTTACGAAAATGGATCGCTTATCTATCGCACAACGCATAAAAATTGTTAAAACCTACTACAAAAATGGTGATTCTACCACAGCCACATATCGTGCTTTAAGAGGAGATTATGGTTTACATAATCGTCCAACTACGCAAACAATTGACAACATTGTCAACAAATTTGAAGAGACTGGATTGGTTACAGATATTGTAGGGCCTGTGCATCATCGTTTCGCTCGTATCACTGAAAATATCGCTGCTGTAAGTGAAAGTGTTGCCGAAGACCCGAATGTTTCGATTCCTCGTCGTTCTCAGGAATTAGGACTGTCTTACGACGCATTATGGCGTATTTTGCATTTGGATCTACACCTTCATCCATATAAAGTCCAGCCCACACAAAAACTGAAGCCAGCTGACCATTCACAACGTCGTAGATACGTCGAATGGGTGCTTGGACAACAGACCGTGAACGTCGATTTTTCGAACAAAATTTTCTTCAGCGACGAAGCACATTTCTCACTCGGTGGGTATGTTAAAAAAAAACAAAATTGTCGTATTTGGGGTTCTGAGAATCCTCAAGTAATTGAAGAGAGGCCATTACATCCACAAAAACTCACTGCTTGGGACGCTCTTTGGTCCGGAGGTGTGATGCCACACAACTCAAGCGAATATGGCTTTATTGCAAGAGACATTTCCTGGCCGCGTAATTTCTCGTCGTGGCGATATCAACTGGCCACCAAGATCATGCGATTTGACACCGCTGGACTTTTTTTTTGTGGGGCTACGCGAAAGAGCGTGTTAATGCAGATAAACCTTTAACTCTTGAGCACTTGAAAACCAACATTCGTCAAGTTATGGCTGAGATACCGCCCAATATGTGTCAAAAAGTGGTCGAAAATTACCTCAAAAGAATCGATGCTTGCAACAATTAGCGTGATGGTCATTTAAATGATGAAGTGTTTCACACATAATGTCAACGTTCAAACTTTATAATAAAAAAGAAATATCATGAAAAAAAATATTTTATATGGGTTTTATTTACGTTTACTTTTGAAACCGCAAAATGGATAACCCGTTATAATAATGGTTGATTTTTTTGCTACTTGGTTTTTGACGTTTATATTTTTGACAGATCACACATGACAAATTCCACGAACATTTGACATTTCGATTCAGTATTGTTTGCCATTTCATCATGAATAGACTTACGCCTGAACAACGTTTGCAAATTATTGAAATTTATTATCAAAATTCGTGCTCTGTGAAAAATGTGTTTTTTGTCTTCATTGTCTTCAGCGACGAGGCTCATTTTTGGCTAAATAGATACGTGAATAAGCAGAATTGCCGTATTTGGAGTGAAGAGCAGCCAGATGCAATTCAGCAGCTACCAATGCATCCCGAAAAATGCACTATTTGCTGCGGTTTATGGGCAGGCGGCATCATTGGGCCGTACTTCTTCAAGAATTTGAAGGCCGCAGGGTTACGGTCAATGGAGAAAGGTACCGTTCGAATGATAACAGATTTTTTTTTGCCGAAAATGCAAGAATGAACTCGGTCGACATGTGGTTCCAACAGGACGGTGCCACATGCCACACTGCACGCGAAACCATGCATCAATTGAGAGGCGAATTTGGTGAGCAGTTGATCTCACGTTTTGGCGCATTCAATTGGCCACCAAGATCATGTGATTTGACCCCGTTAGACTATTTTTTGTGGGGCTATGTTAAGTCTATTGTCTATGGGGACAAGCCAAACACGATTGCTGCCTTGGAAGCCAACATTGAACGCGTCATTGGTGAGATTCCGGTCGAAATGTGTGAAAAAGTTTGCCAAAATTGGACCTTCAGAATGGACCACCTGAAGCGTAGCCGCGGGCAACATTTAAGTGAAATTATTTTTAAAAAGTAAATGGCAGAAATTGATTTATCGATCCAAATAAAAATTTCATTCACTTTTTACAAGTTTCTGTGTTTTTTTGAATTTTCAAAAACCAAGCTCTTAAAAAATCACCGTTTGTAAAGAATGTGGATTGTTGTGCTAAATGCAAAATTTCAACATTGCTTCAGACAATTGAGCACATTTCTTCGGATAGTCAGAAATATCGTCACAATAATCCTCATTATTCTAGGTGTGTATTTGCACCTAATGTTCTATCTGTCTACAACAAAAATGTCAAAGCACATGACATTATACTTTTGCCCCTCCTTGTATACCTTGATTAACCATTGTGAATTGGTTATAATCGTATATCGAGTTTCATTCAAGAAAATATCTGCTCTTTCTGACAAAAGATTTCATCTTTATGAATTTTAAGAGTTTCATACCAACAAAAAGAACACGAAAATTTGGAGACATGTAAATATTCTTTTCTGTGAAGGGACAAATGGAAAATATTTTGTTATTAATTTGTTGTGAACTTATGAACTATTGCCAATCAGTGCTTAAAAATAAAGAAATGGACGAAAAACGGACGAAGAAGTTAATAATTTATATTTTATAAATTTAGTGGGGTTTTCGATTGATTCGTCTTCGTCTTCCTCGTCATCTGATGATGAAGATGTGTTTTTTTTTTCAGAAATTTGTATCAGTCATTCACCAATACTACAATTAACTCTGGAAAAAAGTTTCATTGAAAAGATCATATCTGGATTTTGAGAGGAGATCTTTGAAAATTGAATGAAACTCGCTATTAGCGAGATCAAAAAGATCAAATCGTTTTACAGAAAGAGCTAATCTTTTCTTGAATGAAACTCGCTTTTGACAGCGGTTCTATTAGCCATAGACGTTTACTTCCAATTTAATTATGATCATTTAATTATTCGAACTATTTTGTTTTTGTTTTTATTTAATTCTAGAACCGAAACCTCCCTTAAGCTTAGTAGATGAAATTCGAGAGGCTGCTGAAGCTGCTCAAAATGACACAGGATTTGTTTATGAGCCCACGTCAGGTCTTTATTACGATCAACGAACCGGCTACTATTACAATGCAGTAAGTTCATTACATGATCAAATACATTAATTCATTTTTAATCATTAGTGTTTTTTTTATTTACAAAGGAATACGGCCTTTACTATGATTCTAGCACTGGATGCTATTACAAATACGACCAAGAAAATAACAAATTTGAGTTCCATTCGCAAGTCGCAATTCAACCGACCGAAGCTGAGAAGGTAACACGAACTACATTTCGAACGAAGTCGTTGTCATGAATTCAAAATATCATTAACCATATATTCCTGAATTTGTCTTTCTTTTTCTAGGTTTATGACAATTACGTAATTAGTAAACTCTTTGATAATTTCTCAAATCTGAAAATTAACCAGATGCGTTCAGTCGCATCAGGTAAGAACTCTGCCGAGAATTAAGGATGAAAACGCGGATTTCTTTTTTTACGTTGCAGGATGAAGATGAGAATGTGAACCATGAAAGCCGAAAGGAATCAAAAAGAAGAGCAAAGAAGAGAAAACGCCTTGAGAAAGCAGATAATTTGAAATTGGAAGAGGAGTCCAGTGAATGTAAAGAACGTGAAGATGGTGAATTGAATTCTAGTGCAAGTGGCAGTGGCAGTGATAGATCTTTGGAGGAGCTTCAAGAAAATGGGCAGTACCAAGGTATTATTATAATTAATATAAAAAGAAATCCGCTTTTTTTTTTTTAATTCCACTAAAGCTCATGTACAAGTATAATAAAATGTCCATGTTTTTTTTTTTTTAGATATTGCACGAAATTATCCACCATCTCTCAGGATAATTGTCCAAGAAACTAATTTGGACAAACTTCAGGAAGGAACTCTTCGGCTAATTACTTTCAAAGGTGGAACTCTCGGCAGAGAAGGTGATCATGATGTGATTATTCCTGATCTCAATGTCTCAAAGGTAATTATTATTTATTGAAAACTTCAGCATAAATTAACAACTTTACCATATCATCTAATCTCTTCCTTAGTTTCATTTACAATTTACTTACGACAAAGAAAGACAAGTTTATACCTGCGTTGATCTCGGTTCAAGAAATGGAACCATATTAAATGGAAAACGCATGTCAAGCTCGAAACAAGAAAGTGATCCTATGGATTTGGTTCATGGAAGTGTGGTCCAATTGTCACAGACAAAGCTTTTGTGTCATGTTCATGCTGGCAATAGCACATGCGGCCAATGTGAACCAGGTTTGTTGATGGATTCCAAAGAGGCTTCAACAATTGTGACATTATCACATAAACAGCAGCTCAAGAAGTTGCAAAAGAAATATGGACTTGAAAATGAAAGTGAGTTTGACGTCAATTTAATTTAATCCTTCGAATTATTTATGTAGCATACCTAATTTTATTTTATTTCTAATTAATAGAATTTGTAGAGAACCGAAAAGCTGCGGGTTACAATGATCGAGCTGCGACTCGGCGAATAAAAGTCGGTAGTTCTACAGACAAGGAAAAGACTGAAATGGCTTCTGTTGACACGTAAGGGCTTAAATGTAGTTAATTTTGTATTTTCGTTATTGTTTTATAATTTTTCTAGTGAAATTTCGAGTGACAATAAAGGCTTTAAGATGCTTTCTAAGCTTGGCTGGAGTAAAGGCAAAGCTTTAGGTAAAAGTGATTCGGGAGGCCTTCTAGAACCGGTAATAAGTTTTTTTTTTTTTAAATTTACGTTGAATAACTAATTAACAACAATTAATTTCTCTTGACAGATATCTGTGAATTCTAATGAAGGTCACAAAGGCTTGGGATGTGAAGATCATATACCAAGCTTAGTTTTAACAAATCTAAACAAGAAGAAAATGGAAACATGGCAGAAGGCTCAAGAACGTTACAATAAAGTATCGGAAATCAATGTGTTCAGTAGTAGTGATGATGATAACATAAATTAGTTATTTTATGTATTTATTTTTATTTATTAAACACCAGTTATTAACGTTTGGATAAATAAATATTTTTTGTATAATGAATTCGAACTCAATTACTATGTATTTTTTTTTTTGTATTTATTGGATCTATAGATATTTAAGTTCTAGTCGCAACCCAAAATTCAAAATTCGTCCTTATGTATGTACCTCTATTACAATTTACGATAGTCGTATTTTGCCCAACGATACACGTTTTCTTCTACGACTGCTTTTGGCGGTATTATGTTCTAGTTAAAAAGCTAAGAAGATATTGTATCTTATTGTATAAATCTATGCGAATAAATATATGAAATATGAAATATGAAAAATATGAAATATAATGCTCCATTCTTTACTCGTATTCTACCATTGCTCATCACCTTACCATCGAACATAACTTTATACTTACAAATTACAATATCACAGAGATATTTCTCTAGCATTACCACATAAATGTGGATAATGCTCTACTCTCTACTGGACTTTAATTTTTTCTAACAGTTTCGTATTAAGCACTTCTATATATGGTGCATCAGTACGCGTTTTCAAATAACACGTATTAAAAATAACTGATTATTTGGAGAGTACTTTGAACTTAAAATGTATGGCAAGCCAAAACTTTTAGTTTAAAGTCAGTGTCATCTACGTAACACGTTGGTATTTAAAAAATTAATCTAACTACCTTTTTTTTTGTGCGCACATCGCGTGGGTTTTGACTACCCTTACGCAAAGTATGAGCGTTAGGAAAGTAGGGAAGGACTTAAGAAGAGAAACCTATGTTCTTCTATTCATTTCGATATTTTTATTACAGAATTATTTATTATAAATTATTTTATTCAATCCTACTAATATTATAATTGTGAAAGTTTGGATGGATGTTTGTTGCTCAATAACGTCAGAACGGCTAAACGGATTTGGAGTAAATTTGATAGGTAGATGGACGAGAAACTGGATTATCGTACAAAAATTATCCATTCAAATGAGAGAGTTTGTGTACTTGTTCCGCGTTCACGCCTCTACGACTGAACGGGTTTAAATGAAATTTCGCAGGTGGATATATGTTGTCATTAGATTCTCGTGGGAAAGAAAATCCGTATCATCGCACGGGCATCGGCTGGTAATTAATACTCAAAGTTGTTAATTTGAAACCCAATTTGTTAGTAAAATCTTTATCAATTATCGCATTTTTACTCTAATATCTACCAATTTTTTTGGTTCTCTAAGAAAAAATTCTTTGCTGGCTGTTTACACTTGTAAAATACTATTTACTCGAAGCGTATTTGACTTCCTGAACTTACTACTTAGTTTTTGTCCGGCCATCATAGAATATCAACGGTAACTCTTACCAAGTCAAACTTTACTTGTTTCCTAGACATGGCAATGTAGATATAAAACGATATAGCAGATGAAATGACAAGGAAGGGTTCAATAGCAAATAGGGACAGTAGCAGTTTATTGTGTATTGGTCCTGCAGTCGCAATTGGTGTAGTGAAAAGGAAGATAGACATACAACTGAGTGATAAATAACTCCTGGATATCCAGGAGCGTCTGCGTCATTTCTAGAAGTTTATGGCCTAGAATAACGAAGAGTAAACCCATTATATATTTTATCACAGAGTAAAAAGAACGCCGGAACCTTGATAGGTGTACCAACAGGACATCGTGCCATATGTACAAACAGTGGTCACTAGATTGGGTGTATTGGCACCCGATTTTTGGCGAATGTCCAAGTCTACAAACAAATCGCCTCAGACACTTCGGAAACAATTGTGGAATCGGCCAAGGTGATAGTTGATTGATTGATTTTTGATAGTCGTTTTGGAGATTGCTGTCTCTATCATTTTTATAAGGAACGATGGAGAGAAGAATAATCAAAACGACAGGCAATTAATCGACCTATCGCTTTTGTTTTACGCGATTCGGGCCCAGGTTTGTTGACTAAAGCAATTTAAATGACGAACAATAGTTATAAATGTTTTAAATTGGCGTTTCTCTAATTTTCACTTTTAGATGCGACTCGAAGAAACAGTAGCATCCAAAAGTAAAAACTTAACTAAAGGGAACCAAGTAATAATTTACCGTTGCCCGGTCGTAATAGAATCCTTCTTTATAGTTAGTCATGTGCATAATTATGTATAGTTACTAGGTAAGTTTTGCTGAACAAAAAAAATCGAGATTTTGATCAAACTTGATATTACGATGACAATTAATTATTATTACGTTGGGTGGGGCAAAAGTCCAAACATTTTGGTGTAAAATTTTGAAATTTACGTGCATCGTCTTACCTACGTGGGACTTCCAATTCGCAAATCTAAATTGGATATTTCCTAAAATCGTATGTCTCTGCGCCCCCATAACAATGGTAAATCGTAAATTTAAGACAAAATGCCAATTCCATTTATAATTCAATAACTTTTTTTTTTTGTTTAATTTTATTTGCATAATTAATTTGTATCACTACACAATTGGTATTATTATTTTTTCTTTAATTTTTCAATCAAAATCAATTGTATTTAAATACGAATAACAGAGTTTACTAAGTTGTTAATCTATCAGTCAATAAAACACTATTAATATTAATATTAAGATGTTTATATAAATTAATTACAGTTTTTAACAATTAATTATAATAATAATTAGATCCAAATAATAATAATAATAATAATAATAGAGATATATTTTATCACCAATGTTCGGTTCAGTTAGATAAATACAAATACATACTATGAAACATCAATGTTGTGTATTTAAAATTTATTATTCATATAAGATGTTTTTTTTTTTATTTTAGCAAGAATCGGACATGACAATTATTTAATAAAGACAAAAACTACTCCCTAAACTACAGACATTATATTACTTTGATAATTATTATGTTATTTTTTTTTATTTGACAAAAACTACGTTTTAATACTTTTAAAATTATTTCTATTTGGACATTTTAAGTGGATAAATTTGGTACCATTATATTTTGTTTTAACGCAAATTAAATGTAGTTGAAGACGGAATTTATTAAAAATAACCTAAAAGCAAATTAAAGATAATTAAGTTTATTTACCATTTTTAAGTACATATACCAACATATTGAAAACAATTATAATGGAGGGGTTTGTTATTAGGATAAGCCTCTAGTCAAATAAATAGTTTAATAATTACAAGCTTAAGACTTAATAAATTTAAATAAATAATGATTTATATTTTACAAATTATTAATTCGGTTTGTTTTTACTTGCAACTGCTTTTACTGATCAATTATAAAGGAACAATAATTATTATAGATATAATTAAAATAAATTAAATAATATAATATCTAGAGGTACATTACATACATATATATATATATATGTATACATAAATAGATTTATTATAATTTTGTAAAATTTAAAAGACTTCACTTGGCATACAGTGTTTTTGTTTTAAAGATGTATTCGGTTATTTAGATTATTATAATCATGGTTTACATTCACCAATTGATTTAATATCGATAAAGAGTCCAGTTTGACATGAATCCTTTTTCATTTCACACCATGAGTTGTAAGTTCGGTTATTATTACCGCATAGCTTTCCTTCTTCGTAGCGAATATTCTGAAAGTAAACAAAATGATGATTAATGAACATTTATTTATTTGGTTCTTTGTCTTCGTCTTCATCAGACGATCAAATTTAAAGGGTTATCCATTTTGTCGTTTCAAAAGCATAGGGCTGGAAATCGACATCTGTCAAACTAAGTTGTTAAACCATTTTTTTTCAGTTGAAAATCTGACATTTACGAAAATGGATCGCTTAACTATCGCACAACGCATACAAATTGTTAAAACCTACTACAAAAATGAAAAATGGTGATTCTGCCACAACCACATATCGTGCATTAACTGAAGATTATGGTTTACATAATCGTCCAACTACGCAAGCAATTGGCAAAATTGTGAAGAAATTTGAAGAGACTGGATTGGTTACAGATAGTGTAAGGCCTGTGCTCGTACCACTGAAAATATCGCTGCTGTAAGTGAAAGTGTTGCCGACCCAAATGTGTCGATTCCTCGTCGTTCTCAGGAATTAGGACTGTCTTACGGCACATTATGGCGTATTTTGTATTTGGATCAACACCTACATTCATATAAAGTCCAGCTCACACAACAACTGAAGCCAGCTGACCATTCACAACGTCGTAGATACGTCGAGTGGGTACTTCAACAACAGGCGGTGGACGGCGATTTTTCGAACAAAATTTTCTTCAGCGACGAAGCACATTTCTCACTCGGTAGGTATTAACATAGTAATTGAAGAGGGGCCATTACATCCACAAAAAGTCACTGTTTGGGGCGCTCTTTGATCGGGAGGTGTGATTGGACCTTACTTCTTCGAAAACTACGATGGAACGACTGTCACCGTCCATTCGGAGCGTTATGGTCATATGATAGCCGACTTTTTTTTGCCTGCTATTGAAGAATACGACTTGGAGAATATGTGGTTTCAACAAGAAGGTGCCACATGCCACACAACTCGAAATATGGCTTTATTGCAAGAGAAATTTTCTGGCCGCGTTATTTCTCGTCGTGGCGATATCAACTGGCCACAAAGATCATGCGATTTGACACTGCTGGATTTTTCTTTGTGGGGCAAAATGGATAACCCTTTATAATTGGCCTCATTAAATAACCGAACTCTAGCTATACTGATAGGTTGGTGTTGTTGTAATCTCAAGTAAGAACACAGCTGCTGCTAAAAAAATCCTTAGGCTATCCGTTGGTATACTTTTGTTTCCCACGAGAAATGTCAAAATCATATGTACAAACCTATACAAATTTAACCTATCCAATTTTGCTTGTTCAGGAGCTTAAGTGGATACTAATCTATCTTATGACGTTTTTATTTGGCAATCCGGAAGGCTTTCGGACTCTTCTGAAAGTCTTCACTTGGAAAAAAAATTACAGTTCGAATCCTTAAAAGAAGAGAATTTTGCTTTTGGATTTCACTCACACATTCATATACTTGAACATCAAACTCGACTGTTTTCATTTTTTATATCATAATTGTGCAACAAACATTTTTTTTAATTGGAATATTTCCACGTACACAATATTATTTTCACACATCAATCTCAGTCAAATTTAGAATCCTCAGAATCACACAAAAGTGTTCAGTTGGAATCCCGGATCGTAAAAGAATTCCGGATTGCCAAATAAAAACGCTATTATTGTAGATACTAGATATGCTATCGTACCGACATCTGAATGTAAATTGTAAACGATACACGCACAAAGATGGAACATCAGAATGGAGTAGAAGAAATTAGCTCTGTTCCATTGGATTTCTGAATGAGTAAACACCAGAGTGAAACCAATCGGAAACGGCATTAAGGCACGTCTCAAATGTCATAATGCCAAAAAAATTCTTTTCAATGGTCTCATTCAATAACCGAATTAAAGCTATCCGGATAGGTTTGCGTTGTTTATTTTCATGTAAGAACACGGCTGATGACAAAGCAACTGCTGCAAAAAAAAAATCTTACATGGTAATACAACAACACCAACCTATCCGGATAGTTAATAGTTCTGTTTCTGAATGAGGCCAATTAAGGAAATTTGTGTTGGAAAGTGACTGGAATAAGCTAGTTACATACATATCCTCTGGTTTCATTTGAAATGAATATTGCTGGAACTGTTTGGACGAAGATGAGGAAGACACAATTCTTAACTCTGCTCTGTCCCAAAGATATAAATTCTGTTTCTCATTCTAGTCTCACACGTTTCATTTTGATCTCTAAATGGTTTAACGAGTAGAGAGGAAATCTCTAACTACGGTATTGAAATAATTAAATTAAAATCGCAGCTCCTGCAAACAATTATGTATGGCCATAAAGTAAGTCAACATAACCAACGAAATCATTGTCTTTAGTGGAATCTGAAAATGTTCACTTTATTTCATAGCAATATTTTTACGTGCCCTTAGTACCTGGTACCTGAGGAAGCTCGCTGGTATGCATACGTTAACTATACGTACTAACACTACTCTACTACATACATTTTAGCCATCAGAAAATAAATAAGGTCTGGGGGTCCTGGGATCTTGGACTATCAGAGTTAATGCATAAAACATAATGACGATCACAGAACAGGAATGACTCAAATCGGTCATTAATGTCCCAAAATACGTTGACGTACCATGTGTGTCATTTTTATTCTTCACTGTTTGCTAATGTGTTGACATTCATGATTTGAACACATTTAAACGCTTTCGTTGATTCATTGGCGGACAACATGTTGGTCATTTTGCTCGGTTTTATACAAAACTCATAATATAAATTTTCAAACTTACCGATGGTCGACGCTTCCTCGAACACTTAAATTTGCATGAAACGCATCTTGGTCGATGAGTCAATAAATCCGCTAGACATGTCATTTTCGGTCCACAGCTTATGTCACTACAACTGGACCGTTCTTCTGCAAATTAATAATAAAACAACAAAATACAATTATTACAAATTTACAAACAAACAAAAAAAACAATCACATGACTAAAGTTAAGTTGAAAAGTTTAGGTCAACCAAAAACTGCATTCAAAACAAGAATGCATCACACCACAGGAGCCAAGTCCAGAATAAAAATGCATTCTCACCAAAAACCTAACAGCGAGCGGATGAATGGATGCAAAATTGCGCAACGGGCTGCAAGAAATATATAGTGAAGCCCAAAAAAACAAAACAATAACAAAAACAAGGTAAAATAACCAAATTCAAAAAAAAAAAAAAACAAACAAACAGGAAACTTATTTGAGAACTTGAAGACCTCAGTTTCAGGTTGGGGCTTGGGATGTTGTTTTGTAATGAGCTCGCTCGCGCGTCATCTACCAAAAAAAACTAACCGCAGACGCGCAGATAAGAAAAAATGCATCTCACAGAACTTGCATTGGCCAGCAAAAATACCCATAAAGGAAGGAACATGACAGCACGGCATCAGGACGCAGGGATAAAGTTGCCATTCCTGCAGCTCCAGTTCTCTTCCCTCTAATTTTATTGTTTTCGATTACTTTCGTTAATAGGAGGACGTGGACGTGAACATGCAGCAGACAGGACAGGGCAGGCAGGGTAAAATACACATATACAGGATGCTGTTTGCCTGATAGTTATAGGTACTGCGGGTCTTGAAACGATAGGAGAATGTTTTCTCGTCTTCCCAGAGTTATTTATTTCGTCCTTTCGTTAATGTGTTCGTATTGTAGATAATGCAACTGTTGTTCTTATTCTGGCCTGAACCGGCGCAGCGCCGATGCATATTTGAGCCCTGATCTGTGAAATTTGAACACACGTTTTGGATGCCTTTTCAGAGTTTAAAAAAAAATATTAATTGCGAAGTATATTTTGAAGATATACCAAATTTGATGGTCTGCCATCTTATGAGCTAAGAGAAAATCGAACGAATTTTTAAAGGAATTTCTCTCGTTAATAGTGTTACCATTCTTTAAAAAAAAACACCTACCTACCTGCTCGAAATAAGAACACGAATAGATTTATATTTATATTTTTTTTTGTATTAATTAAACATTCGACATTCGAAAACTGCTTCTATTTTATCACTTGATCATTTGTGAATGATTGTGGGTTGTTAAAATTTTCTCGACAATAGATGTCCAGACTTTGATCGAAATTCCCATCTGCAAGAATTTGTCTAAGCAAAAATAAACAATTTTCAAAATTAAGCAAAATGTTCATTACTGGACCAGCACTAACCCAAATCAATTCTACGATTGATCACTTCATTCCTTAAAATCTGAGTTTTATGAGCCATATTTAATCCAAGTCATCAAGCTTTATTTATTTATAGAGGAAGGCAGTACGAGTACATTATTGTGTTTTTGCTGGGAAATTTGTGTTCCCACTGATGATTGACTATACTAAAGGCATTTTAGATTGGTCGACCAGAAGGCTTCCGAATACTTATGAAACTGTTCGATTGGTAATGTATGAAAGTTTTTTCCTCGATAGACGAGAAATTTCCTTCTGGATTTTAAGTCAGAATTAAAAACAGAACGCGGACACAATCACACCCACTAAATGTGAAACTCGAATTAAATGTCAACAACAATGTCGTGTAGGGATGAGCGATACTGAAAAACATCGATGTTTAAATCGAAAAAATAACATCGATGTCAGAAATTATCGAATCAGAAATATAGATGTTTTTAACACCGTTGATTTTTTTAATACATTTTTTTTTTAAATTATATCACGTTCAAAAATCGATTTAAAATTCAATATATTATAATTTCAAATACTTTAATTGTTTTGATAATTGAAGCAATGTTTTTTTCCTTTCTCATACGTATGTCGCAATTTACAATTTTTGTCATTTTCCTTCCACATACAAATACGGATGGATGAATCAATATTTTAGTAAGAGGTGTATTCAGTAACAGGTAACAGTAGGTCGAAATTGAAAAAACACCTGAAATTTCTAAATTTTTATTTTGATCGTACCGAATAGGGCAAAATTGATGATAAAGTACACGCTCAGGGACATAAGTCCCAATTTTGCTTTTTGGGATTTATGTCTCCCAAAATATAATTTGGGACCTATATCTCACTAAAAGGGACATTAATCCCACAAGAAATATTTGGGACTTTTGTCCCAATGTTAGGTGTTTTTTTGGTACTTGTGTGAAGTGTCTTTTGCAATTAAGCTAACGGTGTACAAAACGCTCAGCGCGTTAGGCGGTCATGCTGCGCGCCTGCAATCCCCCTTGGCCAAATATAGGATTCGGGGTGTGTACAAGCTTGGGTATATGCAAAAAAATTGCTAAATTGCAAGAAATTGCGGTGAGCTTTTTTAAATTGATTGTTTACATTTGAAATCTATTTTTTAGATCTTACAATGTGTCATATATGGTTTTATTAATGTCTTATAAAATTTGGGAGCCGTGTCCCATCAATACCAAAAAAAAGTTGGGACTTATGTCCCTCCGAGGTGGGATATATATCCCAAATTAGTTTTTGGAACTTATATCTTACCTATGTGGGATATAAGTTCCAAACAGCAAAATTGGGGCTTGTGTCCCTGCGCCGATTTAGTAATGAATAATATATTACTCGTATATAATTCGAGTAGAATATAGTTTATTAAAATTGTTATTTTATTGAAAATGTTTGTTCAATAATTGTTAACAGTAACAGGTATTTATAAATGTTACTCGTATATAAAAGTAGCAATAACCGCATGCATATTCCTATGTCCATGACATGTGTAACACAGTGGTCTCTGAGTTTGAACACATGCACGAACTTGAACAAAAAGTTAACTCGAAAGAGCATACCTTTGTAATATGTGCACTCTGTGTATGATGTATGGAATTGAACGTTAAAAAATTCTGTACTGGGAAACAAATTAAATCATCATCAGCATGGTCAACAACACAGATAAGTCTTACCAAGATCGGAAACTAGGGCTCTTGGGGTTATCAAAAAAAAACGTAGAGACCCTGGGTAAAGTTCAACCAACGAACTTAGTGACAAGTTCGAGTTGGCCCTCTAACCTTAAAATCTCAAAATGTTTTCTAATTGGGTCACGTTGGAACTCGTGTTATTTTCAACTAAAAACACTATCAATACTTCCGGAGTGAAAATGGTGTATACTTTGAGGGTATAATAGAGACACAATGAGGTTTTATGAAGACCACTTTCAAAACCATGCAAGATTGTTGTGTTTACTTTATGTCTATGGAAGCTTTCTTTAGCAATTCGCACCTAACCTCGATGCCACACTCACTAGTATACTTGTATAATAGCAAAGTAAGATTATTGCGCTTGATATTTCAAAAGCATTTGATAGAGTTTGGCATCAGGCTCTCTTATCGAAAATGCGTATCGAAGAATCTCTTCTTCGTTGGATTAGAAATTACCTTTCGGATTGCTCAATACAAGTTGTATTGGACGGTTTCAAGTCTGATATTCATAAAATAAATGCTGGTGTGCCCCAGGGCTCCGTTTTGTCTTCGATTCTCTTTCTCATTTTCATCAATGATCTCTTGTCTGAAACTTCTAATCCAATATACTGTTTTGCTGACGACAGTACCCTCAGCTTTTCATACTCGTTTTTAGATTCCATCCATGTCCTTCGGATATGGAACTTGAACGGCAGCGTATGATTAGCTCATTAAATTCTGATCTAGACAGCATTGTCCAATGGGGAATAAAAAACCGCGTAGAATTTAATGCTTCAAAAACCCAATGCTGTCTTTTGTAGTTAAAGCGGGACCCTCCCCCAATGCCGTTGTTCATTAACGGCGGGCGCTTGTATCGAGGAAACCCAACAACTTTCAGTTCTCGGTATGTGCATCACTGACCACCTTTTGTGGAATTAACACATATTCGGCGTCGCCAAAAATGCTGCAAGATGTTTGGGTTTTCGGAGACGATGCAAGAAATATTTCTCCCCTTCTGATCTGGCTGTAATCTATAAAGCCTTCATTCGTCCAAAGCTTGAGTACAATTGTCATATTTGGGCAGGTGCTTCCATAAAGCACTTAAGTCTCCTGGACAGAATCCAAAAAAAGCTTTAAAAATGATAGGTGTTGAAACAATAACTAAAACAATTGAGCCTCTCTAGCACTGTCGCGTCGCAATGTTTCATGACATTCATTATTTTATCGGTATTATAATAGACAGTGTTCTAGTGAAATAGCCAGTTGCATTCCTCCCCTTAAACTATTCAACCGTAACACTCGCGCTTCTAGCAATTCCCATCAGTTTACCCTTGAGCCCAACTTCGGACGTACTGTCAAGTATAGAGATTCTTTCTTTAGCCGCACAACACGAATGTGGAATGCTTTGCACGACCGAATTTTTCCCTCCCATTGCGATAATCAGGCATTTAAAACCAGTGTACATCGGTATCTCCTGTCTAATCCTATCCCATTTTCCTAATCGCTCTCACTGTGTTTAAACATTTTAAGGGTATTCATAACCCCTTGAGTGCGCGCATATTAAAAAAAAAAATTGGTTACATAACGTTACGTTGCCTACTGGACAACCAAGGTGCTTTGGTTTTTGCTTGGTTTGTTCTCCCGCTTCCTGCTAATTTAAGAATGTACCTATTATGTTATATCTTAAATTTGTTTTTGAATCTGGCATCTCTAATTTTGAATCTAATGCATTTAACCCTCCCAAAAGCAAAACCATTCTTTTTATTGATGCACACGTGCATGTTTGATACAAAATGTTTGCACATATAAAGTAAATTAAAATACTGTAAAATAATAAGTCGTTATAGTGGAAGCTGTGCGGAGTCTCCGAGTGACTCCGATCACCCTCAAATGTATTCTTTTTTTTATTATTTTGTATATATGTACCTATGTCAAATGAGTCCTGTTTTACAGGCATGCACCTGCATTTTTGGGGGTTAGGTAGTAGTGTTGGTTGTTGGATGATGGCATGTCTTGAAAAATCTCAAAAAAAAACCACCATCCTTGCACGATTGCCACGGTGCAGTGCGGTCGGTCGACGCGGTGCAGTGCGGTGTTGGCAGAGCGAAGGATGATGTGTTTGGTTTTTATAGGATTTGCGTGAGAATTTAAGCAGGTGCAGCAGGATGTTCTTTCAAATGTTACAATTTGTGAGCAGATGAATTGTTAAAAATAAAAGTGAAATCAACACAACATGCAAGCAAAACACATTTGGGCAAAAATGTTTGGATCTCATGGCCTTGAATTGAATTGATGTTATACGTTTTTATACTTTTTAATCTTATCATTAGCCATGAAGACAAACAAAAAAAAAAACAATAAAAAAGGATAAAATAATTCCTCTATTAAGGCAAAGGACATTTTATAGGGTTTGTTTTAAATTTAAACAAAATTAAAAATTTGTATAAAAATATATTATCAAGGATAATCTTATAATTAAGAGTACTTTATACACCAAATGCACCGGACTTTTATTTCAATAAAACTGAAGTGTTCCTTCATGTGTCCAACGCGTCGAATAATAATATTTTATCTACATTTTGTATTTCATTATATTCGCTAAAAAATGATTTTTTTAAGAACCTTACTCTATTAATAAACTATGGACAACAACGATTTAGCATTTATACATCTAAAGCTAACTTTTTTAAGTTCACGTCCCAAGTGTACGACTAGTTCTTGTATCCGAACAATCTAATTAGAATATGGTGACTGTGATATAGACTGACAAAAAAAATAACTACGAAAAAATAAGTTCATTAATAAGAAAAGTTAACAAACGGACAAGTATTCTATCGGTTTAATTGTGTAGATATATTTCTGCAGCCTGAATTTTTGTGCAGTGTTTTAGTTCGTCCGACAACAACTAGTCAAAAACTATGACGTTTAGCTATTCAACCTTTCTCCTGAGAGCATCGAAGCTTGTCGCTAAAGATGTAGAAGGTGACCCAGGACGAGAGTCAAACTATCCATAGAAATTGCAAGAGACGAGGCTAATTTCTATTTCATATGTGCCATGAGTACATGTCATGAATACTAGGACTAGTGCTGTGTCAACTCGGTTTGTTAAACCGAGTAAAACTGAGTTAAGTACTGATTGACTTTAGCCTATTTATTTTTCTTCTTCAAACCGAGGTAGCTTTTACTTGAACGTTGCAAAGCAAGAAAATTGGTTCCAGTGCCGTTTCGGTATATCTACTCGGTTTTTAGTTTGACATTGACTTGAAAAGGAAGAACGAACAACGAATTGAAAAAGAGCCTTTTGCTCTTAAACAACAGTTGTTTATAATTCAATTTATGATAAATAGAGTTAAGCGGGGGGAGGCAGTTATAGCGATCAGGTTACACGTAGGAAAATACTTCTTTGACCCCCAGTAATATAAGACATTTAGAGATTCACTAGCTTCATCTAAAATGTATGACAATGGACATATCTAAGGTCTCAGTGTTTCAGCCGTTTTATTACCAGTCACTCAACCTAACCTCAACTCTATATAGCTTTCAGGAAAACGCTTCAAGAAAAGTTGAAACAGTATGAAAGTGAATATTTTTTGCTTATGGTCGTTTATAGCAAAAACGAAAATTATGTCAGCTAGCACGCCTCACTACCGGTGAAGTTGAATAGCTCAAGATAGGTGGTAGCACACTCAAGTTGTTGTTGCTCATTCAAAAAGCATTGAATAATATAAAAAAATCTTCGAAAAGCAAGTATTGACTCATACAAAAATTGACTAAAGATAGCTTTCATGAGAATAGCTGTTCTTATCATGTGCTTTTGCAAGCGTTACAACGTTATTTCAGAATAAATTAATCGACGTCCGCAATGTCTTGTAAATTAAACGATGTTTTGAGTTGTCCAGTGCTTCAGTGTTTCTACTTCGTTGATTTATGTATCTAGTATAGTGTATTGTGTAATGTATTTTTTGCTCAATTTTCGAATGCTTTTAAGCATAAACCAGGCTTAAAACGCATTTCAAGCTGTGTACGTAGAGAACAGTTTTGCAATGTTCAACAGTTTTCTTGGTCAAAAGTAGATATACTGTCTGGTATGCTCCGTGTCATTCAGGCACATTATCCTTTTTTTTAGATACATGCTACATAACCGGGACATAAGTCCATAATCAATTTGTGGACTTATGTCCTGTTCCCTGTTCAATATCCATTAGACTGTGAAATTCGAAATTCTAGACGACATTCACCCTATTCGAAACCCCTTTCAGTTCACAGTTATTAAACATTTTAATGATAAATAAAGATTTTTAAATTTTGTTCCAGAACGTCAATTGTTTGCATTGATGATAATATCGACAGCCGTAATTTATGGCCCCCGTTAGAAAGGCTTTAGAGCCATGTCACCTATACATATGATTCCGAAAACTTAATCATTAACATTTCGATGCATCCAACACTAAGCTCATAGACCTTCTACTAGGGTTGCTTAAACATCGATAGTTCGCGCTTTCGACAGGATCGATAGTTTTAAGATAAAACTATCGATACTATCGATAGTATTTTTTATTTTAAAAGCATTAGCCGTTGGTGTGTAATTTATCCAATCTCAGGGGTCGAATTACCTCTTCAGTGACCTAATGAGTGAGTGCCATCAGCAGTTATCGAATGAGCGAATAAACACTACGGGATGATGACATGATAAAGTGAGCGGTAATGCCAAACTTGCATAATTCACGTATTACTCGAAAATTGATGCGGTAATTTGTCCCTGGATCTGATTTAACTTATCACGTAGAACAAAAACAACAGGTGATACCACTTTCTAACGGATTTTTTAAAGATCCGGGAAATAAAAATGAATGAAAATATTTGGAATAATAAGACCACCGACAGACATCAGAAACAACAATAAAAAAAATATGATTTATAACAGATTATAATTTATAATTTATAAATTTATAAGAGATAGGAGACGAGAAAATACGAATCAGAGATAAAATATAATGCGCGGAGTCTCATAAATATATGCACGTGTTTGCTAATGAAAATCTTCGCATACTTCTGCATTATTGTGAGATTTGATCATCTGTTATCTCGTATGAATGCATAAGTGGTCGTGATTTTTTTAGTTTATGTTGCTTATTATGGGTTTCACCACTTATAAATGTGTGAGGTAAAAACTATTGGAAAAACAATCGATAGTATTTTTAAAACCACCAATACATTCGATAGTTTTTTACTATCGATACTATAGATAGACTATCGATGTTTAAAGAACCCTACCTTCTACTGAGCTGATGAACGAATGTTTTGGGGTAAACTATTTTAATTTCTTATCCTACCGTGTTTATACGATAAACTATCAGTTGTTTGAGGGCATCAGCTTTAATTTCATTTCTAACTAAAGACCAATCACCAAATTTTCATGCATTACAATACTTTTCGAATAAAGCATAGTATTCGACACTGTATGCTTTCATGCTAAATCATTACTTGCCTCGAAACAAATAGTATAGATTCCTTAAAGGTAAATATACAACCATTAATTTTACACAATTTGGTTTATAGACTTTAAACGCATTAGAAACAAAGTTGAAGTTATATCCAGAGACTCAGTAAGGCATTTTGATAAGATATCGCACAAATTTATCGTTTCAACTAAAGTTCTGGCATATCTTTCTGGTTGTGTTTAATGAATAGGATCTTATTTATTGGATCGTAAAAATATCGAGTATTGCTTAAATCTCTAATATCGTATCCTCTTTTTTTTGCTAAGTGTTGGGTCCCACACGACAGTCATTTGGGCCCTATTCTTTTAATTCTGTCAATTAACGACTTTGAATCTGCGATAACTCATTCTGAACTTTCTACGAACGCTTATTACATGAAAATATTAAGGGCATGTTCCACAATATAAAAGTAAAGTCACAGTTAAGCTACTTGGAAGATGTAACCTAATCAGCAGAGGAAATTCACAATAATTGGGTAGGTCTAACTAGAAGTTAATCTGTCAAGTAACTTATAGGGTGAATGAAGTACCCAATAAAGCAGATAACTGACAGTTAACAGAATTAAATGCACTGAAGAGCACCGATATTCCAAATTTTCTTTTTTTATTTAAAATAGATGTACTTTTTGATCACATTATGGAGCCATCAAGAAATCGCGTATTCCGATTAAGAACCAACTTCATGGAATCTTTGGACGAAGTCGATTTTAGAGCGCGTTTTCGTTTGAAGAAAGAAGTTGTGAGCTTCTTGTTTTAAAAAATATAAGTTTTAAATTTAAAGCACAACACCAGATACAATGAACCATCTTACCGTTTTTATTTGCGCTTATAGGTACTATAAGGCAAGTAATGCATTCGTCAGAAAAAAAAGTTTTGAGATATCAATCAAACATGACATTACGATAATAGCGAAGACGAATAAAAATGGTATTAAAATTCTGTCCGTCTGTATGTTTGTCAATCTGTCAGTCTGTCTGTATGTATGTATAGACACCTATAGCCCAAACGGATGGGCCGAAATGCTTCAAACTTGGTATATAGATTTTTTTTAGGTATTGTACAGAGGGGAAATTGAATATTTTATTTAGCTCAAAAAATAACGGTACCTGCCATATGACCGTTGCGTTAAAACCTATTTTTCTCGAAAACGGCTCTAACGATTTTGGTTTAAAAAAATCAGTGCAGCTCTTTCGGTACGGCTGATCATATGGTTGAAAATTTTTTTTTTTAAATGTCTAAAAACGGTACTTTCCATAGAACCGTTTTCTTGTCTTTCGACTATCTCGAAAATGGCTTAACCGATTCTTTCGAAATTTTGCACATATGTAAGTGTAGGTTGCCCAAATTATATTGCGTAGCAATAATTTTAATGAATATTTTTTTGTATTTTTAAAAGCATTTAAAAAAAATAAGAAATTTATATTTTGAAAACTGCTCATTAATTTTTTTTCAAAAATTATATTTATATGTATTTGTTGAATACCTATAAATTGGCGTTTTGGAATTTTTGTTGAAAAATGTTTTCAAAAAGTTTAAAAAAAACAACTTTTTTTTCTCAAAAACCGGTCCAGAGATTTAAAAACATTGTTTTTTCATAAATTCAAATTTATCCAAGAAATAAAATTGGGTACTTTTAAGCTCAAATTAGTTTAGGTATTTATTTCAGAATTTTGAATTATTTTTTGTTTTTAAAAGATTAGGCCTATTAATCTTTTGTTTTTAAGATTATATTATTAAATATTTAAGATTCTCATAATAATTTTCTTAGAAATAAAAAATTAAGTAAAAAACTACTTAAAAAATATATTTAGATTTTTAAAAGAAATCTTTTTTATACGATGTGATCGAACATAAGAGCAAGTTCGTGCAATCCAGTCATGCATTTTATTTTTTTTCTTAGCTTCCATTTATGAACATTTTTCTTATTGGAAAATTGGAATAACCAACAAATAGTTTCCCAACACATAAATTTATGAGAAGGATTGATGTGAAACGCACAATTCGCTAACAGGACGATTTAACTGGGAAGTAATTTAATTGGTGGGTAACTACGCAGAACTTTACTTTTACATTGTGAAGCAGATCCTTAGTGTAATTTCTTCTCGTTATTTTAATGAAGAGGCACAGAAAATTCATAGTCTTCCAATTAACAATTCTTACATTCTATTTTGTCTCTTTCAATTTTAATTTATTTTTATTCGTATACAGTGGCGTAACTATACCATCTGCAGCCCGTGGTACATTATTTGGATGGGGCCCTCCGGCGTCCTAGTAAAAATAGTCACGTTAGAATTTAATTTTAATAAGCCACTCATATATGTAGATCCCCAAAACTATTAATAATATTATGAGCATTTTAGTTAAATATATAAAAAGTTTTATTTCCAAGAGCATAGGTTACTACAAATATTTATAATAAAATATCAATTAACTTTCAATAAGGTTTTTCTTATTAAAAACATTCTTTCCTCCGAGCTTTCTGTTCCGCAAAAGTATCTATAACATTATTAAAGTTTAAAAATAGGGCCATAGAATTTTTAATAGACAGAATATCCAAGTTAAGTAGCCTGTCTTGTGCCATACAGTTTCTTAAATAGGTTTGTTATTAATTTTAGTTTGGAAAATGATCTTTCAGTAATAGCTGTAGTCACAGGAATTGTAACAAACGACATAAAATGATTCTTTATTATTAATAAATCAGTAAGTTCTCTAATACACGAAGACTTTTGTTATTTCATCTCTGAAAGTCGACCGAAAACTGAGAATTTCGCTGGCAAATGATTCCGACATGTCTGTTTATATATATACTAGCGGACCAGGCGAACTTCGTCTCGACACAATTTAACGCCTTCAAATGAACTGCAGAGTTATAATAAAACACAGATAGTTCTAATTTCAATGTGATTCGGCTCAAAAACGACGATTTTAAGCATGCGTTAAATTCATCGGCAGGAGTAGATTTTGGGATGACGGGAAGCGTTTGACGAAAATCTCCGCTGACCACAAAATCATCTCGAATCACCTTATAAATCCTTCATTGTTAGATCAACTGCCTCCAATGCTCGTTTATGCGCCATGGTGCATTCATCCCAAATTATGATTTTGCATTCTCGCATCAGTTTCGCTTTCATCGAATTCTTGGTCAATGTGCACCTTATTGGCTTGTCAACTGTTAGAAAATTCATCGCCAGCTTCAAAGCGGAATGTGCAGTTTGCAAGATCTTTCATTTTGTACACTTCCTGCTTGACATAACCCCATAAAAAAAAGTCTGGCGCAGTCAGGTCAGGTGACCTTGTGGGCCAGCGGAAAGTGCAGTTTCTGGATATCAATTTGTTTGGGAATTTTCGTTGGAGCTCCGCCATAACTTGTGTGGCTACGTGTGCACTTGCTCCATCTTGTTGAAACCAAACCCAGCTGAAAGGACTACGTCTTCGGCGAAGTTCTGGGTAAAAAAACTCCTTCAACATCTTTAAATAATGGTCCCCATTGACAGTTTGTATTACACCGTTTTCTTCACAGAAATATGGCCCGACAATACACCTTGATGAAACTGCGCACCACACAATGACTCGATCTGGGTGCAGTTCCGTCTCATGTTAAGTCCTGACGGCTTAACTTGCTTGTAATTTGGACTTTGTACGGAAACAAGTTTAAGTCATCATGAAGTATCCGTTGTAATGACCGTCTGCTAACTCCAATTTGGCCCGATAAGTTTCGAGTCGAAACACTTGGGTTTGCCTGTATTGCCGATGCAACAGCGACGATTGTATCGTGAACCCGAACATTGGGATCTCGATGATACGGTCTTCGTTCGATGCTTCCAGATTCGGCAAACATGTTCACCAGCCTTATAATGGTCCATCTACTCGGGGGAGTACCGCCAAACTCCAGCCTAATTCCTTTTGGACGGAAATGACGGACTGCAAAGAATGGTATCGCTGCACTATCCAAATCATTTTTTCAGTATGCCAAGCATTCATTTTGATAAATCTAAATAGTAGCCTATAAAATTTAAAAAAAATAAGAGGATTACTCACACTGAAAAAAAGTTATTACGTTTTATTTTTGTAGCACGATTCTTGGGCCACCCTGTGTTAACAAATTCTAGAGTTTTTTTTAATAAATTAGTGTCATTTAAAATTTACAAAGTGAAAGGTTGCAAAATACTGACAATATAAGCAATTTCATTCATTGAAAGGACACTGAAAGTACCGTCAAGTGGATTTAAAAAAAATATATGTAAATCGATAGTTAATGGTACTCGTTGATTAAGTAAGCTGAAAATATATTAAATAAAATTTATTATTAAAAAAAACAAAAATGTTTTACTTTACCGCAGTTTTTGATGAATTTTAGTGCACTCAATAGGCAATTGCGTGATTTAAGAGAACAATTTTGTTTAACCCATATTAAACCGTTCAAATAGGCACGTTATACCCTTCATGCCAAATTAAGTGTTTCAACAAAATTTTGGGTTAATATGCGAAATTTCCTATCGAATGAACTATAATTCATCAAAATCCGCGATAACAATAAGATACATGTTTGATTTTTTTATAATAAATTTTATTTAACATATTTTCGGCTTACTATGTCAACGCGCACCAAGTTGATTTTATTCGTATAATTGTTAACAATCGATTTACATATAAAGTACATTTTTCAAATCCACGGGACTGTCAATATCACCGGTTTCTAGCCTATTTGGTTAACAAAATTATGGAATTCCCCGACCGTCATCACTAGCTCGCTCGCCTTACCAATGTACCGCGACAAAAAATGAAGCCACCAATAACCAATCGATGCGTTCTGAAAACTGCCATCTTTTCGTTTTGAATGTGTTGAAATTTTAATGATTAGTTTGAATTTGTATATGGTCTTTAGTTGTGCCACGCTTTGATTGATTTTATATATTTAAAAATCAGTGTGGCCAATTTAGCATTTTTCCTTCTAAATTTAGCTGGAAAAGTTTGCTTTTAGTATTTTTTATTTTAAAATCCTGCCCGCAGTTTTTTAGCAGAAAATATGGCATAACGCATAACATAAATGCGTATCGCTCATTATAGAGCTTCAATCGCGAACTCCACAAAATCTATGAATTTTGCAGCAAGTAAATTTTTTTTATGTTAAAAGAGAAGAACCAGATTTTTTTTGATATTTTTGTGATTTAAATGAAGCAGAAAACTTTTGAGTAAAAAATTTATATGAATACTTTTTACTTCATTAGATTAACATACTCTGGTACCTGATTTTTTTTTGGTTTC
The DNA here is from genome assembly GCA_910595825.1 of Philhelius pedissequus. Classification (NCBI taxonomy): domain Eukaryota; kingdom Metazoa; phylum Arthropoda; class Insecta; order Diptera; family Syrphidae; genus Philhelius; species Philhelius pedissequus. The sequence goes on from OU343160.1 coordinate 56,249,181, forward strand.
TTTATATTGCGAAATGGATTAGTAACTAAATATTTGTAAGGTTATTTCTTTTTTTTAAACAAACTTAACAAAATAAACAACTTATTTTTTGACAATTATTTAAAATTCTTTTAAATTATAAATATAACTTCCATTTATGAAGCAGCCAACCAGTCATTTGTAACTTAATAGGCTTTTCACGCCAAACCCAAAACCGGGTTTTCAGCTAAAAGTTTACTAAAACTCGAAAACCGTTCACGCTGAACATTTACGAGTTTGACATTTTAATTAATTTGGCACCACAGAAAACAACAAATACGTTGTGAATTGAAATTGAAATTAACCGAGACAGCTGTTTTTTCGTTTTTCCTGGCAGCAACCCGTCAGCCGGTTAATTGAGCACTGAATGTTTAAAAAGGTGTGTTTGTTTAGTTCGTCTTGCAAATCAAACATGTTTTCGACTGGTTTTATTTAAAACTTGTAGCTTATCAAAACGATTGTCTTATCAAAAATGTATGGGAAAACTAGTATTTCGCTTTAGGTTTTCAGCCAACGCCGATCATTTCGCGAAAACAGTGTTTTGGGTTTGGTGTGAAAAGTCTATACGTCTTTCGTATCATATAATATATTTAGGTGATTTTAATATTGGTGATATACATTGGATATTTGACTCAATTGAAAACTGTTTAGTTCGTTTTAATGTTACGAGTAGTATTGAAAGTTTAGTAATAGATTATTTAAGTCAATTTAATTTAACCCAAATAAATTCTATCTCTAATGCTTTCAATCGAATACTTGATCTTGTTTTTGTTGATAAATAGCTTGAAGTGTGTATTGAAGAATTGGATTTTGCTGTTGTAAACAATACGAGACATCTTGTTGCTTTGTCAATTGATTTTAAATTACTTGACTTAGCTTCAAATAGAAATGATTATATCGATTTTTATGATTATAAACGTGGTAACTTTGATGCTTTTAACATTTATTTAAGCTCTATCAGTTGGGAGCAAATATTTGCTCAGAAAGATATTGAACAAGCGTTTTGCATTTTTAAGCGACACCTATCAATTGGGCTTGAAAATTGTATCCCTTTAAAGAAAAGAAGGTTAAATTTCAATCCACCCTGTTTTAATCGAAGGCTTATAAATTTAAAAAATAAAAAGAATAAGGCGTATAAAAAATATAATTCTGCAAACCGTGAGATCTATTTGTCTGTTCAAAGAGAGTTTGATTTTCTGTATAAATTCCTTTATAACCAATTTGTTAGCGATACTGAATCGGAAATTAAATCCGACAGTAGAAAATTCTGGAAATTTGTCAATTTGAAAAAAAGTCGACAGGGTTGCCAAACTGTATGGAGTTTTCTGGAATTATGTCTAGTGATATGTCTACCATATGTAATTTGTTTGCGGATTATTTCAAATCTGTGTACTCTGTTGAATCTGTTAATGTTTTTCCCAATCGTTCCTATTCAAATGTAGTTGACCTTGGGGGATTACTTCTTAAGCAAATGCCCTGGGCCTGATGGTATATCCCAATAGTTAAAATTGTCCATTGGCACTATCTTTGCCTCTTTGTGGAATTTTCAATAAATCACTAGCCACTGGATCATTTAGTGATGAATGAAAAGTTTCTTTTATCTCTCCAATTTTTAAATCAGTTTCTAGACAAAATGTTAGTAACTACAGACCTATTTGTAAATTATCTATCATTCCTAAAGTTTTTGTAAAGATTGTTTCAGATAAACTTTATTTCCTCACCAAAAGTATTATATCTGAATTTCAACATGGTTTTATGTCAGGTAGGTCTACTGTAACTAACCTCACCATTTTATGTAATGCAATTTATAAAGGATTCGAAAAAAGATTTCAGACTGATATTGTTTATACTGACTTTGCAAAGGCGTTTGATAGAGTTAATCACAATCTTTTAGTTTTCAAATTGATTGCATTCTCAATTTTTGGTGTGGATTGGGTGCTACTTAAAAAAATAGAACTCAATTTGTTAAAATTGGCAGAGTTAAATCCAAAACTATTGACTTAACTTCAGAGTTCCACAAGGAAGTCATATTGGTCCTCTGCTATTCATTTTATTTATAAATGATATACCTAATTACATCAATTTCTCACAGATTTTAATATATGCTGATGATGCGAAAATTTTTAAACATGTGAAATCCATTGAAGATTGTTTTATGTTACAAAAAGCCATTATTGAGTTATCCCGTTGGTGTAATAATAATGCCCTATATCTTAATGTCTCTAAATGAGAATCCTTGTGGTGTTATAAGAGAGATTCTCCAATCTGTTTTAATTATGTTATTAATGATATTCCCCTTGCAAAAGTAACCCATGAGAAAGACCTAGGGGTTGTTTTTGCTCATAGACTCTCGTTCAGTTATCCTGTAGATTATGTTGTCAATAAGGCAAACCAGATGCTTGGCTTATAATGAGGAACTCAAAGGAATTCTCTGACCCACACACATTGAAAAGCCTTTATGTAGTGTTTGTTCGATCTAATCTCGAATATTGCTCCGTCGTATGGAATCCGTATTATAATACTCATTCTCTTAGGTTTGAACGAGTTCAAAAGAGCTTTACAAGGTTTGATTTCTACAAATTAAAATGGAATATTCAAAAACCTTTATATTCCGTAAGGTTATCCTATCTTAAACGTCACCCTAAAACAAGTTCGATTGGTCCAGGTATATATTTACATGTTTTTCGTTCTAATTACAGGATTTCCTGAGTTGGCAGGATTTTTGGCAGTTTTCTTAGCAGTTTTTGTATTCAAATCACAATTAAAATCACTATTTTAGCAGGATTTGAAATTTTTCATTGGTCACACTGTTAAAAATATTATAATTTGTAAGTACTTAGGTACAAAATTTTGTTAAAAATGTGGCGTTATTTCTGAGCTCGAGGCCTCTTGAGCAAATCGCAAATCGTTAAATTAAATATAATTTTGAAGACAAAAATGTATTTGACAACCCCCATTTCTTAACCGCGGGCTAGATAGATACTCCAAATCTTTCTGCCACATTGATATTTAGTCCCAATCCTGGCTTTTAATTGTTTCGCTTTCTGGTAACCTAGGTATAATAAAATACATATCTAATGTAATACAAGTATACATATGTATATGTATTTGTAACCTGACATGGCAAAATCAATCAAGAGCATCTGACAAAGGACCAAATCCATTTTTAAAAAATCATGTTTTACCCATTTTCGATTTTTTTTTGTTGCTAAAATTAACCATCATCCTCATCAATTTGACTTTGCCACTGCATTTCCAAAAGTAATAAATGTTCTTTGGCTCATTAAAAAAAAAAAGTGTTACACCAGATGTCTGCGGAAGCAGTATTTCGATTTCGACAAACTTCGTCATTTTTTTTTCTTTTTATTTTCACATCTTTCTTGCCATCGCTAAGTGATTATATATTTTATTTCATTTGCAGTTTTATTTGCTGCTTCCTATAATGCTGGATATGTGAACAGTGTACCTACTATACCCATACCTATATGTTTTAAGTCTGAAGAGGTAGTGAGGCACCTTACAAAACGAAAGGTGGACTTTAACGAAATTCCTTTTTGCCCAGTGGAAGTAGCTACTGGTGTTAAGAGGTGACGTCGACTTCAGACGATAAAAATAATAAAATAAAACCCAAAAGCATCCTTTAGTAGCTCTGTGGAATTGCTGTTGCAACGACAGGTAATGCCGCGCTCGCTGCGCCCGCCTAGCAGTCGCGAGTCGCGACGAGACGGTCGGTGGACGCGTGAAAGCAATTGGAGTAGGTATAGAGCAGAGGGCTTCTGTCTTGGGCAGCTTTGCCCTTACTTATGTGTAACATACGATGCCCTTCTTCGTGTACACGACAACAGGGTCGATGTTGAAATCACAATTATACTCCACAATGAGGTGTCGTCTCCTGTTCAATTGGATTAATATGTGCAATAAAATTCCAAAAACGAGCACACACAACATGGTCAGGGGCAGGGCACTCAGTTGCACTATTCACGAGGATGTGGATTGAACTTGTTTTATTTTCAGACACAACCCGTTCTTTTTCTTTCCTTCCGCGTGCGTCGTGCCTTGTGTCTTCCCGCCGTGTCGTCGTCGCGTCGCGTCGTTCGGTTCGATCAGGCTCTACATTGGAGTCTGGTTAGGTTATCCAGTCCAGGACCAGGTTGATGGTTTATTATTATATGTGCATGTGAAGTTTTTTCGCCTGTCTCACCTGCCATTGTTGCCAGAGACTACAGGGACTATTTAATCTTGTGAAAATATTCCCGAAAAAAAAACATCAACAAAAAAAATGCACCTGGCATCTCTATAACTTGCAACATTGTACCCCAAGCAGATAATACATTATATAAACATGGAAACAAATTTTTGGTTCTCGTTTTCCCTTCGTCGCTGCTTCGAAGAGTTTCAATGTTGTATGAGTTATGTATTTGGGAGGAATCATGTGCAGCATTGCATGATGTTGCAGAAGTGCAAATGCAGTCTTGATGGACTGACTGTGATGTGCATGTATTTGATTCACTTCCGTGCTGGGCAAGTTTCTTGGGCTTTTACCAGAATGCAAAACACGATTCTTGAATTAAATTGAATTTATTTGGGGCTTGGTTTGGCAGGGCAGCATTTGCATTGGTAAAGTATATTTCACAGTTAAATAACTGGGCAGAATGATCGTCTGGGTCTGGGCGACTGAGCTATTCTCTCTTCTCTCTCTCTATAGAGAGAGGAGCTGTTCCAGCAGTAGGTACACTTCAGTAATGATTGCGTTCCGTGATAGGGACGATGATAATTTGTTTTCCACTCGAAGAGAAATGGTTTTCTGTTTGCCAATTGAATGGATCATTTATTCTGGATCCTTTGGACCGTTCGTTGTCTGAAAGGTTTATTTTTGTTTTTCTTTTAATATTATTTTCTTATGCGCGGCATGATTTCAAGCTTGGTTTATGCAGGGAAGTAGGGAAGGCGAAGGATGTTTAAGTGGGAAATGAATGAAATATCATCATTTCACTTGTTATTTTTGGAAAGAGTAATGTATTGCTGATATATTACGAGCACGAAATTTAAATGGATTGTAATCACTACCTAGTTTTATAGATTTAACAGTATCACGTTGTTATTATGTAACTTATACTACGTTTCCACCGAACTTTAATCTCTTAGATTTACTAATCTCCAAAAGTGTTTCCACTGCTCCAAAACTAGATTAATTTTGACAGCACTATTCAAAATGCATATATGGTTTCATTTTCTTTTATGATGTTGAAGTGAGACAGGCAGCTTCATCTGTGTCAACCGAAGAGAAAAATTCACTTTCCCGATGAATGTGTTCATTTCGATATGGAAATGGGTAGCTCGATTGAAGATTTAATGGGGTTATCTTTTGGTAACAAAAATTAATCTTTTTCCCGTTCAGATATGTCAAAACACAAATGTTTACAATTAAAGCCTTCCAATGGGGAAACAAATCAATTTATTTTTGGATCGGAAATCAATTTTGCAGATCTGGATTTTTGGCAGATTTACCCCTTTTACTAATACCATAACACCATCAGAACAATTGACAGCCGTCGTTTTGACAAGATTTTGTTTTCAGTAATTATGTGAATAGTGAAATAAGACTTTGAAAACAAACATACATTTTAAAAACATAATGGCAATTATGTATTAACTTTTTAGAGTAAGACATGGAAACGATTACTCGGATCTCAAAGAAATAGTGGCTGGGGTACCACAGGGAAGTGTTTTAGGTCCAATATTGTACCTATTATTTACACGTGATATACCTCAAATAGAAGACACTATCGTAGCCACGTTTGCTGACGACATTGTAATACTAGCAGTGGGCCAAACGATAAATGATTCTACGACAAAATTACAAAAAGCTCTGAATAATGTCAATGATTGGACAAAAACATGGCGGATATCGCTCAACGAAGTAAAATCAGTCCATGTAGATTTTACGTATAAGAAAATTAATAGATTACCAGTATTTGTTAATACAGTTCAAGTTTTGTTTTTAATTTTGTTATCTGTCAAACGACGCTTGGAAAAAGGAAAAAAGTTAAAAGTTAACCAATAGAGCGTCGCGACTCACGGTCGCCGCTCTATTGTAATCACCCAAATGAGTTTCTATGCATTTTAAATTTGACAGAGCGTTTTTTTGAAGTGCCGCGAGATAGACCCCGCGTCCATTCTGTTCAACTAGTAAATCTCGGTTTAGTGGTCGGTGGAAACGTAGTATTAAGCAGCCTATAACGGTACGAACCAAAGATGGCTGAGCATGAGCATGAGCAAACAGTTCCAGTTGGCATCGTTTGATATTTTAAAGAGTACCTCACAAAGTAATGCTTCCGAAATGTTATATTAGTCCTGTTCTCGTGACTAGCAAGTACAGCAAAGTAAAAAATTTTACAAGGAAAACAACAATAAGAACATACTGGCAATTACTTTTCCTTTTCATACGAAGTATAATTGAGTTCCGATAATTAGTAAGTCTATTCAATCATAGAGTGCATTGAAGCGATTTTTTTTAGTAATGTATGTCTGTATTTTTTTTCTCCTTGTATTTTGTATGCTTTTTGACATAAAAAAACACAGATGTGAAAATCCCTCCATATTAAAATAATAAATAAAATCAATTTGGAGTGTTGATCGTTTTCGGGAAAATTTTTTACTTTGCTATACTTGATTGTCACGAGAAAACGACTATTGTTTTGACTCATTCGAAACAAGTGTAGGAATACTAATTTCGTGAGGCTGTTATCGACGATATCAGCTGTTTGGCACCAAGATGTCACATCGCTGAATTTTTGTGAAAAAAAGGGTGAAAACAGAATAATGTTCTCGAAGGTATTGTTAAAGGTTTAACAAATTCTCTCTTGAGTGGCAATGGCGCAGTGGATATCATAGTGCTTGACTGCTAACTTAGACGTGTGGGTTCTGTCCCCACGCTAGGCGCATTTTTTTCCAATTTTAATTGGATGCCGCCCGTGGGTTAAAATGAGATAGTCAATACCTGCTTTTAAAATTCACTGTGCCAACAAAAAATTCTTACCTATCGTTCTTATCCTTCTAACTAGTGCCGTGCAGTTCAGGTTGCATTTAAAAGACCTTATGTCTTATAGGCATATACATAGTTAAAATTGTTATTATTATTATTATTAAAGTTTCGATGGTTGGTGTGATATGGTTTGACAGTTAATAATGTCAAACTCTGTTGGCATTTCTCTTCAGTAATGGGGTTGGCCGTGGCGCGAATGTTGTGTGCTCGCCTGTCAACCTCGTGGTCGCAGGTTCGATTCCTGCCGTTGTCTATGTCTTCTTATATTCCATTAAAAACCAATTCTAAAAATTGTCATACAAATTAGTTGCTGGTTTACTCATTACATGTTGTTCAGGCATAACACTAACAACATGTGATTGAGTAAACTAGTATACTCATAAATATGACAACGAAATAAAGACAAATAATAGGAATCATAAGAGATATAAATAAATAAGACACGGTAATTTTCTCCGCATTAGTTCAGCCGCCATCCCTGGAGATAAATCTGAGACAACAACCAGCTCTAGTCTCAGAACATCGCGCCACACATCTTTCCTATCCTTCTTTCTCTTCTCTCACCGGATGCCCACACTGTGTTAAAAACATATAAAGGGTATTCATAATCCCTTGAGCGCGTGCAAAATTATAAAAAAAAATAAGGTTTGGCAATTCTTCACGAAATGATTAAAGCCGGAGGAAGGCTTTTTAAATTTAGAAAATTTTGTTTGAAAAAAAATAGATCTGTTCGTAAAGTTCATTAAGCATTTTACCGAATTATTGTGCTTAGTGATGAAACTCATTTCTGGTTAAATGGCTTCCTCAATAAGCGAAATTGCCATGTATGGAGCGAAGACAATCTTTAAGCCATTTATTACCAAATTAATTTGGTGACAGATTTATTTTCACGGGTGGGTCAAAATCCCGAAAACCGAACCCAGATTCTAGGTTTTCGGGATTTTGGGTTTTGGGGATTTTGGGTTTTCGGGATTCACCAATTCGGGATTGTGTCCGTCTCCCTAACTGCCCCCCCATTCGACAGACTAAACGCCTTTCGTCTACTATTTATGGGGCTATGCTAAGTCATTGGTTAATGCCGACAAACCAACAACTCTTGAAGCCAATATTCAAGTCACCATTGTTTGTATACGGCCATACTCATTGAAAAAAGTAGTCAAAAATCGAACTGATCGAACATATGCCGGAAATCATATTAATAATTTTATGAAATTATCTAACAAATTCTAATAAATACAAAAAATCATTCCTACAATATTTCAGTCTTTTAATATTATTTAAGTACTCAAGCTCTTAAAAAAAACACCCTTTACATACAAAAAAAACAACTGGGCCCAAAGATTGCCAATACACAAATTCCATGCCACGTTATCCGACAGAGAGATCACCGAATCCAGATTCAAGTCACTGAACAGTAGCTTCCATCGCCGCCGAATCCGACTGATGGCATGGTGGTACATTGTTATTCTTCCGTCTGGATAGTCTGTGGTGGCAGATAAAAAAGAAACAAAATACCACTCACTCCGCACGGAACTCCCCTAGGACGCGATAAGTCCCCAGGGAGGCAGACGAAACAAAATCCCAACGACCGACGACGAATGATGATGATGAGCGTTCCATAACCAGGGGAAGCAAAAAAATGCTCACAAAGAAGAAAAACAACAAAAAGTGGGCGAGAAACAATTCTGAATGAATAAATCGTCCGCCACGCAAATCACTTTGCAACATAAACAAAGTCGTTTTTTTTTTGGGATTCCTTGTTTTTTTTTTGTTAGTTGATCTAAGCGGTAGACACCTTGATACGCTAGCTACTTCTGTGGCAAAGTCAGAACAGAAACAGAAAACTGCTTCTGTGCTGCACCAGCAGAAGTGGATTTCATGACGATCGAAGATGATGACGAGAATGATGACGATCCCGATGATGGGTTGCGACTTGGGAATCATTATCGCCAGAGAATTTATGTTGAATTCCTGCAATTCACGATGCGCAGACGGATAACAAACATGTTATCGTCTAGTAAGCGGCAATCTTATGGCCACAAATCGCTGAAAACAACAATAACAATTTATTATGATAACGATGAAAATCGAGACGACTGACATGGCCATAACTAAGCAAGGGTCTGGCACTCGCACTAGCTGGATGGAGGAACTCACGCGCACATGGGCTCGTCGTCGTAGTGTTGTGTTTGTCATCCATCCCACAGCAATTATCGTTGCTGTTATTGCTGTCGTATACAATCATTTGCAATAATTATTAATTGATTGCAAAACTTCTTGGATTGGGCGTCAAAGACCAGAAAAATAAATTCATATTCATATGGGAGCAATAACAAGAAATCCTTATTGCTTAGGCAGGGTGCAAATTGATTGGAGACAATGATGATCATCAAATGGGATCATTTCCGGGGTCTTGGATGACGTTTGTTTATCAGTATAAATTATCCACATATAGAAAATAATAAATTGGAAGTTTATATTTGAGTAGATACCTAAACTTTGAGTGCTAGTGGGACTGCGGGCCGTCTACTGTGACAAAGTGCTAATTTTTAAATGCATAATTTCTTAAATTTGGTCCAAAAACAATTTGGTATGAGGATTTTAAGTATTTAACAATAAACATTTTTTTTTTTATAATTTTGCACGCGCTCAAGGCATTATGAATACCCTTTATATGTTTTTAACACAGCGCGGCATCCAGTGAAAGAAGAGAAGGACCAATAGAAAGATATGTGGCGCGACGTATTAAGACGATGGTTGTTGTCGCAGATTTTATCTCCAGGGATGGCGGCTGAACTAATGCGGAGAAAATTACCGTGTATTATTTATTTATGTCTCCTATAATTCGCATTATTTTATTTTATTTCGTTGTCATATTTATGAGTAGTTTGCTCAATCACATGTTGTTAGTGCAACTCATTTTATGACAATTTTTAAAATTGTTTTTTTATGGAATATAAGAAGACATTGACAACGGCAGGAATCGAACCTGCGACCACAAAGTTGACAGGCGAGCGCACAACTATCGCGCCACGGACACCCCAAAAAACATTTAAAGCAGAATTTAAGAAAATCGTTCACTCGTTTTCAAAATATTGAATTTTCAGAAAAAAAATTTTTTTAATTGCATGAAAAAAATATTTTTCGAAAATGTTTGGTATGTAGTTTTTTTATGTTTCATCGAAATCCGTGGAGGCGTTTAATTGGAAGTCGAAAATAAAAAATAAAAATAACAAAATATGTAAAAAAAATTCTAAGGTATGTAGGGGGATAAAAGAAATTAAATAAAAGACCAGTAGTTTTTTCTTTTGTTTTTTGAAGTTTAATGTTAGTTTTAATTCAATAAAAATGATAAGGTTTTAAAGTTTAAATTTAAATCAAAATATGATTAGGTTTTTAAATTTAATATAAGTTTTAATCAATTTTGAATGACTTTCGCTTTACTTTTCTTAACTTGAATTTTATTTTCACAATGCATTTACTGAATAGTCTTTAAAAATATTTTAAATTTGTATTTTAATATACCGCTTGTTCTTTACATAAGGTTTTTATAATAATGAAAATGGTTTAAATATAGGATGGTAGTATGTTGTAAAATTCAGCCATCCCCCAGGTATTATAGGGCAAGTTTTGCATCTGAGATTTTAATCAAACTTGATATTACGATGATAGAGAACACCAACAAAGTGGGTCCCGCAATTCCGTCTGTCTGTCTATCGGTCTTCGAGTCTACAATTTAAACGCTTAAATGGATTTGCTTCAAGCTCGGTAAATATTGTTTTTGCGGTAATATGCACACACGTTTTTTCCATTTTCTTAAGACGAAAATTAAAGCCATCTGCCATAATTTTTTTGGCCAAAAGAAAAATATTAGTTTTTCTCAAGAACTTGCTTTAACGATTTGTATAAAAATAAAGTGCATGACTGGATCGCACGAACTTCATCTTATGTTCGATCACATCGTATGCAAAAGATTTCTATTAAAAATCTAAAAAGTCGTTTTCTACTTAATTTTTTATATGTACAAAATTTCTTTAATTAAAAAAAAAAATTAGTATGGCAATCTTAAATATTTAATAATATAAGCTTAAAAACAAAAGATTTAACCGGCTTAATTAAAGAAAAAATTAATGAAAATTCTGAAATAAATACTTAAACTAATTTGAGGCCAAAAAAAGTACGCCATTTAATTTCTTGGATAAATATGAATTGATGAGAAAAAAAAATTTAAAATCTTTGGAGCGGTTTTTGATAAAAAAAGTTTTTTTTGTTCAGCTTATTAAAAACATTTTTCAAAAAAAAATCAAAAACGCCAATTCATAGGTATTCAGCAAATACATAATTTATGAAAAAAAATTAATGAACAGTTTTCAAAATATAATTTTTTTTATTTTTTTAAATGCCTTTAAAAATACAAAAACAATAATAATTTAAGATATTGGAAACCTAAACCTATATATGTGTGAAATTTCGAACTAATCGGTTAAGCCATTTATGAGATAGTCGATGACAAGAAACGGGTCCTATGGAAAGCACCGTTTTTAGACATTTTAAAATTTTTTTTTCAACCATATGATCGGTGGTACCGAAAAATCTGCACTGATTTTTTTAAATCAAAATCGTTAAAGCCGTTTTCGAAAATATGTAGGCCTTGACGTTACGGTTATATGGCAGGTACCGTTATTTTTTACGCTAAACAAAAATTTCAATTTCATCTATGTACAATACCTAAAAAACTCTAAAGACCAAGTTCAAAGCAATTTGGCCCACCCGTTTGGGCTCTATGTGTCTATACATACATACAGACAGACTGGCAGACATACAGACGGACAAAATTTTTAGACCATCCTTTTTCGTCTTCGATATCATAACTTGCCTTATAGTACCTATAATCGCAAGTAAAAATTAGTTTGTCAATGAAGGGAAAATGTACTTGGTGGTCATTTTTTTTCGGAAAAAAATGATGGTTATTTTTGGTATCAGCTGTTTGTAGGGTGAAATGGGCTAAACGCAAAAAAAAGTATTTGTGAAAGTAAGAATTTCGGGACTGTGAAAGTTTACACAGCAAACTTGATTTTCTTTGGAAACTTAAAATGTTCCAATGAAAAAGATGGCAGTTAAGTGTAAAATCCTATCAACTCTTATAGCTGGCACATACAAAGTTGGGACCCACCAAATTTTGTTTTACTTTCATGCATATATCAACTCACGCGAAAGCATGAGCTTACACTTGCCAGTTGGTTTTACGTTCGCAAAAGTAGCCACTGGCGCTGGGGAACTGTTGCAGATGTAAGCTCAATTAATAGGCTTATTTCAATATTATCAACAAACTATTCATTTCTAACATGGTGCCAAATATACGCAACCTTACGCTGAAATGCAAGGAATATTACATGAATTCAGCGGCGCCTGTAACCGTAAAAATACAATATTTTGTGTTTACACACGAAAATAAATTTTCCTTGCAAACTTGAAAAAATTGATAGTTCAGTGCGAAACCTTAGCAACCTTATTGCTTTCATGAAAATAGTCCTGGCGACGGTCAATTCGTGTATGTGTATAAGCCCCGCATAAATTACAGAAAAGGAACACGTCTAATGTCGAATTTCTTTCATTGAAATCTTCGGAATTTTTCATGCTGGGGCCCTGTTAGCGTGAAACTCAAAATGTCGGGTCTTTAAAGGTTTAAAGTAAGACCGCACTAATGCGACACTTTCCGACACACGACACTATGCATACTTTATTTTCAAGCCGCGCTTGAATAGCAGCCTTTCTCGTCTTCGTTATCATCATACGGTCATGTTTGATTATTATTTCAATTTTTTTTTTCAAAGAATGCATAACTTGACTAATATTGTGCTAACTATACTCGCATGTAAAAAAACGAAAGCGAAGAGTCTCAAAATGAAGAATAGTTCGTTTATAAACAGAAATACAAATAATAAATCTTCTTTTTTAAATTTAATAGGAAAGCTTATACATTTAACCAGTAAAAGTTAAACGACAAAATAAATGATAAATCATTTTCCTTACAAATTTTGTTTCTTAATTTTTTATTTCATTTGGAAGATATTGCATTAAAAGTCTTTTGCCTCGGGTGCCCGGCCAACACCGGGGATTTCTGCTAGTGTGGAAATAAAATTAATAACAATAGCAGAAGTAAAAAAAAAACAAAATCCATTGAAATAGCAAAACGTAAATAAAACGAAATATGAATTTGGAAATTATATTTTAAAATCATGATAATTATAAGAGGTAAGTGCAAATATTTGTGTATTAAAACATAACTTATACATATATTAAATTTAATAGCCTATGAGCTAGCCAAAGAAAAACAGAAGATTATATAATCATTTTTATGACGTGTCAAATGGTAAGTCGTCAGTTTATCTGTCATATACAGACAAACTGACATCGAAACAAAATTACACTTTTATATATTAGTAGAGATTGTAAACCAATTTTTTTCAAAAATAAATTGTTTTCAAAATAACGAAAAAATAAATCATACGTTTTTTTTTTTTTTTAAATTCAATATTTCATCGAAATTTTGTATTTAGTAGTTTTTTGAAATTATCTTGAATATTTGAAAAAAAAAACAATTTTCCTAAGACCAAACACCGATACCAACAATACAAAATGTTAAAAAAAAAATTTAAGAAATGTTTTTTTCTCATAAACGGCTGCAAGAATTTTGATGAAAAAAAAGTGTGGTTCTTAAATTAGTGCAGTCCACATTAAGTAACGGGTTATCCATTTTGCGTTTTCAAAAGTAAACGTAAATAAAACACATATAAAATATGTTTTTTCATGATATTTCTTTTTTGTTATAAAGTCTGAACGTTGACATTATGTGTGAAACACTACATCATTTAAATGACCATCACGCGAATTGTTGCAATTATTGTCGATTCTTTTGAGGTAATTTTCGACCAATTTTTGACACCTATTGGGCGGTACCTCAGCCACAGCTTGAAGAATGTTGGTTCTCAAGTGCTCAAGAGTTAAAGGTTTATCTGCATAAACACGGACTTTCGCGTAGCGCCACAAAAAAAGTCCAGTGGTGTCAAATCGCATGATCTTGGTGGCCTGTTGATATCGCCACGACGATATGTCTCTTGCAATTAAGCCAAGTTGTTTGGTATGTGGCACCGTCTTGTTGAAACCACATATTCTCCAAGTCGTATTCTTCAATAGCAGGCAAAAAAAGTCGGTTATCGTATGACCATAACGCTCCGAATTGACGGTGACAGTCGTTCCATCGTCGTTTTCGAAGAAGTAAGGTCCAATCACACCTCCGGGCCAAAGAGCGCCCCAAACAGTGACATTTTGTGGATGTAATGGCCGCTCTTCACTTACTTAAGGATTCTCAGAACCCCAAATACGACAATTTTGTTTATTAACATTCCCACCGAGTGAGAAATATGCTTCGTCGCTGAAGAAAATTTTGTTCAAAAAATCGCCGTCCACCGCCTGTTGTTCAAGCACCCATTCGACGTATATACGACGTTGTAAATGGTCAGCTGGCTTCAGTTGTTGTGTGAGCCGGACTATATATGGAAGATGGTGTAGATCCAAATGCAAAATACTCCATAATGTGCCGTAAGACAGTCCTAATTCCTAAAAACGACGTGGAATCAACATATTCGGGTCTTCGACAACACTTTTACTTACAGCAGCGATATTTTCAGTGGTACGAGCGAAACGATGATGCACAGGCCTTAAAATATCTGTATCAAATTCAGTCTCTTCAAATTTCTTCATAATTTTGCCAATTGCTTGCGTAGTTGGACGATTATGATACGATATGTGGCTGTGGCAGAATCACCATTTTTGTAGTAGGTTTTAACAATTTTTATGCGTTGCGCCATAGTTAAGCGATCCATTTTCGTAAATGTCAGGCTTTCAACTGAAAAAAAAATTTTGGTTTAATAACCTAGTTTGACAGATGTCGAATTCCAGCCCTATACTTTTGAAACCGCGAAATGGATAACCCTTTACAAAAAAAAAAAACATATTTTATTTTGCGTACTTATATTATCGGTACTTCCCCTAGAACCACTTTTCATACTTTTGACTTTCTCACTATTGAATGAACCGATTAAATTAAAATAATTTTTTTTATGCAAATGGTTCCTAGAAGTTTTAATAAAACTGCATACACAAATTTTCCAAAATATAGTCCTTTTCGAATTCAGAAAAAAAACTTTGTTTACCTTTTTTTTTCTTGAAAAATCGATTTCTCAAAAACCAGTCACTAAATTTTTTTGGAAATACAAAATCTTATACATATGTATATTAATTAGGTAATTAATTAATTTTTTTTTTCTTAAAATGTTATAAATAAAAAAAATATATTTTTAAAAACCCGCTCCAATGATTTTTTTAATTTCTTGTTTGATTTATTTGTAATTGTCCCACAATTCAAATGTTATCTTTTTCCTCCTTAAACCTTAACAATTAAGCAATTTAAAAAGATTTTATAATGTGGGTCATCCATTTTTTTTACCTAATTATATTTCATACCTAGATTTTATCCATATTAATCTCCGAACTTACTTAATTAAAGTACATAATCTAGATTTGAATATACATTTGTAGGTAGGTGTAACTAGTCCTTGAATATCGATTCGACAATTCATTATACTAAGAACCAAGGAAATATTAGCTACATCTATATCTTTATCAAACTTAACCGAATGGAGTGATATATTTGAAAGGATGATTGCAAAAGTTGACGATCAAATATACACTAATACATCATACAAAATATACAAATATACATCTCACGAGCATGCTCATCAGATTTCAGATCATTATATAAAAACTTAAATCATCAATTGCTAACGGAAAACAAGTACTTCAATGACTGCTATTCTACCGAAATAATGATGGCCGTGGCGCGATAGTTGTGTACTCGCTTGTCAACCTCGTGGTTGCAGGTTCGATTCCTGCCGTTGTCTATGTCTTCTTATATTCCATTAAAAACCAATTCTCAAATTGTCATAAAATAAGTTGCTGCTTTGCTCATTACATGCTGTTTAGGCATAACACTAACAACATGTGATTGAGTAAACTAGCATACCCATAAAGTATGCTAGTTTACTCAATCTCGTATCAACGAAATAAATAAAATAATGCGAATTATAAGGGACATAAATAAATATGACACGGTAATTCTCTCCGCATTAGTTCAGCCGCCATCCCTGCAGATACATCTGAGACAACAACCAGCTCTAGTCTCAGAACATCGCGCCACACATCTTTCATCTTTCCTATCCTTCTTTCTCTTCTTCACCAGATGCCCGCGCTGTGTAAAGAAAAAACATATAAAGGGTATTCATAACCCCTTGAGCGCCTGCTAAGTTATAAAAAAAAAAAAAAAACAAAAACCATTTTCAAAGCGAGAGTCGAGATATTAGATCTTAATTTTATTCCACACAGATTAGATTGGCAGCAAACTTGTAACTTTTGTGACAGAAGAGAACTTGAAAATGTCCAGCACTTCATCGCAGTATGCCCAATTCTGCAAGAAATCAGAAGGCTACAACTTGGAGAAAGCTTCCTGAATCCAAATAGTCTTTACGATGTTCTCAACGGCAATCGGGGTTGGGAGTGCCTGTTCAACAATTGCAAACATGCCCTAGCATATCACAACAGCTTTTAAATATTTTATCTTTCCAATTATGTGAAAATTAATCGTTTAATGTCACAAATCGCTAAAATTGCCAAACCTTGATTATCTCGCTCTTTCATCCTTCTAAACAGTCAGTTCTCAATTTTCGCTTTAATAATAGGTTCAGAAGTATCAAAAAATTTGAAATTACTATGTAAATGACTTTTTCATTATCAAGGGTCCGCCAAATAATTTTTTTTTGAAAATTCTATAAAAAAAAAACTACTGAATATTTTCTCAAATTTCTTTTTTTATTTGAAAGCACAATCCTTCCTTTAATAATGGAAAATAATTTCATTCAAATGGCTGCCTCGGCTGGCCATGCAGTAGCCTGTGCAGCTGTATTTCACCAAAGGCTTCACGAATATTGTCCTTTAAAGCGTTAATTGTCTGTGGCTTGTCGGCGTAACACTTATCTTTTACGGCACCCCACAAATGATAGTCCAACAGTGTCAAATCGCAGCTCCGAAGTGGCCAAACGACATTAGCTCTGCGGCTGATAATGCGATCTTCAAAAACAGGGCGCAAGACATCGAATGTAGCTTTGGCTGTGTGGCATGTAGCGCCGTCCTGTTGAAACCAAATATTGCCAATATCCTCCTCTTCAATTTTTGTGAACACAAATGCGTTCAACATGGCCCGCTAACGATCGCCATTGACTGTAACGGCCACTCCTTGCTCATTTTCGAAGAAAAATGGCCCAATTATGTCTCTGGACCAAAATCCGCACCAAACAGTGACTCGTTTTGGGTGTATCGGCTTTTCAATGTATGCGTGCGGGTTTTCTGTGCCCCAAATGCGACAATTTTGCTTGTTTACATACCCGCCAAGATCAAAATGAGCTTCATCTGAAAAGATGATTTTTTTTGGCAAAATCGGCATCTTCTCTAAGTCGATCGCCGGCCCACTTAGCGAAGCGAAAACGCATTGGATGGTCAGTTGGCTTCAACTCCTGAACCAATTGGACTTTATATGGCGTCATACCAAAGTCCTTATGCAAAATTCTTCTCAATGATGTCTCCGAAATGTTCAATTGTTGAGAACGCCGGTGAATTGATGTTGATGGCGCTTCACGCACACTTACTGCCACAGCAGCAATATTCTCGGGTGAACGAACTGTTTTTGGCTTTTCACGCTTTGGTTTATCGATGAGGATGCCAGTTTGTTTCACTTTTTTCACAAGATAACGAACATACTGAGCTGACGGTGCTTCTCTTCTTCCAAAATCCGTACGCAATTTTCGCACACATTCTGCAACATTACCATGATTTTCAAAATAATGTCGCAATATTTCCCAGCGTTGTACAAGCGTATACACAACCATATTCGTTCAGCGGAAGGATAAAACTAATTATCTGTCAAATCAGACATGAGCTAAGTGTTACCATTCACGAAACAAGCACTAGTTGAAAAAAAAAAACGTTAGATGGCGGACCCTTCATAAATACATTTTCTTTATATTTTTATTAACTATAATAGAATGTCAATTCCGGCAGACGGCTTATGTAGTCAAGTCCGTGTTCTTTTATAAAAAAAAATATTGTGCTTATTACTGAGAAATAAGGAATGTATCTACCTATCTATCTATCTATTAGCTACATCGGATTTAAGCCTGCATAGGATAACTATATTATCTACCTACTAACAGCATCAATGCATACCTAGATTTAAGTTGATAGCTACAAGAGGAAGTTCGTACGATCAAGTCGTGCTTTTTATTTCTAATACATTACGCTTATTCAAAAAAAAAAAAAAACAATTTATTTTTTCAGGGATGTGAAGAGACCTTTTAATCTAATAAATTAAATTTTAAAAAAGTTTCGCGATTGTTAACGATTCATTTTGGTAAATGCCAAACTTTTAACTTTAAATGAAAAAGTCTCGGATGACAAGTTCATTTTAACGTAGATACTTACAATTTGTTTGAAACAGGGATGTTAAATCCCGACAACGAATTGGATGACCGTGTATAATGTAAGGTTTATGTTGTCCATTTTTTTCTAATTTGTATTTCCACTGAAAGAATGTTCAGTGTTCAGGATGTAAGCACGTCCAAAGTGCAAAATGAAAAGATATTATTCCCTCCCACAATTTACCATATAAAAAAATCTTTTATCTCGTATAACTATTGCTGAAAGTCGTATAAAATATCTACAGCTGCAACAACTACTAATTTGAATACATAACGCAAATTAATGCAACTGTAATGCAGTCCTACCTTTAACCATTTTTGTTTTCGATTCCATAAATCAGAACGTACTACATTCATACAAAAATAAAAATAATATTTCCGCCTGAAAGATGCATCCGAAGCAATGTATTATTATCAAGATGCAGATTGCGCCAATATCCATCGCCCCTGCAATTAATACCATTCCGATCGCTTGTAATTAATCATAGTACAGGGCATAAATATAGTATACAACGATCAGTGGAAGCACCTTTAGTTTATTGCTTGGTAATAAACTGATATCCTATTACTGCCATAACGCATTAATTTAGCGTTAATAATCGCGCGCGCAGCAAATATACACACGCTCCACTCACTCGGTAGTAGCACAATTTCAATCCAACTTACTGACCATAAAGTTAACGCTGGCAAATACATATGTATGTGTATAAAACGCTTTAGCCAAACGTACTTATTATTAGATACGAATGCAGAAGTCGCAGTTTATGCAAATCGATAAATTTTAAATGGACAATCGGATGTTGGGATAACTTGTGGTCGGGTTGCTACGTAGCCAATAGCTGCAGCTATCTACTTCCATACACAATTTATACATATGTACCAGATAGACTAGAGTTTCTGGGATCATCGTTGATCTTCGCAAATGAGTTCTTCGGGCAAATACTGGACTGGCTAGGTTATATATAGATTTGTAGTTTATCATTACGAATAGATTGAATGATATATGAAAACGGTAATTTCGGGGCAATTCATCTAGTGAGTGGCAATGCCAAAACCGATCATTTGCGATATCCGACAGATTTAAAATAAGGAGCAGATAATTCTTGCAAGAAGCTGTAATGATATGAAATTATTCCCTGTATCACAGGGAATGATAGGCCAATTGTAAATTATAGTAAATCGATTGATTAAATTAATTAAGGCAGGAACACAATATTTTGCTAATATTTTGCTTTAATAGCTTTGCCTTCGTTAAGCTATGGTTTAAGACGTGCGAACATTTTAAGCAGGAATATTGTAACAAAGGAACTTTCAGTGGAAAGTGATTGAAAAGCTAGTCAAGAAATATATCCCTTCATTTAAAGTCAAATTAATTTATTTTATTTTCGCAAAAATAAAAAAAATTAAAACAAAAGTGCATGACTGAATCGCATATACTTGCTCTTATGTTCAATCACATTGTATGCAAAAGATTCTTAATAGAAACGGCTACACATATTTTTAAAGTCGTTATTTACTTAATTTTTTAATATGAAGATTTATTTCCAAATGCAAAACTTGCCCTATAGTACATATATCGCAAGTAAAATGATTGTGTGTACTTATGAACACGCACCAGAAGTAAAACTTCCCTAACTTGAAACAATTTCTTTCGTAATTCTACAACATACTTTTATGTATTTAAATTTTATGGAAACCGTTCAAAGAACAACGAAGTTCACATTTTTTGATACCAGTCCCGCATAAATACATCCCACATAATGACACTATCTTCCAATTGTACAAACGTCACCGTCGCGTCGCTTGAACTTTGATGCAAGGCTAATGTTACCATTCGCCCCCCCTCCCCCTTTGGAGGGATTGACCCTCTTTTTTAATTCAAGATACGTATTGTATCCCAAAACCAAATAGGATAAAGGGGGACACAAATGTCCCTCTTTTTTACACAAATGAAATATTTGTTGCACATTAAGGCAATATTTGTATACCAACTACTTTTTCCTATTTTAATAGAAATTCTTAGCAGGTTTCCAAATTAAAGCTGTGAATACTTTCATCATAGTAAATACAATTTTCACAACTGGATACATCCATTTACTTCATTCAAGAAACGTTGCCAACTTCACTTCATTTGTTCTGTACCTGTCACCATCGCTACGTGTTCATTAAATAATTCTTAGCCAAAGTTATAATTATGCCACCGGTACAAGCTCCCTGTTTCCGAACATATTAACGAACTCGGAGTTTATTTTTTTAAGTGACTTTACTTGCGGTCGCATGAAATGCGAAAAAAAATTGGCAAAATCATTGCAAGGGAAACTCAAAACTCAATCGCCGAACTGTTGTCACAAGATCATCCAATTTCAATCGACACGGACGCATGCAACAAAAATATAATTATGTTTCGTGGCATTATTCAATATTATACTAAAGAGAAGGGAATAGAAGAGAAATTATTTAGATTTTATGATTTCCCAGGTGAAACGTAAAAGACATAAAAATGTTGTTTCTTCATTTTTTTTGTTCGTGTTTTGTATTTTTCAAAAACATGTTTTATCCCTCTTTTTGAACATTTGTCTCCCTATAAAACTCGCTTAGACTTAAACATTACACACTTAATGAACACAATATTATACTACTATATGAGCATCAACAAACAAACAAAAATCGCCGTCAAATTCACACAATATGCACTAATCTAATTTTATCAACGAAACGAATCAACAAAAAAAAAATTCTCGTAGAATACACACAATGGGTGTACCTACTACATTAATCTATGCGAATCCCCAACGAACCCACAAAACAAAAATTTGAATAAAAACAAATTATAGGTGTTCGAGATTTAAATATATCTCTTTCGGCTGTTTTGGTCGTAATGTTTTTTTAATGAAACAATTTCATTTCCTTTCCCGACATTTCGACGGTGGTTTATGTTCCCAAACTCTCAGAAAACTTTAAAGAGATGGTAAAAAATAGCACTAATGACGTCAGTTTAGCGTATAAATCCAATAGGACGCTGGCACCTCTTTTCACCAACATGAAAATAAAAACGGAAGAGGATAAGTGCACAGACGTAGTCTATAAAATTAACTGTCGTGGCAATGCGGAAGAAAATTGCAATCTTTCCTATATCGGTACAACGAAACAACTAATTCGTCAACGAATTTCCAACCACAAAATTTAATGATTAAACATTTTAATCTTGTTGAATTAATAGTAAGATGAACTGAACTTAACAAAAAGTGCGTATTGATAAGGCCATCACTAGCTAACTGATGAGCCCACGTGAGATCGCCGGGACGAAACACAAAATTTGTGGGCTAAAGGCCGCGAAAAGCTTTTTTGAATTAAATGTTTTTTTTTTTTATCAAAAACGTTTGTTTTAATTTTTGTATATGTAAATATAGAGAGAAGTACCTTGTGTACTAAAACGGGTTTTTTATAACTGCCTAACTCGCATAAGTGCATATTAAAGTGAGGCATTCAGCGTGAGGCACTTATCCGGGTTTTACTGTACATTTATAACCATTTCCCAATTCAATGTGGTGAAACTTTCTACGAGGAGATAATATTGAAGCTAACTGATTTTCAATTACATTAGTCCTGTTCTTTTGGTAAATCTATCGGCAGCAAGGCAAAAGAACGATCCGCAGCAGCCCGATTTTATGTATCTTTAAGTTGGTATTACCGAAACTGTGTCTAATTTTTTTTTTTTTTATAACTGCACGCGCTCAAGGGATTATGAATACCCTTTATATGTTTTTTCTTAACACAGCCGCGGCATCCGGTTGGCGCGATGCCCGCGCTGTGTTCAGAAAAACATATATAGGGTATTCATAATCCCTTGAGCGCGTGCAAAGTTATAAAAAAAAAAAAAAAAATCTGTGTGTTCCAAAATGTTCATTTTAAAATTGTTTGACGATTATTTTCAATAAATCAGATCTTGTGGCAATGACAGGGTATGTTTGCATTGTGTTTCCTTGCAAAATGTTCGCATTTATTATTTAACTATTAAGTATAGTATTTTTAAACTTCTTTTACATGCGGCTCAAAAGTAGAGAGGTTAATGAAAAATGAGTTATATGAAATATGGACAGAAATCCCCTTTTTGAATCTCATAATTGGGGAAAATAGTCGTGTTTTGGTAAAAATTATTAACGTCGCAACAAATAAACACTGAAAAAAGACGATCATGTCCACTTTTATATTCACTGGTTGTTCAACGGTCAACTCGACTCCGAATTCAAAATGACTTAATATCGTCAAAATCTGTTTTAACACGAATTTTAGGGTCAAGTCCTTGAAACATTTCTCTCTTTACCCCACTATTTACGAAAGAGTTGGCGACGAAGAGCGCTCTACGTCTATGAGAATGTAGAATTGGAAAATGGGCAATTACGGTCACAGCACTATAACAAGTTTTATAAATACGACAATTCCAACAGACCATATTGATTTTAAACCCGTCGTACAAATAGTGATCCCAACAAGGGAAAACTAGAAGGAAAACCGGGTCATCAACAAACATTTACAGACGGATCTAAGTAAGAAACGGGAGTAGGGTCAGGAATCTGTTCGAAAAGTCCTCCCTTAGCGAATTCATAAAGACTTCCAGATTATTGCTCAGCATTTCAGGCGGAGATGCTAGCAATAAGTGAGGCGGCTCAACATCTCTCCGCATGTAAGGTGGTCAACAGGAATATAGATATTTTCGTAGACAGCCAGGCGGCAATCAAACCCATTTCCTCAATTATCACAAAGTCAAAACTAGTGATCCGCTGCCGCAGTGTACTAAGATTGCTAAGCGAATCGAACTTAGTCACCCTAATCTGGGTCCCAGGACATAGTGATATACAATGAAATGAAATAGCAGACGAACTTGCCAAATCCGGATCATCACTTGAACCGAGCCAAATCGTTTACGGAATATTTGTGCCACTGGCTCAAGAAAATTTAAGAATTCAACAAACTTTCCTTAAAACTGCAAACGTCATATGGTCAGGAATTGACAGCAGTCGGGTTTCGAGAAATCTTTGGACAGAAATCTCTAAGGAAAAAACAGATTATTTACTAGGGCTTAACAGACCTCAACTGTCCCTCCTAATGGGCATCCTAACGGGTCACAACTCAATGGGAACCCATATGACCAGAATGGGCATCAGCACATCTGATTTATGTAGAGGTTGTATTGACGAAGAGGCGGAAGAGGGCTCATATCACTTCCTTTGTAAATGCCCCAGCCTAGCCAGAACAAGGAAAGAAGCCCTCGGAGATTATTTCTTCGACGAACTGGGTGATATCTCGAATAAGCCACTAAAACATATCGTGAAATTTATTCAAAGGTCAGGATGGTTTAAGGAAGCCCCCCAAACTCAAATCTGAATATTCCAATTCACTCCCCTCCTTAAATTCACCCCTTCCTACCCTGGGGACCGCAATGGATCCATTGAGATCCGAGTGAGGTGATGCGGCTTGCCGTTTCACCACACCTTCTAATTAACCTAACCTAGGGGACAAATTAATTATCTACGACATCCATAAAATTTGACATTTTCTGACTAGGCAATAAACTATATTTTGAAATAAGAATGTATTTCTTTCCAAATTTCGCTGAAAAGCTCTAAAACATCACCCTTTTCCCAGATGAAATTAAATCTGATAATTTCCAATTGTTGGTATAGGTATAACAAATTAAGATTTTTTAAAAGAAATCTTAATAATCTTCTTATATATTGCACGTGTTATATAAGTACTCTATCTATAACATACACTTACGTGCTGCTAATGAGTGCTTATTTATTACTAAATAAAGGATATGACCTGATTTGCTCTTTAAATAGTTGTTGCTATCCCAACTTCACAGCTTTGGTAGGGGGCTCAAGTTTTAGTTAGCAATTTTTGTTAAGCAATTTGACAGAAGCTGACACAAGGCCACTCAAACATCTTTTATTTAAGTATCTTTGGTCTGGCAGTTTCGCACGAATAAGATAACTTTAACTTTTACTTAAATTTGAAGAACGCCCCCTACCTATGCTTATTGATATTAATATGATTTATAAAGCAACAAAAATTAATAACGTATTTTTGGTCCAGTTTGTTGCGTTAGATATTTTTTATTTCCTGTACGTAAATAAGTGTGAGACAATTTCTTTTTAAGAATTATTGATTTTTGATTGCTTTCAGATAACTTTTCCAAATCGTTCACAAATATATTCGAATTGTTTGGTTTCCGAGATAACTTATCTAATAAATATATGAACGTGCCCATTGACAAAGAGAATAACTCTACGAACAAGGACTTCCAGATTCATTAAAGTCATCGGAACTACCCAACTAAACAACATAATTACATTCGATACTCGATAAATGTCACAAATCTATCCAAAGCAGACTCCTGTACTTATAATGTGTGTAAATTCTGCTTTGCTGCCGATGTCATTTTGCCAAAAGGACAGCCCTTTTGTCAATTAATTTAACATAACGTGACGACACGTGTATCCTCGTAATAGATATAGTTTGACACTAATTTAAATAGATCAATGAGATCTCGACAACCCACGTATCGTGTTCTTATCGCATCCATTGTGTTCGAGAATAAAGAATTCTTACAAATGCATGGCAATGCTTTTCGGATTTGTCAGCAAACTTAGGATTCTTTTTTTATAGGAAAAAGAGTCAACGTTTTCTGATATTTTTGCTTAAATTTCTGGCCTTTTTCTAAAAGCAATTACTAAAATTTTCTTAAAATGGAAAAAAAATAGGAAAAAAGCCAGAAAAAAAAATTCGGGCTTGTGTAAATTGTTCTTTGCAATTAGGTTCACGGCATACAAAAAGCTTTTTAAAATTTACATTTGAAATCTGTTTTATGTTTTGAATAAAGATTTCACAATATTTCATGTGCGGGTCCACCCCGACTGGACCGCGACTTGTTTGAAACTACCTTATAACATTTTATGGCCATTCTTCCAAAACGTTATTTGGAAATTATGCCAGAATATACAAATTTTCTGTCTTAATTTCCATTTTGCTTTCAGTCCCTTTTTCCACACCTATTTTTAATATTTCTGGCTTATTTTCCAACCAAAATTCTGCTCTTTTTTTCAATTTTAAGCCAGAAAAAATTCTGGCATTTTTTCAAAAAAAAAAAATTCTGACGCCATTTCCTCTGCCGTAATTTCCGGGAGCCCACGAATTTACCATAATTTAAGTTTTATAATTTACAGTAAAGTTTATATTTAGGAAAGAGCCAAACAAAGTTCGCTGGGTTCCGCTAGTATATGGATAAAATATATTGGAGTAAGATAGCTTCTTGGGAGGAACGGCGAATCCACTCGTTAAAGGGTACAAAAAAAAATTTGTTGGCACACAAAAAAGTCCGCATACGCCACAGTGTCCCAATTCACATATAATAACTTAATGTTATCGATTACATAGTTTAATGAATCGCACTTATACGACTATTGAACTTCTCTGAGTCTTGATTAATCTCCCAATTTGGACTTAACATTTAGCATGGAAAATCTACTCATATTTCAGCGTATCAAACATTTTGTTCGTGAGTGTCCTACTTAATAGTATCTGGCTGCTAAAGATCACACCTTTTGCATTCCCATGTCATTGCACATTCCAAGGTAAATCTCATGAAACCATAAGTCGACAGGTACTGTCTCCTCAGTTTGTTTACCACAACTATGAGGTGTATGACATTTCTTCCATAATGACAATATCACGATTGATATTTCCCTTACCGTTCTGAGATTTGACGCCATATTGCGTTTCGTACATTCGACAACGTTGCAGTCTAGAGTCATGGGTCAAGTTTGATATAGTGTGCTTGGTACTAATCTATTAAGACAATAAGTCATCTAACTTGGAAACATCCATTCTCTAGTAGTTCTAGTATCTATTGACGCCACAGTAACCGCAAAACAAGGTAATTCTACTAGGTGTCTGTGTAATCGGGCTTATGAGACTCCCGACAACAATAATAATAGACAATTCCGAGAAAATCCGGGCACGACACGGACGCACGCAGTGCAGGCAGACTATTGATTAGGCTAGCTAGATTGGGATAACTCGTGGCAGAATGAATGTTAATTACTTTGTTATACAAGTTGCGTAATCGAGATGAAACTTGGCTAAATTGGCAGACCGTGACGGATAATAAGACCGCAATGTAAAGAGGTTGTTTCTTTTTTTTTGTATGATTTTGTTGTTATACATAAGTTATAATGCATGTATGTCACATATTAAATGGGAACCAGCAGACATATCAGCTAGATGTTTGTGTCTAAATGTGGCTTTGTCAAGGAAATCACAAGAATGATCAGATTTATTCTTATCTTTTGTTAATCCATCTTGATTTCGACCGCACATCTCTTGGATTAATAAAAAACTGATCTAGCTATATAAAATTCCTTATTAGTCGTCATGTTATAGTGTGGTATTTTGTATCTGACGCAGTATTAAATTACGTTTTCTATATTAAATCTGTTTGTTGATATTGATAACTTATAGTGTTGTATTTAAGACCTGTAAGCGAGATAGCGAAAAAATGTTTTTGTGGTAAGCAATTCATGTCATGGCATTTGATTTGCAATTGAACATGTTCAACTACGTATTTATGTAAAAAAACTATTAATTGACAGAATTTTCTAATATCATTAATACATATCATATTGCATATTGATTGCAATGCAGTCTGTCAAATTATTGAAAGAGTGTTCGGTTTTTAGAAAATGTCCTACATTATTATAAAAATCGATTTTTACTTGCGTGTAGGTAGCTACTATAAGGTAAGTTTTGCATTTGGAAAATTGAATCGAACTCGAGATTTTAACCAAAGTTGACATTACGATCATAGAGAATACTAAAAAAGTCGGTCCCACAATTTTGTCTGTAGAATGATAGACAGCCTAAACGGCTACACCGATTTTGTTCAAATTTGGTGTTTATAGGAGTTTTAGGGGATCGTCTAAAATAGATTTTTAAATCGTTTTTTTTAGTCCAAAAAAATAAGGGTACTTGCCATACACATTTTTCTACCATCTTAATTATCTCGAAAACGGCTCTAACTATTTTAATAAAATCAAGTATTTGTACTACGTTATGTATGGTCTACATTTTGACCAACATTTTTTTTGTACATATTTTGTTATTAACGGTACCTGCCATACAACCATCTTATTGATTTTCAACATTGTCATAAGCGGCATAACAGATTTGGATCAAAATTTTAATACAAGAGGTCTTTCGAATTCTAAATCATAATTCATTTCAAAATTTTCGAAAATGGTTGTTTTGGATTTTTGAAAAAAAAAATATTTAATTTGAAAATTTAATATTTCGAAAACGAGCGAACGATTTTTTCTGAAATCTTGTTTTTAAATTTATATTATTAAATATTTAAAATTTTCATTCCAATTTTTTTTAATTGAAAATTTTTTTATATAAAAAATTAAGTGAAAAACGACTTTTAAAATATATTTAGCAGTTTATATTAAGAATCTTTCGCATTCAATGTTATCGAACATAAAAGCATGTACGTGCGATCCACTCGTGCATTTTATTGTATTTATTATCGAGAAATCGTTAAATCATTACAAACACTTATAGCAAATTCAGTTTAAGTAAATATTTTAACGCTAATGACAATCGTTTAAATTAAAAATCGTGCAGAACAAACTTAATAAAATACAAGCTTGCTCTGGTGATGTAAATTTTTAACTCGAATTTAAGAAAAAGATTCATGCAAATGTAGAAAAAAAACAAAAATTTTAAAAAAAATTAAATTGAAAAAGATAAATTAAAGTATAATTGCTCTTATTTAAACACAAAATGATACCACAATTGTAAATATTAAAAGCTTATTTCAAAATAAAATTAGCTCATTCGTTTTGGAAATATTGAATTTACCAAAAAATAATCATAACAAATATTTTTCGAGATTTTGTTATGCAGTTTTGTTTAGAATTTGAAGGACCTACAAATTTTGATCGAAATCGGCTGAGCCGTTCATTATAGTGTCGCAAAAAAACCGGTTTTATGGCAGGTTCACCGTTAATAGCATTTTATGCAAACATTTTTTATAGCTAAATGTAGAATAAACCTATAGTAATGCACACATTTTCTATCGAAATCGTTAGAGCCGCATGATAGCAACCGTTATTGTTCTGCTAAAAAAGGTTAACCAAAAAAAGAATCAAGCGAATCGCCTAATAATACTTAAGTAACAAGTTTGAAGAAAATAGTTTTGGTTGCTTGGTTTATAGATAGGTCTACAGATAGACGGAATTGCGGGACCCACTTGTTTCGTGTTTCTATCAACGTAATGTCAAATTTAATTAAAATTTCGAGTTCGATTTATAAATGCAATGCTTTTATTTCCAACATACAACGCTATACGTATCACAACAAAAACTCATTTTGAAATTATGATATTGCAGCACAAAGTATGTAGCGAACTTACTGGGAGACTGGGGTTGGTGCAGGTTTCTTCTCAGAAAACCTTAAACTAGCCAGTTCCCCTAGGCTCTATGATTACAGTAGTGTATTCCAGGCTGAAGACATGGCAGCTACAAATGCTGATATCATATTCAAAATTGACATCCCTGCCGAACTCTTTAAAGCAGTCGGAGATGACCTGATGCAGTGCATACACCAACTCATCTCTAAAGTCTGGTCAGAAGAAAGTTTGCCTCATGAATGGAACCTCAGCATCGTACTGACCTTACAGAAGCTTTTGATGTCAAAAAAGCATTGCGACAAGGTGATGCGCTATCGTGCGATTTCTTCAACTTAATACTTGAAAAAATTGTAAGAAATTCCCAAGTTAATTCTACTGGCACAATTTTTTCAAGTCTGTGCAATTGTTAGCACACACTGATGACATCATTGGCAGAACCCAGCTGTCACTGGAGCGTTTGCTAACACTGAAGCTGAAGCGGCGAAGATGGGACTAGCAGTCAATGAGGCCAAAGCAAAGTACCTGGACAAAACGTCACAATAGACAGCTACAACTTTGAGGTAGGTAGGGACTTAGTAGGTAGGGATAGTAGGGACCGCAATAACATCTAACAACAACATCTTGTTAGAAATAAAGCGAAGAATAACTCTTGCCAATCACTGTTCTTATGGGCTACAAATATTAAGTCGAAGATTGTAGCTTGATGTCGCGACGAACTTCGGGCTCTTGCCACGAAGCATAATATTAGTCTCCGCTGGGTTCGGGTCACAGTGGTGGTGCAGATGAACTAGCGAGGAAGAGTTTACCACTTGATCCTACCAAGATTAACCCGGCCATTAGATTACCATTCTGTATCACTAAACAGAATATTGGAAAGAATATTCTTTTAAGATCTTACTAAAGATGGAACACCTCAACGACACCTGTCTTACAACCAGGAAACTATGGCCTACTTTCGATAAGAAAAGAAAAAAAAATATTATCCACCTGAACAAGAATTTCCTTCGAACTCTTGTAAGCGTACTTAAAGGACACAATCTACTGGGGGCACTTTGCCAAATAACGAACACATTTTTGGGGAGCTACTTTTTCAACGATATTGAAGAGCTCTCGAATCTTTCAGGCAGACATCTTGAGAGCTTCATAAGAACCTCTAAATGGCTTGAAAATGCTTATCCATATAGAACTCATAGGTTATACAAGTAGAAGTTACAAGTTACAACACATCGGGGTACCGCAATCTATTTTAATCTAACGAGATCAACTGGCAGACCATCTATCTAAACTAGCCTATATATATGTAGCAAACTTACTTAGAAAGATCCAAACGCAATACTAGGAACAGCACAAACGCGCCAAAGAAATATGATTGTGAAATGAAGAAGCTAATGCAGTGATAAGTAAGAAGAAAGAATCTTTCAAAGCATGGTGAAACTGCACATCAAATAATACAGGGGAAAAAGCATACCACGATTATTGCACGTAATTGCTCTTATTTTAAATCTCATCGTATGCAAAAGATTTCTATTAAGAATCTAAATATATTTTCAAATACATTTTTTACTGAATTTTTTCTAAAAATTTTATTTTTATTTTTTTTTTTTTTAAACTTTGTATGACAATAGTAAATATTTAATAATATAAACTTAAAAACAAAATTTCAAAAAAAAAATCATCAACCCGTTTTCGAAATATTGAATTTTCAAAAAAAAAAATATTTTTTTTCAAAAATACAAAAAAATATTTTTCGAAAATTTTGGTATGCAGTATTATTTTTAAATTAAAGGACCTCCTATATAAAAAAAAATTGATCCAAATCCATCAAGCCGTTTATGAGAAAGTTCAAAATAAATAAAATGGTTGTATGGCAGGTCCCGTTAATAACAAAATATTTTTAAAACAATTTAAACCAAAATGTAGTGTATACCCAAAATAGTGCACACACTTTTTTTTTTAGAAAATCGATAGAGCCGGTTTCGATGTTGGCTTAATTGAAACAGTCATGTCACTGTTGTATTTTAGCTTGATAAGAATTTATTTGAAATTCTAAGCCAGCTTGTCCAACTTCATTCGCACAACAATTCCGTTGTTATTCAACTTTATTTAAACTTCAGGATACGAATAACAATAAAAAAAATTTAAATCAAAATTAATGCAAAGAAAAACGACATACAATGACATATTTTTTAAAGTGTTTCTGAAATTTTTTAAACAAATCGCAAACATTTTTTTTTATATGATGTATTTTAAATCCTTCAGTTGTTGTTGTAGCTTATTCAAATCTTCATTATTTTAAAAATATTTAAAGGCTTTGAAGCTTTGGGTAAAGAAATCTGTAAAGCCAAATGTTTCAACAATGTTAGAAAAATCAAAAGTTTCTTATCAAAAACACGCGCTAGAAGTAAAACTTCCCTAATTTGAAACAATTTTTTCTTTCATAATTCTATGCCAGCTAAAGCATATTTCAATTTCATGGAAAGCGGTCAAAGAAAAATGAAGTTGACATTTTTTTATACCAGCCCCGAACTTGAATTAATAC
The DNA here is from genome assembly GCA_910595825.1 of Philhelius pedissequus. Lineage (NCBI taxonomy): Eukaryota > Metazoa > Arthropoda > Insecta > Diptera > Syrphidae > Philhelius > Philhelius pedissequus. Next base: position 56,280,839 of record OU343160.1, read on the forward strand.
ATCGCCCATAACGACACTATCTTCCAATTACACTAACGTCACCGTTGCGTCGTTCGAACTTTGATTCATGGTTTAGTAATTTTACATTACATACATTATACTACTTCGTATACCAATATAAATCTACGAAATACCTACTGAAGCTTTGGCAACGAGACCATCGACTTAAACATTACACACATTAATACAGCACAATAGGTGCGTTTTTTTGCAATCCCCGGGGGAATTGGTTGAAAAAAACGACCAAGGCGCTTAGTGAAACACTTGGTAGCACTATTAATTTGCAAGATGACATTTCAAGAACAGCTGTAATGCAAGAAAAAAACAAACATCACTGTTTGCCTCATCCTTCTAAAAATTATCGGGTTGATTTGTTTTGTGTAATTTCGATATATTTATTGAATTTAAACTACTTTTCTATTAAAATAACATAAAAAGAACCAAGTTGATTATTATTTATACAAGAAAATGTGAATCAAGTAATTTGAAAATTTAAATCAAGTATTTTGGAAATTGTTTTTAGCCGATGTGATTTTCTTTTAATTTTAATTTTCACAAATGCAGTGGTACATAGAATTCAACTACTTGAAAACTACCCCATTTGTCGGTCACTGGTGATATGATATTAATGGACGAGTTGCTTATTCGGGACGGGACGCTCATTAGGAATATAGGTATGAGCAAGAGCGGACGACGATTAAGAAGATTGAAGTATGTCTAGGATGTAGCAGAGAATCTGTATTTTGTTGCTCCCGTGTACAACAAAACGCGGCCGAAAACAATTTTCTCAGAGAAACCTTTGTTTTGTAGTTCATTCAATTCTTGTTAATTGAACGAATGTCAACTTCAGGAAATACTTTTTTATTTAATAATAATTTCACAGTCAAGTTTTAATATACATATAATAAAAATAAACGCAAAAATGAAAATCGCTGTAGAAGGTTGTGCTCATGGCGAGGTGGAAAAAATCGACACCATAGAGGCAATACAAAAGCGGAAAATGTTAAAATTGATTTGGTGTTGTGTTGCGGAATGTATATTAAAAGGTAGGTTAGGTTAGGTTGACATGGTCGTCAGGAAAACAACTGACACACTTAGACCAAAAGCTCAACCAAACCAAACAAAATTGATAATTATTTGACATGTCAAAATGTCAGTTTTGAAGTTTCTATACATTTTATCGATAACTTAGTGAAAAAGTTTTTGGTAGCACAGTTTTTATCCTCTCCAATAGCTAAGCCCCGAGAATTCTCTGGGTTTAAGCTAAGCACCCCCGGGGATTAGTTGTTGTTGGATTTAGTATGCAAATTGTTAATCCTACTCATGGTTTTTTTTCGTCCAATTTCCCCGGGGCTTAGAAAAAAACACGCCTAATATACACTAATGTTAAAACCCCAGACCCATTTTTTACATTGCTGTATTTCTACATTTGGCATTCTATCCATAAATAAACGTGAAATCGAAAACAACACAAAAACAAATTACTAAGGCTGTTATTTCTATGTGTGTATGTGTCTATAGGAAGATGAACGGAAAAGATTCTTGTGTGCGTTTTTATCAATGTGTCTATTGCAAGATGAAAGGAAAAGTTACTTGAGTATGCAAATGCGAATGACAGCATGGTTTTTGGTCCTATTTATTTATCAAACTGTCAAACATCACTTAATGGTTCAGCAATTTGGATCAAATATTTGAACCACGTTTGTAAGTTGGCCTGCCACAAAAATTTAGTAGTTATAAAATTGTTACACAAGTGACAATGGACCAGAGATTTTGATTTATCAGAGATTTGGGAAAAGAAATAATTCACAATGTTCAAGAAAATAAGACAAGATTCATTGTAACTTCAATGGGATGAAGCTTTTCACGACGAGATTTGAGAAAATTATATTGATGCTAACTGATTTTCAATTACTTTATCTATTAATTAAACATAACTTGACGACATGAATTGTGTATCCTCCTCATAGTATGACACTAATTTAAATAAAAACTCCTTAACCCACGCATTGTTTTCGTATCACATTCATTGTGTTTAAAGAATAAGCAATTCTTAAAAATGCATGGTTTCCGATTTTACAGCGGACTTAGGATTCTTTGTATTACTGGTCTACGGTTGTCAACATGACAGTTTAATTTATTTGTTTTTTTTTGTTGTGTTTTGTATTTTTGGTAGATTTAATTTATTTTTTCAATTTAATATTAGTAAATAATGAAAAAGTTTAATTTAAAAGGTTGTTATTTTATTAAAAAAAAGTTATTAAGAAGTATATTGTTTGATTGTTTGTGTTTTTTTGTGTGTTTTAAAATATAATGACGTTTGCCGTTGCATGGAAAATTTTTACCCCCGGTAAAGAAGTTTCACTTCAAAAACTTAAAACAGAATTAAATCTTAGAACCATAAGATAATTTCTACAGAAACCTTTTCTAATCTATATGTAAATGCTGGTACTAGGTTGATACTATTTTTTTTTTTTAAATGAAAGATAAAGACTTTTGCAATTAATGCAATGACTTTTCAAATTGCAATCAATCCTAACTTATACTGACCTGACCGATTTATCGCGTGCTTAATATGTTTTTTTAATACTTGCCAACATACCTAGAATGCAAATGTCATCTTTAATTATGCACACCCAGCCTCTATAAGCGGGCAACGGACATCTGCTCACGAATGCATTGCAAAGCAAAAATGCTATGTGCACCAGCATATCTAACGTCTATAAGTCTCACGTCATTGCACTTAAAAACTACATCAACTCTAACTCTGTGAAGTCTGATTCTGAGTCCGACTGTGACAGACAGCAATAATAACAACGAACTGGCGCATGGTGTCAGTTATTAGTTTGCATTTCGTGTTGTTTGGAATAATTGTCCTATTTGTCTCCCACCTGCTTTTTTTTGCAATTTGTAGGACTGGTTCTCATATCTTACCTTATAATTACAATTTAATTGTCGATCTACAGTGATTAATGTGAAGGAACTCGCCTATGACATAGCAAAGCAATAACTAATATTAGATCGACGATACGTATATGCATACCCCATTAACGTACAACTCGTAAGGGTAATGTATTGGTTTGGCTTAATAAACATTTGAATACAAAATGCTTTCTTAGGCTTCTTTAGATTTGGCTTAAGGTGTGTCCACACCAAATACACATTTTTGACATTTTTAAAAGCATTTCAGAAATATTTATTTTGCTCTGGACGCTTCGCGAAACATTTCTGAAATGCTAATAAAATATTTTCCTATTTCTTATTTTGAATGAAAAACTTTATTTGTTTCACAAGCATTTGAAAATGTAGAAAATGAGTGAGTTCTACAATCATAAAAATGAAGTTATCGGCAAAAGTGGGAAAAACTTTTTCATGAGCAAATGTGAAACATTTCAGGAAAGTTTTTTAAACAATGTTTCTTTAATAATGATAAGGCGAAAACCGCTATAAACCTAGGATGGAAGCAATGCTTTAATAATAACGAAATTAAGCGTACCAGTAAATTCAGAGTCTTCGAAGCCATATCGTAATCGGTTATGTTTTATGCGGCGCAAGCGTGGGGAGGTCGGATATATGAACAAGTGAAAAACTGCTCAGATTTTACATAAAACGGATTTCCACCTTCCTTCGAGTTCGCCAAACTATATGATCATATTGGAAACGGGTTTATCGCCTTTATTCATTTAAGCACTCAAGCTGCAGGTCGATTACATCCTCAAAGCTCTTGATATGCCAAGTTATCGTCTTCCAAAGAAAGTATTTCTTCAAACAATCCAATCCCGAAGTGGATGGTTTAAAGACTGGATAGAACTAGCCTTGCAGGTGGATGTTGGCCTTAACTATAGTATCATCGCCTCATGGAAACCAACCTTATACCGCTTAATAGCTCGTCGAGGTGAAGCCTCAAGAGAACAATAACGGAGCAAGTCAAAAGTTCACTGCACCGTACGATTTAGAGTAGACTGGATTAAAGAAACTACTTCCACGACAACTATTCTTTTTTTTTTTTTTTAATTTAACTATATGCCTGTAAGACTTAAGGTCTTTTAAATGCAACCTGAATTGCACAGCACTAGTTTGGCACAGTAGATTTGAGAACCAGGTATTGACTGTCTAATTTTTAACCCATGGGCGGCATCCAATTAAAATTGGAGGTATAGAAAATAATGCACCTGGGGATCGATCCTACACGTCCTAGTTAGTAATCAAGCAGCACTTTTTCCACTGCGGTATTGCCACCCACAATATTTCTACCGAACAAATTTCGTGCATGTTCCGGTTAAGAGGAACAACATTCCTCACCGCGAGGGCATACCGATTTTATGCAACCTGTGCACGACGATGTGCGATACTGAGGGAAACAAGAAGACATACCCTAAGCAGTGACTTTCATTCAAATAATGAAATCTTAAGCCTTCTACAGGAAATCAATGTCACAAAGTTATATGCATATTGCAAAACAGCACTAGAATATAGAAATCAAATATTAAATGAAGCGTTCTAATCTAAACTAGCTTAAACTAATTTATATAAAGCTATAATCTTAGTTGTCAATCAGGCAGCCATCAATGCCATGCAACATATTGATTGTTTTAACCAAATTATTGTTAAAACTTATGTTGAAGTAAAATCAATCTAATCTGTTTCGTTAACGCAAAACAAAATATTTCATTATTTCATTAGTCCTTAACTCCTATCGAAGAACTATATGCTTATGAAAACACATTGAGAGTTCAATAAACCATAAAAGAAACAAATTAACTTCCCGTATAATTCATTCTCGACAAAAAAGAATTAAGACTTCTCCAAAAATGTTTGGTAATCTCAATAGATATTTCATCTTTTAAGACTTGAAGTCATTTTGGTTTCCATAAATCCTAACCGAAACTATTTAGAAACTTTAATGGTAGTAGAGACTCTGAATTTTGCGGGAGAATGTCGGAATCATTTCATTTTCAAAAATCCCCAAAAAAAAATTTCAAATACCGTCTTGGAAAATACTATTTTTTGTAAGTCCGGCCTTTCAAAATCACTCTTATTCAAAATCCCGATCTTTATAATCCCGCTGTTTAAGATCCTGTTTAATCCCGCTTAGCCCGTTCGAAAAAACCTTGCAAATACACCCAAACTCAACCCCACCCCAAATTGTATAGAGCCAAACAGGGGTGTTGCATCTTCGTTTTACAACTCGTGTTGATTCCAAAAGCGGGAATTCAATGAACGGGAAGGTAAAAAAGGGGATTTTAAGAAATTTCGCTCGTGGAACTTCGTACTGCAGAATGATATCTTTCATTTGGGATTTCGTTGTGCCATTCGTTGAAATATTGGTAGCAACCCTATTAGGCTCTGCTCTCTCAAAATATTTGGCACTTACAATTTTTGATTGTTTTAATTTCTATGGGTTAGGTTGGATATCCCCTTTCTTAAAATCAGGTTTTTTACCATCCCTTTCCATTCGGTTTTTATAATCCCGTTTCTTAAAATCCCGCTTTCTAAATCCAGTCTGTTATATTCCCGATTCTTATTATCCTGTTATTAGAATCAACACAAGGTACAAAAAAGACGTAGCGTAAGGCAACCCCGCCGCTCGGCCCAGTTTGGGCGTATAAAAAGTTTTTGTGTAACATTTATCAAAATACAAAACGAGTTTGGCGAGATTAAACCGGATAAGTCGAGATTTTAAAAAGCGGGATTATATCAGATCAAGATTTTGAATATGCGGTTTAGAACTTAAGATTTTAAAAGAGCGGTATTTTAGAAGGCGGGATTTTAAAACTTTTTTGTCATAATTTTTGAAAAAGGGAATTTTAAAAAGCGGGATTCCGATACTCTAAAAATTTCTACATATGCACATTGTAATTTATTTGTTCCCTACTTTTTTAAAAAATTCAATTTGTTGGGTTTTCGTTACAAATAAAATGAGAATGTTGAAACCTAACGCAAGAACAATTTCTTTTCTAACTTAGGGGTGCGTGTTGTGCGGTGTCGTATAACTCTAGGTTTAACGTCAGATTTGAATCTTCTAGTTTTTAAAATGCACAATTTTATATTTTTAAAATAAATTCGAATTGAAAACTAAAAAGATGTTTTCAAAACAGACGTTAAATTGCACTTCATTGCGTCCCTCGGAAACTTATAACCTCACCAACAAACAAAAACACTTATCAGGCCTCAGGAAAGCAAAAGTTAATGGGATTACTAAGAGACGAACGGACTATCACCACTCAGTTGCTGAGTCAGTGAGGTCATTACCCACCCATCAGCTATGGCGTGAAGCATTTTTATTTAACCTCAAATTTGGTTTTCAATTTTAGATAACACAAATTCACCAAAAACCTATAAATTAGAACCAACACAAATGTAAATAATAAACAAATGAAATAACAACAACCTACAATGTAACTCTGGCCTCTTTTCCAACGGAGGTATTCATTTAAGTACCATTTGTGGAAAATGAATGTACTAACGGTAAGATTAGCTTGACTTTTTTCAATAAGTTGTAATTTTACTTTTAAATATAAACAAAAAATTTAGATTTTAAGTGTATGTCTTCGCGATTGTTATACATTTTCTCGGTAAATCAAAAGCGACGAAAGTCCGTTAAGAAAATTAAATACAAACGAAAATAAATTCTTTTGTAAAAAAAAAAATGCAAGACTGGATCGCACGTACTCGCTCCTATGTTCGATCACAATATTTTGTAAAAGATGCTTAATGGAAACGGCTAAATGTATTTTTAAAGTCGTTTTTCACTTAATTTTTTATATCTAAAAATTCTTAAATTTTTTTCTAAAGGTATGAAAATTTTAAATATTTAATAATATAAATTTAAAAATAAAATTTCAGAAAAAATCGTTCACCCGGTTTCGAAATATTGAATTTTCCAAAAAAAAAAATATATTTTTTTTTTCAAAAATCCCAAAAAAACTATTTTTCGAAAATTTTGAAATGCAGTATTATTTAGAATTTGCAGAAGTTCTTGTAAAAAAATTTTGATCGAAATCGGTTGTGCCGTTTAGCAGTATTATTTAGAATTGGAAGGAGTTCCTATATAAAAATTTTGATCGAAATCGGTTGAGCCGTTTATGAGAAAGTCGAAAATCAATAAAATTGTTGTATGGCAGGTACCGTCAATAACAAAATATTTTAAAATTTTCAGCAAAAATATAGACCATACTCAAGGAAGTACTCACACAAATTTTTATCAAAATCGTTAGAGCCGTTTTCGAGATAATTAAGATGGTATAAAAGTTTGTATGGCAAGTACCGTTATTTTTGGGGCTAAAACAACGATTCAAAAATCTATTTTGGACAATCACCTAAAACGCCTAAGCGCCAAGTTTGAACAAAATCGGTTCAGCCGTTAAGGCTGTAGACCGTTCTACAGACTGACAGACGGAATTGCCGGACCCACTTTTTTGGTATTCTCTATCATTGTAATGTCAACTTTGATTAAAATCTCGAGTTCGATTTTTTTTCCAAATGCAAAACTTGCCCTATAGGACCTAGTATATCGCAAGCAAAAATGACAAACGACAGATTAGCAGCAATCATATCATGAACTGACACTCTGACAGATGAACTATAAGTTTAAAGCATGAAGTGAGATTTAGTTAATAAAGTGGATGCGTTCGGCTTTGAAAAGATGTGTTCCCAGAAAGTGTTTTTTTCTTTTTTTGAATTTTTACTTAATAAGGGGGGCGGAGGTTTTTTATACATGTAGGGGACAAACTAAATTATAGTAGGAAAAATGAGGAATGTCACCCTAAAGAGAGGCGTCTGGTAACCCTATCCGTACTATGATAAAAAAAAACAGCTTATTTGCATGCTTACTTTATACATTGTTGCTATTGCTTGCCTTTCCTACTCAGGAAATTATTTTTCACAGGCATAATTAATTTCCAATCCGAACAAAATCAACCAAGAGACGCAATAACTAGAGTTTTTTTTTCTGAGATGGAATATGATTTACTGCAGTTGTATTGCAATAAATATTTATACGTACATCAACATGGATTGCTCGTCTCACTACCAACAGACGTTAGAGGCAACCACAAAGACAAACCCCCACAATTTGCTTAATACAATGTATGTTCTACACGCTAGTAACTTGGTCAGAGTACTCGTAATCGTAAGTATATTAAGTCTTCTTAAGCTGGGTCTGCCGTGCGGTTAAATTGTTAAGCAGACTTTGTTGCCATGCAGTTTTATAAGTCAATTGTATTGCAATAAAGCATATTCTACAATGTACGGTTCTCTTTTCGAGTGCACTGTAATTCGATCTAATTTGCAGATCAATCAATGTAATTGCGGTTTCATCTCCTTACGTGCATGAGTTGCAATCAATGACAGAGCCTACTGTCTGGCTATTGCATGCAGCATCATGGTAGCTTTGTTTCAATTAACAAAATTGATTTGTATGCAACCCGGGCAGCTAATCAAGACGAAATACCGTTGTGGTTATGTGTGTTGCTGTGGATATTACATGAATTGCCTCTGCAACTCTTTCAAGTCCCAATACTCTCTATATCATTTATCATCAACAACGGATCACTTTACTACTACAATACCCAATGAACTCCGCACTTGATACAAAAAGCAATATCAATCACAATAACAATCAACAAAAAAACATTCAAATAGCGAATTTGAAAGTGACTTACCGCGACACGGACCGGGATATGCCACTGCGATCGAATGGCCGATCTTGCAGACCATGCGATTTATATCGCAAGTGCTCTTGTACGTGTTTCCATCGACGCCGCACACGGCTCGTGTTGGGTCAATCTTTTTGGTATTGTCGTCAGCTGGACACTCAATTGCACAAACAATGCAGTGCGGTATTGCATAATGATCTTCGACGCATTGCAATCCGTTCATGCAGTTGACCTTTTTACAGGACGCTGAAAATTAAAAAAAAAAAAAAAATTATTGTAATATATTCGAATTTATTTTAATAGTATTTTATTTAAAGTATGAAGGGCATTTAATTCATTAGCGGTTCTGACGACGCACGTCCAGTAATTTTGTAGGCGTCACTGGAGATAGTTGATATGCTAGAGAACTGTTAGTTGAGGGCATGTAGTATTGGTGGAAGGACATACAGGTCAGAAGTGTGTGTGGGCGGTGTGACTTTCTAAAAGAAAATGGGATAGGTTCCAGCGTTTCCCCTACTACAATTGTAGTGTTTTTACTACATTTTTTTTTAAAAGCCAATACTACGCACGATCATCAGAACACTACACTTTTTTTTACATCAGAAATGTTTGTATTTTTGAAAATGAATAGTGTGTTTGTAGCTTTAAATTGTAACCAATACTTTTTGTGTAAGCCCAGAACACAACATCGTCAATTCCACAATCCATTTCCAGAATGGAATCCACAGTTTGACAGATCATATTTTTGTAATAATATAATAATTATGTTCATTGAACTGATAAATGTATATACAATTGGCTCTTAATTCTATATTACATTCGTTTTTATAACATTGATATTTTAATTTGTTTTAGCACTTAAGGGGCTAATATTATAACGGGTCCGCCATCTAAAGTTTTTTTTCAACTAGCGCTTATTTCGTGAATGGTAACACCTAGCTCATGTCTGATTTGACAGATAATTAGTTTTATCCTTCCGCCAAACGAATATGGTTGTGTATACGCTTGGACAATGCTCGCTAAGTGGGCCTGCGATCGACTTAGAGAAGATGCCGATTTTGCCAAAAAAATCATCTTTTCAGATGAAGTTCATTTTGATCTTGGCGGGTATGTAACAAGCAAAATTGTCGCATTTGGGGCACGGAAAACCCGCACGCATACATTGAAAAGCCGATACACCCAAAACGAGTTACTGTTTGGTGCGGATTTTGGTGGTCCAGAGGCATAATTCGAAACTGAGCAAGAAATGGCCGTTACAGTCAATGGCGATCGTTATCGGGCCATGTTGAACGAATTTTTGTTCACAAAAATTGAAGAGGATGATATTGGCAATATTTGGATTCAACAGGACGGCGCTACGTGCCACACAGCCGAAGCTACACTCGATGTTTTGCGCCCATTTAAAAAAAAAGAAAAAGTTATTTGGCGGACCCTATACATTGTTTTAATTTCTTGTTAAATTATTAAAAAAAATTTCCTTGAATTGCTTGTACTATACTTACTAAAACCTGTGTGTAAAATCACGGGTTGTTCATACCCGCCTGTTTTTTAAATCATATTTTTGTTTTCTCCTTGATATTTCTACTTCAAATTTCATGTTCCGTTTTGAAATTGGAATGAGAACCAGGGCTACCAACCGTATTAAAATTATGCTCAATGTAGGATAATGAGAACGTTTGTAGGATGTAAGATTGTAAATCTAAATGTAGGATAATTTTAAATTAGATTATTTTTCAGGTTAAAAAAAACTCGTCTTATAAAAATTATATCTCGTGTAGGGGCATGTTAGTATTCGGTTCAGGCCTTTGTAAGGCCGTGTGGAGCTTAAAAGAGCTTCAATCGACTCTACTACACTAACACGCCGTTTCCATTGGCGGCAAATTCATCGCAATCGCAATAACAGCAGCATAGAGCAGATAACAGAAGGACTGTCAAATTTTTTTGTGCGGGCATTTCATCGCATAATTTATTACTTTAATAATGAATGTCGATGGTAACTTTAAGATACATTTTCAACATTATTGCTCTTGAAAAATTAAATCAAAACAAAAGAGACAGCTTCCTGACAGTTCTTCTTGAGATAAAACCGGCGATGAAAAGTATGCGATGAAAGCATACTATCTATCGCAGGCTATGCAAAAAATATAGCTGCGATTTCGGTTTCCATTTGTGATAATGAAAACATCCTTTAACAGGTCTTAGGTTGATCTTATGATCCATCACATCGTATGCACACGATTATTAGTAGAAACGGCTAAATATATTTTTAAGATCGTTTTTTACTTATAATTTTTTATAAACAAAATTCTTTATTTTTTTGTAAAAAAAATATTGCTATGACAATTATAAGTACGAGTATTAGACAATATAAATTTGAAAACAGAATTTCAAAAAAAAAATCTTCAACCTGTTTTCAGAATATTGAATTTTCAAATAAAAATACATATGAATAAAAACAAAATGAATACAAATTCGTATGACAATCTTAAATATTTAATAATATAAGCTTAAAAAAAGATTAAATTAGCTTAATCAAAAAAAAAATCTGAAATAAATACTCAAACTAATTTGAGCTCAAAAAAAGTGCGCCATTTTATTTTTTGGATAAATTTGAATTTATGAGAAAAAACATATAAAAATCTGTGGAGCAGTTTTTGAGAAAAAAAAATGTTTTCAATAAACATAAACTATAATTTTTGAAAAAAAAAAATATTGAGCAGTTTTCAAAATATAATTTTTTTTTTCAAAAATGCTTTTAAAAATAAAAAAAATATTGATGCGGAGTAGAAATTGGGTTACCTAAGCTTATATATGTGTGAAATTAACGGTTAAGCTATTTATGAGATAGTCAAAAGCAAAAAAAACGGTCCTATGAAAAGTACCGTTTTTAGACACTTTTAAATTTTTTTTTTCAAACTTATAGTTCCTATAATCGCAAGTAAAAAGTGAAGATTAGATAAAAGAGGATTTAGAGATCCCCCTTTGTTGATAAATTTGAAAACGAATTCGATGATAGTGGTACGTTGCAACTAGAGTTCGAATTGATTTAAAAATTTAATTTGATCAAGTAATAAAACCTGAATTAAATTTTATTGTTGAATTTAAATCAATGAATTACAAAAAAAAAATATAGGCAATGCTATATTAAATTAAATTTTGAAAAAAAAAATGAGTGAATAGTTTTTTTTTTAAAGGATGTAAAAAAACATGGGTCCAAGAACCACGCCTAAGGCTGAGCTAGATTTTCGGAAAGATCGTTGACAGACAATATGGACCGAAAGCAAATAATTTCGTTACAAAATGGCTGGGCACTTCTGCTGAATATAGGACTATCTCAGCTCTCTTTGGTGTAAGTGTGTCTACAGTAAGTGTTATTATCAAACATATGCATATGTAATTGTGTTCATAAACGTATTTGAGCATATTTTAGGCAGGGCATGGGCAACAAAACCTGCAATTACGAACTCACCCTTTATGTAGTTTAAGAATGCACTAAATTTTTTTTAATGAAAAATTGTTAGAGTCTAGGAGTCGTTTTCGACATAATTACGATTTACTATTATTGTTCCGAAATATTGTATGACATGTAGACACCCTTATGTGTGGAGCTAAATAGCTTTAAAAATATTGAGCCAATCACCTAAAACGTTAAGTGTCAAATTTGAAGGAAATCGATTCAGTAGTTTAGACTGTAAATCGATCTACAGACAGACGGAATTGCTGGACTTTTTTAATGTTCTCTATCATCCTTTCTCGGTTTTTTTTTTTTGCAGATGCAAAGCTTGATTGAATACCAATATCACAAATAATAAAAAGAAGCGAACCTAGGTGGCTGCCTTATGGAATACAGGATTTACCTTAGAAGAACTAAAGAAAAAACGTTGTAGTAACGGATAATCAAGCAAGAAGATGTAAATGTCAAAAATACTATACTATATTACTTTGTGGGAAATTACGAACATATATTAAAAAACTAACAAAAATCACTTGAATCCTCATTTACTTCATTTGCGCCAGGGTACGTTATACAAATTGATGAAAGTTAGTGGAAAATCATCATTGACAGAGTTGATTATCCGCATGTTAGGCAGCAGAGTAATAAACTCAACCCTGGATAACTACTCAGAAAGAAGGTATGTCAGCTTCTATGGAACACAGTGGTAAACCAAATGCTGATTGACATGGAAGCAGAGGGATATAACGTAATATCATATGCCGATGATGTTGCCATTGTTGTAACAGGTAGGCACGCTCCAACTCTAGTAGACTTAATGCAACATGCTCTCAATCGACTAAAAATTTGGGCAACCAAATGTAGTCTGAATATTAACATAACCAAGACAGAACTTGTCCTCTTCACTAGAAAATATAAAATTCCCCAACTTATACCACCATCAATAAATGGTACACCACTGACTTTCTCAGACGAAATATACAAGAAATGGTAAGAAAAGCAACAGTTGCACTCTTCTCTTTTAAAAAACCCATTGGAAATAAATGGGGCTTATCCCCACAGATTACCCATTGGTTGTACACAGCGGTCGTTAGACCGATACTTACTTATGGGGTAGCAGTATGGTGGACTGCATTGGATAAAGTCACATATTGTGACAAATTAAATAAGTCCAAAGGTCTGCCAGCTTATGTATCACTGGAGCACTCTGCTCCACACCCTCTGCTGCCCTTAATAAGGTTATAACTTAACCTTACACCCCTCGACATTTTTTAGCAAACAAGTGGCTGCGAAAACAGCTATTCGGCTCAAAGCCATCTCTCCATGGTCTAGCAATTCGATAGGCCATTCTAATATTATGAACAAGGTCGGAGCAAAACTAGGTCGATCCGACTGCACCACACACCAGTTTACCTTCGACAAGAACTTCCAAGTTACCATCCCACCAAGATCAGATTGGGAGGATGAGAGGTTCTTAATAAATGAGTCAGCCCACTTTTGGGCGAAGGTGTGTACTCAGACAGACTAAATCTTAGTCTCTATTTCCGTCTCCCTGCCCATTGTAGCGTGTTCGAAGCGGAAATTCTGGCGATTAAAGAGGTGTTATCCTGGCTAAGGGAAAACGTGATATCTTCATCGGATATCCGCATATTCTCTGACAGCCAAGCAGCCCTCAAATCACTTGACGCTGTTTCCACAAACTCTATAACTGCCCGCAACTGTCGATCATCTCTCAGGGAGATGACAGAACAGTTTAACATTCACATGATATGGGTGCCAGGACGTAGTGATTTTATGGGAAACTGCAAAGCCGACGAACACGCCAGAAAAGGAACCCAAATACCTATTCTACCGAAAATGGAAGAGATCGGTAGGCCTATTGCTACAAGCAAACTATTGTTGCATCAAAACTCCATAAAACAAAAAAAAAATGTAGATGGTCAAACATCACTACGTGCCTGGCACCACACAAATCTGGCCAGTAATAGACCCAAAACGCTCAAAATTTTACTCTCTTTGAGCAGGAAACATCTTGGCTCCGTAATAGATGTTGTAACTGGACACTGTTTAATTAGTAGACACTCCAAAAGTTTTGGCGTTTTCTCCAATGACAAAAATATATTAAAAAACTAACAAAAATCACTTGAATCCTCATTTACTTCATTTGCGCCAGGGTACGTTATACAAATTGATGAAAGTTAGTGGAAAATCATCATTGACAGAGTTGATTATCCGCATGTTAGGCAGCAGAGTAATAAACTCAACCCTGGATAACTACTCAGAAAGAAGGTATGTCAGCTTCTATGGAACACAGTGGTAAACCAAATGCTGATTGACATGGAAGCAGAGGGATATAACGTAATATCATATGCCGATGATGTTGCCATTGTTGTAACAGGTAGGCACGCTCCAACTCTAGTAGACTTAATGCAACATGCTCTCAATCGACTAAAAATTTGGGCAACCAAATGTAGTCTGAATATTAACATAACCAAGACAGAACTTGTCCTCTTCACTAGAAAATATAAAATTCCCCAACTTATACCACCATCAATAAATGGTACACCACTGACTTTCTCAGACGAAATATACAAGAAATGGTAAGAAAAGCAACAGTTGCACTCTTCTCTTTTAAAAAACCCATTGGAAATAAATGGGGCTTATCCCCACAGATTACCCATTGGTTGTACACAGCGGTCGTTAGACCGATACTTACTTATGGGGTAGCAGTATGGTGGACTGCATTGGATAAAGTCACATATTGTGACAAATTAAATAAGTCCAAAGGTCTGCCAGCTTATGTATCACTGGAGCACTCTGCTCCACACCCTCTGCTGCCCTTAATAAGGTTATAACTTAACCTTACACCCCTCGACATTTTTTAGCAAACAAGTGGCTGCGAAAACAGCTATTCGGCTCAAAGCCATCTCTCCATGGTCTAGCAATTCGATAGGCCATTCTAATATTATGAACAAGGTCGGAGCAAAACTAGGTCGATCCGACTGCACCACACACCAGTTTACCTTCGACAAGAACTTCCAAGTTACCATCCCACCAAGATCAGATTGGGAGGATGAGAGGTTCTTAATAAATGAGTCAGCCCACTTTTGGGCGAAGGTGTGTACTCAGACAGACTAAATCTTAGTCTCTATTTCCGTCTCCCTGCCCATTGTAGCGTGTTCGAAGCGGAAATTCTGGCGATTAAAGAGGTGTTATCCTGGCTAAGGGAAAACGTGATATCTTCATCGGATATCCGCATATTCTCTGACAGCCAAGCAGCCCTCAAATCACTTGACGCTGTTTCCACAAACTCTATAACTGCCCGCAACTGTCGATCATCTCTCAGGGAGATGACAGAACAGTTTAACATTCACATGATATGGGTGCCAGGACGTAGTGATTTTATGGGAAACTGCAAAGCCGACGAACACGCCAGAAAAGGAACCCAAATACCTATTCTACCGAAAATGGAAGAGATCGGTAGGCCTATTGCTACAAGCAAACTATTGTTGCATCAAAACTCCATAAAACAAAAAAAAAATGTAGATGGTCAAACATCACTACGTGCCTGGCACCACACAAATCTGGCCAGTAATAGACCCAAAACGCTCAAAATTTTACTCTCTTTGAGCAGGAAACATCTTGGCTCCGTAATAGATGTTGTAACTGGACACTGTTTAATTAGTAGACACTCCAAAAGTTTTGGCGTTTTCTCCAATGACTTTTGCAGAAGCTACATTGTTGAGGAGGAAGAAGAGACTATCTCACATCTTCTATGTTCATGTCCTGCTCTCTCCCAAGGACGAAGATTACACCTGGGGGAATACTTTTTCGACGACACCAGTGATCTTAGACACATTGAGATTCACCGACTTCACAGCTTCATTCGAGGCTCCAACTGGTTTGTTTAAAGAGTAAATTTCTCTTCATGTGGTATCATAATGGACCTGTCTAAGGTCTAAGTGTGTCAGCTGTTTTCCTGGCGACCACTTCAACCTAACCTAACCTAACCCTAGTGGAAAATCCGATAATCCGATATATGTAGTGAACTCTTTTGTTTCGAAATGGTGCGAATGGCGGCCATTTTTACACAAATTTGATACATATACTAATACTAGACTACAAAGTAACTTAGACCTGTTAACAGAGAGCTGTTGTTAACAGAATTTGCATACAACTTTAATGTTCGAGCTTCATTGAAAGTTACGTATGACCTTTACGAAGTATTAATGTTGAAATTCAAATATTCTATCAACTACAGTCTAGACATTCAAAGCCTTCTACGCCCTTGAAGTTCTACATAGCTCTTGGGCTACATCCCTTCGATTCCTATGTTGGTGCGTAACTCATAACACAGACTACGTAATTGGATTTAATTTTCCCTTGCAATTACTTACATTTATGGCAAATAATTGGAACAAGCTACAAGTACAAACAAAACAAACAACATCGCGGCGCGACGGCAACAAATTGTTTACTAATGTCATAGAAGCTTATACATATCGCCTTATATCGACCGGTCAGAGAATGTCAAGTCGACCGGCAAACCAAACGCCCAGACCAAAAAATAACAAAATATGGAATCAGTGGAGCGTCAAACTACACCTTTGATTGGATTTTCGTCGATAACGGTGCGGTGCGGCGCGGCGCCATAATTTCCAGCAAAAGTACATTATAATATTCAAACTTACAACAATTTTAACTGCGAGGCTTACACGCTGCGCCGCACCATGTCTGCATCCAATGAGCGTATTTACCAATGTTTGTACCTATATAATTTTGTGTGTGTCAGGCAGTCTAGTTGTTAGTTGTTTTGCTCGAAAAAGAAAATCCAACTTTCTGTAATATTTGTTGCCTTTTTTGCATAATTTTATGGTCAGAATGCTACCAAATATAGAAAAAAAAACATTGTACCAGAATCAGATTTATCGATTAACGATAGGTAATATAGATAATCAAAAAGCTTGTTGCTTTGGACGTTATTTTTTTGTTGTTGATGTTGTTGTTGTTGTTTTGTTAAGAGCCTGGAGGGATTAAGTCTAGTAAATTGTCTAATCGAATCGCGAAGGTGTGGCGATGGATTTTTCAATTAAAATTTGCAATTAGCCAAGAAAAATGTCAACAAGTTTTTTTTCCATTACTTACAATTTTGTATACGCTATATTGCAGAACATTCACTTTGTTTAATTTGGGCTGGAATTCCGATAAATAGACAAGGGAACGGTTTGGAAATTCAAAATTCTTAATTTTTGAAATAAAACTTCTTTTGCGGTGTTGGGTCTACAAAAATATCTATGGAGCTGTCAAACCGACCAACACATGACATGCAACGAATGGCTGCCACCATGGATCAAAGAAAACAAGATTATGACACTTCTTTGTTGATTTACTTATTTTATTGACGTCATATGTGAAAAAAAAATCTCCAAATTGTTGTTATTTGTTGTTTGTGGATTAATGGATTTTTTCACATATTATGACGTCAATAAAATAAGAAAGACAAAGAAGTGTCGTAATCTTGTTTTTTTTTTATTCATTGGCTTCCACAACAGATGACATTACCCTACCAACGAAGAAGAACTACCAGAATTAAGTCAATTTCATTCTCACAAAAACACAAACTAGCAACTTCCTTACAATATCTTTTATTTAAATCAACAAACACTTTGAACGAAAGAACGCTTTTAATTTTTTGTACAATTTACTTACAATTTATCTATCAAAATTAACAAACAAATTTTGCTAAAATAAAAAAACATAAAAAAAGCGTAGACCAGTATTGCCTTATACAAAGAATCCTTAGTCCGCTGACAAATCCGAAATAGCATTGCCATGCATTTGTAAGAATCCTTTATTCTTCAAACGCAATGGGTGTGATAAGTAAACAACACGTGGGTTTAGGGCTGGCCACGAGACGAGACCAGGCGAGACTTTTTTTAGTCTCGTCTCGGTCTCGTCAAAATCGAAAAATTTCAGTCACGTCTCGGTTTCGGCCTTGGCCTCGCCGTTTTCCCGAGAAAATTTTTATGTCTCGGTATCGGTTTCGGTTTTGGTTTTGGTTTCATTCTTAAACTTGGTTCTTTCACGTATTTTGGTGTTAAAAAGATGTAAGATAAGACGCGTGCTCAGATTGAAAAGATAGAATACGGTATCTCAGCAGTTTGTTGGTAAGAAAAATACGGGGTGTTGAGTCTTGTGTGAAGCACGAAGAAAATGTATAAAACAGACTCGTGAGTCTCTTTTGACTTTTGTTGTTGTTTCAAACAGTGAAATTGTAAAATAGTTGTTTTTTCTTTCAATGTATTTTCAGGTGAATCAAAGTTTTTTAATGTAAGCACGATGAAACCTGCCAGTCAGTACTCATGCTTCCCATTATCTAAACAGGGCTTAATGCATGCAATATTATGCCGTATTGATCATAGAAAGACATGCAATACAACAACAACACGAGATCGTTTGTTGCTGGTAGACGGCTATTTGGTTTCGCAATTAAGCGAAATTTGAAGTGAAAAAACTTTTTGTTACGAATTCGAGTTTAGATTATAACTTTAAATTTGAACTGTATTAATTGCGTAACCCTGCGCCTTCACAAGCAATATTTTCTTTCACAAAATCGAACATGCAATGGACATTTCCAATGCAGACCACAAATTTCATGAATTGAATTATTTTCCGAAATCGATTTCAGCATTTATTTTTTACCATCTCTGTGGAAATAAATGAAGAAATGATTTGGTGTCTAATGTCAGTTCGACTGACATTTGTGCACTTTTTAGCTTTACATGTGTACCTTGATGGGTTGAGTTGAAATTCCATGGACTTAAATTTAAATTTACAAATACAACAACGTAAACAAGTGGGTTTTGGAGGGCAAAATGTACGAAAGTTTCCCATCTTTGTCTTGCTTATCTATGCTTGGCACTCTGATTGTCAGTAAGATTTCATGAAATTATTTGCCCACTAAACGAAGAAATACAAATTTCTGCAATAATTTCTGATATAAAAACAAAAATAAAAATTGCTTGTGGAGGAGCAGGATAAGAAAGTGCTCCGAATGGCTTAGATTTTGTGCGTAGTTAGTTTTCAAAAGTGTGTGATAACGTAAAAAAAGGTTGTCAAGTAACTTTATCAGGCACCTTTGAAGAGCCGTATTTCCAAATTGTGTAGGGGGTTTTTAATTTATTTAAATCGGAGTCATCTATGAATGGAATTTTGGCAGGTAGGCAACAAAATATATTAAGACGTTTGGATAATAGTTTTTTCCAAACGTCACCCAAAAGATTATGTCGAGTTCCAAACAACAAAACATTCGATTTTTAAAACATTTAAATTGAAGACATCCCTTAATCGATTTTGACAGTTCATGACTTAACAAATAGGTAACAATATATATTTCGACGTTTCGATAATATTTTTTTCTAAGTGTCCCTTAAAAGTCTTAAAGTCGCTTTTTCCGAAGTGGGAAACATAGTCTGAAAAATGAGCGATTTCTGTTCCAACGAAATGCATACATAAATAGTTTTCTGGATTTTGGCAGTAGGCACACTCTTAGTATAAATATATTCATTATGTGGTTTGATATTTTAACGCTCATAGAATAGCTACTTCGCAAAAAAAAAACTTGTTTATATTATAAAGATTGAATATTTTTTTTTTTTTTTTTTTTTTTTTTTTTTTTTTATAATCTACGCGCGCTCAAGGGAGTATGAATACCCTTTAAATGTTTCAACACAGCGCGGGCGTGGGGGTGAGGTTAAGGAAGAGAAAGAATGATAGGAAAGATGTGTGGCGCGATATTCGGAGACTGTAGTGGTAGTTGTCTCAGATTTTATCTCCAGGGATGGCGGCTGAACTAATGCGGAGAAATTTCCGTGTCTTATTTATAGATGTCCCTTATAATTCGCATTAATTTTTTTAATTCTTTTTGTCATATTTTATCGGTATACTAGTTTTACTCAATCACATGTTGTTAGTTCTATGCCTAAACAGCATGTAATGAGTACACCAGCAACTCATTGTATGACATTTATTTTTAGAATTGGTTTTTAATGGAAAAATAAGAAGACATAGACTACGGCAGGAATCGAACCTGTGACCATGAGGTTGACAGGCGAACACACAACTATCGCGCCACGGCCACCCCCAAATATGAGATACAAAAAAATAATTAAATAAAAAAAAAATTCTTCTAGCGAAAATCGAAACCAAACCACCGAGACCAGCGGGACTCTCGGCGAATGTCGGTACCAAAAATAAGGTCTCGTCCCGGACAAGTCTCAGGTGCTTTTAAAGAAGTCTCGTCTCGTCGACGAGACCGAGACTAGTCTCATCGTATCATCGTTCTATTTAAATAAGGCTCAAACTATGACGCGGATACACATTTCACGTCGTCAAGTTATGTTGAATTAATAGATAAAGTAATTGGAAATCAGTTAGCATCAACATTATTTTCTTAAATCTCGTCGTGAAAAGTTTCATTCCATTGAATGGGGAAATGGTTATATTATTACAAAATGCTTACAGTTAATCTTGTCACTGGTTGATTATGGTTCTACTAGTGGTACAAAAAATAACTACTTTTTTCAACAAAAAAAAAAATACCAAAAGGTACCTTTTCCCTTCATTAATGAAATAATTTTTACTGGCGATTATAGGTACTATAAGGCAAGTAATGCATTCACACAAAAAAAAATTAGGATAACTATAATAGACTAGCTACCTACCAGCAGCGCCAGTGAGTAACACTAAAGTTGTTAGCTACAAGAGCAAGTTTGTACGATTTAGTCGTGCATTTTATTTTTATAAAAATCGTAGGATCCGTTTTTGAGAAAAATAAGATTTTTGTTTTTGGCCAAATAAAATGTATAAGAGCTACTGTTACGAGTATTTATCGTCTTAAAAAAAATTAAAAAAACGTGACATATTACCGAAAGAATAATATGTACCAATCTTGAAGCAAATCCATCGAACCGTTTAGTCTGCAGACTCAAGGACACACAGGCAGACAGGTGGCCGTGGCGCGATAGTTGTGTGCTCGCCTGTCAACCTCGTGGTCGCAGGTTCGATTCCTGCCGTTGTCTATGTCGTCTTATTTTCCATTAAAAACCAAGTATAAAAATTGTTATAAAAAGAGTTGCTGGTTTGCTCATTACATGTTGTTCACGCATAACACTAACAACATGTGATTGAGTAAACTAGTATATCCATAAATATGACAAAGAAATATATAATAAAATAATGCGAATTATAAGAAACATACTCAAATCAGACACGGTAATTTTCTCCGCAGTAGTTCAGCCGCCATCCTTGGCGATAAATCTGAGACAACAACCATCTCGCGCCACACATCTTTCCTATCACTCTTTCTCTTCTTTCTCATGACGACCCCGCTGTGTTAAAAACATATAAAGGGTAATCATAATCCCTTGAGCGCATGTAAGATTATAAAAAAAAAAAAAAGACAATGGAATTACGGGACCCACTTTTTTGGTGTTCCCTAATCGTAATGCTATGTTTAACTGTTAGAAAACAATTTTTTTTACGAATGCATAATTTGGATTATAAGAACCTATAATCGCAAGTAAGTATAAATGGGTCCTTCCTTGTACAAATGCATTTACACCATAAGAATACGAGTTTCCGGTGAAAATTGTTGAATTTGGCAAATTGCCTGTTATAGTGTTGGCCTTGGCATTTAAGTTTTATCTGGGTTTCAAACGAGTTTTGGTGTGTGATATACAATGCCGTTGATGGTCATCTCGATGATGATGATGACTTATTTACAGCGAAATTATTATTTAAGGTGTGAAAGTTGAAAATAGTATACATAATGATGATTTTAGTTGTTTTAGTTGTTTTGTCTTTGAAAGAAATACAAATCGATTTATATTCTTTGAGAAAATCGGCAACCATATTTTAAATAGATGTAAATCCTTTTTCAGATTTCTTTTATTGGTTTGGATTGCCTTTGCTTTAAACTGCCACTTAGCCAGCGAATTGTGAATTATTACAAATTTTCAGGAATTTTATTAGTCGCCGATATCGATAAATTGTTTTAAGTCACGTAGAAAATACAAATATTGAGATTTTAACTAAATTTACGCAGTGTTTCATATTTAAGTTATTGACGGGATCATTTAATCTCGTCGTAGAAAAGTAAATTCAAAAATAATTTCGCAATTCAAGTGCAATAAAGTTATTAGCGCAAAATTTTAAACAACCCATTGTTAAGGGCTTAACATTTTACTAGTTAGCAATTTCCTAAGTTCTTATTGATTGAATAACTATTTCAAAATTTTTAAACCTTTTCTAAACTAGTAAATTGTTAATTAAGCAGAATGCTAAGCATTTGTAGGGTTTGAATTTTGATGAACACAATTATTGTGGTTATGCGTTGTAAATTAATTATATGTTGATGAAAACCCAACATGTGCTCTAAAAAGGTATTAGTTATTTCTATTTTCATCAATTTAACTTCATTATTTACAAAAAAAAAATTGTGCACCAGCAGGACTCGAACTTGGGCACCGCGCGTGCAAGGTTAATATAGTTACTATCAGATTCCATAATGGATTTAGCAAATTGCTAAAAGTTAAAGTAGCTTTTCCGTGATTTTACCTTTAGTAAAATGTTAAAATCGTTTAAAATTAGCTCAATCAACTTTTTAGCTTAGTAAATTGCCAAAAGTGGATTTAATATTTTACTAAATCGTTTAAAATTTTGCGCCATTGTTATCGAATCGCTACAAGTCTATAGCAAATATGCGACTTCCGAGCTCTCACGTTCACGAAGAAAAAGGTGTACATTTATATGACATCGTGAGATATCAACAACATTTGCCTAAATAGAATAGATTGATTACCAGCCTTATTTTTTAAGAACGCATTTTAAAAGCTGCAACTGGCTGGGAAAAGTTTTATGAATTAAATTTAATACACGTCGAATAGAGCCATAATGCCGCATTTATTCATGCCATTAATTTATGCCATTAAACTGGCAAAATAATGATAAAATCAAATTAATAATGATAAGCATTTACACGGGGTAAAATAATGACTGTTTGATTGATAATGGCAATCTGCCATTAAAGAATGAGCAAGTTAATTCTTCCTCGCGGTGTGCAATAATTTTCAAAATGGCATCATTGTGGATTTACATGACTCCATTATAATGGCAATATTTAATGCCAGTTTTTCCTGCCATTTTTTTAATGATGAAAATAATGACAAATTATCAAACCATTTACACGATTTTATCAGTAATGTCAATAAAATGGATACGATAGTTGGGCTCATCAAAATGCAAAGAAATAATGGCAATTTGTCACTCGTGTAAATCCGGCATAAGAAATGCTTATTTACGTTGACCGTATTCAACTCTTGAGACGCAAAATCTAAATTTTTATTACAAATATAAATTAAAATTAGAAGAAAATAGATTCCAAATATTTATCGAAATATTATTGAGCTTTGAAAATAATGACAGATCAGGAAGAGTAAGTTGAAAAGATTATTGAATGCGTTCAGTTAATTTGTCAGTGTTGTTTGTCGTTTAATACTATGTTTCCACTAAAATGAAATTTGCGATTTCCGCAGAAAGCTTTCGAGATATTAAGCTGTTGCTCACACCGCCAAAACCATGATTTCGTCTGTCAAAAGCACAAACGACAATTATTTCAACCCAAGCTACGTGTTCAAATTAAAATTCATAATCTCTTTTTTTTATCTCCTTATCCTTAGAGTGAAAGAAAAAGATCGTAATTTGTACATAAAAAGCTATTTAACTAATACGAGTATATGGTGAAGTTTAAAATGTTCTCGATCACTGTGAATGGTTCGCATCGGTTAATTTCAATCTGTCCAACAAAAATAACCAGTACAGGGAAGATAGGACGCTTGTCTCTCACTCTGACTGTAATAGATGCAAATAATTTTGAAGCCCTTACAGGGTTGTAGTAGTAGGCATACTAAATTACCGCAGGCGTAGCAGTGGTAACTCAGATTTATTTTAAAAGTTGAAGGCACAGAATCAGCAGTGTAAGCGTGCGCTTGGATGTGCAGTGGGTAAGTTATGGTGGAATTTACACAGGTCTTAAGAAGATTAAGAAAACAGGGTTATTTTCAGTGCCAATTACAGCAACAGGCACCAGTGTAAAAGCTCTCCCATAATGCCTGTAACTGAATATTTTTGTTGGACACAATATATATGGTGAAATGCAAAGATTTGAACTGAAATCTACGAAATCCGAGTCTGTGGGAACATAGTAAAAAGCTTGATTATACAGTTTTTTTGAACGTAAAAACAAAATTTGGTGGTGAGGCATTTTTTACTTGCGATTATAGGTACTAAAGGAAAGTCATGCATTCGTCGAAAAAAAAGTTTTAAGATAACAATCAAACATGACATTACGAAGATAGCGAAGATGAAAAAAGATGGTCTACAATTCTGTCCGTCTGTCTGTCTGCTGTCAGTCTTTCAGTTTGTCTGTATGTATAGAAACCTACAGCCCAAACGGCTGGGCCGAATTGCTTCAAACTTGGTATATATGTAGATTTTGTAAGGTATTGTACAGAGGGAAAATTGAAATTTTTTAGCTAAAAAACATAGCGGTACCTGCCATATAACCGTTACGTTAAAACTTATTTTTCTCGGAAAAGGCTCTAAAGATTTTGATTTAAAAAAATCAGTGCAGCTTTTTAGGTACAACCGAACATATGGTTGAAAAAAATGTCTCAAACGGTACTTGCCATAGGACCGTTTTTTTTTTTTTGCTTTCGACTATCTCATAAATGGTTTAACCGATTCCTTCGAAATTTCACACATATATTAGGCTTAGGTAGCCTAATTTATACTGCATGTCAATATTTTCAATTAATATTTTTTTGTATTTTTAAAATCATTTAAAAAAATTAAAAAAATTGTATATTGAAAACTGACCATTATTTTTTTGTTTTCAAAATATGTATTTGCTGAATAGCTATGAATTGGCGTTTTTAATTTTTTTTGAAAAATTTTTTCTTTGATTAAGCCGATTTAATATTTTGTTTTTAAGTTAAGTTTTTAAGTTTATTATTAAATATTTAAGATTGTCATACCAATTTTTTTAGAAAAAAAAAATTACAGAAATTTTGTATATATAAAAAATTAGGTAAAAAGCGACTATAAAAATATATTTAGATTTTAAAAAAGAAATCTTTTACATACGATTTGATCGAAAATAAGAGCAAGTTCATGCGATCCAGTCGTGCATTTTATTTAAATTCAACCTGAATTGCAGATTAAAAGCAATTAATTGAGAACATTTGATAAAAAAATCAACAATAGACGATAAGTTTTAAATTTAGCAACAACACATTTTAGGCCCAGTTTTTCAGTGGTGAGTTAAGCCAGAGTTAGCCCTAAAATTAAATGATCCACAGTTAACTCACCAAGTAATATTTTAAATGGGTGAGAAAACCGACGATTTTTTTTCAGTTAATCCAAGGCTAACCCAACATATTTGGTGACTTAACTGAGGTTTAACTTTAATTTCACACTGAAAAACTGTGTCTTAAAATGTGAACATTCAACTATCATTGCGAGAATGTTTAATAAACAAGCTGATTATTATTAATTAAGATATACTCCCCCAACTTGTTGAAAGGCTCAACTATGTAAAACCTTGATGAAAAATTTGTTCGTTCAAAAAAATGACCACCTTCAATTGGAGCCTTGACACTCCATTTGGTGGATATCATCTTTCATATAGTTGCGTGTGATATCTGTGTTAAATAAAAATCAAATCAGCTCTCAGGGAACTCCACTCCACTCCAAATTACTTTAACATTTCACCTTGTAGATTTTAATTGATTGTAACATCTCCATAGAATATTTATATATGAAATAAATTTATCACACACACCCACCCAGCAAAACAAGCTCAGTGAATTCTGGTCTTCAATTGAAATTGTGAATTGGTAAAGACTTTATAATGCCAATTCGCCTGCATCGGCATCAGGCAATGGGCTTCATTGCACTACCCGGCACTCAACTATACGAAAGTATAAGCGGAAAGATCTTTTAGAAGTGCGCTGTGTTCAACATCGGTCGGATCTTGTTGTGATCTTGTTCTCAGCTAATTAATTGCCAGGATGAAAATGTTCACGCTGCTCCTCATTTAAATGAGATGTGATTTGCATGATAAATACCACAA
The DNA here is from genome assembly GCA_910595825.1 of Philhelius pedissequus. Lineage (NCBI taxonomy): Eukaryota > Metazoa > Arthropoda > Insecta > Diptera > Syrphidae > Philhelius > Philhelius pedissequus. The sequence goes on from OU343160.1 coordinate 56,307,141, forward strand.
CATGTGAGCCAACATGCTCCCGTCCCGACTGCATATTATCATATTATGCAGTATTTTAGATAGACCTATGCGATGAATGTAGACAAATATGTGTGGGGTAAGATTTATTCACAGAACGGTATTTTCATCATAAAGGCATGTAGATACATAAGTACGTAAGTTAAGTATAGTCGAATATTAATATGTCAAAGAGACTCCGGGATATTTTGGCACTTATATCTCATTGTTGCGTGGGAACATTTAATGCAACTTCTACTTTCACGAGTGACATCTCTTGGGATTTTATTAGAACTTTGCTGCTAAACTGTTAAACGAACAGAATTTCTATCATCAACAGACGACCGACAGGGAAAAAACATGGTCGTTCTCTAGGATGAAGTCTAACATGTGCCGGACTATAAAAATGGAGTCTTGATATTTGCATTGCAAGCTAAGAAAATTATTTGATTTTCCCTCAGTGGCGCCGCGCCATCACGCCCATACCACCGTCGGTCGACTGTCTGGAATCAGGTTTTCTATTTTCATATTCATATTCTATCCTAAGATAAAAGGAGTGTCGTTAGGGGAACGATTTTCTATGATCCGGGAACGAGATAACTGTCGGTGTTGTTTTCGTGGCTTCTTGTATTCAAAACTTTTAATAAACAAGTTATGGATTTTTTCTGCTTGAAGTCAAGCCGTGTGGTGTGTATGCTTAGATAAACAAGCTTCAAGATAAAATCCTAGGTCAAGAATTGTCGACTCGAGACAAAAATGAATCGAACGTGTTTGTGGTTTTGACAGAAACCCACGCTGCCGCATTTGTGCGATGTGTTCAAGGTGTAAATTAATAAAAATAGTTATATTATTGCGGCACACTAATATACACTGAAACATGGGTTTCTGTAGTCATTAATGCGCCATGCCACAACCAATAATAAAGCTGATGAAAATATTTTGACAGAACATACCTGTGAATGGTTGCGGTATTAATTTGTGTAATGGCGGCGCCAAAGATACTGACACTCAGGCGCCATAGTAAATTAATATCCAGTAAAATGCGTAAATTTAGCCTTCAAATCGATAAAACGATGACGGAGTTTTAGTTCATTTGTTTGTGTTAATTTGACATGCAGTTATGTGGAGTTTTAATAAAGATTCATTAAGGCAAGATTGAAAAATGAAGGTGGGACATACAGTCAAGATGTCAAAATGTCATTCTAATGCACACTACCTTACCTACCTATGAACAGCTTGCTCGCTACGAATATAAAATACTTGTTTATTGGTCGACAGTAATTATGCACTTGAGTGCATTTAAAATGACAGGAAGTGGACGCCAGTTAGAAAGAGAAAGATTATATCCGTTATTTTGAAATAAATATGACAGCTACGAAGCAAATATAAATGAGGTTGTGATTATGTACATATTTGAAAAATTCAGGAAGATATTTTCTATATTAGGAAGATTGATTGATCATTTAAATGTTTCATTTATTATATGTGAACATTTATACGGATACATACATAATTTACGTTCATGCATTCAACTTTGTATTACAAGTTTCTTACACTATGACAGCTGTCAAATTAAAGTTTAGCTGTTTTTTTTTTTTGTTAAAAATTTACATCATATATGCTGTATAAAGTGAACATTATACCAGTGTATACAAATCAAAAAATAAAAAAAAATGTAAATAATAATTATTTCTCTATTACTAACGGGTGATTTTTTTGCTAATTGGTTTTTGACGTTTATATTTTTGACAGATCACACATGACAAATTTCACGAACATTTGACATTTCGATTCAGTATTGTTTGCCATTTCATCATGAATAGACTTACGCCTGAACAACGTTTGCAAATTATTGAAATTTATTATCAAAATTCGTGCTCTGTGAAAAATGTGTTTCGCAAGCTACGTCCGTTTCAGCGACGAGGCTCATTTTTGGCTAAATGGATACGTGAATAAGCAGAATTGCCGTATTTGGAGTGAAGAGCAGCCAGCGGCAATTCAGCAGCTACCAATGCATCCCGAAAAATGCACTGTTTGGTGCGGTTTATGGGCAGGCGGCATCATTGGGCCGTACTTCTTCAAGGACGATGAAGGCCGCAGGGTTACTGTCAATGGAGAAAGGTACCGTTCGATGATAACAGATTTTTTTTGCCGATAATGCAAGAATTGAACTCGGTCGACATGTGGTTCCAACAGGACGGTGCCACATGCCACACTGCACGCGAAACCATGCATCAATTGAGAGGCGAATTTGGTGAGCAGTTGATCTCACGTTTTGGCGCAGTTAATTGGCCACCAAGATCATGTGATTTGAACCCGTTAGACTATTTTTTGCTGCCTTGGAAGCCAACATTGAACGCGTCATTGGTGAGATTCCGGCCGAAATGTGTGAAAAAGTTTGCCAAAATTGGACCTTCAGAATGGACCACCTGAAGCGTAGCCGCGGGCAACATTTAAGTGAAATTATTTTTAAAAAGTAAATGGCAGAAATTGATTTATCGATCCAAATAAAAATTTCATTCACTTTTTACAAGTTTCTGTGTTTTTTTGAATTTTCAAAAACCAAGCTCTTAAAAAATCCCCGTTTATATTGGTATAACAGTCAAGTAAGGAACTTTTATATGTAAAACAGATGAAACCAGCACCAACATCATCAACAGCAAAGAGCACGCTGGCCAGCAAATATCTTACAAAAACGTTTCGCCATTTCCAACAGTTTGGTATTTTGTATCAAAACAAACACAGCTGCAAATTAAATGAATATCGTAAAAATTATAAGAAAAAATTTACAATTCTTTGAAAATGTATGATTGATAAAGCTGCCGTCACACAATGAAAGGAAAGTACTTTCAGAAAGCGTTTCAAAAATTTCGATTTTGAAACTTCTGTGAAAGTGCTTTCAGAGGGCAGTCACACTATGAATGGAAAGTTCTTTCTGAAAGCGAATTTTTACTTTCAAGAAAGCAACTTAAAGCACTTTTCGGGTCACGTAAGTGAAAGTGTTTTTTGAAAGTGATTTGTCCGTAAACGGGTGTCATATTTGCCACTTTGAGCTAAGTTTCGTTAATTGTTTTATCCAGAAAGCTGCTAAATGGAGTTAGAAGATACAGAATTGAACTTTCAAAACGATTAATAAATGAATTATTGACATTCCATAGAATCGATACAAGTGCAAGTGATTTGTTACTGTGGGACAGAGGACCCTGGAGGGAGTTAAAATCATTTAAAACCGCTAAGGGGTCACCCAAGATACTGCTGTCCAAGAAAACTGTTGTCCAAAAAAACTATTGCTATTGGTACCTACCTACCGATATGCCAAGACAATGTTACCCTTCCCCCAAAAGACAATTATAGACTTATGACCCACTTCCCTTATAACATAAAGGAATTTGGCATAGCAATTCAGGTAAAAAACGTACACAAGCAGATTGTGAAAGCGGAAAGCGCTTTCAGAAATTTATTTGAATTGATTTGGTTTCTTGAAAACGTTTTCATGAACTAATCACATAGTGAAATTTTTTCTTTCGAAAACGTTTTCAAGAAAGTACTTTTCGGGTCGTCACACAATGAAAATTTAACCTTCTGAAAGCCTTTTGAATGTACTTTCCTTTCATTGTGTGACGGCACCTTAAGAATCCGTTAAAAGAAAGGATGCCACACCCCCGGAACAGAAAATCACAAGGGTTGGTGGTGTATGCTCCAAAAACATAATCCCCCAAAAAAATCCGCAAAGACAAGATCCCCAAGTGAAAATGGAGCAAAGACAAAATAACCAAGAGAAAATTTCACAAAAAAATCCTCAAGATAAATCGCGCGATTTTATTGCTTGATTCATACTTGCACTGCCCACTTGGGGTCAAGTTTAAGAACATTTATTCCTTTATGGAATAATTATATAAAAATTGCCTTAAACTTTCTTTTATGATAAAATAAAACAAAGTGCTTTCTAATCCGTTTTATTAAACAAACAAAGAACCTGATTTATAAATTAAAAAAAAAACACAGTTTATCATAAAATAAAGCAAAATATAAAAACTGTCAATTCTACAAAAAAAACATTTGATGATAGAGACTTCAAAAAATTTATTTTACTTACTGAATTAAAATTTATTAAAAATAATAAAGCTAGATTTACACGGTCAAGGTATTCGGTCAACGCGTTGACCGTCTGTTATTTTAAATGAAAAATTTTGTCAATGTGTTTAGGTGGACATTAACACCTGACATGCATTTGTCGATCAAGGAATTGATGGCGAGGTGATAGGGTGAATATAAATATTGGTGTGGGGCAACGACGGATGACGTTGACCGTGTAATACTAGCTTAACTAGTTTATTAACTGAATCGCCCTAAGCCAAAAAAAATATATTGGGGATTATTTGAGGTCTTGGAGATTTTTGGAGATTTTGGTAAAAGAGAAATTATATTGGGATTTTGTCCATAGGGCTTCATTCCCCATGTGGATTTTGTCTTGTTGGATATTTTTTTGGGGGGGATTTCGTCCAATGGAGAATTTGTTTTTTAGAGATTTCAGGTGCCTCCCTAATCACAAGCTTTGTACGTAATGCTTTGTATGTACCGCTACCACACTAACAAATTTCATCATTCTTCGATAATTAGAAATGCGTCGCATAATTGAAAAATGTGACTGAAAAATGTCTTATGCACCATTTTGCCAAAGAAGGTATGAAATTCTAGGGATTCAAAAAGTGTTCCATTATTTTGATAATCTATCAGTGGGTGAATACAGTCCTACGGTTTTTGCAGTTTTTGGAGTCCTATATATCAGGAACTACAACTGGATTGAAATTTGGTGAGGCGTCTGCGTCTTTGATCAGAGTGCCAAACATTGCCGCTAACTTGCTCTTTATAGGTATGCAACCCAGTGATGTTGAAAAGGGCAGAAAATAACCCCAAATTTCCCATTCTTCCATTTTGACATTTTTGGGCAAAGTTCTCTTCATTCTCTTAAAACAAAAAATAGAATGTCGAATATCCAATAACCTTCTTCACCGAAAACAAAATATCCGTTGGAAAAACAACTCGAGATTTTGGTCAAACTTGACGTTGCGATGATAGCGAAGAATAAATGTGGGTTTCGCAATTCCGTCTGTCTGTCTGACTGGGGGCTACAACCTTAAAGGGTGGAAGCATTTTCTTCAAACTTGGTACATAATGTGTTTTTTTTGCTAATATTTTGACACGTATATAATACGTATACGTTACGGTATCTGAAACAATGGCTCTAACGATTAACAACAACTAACAAAATTTAGTTAATTAATAAAAGTAAGAGTTACTTTTTGGAACTTTGATTTAAAAATGAAAATGAATATTTGGTTAATCTAGTGAAATTATGGTTTTGGTTTAAGATTTTCTGGCTATACATTAGGCGCTTTTCTTTTTTCTTTCAGAGCAGAGCTTGAGCAGGGTTTGAGTGAATAAAAGTATGCCGAACAGAGCAAGCTTTGAAGTCTGAACACTGATTTGTTTTCTAAGCACACTTGTACCACACTAGCCAGAATGCATTTTCGACGCAGGGACATAAGTCCCCGGGACATAATTCCTAATGTTGCTTTTTTGGACTTATGTTCCACATAGGTGAGACATATGTAAGTCTCAAAAACTAATTTGGATGTTGATGGGACAAGACTGCCAAATTTTATTAGACATAAATATGGTCTTATGACACATTGTGAAATCCATATTCAAAACATAAAATTGATTCCAAATGTAAACAATTCCCTGCAACCCCCTACTTGGTCCAATATAGGATTTGGGGTAGGTACAAGTTTGGGTATGATATTTTATTTCCAAACTTAACACTGACTTGCCTTCAAAAAAATTATGGTGGAACTTGCCTTCAATTGGTGTTGGTAAAACAATTGCTGCCCATAGCATGATGTAAATGATCTCAATAATATTTTTTTAAATAGTAATAATAATAGTCTAAGTTTTACTGCTGATGATCGCCCGATATATAATGCGGATTTTGACTTTCAGACTGCTATGGAGATTGATGTCATTCGTTTATTAAAATCAAATGCTGTGGGTGAAGATGGTGTTCCTCTTCGATTTGCCAAGATGATCGTACCCCATGTTATTAGTTGTATTACACACATAGTAAAGTTCTGTATAATGTCTTCAACTTTCACTGATAGTTGGAAGATAGCTAAGCTCATTCCTGTACCTAAAAAACCACAGCCATCTCTAGTAACAGATTATCGCCCAATCAGTTTCTTGCCATGCTCGTCAAAAGTCTTTGAAAAGTTAGTTGCTAATCAAATGTCTAATAACTTAGATCAACATAATTTGCTATCTAGAATCCAGTCGAGCACGTCATAGCTGTTCGTCTGCTATGATTAAAATTTTTGACGATATAAGAATAAACTATGATATAGATCACGTAACTGTTACCTGCTTGCTTGACTTCTCCAAAGCTTTCGATAGAGTGGATCACAAATTATTATGTCCAAAACAGCGGTCCTTTTACTTCGCAGTTACCTATGTTGTTTATGATGTGAAATCCTCTGATATCAAAACTGTGTTAACTGGAGTACCTCGAGGATCAATACTAGGACCGATTTTATTTTGTCTTTTCATAAATGATCTTCCTAGTGTTTCCATAAATGTTTTATTTCACATTTACGCGGATGATGCGCAGGTATACTTGTCACGTCCAATTGGCCTGATTGAGGATCTAATTGCTAGGATAAATGAAGATCTAGCGAATATTTACAATTGGTCACTTTATAATGGAAGGATTATGACATGAATGGCCGAGCTTTTTGTACGCCTTGAACTTAATTGCAAAAAACACTTCACACAAGTACCAAAACAAAACCTAATAGTGTGATAAAAGTCCCAAATATTTTTTGTAGGACTTATGTATGTGCCGCCTAAGTGGGATATAGGCCCCAAATTAGATTTTGGGACTTATATCTTATCTATGTGGGATATAAGTCCCAAAAAGAAAAATTGGGATTTATGTTCCTGCGCCGAAATTTTCATTTTAATAATAAAAATCAATATAAGACAAAACTACCCTTATTTGTTGTGCACACCAGATACAGAAAATCAACAAGCGACCAACTTATTTCGCCATTTTAATTGTATCTGATTATTTTTTCTTCACATTTTCCACACATGACATTTCGTGGGCTCAGCAACTCATGAGCTCAGACGATTATGTGCAAGCACATCGAGCTCGTTTTGCACATATTCAGAACGAACATGATACAAAAATGAATGTGTTCTTAAACTAGTGTAGTCCACTGCATTTCCGATAAGATCACTTTTCATATTTTCGACCTTCTCTCTATTGGATGCACTTATTGAAATTATTTTGTTTATGCAACTGCTCCCTAAAAGTATTTTTAAAATAATGCATTTCAGATTTTCAAAAAAACCTTTTTCGAAAGAAATACACACATTTTTTTTTTAGAAAAATCGGGCTTTCAAAAACGAGTCAATGAATTTTTTGGAAATTAAAATTTTGTAAGTACGTATATTAATAATTACTTTACATAATACATTAATTTATTATTTAAAAAAAAAACGCCCAACGATTTTTGAATTTTTAATCACCTTTTTTCAGCGTATATAGATAATACTATCCTATTTTACATAATTAAAATTTATAATATAACTTAAAATTCATTATAGATACTAAGAACAATATAAACTTATCTACATTGGCTTTAGACCTGGCTAATGATAACTAGACTACCTACTAACAGCGTCAATGTTTAGCTATATTAAAGTTCATATTACATAAAGTTTAAATTTTTCGGAACTTACCGCGTTAAATGTTAGAAATATTTTCAATTTCTTTTTCCCGACGTTTCGAAGAAGTTTCAAACTTCATGGTCACGGGATGAGATTTATATGTAATAACTAAAACAATATCCATCAATCGCCAGTCTCATCCCGTGACCACGAAGTTTGAAACTTCTTCGATTTTTCTTGCAAATTCAATATTTCAAAATAGGGTTTATGATTGTTTTTGAAATTATGTTTTTAAATTTATATTGTTAAATAATTAAAAATAAATTGGCGTGTCAAGATTATTGTTTTTGTACAATTTTTTAAGAAATTTTGTTATTAAAAAATTAAATAAAAAAAACTACTTAAAAAATATTTTTAATTTTTAATTTTATCTACTAATCTTGTGGTTACGAAATTATCGAACATACGAGCAAGTACGTACGATTGAGTCGAGCATTTTATTTCTCAAGCTTTCAGATTGAGAGATGCTTAAATGGTATAAAAGACTACTCAAATTCTAACTTGCCAAGGTAAAGGAACAAACAATCTTTGTTTATTTATTTATTTTTTTTTTATTGGTATAAACTGGTATAATGCAGAAAACGAATAACATCTATGACTCTCTGAGAATGACTTGCAAATTTTAAAGTATTCATGCATATATTCTGGCAACATTCTCCCGATGTCATGAGGCGGAAGCATTCCATAGCAAATATTTATCTAACGAAGTCATCACCAAGGAGGCAATGGCTCTTTGAGAACCAAGTTCCAACCATTATGCCTCTCTATCTCTAGCAAAAAATAAGTACCTATGTATATACTTGAACTTTAAAAGGTCATACACACACAAACGTTGTATTCGTCAAAAAATGCTAATTTGTTTCTTCTCCATAATATATGCTTTGCTACTTACTTTGGCAATGTCCACGATATGCAACGACCAAAGCTGAATTATCTGTCCGGCAGGCACGTTTCTTCAGCTGACACTCGGTGTTGTAGGTTCGTCCATCGCTGCCACATACCGGATGAGTATAACGACCTTCGTCTGTCTATTATCCAATCTCCCCCCACCCAAAACAAATGCACATTGCAATGGCCATAAATTCCAATTGAAAATAGATGGATCGTTTGGTGCGTTGCGTTGCGTTGGTTGAGTTAATAGTTTGGTTCCAATCCAAAGGCGGGTGTAGTTCGGGATGCAGCACATGCAAATTAGATAAAGAGGGAAAGCCTGCAAGTTAGATACGCACGCGCAACATACGATCTCTAATCAAATGGATAAATGAGCTTGTTAGGCTTTGGAAGTGCACTGTGACCACGAGCGATGTTTGGACATGGACATAGGACATAATATAACTATAACGAGTCACAGTCGCATCCATTGCAAAGCTAACGTGCCAACTACACTTCTTCTAATCTAGAACTTACCGACAGCTCCTGATGCGGATACGGGAAGCCATTGCTGAAGAATGCATTGTGGATTTTATCATCGAATGTCAGATCATCAGCGTTCGTGTTAGCGTTATCCTGATGGCCATGGTGAAGATTTGTGTGTTTGTTGTTGTTGTTATTGTTATTGGATGCATGAATCCCAGGCATGTGCTTCCTGTGCTTAAATCTTTTATCCAGCGGTGATGAAGCCAATGATGCAGCAGCAGCGAATTCATCGTAAGATGGTGGACGATGGCGAAGTCTATCTGCTATTTTCATTTCGTTGCGGTACCTGTCTGTTGTGGTCATAGTCGTCATCATTGTGGTGGACTTGATGGTTGTTCCATTGTAAAAGGAGTTATGCGGTGCTCCATTTTGATCGCTGATTTTGCGTTTCGGTTTGGTGTGCTTCTTGAAATGATGACTGCTATCCGGATGATGGATGTTCGAGGCCACACTGTCGTCGACGCTAGAACTAGTTCGGATTCTTAATGAATTGCTTTCGGCCAAGTCATTATCGCGCTCAGTACTGGGACGGACCAAATCATCGGCTGTTATAATCAGTTGATCGCCTTTGGTGCTGGTGCGATCGGTGTTGGCGTGACGGCGCTGGGGCACTTTTGCTGTGTGATGTTCTTGACTTTGTTGCTGCTTGTTGTGATGGTGGTGATGAAGTCGATGTTGGTGTTTTTTGGTTGGGGTTGTTATAGGACTTGCTGATATTCTTTGGTTTTTTCTTCGGCTATTCAATTGGGAGATGTGATCTCCTGGACTTCCATGTTCCAGTTCCATGGAGGAGAAGGACGAGGACGGATTGCTATTATTAATTTCACTACTTAAACTACGTATATCTCTAATGGTTATTGGACTATGAAAATTAACTAATGAAACGTGATCCTTGCTGCTGCGGCTTATGTCGATGACATGTGGTGGCTTCAAGGAGCCGTTCTGTTGGTGTAATTGCTGTTGCTTGCGCTTGTGGGTTTTTTTGTGCTTTTTGCCAGAACCACATTGGGGCGAACAGACGCATTTTGGTCGACCTTTACGTTTGACACAACGCTTATTGGGACCGCAGGCGACATCTTTGCAGCTTTCTGGAAAGAAAAAGCAAAAAAAAATGTTTAAAGAAAAATATTTAAAAATCATCTAAGATCTGGAAAGCACTTGAGATTTTCTGTAATTAATATTAATGTGCACTTTTGTTTTAAGTCGTCTTCCAGACGAAAATCGCAAATGACTTTACAGCCTTAATTGTTGCGAAATCTTATTTTTATGGTTCAATTTATTGGAAGGGTCTGTGATGAAATTCCAAAAACGGGGGTTTCGATTGGGGTGGTTGGATTTTGAAAGTTCATGGCGGACATGTTGTTTTATCTTTAGTTATGTTTTATTTGATTTGACACAAATGACAAATCACCATGACAAATTAAATCGTCAAGTATCACGTGCAAATAATAAAATTGTATTATTGAAATGGGTGTTCTCTTGAGACAAAAACGATTTGCCGAAAGCATCATTCTGTTATCTGTGAAGGATGAACCTAGGCAGTCAGCCTACTCATGTAAGAAAGTAAATATTATTCTTTGAACTTTATATTATATGTCAAAGTGTCAAAAATAGGTTTAGCACGATACCTGCTTAAGAAATATAATACATTTATGCAACAGCGAGTTTCATTAAAATTTCAAAGATCTCCTCTCAAAATCGAGATTTTATATTGCTGCAAAGTATAATTTTTTTTTAGGCAATCTGTGCATTATCAAATATATAAGCCATAAGAAATAAATATGTTCAAAGTATACCATGGACGGGTAGAAAACGTGCCAATGAAAGTTCTTTCGAGTGGAATGGTACTTTTCGTATTCAGAAGGAATACACGTAGATTAAGAAGTTTCCCAGTTTTGCATAGGGACGACTTAGTGATACAAGAGCAAAACAATCACCAAGTTTTTGAAGGCGTTGGAATCTTTAAATTAGCCACCACAAAAAAAAAGAATTTCATTATGGACTCGCAGATGAAATGAGACCATTTGAGAAGAAAGCCTCGAAAAAAAATCATAGGATCCATTTGTTATTAATTAGTCACTAATTTTGGCCGTGTGTAAATTTTGATCAAATTTGACATTGCGACGATAGTAAAGACGAAAAAACTGCGCCTCAGAATTCTTTCTCCCTGCCCTTGGTGAATGGATTTTCTTCAAATTAAATTAAATATGCCCACGGTTTTTTTCATATTTTTAATACCAAAAATTAAGGTACCTGGCATACCATTTTGGCTACGAAAAATAGTAGGTAAATTTTAATTATGTCGAAAACGAGTTAAACGATTTTGATAAGAAAAATTCAGTGCACTGTTATAGGTATAGTCTACATTTTGGCCTACCATAGGAGAGTTTTTTTTTTGTTTTTTTTTTTTATTTTCGACTCTGTGATTAACGGCTCAACGGATTTCGATCAGGAAGTCCTTTAAATTTAAAATAATAGTGATATCTAATAAAATTTACGAAAAATATATTTTCAATTTTTAAATCACCCAAAACAAGCACAAATTGATTTTAAAAAAGTATAGTGTAACATTTTCTTGAAAAGCTTAGAAGAGATCCAAAAGTACGTTTAAAAATATTGATCTAAATATATTTATAAAGTTTATTACTTAATTTTTTTTATATTCAAAATTTCTTTATTTTTTAATTTAACAATATAAATTTAAAAATAGAATTTCAAAAAAAAAATCGTTGACCCATTTAAAAAAACTGTTTTTTTTTTCAAAAATCAAAAAAATAATTTTTCAAAAATATTAGTGTGTATTTGAATTCTCAAAATTTTAAAGAGCCTGATGTTAAGGGTTTAGCATGATTTAAGCAACCTATTGTTAAGGGGGTTTAGCATTTTACTAGTTAGCAATTTCTCAAGTGCTTATTGATTGAATAACTATTTCAAACTTTTTAAAACTTTTCTAAACTAGTAAATTGCTAATTAAGCAAAAAGCTTAGCATTTGTAGGGTTTGAATTTTGGTGAACACAATTATTATTGTTATGCTTTCTAAATTAATTATATTTTGATGAAAACCCAACATGTGCTCTAAAAAGGTATTAGTTATTTCTATTTTCATCATTTTAACTTCATTATTTACAAAAAAAAAAAAAAAAAAAAAAAACAAATTGTGCACCAGCAGGACTCGAACCTGAGCACCCCGCGTGCAAGGCTGATATACTATCAGATTCCATAATGGATTTAGCAAATTGCTATAAGTTAAAGGGCGAAACGCATTTTGGACTAAAGGTCACAAATTCATTCAATTGGCTTTAAATCCACACAGTCCACTAAAACAAAAATTATATAAACATATTGTTTGCGTTTTCTTCAATTAATAAGTTAAAGTAGCCATTCCGCGATTTTAACTTTAGTAAAATGTTAAAATCGCTTAAAATTAGCTCAATCATCTTTTTAGCTTAGTAAATTGCTAAAAGTGGGTTTAACATTTTACTAAATTGTTTAAAATTTTGCGCCATTTTTTTAAAAACAAAATGTAGGCTACATTATTTTTATCCCTTGAATTTTTTTAAATCAAAAATCATTGAAGCCGTTTTTGATATAACTAAGGTTTACCATGGTCCAAACAATTATATGGTAGGTAGGTACCGTTATTTTTGGGACAAAAAAGAGTACCAAGTTTAAAGAAGCTCGCTTCAGCGGCTTAAGGCTGTAGGTAGACCTAAAGACAAACAGACGGGTTATACCACTTTTGCACTCACAGCATCATATTTGAAAAGTCTAGCTAGCAGAAATAATTTTTGTTCGGCTTTTCGAATTTTCCAAAAAATTAAAAACAACCTGACAATTTTGAAAACGACTTTTAGTCTATATCTTCAAAATTCGATGAGATGAATTAAGTACGGAGCGATGTACGATATCTTTTTAAGCAAAGATCCCCGAAGCAAATTTTGAAAACACAATTAATAGGAAATGGGTTTGCCTGCAGATTTTTCGAGGAACACGAAACATCAGGGGAATCGATAAAAACGGCTCTCGGAAATTACGCCAGAAGAAATTCCGCCAGAATTTTTTTGTAAAAAACGCCAGACAAAATTCTGGCCTTTTTTCCTAGGACAAAAACAGTTTTCTGATATTTCTTCCTAAATTTCTGGCCTTTCCCAAAAAAGCTCGGCACCCTGGTTGGATTTTTTTTTGGATTTAAAAAGTTCCCAAAAAATGTGCATATATGCCCAAACTTGTATCCACCCCAAATCCTATATAGGACCAAGCAGGGAATATTGCAGGGGCAAGATGCCCTCCTTATGCACCGAGCTTTTTAAAATGTATTGTTTACATTGTTTGAAAGTTTTCTAGATTAATTTCTATTTTGCTTTCACGCTGTTTTTCCACACCTATCTGGCATGCACAATTTCCAACATTTCTGGATTATTTTCCTTATAAAATCTGCTCTTTTTCCTGGCGTATTTTCCAAAAAAAAAATGTGGCGCAATTTTCTCTTGCTCAATTTCCGGGAGCCGATAAAAACTTATGTGGTTTTCCTTTGGCACAAGAATTTAATTCTTTTTTTTGACGCAAATCTGCCAAAAGACGGATCTCGACAAATAAAACCTTCCATTGGGCGAACAAAATTAATATTTTTTTGTATTCTGAATCAAATTCGCAGATTCGTATTTTTCTGGGATTCTACCCCTTCTTACTTACTTACACTACTAAACATTAGTCATCAAAATTATGGAATTATAAATGGAAAACCACATTTATCTCATTTTAGATTTATTGTGTTCTGAAGATTTAGGAAAAAGTATTGTTCAGAAATTACTGAGCTATTTACATAAACATATGTGCCTTTACACACAACTCAAATGTGTACATATATATATAACCAAGCCTGTTTGGCCTGTTTTTGGGACTTAATACCACACTGTGCACAGTGGTGACTAAAATGTTTTACTTTGTGCAAATTTGAAAAAAAAAAAAAAATTTTAGTCTGGCTGTTGATTTAACAAAACAAGAACTTACCCAAGCATGGTACACACTCGGTTCCGCCACCTAGTGCCAATGCGAAGAAGTACTCCACATTCGATAGATTCTTTTCGGTGTAGGAGAACATTTGATTCTTGCCACAGCACTGAGCCTTCGTCATGTTCTTCGAGTACACAGTTTCACACTTTCCATTATCCATGCGCTCCATCCAGCATGTTCCGGCTGTAGAAATAATAAGATAAACATTAATTAAGAAACACTTCGATTAAAATCCAGGTCAGCATAATTAAAGTAATCAATTAGTACAAGTAGGTACTCCAACAATAAAAAACAACAACAAAAAATAAAACACAGAAATAACCAAAACAGACAAAACACAAACGCTCAAGAGTGACATAATTGCAGCAGCAAGTCGCACGCGACTTAAAGTGAAAGGCCTTGCTGTGCATATCGTCATCGACATCGTCGTTGCTGGTGCTGCACTTGGTCTTAATTTAGCAGAAGTGGCATGGAACTTCATGTCTACGACACCGACAACGCGACAACTCTGAGTATATATTTTTTTATAGACAAAAAGGTACTCGGGCTTCTTGCAGATAGCTGAGGCATTCTTAAGACAAATTGTTTTATGGTATAGGAAATGTGAACGACGTGTTGCGTCGGAAACTACTCCAACTACAGCATAGCAGCAAGAAACTATACCTTAAACGATCACAGTATACAATATGCCCCACACAATTTATGGGTTTTACGCTCCCGTGAACGCGTTCAGAATCGAAGACAAGGTCGCCTTCGCCTTCGTCTGCACTTATGGGCTTGCGCCAGGGAATGGGTATGCGCCTATTGACCATAATAATTGCACCGCGCATGAATAAAGCGTCCGGACAATGCAATAAATTTATCTCGGCTACTGTGTTGTGACTTGAGGGACTGTTCATTTATTTTTCGATTATCGTTTCTCTGTCTGTCTGTCAGCTTTGTGTCGGTAGGTTAGTTTGAGACCCGATGGTGAGTGATTAAAAAAAAAATCTAGGTCCAACATGGCAAAGATAGGTGATCTTTGAATGATTTTCATTTTACACTGCAATGACGGTTTTGCAATTAATGGTTTTAGCCACCGTTATTACTTTTATTCGGATTGCGCAAAAAGTGCAGGTTCGATGAATCATTGCTTTGTTCGGAAAGGTCACACACTCGGTATGGTTTAAGTTATTTACAAAAAAAAGACGTTTTGCCTTAGCAGCAATATTTTGACATTTTTGACATAAGCTTTTTTGATAAGAGTCAGAAGGGGTAAGAGTATTTTGTAATGACTGAAAAGATTAGAAATACGATTTAAGGCTAACACAGTTGGGTTCGTAATGATGTAGATATTCATAGGAGCTTAGAGTTTAAACATTTGTTTAAAAATATTTGAAAGTTCTACTTAGGGGATGGAAATGAGACGAGACTAGGCGACACTTTTCGTCAAAATCGAAAATTTCAGTCTCGTCTCGGTATCGATCTTGGTTTCGCCCTTTTCTGGTGAAAATTTGAATGTGCAGTCTCCCCACGGTCTCGGTCTTGGTCTCATCCTTAGTCTTGGATTCTTTCATATTTTTAGTAGTAAAAAGATGTTAGATAAGATGCGTGTTCAGATTGAAAAGAAAGAATACGGTATCTCAGCAGTTTGTTGGTACTCGTATTTTCGAATTTTCTTAAATTTGGAGAGGTGGTTTAATCAATTTAAATCGGAGCCATGCTTTAATACAGAGGGAGTGGAATTAACAGGAAGTGTCTTCTGGAGCGAAGTGTTTTCTTGAATTTTTGAATATCCACAATGAGTACAGTATTGAGTACAACTTTGCATATTCGTGTGGTTGACCTAAAGAAGGAATCTCAGAATTTGAGAATAAACTTCATTTTACTTGCTGTATGTAGGTACCTACTATAGGGCAAGTTTTGCATTTGGAAAAAAAAATCGAACTGGAGGTTTTAATCAAAGTTGACATTACGATGATAGAGAACAAAAAAGTGGGTCCCGCAATTCCGTCTGTCTGTCTGTACAACTCTCTACAGCCTAAGCGGCTGAAGCGATTTTCTTCAAACTTGGTATTTAAGCGTTTTAGGCGATTGTCCAAAGGTGATTGTTACAAATTTTTCTACCATCTTAATTATCTCGAAAACGGCTCTAATGATTTTGATCAAAATTGGTGTGTGTACTACCTTAGCAATGGTCTAGTTTTTTTAAATATTTTGTTATTAACGGTACCTGCCATACAACCATTTTATTGATTTTTGACTTTCTCATAAACGGATTAATGGATTTCGATCAAAATTTTTATACAGGAGATCCTTCAAATTCTAAATAATACGGCATTTTAAAATTTTCGAAATATATTTTTTTTTGGATTTTTGAAAAAAAAATATTTTTTTTTGAAAATTAGCCGTTTCTATTAAGAATATTTTGCGTATAATGTAATCGAACATAGGAGCAGTACGTGCGATCCAGTCGTGCATTTTATTTGTTTTTCTTTTTAGAAAAAATTGGTTTTTGTGGTGAACAGTTTTTTGAAGAAAAATTATGTTAAGAATCTAAATTTAAAAAATATTTTTGATTTTACCTTTTCCAAAATGTTAAATAATAATTTTGTTGAAATTTCCCAAATTAGATTTCAAACCGTCAAATTTTCCATTCAAACCCTCATTTCAAAATTTCAACAGAATTTGCACGTATCTAATTTGATTGGAAATTACGTGAAAATTTTCAAGATTTTAATTGAAAACTCCAAACATTTATTAATTTAATTTTATTAAGTTCACCGTCAGTTTAATGAACTTTCCAAATCGAATACCTTGAAATCTATTTATGAACTGTCTGGAGTACCATAGGGAAGCCATTTAGAACCCATTTTATTTATTTTGACTATGAATTATATTGAACGGATCTTACGACAATCTGGTTTGGAAGTCTATATTGATGATAATAAAGATGATGCATTGACCAATTTGGAGATTAATAATGTGAGTGAAAATAGGATTTTCCGCGGATTATTTGGTCACTGTAGGTTTTGCAATGAAACTATTAAGTTACATTAACTTTCCCAACGTTTCGGCAAAGGTTGCTTAGTTTTTATGTTAACATAATGCTACAAGTCATATTTAACAGAATTCGCTAAGACATTTCTCAATGATTTAATAGTTACGCAGTAAATAATAAACATTTAGTAAGGCTCTATTCAACGTTGACTAAATTCATGTTCATAAAACGTTTTCGAAACCGTTTTCGTTACAATGCTCTTGTGTCAAATAAATTACCAAAAAACAATCTATCACTTTTAGATATCACATAAAGCCATTTCGATTGGTAATTCGGAATCGTTCGGAGTGGGTATAAGCCCCACTGAAAGTGTTCAATGCAAGAATTGACTTCTAAAGTGACAGTTCTTCTCCTTAATAGAACAGAAAATGATTCTTTATTTCGTTTCAGAATCAAAATTACTCACACATTCAAACACAACTAGTTTTTAAATGCGTGAAACGTCATTTTATTGCAACTTAAATTTGAAATGAAAATATTTTACAAAGCTAGGTACCTAATAAGAATTAAAAATTTGAATCGAATAATATTAAAAACATAATAACAACAGTTCTTTAAAAAAATAAAAATTGATTTTAGCATGACCCCAACGACTTTTTACTGTTTTTTTTTTTTTTGTTTTCATCACGTTTACAAATTACAAATGTAAAAAAAAACTATTTTTGGTAACCATATTTGAACGAGTGAAATTACACTCATACAGCGATACTAAAATTTCAGAATCAAATTGGATGTGTTTGTTTGTTTTCGTGGTTTTCTGAGTTCTTCCGAATTGCCAATCGAAAATGCCAATAATGTCAGAGAAAATAATACAAATGTTGGTTGTTGAATATAAATTTTTATATCTAGGCACTATTCAAGGCTTAAACGCGTTTACCATAATTATATATTCACCTTATCCTACATAAATGAGATTGCTGAGGTCTCAGTTTTCTGAGCACGCCTACTGACCTCTCTCTACTACTGTCAACAACAAACAACTGACAAATGTCGTTACACTTCAAACCAATGCTTTATGAATCAAAAATATTATAAACCTTGTTTTCTAATTTAACATCCTGATAAAAATAATTCTGACAATATTTGAAAACTCCAGATTAAAAACAAAAATAAAGCACAAAGTGATTCACACAATAACAAATAAAAGACTTGCTAAAAAGTGTTCAAGCAGCAAATTCCTCATGCAACAGGCCATAATAAAATCAAATGGAAAATATTTACTTAGCAATTATATTCTGCGTTCGCTTCACTGCAATGACGTGCGAAAATTTGAAATGCATTTGCAGTCACATAATGAAATGCAGTTAACCGCTAAAGTGGCGTAACAAATTTAAAAACCGAGGCTTAAACTGTTAGTTAATTAAATATTAGAGGATAAATAATTGGATTTTTTTGTTTAATTGCTTTTCAAATAAACTTAAAAAATGAGTGAGTAAAATAAAATAAAAGAAGGCAATGAATTGGAAGAAGTGGCACATTTGAACACTTTTTCTTACTTTTAACATAATAAAAGTATTTAAATTTGGTAACACTCTTAAGCTTGTGGAAACTGGCTCACAGAGCAAAGTAAAGTATTAGTATATCACTGAGGGAAAAAAGGCAACGTAAAATCTAAGAAATCGTATTTGATTTAACGTTGGAAAATAGTATCATGAACGTATTTAATTTAAAGTTGAAAATATATTGATTTAACTACGCAACGTTGTTTTAACTGTTGTCATTCTTCTTTTAAAGTGAAACGTATTTGATTCAACAGTAAAACAACTTTCATAAATTTTTAAGTACGTTCAACGTTGCTTTAAAGTGGAAAATGCTAAAAAGTATCCAAAATTAAAATTCCATTCACAACTTTCAAAGTGTAACATAGTTGATTCTACTTTGTTCAACATCATTTCGAAGTTGTAGCCACTTACAAATAATACTTATACATTCAATTGTTCTTCCACAAACATTGATGAAAATTTTTAAATGTAAAATCAATTTTAATATGAATTCATTCATAGTTAATTTTATGTGAACCCAATGTAAAAGCGAAATGCTTAAAATTTAAAGTGGAAGCGATGTAGAAACAAAGTGAAACGTATTCATTTTCAAATTGCTTTTGCATTTTTAAACTACGATCGACGTAAACTCAAAGGGATTTATAGTTGATTTTAAGTGGATTCCATGTCGAATCATGAAAATAGCAAAAAAAAAACTACCTTCAACGTAGTACCGGGTCGGATCCGCGCCGCCCCGGCGTTGTCTATCGTGAAGCCTTGGCTTCATATTTTCAGTCGTGCTTTACCTTTCGGAGTTTAAACTGTTTAATGTACCAATTAAAGACGTTAAACTTTTAGTAAAACTATTAAGAGAATTTGAAATGGAATGCATTTTTCCTACGATGAAAAGTAAGTTTTGTTTTAGTGAAATCATAAGAAAATTAATCCTACTTTGATGGAAATTCGTTTAATTTTTATACAATAGGTTATTTAGAGCAAGTCTTAAGCCAAAACCATTCTGGTGCCGTTAACATTTTCTTGGAATATGCGGTTTGAAGCAAAACACAAGTGTACCCCTACATTAATATCTAGAAAATTAAAATCTGTATTCAAAAATAAAATACAATTTTTATATTTCAAATTGATTGTTTATTTATTAAAAAAATTGGAAAACTTTTATTAAATTCAGATTGACGTAAATTATGGGTAAATCCAAGATGTTATTTTAAAAACGTAAAGTAGTAAATTCTACAACGTTTCATGGTTGGTAAGATTAAAACTAAAATATATCCATTTCAAAGTAATTTCTATTAGAATTTACTTAAAACAACATTGAAACGTAGTGAAATTAAAATTGAAAGATAGTTATTTCAAAGTTGGTTCATAATATTTTATAACATTTAATTTAACAATGCATGATTCTAAAAAGAAAGTAGGAGCATTATACTTTCAAAGACGTATGTCTTTGAATCTAGTATGGTGCACAGTAGATTCGAAGTTGTTCCATTTTGTTTTAAAGTTTGATGATATTGATTTTACCATGATTCTACCTTAAATCAAAGGAAAACCTATTCAAATCAAGCATGAAAACTATTCTTTTTCTTATAAGAAAAAACGTTGAATCAACGATGTTCCACTTTGATTCTAAAATTTTCATCTTTAACCCCGAATCATTCCCAAATATTCTTAAATCAAAGTGGTTTTCTTTGATTTTACGTTGTTTTTTCTCTGGGTGTAGTTAAAGTTAAAATAGTCACGTTTGACAGGTTGCTCCCTAGTTACATTTGGAAACTGTAGATGTCGCATTTGCATTTGTAGTCCATATACGGGCGGGTCAAAAAGTCCGTGACTTTTTGAATTTCTGACCTCTTTACTGAAACAGCAACACTGCTCCTGTCAACAGGCACCTGTCAGTTGACTCCTGTCAAAATTTAAACTTGCTGCGTCAGTTAGTTTGTGTTTGACAGCTATTTTTATCAGACTACTCACTAATTTGAGGAGAAAATGGAAAAAAGTGAATTTCGTGTGCTTATTAAGCATTATTTCTTGCGAAAAAAAACCATTACAGAGACCAAGGATAAGCTTGATAAATACTATGGGGACTCTGCACCATCGATTTCAATGGTAAAAAAGTGGTTTACTGAATTTCGTTATGGCCGTACAAGCACTGAAGATGCCGAACGTCCTGGACGCCCAGTTGAGGTCTCTACCCCCGAAACAATCGAAAAAATTCACGATATGGTGTTGGACGACCGAAGATTGAAAGTGCGAGAGATTGTGGAAGCCGTAGGGATCTCGCATGGCTCAGTGGTTTCAATTTTGAATGATCACTTGGGCATGAGAAAGCTTTCCGCAAGATGGGTGCCGCGTTTGCTCACAGTCGACCACAAACGCAAACGTGTAACAACTTCACAGGAAGGTTTGGCGTTGTTCAATCGCAATATGGAGGAGTTTTTGCGCCATTTTGTAACCGTGGACGAAACATGGATCCATCACAATACACCAGAGACCAAAGAACAGTCAAAACAGTGGGTTTCTAAGGGTGAATCGGCGCAAAAGATGGCCAAGGTGAGTTTGTCAGCCAATAAAGTTATGGCGACTGTTTTTTGGGATGCACGCGGGATAATCCACATTGACTACCTTCAAAAGGGAAGAACAATCAATGGGGAATATTATGCCAACTTATTGGACCGATTCAATGACGATTTGAAAAAAAAAACCGACCTCATTTGGCCAAGAAAAAGTTCTTTTCCACCAAGACAATGCAAGGGTGCACACATGTGCAGTTGCCATGGCAAAAATCCATGAATTGGGCTATCAATTGCTCCCTCATCCACCCTATTCTCCAGATTTGGCTCCGAGAGACTACTTCTTGTTCCCAAACCTGAAGAAATGGCTTGGTGGAAAAAGATTTGACTCCAATGATGAACTCATCTCGCAAACAGAGGCCTATTTTGAGGACCTCGAAAAATCATTTTTTTTTGGAAGGGATAAAAAAATTGGAGAAGCGTTGGACAATGTGTATAGAGCTCAAGGGAGACTACGTTGAAAAATAAAAATATTGTTTTATCAAAAAATCTGTGTTTTATTCCAAAAGTCACGGACTTATTGACCTCGATTAACATTGATCGAATGATGTGGATTCAACGTCCAAGATTTTTACTTGCGATATAGGTACTATAGGGCAAGTTTTGCATTTGGAAAAAAAATCTAACTAGAGATTTTAATCAAAGTTGACATTGCGATGATAGAGAACACCAAAAAAGTGGGTCCGGCAATTCCGTCTGTCTGTCTATAGAACTATCTACAGCCTAAGCGGCTGCACCGATTTTGTTCAAACTTTAGGTGATTGTCCAAAATAGATGTTTGAATCGTTGTTTAGCCCCAATGTATGGTCTACATTTTGGTTAAAAAACTTTTTTAAATATTTTGTTATTAACGGTACCTGCCATGCAACCATTTTATTGATTTTCGACTTTCTCAAAAAAGCTCTATGGATTTCGATCAAAATTTTTATACAGGAGCTCCTTTGAATTCTAAAGAATACTGCATTTCAAAATTTTCGAAAAATATTTTTTTTAGATTTTTGAAAAAAAAATCTTTTTTTTGTGAAAATTCAATATTTCGAAAACGGGTGGACGATTTTTTCTGAAATTTTGTTTTTAATTTTATATTGTTAAATATATAAAATTGTCATACCATTTTTTTTAGAAAAAAATTAAGAATTTTTGTATATAGAAAATTAAGTAGAAAAAAGACTTTAAAAATATGTTTAGCCGTTTCTATTAAGAATCTTCTGCATACGATGTGATCGAACATCAGAGCAAGTACGTGCGATCCAGTCGTGCATTTTATTTCAATACAATTTGTGTATCGAACCTATATACAATACTCGTTTAAGTATTAGAATTTTGTTCTGGAAGCATTATAGCGCAAAATTTTAAACATTGTTCGTTTACGGAATAAAATCGGTTCTAGTTTACGTAGTCGTTTAGATCCGAAGCCTTGTGTAACAAAAACAAATATGATAGACTAAGAGAGAAACCAAAATTGCCAAACAAGACTAAGGTGTAAACGAATATTTTTTCGCTGAAGAAAATAAGAAAATGAAATCTATAAAATAAGCTGTGTACTTTAAAGCCTGTTTTATACATCAAAACGAAGTTAAGTTCTCATACAATATACTTTGTTTTTTTATTGCACAAAAAATTCACTTTGCTTAAGCTATAAAAAGTGACATGCCAGAAAATTTTTTGTGGAACGAAATTTTTCGCCTGTCAGTTACTTTTCCCTGCATGCATTTTTGAACGGAAATCACTATGGCAAGCGAAGAAAAATAAAATGGTTTGGTTTTTATGTTTGTCAAAATGATTTCCAAAATTTTGCAAGAGATAACAAATAACGGGAGTATTGAATTCGCTTCTCCTTTGGAAGCTCCGCCAAAAAGAACAAGAGGGATTTATTTGCAATTCCAATGCATTGAAGGCTGAAGAGAATAGGGTTGCACATGGAATGTCCTTTGATTCGTGTTGGTAATGAGTTTTAAAATTTTTGAAAAATCATTTAATTTTTGAAATTTATTTAGTTCAAAAAACGAAAACTAAGTATGTTAAAAAGCTTTTTTTGCGATACCTTGCGGTGCAGAAAAAAGAGCTTGATTAGGGGAAAGTCTGGCGATTGGGTTGATGGGTTGACATGCTCCTTTGTCCAAGATGATGAAATTTCAAGAATGTTATCATATTTAATATATTTTTTATTTGTGGGGCGGTTTTTAATTTTTCCGAATATGCATGTTTCTTTGATCATTTTTTTTTAATAAAATTGTTTTAAATTTGTTAAGCAAATAAGAAACCGAAAATCTCATTAAAAAATAAATAGGTTCCACAATGACTTTAAGATTTCTTTTTTCGCTGTGGAGTTTTTGACATTTCGCTCAGATTTCATTTTCTCTTCGCATAGATGTTTAAGCGAGGCTTAAGTAAAAAAGACAGAATAATAATTTGAATACGTATTCTTAAAAAAAATTAAGAAAACAAAACTGTTTGTTGTTCCAATTTAATTAAAACAAAGTTTAATTATTTCTAATCAATCCAAGAACTTAAGAAAGGGCAAATGTAAGCAGGGAGTAATTAACTTAACTCATAACTTAACGCAGTGTGTTTATAATTGTTCTAAATTCACTAATTTTGTGTAAGTATACACCGTTGTTTCAAATGGGCATTAAGTCTTTTGGCCAAAAATACATTTATTTTTGCTTCGTGATTTTTTCTTCCTAACAATTTGTGAGATATGATGGCTAAGCGGTAATATGACATATTTTTATTTTTTGTTTAAACAATATTATTTTTGACGAAAAGATTGCATATCCAATACGACAATATAAGTTAAGAAATAATAAAAGGTTTTCCAATGAATCAAAGAAAACAAGATTACGACACTTCTTTTTTTGTCTTATTTTATTGACGCTATCAGAGACCAAAAATCTGGAAATTGTTTGTCCGATGTGGATTAATGGATGTTGGTCTCTGGTGCCGTAAATAAAATAAGACAAAAAAAATGAAGTGTCGTAATCTTGTTTTCTTTGATTTTGCGTGTTTTCTAGTAGCAACTATGGGCGCTTTGCGCCGATGAAGCCCATTATTGGATCAATGGGTACGTGAATAAATTAAATTGCGGGATTTGGGACGACACCAATCCACGCGATATTCACAAGGTGCCAACGCATCCAAATAAAGTTACCGTTTGGTGTTGATTTTGGGCCGGAGGCGTAATCGGTTCTTACTTCTTCCAAAATGATGCTGGCCAGGCCTTCACCGTCAACGGTGATTGAATGATGTGGACACCGAAGATATATGGTTTTAAAAGGATGGCGCTACGTGCCACACAGCTCAAGACACAATCGATATTCTGCACGAGCGGTTTCATGTCATGTTTATCTCGCGCCGAGCCGACGTGAATTGGCCACCAAGATCGTGTGATTTGAGCCCTTTAGACTTTTTCTTGAAGGCCTTTCTTGTCGCTTCGAAGGTCTATGCTAATAAGCAGCAAACTACCGCGGCCCTCAAAGACAACATAATCGATGCCATTGGTCAAATTCAGCCTGATTTATGCGCCAAAGTCATCGAAAACTGGATCTTTCTAATGCGCTCCACCCATCTAAGCCACGGCGGCCATTTAAGCGATGTTATATTTCACACATGTCATTGATAGGTCTCCCAAATAAAGATAAAACCTTATTGATATCTCATATACAACTTGTTTTATTTAATATTAAAATCGAACAGCCCTTAATGGAAAACCCGTTAGAAGTCGGTTTAAGTTGAACGTTATATATAAAGGCTCCTTTCTTGAATGTGGGACGACAAAAAAAATAGAACTTCAGTAAATTTACTGTCTCAGATTTTACAAGAATAGGAGTATTACCAGAGCAAGGGACTCTCTAATATTTCTGCCAGTTTTTAAAAGGGACATTTATGAAATTCGCCATCCAAAGGTGCACAGGTAAGTACCCCTCCTTATCTTTAATAATTTGTCGTGAAAGGAATACAACGTGGGAACACTCAAACTGCAGTGCAGATTCATCTAGGTCACTCTGAAAGAAATACATATTTCAAAAACAGAGTTTTTGGAAATGATATCGAGCATTAAATAGGAACCTTGAAAGTAAAATCAAATCAAAACATTAATATGTATCCGCCACCAACGATCTTACTAATGGCAATTTGTCAACCATTTCAGACATTTTAGCTACCACAGCCAGATTAATAAATTAAAAGTCTTGCTCTTCAAAAATAATATAAATTCATTGGTCTTTTCAAATAGAACGACATGAGTAAGCAGGGAAAAATAGGCTACATCAAAGAAGAACGTCTTTCGTGTCACATCGCATATCCACACCACATCCACCCAGTAGTTTGTGATGACCAATAAATCAACTAGCTACCTCATAAGCCATTAGAAATAATATCAGCAGCACACAGCTCTGCATGATGATTGAAAAATTGTAATTGAAAAATAAAAACAAACACAATTTTTGGCCACTTTCCATGGGTTACAAGTGGCTGCCTCATATTGTGTGATGTCTGACAAAAAGTCCGACTATTTCCCTTGGTTTAAGTTGAGTTGAAAATGTAGATATATATATATTTTTTTTTTTTCAAAAAATAAGTCAAAACGCCTTAACGTAGATGACGAACGACTACACTATACCACGCTGCTGCGGTCGGGTCTGTCTTGGCTTGCGTCGGTCGCGCTGAGAGATGCAAGTAGATAGAAATATCTAAGTGAACCTTGAAGAAGACTGCCAAAGGAACAGCACACCCTGACCAAGAGGATGGTTGCATCAATATTGAACCTGTTGGCAATCAATGCCAAGGTACCGCTTAAAAATAATCGTCCATTAAATTACAAGAGGAACTCTTTGCACTTGTACCTACATAATGTGCAATTTTGCCTTCAGATCTCCAATGTGATGTCTTAAAGTCTTATAGTTTTGATGATTATGATCTGTAGCTCTCAAAATTATCCGTCTTCTAGTGCATGCTCGTGCGCTAGAAATATATTGACGGGTCATTGATCGTTTAAGATCCCAAACGCTTCGTATATTCTATTCGCATCGAACTTGGAATGGCCAGGCCAGTCCGAGTGCGATAGCTGGCGCCCAGTGCACTTATATACAGATCAATCGTTGAACTATTTTTCCACTTGCTTTGGGGCTATTTTGAGATTGAAAGAAAGAGAAATGAGCTTCGTTTAGCAGCCAATGCGAAAAGGTGAATTTTACTAGTTTCTTATTTTTATTTTTAAAAATATTGTAAAAAAAAGACCCACACTATATTTATTTTTACTCATAGTTTCTGTTGGTACAAGTAAGATCAAGATCACTTATGTAACATTAAAATATTAATCTATTTATTAAATAAGTAATCTATTAAATAGATCATATCTTGCAATGAACTTGATGTTATTTCAACAGAAAAAACTTTGGATTATATCATATTTTATTAAAATGGTCTAAGTAAACAATTTTAAGGCGTTTTTCAGCTATGTACGTATGGAGTCCCCCAAGGCAGCCACTTATGTCCACTTCTTTTATTCTTGCTAGTAGCAACATAGAAAAAGTCATTATTCATTTCCATATTAAAGTATATGTTGATAATACCAACTTTCTTGAGACCATTTTATCTACATATCGATAAATGACTACCTTGGACATATAACACAGAACAACAAGTCAACTAGTCTACAACTACTTGTTCAACTATGTTCATTCAAAAAGTCCAAATCGTTTCTGTAACACAATAAAAACCGTAACAATTATCAATAGAAAAAATACCCTTCAATTGTTGAATCAGATGAACAAGTAAATCTACCAAGATTAATACTAAAATTTCCGAAGAAAAAAAATTAAGTATCTATTGCAAATGTGACTTTTTGGATACATCGACAAACTTACTTTTTGTGAACATTGCCTATAACATCGTATTGAAATTTAGTTCCAACCCAATGTAAGGCGATCAATATTGCACAATATTATTGTTCGTCTGTAAATAATATTGCAAGGTTGTGCAATATATTGTGTAAATTTAAAACGGTTTTTATATTAATTGCGCACCTAAAAATATTGTATCGTCTGTGGGTACAATTGCACAATATTTGCTTAGTTATTTATAAATTTTCGAGAAGTGAACATCTCCGCGAGTGATTTAATTAATAATAACTGGAAAAATATTGCACCGTCTAGGGCCAATAGCCAATAATGTTGTGCAATATTTTGCACAATAATATTTAGCATCTAGAGACCGCTTACACTTAGTGCTTTACTTTTATTAGTTGAAGAATGTAATTGTGGAACCGTCGCACAGTGCGTCGAGTCGATAGAAAGTAAGGAAAAAAATCAAAGCTCAGATTAAGTTTTTTTTTTTATGTTTATGATTTATTAAAACAAAAAATAAAGTTTACACAAAGTAATAAAGTAAAAATATAGTTTTCAAATTTGTTTGTAAGCTTAGGAAATATAAAAGAAAAGATTTTTCAACACTTGAATTTAAAATTAAAAAATAAAACTTAAAATAAAATATTCTTAATCATCACAAGAACAATCATGTTCTTCAGTAAAAATAAGGAAGTTTTTTATATTTGCATCAAAATGTCTTTGTTTGCGCACAATTTTTCTTTGTAATGAAACGAGGGGATCAGATATTAACAACAAATAATTTATAACATCTTGTATGTTGTTCGACCTCGAGGACTTTCTTGCATGACAGAGCCTAGTGCGACGAAAAGTCTTGTGTAAGCTCTCTAGTGCTTCCTCAGACATTTGTCCAATTGGTATTTGAAAACTTTTCATAATTTCAATCCCATGAAAGAAAAGCTTGTGTAGTGTACAGGGCATGTAATACCAACCATACAATTCTAAGTAAAGGTTCTTAGTTTCACAGAGTAACAAATCGAATTTTTCAAGGTCGATTTCAGCACCCGATGAAATAACACGTAAGATTATTGAAAATCTTTCAATCAATGTATGATTTATTTTTGTTATTTCAGAACTTTGTTTAGGGTTAGAAAAAAAAGTTCTGGCAGTATTGCCATCATTGGATGAACCAAAACCTTGCCTAGGATGGTCCACATTTAAACCCATTTTTGCCTTAAATTCTGACTGGATTCGTTTTTTTTCCTCTTTGAACATAGTTTTGTTTTCTTCTCCTTGAACTCGCCATTTTTTAAAATTTAATCTATATGCAATGTGTAACATGCATTCAAATGTTCTTATCCAAAGATGAAGAGTGGATAAGCCAAACCGATAGTTGTCTTCCTTAGGAGTTTTCTCGTAACACTTGACTGTGTTCATTTCGCTGGGTAATGCACCACAGATGTAGCATTTTGAAGAAGAGTTGGTTTCCGACAGCACATTACATACACTTCCATCAACCATGGTTAAGTGAAATTCGAATGAAACTCTGAAGCTATGCCCAGCTACACACACAGTAGTTTCACCAAGTTGTTTATTTTAGCTTGCATGTAAGCCTCCTCTTCTTTCACCAGCTCAGGACACTCTTTACGAAACAAAAACTTAAGGGGCCTACAATACAAAATAGATCCAGGTCGATCATTTATCCAAAGAGATTCTCCCGAATCAATGTCAATTAATTTTAAGGGAGCAAATGCGACCAAGAATAAATATTCGTCCGAATTGTCTGCATTGTCAAATCTAATTTTATAGACACTGTGGCTACCACTACCGTCAAAGCCCCACTTGCAGACCAATCTGGCTTTTGTGTCTTTTCTGATAATAACAGATTTTGATATGCTTTCAACGGTTTTAGCCATAACATCTTCAAAATCCACCTCAGCAGATGTTTCATTCACAATTGATTTTGGCAACATACCTTGTTTTATCCGGCGTAGAGCGTAGATGCTTGGAAAACAATCTTTGTGTAGAGTGTTTACAGCGTTTCTCAAAACTTGGTAGCTTCGTTCATTTAAATCCAGGTCAAGGTACAGTGTCAAAGCTTCTTCGGATGAAAAAACCTTATTTTCTTCCACTAAGGACCTTGAAGATGATGAATTTGTGGCTGCTTGTGTTGATGCAAACCTTAGTTCGTCAAAAGATCTTGTCTTCACCAGCTCTTCCACTCTCTGCTTCTTAGTTTTTTTGCAACACTCGTCAAAGGGTTTAATCGGCCTTCCACGTTTATTTTTTAGATTTTGATTATTAGATTTCATGTGAGAAATGCTGTCCGGAAAAGAGTGCACCAGATTGAGCCAATCCCTGTTCCATTCTAGAAAACGATCAAGCTTCCTACTGCACTTTTGCCACCTTTTTTTTATGTTTGAACAAAATGTAAAAACATGTCTTCTTAAATTGGCTTCATTTCTTGCATCCTCAATTACGTTTTTTTTAATAAACTCCAGAACAGCAGCAAATCTGTTGGTAGAATGGGTTGACCATTGCTGAAAAAGCTCCCTATTGGTAAACATCCTTTAAATAAACAGGGGAGTAAATGGCGTTTAAAAAAAAAGGCGCAAGTTGGCGCAGATAATTTTTACACCGTCGGAAAGCTCACACTGTTAGCTTCACTTAAAAAAACAAAATTTCACGACAACCAGCAACACTCGTTTTAAAATCACTACTGAAGGTTGAATAGTAGCTCGTTAAAGAGGTGCATGTTAGACTTAGTAAAAACTGTACAAAAATCTGTCGAAAAGTAACAGTAAAAAAAACAAATAAGTTGTACTTACCTTAGTGAATAAGATCTGACTGAAAACCGGTTTACTTAGATAATTATTTTACTCTGCAGGCCAAGGCTTCAAGAACCAGTGCAAACGTTCTCGATTTGAGTAATCAACTAAGCTCATGTTTTGTGGTGGGCAGGCAGCAGGGGGGTGAATATTATCTTACAAAAAAGTTACAGTTCACTTATTAGTGACTTTACCATGACTTTTGCGTGTATTATAATCATGTTTAGTTAGACTAATTTTTTGATTTTTTTCCATTGATCGACGCACTGTGCGTCGGTTGAAATTTATCAACTATCCAACGACTTTATTCTCCTTTTTTTAATTCCTGTTATTTCCAGTTACAGAAACGGTAAAATAGTGAAATTTTCCACTTGTTAAATGAAACCAAAACAATTTCTTATAGTTCTCCTAGACTTATTGTTCCGTGTTACACAATTTTTAAAAAGTTGTTGAATTTCACTTGTTCAGATTGTAATCAAATTTGACATTACTATTATACAGAACACCATAAAAGTGAGTTTCGCAATTCCTTCTGCCTGTCTGTTTGAAAAACGATCTACAGCCTAAACGGCCGAAGTGATTTTCTTCTAACTTGCTACTTGTTTAAGGTGATTATCTCAAATAGATTTTTGAATGGTATTTTTTCCCCAAAAATAATGGACTTGTCATATGGGTTTTCGAAAATGACTCTACCTATTTCGATAAATAAAAGTGTGTGTTTTTCCTTAATTATAGTCTTCATTTTGGTCAAAAAAGTTTTTACATAGGTATTTTGTTATTAACGGTATGCCATACAACAAATTTCGACATTCTCATAAACGCTTCGATGGATTTCGATCATTTTTTTTATAGGAGGTCCTTCGAATTATAAATAATACTGGACATTAAAATAAAAAAACAATATTCTTATGGATTTTTGAAAAAAAAAATATTTTTTTGTTTTTGAAAATTCAACATTTCGAAAACGTGTGAATGATTTTTTTAAAATTTCGTTTTTAAGTTTATATTATAAAATGTTTAAGATTGTAATTTTTTTTAGAAACAAATTAAAGAAATTTTTAAATTAAAAATTTAAAATTAAGTAAAAAATGACATTAAAAATATATTTAGATTCTTAATAACTTAATATAGAAAGTTTTTGCATACGATGTGACCGACCATAAGAGTACGTGCCATTCAGTCGTACATTTTTTTTAACTTTCGATTCGATATATTTACCTATATGTAACAAGGGAAAATTTTGTATTTTTGGGTCCCGCAATTCCGTCTGTCTGTATGTCTGTGGTCAATCTATAGCCTAATCCACAATTTTCTTCAAACTTGGCACTTAAGCGTCTTAGGTGATTAGCTTGATTATATTTTCTAATCTTTTTTTTGCCCCAAAAATAGCGGTTTAATTAACAATTAATAACAATTTTTGGAGCAAAAATGGTAAATCTGAATTATCTCGAAAACCAACCACCTATTTTCATTACAAAATGGTGATTAGTGATTTGTATTTTATTGTAGCGTAAAAATTTGTTTCTAAAACTATATTGCACAATTTACAGAGTAATGGTATAAATCTACCTTTCCTGATAATAATTATAAGTTTTTAATCAAACAAAAAGAAATACAAGTAAATTGAAGGAAAATTCATTGAAAAGTATGTTTAAGAGTTTAACCTACCCTGGGCGGTGAAGTGTCTACTATTTTTTTTTTCAAACCATAACTTTTATATAAGTGTATATAAAATTAGTTATTTTTGCAGACATTAATTGATAAATAATATATGTTTACGACGACAGTTGTTGACTTAACTTCTAACTAAGAAGAAGTGCTTTAATTTAAATATTCAATTAAAAAACTGTCATTATTTTTAAAATTTTTATATATATATATGTAATTTGATAAAATAGTTTCGTTCATATAATTTGCCCCTGAAGAAGACTGAAAACTCAGTCGAAACGTTGGGAAAACTAATGAATAACTTTCATTAATAAATTATCACGACCAAAAAAGCCGAAGAAGTGAAATCTTCAAATTTTAAAATTGAACAATAAATATATTAACAAACAAATATGGAACAAAAAAAACTAAATGAATTAGAAAGTATGAATGATTCAGTGAATTGAGAAATAAATAGATAAATAAGTAACAAATTAAATAAATACATGACATAAGTAAAAACAAATTAATTAAATAAATAAGTAAGTAAATAAATAAATAAATATAAAAATAAATAAATAAAAATTGCGAATAAATAAATAAAAAATAACTCAAAAGATTTTGATTTTTTCTCAAATTGATTTACACATCACCTAACTCAATTGAACTGTGTGTAGTCATGTCACTTGACTCAACTGACATGCCAAACGTCATACTTTTGAACTCGGCGATAATTTTACATGGGTGTCAATGGCTACCTATTTATTATTAACTGCTGTTCCCCATCGTGATATTCCTATCCGTGTTTCCGAATATAAGCTTTAAAAATTATTTATAAAAGGAAAATAATAATCTCGAGCGTCGAGCCACAATAATAATAATGTTTTGACAGATGAAGTAAAAGGTTTTCAATTGAATTTATGCAGTGTCAAATCAATTTAGTTGACATCTGAGTTGACAACTACGTTGAATCGTTTAAGATTTAAGATTTTAAGATTTAAGATTTAAGATTTATTTCCATTTCATGTTTACAATTATTGTCTTAGCAAAATAAATTTTAATTATAATGATTAATAGCGTAGAGTTAACAATAATTATTTAATTATATTTTGTACAGAAAGTATTAACAAATTCGTTATTTAAAGGTTAACAGTATTTAATTATACATAATGTATTATAAAAATCATTACTCATTAAATTATAATTATGAAAACTATAGAAAACAAAAGAGTGTTGGACCATGAATTATAAAATGAAATGGTATCATGCACTTTGTGGTACGCATACCAGTGTAAAGTGCGTTTTCATTAGATATACTAGACGCAGCTTTACAACAATAAGCCCATACAACTACTGTTAATGATTTTGACATATATTTTTTTATAAATATGGAAAATATTATGTTTACCACATTAACTTCATTGGCGAAATCCACTTAAAAAATCAACGGATCATAAATTCACTCGTTTCTGAATTAAGTGCTTGCAGTTGTAGCGGGGGTGGGAATTTTATTTTTTTTTCGCTCATTTGCGATTAGAATCGCCCCATTTCCGCCCCCTCGAAGTCGATCTTCACAGTAATTTAATAAATTTATCGACATTTAATGAGAATTCGTCTCGCTTGGTTAACATTTTATGTGTTTTTTTGTGTGTGTTTTTTTTTTACTTTTTTAAATCGTTCGTTTTTGATCTAACACAATCAGACATTTGGCTCAGATCAATTGGGCGTAATTCAATTGAAATAGCCGGCTAACAACATTTGTTTGATTGTACGACCGTCTGGGCATGGCTGACTAATTTTGGGTAGAAAATTGAATTCCAATTGTCATCACATAAAACACACAACGACCACTAAACTCACAGACAAGACCGACAGCCAGACGTGATTAATAAAGTACGCTTAAAGTTTCAAACGTTAGCACAGTTTACTGCTCATTAGGAGGTTTTTTTTTTTATTTTTTTTTTATTTTTTGAATTCCGTCTGGGTTTGGGTATTTAAATTATTTTGTTTATGTTTTTTTTTTTTGTATTATTTGTAAGATGGGTCTTACTCATCGAACCGATAATGTGTCTGAACGTGAAGTAAAATGACATAACTCCCCCAGGGTCGCAGCTATGCTGATGATACCTATTGTTGAAATTGCATAATGAACTTAAGAGCATATGAGAGGGTTTTATTATTGTTGACTAATAATATTGATGTCAGCTGAAAAATGATCACTGAATAAAAATATGTGTGTTGATTATTTTATTATATGGGAAGATGTCCTCAGATACGAGTATAATGTTGCAGCAACATTTTGTTTATATTCATGTGCATTTAGCTGGAAGAAAATCTTTTATGATGCATGACTCTTTGTTTACAAAAGAAAATAAAAATGTGTGAAAGTACCATTTTTCAACGACCTAAAATTTAATATTTCAACTTAGTATCGTAGAGTAAACGACGAGTTAAGTTATAAATAATAAGAAAAATAAAATGCACGAATGGATCGCACGTACTTGCTCCAATGTTGATCACATTATATGCAAATTTCTTAAATTCCTAATTTTTTTCTAAAAAATAAAATTGGTATAAAATTTTTAAATATTTAGTAATATTCAAAAACAAAATTTCGTCCACCCATTTTCGAAATATTGAATTTTCAAAAAAAAAAATGTTAGTATTATTAAGAAATCAAAGGAGATCATGTATAAAAATTTTGATCAAAATCGGTTAAGCCGTTTATGAAAAAGTCGAAAATCAATAAAATTGTTGTAT
Source organism: Philhelius pedissequus (assembly GCA_910595825.1). Taxonomy (NCBI): domain Eukaryota; kingdom Metazoa; phylum Arthropoda; class Insecta; order Diptera; family Syrphidae; genus Philhelius; species Philhelius pedissequus. Next base: position 56,341,525 of record OU343160.1, read on the forward strand.
GACAGGTACCGTTAATAACAAAATATTAAAAAAAAAATGTTCGGCCAAAATGTAGAACATATCCAAGGCAGTACTTACACCCATTTTAATTAAAATCGTTAGAGCCGTTTTTGAGATAATTAAGATGGTAGAAAAATTTGTATGGCAAGTACTGTTATTTGTAGGGCTAAGACAAGGATTCAAAAATCTATTTTGAACAATCACTTAAAACGCCTAACCACCAAGTTTTAACAAAATCGATTCAGCCTTTTAGGCTGACCCACTTTTTTGGTGTTAAATATCATCGTAATGTCAACTTTGATTAAAATCTCGAGTTCGAATTTTTTACCAAATGCAAAACTTTCCCTATAGATAGGTACTATCGCAAGTAAAAACTCATTGAAACTTTTCACAATAACTCTTTTATAGAATTGTATAAAGACTTTAAATTTGACAATTATTGTATTTTTATAAAGGGATAGCTTTTGACATTTAATGACGTATCGGCCATGCCTTTTCTTACTGTTCTGTCATTCAAGACAAATCACAATAGCAATTTATATCATTGAGTAACATATTCAATTAAATCAAAAATTATTTATTCTCCAGGTTTTTGATAACAAACGTTACATTAATTTTTGTAGATTACCTAATTTGCGACGAGGTCAATAGACACGATATCCACCAAATGTCATTGCAGTACGACACACAAAAAGTCACTGTTTGGTGTAGATTAGTGGATTAGCGATATCATTGTATTGGTCCGAACGTGTCGTCAAATTGGATAATGATAAGGAACGACAAGTGACGATGTTGTATATGCCATTAAGCCGCAAACGACCGGTACTTTCAAGGTCTGTTAAATGGTACACATCTGAGAGAATCGTCTTATAGGATAAGTCTTAATTTTGCACCAACATTGGCATTTAAATAACAGATATTGTGTTCGAAATTAAGTACACCGGGCGTATACGTACCTTTTTTTAAACTTATAAATGCTTAAATGCATATCTACGCCTCAATGATTAGTTTAGATTAGATAAGATAAGATTTTATTTATGATTCCTTATTAATGTTACAAATTTTATATTACAAAATCGATTATAAAGGGTTATCCATTTTGCGGTTTAAAAAGTATAGGGCTGGAATTCGACATCTGTCAAACTAAGTTATTAAACCATTTTTTTTTTCAGTTGAAAGTCTGACATTCACAAAAATGGATCGCTTGACTATCGCACAACGCATAAAAATTGTTAAAACCTACTACAAAAATGGTGATTCTGCCACAGCCACATATCGTGTTTTAAGAGGAGATTATGGTTTACATAATCGTCCAACTACGCAAGCAATGGCAAAATTGTGAAGAAATTTGAAGAGACTGGATTGGTTACAGATATTGTAAGGCATGTGCATCATCGTTCCGCTAGTAGCACTAATGTAAGTGAAAGTGTTGCCGAAGACCCGAATGTGTGGATTCCTCGTCGTTCTCAGGAATTAGGACTGTCTTACGACACATTATGGCGTATTTTGCATTTGGATCTACAATAACATCCATATAAAGTCCAGCTCACACAACAACTGAAGCTAGCTGACCATTCACAACGTCGTAGATACGTCAAATAAGTTCTTGAACAATAGGCGGTCGACGTCGATTTTTCGAACAAAATTTTTATCAGCGTGTTAAATTGTCGTGTTTGGTGTTCTGAGAATCATTAAGTTATTGAAGAGAGGCTATTACATCCACAAAAAGTCACTGTTTGGAGCACTCATTACACTCCGGAGTGTAATTGGACCTTACTTACGATAACCGACTTTTTTTGCCTGCTATTGAAGAATACGACTTGGAGAATATGTGGTTTCAACAAGACTGTGCCACATGCCACACAACTCGAGCGAATATGGCTTTATTGCAAGAGACATTTCTCGTCGTGGCGATATCAACTGGCCACCAAGATCATGCGATTTGACACCGCTGGACTTTTTGTTTGTGGCGCTACGCGAAAGACCGTGTTTATGCAAATAAAACTATAACTCTTGCGCACTTGAAAACCAACATTCGTCAAGTTATGGCTGTGATACCGCCCAATATGTGTCAAAAAGTGGTCGAAAATTACCTCAAAAGAATCGATGCTTGCAGCAATTCGCGTTATAGTCATTTAAATGTTTTAGTGTTTCACACATAATATAAACGTTCAAACTTAATAATAAAAAAGAAATATCATGAAATAAAATATTTTATATGTGTTTTATTTACGTTTACTTTTGAAACCGCAAAATGGATAACCCATTATTATATACATATTATACCTAATCCTCCAACTATTAAAAATCTAATATCAAATTGTTAAGTCTCTTAGTTTTGATTTCGAAATAAAACTTTGATCCTCGACAATTTTTGACGTATAACAACATCTTTCTTCTCGCTTTCCTGCGACCGCAATCTGATCCCGCAATTCACCCTGTCAGTTTTAACCGTTGAAGCGATCATTGTCTTCAATTTTTTAGGCCCAGAAATAACGGTAAAAATAGTTTACCAAAATTATAGATAAAACGGCTCTAACAATTTTGATACCTTTTTTCGGTGTAATCCACATCTTGGTACATATACCATTCTGTAATAGACCATTTTTTTTTTTGTATTTTTGACTTTCTTTTGATCTACATTTTGTTGCTGGAGGCCCTTCGAATTCCAAATAATACTGAATACCAAATTTTTTGAAAAATATTGTTTCAGATTTTTTTAATGAATTTTTGTGCTTTTTTGAAATAACTTCATAAGTAGCTTTGTCAAATTTTGAGATATTAAGAAAATTCTTTTACCAAATTGTGTGTATTTTCATGATCTTGAGATTTAAAAAAGATTAAATGAAAATGTATTCCAACGTTTAGGAATATCCTCAATTGATATTTGTAATTTTCGATAAAATAAGCCATCATTCGCATATGGAAGGATTTTTTAAACATTGTAAGCTCTTAGGACGATTAATAAAAAATTAATGTGCATGTTTGATAATATTAGTGAAAAGTAAATAGTACTATAGGTCCAGGGCCAAACAACCTATGTAACTAATTGTAGTGACTTCTCAATTAGTTCCGAAATTAATGTATTATCTTAACAAGCTACAGTTCCGTGGAAGCTTAAAAAATCATATCATAGTCGAAGTCGCAACATTCTTTAGGAAGCCATGAAAACATATATACCCGAATGTCTAATAGAGTAATAGTGCAATACGGAAAAATAATTTTAAAAAATTAACTCATTGAATTCTACTTAAATTTAATCCAACTTAAAGCAAACACAAAAGCTTCACCCTGTATTAAAAATGTCCGTAAAAAACATATTCTGATCATAGTAGTGAAGTACATAGTGTCAATGCCAAGATATTGGCAACAATTTTGTTTAACCTCATGATCCCACATAAATTAGATTTAGTTTGACATTTCAAACAAATATCAGCGTTATTAGGAAGTCTAAGAAAAACTATTGACGGAAAATTTTATACAGCCTGATGTTAAGGCATTAGCAGCATAGTACTTTGGAATTAGCTAATTTTAAACAGATTTTTTTTGTATGAACTGCAGCTGAACACACCTAAAAGAGTCCAACAAACTAATACTCCTTATACATCACTGTATTTTTAATCAGCAGTCCTTTTACCACTTAATTAAGAAAAGTTCATTCGTACCATAACGAAAATCGCCAAACAACAAATGGCGATAACTCTGCAATTTCTCAACCTGAGCAATTTTGCCTACCCTGGCCACCACATGGTCACTCACAGTTATGCTTAAAAATTGCAAGCTGAACTTGCATGATGTAAAATCTGTTCAAGCGATTATAAAGTGTGTTCCCGTACTTTCTGGACAAAAATGTGCAAGAGTGGGGGTAAAAATCTCTGGGAGAGTAACAAAGTTTTACAAAAGTACGGGAACACCTTAAACAACAATTTTAGCCATTTTTTAAACGTCAAAATAAAATAGTATTTTTGAAAATGTTTATTAAACACTTGCGTGAAATTATTTCATAAAATAACCAATTCATACAATAAAATAACAAATTTTAATTTATTGCACGAAAAACCCGACCAGACTATAAATTCCAATTTGTTTTTTTTCAACTTTTATAACGATACACATTTATGTCAACTGACATCTTATGTACTCGTATATTGTTATTTTTTCTTTTTTTCCATCATATTACAGTCTTCATAATTTTGTCCAAAGAAATTTCTGGGACAAAAATTCGCAGCATTGGGAAATATTTTACTCTTTCGTAAGCGCTCTCTTTTATGAGAAACTACGGACATTTGGAGTACGGGAACAGGATTTGACTGTTATTCGTAGAAATTTCGCAGTTTTAAGGGAGTACGAGAAGTCGAGAATGCACCTTAAACTTGTTGGCGTTTGTAAATGTCAAAATGTTATATGGGTTTAGTTTGATGCTAAAACGATGAAATATCATTCGGGGGAATTTAACTGTAGTAAAATGTTGACAGTTCGATGAATAACTTGTTTAAAACTATATCACAAACACAATCCTATTTTTAGCTTAGTATCATAGTATAAATATTTTAACATCATATTAAATCGCTTAAACCTTAAAGTAATGCGCCATTATGCGTAGTTTATTAGAAATATTTATTTCGGCTATTATTATTGCAGACACTATTACTAAAAATTTATATTTCTTTGCTAAGTGGGCAAAAATAATTCGCGGAAATTCATTCTTCTCCAAGAAGCGCTTAGCGCTTTATGTACTTTAGAATAAGTATAATCTGTTTTTTTAATGACTTATTGGAATTTAACATTAAAATAAGCAAACAATGAACAAGATTCAATGTTTTGTGAGAAATTTGTGCATGATTAATGTTGATTGTCATGAAACCTCAAATTTAATTTCTCAGTTTATTTCTTCCGAGAAGACAAGAAATAAATACAGATTCTTATGTCTAAAATTTAAAAAAATCCAGACATAAGGGGCCTCCACAAGAAGTATTGACTACATGACACATTTCTTGCAATCATTTATTTTAAATGGAATCCTAGGGTTAAAATTAGTTAAAAATCCAAAGTGATACATTTCGATCATTATCACTTATTTTTCGGTTTAATCTAACGGCCATTTTATATCTCTTCCTTTATGTTCACTCCTTCTGTCAATGGAATAGTGCAGTGAAGAATGAAATGATGAACTCTGTTTCATTTTTACTAAATACAAAGAGAACAATGAGTAAGCGAAAGCGTTTCATATTCATACCGTTTCTAAAGGTTTTGTCAAAATAATCTGCCTACTAGATTACTAAATCTTATAATGAGATACCTCGTTGATTTTATATAAAGTTTTGAATATTTGCTTCGAAGACTAGATTTTGATTTTATATAAATATAGATTGTGAATAGCCCACAGTTATTGGTTTCGATTTAAGGTTGTCTATGTTTTTTTTAAGCGAATTGAATTTCCAAATGATGAATTAGCTATATGAGCTTCATGTCTCCCCTCACGTTTTATTTCTTTCATACAATTTTTGAACTGACTCAACTTAAACTGGGGAATACATTGGTATTTAATATTTATGAAAATTTAAAATTCTATGTTTTTTTGTTCAATTAAATTCCAAATCCATAACAAAAAATTAAAAAATTCCAATAAAATATTTGTGATTTTCCACAACCTCTCATCAATTAAAATGCATTTAAACAAAAAACAATTAAATCAATAAATTACTCATCACATCAACTCAACCAACACTCACCTTCTACTTCGTAGGCTGTCATCCAAAGTGCAATAAAAAGTGCCAAGTAAATTAACTTCAAACTCGCACTCACATACGGCAAGCAGAATGACTTGCTCCAGCTAACTACCGAAGCCATTCCGTATCGCCATCTCCTACTGCATATACTACCACTCCTGCCAATCCAGTCCGATGAGAATCTTTTCACCTCAACCAACATCTTACTTAGCCGACTGAACAATTTATTGCTATTTTTAAACCACACCCGCGACTCACGTACAACGCGTCTACAGAGACTCAACAAAATATCACGAAAAACAATAACGGCGGCGCTTATAATAAGCCCGACTGCGACAACTTTAAAATAACTATCACTTGGCGGAGGCAATAGATGCCGAAAACGTTCCACTTCCACTTGCTCCGACACGGACCACTGTGGTGGCGCTGTCCTCGGAGTTATTACTAGTGCGGTTTTGCGTTCTGCTGAGTACACCTGCGGCATTCTTCTTTTGTACTTGTAATTTGACTTAAGAAACGGAACCATGTTCTTCCGGTTTCTGTTGTCATGAATGTCACACCGGTTCGCTGCATTAATTCCGCCGAGTAGCAACGCAGTAGTGTCAAACGGTTGTTGTTCCGATTCAGAGTCACTCGCATCATCGCTGGACAGCTGTACCAGGTCCATGGCTATCATTGGAGGTGTATACCGGTGAAATAAGTTGGCTCATTATATCATGAACAAGTAACTTCAAGATTCTGAAATAGAAAAAGAAAACAAATTTTGTAGCTAGGTTAATGGCCAATCAATTTTGTGGAGAGTTCTTAAAATACCGCTAAGCAAGCCTGGAGAAATTTCATTTTATACCACAACCAAAATAATTGAATAGAAAAAACAAATGGAAATATATTTGTATGTGCAGTCTGCTGCGACAACGATGAGCGATATACTTAGCTGGCACCAACTGCACCGCTAGAGGCAGCACAAATCGTCGCCAGAGCTGTCATCAAAAGAAGTAAATCAAAACAAAAATATGAGACACCCGCACTTGTTTATATAGAGTGCATCAAAACCTGGTGGCAGCGTGTGCTATGCAAGAGTACTGGAGGCGAATGGTAAAGTGGAATCAAGGCGCCAATTGGCGAACGCGTAATTTGCCTTCCATCCGGGTTGAGGGATTCATCGTAATTTTTTTTTTGTGATTGCATTACACGTATACAAACGGCTCAGCGACCGGTGTCGGCAGGCGCTACCGCCACCATACCGCAGCGCCTCCGTGCTACACGACGACGACAACGACGCACGATCGGCTCGATAAGCGATCTGGAATTTTGGGGAATTTTAATTGACAATAAATTCTCAGTGTATTAATGAACAAATATTCTCCTTCATAAGTGGATTTCTATTTTGGATTCACATTGCATTTTTATAATTTATGCAAATGATCGTTGTTCTACTTTTATTGTGCATACATATTAATATGTATATTCATCTGTATGTTAAATACACAAAATGTAAGTGTGATTGGATATGGTGTGATTAGCATCTGAAAAGTGGAGAGTTTTTGACACTTGAAATAAATGGCGAACGAATTTAAATTTGATTGAAAGAGAGAAAACAATTTAATTACATATTTGAATGGAAAGTAAAATTGAGTTGGTTAATAAAATAATGGGTCTTTAAATATAAACTAGGAGAATATTCTTTTTATTTCCATAGAAAAACTTTAACACAATGTTGTACCGATAGCTGCAGGTGCAGCATAAAGTTTAACTTTACTCAAATTGCAGGTTATGCATCGTACATTTTTTGCTGCTGCCACATCTCATATTATAAGCATGTATACTGTTTTAGTTCAAACTTAACAGGGCTACGAGCTACAACTACAGTTACACTACTGTGTTTCGAGCTTAAACCTAGGTATAGTCCAGAAACATTGTCGGATATTTGTTTATATAATTTTCATGGTAGAGCTGAATGCTTTTGAGTCACTTTCAAACATGACTTATTTCTACATGAACAGCCTTATTTATTATTGCATTATGGCAAGTATATAGTGCTATGCATTCATTATAATGCTTCTGAACTCGAAAATCTCATTTATAAAACTTATCCAACGTTAAACAGAGCCATTATAAGCTAAGCGCGCTTATAAATTGAATAGAGCCTATATATAAGGAAGTTATAGTGTCGAAATGTCATTTTGAGTTTGGACATAATAAGACATAAATGATTTCAATAATTTAAATGCATTACTTCCAACGCCAAGAAAAAGAAAACTGGATAACAAACTATTCAATTCAATGAATCATAAAAATGGAGACTTGAAAAAAATACAGATTTTCCAAAGCAAATATGCTTAAATTATTGAAATTGTTCGCTTGGACGTTTTTTGGTTGTGTGACGAGTTACACGTCTGTCTACGGCGAAAGCCGGTAGCCAACCTGCTTAAATTAAAGCTAAACCTAAAATTGTTCTTCTTAAAAAACAAATGTACAGCTTCTAGAATAAATACAAAAAATTGAGGTGTGCTACTCAGAACCTAACCGTGAGAGAAGTGAAACCACCGTCACTCTACTCAACCACATAATACTCGACATTATGACATAGTGGGTACTACCAATCTAAAGAGGATCTCTGGGGTGAATAACTACGATCCAATATTTATTATTAGTTATTATTATTTATTTTGTTTTCATTAAATCAAAATCATAACACCAACGAAAGTTCTAGCTGCGTTTTCTAACAAACAGCTGGTTATATCATGACAGCCAAATGGAATAGATTACTCGTTTTTGGTACTTTTTGGACATAACGCCCTCCATAACTATAATTTATGGGAAAATGTTTTATAAATAGGAATTTATGGAAGGGCTACATAAGACCTTATTCACTGTATAACTATTCATCTGTTTAGAGCATTCTATTAAATAAGTCTGAAAGTATATATTTTAGACACTCTCTAAAAAAGGTTCTAAGTTCACCAGATGTTGGAATTCTTTGGATCAACATTAACCTGTCAAACATATTGTACAAACCAAATCGTAGTTTTTTAGGGCCAACTAAATCAAACTTAATCAATGTAGGAATCTGAATACACCCATTGTTCTCGCAATTTTATTGGCATCACTGCTTCATTTGCTTTTTTGTAGGTTCTTTATTGACTACTAGATGACAGCACTAGTGTTAGCTGATAACCTCGAATTTGTGCCTAATAGCGCTGGTTGCGTTCAAGTACTAACCCGCAAAGCTATCCGAGAAACCATTCACGATGCAAAAGTCGTACGAATGGTCGCAAAGATCTTGGTCGAATACGAAAAATTGTTTCTACGAACCTTCCGACACGACCAATCGACTGTGAGGTAAAATGTCAATGCTTATGACGCACGCACACACACAACCTTACATAAAGGTATTTTTATAAGGAATGAGTTCATTTTTGGTAGACTCATCAACGCAAGATCCGCAACTAAGCTCTAATGTGCATGGATACTTGCGAGATATATGCTAAGTCGTATATGCCCACCCTTAGTAGCGGATATGCCATCCAAAAATAATTGAGAAGAACTTCGTGGTAGCACACTCAAGTTGTTGTTGGGCATTCAAAGTCATTAATATGTTTGCGAACGATCAGGTAATATTTTCTATCAAATGTCAATTGTATTAAATATAGAGACGTACATTGATCAGCTGTTCCTCAGACTTTCAAGTGAATCCAATAATGTTATAATTTTGCAAAAGCTTGAGATTTGGGTTCGAAAACAGAAGTTTCGTTTGATCAGCGGCTCTTTTCCAAACGTATTACACCAACACAAACCAATCCGAAATGCTTTGATATGCTTTTGAACGCTACCATTTTGATCCTTGTTTACTTTGTACTGTGTTGTGTTTAGAGATCTCCGAATATTTTATTTTGACTGAGGATATATGTACATGTGTAGGTATTATAGGTTCTTAAAGGTTTATACAATCGCCTCGGTTAGATTTTTTTATCTTTTTTTAGTCCCTAAAAATAAGGGTACCTGCCAAACAATTTTTAGTACCAAAATAGTTAAATCTTAATCAGAGCAAAAACAGCTCTGACGATTTTGATAAATATGTCTGTTTCAGTTGAATATGTCTAAGTTAGTGACAGCGTTCAAATGTAAACACAACTTTTTTGACATGTATACAATTGCCAAGTGTTATAATTGCGATTGAAGATAGAAAAACAACAATAATACTAAACAATTAAAGTAGTAGCCAATTAATAAGATTATTGCTACTTAAGTTTAGGAATTGTTATTCATTACATACCACTATACGCTAATTTGTTAACAAGAAAATCCGAAAACATAACTATACTACGATAATATTTATGAAGTTTTCCAATATGTACGCCAAACACGATTTAACTTAATTGACAGTTTGATTGATCAAATCAATCCGTGAATACGTCAGTCACTTGATCAATTTGACAGTTAAGTTAAATCAAACAACCAGTAGACATGACAGGACAATCTCATTTTGACATAAAATCAGATTTACAAATATATCGGCGTTAAAATTAACCGGATTTCCAACTTTCTTAAAGAGTTCGTGAAAGACTGACATTCAAGTGATGTTCGAGAAATCATTTGGCGTATTTGTTTGTAACTCCCTAATGCTAATGCTGTTTAACCATTACCATTATAATTATTTATTGCCATAACTGAGCACATATTGCGATTAGTAACTAGTTGATGCATCATGGTAAAAAGCATGGCAATTTGTCAGCTGTTTAAGCCCTGAATTTTATCATGTAAACTCTCCTTTTTTATTAATTGCAATAAGTACCAACATTTGGACAAGAATCAAATTTTAACTTAAGATGATAGAGAACACCAAAAAGTCTGTTCTGTAATTCTGCCTGTCTGTCTGTCTACATACAGTCGTTCGGCCACTTACCACTGTAGCTATTTTCTTCAAGCTTGGTACTAAATTACCTTGGATGATTGTCTAAATCTTTTTATAACCCCGAAAGAAACGGTACATAACTGCATAATAAAAAAATGAAGGGTAGTGAAAACTCCTTTAGTATATTTGCTTAATTATAAAAGAAAAATATAAGGAAGAAGAAAATCTAAGATTAACTACAAAATATAATTAAATTTTAGATAATAAATATACTGCTTTTACGAGCAATGACGTTTATATCAAAGCAGACGAAAAAAATTGGCATGGTCGCCATTAGTTTTGTAGATTTCCGGAAAGAATGAATCAACATGTTTATGTGTTTTTTAAAAGTCTCTCCTCATTTTCAATGCATTCAAAATATACTGTATGTTGTATATTAGCAAATTAAAAACATTTTATTGGAATAATCGTTCGTTAAGCCACTGGGGGCAATGTCAGAAATGCTTGTTTTTATAAATAAGATCTATAAAATATTAGTTCTGAGATCAAGAGTGTTTGATTTTTGTTTGGAAATCGTCTGCTTAGCTATGTATTTATATTTTATTTTGCTCCACCACTTGGAAAATATTTCATTTTGAGTACATGTACATCAAAATGTGCCGTATGTATACAATACAGTAAGCAACGTTGACTAAATTTTCACCAAGCTGGTATTAACTTTAGTACATTTAACTTGAAGATCTCGAATGTTTAGATTTGTTCAACAAGAATTTTTTAATTAATTGAATCAAATTTATACGTTTTAAAATTTCTTATATTTTTATGAAAAGATTTCATAATTTTTCTAAGATTTCTAGGAAAAAATTAGTTGTTTTCATTGAGAAACTGTGAGATTGAGTTTGCATTTTTTATGGATTGAAACTTTTTATTCAATTTTTCAAGTTAATGTGTTCTGTTAATTTTTTCCCGCCGCAAACTTCGAAATTCGGTTTACGTGGATTTGCACATTTTTGTCACACTTGATCACATGTTCTATGGGATTTCTTCTAAATTTTATGTTCCGTAAAATATTCGTTAAATTTTGAACCACCGACGAATTTTAAACTATACAGCATTTTTTAGGTGCACTAATCATCTCGGCCTAAGTTGTAGGAGCGTAAACAACAACAACAACTGGAGTGCGCTAATATCAATTTGTTTTACTTTTTTAGCAGGGATTTTAGCTGTTTCATGACTTCCAGTTCGATCATCAGGTGCCTTTGTTTTTAGTGGTTGCTTACTGCTTTTGCAGTTGCAGTTGTATCAGTTTCAGATCCAGGTGCAGCATTGTATTATGTTTACCCAGTAAAAGCAATGCGCATATATACACATTCATATGTAAATAACACAGATGAGAAATACTAAGATGGAAATCCTGGGTTGTCAAACGAGTTTGTCTACCAGCTGCTAACGCACACAACTATTAGTATAGATCGCACACATAGAAGCATTCATCCATCCGCCAGCCATTTTTGTTACAATCTCATCCACCCGGTATGTTGAAATCGGTGGGTATGTTCAAAAACTATGAAAACAAAATGAACTTTTTTTTAGTGCTAATCTTATCTTAAATGTAAATCATTTCAATTTAGAGTTGCATTAAATGCACAAAATTAGTAACAGTATATAATAGTTTAAAGCAATGTTTTTAAACTAAAATGTATATGGAATATGTTTAGCAATTGCTTAAAATGATACAATACAACTTATAAACATATTTGTGAAAAATCATGGAAAAAGTGTTTTTTATAACAATTCAGAATTTAGTTGAAAGTCTCATTTTTAATAAATTAAGCTTACATTTTTTTCAAACGCTTTAATAAAATACACAAAAGCAAATGACGTTCAAATTAGGTATGATTTAAATACACCACGTATAAAAAAAGAGTTATTTATTTTTTTTTGTGGAATTCCCACTTCCTCATAAATTTTTGTGGACAAAATCGAAAATTTTCTGAACAAATTCGAAAAAGTCAACACAAATTTTGCATTTGAACAAAATTGTATCTACCTTATACGTACATTAGCAAGATTTGACATTTCTCAAACGTCAAATTCTAATTTTCCATTTTATCTTTATGACCAAAAAATCGACGGCTCATGAATTTTTTGTTCCCGGAGTTTCGCATTCTTTTCGGTATCAATCATCAATATCACATTTCCAGACATAAGACAAGCGCTTGTACATACACCCAGTGAATAAATAAATGAATAAAAAACACGCATATATAATTAAAAAGGAATGTTTTCGTTGAAAAAAAAACAATTCTGGTAACACTTGCACATATCTTTTTTCATGATTTTCCCCCATCAGCGATAAGGGATCTGAATATGAATAAAATAATACTATTTAAAGTTAACCGTGCGTTTTTGTTAATGTTGAAGTTCTCGGAGGAGAACAAAAAATAATTATTTTAAACGTTTCGCGAACAAAACATAAAATTGCGCGGCGTTAAAACAGACTATTTTTGATTAACTCTTAAGTAGTATATAGCACACTTCAGTGAATGCAAATGGGACACTTAAAACGAATGTAAAGAGAGTAAATTTATCTGTTATAGCTTTCATTGAAAAACATCATTGAAAATTTTGTCTTTCGATTTTGAAAATTGATAACATTTTGATACCAAAGTCAATCTTTTTAATGTTTTCTTAAAAAATAAAATTCAGGTCTTGCTGTTATGTTCGGTCAACTCGTAAGCACAATATTCTTATAAGAAACGGTTAAATACATTTTAAAATCGTTTTTTTTTACTAATTTCTTATAAAAATATCTTTAATTTTGTCGAAAAAAGAATTGGTATATCAATTTTATGTATTTAATAATATAAGCTTAAAAATGTATCTGCGACAATTTTTTTTGTAAAAATCAAAAAAAAATATTTTTCGAAAATTTTGGTACGGCATATTATTTAGTATTTGAAAGATCTCCTATATAAATATTTTATTCGAAATCCGTTCAGCCGTTCATGAGAAAGTCGAAAATCAAAAAAAAAAAAACTGGAAAAAAACGCCAAAAAATTCTTCATACAAATTCTGGGATTTTTTCCTAGGACAAAAAACCAAAGTTTTCTGATAATCTGATAACTCAAATGTTTAGCCTTTTTTCCAAAAAAAAATGTTGGCGTCTTTTCAATTTCCTAAAATGGAAAGAACGCTAGAAAAAAAATAGTAAGAAAAGGCCAGACAAAAAATTCGGGTTTGCAATTAATTTCACAGTTGCGTACCAAAAGCTGGCGAAGTAAGGGAGGAGTGCTGCCCGCTGCCACCCCCTACCTTCCTCGCTTGACCCAATATAAGATTTGGGGTGGGTATATGTATATTTTTATTTGGATTTGAAGATTTCTTTTTAAAAAGTTCCAAACAAAATTGCATATACCCAAACTTGTACCCACCCCAAATCCCATATTGGGGCAAGCGAAGTTGTTGCAGGCCGCGCCGAGCTTTTTAAAATTTGTTATATACATTTGAAAAATGTCTGGCTTGATTTCCATTTTATTTCAGGCTGTTTTTCCACACTTGCTTATTTTCCAAATAAAATTCTGCTCTCTTTTTCAATTTTGAGCCCGAAGAAAATTGTGGCGTAATTTCCGGAATCCATAGTAGTGCAGACAATTTTGTTTGTCGAAGCCGTTTTCGATATAATTAATATGTTAGAAAAAATTGTATGGCAAGTGCCGTTATTTTTGGGCCTAAGAAAAAAACAAAAATCTATTTGAGAAACTCTCACATAAAACGCTTAAGTAACAAGCTTGAAGAAAATCGCTTCAGCCGCTTAGGCTGTAGATCATTCTACAGACAGGTGGAGACCCACTGTTTTTATGTTCCCTATCATCGTAATGTCAAGTTTGATTAAAACCTTGAGTTGGATTGCAAAACTTGCCATATAGTTACGATGACCATTTTTCCAGATACAAAAAAGAGGAAACCTTTAATTAACTTAAACAAGCTTAGGAATAAATTATATCTATTCAAAGTATTTTTACATACTTCAGATTGCATACATTAGTTCAGTTTTTAAAACAAAAATAAAAATGCTTATAACATACAAAAAAATAAATACTTAAATACCTACTTAATTTAATAAGTATTTCCAAGAAACTGTAAGTTTATGTCTTTTCCTTCGTAGTGTATTTTTTTAAGATGCCATCCCGATTTCTTAAAAACGTCTGTAAATCTCCACAATCATTGTCATAATGGCACTTTTAGTATATCAATTTTTAATTTATATTTTTCAGGTGTCCAAATGTTACTAGAAATTGAAAACACTCTTTCCTTTGGGGCATTTGAAGCTGGAAGGGACAGTGAAAACTCTATGAGACTGAGGAAATTTCCGTACATCACATTTTCTACATCAGTGTTTGAAAATTTCAACCCATTTCTCACTTGGTGACAGATTGTTCGTATTCCATTCTCATTTTGTTCCTTACTAACATTACTGAATTATTCAAACCAGTGCTGTCTTCATTTTGTGTTGAAGTGATTTAGTCCCAAAGAAAATTGATACCTACTTTACTCTGTAGGAAAATTGTTTCAAAGAAAAAAGACGGCATTAAGAGGACAATTTAGTAAAAACAGGACAAATTACTGTCCTCTTTAAGAAAAACAAAAAAAAAAGGACACGGTACCCAAAAAAGGACTGTCCTGTAAAAATGAGGACGGATGGTGACCGAACCTATAGTACCTATATTATACCGCAAGTAAAAATAAATAATGAATTTGCAATGAAAGTCTGATTATACAGGGTGGCGCACGAATCGTGCTACAAAAATAAAACGTAATAACTTTTTTTCAGTGTGAGTAATCCTCTTGTTTTTTTTTTATTTTATAGGCCACTATTTAGATTTATCAAAATTAATGCTTGGGATACTGAAAAAAGGATTTGGATAGTGCAGCGATACCATTCTTTGCAGTCCGTCATTTCCGTCCAAAGCGAATTTAGGCTGGAGTTTGGCGGTACTCCCCCGAGTAGATGTACATTATGCGGCTGATGAACATGTTTGCCGAATCTGGAAGCATCGAAAGAAGACCGTATCATCGATCAATCGTGGTGTTTCGACTCGAAACTTATCGGGCCAAATTGGAGTTAGCAGACGGTGATTACAACGGATACTTCACGATAACTTAAACTTGTTTCCGTACAAAGTCCAAATTACAAGCAAGTTAAGCCCTCCGGATTTGCCTGTTCGCCTGGAATTTTGCCGACAAATAATTGCAATGGCCGAAGAAGACAACACATTGATAAATTGTTTGTTCATGTCTGATGAGGCCCATTTTGACTTAAACGGCAATGTTAACAAGCAAAACTATCGTATATTAAGTGAAACTAATCCAGAAATGTTCCATGAGATGGAACTGCGCCCAGAACGAGTCACTGTGTGGTGCGCAGTTTCATCAAGGTGTATTGTCGGGCCATACTTCTTTGAAGTAAACGGTGTAACACAAACTGTCAATGGGGACCGTTATTTAAAGATGTTGAAGCAGTTTTTTTACCCAGAACTTCGCCGAAGACACGTATCCCTTTCAGCAGGATTTGGTTTCAACAAGATGGAGCCAGGACTCACGTAGCCACACAAGTTATGGCGGAGCTCCAACGAAAATTCCCAAACAAATTGATTTGAGAAACTGCACTTTCCGCTAGCCCCAAGGTCACCTGACTTGACTGCACTTTTTTGTATAGGGTTATGTCAAGCAGGAGGTGTACAAAACGAAACCCAGGAATTTGACTGAATTGAAGCAGTCCATTAAGACAAAAATTGAGGCGATCCCAATTTCAAACCGTCAGGCCGCAATGAACAATTTTCTGATCAGGTGCCGCATATGCGTGGATGAGCGTGGAGGTCATTTTCGGTCTATCATCTTTAAAAACCATTAGTTATTTAAAATAAAATTTAATTTTTAATCGAATAAAAAAAAATTAATGAAATACATCGATTAAAATAAAATTTATTTAAATTTCTTATTGTAGCACGATTCGTGCGCCACCCTGAAGTTTCTGCAAAGTGAAAAATTATTGTTCCAATGATTTGGAAATTTGCAGTCCATCATTTTCCGTCTTTTTCTATCTGTTCTCATCTGTCATTGTTTTTGGTTTGAGAAGTACACTGTTCAATTAAAGAAATTTTCAATGAATGCTATAATCGACATTTCAAGAAAAATTCTAATGATTTGGTTCAATGATGGTTTTCAATGTAAACTATGAATTGCTCCCTGTGCGACCCGACTAGATCCAGGAGAAGCTTGTCCTTATTTTCCGATTTGGAAATGAAGCCTTCTATTGTCGTGCCAATAACGTTTATGGTGAGCATTAGCATTTTTGTATGTTATACACCTTAGGACGTTGTTTTAAATGAAACTAAGAACTTTGTGTTGCGCTTGCGACGAACAAGCGATCTGAATGTTCGAAAAACATAAATACAGACATCTGCCAATTTATTTCATTCAAAACTATTTTATTCAAAAACAATTTAAAAATAAATCAGCAAACGTTAGCTCTAAAACGGCCGACGCGCGGCCTTCCCCTTCGTCAAAAAAAAAAAAACGAACACAAAATTTCAAACTTATTTAAAAAAAAATTCATAAATATAACGCATACTTCTGTCGTCGTCTAAATTTAGACGAAACATTTATGGAATGTATTTTTCATTTGCAGCTTGCGATAAATTTTGAAGTAGATGAACTAATTTTATGGAATACAAAAAACAACAACAAAAAAAAAATTAAATAATAAATGAAATGCTATCGGAGTGGTAAAGGTAATTATAAAAATTGAAGAACATGCATGCACCGCGACCGACGACGACGACAACGATTCGACGGGATGATGCCGATGTCGAGTCGAAGTTGTTGGTCGTTAAGTGAAACCAACGGTTTTAGATACTCGCGAGGAAAAACCGGCGAAAAATTCTTCTGAATCTTAAGTCACGTACATGGGGCGAAAGCATTTTACAGACTCGACCCTTCTTCATGTCTGATGGTTTTTTTTTTATGTTGGTTTGGATTTTACTTTGTTGTTGTTGTTTTTTTTTTATTATTATAAGAACAAACAATCATTTTATTGAAAGGAGCCAGAACCCAAAGATCAAGAAGAGGCCTGCTGTACACTCAAGAATCAAGAAGACACTTTTCAGTGCAACAGGTACTCCATCCACCATCATCATCATCATGGGGTAGGTTTTAAGTGAAATGTGTTCTGCTTGCATCTGAAGTACATTATCTGCTGTGTTCAGAGATACTTTCAGCAACTTATGTCTGCTCAAATGAAGATGATTACCAATAAGACTCAAGAGCCTCAAATACATTCATTATGTTTATATAGGTTTGTTATCCCTCTTTTGGGTTTATAGCATTGCACATACCTACCTAAATTCATATATCCGTTGGTATTTCTCATTTTGGATGGTTCTCTCTCTCTATCTGATGCAGATGATGCAGAGGCCGCATGGAAGGGATGGTGAGAGGCAGATTGTGATTTTGAGTGTTGAATTTGAGGAATGTATTATTTTATTTAAGGGAATATAATACCTATTGCTTCAATAATGAGAAAGGTCAGTAACATGTTTGGGTTTACATACAGACGTTACTTACTTCGAGTTAACAACAAAATTTTCGTAGCTACATTGTAGATATAGTTTGTAAAGGGTGACCGGACGGAGTCAATGCATCTTGAAGAAGCTAATATGAATTGTTGCGGCTATAACAAATTAACTATTGAAAACGTGCTCAATGCTATAAATTGCAACATGAAAAACATCACGAATAAAGATCCTTTTAATATTTATTGAAGATTCAAAGCCCACAATTTTGTTAACTTCAAAAAAAAATACCTACTGCATTAAAAAATGGGGGTGTAGGTATTCCATGGGTATCTCATATATTTTAAATAGTTAGATACTTTTGAACTTTTTGCTTTTTTCTGAACTTAGCCCAAACCTATAAAATGCAGAATGAACTTTTTCTCAAACCAGCTGAGCATGTGAAGTGGATACCTTGGCCATGAGTATACCCCAAATTATCAAGTATGTGCAATTGCTAGCATAATATGTTGACGACACAGACATCATTGGCAGAATCCATCTAGCTGTCACTGGAGCGTTTGCTAACATTGAAGCGGAACCAGCTAATATGGGACTACAAGTCCATGAGGCCAAAAGGAAGCACATACATGCTGTAGACTAAAAAGAATACACAACACCGACGGATTGGACAAAACGTCACAATATTCAAATACCACTTTAAGGTAGTTAGGGACTTTGTTGACCTCGGATCCGCTATAACGTCTAACAAGAACATCTCGTTAGAAATAAAGCGAAGAATAACTCTTGTCAATCTCTGTCCCTATTAGGGCTGGCAACGAGATGAGACAAGGCGAGTGTTTATTTAGTCTCGTCAAAATCGAAAAATGTCAGTCCTGTCGCGGTTTCGGTCTTGGTGACGCCTTTTTACCGAGAAAATTTTAATAAGCAGTCTTGTCTCAGTCTTGTTCTCACCCTTAGTCTTCGTTTCTTTCGTGTTTTTTGGTAGTAAAAAAATGTAAGATAGAACGCGCGTTCAGATTGAAAAGATAGAGTACGGTATCTCAGCAGTTTGTTGGTAAGAAAAATACGGGGTGTGGATCCATTAATCCATTTAAGTTAAGGAGCCACCTCGCAATTGATTTTGACAGTCCATGGCTTGACAGTTAGGCAACAAACTATATTTTGACGTTTGGATAATATTTTTTTCCAAATGTCACCCAAAAGTCTTATGGCGAATTCCAAGCAACCACACATTCGATTTTCTTGTGAACACAATCGAATTATTTCTAAACAAAATCTGTCAAAACAGATCTTGGATTTTTAGCAAGAATACTGTTTTTTGCAAGTTTCTCACAACATACAATAAAATCGATCTGAAATCGATTTGAAATGGTTGTTTGAAATTCGATATTAAAATCAATCATTTCCGGAGTTTAAAATAAAATCGGAAAAGTGTAGAATTTTCTATTGTAAAATTGAAATTTTTTAGAGGTTTTTTAATTTATTTAAATCGGAGCAATCCCTCAATCGATTCTGACAGTTCATGAATTGACAGGTAGGCAACATACCTTTTTTGATGTTTCGATAATATTTTTTTCCAAATGTCCCTTAAAAGTCTTAAAGTCACCTTTTTCCGAAGAGGGAAACAAAGTCTGAAAAAATGAGCGATTTCTATTCCAACGAAATGCATTTCGCTTAATTGCCTAACCCGCATAATTACATACTTTTTTTAGAACCAAAGTTACGAGGATTTTTTCATTCAAAACTCATCTTATAACAACTTTCCGCTTAACTGCCTTTCCCGCTTAATTACCTTTTATTTTGTATACTTTTATTGAAATTTACCAGAGAAAAAGTCTTTTAAGTACACACTTGAAATCAGCTGATAAACTTAAACTAGATTCTTCAAACTGGAAGCAATTCGGCCTGGATTGGCAGAGTTGGAAGAGAATGTTGTCTCAGGCCTCGGCCCAAAGTGGGTGGGGTGAACTTTTTCTAACAGGTGAGATAAATTAATAAATTAATAATAACTTATTCAGGCCAATATGGGTGGATCATCATTGACAGTTTGTGGCAGCCTTGTTTTACTTGCTATAGGGGCATGTATGTAATGTACATACATAAGTACTATCTATATAGGGCAAGTTTTGTATTTAAAAAAAAATCGAACTCGAGATTTAAATCAAACATTTTGACATTGCGATGATGGAGAAGACTAAAACAGTGGGTCCCGCAATTCCGCCTGTCTGTCGGTAGGAAAGTCTAAGTATAGACGGATTTCGATAAGAATGTTTATATATAGGAAATCCTTCGAAGAGATTCTAAATAATACCTACTGCATAACAAAATTTTCAAAAAATAATTTTTTGGATTTCTTACAAAGGAAAATCATTTTTTTTTAAATTCAGTTTTTTAATTTATTTTATTAAATACTTTAAAACACTTTAAACAAAAATTGTATATGAAAAATTAAGTAAAAATCGACTTTAAAAATATATTTAGCAGTTTCTACTAAAAATCTTGTGCTTACGATGTGATCGAACATAAAACCTAGTAGTACGTGCACTTTTTTTTAGTGACATCTGTCAAAAATGTTGCCAAATCTCACCGTAGTACTGTCATCAGCACTGTCATTAAACTTTCCTATCATTATTAGTTCGTTAAAACAACACGTTTTGCCAAAAATCATCTTTAGTATTATGTATGTGAGACCATGTTAACCCACCCAAGATTCACAAGTGGCAATACATTTACAAAAGAATACTGTCTATTGCGGAATTTTATATTGGTTCGTACTTCTTCGAAAACGATGTTAGTGCGGAAATCAACGTGACAACGTCATAATATTCTGATCCATTTTTCTGACCCAAAATTTAATTATAATGATAGATACATATATGTCAACAAAGTCTACATAACCAAACAGGTATTCTATTCATTACTTAAATGTTTTGTTTTTTATTCACAAAAATGATTAATAAATCTGAAGAAAAAATTTAAGAAGAGTTAGCATTTGGACCACGACGGCGACCGAATCCGTGCACGAAGTTGACGAAATGTCTATTGTATTGGATGTTTCTCTTTTCGCGACCAGTCTTCTTCTTTTCTTGCTTTTCTACTTTGGTGGTCTGACCCTTTACCTTACCGGCACGAGCTAAAGAACCGTGCACTTTACCTCCGAGAAGTGTTACAGTAACATCCAATTCCAATGACGACAAGCTGCTAACGCATGCATCATTTTCTAGAGCGTTTTCCTCACAATTGAGGACAAACTCTTCTGTGATTCCCTTCAATTGGGTCAATTGAGCCTTGATGGACGCAATTGTATCATTTTGTGAAACTTCAAGAGTCTCAACGGTGTCCAAACCTCGTACAAAAAGCTGCATGTTGGGTACTTTGTGGCAAATTCTTGTCACTTGTGTCGGGGATTTCTAGACTAGATGCACAACGACACATTAGAAAGTGAAGCCTCAGTCGCCATGTTTCCATAGTGTGGAGAATTATTTGAGTTTATTTAAATTTTTGCAGTAACAAGTTTTGCCCATTTCAAATTGTAAAATGTTATAGCTTATATCTCCTGCCAAATCCTTCATTGTTAGAGTCGAAGTTTTGCTGGTACTTTTCTAATCAGAGGACTCAAAAAGTTAGTTAATAGCTTTGGAATCACCGAATCGCGCTAGGAAATGTACTCCAGTCGAAGAAAACTCTTGATATAAATTTATTTTTAACTTAAAACACAGCGCAATTTTTTTTTATTTTTTTATAATATTTAGGAGTTTTAGAAATTTTCTTTTTCGGGATTTTGGGTTTTTGGGATTTCGATTTTTCATTCAATATTTAGGACTTAGATGCAACTCATAGAAGAAGTTATTGTTGCCAAAAAATATTTGAGTGGTTTATAGCGTTAAAGAAATAAAATATATTTCCAATGGTGTAGAAAAATGAAGGGGATTGCGTTCAATGTCCCGGTGTTTATAATCCTGATTTGTAATATCTTGGTTCCTAAAATCCAGGTTTTTACCATACCGTTTATTAATATGCTTTGCCCAATATAGGATTTGGTGTATGCAAATTTTCTTGTTTAACATTTAACGACATACAACACGAGCTAAGCGGTATTAAATGGGATTTAAAAAAGGGGTATTATAGTAGATCGAGATTTTGAAGAGGGATTTTAAAATTCGGGATTACGATACGCTTCGAAAAAATCGTAAGGTATAATAATGGGGAGCGTATCGGAATCCCGCTTTTAAAAATACCATTTTTTTTTTCAAAAATCCCGAAAAAAAAATTTAAAATCCCGTCTTCAAAAATACATTTTTTTTTAAATCCTGCCTTTTGAAATCCTTCTTATTCAAAATCACAATCTATTATTATCAGGATTTTTAAAATCCGTTTAATTCCGAATATTCCGTTTTGTATTTTGAAAATTCTTATACATAAGACACTTTGCCTGGGTGTACTACTCAACTCCACCCAAAATCCTATATTAAGCCAAGCAGGGAGTTTGCGTTTACACGCCTTCCTTTTTTCACTTTGTGTTGATTCCAAAAGCGGGACCTTAATAAAGGTAAAAAATGGGATTTTAAGAAACGAGATTGTAAACAAGCGAGATAAGAAATGGGATTAAAAAAACGGGATTATAAAAAGCGGGATATCAAACCCAAATCGAGATAATGCTATAGCAGAGTGATGGTAGCGATATTCATTGAAAAATATCTCGCGATACGGGCGACGGGCAAATGTCGTATTCTGCCCACACATCAGGCAATAAGTATGGCTTTCTATTAATTGTGATCGCCAATGCAATCGCGTAGGTAAGCGCATGGCCTTAAACGGACAACGGACCGTATGTCGCCGTTTGCTTTAGGAAGGTTTCACTGTATAATTTAATGTTTGGATTATATGAACATGTGTGAAACTATAAAATATCTCACTGTAGAAACGTTGGGAACAAATCAGTGACCAAAAACGCCGAAGGAAAAGGGTAATCTCATCCAACTCTACAAATAAGAACTAAATAATATGCCTATGTATACTCGTACATACAAATATTGCAATTCAGTATAATTTTCTTGAGAAAAGCTATAACAAAAAACACACTTTCAAAAAAAAAAAAAAGTGTGTTCATTTCAACTTGTTGATTTTTTTTTTCTAAGAGGTATACCACAAGAAAATTCATGAATTTTTTTTGGGAATTTCATTGGTCGGGCGCAAATAAATAATCAGTATTTTAAAAAGAGACAAGACACAACCAACCACCCCACGCAATTTTCAATTTCTCTCTATAGGGCAAGTATTGGTTTTGTGGAAAATGCTGCTGAATTCAAAATACAATTGCATAATTTTTCAAAAAGTTTTTGAAAAAAACAACAAGGGTTCGGCCGTAGATGGCATCCCAGACGAGTTTTACAAAAATGCCAGCTCACAATTTTCTTGAACATATTCTAGTGTTAACTAAGTAAATGTTAGAAAATGAGGACGAGTGGTTTCCGATTTTAAAAAGAATGACCCTAAACTAGCTGAAAACTATAGAGACATCTCTATTTTTAGTTTCTTGCTAAGGCTATTTATTAAAATTCTACACTAAAGAATTGTGAGTTTAGTGGAAATAAATAATAACAAAATAAGCTGTTTCCAAGCTGGTTTTCGAGCTAATCTATACACAGTCGACAATTTAGGTGCCAGAAGCGGGTGTCCCTCAAGGTTGCATTTTTAGCCCATTAATATTTTCCCTTTATATCTCAATATAATGTTAAAGATAATATATTTCTGGTGATATTAATTTCTGGTGATAACAATTTATTGATTAAGGTCGTACTATATGTATGTGGATGACCAGTTGATAACTGTAATGTCACAGCTTTAAATAAAGAAGGTTAACCGATATTGTGATTTGTGGGACCTTAGCACTGCGAAATCAAATATCATAGTAATTAGACTTGCGAATTGAAGCGCAAGGGACTAACGTTATTGGAACCTGTTCTTCAAAAAAAGAAGGAGTAAATGTTTTTAAATTATATATTGGGGTAAGCTGACAGTAGCAAAAGTTACTATTAACTGTATTGGGTAAAATGTTTTGAGTAAACAGAAATATCTACTTAGATTAAAAGTGCAAAGTATTTGATAGAATATTTATCAATAGCTGCCTATTTAAGTGAGAATTAAATTTAGCTATACAAAAATAGAAGAGTGTTTTTAGATGCCTACGTAATTCCACTAATTATGCTATAAACATTGATTCGGGACTTACACCAATTAGGAAGTACAAACAATATTTTTTTAATAGTGTTGATTTTTATGAACTAATGAAAGCCTGGTATCCCAAAAGCAAGTTCGAACAATCCAGCTGTGCATTTTAGTTTTACCTGTGATTTGCATTTGGAAAAAAAATAGAACTCGCGATTTTGATTAAACTTGACATAACGATGATGGAGAACACCAACAAAGTTGATACCGCAATTCCGTCAATCTGTTTATGTGTCTGTCTGTCTGTCATTCTGTTTGTCTGTCTGACAACGATCTACAGCCTAAAGGAGGCCTTACATGGATCTGCATCTGCAGATTGGAGGAAAAGTAGAGCGGGACCATAATATAAGACAAACATAAAAGTAAGGCAGGGTACACACTAATAACTTGCTCTAACTCTGCTATACTTTCTTGACACATCTCACAATAAAATATTCTTAGCGTTCAGGGGCCCAATTCCGCAAGCGTGAGTTTTCTCTGTGTACACAGAAAGTTGTGTACACATACATTTTTCCGATTCCGCAAAGGTGCGATGCATATTTTTTTGACAGATAACGTGTACACAGATAGGCAAATTTTTTCACGTATATTTTGAGGGTGAATAATTTTTTTGCACGGAAAACCATTCACGGTTGCGGAATTGATCTGTATTTTGGTCTCCCTTCTCTATTGCACAAGTACGAGTATATTTTTTTAATTTTGTGTCCTCTTTTTTTGCAGATTTGGATGAAGATGAAAGATGAAGATGCATGTAAAGCCTCCTGAAACGGCTGATTTTCTCAAATGGATGTTTTGAATAGTTTTTTTAGCCCCAAAAATAACTGTATTTGCAGTAAAAATTTGTCTACAATGGTAATTACATATGTCAAATACGGCTCTAACGATTGTTATAAAAATGTGTATGCATAGTCGTTTTTGTAGATTCTGCATTTTGGTAAAAAAAAAATTGTTTACAAATATGTATGTATGTACACATTGTTAGTAACGGTACCTGCCATACAAGATTTTTTTTTATTTTCGACTTTCTCATAAACGGCTCCACGGATTTCTATCAAATTTCTTATATAATAGATCCTTTGAATTATAAAGAATACTGCATACCAAAATTTTCGAAAGATTTTTTTTTTGAAATTTTGAAGAAAAAAATATTATACGACTTTAGAAATATATTTAGTCGTTTCTATTAAGAATCTTTTTACATCATCACATCCTAGATCGAACATAAGAGCAAGTACGTGCGATCCAGTCGAGCATTTTATTTCTGGCAGTATTTGAGAGGTCGCCACTTTTATGAATGAAATAGTCAAGCCTCAAATCATTTTATATTTAGAAACACAATAATTGAATATTATTTCAAATGACGCTTTAAAAAAAAAACATATTTTTTCATTAGTTTAAAACATTTCTATACATACAGACAGGAAATTGTTAAGCTTTATACAATATATAAACATGGAATTGCTCATAAATGTGTTGTTTCTGTTCTTTTTTGATTTGTAGTAGGTAAGTCACATTTCACAAAACTGTCATGCCACCTAGTTAGTCTGTTTATTTTTAAATAGACATTAAAAAGTACAAAAAATATATGGAAAATACTGTTTTTTTTTTAATTTTTAATCTATTCTGCCAACACGACTAACGAGACTTTGAGTAATGTTCAGTACCAAAATTGCGTTTTCGTTGCGGATGCCTTACAATGATATTTAAAGTTTCTATTCTTCTTATATAAAATTGGCGAATATAATTATTCTTTTAGTGTAAATAATTGTTTTTCCTAAAAAAAAATAAAATGCACGACTTGCTCTTATGTTCAATCAATTATGTAGAATGCAAAAATTCTTAATAAAAACGGCTAAATATATTTTTAAAGCCATTTTTTACTTAATTTTGAATAGACAACATTTCTTGAATTAAAAAAAATTTCTATGGCAATTTTAAATATTTAATAATCCAAACATAAAAATAATATTAAAAAAAATCCCACACCCGTTTTCGAAATATTGGCTTTTCAAAAAAAAATTTTTTTTTCAAATATCCAAAAAAAATATTTTTCGAAATTTTTTTTACGCAGTATTCTTTATAATTCGAAGAAACTGATATATAAAAATGTTGAATATCAAACTGAGAAGAAGAATAGAATAGATCAGTCAGGGAAGAGAGCGGTTCTGTCTATGAAATCAAAAGCCACCCTAATATCCACGAAGAAGACGTATCATTTCTTTCCATAAGTTAAGTCTTAGCTATTTATTCTCAGTATTTGGCTGCAAATCTAAAACAAAAATTGCTGAGTAGGTAATATGGTTTAATTTTTAAAGCGATTACTAAGACCTAATTTTTATGAACTAGCCTAAATCTGCAATGTTCATACATATAAACTGTGTTTTTTTAAGAGCTTGAGAACTTTGAATAATAATACAAGACAGAAATATTGCTGAAATTAATTCTTTATTATTAATATTTTGATAAATGAACCAATGACTTAATATAGTCTTAAAAAAGAGTTCGAGGCTTTAAGTTGGACGAACGAGTTGCCCAGTGAAAAGAACAGCTTTTGGAAATAAAGCTGTAACCAAATTGATTTGCAATAAATTTATGGTTAATCGGGCCTTATGTTTAGTTGATTAACTTTTGGAAAAAAGAAATCAGTCAGCATATGGCTCGCCATTTACCATAACGGCAGAGTGTAAACCGCACCAAATAGTCAATTTTAATAGATGTAATGGTGATTTCTTAATGGCTTGAGGATTGTCTTCGCTCCATATTATTATTGACGAAGCCATTTAAGCAGAAATGAGCTTTAACTCTAAATACAGACTTATTTATTTTTTCCAACGTAAATTGCCACAATTTGTAAGCATTGTTCCGTCGTTAGTCATGGTGAATTGCAAAACTTTGCTGAACAGAAATGTCAACAGAAATGTCACATTTTTAACTGTCAAACTACAGACAACAACCATGCAGCCAAAGAAAACACACGTTACAATGTACAATTATGATGATTAGTTCTGTTTCTTTACTCACCAAATTTACCCAAAACGTGTTTCTTTACTTTTTTCTGGCACGAAAATTTTTTCATTTCCCCTCCAGCAAGAACGTTCCCAAAATTTTAGCTACTGCACTTTCTTGCTTGTCAAAAAAGAAATCAGCTGAACGAATACATAATTTGAATTTGATTTTTTGGAGTAGTGTATATAAAACTCTCGTTTTTTGGAAGAAGAAAACTAAACAACGGAAGCCAATTTAATAATAAATAATATATCTGCTGCTTCTTTTGGTTGAGCTTAAAATGAATAATTTGCAAGTACATGAAAATTAAATTGTATTTCATGAAAACATTTCAAAACATGTTGAGACCACCACTTCTAATTTCTATTATCAAATGTGGCAAGTACCAAGAAACAACCCAAATGTGATTCTT
Organism: Philhelius pedissequus; assembly: GCA_910595825.1. NCBI lineage: Eukaryota > Metazoa > Arthropoda > Insecta > Diptera > Syrphidae > Philhelius > Philhelius pedissequus. Next base: position 56,369,332 of record OU343160.1, read on the forward strand.
TACTTTTCGTTTCTGGTTAAAAATTGCAACAAACACATGAAAAAGCTTGAGACCAAAACCTTTTCACAAGCTTTTCCCAAATTTTAACCAAAAAGTAAAGAAACAGACCTATTACATGATAGCTTTTACATATGATTTTGATTATGAGTGCCTTATGTCTGTTTGTAAGTCGTTGACTAACTAGTGAATTTCAAATATGTACGTATCTTTAATTACTCATTCCAATCCCAAAATAATACATTAGTTATTTTCAAATTATTTTGGATTAAATCATATTACAAAGACTCTGGCTAAGGCTTTTTTAACCACTGTCTAATTTCTTATAATTTCCAAGTATCAAGTATCAAATTAAATTCTTTACAAAGAAGTTCGTCCACCTTTGTCTATAATTCGGATTCTTCCTCAAAATGATTGATATATAATACTTCCAACCTTGGCAATGGCCGACTATAAAAAAACCCTTAGGGTATCAAAAATTGGAGATTGTTTCGTCTTCGAAGTATTTTTTTTATTTATTTATTTTATTGCGTTTAAATTTACAATTTGAGATTTAAAAAAATTAAACAGTCATTGCCCTGCTCATCCAGGAAATGGGAATTTCATTGCTCAAGTTTCAATCAAATGTAGGTAGGTATGTAGGGTAGACTCACATATAAAAAAGGCAAATTTAGATACATACCTACATACAAAAATATCAAATAGTCTTTTGAAGTCAACTATTCCCACTCCTACTATTACAGTGATATTTGCCAGCTTAGTTGATAAAAAAAAACACTATTCCAGAGCTAAGCAGAATTAAAGACGACTACAACATAACGATGTTGACCAAAACGTCGCACGTCGACAATTTCTAGAAACATTTCCTCGTAAACAATTAACGATCCATACTGGAAAATACCGAAAATTGTTGCTAATGTATGCAGCGACAACGACAGCGAGCCCCTGCAATATGACGATGTCGAAGAATAGACCGACATGACGCACGATCGACAACCGACGACGCGACGCGTCGGCAACGTGGATGAGGATGAACGACAAGACAAGAACGAGAACGAAGCTTTGCTGAGCCCGCCCCGTCAAGACATCGCCTCAAGCAAAAAGTCTGTTCGATTTATTTTCTGGTCAATCTGGTGATCGCGTGGCTATTTTTATCGCATTGCTACACTCAAAGCAGGCCGGCTCGTCTTGCACATTTTTGTCGACTCTTACGCCTTACGTCGCGTCGCTTCGAGTCGGTCGGGCGTCGTGTCACCGTCATCATCACCATCGTCATCATCATTGCTATATCGGAGACCTGAGTGGAGTCTGAGACTAACCAAACATTCTGAATCTGAACTGAACCACAACTGGCACAACTGCATTTCCTTCCATTCCATGCCAATTCCATGTTGCACTTGTTGCACATGCTAAACAGGTATTTCGAACTTCTTCCAAAAAAAAAAAACAAAACAACAAACCAAAAACAACCAAAAAACATCTGAATGTGACCAAAAAAAAAAAAGCAAAAGCAAACCCAAACAAAAACAACAAAAAACCGCCCAAAGAGAAACGAAAGCAAAACACAAAAAAAAATGTTGTTGTTGTTTGGCGATGTTTATTTTTTACTGACTGCGCAATATGTCCTCCACGGTGTGGTGTGGTGGTTGTGGTGGCAAGGCTGAGGACGGTTGAATTGCATCTTCTGATGCGGTGCATTCCAGCTTGCCACAGTCAGTCCTCCTCTGCCCTGAAAAATAACAGCAATAGTGCATGAAAAATGTGCAACGTGCAACGAATGGAACACAAGAAAAGAAAAAAAAACACCAAAAAGGCAGACCATGTGACCGACTGTGTATCCCCTTTGTCATCGTAGAAGAGGGATTATTTCGCCAATAAGGTACTTGTTCAATAAACCAAAAAAAAAAAATCGAATTAATAAATCTATCTGACGCAGTAACTGATCGATTTTAAAAAAGAATCGTAGTCATTGACGTTCATTGTCATCGTGTAAGATGAATTTTGGCATTACAATAAAAAGTCCTATAGGTAGTTTATGAATAGACTTTGAATTTTTGAATCACTTGATAATGTTTTGAGTTTTGCTTAAAGAATTTGATGGATCAGTTAAGCGCTGAGTTTTTTTTCGAAAATTGAAACCACAATGAGCCAGGTCTGCAAAATAGGAATGATACAGGTACAGGAAAGGATAGGTAGTTGGTTTTTGGGCATGGGAGTGACGGGCACATTGTCATGGAAAAGAATCATAGGTCACTCCACAACTCGGACACGCCGGAAATTCTATTTTTCATGGTTGAAATTATAACATGTTTATTTTCCTAATGTGTAAGTCCTAAGTTGACATGAAAGTCTTCCAACTTGATGATCATCTCCAATTAACCAGCGATCACTATTAAATATTTAAAAAAAAATTGATATTAAGGTTGAATCGTTTCTGTAAAAAAATGTTTCACGTAAAATTTTACGACGCAACTTTGCTCCACAAAATAACCCTTAAAAAATTATTTAATAACACCAAATTAGTTATTAACCATCCAAAATAATAAAATATAATAAATATATTTATGTGCATATAATAATTCAGAATTTTCTGATATGTTGTAAACAGCTCATGTACCTAATGGCCCTGTAAACAGTTGAACAATGATACGACTAAACTTGTTTCAAGTTTCATGTTCGAGTAGTTTTTAATTGTCTGCGGACTACGGATTGGATAAAAAAAAATGAGCTAAAGGACACTATCAAGTAAATCTTTTAATAATTTATGAAAACTTTTTTAATTTGCCAATTGTACATAGTATTTTTATTTTAATGATTTAATTAATAATTTCTGTTTGATGCATTCTGTCACAATGCAAAAATTGTAAGAGTCTAAAAGAAGATTTAAATTATTAAAAGATTTCCCTGATAGGTGGACTTTGCAGCAGCAAACAAATTGTATATATTTTTTTATGTCGAGAAGAGTATTCATTATTTCATTTTTCAGGTACTTATTCAGTCACCCTTATGTTCCAGTAGATTGGTTTGAGCTTGTTTTTTATGTCTGCGAGCTAAAAAAAGGTTACAAAAAAGAGAAATAGTTCAGAAATATAAGATCCCAGCTAAAGTTCTCAGTTTTGCTGTCAAGTACTGAAAAATCACAATTTTGGATTCGCCTCTCAAATAGTTTGACTGAGTGAGTTCTCAGTCTTTGAACTGTGCAATTGTGTTTGTGCTCACTAAATTTAATTATGTATGTAAAGTAAATATAATGATGTGAAATGTGACTATTTATTGGAGGATATGTATAAGCATATAAACACGAAATCTGATAGAGACCAATTTGCAACTGTGAGCACGACTGTTCAATTGAAATATATAGGACAATTTTTTCTGAATTAAGGTAAGGTTGGGTGAAATAATAAACTGTTTTGTTTCCTAAAACATGGCTGTGAGTTACGACCACACCTAATATGAATTTGTATTTTTGCTAAAAAAAATATTCTTCGTCGTATCCATTCCTTATTCGTTGCTAGCAATAAATTATTATAGGTATTTACTTTCCCATAAAAAACTATATGGAATTTAGATAGGAAAACACCCTGAAAGGTATTTGTTTAGTACATATTATGTCAACTCCAGTATTTTTTGGGCAGAAATTGGCACTTTATTAAATTTCAAAGACTTGGAAATAAATTCTCTCAGAGGTAAATAAAATGGAAAAAATCTGGAACAGTTTGAGTAAAATTGTCTGCCCATTTTTTTACGTCAGGAACATACCAAATACGTTTATATTTTTGGATTTAATTCAATTTTTGCATTTATTTTTAAATTAGTTCAGTTTGTTTTTTGCTACTTTTCATTTATTTAACAAAACTTTTTGTAACAACCAAACCGTCACAACGAGACAGACAGGATGTGGAAGAGTGGTATTGTTACTAAAACTTTTAGAAGGATACACCAACCTTATAATAATGATACATCACAATTATTAAAATTATTCTATGTAGCATATTTCTTTAGAACTAAAGGAGTGGCCGTGGCGCGATAGTTGTGTGCTCGCCTGTCAACCTTATGGTTGCGGGTTCGATTACTGCCGTTGTCTATGTCTTCTTATATTCCATTAAAAAAAACCAATTCTAAAAATTGTCATAAAATAAATCGCTGATTTACTCATTACATGCTGTTAAGGCATAACACTAACAACATGTGATTGAGTAAACTAGCATACCCATAAAATATGACAAAGAAATAAATAAAATAATGCGAACTATAAGGGCCATAAATAAATAAGACACGGTAATTCTCTTCGCATTAGTTCAGCCGCCATCCCTGGAGATAAATCTGAGACAACAATCAGCTCTAGTCTCAAAACATCGCGCCACACATCTTTGCTATCCTTCTTTCTCTTCTTCCACCGGATGCCCGCGCTGTGTTAAGAAAAGCATATAAAGGGTATTCATAATCCCTTGAGCACGTGCAAAGTTATAAAAAAAAAATGATGTGGATACTGCAAATATACATAAATAAAGTAGAAACTGTAACAATATGTCCGAAATATTAAATTTAGCTAATTGACTAAGGCAACATATTTACATAAAACCGACTAAATAATACATCATACCAACATTTTCGAAAATAATTTTTTCTGGATATTTGAAAGAAAGTTTATGTGAAAACATACGCTAAAAGTTAAAATAACGTTGGTTAATGTTAAATTAAATTCAAATCGTTTACAAAATAAAACTTGACATTTTTCATGTAACATTAAATCTTGTTCAAATTTTCTTAAGCTTTCGAAATCTTACCTTTATTAAAATAATCATTATAATAATTGTAAAGTTTGTTAAAAATAATTGCTCTGCCATACGTATATGGTATTGTTAATTTTCTTTTTGAGTTTAATTTTTTTTCATAAGATGAAACACCCGTTTTGCTCTAAATATTGATCAAATGCCAATTAGATCGTATTCAATTCTGTTTTTGTTTTCCTTGTTAAGATTCAGTTTCTTAATTTTGTTTACTTCGTTATCGATGTAGGTACTTGCAGAATTTTATACACAGACATAAGTATACATACAAATTCTGAATTTCAATTCGCCGAACAAAAAAACGAATTCAAAGCACTTTGAATAATTTCTAAGAACTCATTCCTAATAGTGCAAGTAGATTGCTAACGAAATAAACAAACCGGAGAAGTGAATAGAAAATAATTTCGTAAATGACCGAGATTCAGTTTTTTTTTGTATTCAATTCTACCACTATAATTTCGGTAAAATTCACCTGACTCATAAATACTTGAGAGAACCATTAATTTCTAAGTAAGTTCTTGGCGGAAGTTTGTCTTGTGCCATTGCCATATCTGGCTCTGGTCTTAAGCGGAGAACGCAAGGCGTGAGAGGGTGGTGTCTACACGAGGTGCATGCTGCAAGGGAAGACGTCTCGAAAGACTTAGACATTGCTGAATTTGAGAATATTTTCACTTCTACGTGTATTTGCTTGTTTTCCTTTTGAATTTTATTTTCGTAGCCAGTTTTTCCTTTAATTTATTTTTCAGTTATTTTTTTTTTGTGTTTGGTTTTATTTATTTTTGTAGTCAAAGTTCTCCAGCCGAAGGAACCTAGTATTTATGTAGGTTTTCCTGTTGTTACAACTTGAAAGCAGAACCATCCATGATCTATCCTAGGGTCTACTGAGTTCTGGCTCAACAAGTGTAGCTGGTTAGATATGTTTGGGTATGCACGGTGCATTGCACAATAATCTGTTGCTTTTTTTTTTGTTGTACTTACATACATATGTATGTGTATATATTATGAACGTCTGTAACTCCTCTGGGGGTATTACGACCTTTGGAAAATGTTCACACTTAGCTTAGGTTAACCCTCACAGACTGTGATTCGCCTCCGCATTCTTTGGCTTGGCTTATATTGTTGTTTAATAAAAATACATAAATACATCATACCTACATAGGTACATAATTTGAAAATCAAGCAGTTTTACGAAGGATATTTACTAGTCGGTTGCACTTGCATTTTTGTTGGAAACGCCTACATATATGGCAAATCGAGGCTTACAATAAAAGAACAGATGAAACAACTGAAACCGTTATTCAGATTGTTTTTTATCTTTAAGATGTGGGATGTACCTATGTATGTATTTAAAAACAGGGAGGACTAGTCTGTAACCGATTTACCTTATCGTGCACAGATTGTTCATATTTTGTCTTTTCGGCAAAATGTATCACCAAAGAAAATAACAGAACCGATTAAAGAATGTGTCTTACAGTTTGTGGGTCAAGAGACTTATGGGCAAGGATACCTACTAGCTATATATACGTATGTACATCCGAAAAAGATTAGGATTACAAGAACATGTGGAGACTTAGTTAAACATTTTCCGGCAAAAACGACCTCTATGTAAGAGATTCTAAACAGAAACTCAGAATCAAAGCAGATAAGATAGGGAGTAGGTACCACAGAGTTGTCGGTTGAGACTATTTTCTTCAGAAATTATTTTTCAGCAGGTATCGAAAGTTTGGACATCACTTCTGAAAGCAAATACCTACGAGAAAGAAGGTGTTATCTTCATTGACAAACATGTGGAACCTAAACAGGCTGAAGAAGTTTTTCCTTATTTACACGAGTGACAAATTGACATTGTTTCTTCTATTTTATTGACATTAATAACAAAATCGTGTAAATGGTTTGAACATTTGTCATTATACATTTTCGTCATTAAAAAAAAGGAGAGAAAACTGGCAATAAATATTGCCATTAAAAGTGCGTCATCTAAATGCACAGAGACACCATTTTGAAAATACATTATGGCAAACCGCGAGGAAGAAAGAAATTGCGCATTCTTTAGTGGCAGAATGCCATTATCAATCAAATAGTCATTATTTTGCCGGTATAATGCCGGATTTACACGAGTGACAAATTACCATTAATTCATGCCATTAAACTGGCAAAATAATGGTAAAATCAAATAAATAATGATAAACTTTTACACAGGGTAAAATAATGACTATTTGATTGATAATGGCAATCTGCCATTAAAGAATGAGCAAGTTCATTCTTCCTCGCGGTGTGCCATAATTTTCAAAATGGCATCATTGTGGATTTACATGACTCCATTATAATGGCAATGTTTAATGCCAGTCTTCCCTGCCAATTTTTGAATGACGAAAACAATGACAAATTTTCAAACTATTTACACGATTTTGTCAGTAATGTCAATAAAATGGAAGAAATAATGGCAATTTATCACTCGTGTAAATACCGGCATAATTATTATGATTAATGATTTGATTTTACCATTATTTTGCCAGTTTAATGACATGAATTAATGGCAATTTGTCACTTGTGTTTGTCAAGCATTAGATGGGCTCAAATCAAAATCATTGATTCGTCTGTGGATTTCCATTGGTAAATGAAGAATTTGATGCGGAATTTGATTTTTTTCGTGGCGAATGGAATCTTATTTGGATTTAATTTTTTGTTTGTTAAGGTGTTGGCTTATGGCTGACTGGTAGCTGTCAAAATAAATGCTTCCAATTGCACTTGTGCTTAGTAGTGTTAGTAAAAGAGGGGTAGATTCTCCAATTTGATTTGATCAAAAAAAATATTGATTTTTGTTGCCCAATGAAAGGATTTAATTGTCAAAATCTATGTTTTGATATATTCGTATCAAAAACGAATTTGATTCCTGTACCATTAGAAAACCACATTAGTTTTAGTTTCGATAAAAAATATGTAGTTAAAAAAAAATCTGTGAAGAAAGTTGAAAATGTATTTCATACTCTCTCCGAAAGGTTTATATTTTTTTTCCGATAATCAAATGTCATAATATAGTCTTCTGAAAAACCTAAAGCATTAAGATCGAGGTCAATTTCCAGCTGCATTATAATTTCGTTGAATCGTTCCTTCAACTGTTTCGTTTATCTACTCATCTCTTAAACATGTTTGGTATTCAATTCAAAAGGGACGATACCGTTATTAATAACAGGTGTTACAGCGAATAACATGAACACAAGCCTTTTTTTTTAATTAATGAGTAATGACGATTTCGGAAATGTCATTTAATATAATATTGACAGCTTATTGACATATTCATCGAGACAAAAATGCCCATCATAAAACAGTTGATTGCAGCTCCATTATATAAAATGTAATTTCTCCCAATTAAAGGCCCTAATACTACGTTTCCACCGACCACTAAAACGAGATTTAAGTAGATTTAGTTAAATCTTTTACAAATTTTGAGGATTTACCATACAAATTTTAATGTTCTCAGATGAAGATTTAAAATAAATCAAATTTAAATCTTCATAGGGTCAATAGATGTACAAATTGAATTAACCTATTCAGATATCTAAATGAACACAATCATCGGGAAAGTGAATTTTACGATTCGGTTGACACAGATGAAGCTGCCTGTCTCACTTCTACGTCATAAGAGAAAATTAAACAATATTTTTGCATTTTGAATAGTGCTGTCAAAATTAATATTCTTTTGGGGCGATGGAAACACTATTTGTGATTACTGATTAGTAAATCTAAATCTAGATTAACGTTCGGTCGAAATATAGTATAAGGCACGAACTAGACATTATTGTTAGTAAATAAATATGACACTGCCAGTTTGAAATATTGCAAATGTAATCTGATTGACAGATACTGAAACTATTCAAATTTAGCATTGAAAAAACACCTGACAGTTCCGCATTTCAGAATCTACACGAATCTACTAACAATCTATAATTGAAGACAATTTTTCTAGAAAATGATTTTAATTTTAATTCTACACTCGAAAATATGACATGCCTGTTTTTGGAATATTGAATTTCTAAAAATAAAATTAGATTTTTTTCAAAAGACAAAAATATTTTTTTTTCGAAAATTTTAATATGCAATATTAAGAATTCGCCCAGTGACCAGATTGAAGGAAATTGCATTCAGCAGTGTAGGAAGTACTCGTAGATCGACCTAAAGACAGATAGATGGAATTGCGGGACCCACTTTTTTTTGGTGTTCTCTATATCAATGTAATGCCAAGTTTGATCAAAATCTCTAGTTCGATAGAAAAAAAACTTGGAAAAATGGATTTGCTCTAAGCGAACGTAAACATTTTTTTTTTTCGAATTGAACAAAGATAAAATTTATTTTCTTAATTCCACCGCCGGAGCTCATTTTATTCTATAAACAGCTAAAAGCTACTGTCGTCCAAAAGGAAGTAGTAACTTCAGATTTCATTCACGTTTAATAGTGCCATCAGAGTATAAGGTCTCTAAACAAAAACATTGAACAGACAAGCAAAAAAAAAAGTTCACAGCGGCAGTAGATGCCTCATTGCCATTCCCATTATATTTCGCCAGGAAGTAATCTATTCGACTGTAGATATAGTGTAAACGTACCCAAAAGAGTATCATATTCTTAGATTTTGTTTTTTTTTCCAGCCATCTCAATCTTGATGGCAAATCTTAAAAAACTCTCAAACTTGTCTAAAAGAAAGAAGACACTTTTTCATTCTGAATCATCTTTTCAGCATTGCCACACTGTGTTTCCTCTTTAATGGCCAAACAACGACGACATTGGGATTGGGTCGGGAAGGGATTATGGGTCTTCCAAAGAAGAACTTAACAACAACCACATCCCTTTACGCGACGCGACGACCATCGTCACTCTTTCTCTCTCTCTCTTGTTCTTCATATCGCGGTCGTTTTTTATTTATTCCATTTGTAGTGATAATAGTTGGCGCAGTTGGTTTGTTGTAAGGAAGTCTCATCATCGCCGAAGCACACCACCACCACCCGACTCGACTGAGGCGACGCACGATGGAAGGCCCGGAGTATCTTCCATCTGGACCAGGTTATACATAGTATCGTTTTATTTTTAGTGTTCTTATGTTTCCTTGCTGCCTTGACGCCAGACATAGACAACCTTCGCTTCGCATTAATAAACGAGGAATAATAAAATAATAATAAGGTATCCCAAAAACAAAAAAAAAACAAATCCACGAGGAAGACGCAACCCAGAACAGAACACGAAGTCAAGAGTCTGGTATCGGCATCGGCTCAGAATGACATAATCAAGTCCTCCTTTTCGATGTTGTTGTCGTTGGTTAGGCACGCTGCATCCGTCTGTCGTCGTAGTAAAGAAGTATGTCTTTTTTTTAAGTCTTGATTCTTTTTCTATAAATATTTTTAGTTGTGCTTTTTACGTTTAGTTGGATTGTGGTTAGGTAACACATTAAGCAGCCAACAGCATCTGGGTGGAAGAATCTACTTTGACTTTGGTGATCACTTCCTGCTTTGTGATGAATCAAAGTAGGTATAGTCTTTTTTTCAATCATTTTTGTGGCTAAGAATGGCATTAATCGTTTTCGGGAGATCAAGGCATCAGGACTAACCTTCCACTTGTAGCAAAAAAAAAGAGTTTCTTTTTGATCTCGAAGTTGTAAAAGAATTGGCTCTTTTGGATACACAATGGATTCCGTGAATTCTATACAATTTGGCTTTCACCTAGGAAGCGAGTTGTGTGAATTCTTCAAAAGTGATTCATGGCGGATAATACTTTTGTGAATGGATTTTGTGCCGCGGAATATTTTCATAAGAAGTTAGGTGACTACCTAGCATAAATGTAGCGCAGGGGTGGTTATGGATTGCGGTGTTGTAGGAGTGCGATTTGTGACTTTTGGGAATTTCAGAATCATGAGTCTTTACTGGCCTACTCATCGTATTGGTAAGGTTCTTATTGTTATATTTTTTTCGTAAAAAATAAAAAAAAATGTCAAGATGTGACTCAAGTTGTCTGGCGACTGAGTTTAATTTATTGAAAAAGACATTTTTTCCAGATGATTCGATTTGTTTATACATTTTGTTTGAATTAAGTTAAGCGAACTATTTCACCTATTTTTAAAGGAGTCTAAAACCTATATAGCTACATCAAAATCCTCATACAATTATGTTTAGATACAAGTTATCGTAAGCCACTGCGGTTATTTGAGTAATCAGTCAAAACTTAAAAAAATGAAACAGATAATAGTCCAGGAAAATTAGATAAAAAATGATGTAACTTCGAAAAAATTCCGAAAAGCTCAATTTTGGTGGAGAACTTCATTTTTAAGTTCTAAGAATTTTTTTTTAAAAAGTAAGTACCCTAAATTTGGTGTGGAGCAAACAATTTTAGAGGGGGGAGGGGGTTTAATTCATTTTTTCCAATTTACTCGAAAAACATAGGTTTTTTTTGTAATTTAACTATATGCCTGTAAGACCTAAGGTCTTTTAAATGCAACCTTAATTGCACGGCACTAGTTTGGCACAGTGGATTTGAGAACCAGGTATCGACTGTCTCATTTTAACCTATGGGCGGCATCCAATTAAAATTGGAGGTATAGAAAAGAATGCGCCTAGCGTGGGGATCGAACCCACACGTCTAGGTTAACAATCAAGCACTTTATCCACTGCGCCATTGCCACCCATAATTTTTTTGAAAAAAAAAGTTGTTTGTACACATTGTAGATAATGTCATTCTACACAAAAAAGATTAAGACACTTTTTATCGTACAATTGATAGATTTGGAGAAAATTGGTCGAAAACATTGGGGTGTAATACATTCTTTTCAAAAATCGGATGACCAGATTAATCGAAAAAGAGATTGTGTTATGGCGAGTTTCACCATTTATATAATAATCTGCAGTTACGTCTCAGACGTCACCCAAAACCACTAACCCGTTCTTCCCCATACGCCCCTTCGCCTAACGGCACTCATAATTATCCATAACTGTTTCCCACGCAATTTTGTTTACCTTGCAAACACCAATCCCAAACGGAAACACCTCTTCCCCAATCTTCACCAATAGAAAACCTATATACCTGTACAAGCTTCATCATATATCATTGACCTCAGGCGAAATATGATTACAATGCATTTCACAACCTTAACCTGAAGCATAATTCAAAAACCAAATTATTATTAAAGTCAGTTCCATCCTAGCTGAAGACAGCGGCCTCCCTTTAGAATCTATATAATAAAAATTATCAATATTATAAATTTAATAAATGTAATAAAATAAATAAATAAATAATTTAAAAAAATATATAAAAAAAAGTAAGTGTTTTTCTTTATTACGAACCCGCAGGTCGCGATCGTAACTCTGCGAAAATATGAGGATCGCTTCAGGCAATACTTACGAATGTCGCAAAAACCATTTGATTTGCTGCTTTAAAAAGTTTCCATATTCTAAGGCGTTTGGTAAGTGAATTATAACATACTGCTAAATATACTTGCAACTTTTGGTTTTTAGGGTCAAGAAATAAACTGGTTTAAGATCTTAACTATACTTAACCAAATTAAATTTGCAATAACCGGTGAAGAAAAATCTAGTATAATCTTTAGCCATTCAAATGTTCCTCAGGGCAGCCCTTTGGGCATAGTTCTGCTTATGTTATTTATGAATGACATTTATCTACGCTATTCAGGATTTCTCAATTTTGCAGATGATGCTAAAATATATCGATCTGGTATCTGGTCCTTCGTATATAAAAGAATAAAATCCTAAGGGATTGTTTTCAACTTCAAGAAGACTTGGTTAAATTGCTTGAGTGGAGTAAAATGAATGGCATATCATTAAGTATAGCAAAATGGAGTATTTTATCACTCTAAAGCTCATTTTTCAAAATCACAATTATTTTCAGATATACATAATTTCAGACAATCAATTTGTATTGGAGCTTATAATCATAAATATCTAGGAGTCCTATTTGATTCCCTATAAGATTTTAGAATGTACTGAGACTATATAATTTCTAACAGGCTTGGGTTTTTTTTTTCTTATATGTAATTCCAAGAACTTTAAGTATCATTACATTTTGAAATATTTTTTTTGTCACATTAGTGAGACAATTTTTTTAATACTTTTGCATTGCTTTATAAAAACGTTGCAAGAGAATCGAAATAAAATATATGACTGGATCGCACGTACTTGCTCTTATGTTCGATCAAATCGAATGCAAATATTCTTAATAGAAACGACTAAATATATTTTAAAGACGTTTTTTCCTTTAGGGATTATGAATACCCTTTATATGTTTTTCTTAACACAGCGCGGTCATCCGGTGGAAGAAGAGAAAGAAGGATATGAAAGATGTGTGGCGCGATGTTCTGAAACTAGAGCTGATTGTTGTCTCAGATTTATCTCCAGGGATGGCGGCTGAACTAATGCGGAGAGAATTACCGTGTCTTATTGATTTATGTCCCTTATCGCATTAATTTATTTATTTCGTTGTCATATTTTATGGGTATGCTAGATTACTCAATCACATGTTGTTAGTGTTATGCCTAAGCAGCATGTAATTAGCAAAGCAGCAACTTTTTAGAATTGGTTTTTAATGGGATATAAGAAGACATAGACAACGGCAGGAATCGAAACCGCAACCACGAGGTTGACAAAAAAACACAACTATCGCGCCACGGCCACCCCCTTAAGTTTCTAAATAAAAATTTCTTTAACTTCTTTTGGTATGACAGTTTTAAATATTTAATTATATAAACTTAAAAACAAAATTTCCCAAAAATTCATATACCCGTTTTCGAAATATGAATATGATCGAAATCCGTAGAGCTATTTATGAGAAAATCGAAACTAAAGAAATGCTAGTATGGCAGGTACCGTTAATAACAATATATGTGAAGAAAAATGTTTGACCTAAATGTAGCCTCTGCTAAAGGGAGAGCACACACGATTTTTTATCAAAATCCTTAAAGCCGTTTTCGAGATAATTAAGGGTAGAGACAATTGTTTGCAAGTACCGTTATTTTAATAATATAATAATGTAAAACGAAAATATATTTGAGACAGCTTCAGGATTCAGCCGCTTAGGCTGTAGATAAGGCTGGCAACGAAACCGAGACTAGTCTCGGACTCGTCGACCGAAACGAGACTGTATGTTTGGTACCGAAATTCGCCGAGGGTCTCGCTGGTCTCGGTGGCTTGGTTCAGATTTTCGCTGGGAGAAATAGTTTGTATTCAATTATTAAAATTTTAAAAAAATTATAAAATTGTATGTAGTTATACTCAGATAAGCGAACTGCTAAAATCTCTTATCAGTTAGATGCTATCGTACCTTTCTAAGACGCAATATTTTTGGTTGATGTCTACCGACAAATAGAATTTGCACCATATATATACTGCAAATTATATTTTTCTAGGGAAATTCTATTAGAGTCGGTAGACATCGACCAAAAATATTGCGTTTTAGAAAGGTACGATAGCATCTAACTGATGAGCCCAAATATCGTGCCCGGGCGAAACGCATTTTTGACTATAGGTCACAAAATATTTCAATTGGCTTTAATCCACACAGTCCACAAAAACAAAAATAATATGTAAATATTGTTTGCGTTTTCTTCGAATATAATTTGTTGAAAAAGAAATAGCTCATTTGTCAGACTTTGTTTCCCACTTCGTAAAAGAGTGACTTTAAGGCTCTTTTGCTGATACGATACTTAAATCTGTGACTTAACTAAGTTAATCTTTGTTAGAAAATTTTTAAGTAACATTGTGTAATTTCTACATAAAATAAAACAAATCTAACTTCGTTTAATTATTAAATGTCAAATGGATTTCATATAAAAGTCATTGTCGCAAAAGCTTAAAAACGATATATTTTGAATTGTGTTCTGTGCAAAAAAAAATTGTTAAGCATTTTGTGATTGGAAAAGCTGACAAAAAAAGAAGAAGTAAACCAAATTTCTCAACAATATCAAAGCTGAAATTCTCTGAAAAGTGAAGAATTATTCCATTACAGTTTTCGAAGCGTGCAGTGTGTTGAAGGATTTGACAAACATAAACTCCTAATTTATTTTTAAGAATTTCGGTTTTTCAAAAAAAAGGATTTCTGTTTAACAAAAATTTGCACATTTATTCAGAAATAGCTTTACTTATTTCTACATACATTATGAACAATTTGTTTTATGATGAAAAAAATATTCATTATTTAGTGGAAATATATCCTTGTACTATTTTCGCGTCGGGTCCTCCTAAAAAACAAACTTTATTTCACGAAAAATAAAAGCATATTTTATTTTAACCGGAGACTGAATTTTTATATGGGTTCCGTCAACAGCACCAATTACAGAAGGAAACGATGCAACATCAAAAAAATCCCTTTCAACCTGCGAAACTACTGACGGTAAGGATGAGCACCTTATATATTTTCTGCAAAGCTTTGCAATTACTTTGCAACTCTTAAAATGATCCTTGAAACGGTTGAAACATGCATGCCAGCATAGTCAGCAATACTTAAAAAATGATTTCCTGTTGCCTGGAATCGCAGAGTAACCAATAGCTGGCTTATAGGTGCAATTGAACTGTTTCTAGCAGACGGGTTATTTAATTCAATAATTAGTTAGAATCTAGTTAAAAAAAATTATATCAAACCTGTTATATGGACGTTCTAACTCCTTATCGAGTTGTTCTAAAACATAGATAGTCATATTTCTAGTTAAACGAAATTTCTTATAAGAAATTAATTAAATAAACTCACATATTTTCCTAAGTAAAACTTAAATACTTATGATCTACTATTTCTTTTCCTTATGCAATTGAAAATAAGACTTAGTTACTTAAGTGGAACTTAAAATAATATGAGTCGTATCAGCAAACGGGCCTAAGGGATACTTGAAAAAAAATATTATCGAAACGTCAAAATATAGTTTGTTGGCTACTTGTCAAGCCATGAACTGTCAAAATCGATTGACAGTTGGCTCCGATTTAAATGGATTAAAGAACCCCAACAAAATTCAATTTTTACTTCAGAAAATTCGAAATTTTTCCGATTTTATTTTTTGCTCCGGAAATAGATGATTTTAAGCCTTTTGGGTTAAATTTAGGAAAAAAAATCGAGTGTTGTATGTACTCTTTTTTTAATATTTTATTTGTTTTTGTTACGAAATAAAATAATTTACACTATTCTTCAGAATGTTATTTCAATTTAACTCGAAATGGAACTTGAGTTGACAAAAATCTTGGGTTGAATATCAAACTCTAATCTTACTCGATAGCTTTATATATACTCATTCCATTTGCATTTCTTCATTTTTTATTTTAATGTTGTCTCTTTTCTTTACACTGCTGCATGCACCCTCGCAAACAATCCGCAACAAACTTGATCCCGATGGAGCGCAGGATTTCATATTGTTGTTATTGTATTGTATGCCTTTCAATGACTCATATGGGCCCTTTTTAGATAATGGGAAGCATGAGTACTGACTGGCAAGTATAATCGTTTTTACATTTAAAACTTTGATAAGCCTCAACATACATTGAAAGTAAAAACAACAATTTTACAATTTCACTGTATGAAACAACAACAAACGATCTTTTTACTACCAAAAAAAAACACGCAAGAAACCAAGACCAAAGATGAGCCCAAGACCGACCGAAACCGAGACGAGACTGCACATTAAAATTTTCTCGGGAAAAAGGCGAGACCAGAACCGAGACGACACTTGGTTACACGATACTGAGACCGAGACCGAGACCGAGACCGAAACGAGTCTGAAATTTTTTGATTTTGACGAGACCGAGACGAGACTAACAAAAGTCTCGCCTAGTCTCGCCTTGTGCCAGCCCTAGCTGTAGATCGGTCTACAGACAGACAGACAGACAGACGGACCTGCGGGATTCACTTTTTTGGTGTTCTCTATCATCGTAATGTCAAGTTTGATCAAAATCTCGAGTTCGATTTTTTCCATATGCAAAACTTGCCCTTATAGTACCTATATTTCAAGTAAAAATACAGAAACGATTCACATTTTCGGTTCGACAACTTACTAACAAAACTTAAAAAATCTCGAGATTAGTAAGCCTTTACTTTTTGATCTTCCTTGCATCTCGCATTAATTTGCAATATTGATTTACTTAATTAAAACCTTTTTTTAAAGTTAATATTTCGGATCGTTCCTTACGACTAAGGACTTAACCACTTTTTCTCTACTCCATATCATTTGACTTAATACAGTATCAATGAACCAATAATGCAAGCCTGTAAATATTTTAATTAAAAAAAAAATACTTTAAAAATAAAATAATTAATCTCATTTTTGAGTCTACCCAAATTATTGTATAATTTAAGACAAATAATTATTTATTTTCTTGTATGTAAAATAATTCAGTTATTTATTATGTCTTGTGTTAAAACTTTGAAAGATTTAAAAGATTTGCAAATAATATGCATTTTGTGAAATTCTGTTAAAGGTTTGTTTTTTATCCTCAAATTTGCAGAATATTTTAAAATATTTCAAGTGACGAAATGTATTTTATAAGTTTTTTGACGAGTTAAATGTTTAATACGAAATATATAAAAAGAAATGTGATTTTTCCACATTCCAGAATGGTCATGGATTTTCGAGGGAACCATTTAACACAAAACACAATAACCTTTCTTTTAAGAAATGCTTTTTTTTCGATTGAAAATTTTACTATTTTTGCTCGACCTATCCTCAGTTTCTAACAAATCCTAGCCATTAGAACAGTGATAAATTTTATTATAAAGGGTTATCCATTTTTGCGATTTCAAAAGTATAGGGCTGGAATTCGACATCTGTCAAACTAAGTTGTTAAACCATTTTTTTTTCAGTTGAAAATCTGACATTTACGAAAATGGATCGCTTAACTATCGCACAGCGCATAAAAATTGTTAAAACCTACTACAAAAATGGTGATTCTGCCACAGCCACATATCGTGCTTTAAGAGGAGATTATGGGTTACATAATCGTCCAACTACGCAAGCAATTGGCAAAATTGTGAAGAAATTTAAAGAGACTGGATTGGTTACAGATATTGTAAGGCCTGTGCATCATCGTTTCGCTCGTACCACTGAAAACATCGCTGCTGTAAGTAAAAGTGTTGCCGAGGACCCGAATGTGTCGATTCCTCGTCGTTCTCAGGAATTAGGACTGTCTTACGGCCCATTGTGCATATTTTGCATTTGGATCTACACCTACAACTGAAGCCAGCTGACTATTCACAACGTCGTAGATACGTCGAATGGGTGCTTGAACATCAGGCGGTGGACGTCGATTTTTCGAACAAAATTTTCTTCAGCGACGAAGCACATTTCTCACTCGGTGGGTATGTTAATAAACAAAATTGTCGTGTTCGGGGTTCGGAGAATCGTCAAGTAATTGAAGAGAGGCCATTACATCCACAAAAAGTCACTGTTTGGTGCGCTCTTTGGTCCGAAAGTGTGATTGGATCTTACTTCTTCGAAAACGACGATTGAACGACTGCCACCGTCAATTCGGAGCGGTATGGTCATATGATAACCGACTTTTTTTTGCCCGCTATTGAAGAATACGACTTGGAGAATATGTGGTTTCAACAAGACGATATCACATGCCACAAAACTCAAGCGAATATGGCTTTATTGCAAGAGATATTTCCTGGCCGCGTAATTTCTCGTCGTGGCGATATTAACTGTCCACCAAGATCATGCGATTTGACAACGGTGGACTTTTTTTTGTGGGGCTACGCGAAAGACCGTGTTTATGCAGATAAACATTTAACTCTTGAGCACTTGAAAACAAACATTCGTCAAGTTATGCCTGAGATACCACCCAATACGTGTCAAAAAGTGGTCGAAAATCACCTCAAGAGAATCGATGCAACAATTCACGTGGTGGTCATTTAAATGATGTAGTGCGTCACACATAATGTCAACGTTCAAACTTTATAATAAAAAAGAAATATCATGAAAAAAAAACATTATATATTTGTTTTGTATACGTTTACTTTTGAAACCCCAAAATGGATAACACATTACTTCCATACAATAAAAATATACATAACTTCATCGACATATGTATTGTCAAATGGAGCGTGTTTAATAACCAAGGAAAAATCCCTATGGTATAGCATTTTAATAAATTTAACATAGGGCCCTATCTGAAATCTTGAAATTTTTACTGCGATCGGGAATCTTCCACGAAATAAATTTCCTTGAATAAAAAAATCGTATGAAATGACAGGAATTCCGAGAAAACGTTTCCCTTTGTTCTAATGAGAGAAAAATGTTTAGGCAAATTTTTATTCACGATAACCCCCTTGTGTTCTGTTGTTTAAATATCAAATCAGTTTGACAGCTTTATAACCTGTAAGTTCTAAAAACCGATCAGTTTCGCACAAAGTACATATAATGATAACCATATCTAATGCCCTGAAAACTTTGAACATTATCAATATATGTGAACTTACATATGTACATACATATGTCCATATGTATAAAAAAGTTTTCCTTTTTTAGATTGGTAAAACTAAGAAAATTTAAGAGGATTTTAGATAAATACATATGTACGCATTTTGTATAGGTTCATTCTAATTGCTAGAGATAACAAAATAAAGGCGAAGTACTCTAAAAGCGCATTTTCATACATACATACATATCTAAAATTATCATAAATTTTACCAAAATATGCAACAGCTTAGTACCAGAAACGGTCAATAATTTATCATAAATTAAACATACCTTTACTCTTATAAAGGCAGATACATTATACGTATGAATTCTTGAATCTTTCTGTGTCTTTCTATAACGTTCACTATATTTTTTTTTAAATGAAAACAATAATTCACAACTAACTGACAGAAGTGATTCCAGTTTTATTCTATTGACTACTTTGTTAGTTTGTGCAATTTTGTTGAGTATATTTTTTGTATACTACTTAAACTTTGGCTTAAAGATGAAACAATTAACTTGGGATAAAGTAAATCTAATTAAATTCATAATAAACTCAGCACAGCACTGTAAAAAATTAGTGTTTTCGAACGTTCAAACGAAAACTATATTATTAACACACGCACATTCATGTAATAGAATTTTTTGCCGATATGAAACTTATAGTTTTTTTTATTATTAATAAAAAAATACTAATACTAAATACTACTGTTGCAACGCACTTTTCTGAAAGTTCACAGAGTCTATTAGATGTTTTTTTTTGTGAGCGACATTAATAAAGTACTTTTTCAAGATCAACTCTCGGCAGCTGGTTTTTCAAAGCATGATCTTATATATATGACCATTGACTTTGAGGTGCAAAAATCTGATTTTCAGTACAAATACAGGGATTTTAATGCAATCGATTATGCCAGACTTGAAGAAGATGCTCGAAGTATATATTGGAATAACGTTTATCATTTACCTAATCCGAATGATCAAGTATCATATATTAATTCTAAAATAATTAATCTTTTTAACAATTTCGTTCCTCTACGCACGAAAACACGAAAACCTGGTCAAGGATCATGGTTTACACCTGAAATTCGTTTGCTCATAATGCGAAGCGTTTAATACCTGGAAACGTTATAGACTTGAGGAATTTCAGCAAAACTATAGAATCCTTCGTAATCTTGTTGTAAGCAAAATACAATCTGCTAAAAGGTTATTTTATAGTGCGAAACTCAATTCATCTGTGAATGGGCGAAAACTTTGGAAAAACTTGAAAGAGCTAGGAATAGGTAGTAAAAAGAGTTTAGTTTTTTCGGATGACATTGACGGTAATATCTTAAACCAAAAGTTTGTTGCACTACCTTTCCCTTCACTTACAGTTTCATCATCTTCTCAAGATGAAAATTTGCCGTTCAATGAAAATTTGTTTAGAAAGTATAGATGTCGTTGAATGCTTTTTGTCGATTAAATCGAATGCCACCGGTATAGATGATATATCTCCAAAGTTTTTGAAAGTTATTTTACCGATCTTATTGCCACACATCACGCTCACGCACACATTCAACACAATTTTAGCAACAGGGTCTTATCCTAATGAGTGGAAAATGGCTAAGATTCTACCTATTCCAAAAAATGAGCATGATTTTAGACCAATTTCAATACTTCCCTTCCTATGAAAAGTTTTCGAAAAAGTTATACAAATCCAAATTAATTGTTATCTCCGGAGGAAAAATTTCTTATCAACAAAACAATCTGGATTTCGACAAAAACACAGCTGCTCTACAGCACTTATAAATGTTATAGAAGACATAAGAGGGGCATTAGATGAAGGTAACGTAACATTTTTAATACTTCTTGATTTTTCAAAGGCATTTGATACAGTTGATCATTTGAATCTTTGCCAAAAGTTAGTGCGATTGTACAACTTCTGCAAATTCTGCTGTTCATCTGATTTATTCCTTTCTAACTGAAAGAAAGCAGGCTGTTATGGTGAATGGTAGGTTATCGAATTTTCTTTCAACATCAAGAGGTGTACCCCAGGGATCGATTCTTGGTCCCCTTTTGTTCTCCATATACATAAATGAACTGCCTCAAATCATTTCACAAACTAAAATACAAATGTACGCTGATGACGTTCAATTATATAAAAGCTGCCCTCTTGGATTGATTGAAGATTCTGCCTCAGTCTTGAACATAGAATTACAAAGTATCTCATATTTCGGTAAGAAAAATGGCTTGTTCTTAAATCCTAGCAAATCTAAATGTATTATCATTTCCAAGAAACCGATAGACTTGTCATACTTTCCACAAATCCTTCTTGATGGTCTTCCTATAGAGTATGTAGAAACCGTGAAAAACGTAGGAATGATATTTAAACGGAAGTTAACTTGGGACACACATATCAATAGAACTGTAGGTAAGGTACTCGTATATGGAGTGCTTCGTACTTTATGGGCCACCCAATACTTTACTCCACTTAAAACTAGAATAATGCTCTCCAAAACGTTAATTATTCCTATACTGATTTACGGATGTGAAATATACGGAAATTGTGACTCCATAAGCAGAAGAAAGTTAAACGTTGCATATAATAGCATTGCTAGATATATCTTTGGCTTAAGAAGGTATGATCGAATATCTTTATTTTCAAAAGCAATATATAATCTCACATTCGATAATCTCGTTCGCTATAGGACATTAATCTTGCTGTTTAGGATAATGCAATCTCATCAACCGTGCTATATTTATAACAGGTTGCATATGTCTTCATCAACTAGGTCACCACATCTTCTAATACCTCGATTTACTTGCTTAACCTCTGAGCGGCAGTTCTTTATTTTTGCGACTCGGTTATGGAACGCACTTCCTCGAAATTTAAAAAGAATTAGTGACATTAATATCTTTAAGAAAGAGTTAGGGGTACATTTATCCCAACATTAATTAATTAATTTTCTCATTTTTATATTTTGATCAAGGTAGAAAGGAAACGGAAATGTTGATTGAGGCAAAGAAATATGAAACAAAAAAATTTAAAGAATTAATATTAATGAAAATTTCATAAATTTAATTTAAGTAATAATTGATTAGAATAAGTAATTTGAAAGGCTGTATAACATATTTAAATTTAAATTAGCTTATAATAAATATTCATTACAAACTTGTATTAGTTTATAAGATAATGTATCTTAAAATACAAGTATACAAATAAATAAATAAATAAAAATTATTTTTTAGTAAACACAATTTCGTGATCAAAATTTTTTTCCATTAAGAGATCATTAAACACTAAGAAAAAAAAACAACAATGGACCAATCTGACTCCACTGAGGTACGATAGAATTTACTGGAATGGTCATTCTTCAAGACAACATAGTGTCTATGTCATTAAGATGTGAACAAATCCATGTAATAAAATTATAACGCAGCGCAATTTTCTTCTAATTCTCTAGAAGGAATGAATGACTTAACTTTAAGATTCGCAAGCATTTTTTTTTCCTCAATGTAAGTTTTTTTTTTAATCCTTCTTATCCCTTACGTTACTCTTAGATAAATTGCAAATAATAATAAATTTAAAAAAATAACAATTCCTGGAGAATGTTTTAAATATTAATAAAAAAAACAATCTTATTTGTTAAATTCTGTTGCAATTTTAGTCGAAAAACGTTAACTTATGATAAAACAGTTCTATAAGCAGAGAACCTTATGCATAAACACATTTGAAAAATTATAGGAAAATATTTAATTTAAATTTTTTTCGGTTGCTATATTTCTATAAAAATGCGTCTATACAAATTTTGTAACTTTGACAAAAAATATTAGAATTATCCTTAACAGTAAACCTTAAAATTTAGATTCACTTTTAAGAACTGTAATAAGCCTTTAACTCAAGCTTTAATTCGTACAAAAAGCTTTAAATGTAGTTGTCTTTTTTGGACCATTCATTATACATGGCCAAAATTTTCTCGAAATCGCGATTTTCTGTCGAGCGATTTTCACGAAAATTTAGAAAAACAAACAAAATTAGAGAATCTGTTGTTAAAATGTTCAGGACTATCGTAATATATTACATTTTTAATCTTTACATTTTTACGCTCGGTTTCCTGCAATCTGTGGGAGCGATTTCCTAAGAGAACACGAACAAATTGGGCGACGTAATTCAGTCTGTATGAATGTTTGTTTTTAATCCGCTGAAGGAATTTTCTTCAAACTCGGTACATAAGCTTCTTAGCTGATTAACTCGATTTTTTTATGTTTCTTCCAAAAATAACGGTAATCTAACCTACCACAAAATATCTGGTACCAAAAATGGGAAGTCTTAATTATCTCGAAAACGTCTCTACTTTGATAATCAAAATTCAGTGAACTATTATAGATAAAGTCCAGATTTTGATCTAAGAAAGTTTTTACATAAAATGTCATAGACGTTTTTTTTTTATTTTCAAACTTATCATTAACTACTCAACGGATTTTGATCAAAATTTTTGCACAGGAATTGCTTCAAATTCTAAACAATACTGCATACGAAAATTTTCAAAAACTAATATTTTCGACTCTTAAAAATATGTAATTTTTGAAGCTTCAAATATTTCGTAAACGGTCGGACCATTTTCTATTATGCTAACAAATTGTTATGAGGTACATATTCTGTTTTTTTTTTTGAAAAAAAATCAGAAGTAACTTTGTCATTTTTTTAGTTACATATTAAGAAAATTCGTAAAAAGTAAAAATGGATTCAAATGATTAGGAAACATAAATATAAAATAAAGATTGAAAAAAAACCTCTTTTGACTTTCCCAATTGTGTAATAAAATGTATTAGATTGATTTAATCAATTAAAGTAAGTAATCGCAGAAAATGACAATTAAAGTCAAAATGCATCCGAATAATAATTATTACATTTTTTACTTGCGATTATAGGTACTATAAGGCAAGTTATGCCTTTGTGACATTACGATGATAGCGAAGACGAAAACAGATGGTCTAAAAATTCTGTCAGTCTGTCAGTATGTCTGTATGTATGTATAGACACCTACAGCCGAAACGTGTGGGCCGAATTGCTTCAATCTTGGTATATAGAGTTCTTTAGGTATTGTACAGTGGGGATATTGAAATTTTTGTTAGCTCAAAAAATAACGGTACCAGCCATATACCCGTTACGTTAAAGCTTATTTTTCTCGAAAACGGCTATAACGATTTTGATTAAGAAAATCAGTGCAACTTTTTAGGTACGACCGATAATATAGTTGACAAAAAAAATTTTTAAATGTCTACAAACGGTACTTTCCATAGGACTTTCGACTATCTCGTAAATGGCTTAACGAATTCTTTCGAAATTTTACACATAATATAGGTTTAGGTTGCCCAATTTATACTGCGTACGAATATTTTTAATTAATATTTTTGTGTATTTTTTTAAGCATTTAAAAATAAATTAATTTATATTTTGAAAACTGTTCCATACATTTTTTTTTCAAAAATTATAGTTATATGTATTTGCAGAATACCTATGAATTGGCGTTTTTGAATTTTTTCTTTTAAATATTTTCAAAAAATTCAAACAAAAAAAACGTTTTTTCTCAAAAACCGCTACACTGATCTCAAAAATTCAGATTTATCCAAGAAATAAAATTAGGTATTTTTTTGCAAGCTCAAATTAGTTTAAGTATTTGTTTCAGAATTTTGAATTATTTTTTTTTTAGATTAAGCCGATTTAATTTTTTTAGTTTAAACATTTAAGATTCTTATATGAATTTTTTGAGAAATAAATTAAAGAAATTTGTATATATAAAGAATTAAGTAAAAAACGACTTTAAAAATTTAGATTTTTAATAGAAATCTTTGCATACGATGTGATCGAACATAAGAGCAAGTTCGTGCGATCCAGTTGTGCATTTTTTTAAAATTGATTAAAGCTTTCTTATAAATTTACTTATATAAATGGCAAAGTCAGAAAAGGTTTTTTTGTTCAATCTTAGTTTTATATTTTACAGAATTTGCGGTCATTGTTTTTAGTTTTATATTAAAATTTCTAATTCTGATACAAAAAAGGTGAGATGTCAG
The DNA here is from genome assembly GCA_910595825.1 of Philhelius pedissequus. Classification (NCBI taxonomy): domain Eukaryota; kingdom Metazoa; phylum Arthropoda; class Insecta; order Diptera; family Syrphidae; genus Philhelius; species Philhelius pedissequus. The sequence continues at coordinate 56,394,595 of OU343160.1, forward strand.
ATGTAACTCATCATATACGACTACTGCTTACGCACTATTGTTTTTACTCAACACCCAGCCCATTTACAACACTTTTAACATTTCAAATCCGCACCAAACTTTGCAACAATCCAAGTGAATTTATTTACTTTTTCTAAAAAGTTTCATTCACAAAATATAGAAGGTACTGGAACGCACCTAAAATTCATAAAAAAACTCATGTTACATGGAAAAACAGAGACACTCCAAAAACCAAGACAACCCAACTAATTTTGTGGTTTTTATCAACATTTCTTCGGTGTAAAAAAATGATACCTACTTGCTTTTAAAACACCAAGAACAGAAAGACTCGAAACCTTTTAGGAATCCGAAGATTCTTACAATTTTTAATACATTCAAACCAAATGTGTTTTGTTTGCAATTTGCTTACGCTAATGTGTGTTAAAAACTGACATTTTGGATAAGAAAACTCCAAAATGATAAAAAATTGACAATGTGCCTAGTTCCCCCGGCACATTTCCATAATTAATGTTTACTTCTAATGTGAATTCATTGTGGTCGACTCCCCGGTAGTAATCGACATTAATATTTATAACCTATTTCAAATTAATCATGATGGAAATCCCCTATTATTAAAATTTATTATACCTTTACCAATAAACATGCCTGTTTGAAGATTTGAGAAATCCAAAACATTTTTTTTTTAGAAATTCATCTCTAACAGGAACTAAACGTCCTTGAAAAAAATGTCAACCCAATCTGTCTTAATTCCGACGAAGAACATAGTACAATTTATCACTGTTCGTCTAAGACTATAATTCCCATAAACCATTTCAAATAAATTACTATTCCGCCACACAAACATTTAAAGAAGCAAAAAAAAAAAAAAAAAGCCAACCAAAATATCACCTCTTGTGGCTTCTAGCTGATCTACATTGTGTCTTCACTGACGACACGAACATCAACCTAATAATTATTCATCTTAATCACGATTTTCTTTAAGATTTTTTTATTTTTTGTTTTTTTTTTTGGCAAGACTTTATAAGAAAAACAAAAAACCTACCTAAAGTCGAAATGACTTAAAGGAAAAGGAGAAGCAGAGCATAATAATATATTTTTATTTACCTTTATATCTGTCGAATTGCAGCCATACAAATAAATTTCCAAAAACTCGTAACCATTTAGAAATGTGCAGCACGATTTACAAATCAATCAACATATTATTTTTTTAAGTCCCGATCCCGACAGACGAAGACGACAACCGCGCAAACACGATAACTCCTGGCTGGTTGTTTCACTTTTATTTGTTTAACTTATGTAAATATTGTTGTTAATATTTATTTAATCGAAATTTAAATAAAATCATTATTATGTTGACTGATGATATCTATAGATACTTTTTTCTCTCAACTTTGAGTTCATACTCATATTACCGCCAAAACGTCACAAAAAAGTGCGTGCCTCTTAATAAACAAAAAAAAAATTAAAAAAAAAAAAAAAACTGCACGTAATCGTTTGCTGATGTCGCTGTCGCTGTCTCAAGACAACACCGGCAAGCTCAACTTTATGAAGTGCGTTTCTCCAATTGCATAGGTATAGATACGAGTATTATATTTATAATGCTCCTTACAACACACATCACACACTGCTAGACGAAAAACGATGAATGGACATTATGAGGAACATAAAATATACTCAATATCGCGATAATGTATCTGCGAGTATCCAATTTAACGTAGAAAAAAATTTAAGTTCTTTTAACCTTAACGGTAAGTAGGTAATACGAAAATATCAAAAAATGCAGCGCACGAGTAAAATATTTTCAAAAAAAAAGTTATAGATATTTTGTATTGTATATTTTTTTTTGCTCTACAGAGGGCGAGAGAGCGGGAGAGATCACTAATATCTGAATAGCTTTAAGATCGCTTAAATGTATGTAAAATATTTATATTGTTAAAGATTTAAATTATAATTGTTTTTCACGTTTCAATGCGGACAAAACTTCGCCGAAAAAAAAACAAACAAATGAAAAAAAAAACACGAAGTTCACAAGTTCTTATATAGGTACACCGCATATATGCAGGTGCAGTGGAAGTGCACCGAGCGCACGACTACCAAACCTTGCCGTTGCCGCACTTGCACAATTCGACCGAAATTTATGAAGATAGATATACTTAAATTTCTTCTGCCATATTTTTAAGATTTGCAAACAAAAAAAACAACAAACATCAAAGAAGTCAGAGTTTTTTTCTTCTGTTTTAAACTTAAAACAAAAATAATTAGTTTATTTATTTTATTTTAAGTTTTTTTTGTTTTGCGCCACAATAATCGTTTTTTTTTTTTGTTTTATTTTATTTAAAAATATATATACGATTATATGAGCAGCCAATTGCGTTCACTACATTTGATGATCGAAAACGAACTGAATCCAAAATCGACGACGGACCGACGAATAAATTTCATCGCGATAGCACACCAGACACAACTGGCACTGGTACTACTGGCACTGGTTCCATCCATGAGTCCCAGATACATTTTACACAGAATAGCAACAAAATTGGTAGCGACAAGCAACATAGAGTGCAATCAACAAAGTATCTTTGTTGTGTATATTGCTGTTGTGCAGTGTGCAGTGCATAATTTATCGTTGTAATTGTGCTGGTGTGGGGGAAATGTATCTAAATTTTTGAGCAGTTAACGAGAAATGTTTCATAAGCAACTATTTATGTATATGTAATTCAACCCCCTGAGATGATGATGTGAAAGCAACATGTTTACGAGGTTAATTTGTGCAGCAAGCAAGGGAAGGTATGTGTGCCTGTGCAGTGTGCAACGTTACTATGGTGAAGTAAATACCTATACATGATTTTCTTAGGAAAAGGTCTGTTTCTGTTAAGTGGGTGTTTTGGGGGAAGTGCCTTGGGGGAGTTGCGCTTGGTTCGTTGGTTGGACAAAGAAGAAATGTCAGATGTTAAGTGCAGAAGTTGATTCTAGATGGTGGAGGAATATTTATTTTTAATTGGAACCGTATTCTTTCAGGATGTTTTTTTTTTTTTATTTTTACTTTTTGAATGACATTTAGATCAACGGAAATGAGGTCAGCTAGCACTTGTAGTAATGGGACTAAGGTAAAATTTAGATCCGATGAATGAATAATCTGTAAAAATAAAGAAAAAAAAAAGTGTGCTAGAGTGCACATCAGGATATCCGTTCTAGCGTGGGCAGAAAGTGGAAGAAAATAACACACGATTTAACCATAATGCATTTGGTTTTTTTTTTAGTTCACTTTACCTAAGCTAGCTGAAGTTGATAATTGCATGCTCAGATGAAATTGAGCTTGAGTAGTTATTTTTAAAATTGATTTTTATAAAAAAAAATATATAGAGCGCATAATGGGGTAGAATTGTGCTTTTGTTTGTTGTCAAGGGAATTTTTATTTCCGTTGTATTTCAATACTGGTGTTTTATTTATTATATTAAATTAATTGTTTTTTTTTTTTCAAAAACTTATGTTGTCACTCTGGCAGACGGCATTAGTCATGCTACAAAATGAATTGTAACACAAAATACTATTAAGAAAATTTGACAAAAAATAAATTGATGTTATATTATATATGTTTTCACGACATGATCTGATTTTCGCAACTTATAAGATGACACCCAGTTTGCCTCAATCTTTCACCTTTCGAGATTTCAGAAATGTTAATGCTATTGCCCTAGAGGAAGTTTTACAGCAAATTAATTGGCAGCAAATTTATTTCATATCAGATCCGGAAATGAAGTTGAGTTTCTGCAAAGTCATATTGTTAATCTCTTTGACAAACATGTACCAATTAAGACAAAAAGAAGCAAATTAAGTTCAAATGAATGGTGTACTAGGGAAATAATATCACTCATGAATAGGCGTGATACCGAGTATAAGAGGTGGAAACGGTTTAGACTTCCTGAAATATATGAGTCATTCAAAAGATTGCGTAGAGAAGTTAGTGCCAAGGTATTTCAGGCCAAACGATCTTAGTAGATAGATAGATACATTCTATTTACAAATAATTCAATTTTACATTGCATTCATTATTAATACGAAATAAAAAAATAAATAAAATTTTGCTTGGCCTTGGTTGGAAACCATCTGCCAGATGCCAACTTATTACAAATTGTTTAATTTCAAAATACAAAAATAATAAATTAAATAATACAAAAGCTTTAATATATCGGAAAACTAATAAATAGAATTTTTCGTTAAAACAAACTATTATTACCTTATCATAAAACTTTTCTCAAAACGAATATGAATTTTAATTCTTCGAATAAAATAATTATGGGCTTATATATTTACGTGTATATTTCTTGCTTAAACAAAAAATGGATTTTAATTCGTAGAGAGGAAAGAAAAATATAAACAAAAAAAGCAAAATAAAACAAATTCGAAACAATCTAAGAATCTAAGAAATCTTTCCGGTACTTCACGGTTTCAATGCAAAACTGGGCGAGAAGTTTCCAGTTTTGTCCATTTAAAATACTAATTGATTCCGTTTCATTTAAAAGGGTTTTTTGAAAGTATACAAATCTTAAGTGTTTTAAGATAGGGCATACTCATAAAAGTAAGTTTCGGGTACATTGATCGACGAGATGAGCCTTTGCTTCCTCTATTAAACCTGATCTTATCTTGGCATCTACTAGTTCCAGTATGCTATTTAATGTTTCTTTTCGAAACATAGCCTGAGTATCTAGCGATTGCAATGAAGCACCACCAGGCAAGAATATATCCTCCCATTTTTTGAACCAACTAATATTTTTATCTATGCTGTGCTTTGCAAGTATACTTGGGAGACGGCTATATCATAAGTAAGTACTTTTATGATGTATTCAAGGTGCATTCTTAGAGTGAATAGATAAATAGGTGGGAGACCCATTTCGAGAAGAAGCATATAATTAGGAGTTGTTTGTGGTAGAGAGAAAGTTTTTTTGAGAAACAAACCTTGCAATTTGTCTGCCTCATCATACTGCTAGTAACCCCATACTTGAGATCCATAAGTCATTATTGATCTTAGGGCAGCTTTAAAGACTTTAAATTTGACACTATGTGCCACGTTTTTATTCTAAAACAAAGTTTTCCACGTTGAGTTTATAGCAGCGATTGATTTGTTCACCTTCATCTGGAAATGTTTTCTTGGGTTAAGGCTGGGTGTGAGTATCATACCTAGGTAGTTGTATTCATTTACAACTTCAATATTTTCTCCATTTAGAACCCATCATTTTATTTCTACATTGCCGACGTCTCCATGATTCAAAAATCATAACTTTGGTTTTTGATATATTTATCACCAAATTCCTCAATTTCCAATATCTTCCTAACTTATTTACCATAAGCTGAAGGCTTTCTGACGAATATGCAAATAAAACCAAATCATCTGCATATAACAGACATTTTATGTTCAGTCCTGTAACTCAAACACCGTTAGGCAAGACGTCAACTATGTCATTTATGAACAATGCAAATAACAATGGCGATAGTAAACACCCTTGACGCACTCCACTTATGGTTCTGAACCATTCTGAGATTTTCTCGCACTTACTATTTTGAAAGATTGAATAGAAATTTGAACTCGACTACTCTCTGGAAAAACTTAAAAGGTATAGGACGCAAAAAAAACAAACTCCTGTTGATGTTGATTCCGATCAACTCAATAATCAGTTTATTTCACGAATATTCAAGATACTCAAATTCAAGCGACTTTCAGTTTGCATGTGTTGGTCAGACAGATGTGTTGGGTGCGATCTTAAAAATCAAATCGTAAGCAATTGGATAAGATGAAATCGACCCAATCTTCGTAAAAGCCATCCTTCCTCATATATAACCATTTATAACCCACGTATTTAATACAGTTATATCAACATTATCCTTCAGCATGGAAATGTACAAAAATAATCCCTATCATTAAAAAAAGGGAATCTTCTCAATCACTTCCTGAATATAGACATATCTCAATTTTGCATTTCTTGTCTAAAGTTCTAGAAAAACTTATTCATCAGCAGATACTTTGCCATTTACAAAGAATTAAATTCAAATCGGTTTTTCACAAAAACCACAGTTGTACTACTCGCTTTTGAAAGTAATTGACAATATTCGAACTGCTTTTGATAAGGATTTTGTTACATTCTTGACATTATTAGATTTCTCCAAAAATTTCGCCATAGTAAATCATGGTTTACTTCTCCAAAAGCTGAGGGCCCTCTATGGGTTTTCAACTTCTGCACAGAGTCTAATAAAAAAACATACTCGTATTTATTAGATAGAAAGCAGCTCGTTCAGGTTCAAAACAAGAAATCCGCATTCGTTTATAATTCAGTAGGTGTTCCGCAAGGGTCAATATTAGGTCCTCTTTTATTCCTAATTTTTTTAAATGATCTTCCTCAAATAGTGAAGTTCTCATCAGTGCACATGTATGCCGATGATGTACAACTATATTTAAGCAGTGAAATTGGAATGTGAAAAGATACTATATATCGATTAAACGAGGATTTAAAAGCAATCACCCAGTGGGCTGAAAACAACTGCTTAAAACTCAATCCAACCAAATCCAACTGCTTAGTTATATATAAATCTGACCTTGACTTAAATGGATTTTCTCTCGTGTACCTTGGAGACACAGTTCTCAAAGGCAATAATCTAGGCATTTGGTTGAATAGAACACTTAAATGGAATGTCCACATTCAATCAGTCATTGGGAAGGTATATGGATGCCTAAGAAATCTCTCGAAGTCAAAGTGTTTTACACCTTTAGCTACAAAATTGTTGATAGCTAAGTTCTGTATTTTACACATGGTAACATATGGAGGTCAAATTTGTATAGCATATGACGCTGAATGCAGAAGATAGCATGATGTTTCATTCATGATTTGACAATGTTTCCCCATACGTACAAAAGATTCTTGGATGCACGTTACATTACTACCTTAAATTTTGTTCTTTAAGTTTCTTAAATAAAATCATGAAAAGCAAACAACCCATGTATTTGTTCGAAAAAATAAATTTCTCTGTTTCAACACGCTCTTTTGAGAGTAAACACAGAATACTACTCAATAGACGTTTCTCTTTTTTAGTTCAGAGCAGAGTCTGAGTTGTCAAAAAATGTGTTTGTCTTTCCTTTTAACTCTGAGCATTCAGAGCTCCAAATGTGTGTTTCTTTTTCGTTGTGAACATGTGTAGATGGCAACGTGCTCGGATTGACTGAGCATATGAGTAAATTGCTGAACGCACCAAATGACATGTGTGTCTAGAAGGAAAATGTGAAGAACAAAACTAATCAAATTACAATTAGGTTGGCGCAAGAAGTTGATCTGCTTGCTGATTTTCTGTATCTGGTCTGTGTTTGTGTACATAAAATGGTAGTTTTGTGTTATATTGCTTTTTATGGTTAAAATGAAAATGAGAGTGTATTGTATTCTGATTTGTTTGGTTCAAAAAACATACCAGTGTTCAGAGCTAACTCTGTTCGGAACAAGCTGAGTGCATAATCTATTCGTTTAGGCTCTGTTCAGTGCTCTGCTCTAAGCAAAAAAATAAAATAGTCTAATAATGAACAGATTGACATAGTACGTGAATTAAAGTACCTTGGAGTTTTATTAACATCGAACTTGAACTTTGATAAGCATGCAATGGATACAAAACACAAATGACACTAAATATTGTGTGACATTGATCATTCGACCAAATATCAATTATTTAATGCGACAGCCAACACAACAACAGCACAAGCCTTTGCTGTTTCGCCATTCGAAGCATTTGAAGCTGTTCAAAGATTTTTGTTCCAAAGAATATTTTGGTTACCGAATTCAGCACCAACCTATACCATACACCTGAAATATGGCTTACCACCCATCTTAATTAAGAATCTAAAAGCTCATGCAGACTATTTAATAAAAGTGTTGAGGAAAAGTGAAACTAGTGTTCATAACACAATTCTGCTGACAGCTATACATGAATCAGTATCCTTACCACATGATCTTCCCCTGTCCTTAATAGAGGCGAACGTTTTCGAGTTGCACAAGACTTAACCAAAGTTTCGTCGCCCCTACAGGTTCTTTTACAATTATACTTTAACCATCAAATTCTAACAGAACATAGCTATTTCAACGTTAAGTACTCGTCTCGCTTGAGGCTTTAAGAACCATTTTCAGAACAAGAGTAGACATCCTTAATCTGAACTACGTCCCACATATAGAACTGATCTTCTCCGGACATTTGATTTATGCAACAGAAAAGAATGTGATGATGCTTACAACTTCATTGCTGCTTGCCTTACGTTACAAGAAATACGACGCTTGTATTTCCAAACTTGTATGAAATAATAAATGGCGGTCGTGGATGGTCTAATTTATATAAATCTTACAAGCACGCTTTATTATTGGAATAGTTTTTTTTGAAATTTGTATTCTCTTATTATTTTTTTCAAATTATTACTTTTTATATGTCAATTCATTAAAATTGCAAACAAAAAGATCTTTTAAAATTCTAACTTTTACTTGCGATATACAAGTAGGGGAAACCAGGGTTAGAAGTAACAGGCTTAAAAAATCACAGCTAAAAATTAAAGGGCTCTTCTGAAAATTAAGAAACGCGTGAACTAGAAATTTGTTCGTCTACTTTAAGGCTAACGTTAAGTATACTTTAGCTGTGTGATATCCTATATCATAAAGAAAAGTTAAAAGGGTTAATCCCAAAAATTAATACGTACTTCTCTGGTGTCTGGTAGAAAGGGGTTAAGTAAAAAAAAATCGGTTTTTGGATTTTTCTTGGACTTAAGTCATATTTTTTTCTGTATCGTTTGGTCCTACCGGCCTAAGTCTAGCGTTACTCCTTCATATAGAAAAATTTCGGTACAAAGGGTGTAAGTCAGAAAGTTTTCAGATTTGTTTAGTATAAAGGGTGTAAGTGGACTTAAGTCCTTTTTGTTTAATTATTATAAAGGCTTTAGTTATCTTATAATTCAAAAATCTTGTTGCTCCTAAGGGCTTAAGTCATCTAGTACTCGGTCGCGATAGAAAGGATACACAAAAAGCAATATCAGGATTTAAAAATAAATATTCAATCTTAAATCTCATTTTGCGGAAAACTACTATTTCTGACTTTACCCCTTTCTACCATGCACCAGAGAATTGTAACATTATTTTTTATTTGTATTTATGGTATTCCTCTTCACTCGGAAGACATACAATTCTATAGTAGTTGTTTTTTTTAATAAGTATTTAATTATGTTTTGGTTAATTTTATGTAAGTACTAGCGGAACAGGCGAACTTCGTCTGGACCCAATTTAACGCCTTCAAATGAACTGCAGAGCTATAATAAAATACAAATAGTTCAAATTTACCAATGTGATTTATTTGAATGGAATCAAATTCAGTAGAGAGTGATATGATGAACAATGTTTTTCAATTTGTTTTCCGGCGCAAAAGCAAACAACAAAGACCGTTTACCAAGCTATCAACGAGGTCCTTTTCTTCGCTGCTAGTATTGCCCGTTCACAAGTCCAATTGAGATTTTTATATTGTTTTCCAATGCTGGTTAACACTTTACTTAGGTAATGAGTTTTTCCTTCGACGTTGTTAACTCGCAAAAATTTGGCGGGAATGATATCAATCCAGTGGAGACATCAACAGAAATTTGGGCATTACTTAGTACCACTGCAGTGCGACTCTCATATTTGTGGTCAATTTCAACTTCTTGACATGCCGGAACAAAGGCAACGATTAATTTCATTGGCAGCAGAAGATTTCGGGATGACGGAAAGCATTCGACGAAAATCTCCACTGAGTAAAATCATATCCCCGCCAAATCATCTCGAACCACCTTGTAAATCCTTCATTGTTCGGTCAACTGCCTCCAAAGCTCATTTATGCGCCATCGTGCATTCCTTCCCAAATTAGGATTTTTCATTCTCGCATCAATTTCGCTGTCGCCGAATTTTTGGTCATTGTGCAAGTTATTATCTTGTCAACCGTGAGAAAATTCATCGCAAGCTTCAAAGCAGAATGTGTGGTTCGACCGCCTTCAAACAGTATGGCAGCAATGCCATAGATGCAATAAATGATGAGACATTCAACGAAATTGGAGATCTTGGCCGAATTGTTGCTAGAATCAATTGAGCGCGATTGAAGTCTACATTCACAACTTTTCTTCTTCTAATTACTTTTAGTCGAATTTGTGGTGGTGATTGTTAAGTTCGAAGCTGCGAAATATGGGCAGGTCTCCATTTATATCTTCTGCACGCACTTCTTGCGAACAGCATCAATTTTAGTAAAAAGTGTTACTTTAAGCCCCGCTCTCCCCTTCATGAGCAAGTTTTGCATTTGGAAAAAAAATCGGACTCGAGATTTTAATCAAACTTCACCTTACGATGATGGCGAATATCAAAATAGTGGGACCCGCAATTCCGTCTGAACAACGATCTACAGCCTTAGCGGCTGAAGCGATTTTCTTTAAACTTGGTACTTAAGCGTTTAAGGTGATTGTCTCAAATAGATCTTTGAATGGTTTTTTAGCCCCAAAAATAGCATTACTTGACATACAATTTTTTTTCTATTTTAATTATCTCGAAAACCGCTCCAACGATTTTGATAAACAAGCATAGTATAACTTCATTAAGTATTGTCTACATTTTGGTCGAAATTTTGTTCACATATTTTGTTTTTTTGATCAAAAATTTTAAGTAGGAAATCCTTCGAATTCTCAATAATTCTGCATACAAATTTTCGAAAAATATATTTTTTTTTGGGTTTCTGAAAAATAAATAGATATGTTTTTGAAAAATCTATATATTAAAAACTTATCAAAAAAATAATTTTAAATGTTATAATTACTCTAAGAACTGCATACCAAAATTATAAAATAAAATTTGAAAAAATAAAAATAAAAACCAGGATTTTATCAAAAACCGTCCTACAAACTTCGATATAATTTTTTTTTTTATAAAATTTTTATTGATCGGTGCCATCTAATGGAATTTTTGGTGTTTTCCAACGAAACGATTATTCAAAAAATTGTTTTAATTAGAAAAACAAGTTATTGGAAATTTTGATATTTAGAACTAATTTTGGTACCTAGATCTTCTCAAATATAAAATTTGACAGTAATCCAAAGATCCGTTAACGAGAATTCCAAAAAAACATGTACCGTTAATAGTCTTTTCCCGTAAATTTAGTTCTGAGCCAGACAGAGGGGAAGGTAGAAGAACTGAGGTCTACATATAAGACCTTCATTCCAGGCAGAGTTACCGGAAGAAGTATTGAATAGAGTCTTAGGCCCGTTTGATCACACGAATCATAAATATTTATGTATCAACAAACGAGGCTTAATTTGTCAAAGGGGAACGTCTACTCATATGATGTTCATATTATATATTTACATTCGCAAATATTTTTATTTGCGATCGATGAAATCACCTCTGAAAATCAGCGATCAGCAAAAGATCTGAGCCATGAGTGTGAGTGATCGTTATAGTGTTGTGGATAGTCACAAGTCACAACGCATATGTATTTGGATCCCAGTCTATTCAATCTAAAAGAATAAGTTTATTATTGTTCACGACTTCAACGAGTGGAAGTGGAAGATAATAGGGAGACCGATTGGTAAATATAGAAATTAGGAGATTTCAAATGCAGTTCGGAAGTTTTGTCAAAAGATAATGACTTAAATTCCATGCAATTCCCGGACCGAATTGTTAAAGAACGCAATCGCAGAATCGTAATTGATAGTTGGAATGTTCCTGCAATGTTTATAATTGCAATGGCAACTCGATCAAGACCGTGTTCCACCAACTATATAGAATAGGTTACCTTAACTATAAAAAAAAAGTTCAAGACAACAAGTCCTGCTGGAATAGCAACTGAGCTCCTTAAATACATAGGAGAGATTTTGATATGGCGAATGCATAAAATCCTTAACCAAATACTAGTAGAAGGAAGTATGTTCCAGGGCTGGTCAATCAGCTCAATATTACGGTTATCTACGAAAAAGGCAATCGCTTATCTTCTAAGAACAATCTGTGTATATCCCTGATAAACTTCTCATATAAGATGCTATGAGCTTCTTAAGCCGTTCTATAATACTTCAACCGAAAAATAACGGCTCTGCAGATAGTCCATAGAACAAATATTCACACCAAGACAAATCCTAGAAAACACCAACGAATTTCTCATGATGAGATAAACCATCAGGTATAGTTTTTCCAATACGATTAAGATTCCTCTTTCGGAAGATTATAAGACACTCCATCAGTCTTCTTTTATGGAGCCGAGTAAAGAACAGCTGACACTAGGCTTTTTCGAAGACGCATTCTTCGTCGGATATTTGGAACGATGTGGGAGTAGAACGAATGGAAGAGAAGGTCCAACTCTATGAGATGTACAAAGATTGGAGGATGTATGGTCCAGAAGGTCAAAATATGCCGATTACAATGGGAAACCAGAAATTATACCGAACATCCGGTTTAATGAATAGGATATTGAGCCAGAGTATTCGACCTTCAGAACTGTTGACCGCAAACTAACTATCAAAGTGTTGGGAGAAGCTTCTGATATATTATTCTATTTTGTATTGTCGTAGGAGGAAATATAGTAAACCAGGGGTCTGTTCATTATTTCGATTTTTCGACTTCCCCCGCATCTGTCGTCCCCAAAAGTTAAAACAAACGCAATTCAATTATTCGTCAAAACATGACCGCTGTACTTGTAATCTGGTTAACGTATAAGCTTCAAGTACATAGTGCTTTGTATGCGCGCAACCCAACCAGGTGCATTTAAATTAAATCGGCACATAAGATCACACGTAAACACATATCTTACAATGACTGAATCCAGCTTACACATAAAAAAAAATAAAGTACATACTTGAAACCGTCATTACCCACTCGGCAGAAGCCTATTCAAATCCAATTACCCACGAAGCAACTATATGGAACTACATGCAACCAATAAAACCACAAAAGACCAACCAGCTAGCCATCATACATATATTTGACAACATTGAGAAGCTGTGTTATGTCGGTCTTATAAGCTTTTGTAGGTACGCTGCTTTGGCTGTACGAACGCACAGACAGATTAGCCCAGCAAAGCCTTGTTTGATGTAAATCTTAGGTGATTGCCAACGATATGACATGTTGGCCATCATCGATTAGAAGTGTATATCAGGCAAAATCAGGGTGACAAACCTTTGCTAATAGGTTAAAGTGTCCACATACAAAAATATAAAAAAAAACTCCCGCGCGAAAATATTATTGTGAGGAAAATAAGCGCGAAAACTAAACCACGCCGCGCCCGTGGCCAAGGCGCGATAAGAACAAGAAGCCGTATTTCCTTGAAGTGCATTCATTCATAGAAATTCCAAAGAGAGCTATGTTCATCGAAAACTTCCACTCCCGAGTCCACACACGATGCACTTCCCTGTTGTAACCGCTTAGCCATTGTGTCTACGACTGCAAGAAACAACTAGGTGAATTTCAACAGGCAGGTTTTTGAAGAATTTGAAATAACTTGGATATAATATCCTGAATGGAGTTTTAAAGTTAATTAAATATGTGTGCTCATGGTTGTCAATTTGAGATTTACTCCTCCTAGATTTAAGTCATTTTGTATATCAATGCATTGGTATTGGCATAATATAATAGGGTTATTATTAAAAAAAATACGTCTGAGAGCACTAAAAACAAGTTTCACAATTTTACTGCTGGCAATATCAGACAAATTTTGCATTTGAAAAAAAAACTAACTCGAGATTTTGATGAGAATTTGGTCTGTATAGCTCTTCGATTTTGAAGCGACTTTCTTCAAACTTGGTATTTAAGCGTTTTAGGTTATTGTCCAAAATAAGTTTTTGAATCGTTGTTTTAGCCCCAAAACTAAAGGTACATACAATTTTTTCTACCATCTTAATTGAAAACGACTGTAACGATTTTGATAAAAAATTGGTGCGTGTTCTACTTTAGCTATTGTCTACATTCTGGCCAAAAAAAATATAAAAATTTTGTTACTATCGGTACTTGCCATACAACCATTTTATTGATTATCGACTTTCACATAAGCGGCTCAACGGCTTCAAATTCTAAATAATACTGCATTTCAAAATTTTCGATAAACTGTTTTTTTTTTCTTTTTTTTTGAAAATTCAATATTTCGAAAACGGATGCACGATTTTTTCTGAAATTTTGTTTTTGAATTTTTTTTATTAAATATTTAAAATGTTCAAAAGAATTTTTTTAGGAAAATTCAAGTATTTTTATATATAAAAAATTAAGTGAAAAACGGATGTAAAAATACATTTAGCCGTTTCTATTAAGAACAAGGTCTTTTTCACTATACAGTTCTATATACTTCTGAAATTATTGAGCCAAGTAGAAGACTTAGCATTATATTTTATAGGACTTGTTGAATTATTGCTTCAAAATAGTTTTTAACGGCCTTTAGTCCACAAAATGTACGTTTCGTCCTGGCGATCTCACTTGGACTCATCAATTGGTCTGTCAAAAAATCCGTTTAAGTTGAACTGAACTTAACAAAAAGTGCGTATTGGTAGGGCGCCTACTAGCCAACTGATGAGTCCAAGTGAGATCGCCAGGACGAAACGCAAATTTTGTTTACTAAAGGCCGTTAAAAGCAATTTCGTTTTATTAAGAATATTTTGCATGTAATGTAATCGAACATAGGAGCAAGTACTTGCGATCTAGTCGTGCATTTTATTTATTTTTTTTTTTTGTTATGGAAGCTTGAATAACTTTGCTAAAAAAATTGAATTCTAAAATTTAAACACACCTGCATCAGTTTTATACAAAAAAGCACTTTTGTGCCCAACTGTAAGTATCAAAATTTTAACAAGACCCTAATTCAATGGACCGTAGTGTAAAAAAATGTTCTACAATTTTTTTTTGATTTTCTTTACTGCCTATAACTCACAAAATACATGGCTAAGATTTTTTATTACCCGTATATGAGTTATTGTGAATGAAAAATTATAACTTGTGAACTGTTCATACTTTGACGTTAGACAGATTGATTTTTTTTCAAAATGGATTGTTATTAATTTATTTATTTCGTTTCGGGAAGTTTGCAATAAAATTGTTTATTTTTATAAAAGTATAACTTAAAATAAAAAATGCATACAATTCGACAACCACAATACCGATTTCTCATTTTGTCGATCGTTGATCGCTCGTTATTGATTATCGATTGACGATCGACAACCACAATAGGGTCCAATAAATCAAAAACAAAATAAGGTAAAAGGAAATTATTTCATTTCACTAGAATTGGTGAATTTAGATAAATCATAGTTCTGATTCCATACTTAAATTTTTTGTATGAATTTGTATAATTTTCTGTCCAAAGTCGTTCCCCTACTCAAAAAATTTCACAGTTTTTGACATAAGAGAATGCTCACGAGTGAGTAAAAAAAGTGCCCTACCAGCGATTTTCTGTATAAGAAATTTGATCGAACACAAAATTATAGCTGTCACTTGCATTTGCTTGTATGTTAATTTAATTTTTGCAGGCTTAAAGAGTTCCCTAGCTTTTGAGCTGTATGTATACTTACTTTTTGATACAACTTCATGCACAATCTTCGAGATTTTATATCTCTTTTATATATATTTTGATATCACAATCTTCACTAAGTCAAACTTCAAACAGCAAGAAGGGTTTTTTTACTCGATATTTTATAGAAAATCTGAGAAATTTTGCTGAGGAGTTCATATTACTGAGATTTTCTGAATTGGTGTAAAAAATGGAGTGAGTTGTTTTGGGTCACAAGGGGTCACTTGTATCGATATCAAACAAAATATTAAACGAGTTTCAAAACGGGTAGATCTTACTGCCCTAAGCATTATGTGTTACCAAAACCACGAATGTATCGAAATCTTTCTTCGAAATTCGTCAAAAAAAATAAAAAAAATATATTCTACACATAGCATACTGGTGAAATAATACTTCAGTCCTGCATTATGCATGTAAATAACAAAAAAAAATGTCCATTGTGCCCATCAGAGCTTCAAGACGCTTGCATTGCATGAGGTGTACCTACTAAGTCGATTAGAGGCAATGCCTTGGCAGAGATGTTGCAGGTTTTTGAGATCAAAGGTGCACCTCTCTGACATTTATGGCAAAGGCCAATACCGATACCGATACCAACCACAGCAATGACGACGAAGAACACGGCTGACATATGGCTTGTGTCGGAAGAGCTCTCATTAAAAGTGAATTTAATACACTTCGGCTGGTCAATGACTATATGGTTGGGCTGATGCGAACTGCGAACTGGGATTGGGTTGGATCAAAAGAGCGAGCGGTTCTATATTGAGGTTCTTTTTCTCCTGAGGTATATACTACCATCAAAGTTGCAACGGTTGAGGCGGCAATGATTGCAGATGACATCATTCAATGGCAAACGGCAAACGAATGGGGCAGTTCTTTGTCGTTTTTCCAACATCGCATGCGATACCTCCACCGAGACTTCAAGATAAATGGTTTTCTTTGGAAAATTTGAAAATCTCATTAGATGAAGAGGAGGACGGTTCTGAAGGCTACCCGAGAAGGAGGTATACTTAATAAGCAACCGGCACGCAAACGGTCAATAAAACTCTATTTACTGCCGCAACTTAGAGTTTTGGAAATTATTGCATCGCTCTGCTGTGACTGGTGCATTGCAATCGGCTCTAAAGTGCGACGCGTTCTATTAAGCGAAGCTTCAATTGGAGCGCATGTATGTCAGCCAGCGTTGCCAGTTCAGCCACAGTAAGAATATTCTTATACCTATACCTTTTGTATCGGACAATTAGATCTGAATTATGACTCAGTTATAGGTCTAGCTAAGCGCACACATTTGATGTGGGCACTGGGCATACATCAGTATCAATATAAGTAAATATGGCATGATGTCAGTTGTGGTCAAGTCTTCTAAACTTTTTCAATATAAAATTTAAAAAAAAATGCTTCTGCCTAGGCTATCCGCTGCTGCAATCGGAATTTACTTCATTCGTGAGCTGGCAGAATAAACAAGAACTTAAGTGACTACCAAGCAACTGTAGGTAGCCTTGCAGATTTTGCAGTTAGACTTTGAGTTTGGTCTGATAAAGAAAAACTTAAATTATGGCATACAGCAAGAACAAAAGGTAATTGAATTCAATTTATGTGGCAATACATTGTTGCACGTTGTGAGGATGATGGCTGATCATTAAAAAGTTTGAAGCTTAGGCAAGATGCACGGCACCAAAATGTCAATGCCGCAATTGTCATAAAGAATGTAAATAATCTGCATTTGAAATGCTTTGACCAAATGGGGAAATTCCTAAACTCGAGTTCCCATAGAATATAGAAGATTGATATCTTCTACAATCGTGTGGGATTTGGTCATTTAATGAATTGAAAATGGAATTCTGTGTTAGTTACTACATTTACACGACTGATCAGATGCCATTCATTTTGGCATATTTGCATTATAATCATATTTCATGACACACAATTGATATAACATGGCAAAATAATGGCAATTTCGAACTCGAGCAAATGCGACATTATAGTGGAATTATTATCAATTTACATTTGGGATAAGGTTAACTATTTTTTGACAATACTAACCTCCAAATTTTCCTATACCTATAGGTTAGGTTAGGTTAGGAGGGGCGTGTGTAGCTCAAAGGCTGCTGCGTACACGGGGGCCTATTGGTCCATTGTGATCCCCTTTCACACAGAGATATTCCTAACTATTGTTTCATGAAGACTGGTTCATTTACAAACCAGCCCGTACTATCTATATATTTTTTTCATATTTACCATTGGTATATGAACTAGGTCGTCTAGCTCGTCAACAAACCTGTTTCCGAAGTATCGGAGGCGATTAGTTTGTAGACTTGGACAGTCGCAGAGCATGTGTTTAATGGTTTCTGTTTCATCAGCGTCTTATTGACAGCTCCTACAGAATTCGGGTGCCAATACACTCAGTCTAGTGGCCATTGTACCTATGGCACAGTGTCCTGTTAGTACACCTATCAAGGTTCTGATGATCTTTTTACTCTGTGATAAAATATACTGGGTTTTCTTTTCATTGATTATAGGCCATAAACTTCTAGAGATAACACAGTCGCTCCTGGATATCCAGGAGTTATTTATTTTCTCTTTCATTTTTATGTCTATTTTCTTTTTCACTACGCCAAACGGACTCAGGACTTGTACCCAATAAGTTGTTGCTGTCCATATTTGCCAATGATCCCTTCCTTGCCATTTCATCTGCTATATCATTCCCTTCTACATTGATGTGTCCAGGAACCCAACAAAGTTTGACTCGTTTAGAGTTACCAATGACATTCAGTACGCTTTGGCTTTTTGCCACTGCCTTGTATCTTATTGTCTCGCTGCATAGTGCTATGATAGCTGCTTGGCTGTCACGAAAAATGTGATCTCTGATGAGATCAGTTTTCTGTTATGGATCATTTCATCTGCTTTTTCAATCGCGTATATCTCAGCCTGAAAGACGCTGCATTCATCTGGGAGCTTATACGATTCCTTAATATTAAGGGCTTCACAAAACACCCCGGCTCCTGTTCCTTCTTCAATTTTAGACCCATCAGTGTAGATGGGAATACCCTGTTCTCTTAATAGTGAGCTAGGTTCCCATCCATGTCTTTCGGGTATTATCATCGTGAAATTCATGTTGAAGTCAATTCTCGGTGGTAAGTAGTCAGTTGTCACATGAAGTTCAGCCATGTTTCCGTACATTTGTCAGATAGATCCATGACCTTTGGCACTGTGCTTGCAAGAGCCCGTTTCTTTAAGCCGAAGTGCACTCTTAGCCGCTGTGCACCTTATGTACTCGTCCAGACCTGGAAGATTTAAAATGATTTCCAGGCCTGCTTGTGGCGTAGACCTCCATGCCCATGTTATTCCGATACAGGCTAATCTCTGTAGATTTAATGGAATTTGTTTTAACGTTGTTAAATACACCTTCACTATCCAGAAATGCTGCTAAGTAGTGTTCTTTGTGCTCAAGACTTTTCTCTATTATAGAAATGACTTCATGCAATGCTGTCTCCTATACTTATAAGTTCTATAACTTTGTAATACTCGTACAGTTCGAAGAACAGGAATATTACTATCATTGGCAAATGAGGAGGGTTACTGAACTATCCTGTTCTAGAAACAGAACAGGCGTTAGGCTTTACAATAATGTTCGAAGTATAATAAATCCTAAAAAGCTTTATGAAACAATGCGTTATTGTACAATTATTTAGGCCCAGTGACATTTGTGTGCCTGTGTGCATAAATTTGACGTTATGTTACATATTTGTAATAGTTAATAGTAGATATTTTAACTTCACCGCAGCAACTTTGAGGTAAGAAAAGAAGAAGAAGACCACGAACGAATTATATTCAAATGGAGGTCCACCAAAGAACGACCCAGCAAACCGCTGCCTGGTACTTCGATTTGGCGAAGCAAATACGTTATAATTTCAACTTGACGATCAGCTTAGATGCGAAACATCAGAGCTTCTCCAGTGCATCTTGGCTCTACTTGCTTATTCTTAGAAAATAGGATTATTCATCACTGCCTCTGTTACTTACTGGAACCAGGGAATTCCTCTTCTGAATTTCTGAAGATTCTGATTAGCTCATTAGTTTGGCTTAATACTCATGAGGGACAACACGAATTTTATGTCACTAATTAACTACACTGCTTTTTAAATCAAAAAACAAATGAAGATTTCTATCAAAAGTGGCACAGTTTGGAAACTATGTTCATGTTCACTTGATTTCCGGTAAAATTAACCAATCCCTTTTTTATCTACAAAAAATTTACCTATCCTAGTGCCTGCGCGATTCAATTCCATACACATGTAGCCAGACCTTATCTCGAATTTTTAGGGCAATAGCCCATTGAACTTCACAAAAGCTTCTAAATGGCTCAAACATGGTCATCCATAAATCTCATACATTAGGAGATATAATACTTCAGGGTATCACAGTGGATTAAACAACTGTCAGCTCAATAACCTAACATTATATACTATGCGCATGAGAGCGACCAACGACCAGCGAATTAACGAATATTAGTTCATTTTCACATTTCGTTCACATAGCTTCAATGTATTAGTCAGAAATTTAATTTGAAAGTCTGACTTTAAGGTTAAACGCGCGCGAACAATTCATTCGTTGAAGAGTGGATGGTATCTGGAACGCGATACATAGAGCTTGACTGCTCGTAAGAATCAGATGCAATTCGCGACGACTAATATTGTTTTCTCAAATTTATCTTTTAATTATTTAGCAATTAAAATGTAAATTTTTGTATCTAAACATTATATTAATATAAATAATATTTTTAAACATTGTTTAGTATTTGTGAAGAATTTAGTAAATTGCTTAAAATGAAATTTTTTCTTTTGTTCGTTGCGTCGGTCGTTGGTCGCTCTCATGTGAATAGTCCTCAACCTAGTTATTTTACGATTCTAGTAATGGTCTTATCTGCTACATATATTAAGCTTCAAAACCTCCCAGTCAGTAGGTGTGTATTTTTTTTTATTTTAAAAATTGTTAGAAAAAAAAACACCATCACCGCTTAAACTATGTATAACAGTTATTGTAGGTAATCCTGTCATAAAATATTCTTGGTTCATGAGCCGCGAAATAACCGAAATTGTTATAGTAATTTTCATGAAATATATTGCTGATAATGGTAGCAGGATATGTGTAGGAAATGGCCGATGTGCGCTTATTTACCCTATATACCCAGCGCGTTGCTTGCTCATGTTACAAATTTAATATTAAATAAAATGCACAACTGGATCGTACGAACTTACTCTAGTAGCTAACAACTTTAATGTAGCTAACCATTGAGGTTAAGTTAGTAAGGTGTAGTTATCCTATGCAAGTTTAAAGCCTATGTAGGTAAGATTACCTTGAATCTTAGTAACGGGTGATTTTTTTGCTACTTGGTTTTTGACGTTTATATTTTTGACAGATCGCACATGACAAATTTCACGAACATTTGACATTTCGATTCAGTATTGTTTGCCATTTCATCATGCATAGACTTACGCCTGAACAACGTTTGCAAATTATTGAAATTTATTATCAAAATTCGTGCTCTGTGAAAAATGTGTTTTTTGTCTTCATTGTCTTCAGCGACGAGGCTCATTTTTGGCTAAATGGATACGTGAATAAGCAGAATTGCCGTATTTGGAGTGAAGAGCAGCCAGAGGCAATTCAGCAGCTACCAATGCATCCCGAAAAATGCACTGTTTGGTGCGGTTTATGGGCAGGCGGCATCATTGGGCCGTACTTCTTCAAGGACGATGAAGGCCGCAGGGTTACGGTCAATGGAGAAAGGTACCGTTCGATGATAACAGATTTTTTTTTGCCGAAAATGCAAGAATTGAACTCGGTCGACATGTGGTTCCAACAGGACGGTGCCACATGCCACACTGCACGCGAAACCATGCATCAATTGAGAGGCGAATTTGGTGAGCAGTTGATCTCACGTTTTGGCGCAGTCAATTGGCCACCAAGATCATGTGATTTGACCCCGTTAGACTATTTGTTGTGGGGCTATGTTAAGTCTATTGTCTATAGGGACAAGCCAAACACGATTGCTGCCTTGGAAGCCAACATTGAACGCGTCATTGGTGAGATTCCGGCCGAAATGTGTGAAAAAGTTTGCCAAAATTGGACCTTCAGAATGGACCACCTAAAGCGTAGCCGCGGGCAACATTTAAGTGAAATTATTTTTAAAAAGCAGAAATTATTTTAAATGGCAGAAATTGATTTATCGATCCAAATAAATATTTCATTCACTTTTTACAAGTTTCTGTGTTTTTTTGAATTTTCAAAAACCAAGCTCTTAAAAAATCACCGTTTATAATGAATGGTCGAATAGATGATTCAAGGAATAGTTACATAGGTACCTACCTTCAAATGTATATTTAAATCTTAGTTATGGATTTTAACTATGTGAGTTAGGAGAGTAAAATGTACATATAGTAATGAAAATGAGGGATGTAGGTGGGTAGGCAGCTATATGCATATAACTTTATAATTTATGTGCACTATGCATACATAAGATTCATGTGATTTTTAGACATATATATGTATATATAAATGTATGAGGGCCTACATTGTATTTAGTAATCAGTGATGTAGGCAAAAATTCGTAAAAAGGTAATAATAATAAGGTAGAAATAAATGGATAATACACATACTTAAATGTTTTTATATTGCTTAGTCATTGTAGTTTGTGAAAAAACAAAGATGCCACTTGAATTCATGGATAAATAAGTATATATCAAAAAAAATTAAAAAATCGTTGGAGCGGTTTTTTAATAAATTTATTTTTTATGTATAAAATTTTGAAAACATTTTTAGAAAAAAAACTAAAACGCCATTTTGAAGATATTGTTAATATACATATAAAATTAAAGTTTCAAAAAAAATCTGTGACTGGTTTCTGAAAAATCGATTTTTCAAAAAAAAAAAAATTTATTTTTTTTGTATCCAGTCGTATCCAGTCTTATTAACAATTTTAGGCGCCATTTGTATAAAAAAAAATATTTTAATCGGTTGATCCAATGTTGAGAAAGTCGAAAATATGAAAAGTGGTTCTATGGGAAGTACCGTTTATAGGTACGCAAAAAAAATATTTTGAAACTTAAAAATGGACTGTACTAATTTAGGAACACATACATTACTTGGATCCGTTTTCGAGAAATACATTTTTTTTTCTTAATTTTTTTTTAACATTTGTATGGGAAGTACCGTTGTTTTTTATCTTAGGAATATAGTTTTTTTAACTGTTCAAAATAATGTCAAAAAACTACCAAATACGAAGTTTCCCAAAAATCCATTCGGTCGTTTTCGAAATTTTGAGTTTTCAACAAAAAAAAAGTTTTTTTTTTAATTTCAAAACAAAAATTACTAATATGTTGCCTGTTGCTTCATTAATGAACTGATTTTTTTTTTTATACAAATTGTTGGAGCCGTTTTCGATAAAAATAAGTTTTTTTATTTTTGGCCAGAAAAAAATGTATGGGAGCTACTGTTATTTGTCGTCTTAAAAAAATGAAAAAAACTTGTGGGCATATTACCGAACAAATAATATATACCAAGTTTGAAGCAAATCCATCCAACCACTTAGGCAGAAGACTCGCGGAAAAACAGACAGACGGAAATGGGGGACCGACTTTTTGGTGTTTTCTATGATAGTAATGTCATGTTTGATTGCCTTATAGTACCTATAATCGCAAGTAAAAATCGATAAGTGTAGGGCTATTGCCGTCTGTGAAATTAAACATTGAATAATATTTTTTTTTTTTTTGCAAAACTAGAAGCAGGAACTATTTTCAAAGCTATTTCTGCTTCCTTACCATAAGCCATAAATTATTACAAGAAGTGTGTCATGTAGCCAAAATTTCTTGTGGAGGCCCCTTATGTATGTGTGCTTTACTTTTCTAGGGCAAATTTTTGAATTTGGAAAAAATAATCGAACTAGAGATTTTAATCAAATTTGTCATTACGATAATTGCGAATGCCAAAGAAAGGGTCCCACAATTATGTTTGTCTGGCTGCACGTCGGTCTACAGCCCAAGCGACCAAAGCGATTTCCTTAAAACTATTGGTATCCAGATAAGCGTTTTTAGGTCATTGTCTCAAAAAGAGTTTTAAATCTTTTTTTTAATCCCCAAACTAACGGTACCTGCCATACAACCATTTTTTTTATATTTGATTTTCCCATAAACGGCTTCATCGATTTCGATCAAAATTTTTATATAGTAGGTCCTTCCAATTATAAATAAATTCTGCATACTAAAATTTTCGATTTTTATTTTATTTTTAAAAACAATTTTTTTTAATTCAATATTTCGCAACGGGTGGGCAATTTTTTTTGAAATTATGTTTTTAAATTTGTATAATAATATTTCTTTTATAAAAAAGTGAAGGATTTTTGTTTATAAGAAATTTATTAAATAACGACTTTAAAAATACATTTAGACGTTTCTACTAAGAATCTTGTGCATACGATATGATCGAACATAGGAGCAAGTACGTGCAATACAGGCATAATTTTCTTTATTTATGTCTTGTCTACTCAGAAGAAATAAATGGAGAAATACAATTTGATGTTTCGTGACATCCCACGCTTATCGTGCACAAATTTCTCACAAGACATTTAATCTTTATTATAGTTTGCTTATTTTCATGTTATATACCAACATTTTATTAAGCAACAAGTTATATCTCTAAAGCATTTAGCGCTCCTTGGAGAAGAATGACATTTCATAACATATTTTTGCCCACATAGTTGAAGAAATGAAATGAAATGCCAAATGAAAGCTCTCTCCTGTCGTGTGCTGAGTAGATTACTCAAGCCTGATTCTAATACAAACTATCGAATTTACGAAAGAATTCGCTTTGGTAAAGCAGTTTTTTTTCGCATCAAGATTTGATTTGAGCGTGGACAGTTTAATGGTTGTATCTATGCTCAAAGGGAATTAGTTTTTATTATATGCATTAACCATGATAAACTGTGTAGTTAATAATTTGTTTTTATTTTTTCATATAATTTCATATAATAATGAATTAAATTAATACTGTCAACGGATATATTAGTTGTCAATCCGACTTCCGGAAATTCGGAAAGAACGCCAGAAAATCCTTCCTACAAAATTGTGGTCTTTTTTCATAGGAAAAAGTCTAAATTTCTACCCGTTTTTCCAAACAAATTTCCTAAAATGGAAAAAACGCCAGAAAAAAAATTGAAAAAAAGCTAAAAAAAATCGGGCGTGTGTGAAATGAAATTAGTTTCACGGCGTACAAAAAGCTCGGAGGGTCAGGGGGCATCATGCCCCCCTGCTTGGCCCAATATAGTGGCATATGCAATGATTTTTGGATTTGAAGATTTCTTTCTAAAAAGTTCCACCAAAAATTTGAATATACCCAAACTTGTACCCACCCCAAATCCTATATATTGTCCCAAGCAGGGGAGTTTCAGGGAGCAGCATTCGCCCCTTACGTGACGAGCTTTTCGTACGCCACATTGGGGCCATTTGTATGGGATAGCGGAACAAACTCCACAAAAACTAAACCTCTGCACCGATTTAGTTGAAATTTTCAGGAATGATATTCAATATAAAGAGAAATGTTGTCTATCAATTTCCGTTCACTGACACGCCTACATTTTGCTCGTTTTAATAAAAACCAAAACACTAAACCGATTTTAATGAAATTTTTAGGAATGATAGACAATGATATGACAAATTTACACTATTAGTTTCCGCCCACTGAACCTCCTAGTTCTTTCTCGTATTAAAACAAAGCTTTTCTTGTATAGACTTGTTTTTAGTACAATAAAATTTGAACTACTTGAACGATTTTTATGAAATTTTCAGGCATGTGCAGGATAGTATAAAAACCAAGCAGTGACAATTTAAAAAAAAAGTTATTTTTGCTACAACAACAACTTGGTAGTCTACCACAAATGCATACTTTCTTTGTAATAGACCATCAAATGGTTGTTGTGACATCAAAAGCTTTCAATGTTAATATAACGGTGAGAAAGCAATGCAGGCTGCAATTTAATGTTTATAATTGTTAAGTGAGTTTTCAAAAGAGCATTTAAATACTTATTGTCATTTCTCCGAAAATTGAAAAAAAAAACAAAAGCAAAATTGTGATTTTCCATATGATTTCATGTTCTCGCTTGTTTTCAACGTCCGATTTGTAGGGTTCAGTTTTGTTTTAAACTAACTTCAATCACCTTAATTGAGCATTAGAATGTGGAGAAAATGATTTAATAGCCTTTTGAAAAGTAGCTCTTCAACTCTTATTTTTAGAAGAAATCGAGTTAGAACTGTTGTATCTGATTATTAATGAAAACAATAGGCTATTAAACACCGCAAAAAAAAAATTGGAATTATTTCCCTGTTTGCCCCACTGTGCGCCGTCGACCTAATTGCAACACACACTTCACAAAACCAGATTTTTTTTTCTAACTTTTTAAAATGTATTGTTTACATTTGAAATCTCTATTATGTTTTGAATAAAGATTTCACAATATGTCATGTGGCCCCACCCCGACCAACCGCACAACCGCACAACCCACACCTTTCGTCTTGTTTAAAAATACCTTAAAACATTTTATGGCTTTTCTTCCAAGACGTTTGGAAATTAGTACAGAATATACAAGTTTTCTGGCTTAATTTTCATTTTGCTTTCAGGATTTTCACGCACCTACATATCCAGCATAATTTCCAATATTTCTGACTTATTTTGCAAACAAAAGTCTGCTCATTTTTCCAATTTTAAGCCAGAAAAAATTCTGCAAATTTTCAAAAAAAAATCTGGGGCAATTTCCTCTGGCGTAATTTCCGGGAGCCGTCAATCCCCAAAACATTTTATTCATTTTAATTTTGCTTAATAAGTGTGGTTTCAATAAATAATTAATATTTTATTAAGCTTAAGCAAGAAATGTTATGCCTGATAGCCAAAAAATGTGTACGTTAAATGTGTAGGCTAACTGCATACCCTAAACTTAGGTAAGTAAGGTTGACAATTAAGATAAGTAATGTAAGCAATGCTTCAAAGCAGTCAAATATTCCTACGCATATGCAATCATTTTGGAGCGATATCAAAACACTACAAAACTACAACTTGTTATTGGCTGCGTTACAAGAATTGCCTACACTTGTCAAACAAACATAATTCAACAAGTGCGAGTGTCTCTTTGACTTGTGCAGTTGTAGTTCTTAGTTTTGTACCTGTCTAATCAAAGTAACCTGAAGGCAAAGAAAAATAATTATAATTGATTTTTTACTAACATGAATAGTTTTAAAAGCCGATGAAAGATTACGCCTTCCCTCATAAATTGTATCGCTATTTCCATGTCACTATAATACAGTAGGCTCTCGATAACGTGAACAATTAAAAACCAAAGGAGTTCACGTTTGCAAAAGTGTTCACGTTTACGAAGGTTAAATTTTAATAAGAGAATAGGGCAATCACACAATAGATTTTAGAACATGTTGGCGCAAAATTATAAACAATCTATTATTAAGGCCTTAACACGATACTAGTTAGCAATTTATTATATATTATATTATATTATATATACATAGTAGTCTACTAACTTTTCATAAATTTTAAACCTTTTGTTAACTAGTAAAATTCTAATTAAGCAGATAACAAAGCATTTGTAGGGTTTGAATTTTGATGAATACAATTATTGTGTTTATGCGTTGAAAATAGATTATATGTTGATAGAAACCCAACATGTGCTCTAAATAAGCATTCGATGTTTATATTTTCATCATTTTAACTTAATTATTTACAAAAAAATTGATACCAGCAGGAATCGAACCTGGGCCTCCCGCGTTCAAAGCCGATATACTACCAGAATGAGATGTGGATTTAGTACTATACTAAAAATTTAAAGCAGCCATTCGGTGGTTTTAACTTTAGTAAAATGTTAAGACGATAAAACGATACTAAAACATATAACTAAATCGTTTAAAACTTTGCGCAATTATTTTTAACAAGTTAAAAACAATGCGTTGCACCAAGAATAAGGAATTTCAAGGTAAAATGCAGATTGCTCAAGCAGTTTGCTATTACTCTGAAGCACAAAATGTTGTTCACGCTTAATACACCGACCACTAAACCGAGAATTAAGTAGATTCAGCTAAATCTCCTATAAATCTTAAGGATTTACCATACAAATTTTAATCTTCTCAGATGAAGATTTAAAATAAATCTCATTTAAATCTTCAATCGAACTACCCCATTTCCATATCGAAATGAACACATTAATCGGGAAAGTGAATTTTTCTCTTCTGTTGGCACAGATGAAGCTGTCTGTCTCACTTCTACATCACAAGAGAAAAAGAAACGATATATGCATTTTGAATAGTGCTGTCAAAATTAATCTACAATTGGAGCGGTGGAAACACTTTTTGAGATTAGTAAATCTACAAGAGATTAAAGTTCGGTGGAAACGTAGTATAAGCCAAATCTACTTAAATCTCGGTTTAGTGGTCGGTGGAAACGTAGCATAAGAGTGTTCATGTTTGTTCAGGTTTTAGACATATCAAGCAGACAAAAATCTGTTCACGTTATCCGGTGTTCACGCTAACGGGAGTCTACTGTACCTAGTTTTTTCATTCCAGTTCTAGTCATTAAAGCTCCACCTTCCTAAGCTGGTCATGCTGCTTTATTAAATACCTTAATATGTACGCAAATTAACGTTCATTCCTTTATTCGATATGCAAATGATCCATTTAATTATTTTATCATCGCATCCATCCAAATTAAGTGATTCTGATTGATTGTTTCTGGTGCGGCGATAACTCTTATTAATTGGTTCGCACAATCACACTAACACCAAGTTCACGCGGCACGTGCGTCGGGCGGGGCAGAAAGTTGCGGCGCGTGAACTTAACCCGATCGACCGGACGTCATTTTTGTTATGCTGCTGATGTATGCGAGCCAGCAAATTAATTCGAATGGTCAAAGCGTACAACTTAATAACAATTAGCAATCCCGTATCTCAAAGAAATACAACCACCAATGCGATTTGAGGAGATGGTGGCCGGCGCGGTGGCGAGTTGTAGCTGGCAACAAGCATGCATTAAGCTGGCCAGCAAGTTCTCAGCAGCACCCTGGCTAGTTTACTAGATAAGTTTTGTTATTTTGTTTTTATTATTTATTGCAGCAAGTTTGACTGTAATGATTTATGTGACCGCTCATATATGTATGGTGGTATAAGTATTGAAGAAGTCTGCCTTCAGTTTGCCATATCCGATAGCGACGCGACGTCTGAGAGGAGACTAAACACTAAACTATGAATTTATAATAAACCAACCATAAAATTATATCGCTAGCCGCCAAACGGCCAAACGCTTCGGGGTAAAGTAAAACTGAGATTGTGGTGGTCCGCGCAGGTTCTACCGCTTGCACACCATACCAGAAATCTCTTGATGGTATTTCTCTCATGATATATAGGCGAATTATTTATTAATTTGTCTGACTAAGTGAGACATTATACGAGTGTATTATGAAACAGTAGACTTAACGTCGTCATTAATTATCATGCAACTATGTAAGTTAGAATAATGCGTTCAGTCTAGAGTCTAGACTAATGATTCTGCAACACGCTAGTAATTAGATCTCGACGATATCTGCTTAACTATTTTAAACTGATTTCTTTGTTCACATTCTTAACTAAACTTGATTCTGTAAGTTAAAAAGCATACCATTAGGGTCGAGGTTTTAATTCTGACTCTAAAATAAATCTTTTTGTTTGATGACTTTGCCGTACTCTAGACTAGACTTTGCTGCATCACACATTCTCGAACGTCACCGAACTTCAGTTAAGGTCGTACATATATAAGAACAAACAAAATGTGTAATAGTTAACACGCATCTGCTAACAGAATTCGACATTGACATTTCAAGATATGACACTGACACATGTATTTCACAAACGCAGTAGGTTCGTTCGTTGAACTTTACCCAGGGTCGACCTAGGTTTTTTTGACAACCCCAAGAGCTGTCAAAAAAAACTGGGTTTTTCGGTTCTCAAAAAACACCCGAGGGCCATTAATTTTATGTTGCAGAAAAGCAAGTTATGTCATTTAATAATTAAAACTTGCAATATGTTAAATTTAGCATCTTAGTACATTTTTTTGTGGCCCTATACACAATCCACATCCTTCAAAGGTTTCCATTTTTTTTTCTCATAAATTCAAATTTATCCAAGAAATAAAATGGTGTACTTTTTTGAACTTAAATTAGTTAAAGTATTTATTTCAGAATTTTGAATTATTTTTTCCTTGATTAAGCGGATTTAATCTTTTATTTTTAAGGTTATATTATTAAATATTTAAGATTATCATGCCAATTTTTTTTAGAGAAAAATTACAGAAATTTTGGATCTGTGGATCTATTTATATCTTAGACATAATATGAAAATCTTATGCATACGATGTGATCGAACATAAGAGCAAGATCGTGCGATCCAGGCATGCATTTTATTTTTCAAAAATCAAAAAAAAATATTTTTCGAAAATTTTGGTATATGCAGTATTATTTATAATTTGAAGGACGTCCTATATAAAAATCCATCGAGCCGCTTATGAGAAAATTAAAAATAAATAAAATACACCGCTGGATCGTACGAACTTGCTCGTATGCACAAGGTTTCTACAGGGTGGCGCACGAATCGTGCTACAAAAATAAAATGTAATAACTTTTTTTCATTGTGAGTAATTGGCTTATTTTTTTTTATTTTATAGGCTACTATTTGGATTTATCAAAATGAATGTTGGGGATACTGAAAAAAGGATTTGGATAGTGCAGCGATACCATTCTTTGCAGTCCATCATTTCCGTGCAAAGGGAATTTAGGTTGGAGTTTGGCGGTACTCCCCCGAGTAGATGGACCATTATGAGGCTGGTGAACATGTTTGCCGAATCTGGAAGTATCGAACGAAGACCGTATCATCGAGATCCCAATGTTCGGGTTCAGGATACAGTCGTGGCTGTTGCATCGGCAATACAGGCAAATCCAAGTGTTTCGAATCGAAACTTATCGGTTAGCAGACGATCATTACAACGGATACTTCATGATGACTTAAACTTGTTTCCGCACAAAGTCCAAATTGCAAGCAAGTTAAGCCATCAGGATTTGCCTGTTCGCCTGGAATTTTGCCGAAAAATGATTGCAATGGCCGAAGAAGACAACACATTGATAAATTGTTTTTTCATGTCTGATGAGGCCCATTTTGACTTAAACGGCAATGTTAACAAGCTAAATTGCCGTATATGGAGTGAATCTAATCCAATAATGCTCCATGAGACGGAACTGCACTCAGAACGAGTCACTGTGTGGTGCGCAGTTTCATTAAGGTGTATTGTCGGGCCATACTTCTTTGAAGAAAACGGTGTAACACAAACTGTCAATGGGGACCGTTATTTAAAGATGTTGAAGGAGTTTTTTTACCCAGAACTTCGCCGAAGACGTATTCCTTTCAGCAGTATTTGGCTTCAACAAGATGGAGCAATTGCACACGTAGCCACACAAGTTATGGCGGAGCTCCAACGAAAATTCTTAAACAAATTGATATCCAGAAACTGCACTTTCCGCTGGCCCACAAGGTCACCTGACCTGACTGCACCAGACATTTTTTATGGGGTTATGTCAAGCAGGAAGTGTACAAAACGACAGGAATCAGGCCGCTTTCACCTGCGATTATAGGTACTATAAAGCAAGTTATGCACTCGTAAAAAAAAAAATCGAACAATCAAACATGACATTCCGATCATAGAGAAGCCTAAAAAAGTGATCGGCAAAAAATGTCTGTATGTCTGTCTCTATATGTATAACGAGCTATAGCCAAAACGGCTCAAGCGATTACCTTCAAATTTGGTATGTGTGATTCCTTTGGCATTCCTCAGAGGGGAAATTGAAATTTTATTTTTAGGCCTAAACATAACGGTACCTGCATTATGACCTTGAAGGAAAATCTTATTTTGCTCGAAAACAGCACCAACCAATTTTTTGAGAATGTTGGCAATAGCTATCATTTAAAATGAACCAAGTTTACGGAAAAAGTCCAATAACGGTACCTTTCATATAACGTTTTTTTTTTTAATTTTTGGATATCTCCTCGGTAACGGTACATTGAAT
This sequence comes from Philhelius pedissequus, assembly GCA_910595825.1. Lineage (NCBI taxonomy): Eukaryota > Metazoa > Arthropoda > Insecta > Diptera > Syrphidae > Philhelius > Philhelius pedissequus. The sequence continues at coordinate 56,426,284 of OU343160.1, forward strand.
TTCCTTCAAATTATATATCTGAGAAGATCTAAGTAGTAAAACTAATTCTGCATATCAAAATTTTGAATAACTTAAATTTTCTAATAAAAATTAATTTAAATTTTTTTTTTTTTCAAAAATCAATAATAATTTTAAATTTTATAATCACATGTATATTAATAAACTCTAAAAAAAACTGTATACCAAAATTTCAAAAAACAATTGTTTTCAAAGAACTAAAAATAAAAAACAGGATTTCGTCAAAATCCGTCCTACAATTTTCGAGATACTTTTTTATAGAATTTGCATTGGTCCGTGGCATCTAATGGAGTTCTTCGTTTTTTCGAGAAACTGATTAAAGTGATGGTTTTGGCAGTTTTTATAAGTTGAAAAAAAGATTTTTACCCACCATTCACGTTCATTATATACTTAATGTATGTACATATTTACATGCCTAGGTTCACTATATGTAGGTAGGTACATATTACCCTCCTACTTTACGTAATTCAAATCCATTTAAGTATACATTTGTTCGTAGGTGTCTATATAACCATTCCTTGAATCATGTATTCCACATGTCATTATTTTTTTTTTTAATTATGCGCGCACTCAAGGGGTTATGAATACCCTTAAAATGTTTAAACACAGTGCGATCGATTAGGAAAATGGGATAGGATTAGACAGGAGATACCGATGTACACTGGTTTTAAATGCCTGACTATCGCAATGGGAGGGAAAAATTCGGTCGTGTAAAGCATTCCACATTCGTGTTGTGCGGCTAAAGAAAGAATCTCTATACTAGACAGTACGTCCGAAGTTGGGCTCAAGGGTAAATTGATGGGCTTTCCTAGAAGCGCGAGTGTTACGGTTGAATAGTTTAAGGGGAGGAATGCAACTGGCTATTTCAGTAGAACACTATTTATTATAATACCGATAAAATAATGAAAGGCATGAAACATTGCGACGGTGCGAGAGAGGCTCAATTGTTTTAGTTATTGTTTCATCACCTATCATTTTTAAAGCTATTTTTTTTTATTCTGTCCAGGAGACTTAAGTACATTATGGGAGCACCTGCCCAAATATGACAATTGTACTCAAGCTTTGAACGAATGAAGGCTTTATAGATTACAGCCAGAGCAGACGGGGAGAAATATTTCTTGCATCGTCTCAGAAAACCCAAACATCTTGCAGCATTTTTGGCGATGTCGAATATGTGTTCATTCCACAAAAGGTGGTCAGTAATGCACATACCGAGAACTGAAAGTTGTTCGATTTCCTCGATGCAAGCGCCGCTAATGGACACCAGCATTGGGGTAGGGTCCCGCTTAAACGACAAAAGACAGCATTGGGTTTTTGAAGCATTAAATTTTACGCGATTTTTTCTTCCCCAATGGAAAATGCTGTCTAGATCAGAATTTAATGAGCTTATCATACGATGCCGTTCAAGTTCCACATCCGAAGGACATGGGTGTGAATCTAAGAACGAATATGAAAAGCTGAGGGTACTGTCGTCAGCAAAACAATATATTGGATTAGATGTTTCAGACAAGAGGTCATTGATGAAAATGAGAAAGAGAGTCGGAGACAGAACGGAGCCCTGGGGCACACCAGCATTTATTTTATGAATATCAGACTTGAAACCGTCCAATACAACTTGTATTGAACGGTCCGAAAGGTAATTTCTAATCCAACGAAGAAGAGATTCATCGATACCACATGCACGCATTTTCGGTAAGAGAGCTTGATGCCAAACTCTATCAAATGCTTTTGAAATATCAAGCGCAATAATCTTTCTTTCTCCAAAACGATGTAAAGATTTGTGCCACTGTTCGTTGAGATATACCATCAGATCACCAGTGGACCTATTGCTACGAAAGCCATACTGTCGGTCATTAAGGAGCTTTCGTTCTTCAAGATATTTTCTTAGCTGATAATTAATCAGCCTTTCCATGACCTTGGAAAGAAATGACGTAAGTGCAATTGGACGGCAGTTAGAGGGTGAATAAGATTCGCCTTTTTTAGGGACAGGCTGAGAAAAGAGACCAGTAGAGTAGGACAGATGGAAAAGCTTACGCAGTGGTTTTGCCAGCGTAGAAGAACACCTCTTCATAACAATAGGGGAGATACTATCTGGACCGGCGGATTTGTGCATGTCAAGATCTTTAAGAACCCTAGCAACTGTACGAGTACGAAACAAGATACGTCCCATGAAACTGTTTATGCTCTCAAGTACAGGAGGAGTCATGCCACTTTGTGGAAGCTTAGAATTAGCAGCAAACTGAGCTGCTAGCAAATTTGCTTTTTCTTGTGCGCTTACCAAAGGAGTGTTATTGGAAACGAGCGTTGGAACCGACGAGGAGGTGGAATTTCGTACGTTTTTTACAAATGACCAAACATTTTTACTACCTTTGGGACATTGTAGCATGTTTTGCCTTAATTTTATACATTAAGAATCAGGGTATTCTTAGCTGCATCGGATTTAAACCTGCATAGGGTAACTAGACTACCTATACCTACTAACAGCGTCAGTGTTTAGCTACACAAAGGTTGTTAGCTACAAGAGCAACTTCGTACGATCCAGTCGTGCATTTTATTTCAACTACTATACTATGTGCATATATTAAATGGCTTTTTTTTTAATTTAAGAAAATTAAACAAGAAATATACGTAGAGTGTGTAAAGATGCCAGGCCCATGTCAACAGTTATCTTGGATAACCTTTGATTTAGTCAAAAATATAATATTATGTACCGTAGCCAGCCCATATTTAATTTTTATACATATGTACATATAAAAATTAAATTAATTAAAAAACAAACCAATGTTTTTTCAATTTTACATTGTATTAGACCAATTCATAGTGAAAACGTCTAATTAAATATCAAACAATGTTCGTGACGCTTAAAATCATCAGCTTCAGCGCACGCAAGGGTTTTATAGTGTTTCACATTCGAATACATTTCTAGATTAATTACTACTCTACGACTAATAACCACACATTGACGCGATTATACTCAAATGACACAAGTATTCTTGCACCTTTATACATGCATACGTACATATATAGTCAGACATCATTCATGATGTTATCACATAGGTAAAAATATAAAGGAAATGAACAAACACTGAGCTTAGAAGGAACCCACTGATGACCGCCCGCTCTGCCCACAATATCGGCTTACATTTCCTCTTGGCCCCAATAATTCATGTTCCCATCATGTATCGCTTTCACGACTATAGATGGCGCACCTCTCCGAGCTTCTCTTTCCATTTTCGAATACAAATCAACATCCCCACTTAATTTTGGTTCGATTGGATTTTCTATTTTTGCATTCAAAGTGCATTCGGAAAGTAATTTAATGAATGCACTGCACCATAATCCATCACGGCATTGCAACCACCCACTCCCATCATCATTCACACAAAGAGCTATTGCGTCACTGAGTTTTTGCCTCGTCATATAAAATCGGAAACAGAATAATTACATCTCTTCTAATTTCCGGTGATTGTTGGAAAATTTCCCATACAGTAGCCGGAAGATGCAGATTTTCTCTTGATATTGAAAGCATTATAAAGCTTTATTCTATTTGCAGGTATATTACGGGAAATGATGGTTGATGCATCAAAGACCGAGTGCGTTATTAGGCACTGGGAATTTGGAGTTGGACAGTGATTTTTGTTTTATAGGTAAGATTTTGATAGAATTTAAATGCAGCAAGCAGCAGTAGACTGAATATTTGGTAATCAATCATTTGGAAAGGGAACGAGGGCATGGTGGATTGGAATAAATCCATAAATGTGTTTAACCCAGTTACAGCGGCAATGCCAATTTTGAAATTTTATCTGAAAACAAACCAACCAGCATCACAGGGTGCCTCATATTTATAATAAAAAACAAAAGGTGTTTTGATAGTCTCTGAATATAAGAACTGTTTATGTTCTTCTTTTTCTTCATATTCTTCTGGTCTTGCTTCTGCGTATTCTTCCTTTTTTGCTTCCACGTTTTCTTCTTCTTTTAAAGTTGTTCAAAATAAACTGTAATGCTTAACACACCATATTGATCCAACTTAAACGTTCGTCTTTGCAAACTTCCCGGTTTTGGATTCATCCTTGTCAGACCAAAGTTTTTCCAATTTTTCGAAGTGCACTTTTTTGGGGAAAGGAAAAAATGTTAAGCTCGCGTCAGGACACGTGACCTGATCGAAAATTCGTAAGACGGTGGGAGTAGACCGCCGCCGTGCCGGCGCGGCATAGAATAGGAAATAATATCCCACTCTCTTTCTACCTCGCGGCGAAAATGTATGCCTACTCCAGCCGTTTTGTTTCAGCGGCGCGGCGCAGGGGACTTTCGCGAGTGTGCGTGTGGGCTTGTATTATAGTCTGCTACGCACATCCATGGATGGTGACTGCTGATGGCCAGACCGTCTGTATACTCGTAAAATTCGTTTATATAAAGAGTGTGTATCTTTATTTATTCCGGATAAGGAATAGAATGGATGGAAAAGACGTAATGTTTGTCCAGAATGGAATGAATAAAGAAACAAATATACTATCCGAAATAGAAAAGAAAAAGATGACATCAATCAGCTGTTTGCAATTGATGATGATAAAAAGCAGGTTTCTCTATATGATAAATAGTAAAAATTAAATATTATTGATTTTTTAATTAATGAAAACTTAAATTTAATTATTGTTTATATATTCATTTGAATAATAAAAATATAAAAAATGTTTGGCCATCCATTTTGGTTACTTGTTTGGTTTCCGGTATATTCTGAGAAAATTTTTTTTTCATTCCGTGTTTAACATGGAATAAAAATAATGCATTCCAAACGTTCCGGAATGAATAAAAAACAACAAAATAGTTTAACCGGAATATTCCGTGGAATAAAGAAACGCCATAATGGTATTCCGAATATTCTGGACATCCCAGAATTAATAAAGAAACATACTTAAAGTGTTTAAAATATGGAAATTGAAAAAAATAAACTTTGACAAAATGTAGGCCAGATATTTCTGTGATTTTCGGTTCTCAAGGAATATTAAAGGCAAAGCAAGGCATAGATTTGTATAGCATCGTTAATTGTGTTTAATAAATATAGGAAATTAAAACTGAAAATCTCAAGATGAGAAATGCACAACGTTAATGTTCAAGTTATCACTTCAGCCGGCACTCCCGGAATGTAACCCGTTGTTGTTTTTTTTTATTAGGAGTTCCTGTCATTTGTTGTGATTTTATTGTGGAACATTTTTCTTACTATAATAACAGCAAAAATAATCGTACTCGTAATCGTACAAAATACAGTATTGTCTACGATAGATTGAAATTATGGGCAACTCACCTTAAAAAGAAACATATTAGTTTTATGAAATATCAAGCCATTTGGAGACATTGATTAAGTTTAGCAGTCCGCTTCCCAAAAAGTCCGAAAATTCTCCAAACTCTTCAAAAAAGTAACTTTCTAATTTTTTCTCACGCTTCACGGTACTGGACAATGGCAAATGAAATGTGATGAGATTATGTATTTCTTCGTCATCATAACCTTTGCGTGGATGCAAGCAATTCTTGTGCAGTTTGGCGAAACTTGACAATATAGTTTCCTGCAAGCTTCTTAACAGCAGCTTGGTCAAGCTGATTCTTAATTATTTGCAGCTACGTTTGATTGGTAATCAGGTTCTATATGGGAATGTTGGCAAGCTATGGCTTGAACGAGTTAATCCAGATACACCGTTTCTCAAATTCCCATCTATGCAGACGGGACCAAAATAAAACCCGGAAGCGGTCTGAAAAGCGTTTTAAAAATGGACAATTTAGTTGCTCGAGAGAGGGCTTTGCTTCTCAATAGCCTTCTTAGCCCAAAGAAACAGCGATTGGGAAGAGTAATTCTTGGATTAATATCAGCACTGGGATCGTTCGCTGATCTTATAGCGGATTCTGGGCCTACAAACCACTTCTCCTTACCGCTTCAAAATTATAGCTATCTATAATGACATTCTGTCCGAGACGTCAATGATGTGTGTCCTTTCTTGTTGACAGCATATAATTTCGTTATGCTTCCATTGACCGTTTAGCACATCTTCTTGGCTTCCTTCTCAACGCTCGCACTGCGCTTGTTCATTTTAAGGGTAGTCAAAACCCGTTTAGTGCCTCTATTGTTGATGTGAGAGTCTTGAACTATTCTTTCAAGAACGATGTTGAAGAAGTCACATGACAGCGCGTCGCTTTGCCTAAAAACTTTTTTAACATCAAAGTCATCCTGCACAAGCGGAGAAATGCCAAAACTAGACACGGCTCTATATAGCTCGATGAAAACGTGGTGAGTATCGATTTGAAAATCCTGGGGCTTATTCCAGGATCTACCGTAGTGCGAATATTTGGTCGATACTGAACTTCCCTGACCTAAAGCCACAATGATATGGATCTATCAAGTTGTTGACGAATGGCCTCAGGCATTCACAAAGTACAGCAGAGAAGATCTTGCTGGCGATATCGAAAAAGGACCTTGTGAGTTTCTGCGACTAGCCGTCCGTCATCGAATTTCCTCACAGTAGTTTTCTGTTTTGGCTTTGGTCTGGATATCTGTATTATTACCTTGGCTACAACGAGATAGTAGTCTGAGTCAACGTTGGGTACTCCGTAACGTTCGGACATCCTTGATACTGGAGGAGTCGATCGCAATGTGATCAATCTGGTTGACCAGGAATTCGCAAGTCCCCTCATGATATTCAGATTCACTGTTGAATTGTAGTTCACTACATCATTTGCATAAAGAAGTTTCAGGAAAAAAAAAGAAATAAAAATATAATATTGATAATGTCAGTAAAGATAGTTTCAATTCATACATTGTTTAATGCTTGGTCGAAATCGAGAAAGAAGACGACGTTATCTCTATGGTTGTTTGTTTAAGGATTTGATGATGTCATGATGACGGTTCAAGAATGAATGCCTACTGTGTAAAGGCGAATTAAATAACTCGAAATATGTTGTTTTCGCTGCTGATATTTGAAGTTTTCCACTTTTGCAAAAAACACAAAGTGTTTACGATTCAGTTGCTTGTGGATGGTAAAAATTAAATTTCTTGTGAGAAGAGAATGTAAACTGAGAGGATGTTGAACAAAATAATTTGCAAACTATAATCATACACATAGTTTTATGAATTATTTGTTATAAAGAACGCTTCATACCATTTAATGATATCCCAGTGCTTAGAAAATTGAGCAGAAATATTTTTTGCAATATTCTTGTATAACAAGTAATTTTTTTTACATCACTTTTAATAAAATACCCTGTGATCGAATTTACTTTAATTCTGTATCGACGAAGCCAATAAAGCTAGAAATTTTTTAATAGCTATTTTCTTGGCCGTGTTTTATTTTCTAACACATAAACCGCAACAAAACACGAATCAGCCGTCAACTCCAATCACTATAACATCAACGCTGGAAATAGACGAGATGGCATGAGGAGGTTGGAAAGAAACACAGGTAAGCCGGATACAACTGGGTATGTCTAATGTCGTAGGCAAGGCCGTAGATAAGTAAATATCTCCAAGGGGAATACACAAATTAAAATTACCTTAGTTTTTTAATGTATAATATTTAGAGAATGTTATTTTCTTTATCAACTTGTTTTTTTTTGGAAATTATTTTATTTGCAAAATATATTTTTAAATGCAAAATATAAAAACAAAACGTTTCAAACATGTTTCATTTAATTCAATGGTCCTCAGTTTTTCGTATATTTATTAAATGAGAATTTCCTTCGTCTTCATATGAAAACATTTGGATATATGGAATAATATTTATTTCTATGTATGTATGAATGTATCAAAAAAAATCAAAAATCGTTGTAGCGATTTTTCAAAAAATTAATTTTTTATGTATAAAATTTAAGAAACATTTTTTAGAAAAAAAAATTGAAACGCCATTTTGAAGACATTAGAAATATACATACATGTAAAATTCAAATTCCAAAAAAAATCAGTGACTTGTTCTTGAAAAATCAATTTTTCAAAAAAAGAAATTATTTATTTTTTAAAAATCAAAAAACTTTGTTTTTGAAAATTTGAGTATGCAGTATTATTAAGACTTTTAGGAAGCATTTGTATAAACAAAATTTAGTCGAGCCTTCCAATAGTGAGAAAGTCGAAAATATGAAAATCGGTTCTATGGGAAGTACCGTTAATAAGTACGCAAAAAATATATTTTTATACTTGAAAGTGAACTGAACTAATTTAAGAACACACCATTATGAAAAAACATTTTTTCTAAACGGTTTTCTTACATTTGTATGGGTGGTGTCGCTATTTTTTATTTTAGAAAAATAATTTTTTTAACTTTTTAAGATAATGTCAAGAAACTACGAAATACGAAGTTTCGAAAAATCTATTTTGTCGTTTTCGAAATTTTAAGTTTTGAAAAACAAAATTTAATATCCAAAAAAAAATTTTTTTTAATTTTGGTGGGTTTAAACTTTCAGCTTTCTCCTTCTGCATAAAAACTTTCAAAAAAATCAAATTAACCGTTTCCCAGAAAATCGAAAACCAAAAAAAAAATTGTTCTACTAGACGTACAAAAAATACCCAATTTTTCCAAAAAAAAAAAAAAAACTTCCCTTCATTAATGAACTGAGTTTTTTTTATAAAAATCGTTGAAGCCATTCTTGAGAAAAATAAAATTTTTGTTTTCGGAAAAAAAAATGTATGGGAGCTACTGTTATTTGTCGTCTTAAAAAAAATAAAAAAACGTGTGGGCATATTAACGAAAAAATAATATAACCAACCGTTTAGGTTGCAGGCTCGAGGACAGACAGACAGACAGACGGAATTGAGGGACCCATTTTTGTGTGTTCTCTATGATTGTAATGTCATGTTTAATTGTTTGATTGTTTTTTTTTTTACCAATGCATAGCTTGCCTAATAGTACCTATAATCGCAAGTAAAAATGTAAGAAGAAATGGATTGAGTGTCAAAGTTATCTACGTCATATAACATAACAAATCAGACTTGAAAGCGCCGACGAATTGAATTATAAAATAGCCAAATATAAAAGTTCTGGAATCACATACCCAAAAATATGGAAATCAAGACCTTTGAAATGTCAGTTGTGTTCGTTTAACTCACAAAATCAGTAAATTTTCACAAATTACACAAATACTATTGCACCAGATAGAAATCAAAACCAGTTGGTTAAATTCACTTTTTGCAATCGAATTTTTGAAAACTCTGTGATTTTTTTTTTCAAAGAATCCAAAAAAATATTTTTCAAAAATTTTGGTATCCAGAAAGTCTATCATTTAGAATTTCACGGACCTCTGGTATAAAAATTGTGATCGAAATCTGTTAAGCCGTTCCTGAGAACATCGAAAAAAAAACTATTAAAAAAGTATGGCAAACATTTTTTTTTGGCCTTATATCTGAGGAACCACTTATGCTTAAATTTGAAATTTGGTGAGGCGCTTGTGCTTAGAATGATTAGAATTTTAAGCTTCTCAAGCCAGTAATAAGTGAGCATCAGCATGGTTTCTTTAAGGGTAGATCTACCACTACAAATCTTGCTGATTAAACCTCCTACATTCTTTTGGAAATGGAGAAAAAGAACCAGATTGATGCGATATACACTGATTTTAGTAAGGCTTTTGATAAAGTAGACCACAGCCTTCTTGTATTTTAATTAGAAAAATATGGTATTTCTGGAATTTTATTGAAATGGATAGTCTTATTTAAATAAAAGAATAGGTTTTGTGACGTCAATTCGCGTAAAATAAATATAACGTCTGGAGTGCCCCAAGGTAGCCATCTTGGTCCGCTCCTATTTTAAGTATTCATAAATGATCTGCCTTGGTTATTTACAAGATGCAGATAACTTTTGTATGCCAATGACCTCAAGATATTTTGTAATGTCAACAGCAAAAGTGATGGACTTTTTTTTTACAAGAATGTCTTGATACTCTAGTCAGATGGTGTAAAAAGAATGGCATGTTACTTAATATGGATAAGTGAAATGTTATTTCATTTTTAAAGAAAAAAAGTGCAATAAATATTGACTATTTTATTGATGCGCAAAGGCGTGACGCTTTTAAAAATATAGGAGTTATACTTCACAAAAAGCTAACTTTTAAACACCATACCGACAAAAAACACTCTAACAGTCATGGCATGCTAGGAACACAGACTCTTTTGTGTTACCTCGTTATTCCCACTGTTTGAAGCTTATCAATATGTGTAGTCTTGCTAATCGTAGAGAGGCTTCTTTGCGTTTGATCTTCTGAAAGGTAACATTGAGTCAATTTATCTGTGTTCCAAAGTGTCAGTAAACCAAAATATTCGAGTCTTGAGACACACCAAATTTTTAAATGAAAGAACACGAAAAACTAATGACACATTTCACGAATCTTTTAATCGGTGTTCGAAAGCTTTTAATAAGTACTGTGACTTGTTTGATGAAACAATGAGCAGAAACTGTTTTAAGAACAAAATATTAGCCCGAATGATAGTTGAAGAATATTCGTGACGTTTCCAAATTAAAATATTAACTTTATCTTTTTGGTACTCTGAAAATTTCAATAGAGCTCGGGTTGAAAATCGCCTGAGTTGGTACCTGTAAGAAAAGAACTTGCCTGGGCACCCATGTCCTGTGATGTGTCATAATGTTTGCAAATGGATTCAATGGTATTGTGCTTTTGACGGTTTTGTTATAGACTTATGAAGAATAAGTTGACGAAAAATTATTTTCATTTTTCTTTCTGATACCTAATAGTCAACAGATTAAAACAAAAACTACCATCTAGTGCCCCCCCACCTACGGCTTTGGAAGTATTTTTGGATATTTTCTAATAGTCGTACATATGGCGTGCATTGCTTCTACTGGCCGCAGCAATCATCGAAATATAAATCCAATTTCAGATTGGTAATTAGTGAACGTGGAGTGTGGCGTCGGTATACGATATTATTGTTGGCGGGCATATAGTATGTCCTAGGTATCCGATTCTCTGAGCCTGATTCATTTTTAATCAAACTGTAATAATCATTTCCAGTGCAACGTGCAATTACATCTGATGCTGCTGTATGTAATAGCATAAGTTGCTTTCGCCATGACTTGCATTCCAGACAGCTTGACTACAGCAACATTGCTGGCAAATAACAGATGAAGCACACGGCCCACTTTTTAGCTTTTGGTTAAGCGGCTTTGATAGATTGAAATAATGCTGTTTTGACGTGGGCTTACTGCATATTAAATATCTTGAAGGTACATTTATAATATTTATAATTTGTTTTGAAGTAGATTAGTGAATGGAATGTTAAATTGCAGCAATGAGAAGAAAGTTTTATTGAATTAATTGTGAAGTAATCGCGTCTTTACTATTTACCTCAAGGTACACTCAACTTGTACAAGGACGTACTTATATCATGACGTCCTCTACAAATTCAGGAAATCTTATGAAGCTTCGAGCTTTATTTAATTATTTGCTTAAAAGCAGGCCCTTATATGGAAATGGAGCTCTCATTTTTAGAATCATTGGCCGTGATTTTCGTGTTTTCCTTTAATGATTTCAATAGAAGCCAGGAATTTACCTGGGTTCCCATAGGAATAATGAAATATGAAATAAAATGAAGGTGGATTATAAATTACATTTTGCTACGCTATGCTTACGCTCAATACAAGTCGTAGAGGACGTGTTAACTCTGATATCCCAAAAAATAAATGCTGGTGTGCCCCAAGGCTGCGTTTTGTGTCTGATATATTTTCATTAATGAATTTTTAAACTACTAAATTGTTTTGCTTACGGCAGTACTTTCATTTTCGTCTTGGGATCCACCTCCTTGTTCTTGGGATATGTAAGTATAGCAGCAGCGTATAATAAGCTCATCAAATTCTGATCTCGACAGCATTCTCCAATAATGAATAAAAACAGCATAGAACGTAATGCTTCAAAAACTCAATGCAGTCATCTGTCATTACAAAGTTTCTTTCTTTAGTCGTCCAGGCGCCCGGCACGTATATGGAATACTTCTGGCTTTATTTTTAACTCCCAAGGAAAACAAACAAAATAAAATGCACGACTGGATCGTACGACCTTGCTCTTATAGCTAACAACATAAGTGTAACTAACCATTTTTGTATTAATTGCATCCAATCAAAAAGATAATTAAAGCCCAAAATAATCAAATACGTCAGAAGTTAAGACACATGATCAAATAACCTAATACAACCATTAAGGGAGGCTATTGAGTAGATAGGTAGCCAAGTTAACCTATGCAGGTTTAAAGCCGATATAAGCAAGATTACCTTCATTCTTAGTATAATGAATTGTTGAATTGATGATTCAAGAATAGTTACTTTTAGGTACCTACCCACCTACAAATGTATATTTAAATCTAGGTTATGGATTTTAATTATATAAGTTAGGAGACTAAAATATATTTACATATATATATAGATTTAACCTAAGTATGTAAACATGTATATATAATAATAAAAATTAAGGATGTAGGTGGGTAGATATAACGGGTTATCCATTTTGCGGTTTCAAAAGTAAACGTAAATAAAACACACAGGAAATGTCTCTTGCAATAAAGCCATATTTGCTCGAGTTGTGTGGCATGTGGCACCGTCTTGTTGAAACCACATATTCCCCAAGTCGTATTCTTCAATAGCAGGCAAAAAATAGTCGGTTATCATATGACCATAACGCTCCGAATTGACGGTGACAGACGTTCCATCGTCGTTTTCGAAGAAGTAAGCTCCAATCACACCTCCGGACCAAAGAGCGCCCCAAACAGTGACTTTTTGTGGATATAATGGCCTCTCTTCAATTACTTGAGGATTCTCAGAACCCCAAATACGACAATTTTGTTTATTATCATACCCACCGAGTGAGAAATGTGCTTCGTCGCTGAAGAAAATTTTTTAAAAATTAGTTTTTTATATGGTTCGAAATTTGAGCCATGGTTCAGCAAGATAACTGATGGTTCAAGCATGAAATTGGCTATTTTCATACAATTAAACCTTGAACCATCGTTGAACCTCAGTTAATCCAAAAAAAAAAAAAATCGTCGATTTTAAATTGCTGAACCACGGATCAACATTTGAATTACGAGTGTAACCCCCAGTTTCAAAGTGCAAGTTTAAACTCCACTTTTTGTTTAAACCCCAGATCAACAATTTATTCGGTTTCACAGTTTCGTTTAAGCTTTGAACTGAGTTCAATTTGTAGTTTAAGTTAACCGAGTTTATTCTGCCGTTTAAACTTCAGGTCAGCGTTTGTATTGTTTTTTTTTTGCAAAAATATTTTTAAAAAATTGTGAATTAAAATGTTATCGAGTTGTGAAAGTGATTTTGAATAATACGAGTATTTTATTTATTATTCTCGTTTCGGTATCGCCGACCAAAATCAGAATAATGACGGTACTTTGAAACGAAATAAATCTTCCTTCGATTTTCAACAGCACAAAGCATTTGTTGTTGGTTCGTGTGTTTTTTTGAGCCTGAGAGAAAAAGGGAAGACAAGGCAAGCATATTATGCTGCCAACTATTCTTCATAAGATCTAGTTAAACGAAGTTCAACTGATCTGAAGATCAGATTTCACTATTAAACTGGACGAGTTAAAACAAAAATTTAAACTCCATCGTTACCATAAGAATCAATTGTACAAATGTCGGCGCAGGGACATAATCCCCGGGAAATAAGTCCTAATTTTGCTGTTTGGGACTTATGTCCTTCATAGATGAGACATAAGTCCTAAAATCTAATTTGGGACCTATATCCCACTTTCGTGGGACATAAGTCCAACAAAAAATATTTGGGACTTTTGTCCCACTATTAGTTTTTTTTTTTTGTTGGTACTTGTGTGGACGGGCACGCTGCCCAATATGAGATTTGGGTATACCCAATTATTTTTGGATTTGGAGATTTCTTTTTAAAGTTCCAAAAAAAATTTGCATTTACCCAAATTGTACTCACTTCAAATTTTATATTTGGTCAAGCAGAGGTGAGTTGCAGGAAGCAGCATGCCACCCCTTACGCGACGATCTTATTTAATTTGATTGTTTACATTTGAAATCTATTTAATATTTTGAAAGATTTCACAATGTGTATCGTATGGCCATTTTTATGTCTTATACAATTTTGGAGTTCCATCAACACCAAATTAAAGTTGGTACTTATGTCCCACCTAGGTCGGATATATGTCTCAAATTAAATTTTGGGACTTATGTCCCTGCGCCACAAATGTCACCGTCGTTAAAACTTTGGTCGGTGCCTTAGCAATTTTAGTTAACTGATTTCAGCGAATTAAGTGAGGTTAAATGTGGTTTAAGTTTTGATCAGTGGTTTAGCAATTTCAACTCACCGAGAGCGTGACATGAATCATTGAGAGCATTTTAAATTTGTAAGACCATTCCCTAATTATTTTTGTTTCTCTTTTTTAATTTTATTATTGTTTTTAATTAATTATTTTTAAATTTCCATATATATATATTTATATTTGATTTTTTAATTTAATGTACCAAGCATAACAAAAAAGACACCATGTCTTAATATGCATATGATTTGATATCAATAAATACTAAAATACTCCGCCAAAAACACAAAGCTCCTGTTGATAATCGGCAAAAAGAGAGAGGTATTTATAAGAGTATAGTTTATGTTCCCAAGCTGTCAGAAAACTTTAAAGAGACGGTAAAAAATAGTACTAATAACGTCAGTTTAGCGTATAAGTCCAATACGACGCTGGCACCTCTTTTTACCAACATGAAAACAAAAACGGAAAAGGTTAAGTGCACAGACGTAGTCTATAAAATTAACTGTCGTGACAATGCGGAAGAAAATTGCAATCTTTCCTATATCGGTACAACGAAACAACTTCTTCGTCAACGAATTTCCAACAACAAATCCGACATTAATTTAAAAACACTGGGAAGACAGCATTGGCCTTATATTACATTTCCACCGACCGCTAAGCCGAGATTTAAGTAAATTTGGCTAAATCTCCTACAAATCTTGAAGATTTACCATACAAATTTTAATCTCCTCAGATGAAGATTTAAAATAAATCTCACTTAAATCTTCATTGGGCCAATAGATGTACAAATTGAACTAACCTATTCCAATATCGAAATGAACACATTCATCGGGAAAGTGAATTTTTCGCTTTCGTTGACACAGATGAAGCTGCCTGTCTCACTTCTACATCATAAGAGAAAATGAAACAATATTTGCATTTTGAATAGTGTTGTCAAAATTAATCTACTTTTGGAGCGGTGGAAACACTATTTGAGATTAGTAAATATAAATCTAGATTAATGTTCGGTGGAAACGTAGTATAACACTCCATGGAGCGTGGACACAAACCAGATTTTGACAGAGTGGAAATCCTGGAAAGGGAGAAACATGTCTCCAAGCGGTATACTCTATAAACGCTTCATTAACAACAAAAACAATATGAATCGTAAACAAGACAGCCAGAACATTTCATCGGTTTACTGCTCTTTGGTGACTAAGCAGAATCCGTGACCATTTAAAGCCGACTAAACTTCAATCGAAGTGTTTTTTTATATCATACATTTTTTTTTTAAACATTGCATTATATTCATTGTATTATTTATGTTTATCTGTACTAAATGTAAGTTTGCCTAAATTTAAAACTAAATGTTCCTATGTGTATAATATGTTCATTTTATTTTTGTTAATAAAAGACCCCCTGAAGAAGACGGCAACCACCGTCGAAACGTCGGGAAAGGAAATGAAATTGTTTCATTAAAAAAACATTACGACCAAAACAGACAAAAGAGATATATTTAAATCTCGAACACCTATATTAAAATACTAAATATCTACTTATTCAATGGGACAAAACGTTTCATGGATTTAAGAAAAAAATATTGATATTCTGTCATGTGGTTTTTTAATGAAAAAAATGTGTTAAAACATTTAATATTAATATTTGTAGTTCTTTTGCAAAAAAAACATTCTTTTTTTTGTCATATTTATTGATGGGAAAACATTTTTTAGGGACCTAAATCAAAATCTGTCGAGAAAAATTCTGTCGGTTTTCTGACAGAAAACGTGTCGGTTTGACAAACCACTGAAAGCTCAATAGAAAAGTTTTACCCCAACGAAGTTTTACTTCAAAAATTTTACAGTATGATCATAAAACGTGTACCTAACTAAAATTGATTTTTTTATTCGTCATTTCCAAAACTATAATATAAACATTTTTTAAGGTTCTGATTGAATAGCAGTCATAGAAAGTTACAGCTTAAATTTCGATAGTTTTCTGACGGCCACAATTTGAGAATATAAAAAAGCAAAAAATAAATTTCACCTCTACTTATAACTTTTAGGGTATCAGTGAGTTCGGGATGAATGGGACAATAAAATGGAAAATGCTTGAACTTCGATAAGATTAACTGTTTTCATTTTATGGCAGTTTCGCTATCTTAAATCTTAAATGTCTTCCTCTGCTAATATTTGTTTAAGGTTGAACTGCATATTTTCATATTAAAGATTTTAAGACTCAATCAATAAACCTATAATAATAATAACGATTATGTTAATCGTTAAGTTTTAAATGTACATAATTAATTCAATAATATTTTTCGTAGCGTGCTGATTAAAATTAAGAATAACGACACATTTTTATATTCACATAAAAATCAATTAGTTTAAAAAATATGCAATTTGATGGCACCCATAATTTGTTAAATCTGTATAAAACTTAATGGAAAATTATAGTTTACGACTCTTTATTAATAAATTTATTATATCTAAATCAATATCTGATTATATAAAAGGTATTTTATTTGAGGCTAAAGACTTTAAACAGGGAACACAGTTTTATGTATTAGTCAATTTGACGAATAGTAGTTGTTTTGGATTAGCGATTAATTCAAAAATCAACCATGTGTCCATCCACATATTTTGATGTCAGATATCATATTCAAACATTAACGCCCATAAATAATATGTCAAATCAAATCTTATGCATATTGACAACATTTTGCTGTTTCTAAAAAAACACCCTACGAGTATATAAGGTGGCAACTTTGTTCGATTTGTTTTATCTGGAACGACCCAGAATAAAAATTTGCTTTTAATATTGAAACAGTGGAATTGGATAATAATTTTTTTCTTTTAACTGATTATCTCAAATTAAATCTGAGACTAATGAATTTAATTTTAATGAATATAAGGGACGTCCGAAGCTAGGTGTAGGCAGCGGCTTATGTTGGAACAAGCGCAATGCCACCACTAAAGGGCACGTACATGTTGAGCAAAAAAAATAAGTCGACTTTGGCTTTTAAAGAAATCATTTTTGATTAAAATTGCATTTAAATTTTGTTAGTAATAAAATATTAAATTTAAATTTACGAAATGAACACAATAATTATTGTGATTCAATTTTATGTTTTCGTTATTGGGACCTAAAATTTTGGATTTACATAAAAGTGTTGAATGCTTAAAATAGAAGAAGAGTAACTGACCTTGATGGGAAAAAAAATTGGCATTCTTTTTACTTGCGATAATAGGTACTATAAGGCAAGTTATGCATTCGTCGAAAAAAAAAAGTTTTGAGATAACAATCAAATATGACCTTACAATGATAGCGAAAACGAAAAAAGATGGTCTAAAAATTCTGTCCGTCTGTATGTCTGTCAGACTGTATGTCTGTCAGTCTGTAAGTATGTCTGTATGTATGTATAAACACCTACAGCCCAAACGAGTGGGCCGAATTCGTTCAAATTTGGTATATAGAGCGTTTTTTAGGTATTGTACAGAGGGGAAATTGAATTTTTTTTAGCTCAAAAAATAACGGTATCTGCCATTTAACCATATTTTTCTCGTAAATCGCTCTAACGATTTTGATTTAAAAAAATGAGTGCAGCTTTTTAGGCACGACCTTTATGAGTCTGCACTCTCTCTCTCTCTCTTTACACTGACTTCCTTGCATTTCATACTTTCACATTGTCGCTCCTAAAATCGATTACAAACTTTAATAGTGCAACACTTTCAAATTAAATTAAAATTAAATTAAATTATACCAATGTTATATTGTCGCAGTGTAACAGCATGGCACGAGTTACGACCTTTTCTTACTTACTTACTTACTTAGGTGGCGCTACAGTTCGGGACGAACCTGGGCCTCAACCAACATGCCTCTCAGCTAGCTGCCTCCAGTTACGCACTCCAAGTTGGTTGCGGTCATCTTCCACTTGAGCGCGCCACCTTAGGCGAGGTCTTCCTTGACTGCGTCTTCCCTCTGGGTTGGAATCGAAGATCCTGCGAGCCGGAGCATTGTTGTCCATACGCTCTAGATGACCTAGCCATCTTAAACGTTATATACGTATTTTTTGTACCAGGTCAATGTCGCTGTACAGATAGTATAGTTCGTGGTTGAACCTTCTCATCCAAAGCCCGTTAACGCAGATAGGGCCGAAAATCTTGCGAAGAACCTTGCGCTCGAAACGACTAAGGATATCTTCACCCGCTTTCGATAGAGTCCATGTCTCCGCGCCATAGAGCAGGACTGGGATCATTAGAGTCTTATAAAGAGTCTCCTTTGTTTTTCGAGAGAGGGCTTTACTACTCAATTGCCTCTCTAGCCCATAGGAACAGCAAGAGTTATTCTTCGCTTTATTTCTAACCAGATATTGTTGTTAGATGTTATAGCGGATCCGAGGCAGACAAAGTCCCTAACTACCTCAAATTTGTTCCGGTCTATTGTGACGTTTTCTCCAATCCGCCGGTTTTGTGTGTCCCTTTTTGTGGACAGCAGGTACTTCGTTTTGGCCTCATTGACTGCTAGTCCCATCTTAGCCGCTTCAGCTTTAATGTTAGCAAACGCTCCAGTGACAGCTTGCTGGGTTCTGCCAATGATGTCTATGTCATCAGCGTATGCTAACAATTGCGCAGACTTGAAAAAAATTGTGCCAGTAGAGTTAACTTGGGAATTTCTTACAATTTTTTCAAGTATTAGGTTGAAGAAATCGCACGATAGCGCATCACCTTGTCGGAATCCTTTCTTGACATCAAAAGCTTCTGTGAAGTCAGTACCAACCTTGACGGAGCAGCGAGAGTTCTCCATCGTCATCCTACACAGTCGGATGAGTTTTGTGGGGATGCCAAAACCAGACATGGCTCTATATAGCTCGTCTCTATAAATGCTATCGTACGCGGCCTTCAAATCGATAAAGAGATGGTGGGTATCGATTTGGAGTTCTTGGGTAGTTTCCAGGATCTGCCGTAGCGTGAACATTTGAGCGTGAGAGTTTAGAGGGTCTCCTTTTTTGTGGATCGGGTAAACGATGCTGAGGTTCTATTCATCAGGCATATATTTTCTTCTGACCAGACTTTAGAGATGAGTTGGTGTATGCACTGTACCAGGTCATCTCCGGCTGCTTTAGAGAGCTCGGCGGGTAGTCCGTCGGGGCCAGCAGTTTTGTTGTTCTTTAGTTTGGATATTGCTATCTTCACTTCATTTTGTTCAGGTGGACGGAAGTTTTGTGTGTTATCGTCCATGTTGAATGGTTCATTCTGCCTGACAGCGGGATTTTGGTCCACCTTTTCTTATTCGAGTATAAGTAGTATAGTCCAAACACAATATACATATGTACATGACCAAGGACACCGTGAAGCTTTAAGATGCTCCAGTTTCCAATTCCTTCATGAAAACACAGTGATTACCATAACATTCTATGATTGACCGTAAGTGCAAGATGTGCGAAAGCACAGGGCGCAAAATTGTGGGGGCTCATTAACAGGAAGAAGAAAATGTGACTGGATCTTGCGGAAACAAATACTACCATCCTCATTTTAGCTACAAAACTTATTCAAATAATCCCAAAATAAAATCTATCACAACTGTGCTTAGTTATTTCTTGCACACTAACTAACAACACTTTTATTGTTGCATTCAAGGAAAATTTAACTCAAAACATCGTTTATGCTTTTGATATTGAAAGGTACCGCAATATATTGTAAGGGTGAACTTGTGCAACTTCTTCTTCACAGGATTAAATACCGTAGGACAAAATTGATTGCTCAATTTTGTTTTGTTTTGACATACTATTTGCTCATTTTTACTGTACGTCTTTTGACCGCCTTATACTACATCTCTGATATTTACTTGTTAATGCTTGTTTAAATTCCTGCACAATGGACAGGAAATTTATATTTTTTTTACGGACGTAGTCAATTTTTAATCAAATTGAGTTAAGGGTGCAGAAAAAATTAAGAAAATAAAATCCAGATCACATTGTATGCACAAGATTTTTAGTAGACACGGCTAAATATATTTTCAAAATCGTTTTTTACTTATTTTTTTATAAAAAAAATTTCTTTAATTTTTTATGGAAACTTGATGTATTGATTATGAACAGTTTACAAGTATAATTTCCAAAAAAAATCGTTATCCATTTTCGAAATATTAAATTTTCAAAAATATTTGTTTTTTTTCCAAAATATTTTTCGAACCTTTTGGTATGCAGTATTGTCTAGAATTTGAAGGGCTTCCAAAATGATTGCCTATGAGAAAATAGAAAATCAACAAATGGTTGTATGACATGTAGAATTAATAACAAAATATGTAAAATCTACCAAACTGAGAGTGCACACTTTTTATCAAAATCGTTAGAGCCGTTTTCGAGATGATTAAGATGGCAGAAACAAAATTATGACACAGAGACATACAGACAGACGTAATTGCGGAACCCACTTCTTTGGTGTTCTCTATCATCGTAATGTCAAGTTTGATTAAAATCTCGAGTTCGATTTTTTTTAATTCCAAAACTTGCCCTTTAGTACCTATCTACATATATCGCAAGTAAAAAATAATATCGATTGGTATTATCAGAGATATGGAATAGAAAGAATGTCCGCTTGGCTTGAGAATACAGAAAGAAGTGAAGTTTTATTCGTTATCCAGAAAATTTGAATATAATAGTAACAAGTAATAAAAGTAAGAGGGCGCCAATGGCGCAAAGTAGTTGTCATCGGAGGAGACGGAATTGCCAAAGTCCCCTTTCACACAAGGAAACTAAGTTGCCGGCAACTGGAAGTTTGATGGCAAGAAGGGCAAGAAGTAAGGGGAATGGAAAAAATCTCCCCGGTCAAAGATTTGAAGAGATTTTTTTGACGTTTTGCTTTGCATTCCAATTAGCCCAACAAAATCTTCCCAGTTTCCACCTCAGTTTCTTGTTGCCAGTTTCTTCGTGTGAAAGCTACAAGGCAATTAAAGGAAAACGTCAAAAAAATCTCCAGCAACTGGTATCCCTGTGTGAAATAGGACAAACTCTAACAGGTATAAACAATAAGCTTCTGTATAGACGCAGTCTGGATACATGAAGTGTTCCTAAACACGCACCGCAACTATTTTCAAAATGATGTTGGGAAAATTAAAAAAAAACTTTAAGATTACAATAATTCAAAACGGAAGATTTTGATTTTTTTGTTGTTTTGTCCAGACGCGCGCCGCCGCCGTAGGTAAGACATTGGCTCGGTATATCCAACATACAATGCTGCTTATGATAATCATAGTTATTCTATTAATAAACTGTGCAACCCTTCAACATAACACAAAGTTGCTTGGTCGTTGGTCCCGAAGTCTACAAGGTGGCGCTACAGTTGGTATGGAGGAGGTGAATCTGGGCATACAAGCTAATCATCAAAGGAAATACTGTAACCTATCTGGCTTAAACAATGTGTATCTAATCTCATGGTCTGAAAATCCCAGACATTCTTTTTGCATACTACAAGTATATGCCTAATCATTTCCCAGACAATCCTTTACTCTGTTTTTCAAATAGCTTTTTCTGTCCCATTATTTAATACCATTTAACCGTGGCTCTTCCCATACTTCCTACATTTACTTCCACTTTATACCCGATATGTCATCTAAGGGTACCCACATGATGGTAGGCATAAATGTACCTACACTATTATATATACATCAGCTGAAAAGGGCGTATTAATTCTGAATCAACAAAGAGATTAACGTGTAATTCAATCGGGTATCAAATAAAACAGATGACCAAACAAATCCAATTCTTTTGACTTCAAAGGGGTATTCGTCTAATATCCCATCAGCCAGCCATATATAGTCAAAGAAAAGCTGAAAGCCCATAAAGAAACAATAACTCATTGTAGCTAAATGTTAGTTTTCTTTTTTTTTTGTGTGTGTGTTGTCAACGACCCACGCGATTGTCAACTTTGTGGCGGCATCCCTCAAGGGAAAACCCTTTCCCAATATTTTCGTTTGCCCACCCCATTTTTGCTTCACTTCAACTCAATTACACTATAACCTGTGTGTGCACCCGTCTTCCCGTGTCAACTTATCTAATGACACTTTCCCGTCTGTTGACATCGAAATTTGAAACTTTCCTGACAATAATGGTAAAGGAAGCAAAAAAAAAAAGTTACGAGTAAAGCCTAAATCCCAGCAGTATACATTTATAGCAATGTGGGCTCGAGAGCTGTATGGTCGCTCAGACATACAGGGAGCTACTAAAGGATCAATTGGATTTGTGGGAATCAATTTGTATAGGGTTATTCCTCCCCATTGTTAAATCCGTCTATGTTAGTCGCCTGGGCGGTCGGTTGGTTTTCTCTGTTTCCGGACCTACCTCTACACAAATTGTGTTTGGACGTTTTTTTTTTTTTTTTTTGTTTGTTGATATTTTGTAATAATACTGAATTCTGAAATGGATGCACGAAACATTCGATTTAAATAAATTGAAGTTTAAGTAGGTATAATGTAAGCAAGTAAACGCTCCACGATGAAAGCCAAGGTTCATATGCTTTTCTCAGCAAACGGAATGAAGCTAAAATCGTTTGTATTTTTAAAAACTTATAAGCTAAAAGCACGTGATTCTTCAAAAATTTAATTTATTTTTCATTTCGTTAAAAAAAAATCTTTTCCAATTTTCACTTGCGATGCAAGTAAGTAGATACTATAGGGTAAGTTTTGCATTTAGAAAAAATATTGAACTCGAGACTTTAATGAAACTTGACATTACGATGATAGAGAACGCCAAAAAAGTTTGCCCGCAATTCCGTCTGTCTGTCTGCCGGGCTGTATGTTTGTCTATCTTTCTGTCTGTTTGTCTGACAACGATCTACAGCCTAAATGGCTGACGCAATTTTCTTCTTTCTTACCCTTCGGGTAGGGGAACAAAATAGAATGTACCCGAGGTAAGGCATGCCTGTCGTAAGAGGCGACTAAAATCCAACCTCCGTATACTGAGAGTGAACGTATACATAAATATGCAATAAGTAAAACAAAAAGATACATTACCCACCCAAGGTGGCAATCCAGGTTCACTGGAAAATCCACTCTCTTCGGAGGTCGGCTCTACGGATTCTGGGGAAAGCCAATTATTGCATTTAATAAATCTCTTCTTAAAAAAAGCAAGGGTTGCTCGATTACCTCCATCCCAATCGAATGACAACGATAAGAAGAGTTCGCCGGTAACGCCAGATGCGCGAGTAAAAAAGGACTCAATGAAAACAGAAATTCTTGAGAAAGAATTTGAATTTGAACTTCGTCAAAAACTTGATGAATTAGTAAAACTTTATCAGGAGTTAAAGAAAGAAGTTGATCTTCTTCGTAAGGAAAATGAGGTGCTGAAGAATAAACACCACAATGACTCGAAGGCTGGTTCATCACAAGCGAAAAATGTCATTTATGAGACTGATAAATAAAAAATTTTGCCCGAAATCATAGAAAACGGCTATTACAACACTGCAATAGTACTATAATCGAAATTATTGATGAGACGAATTTAGTACGCCTGCGAAGGACAAAGCCTTCCGATTTGGAGCACTAAACGAGAATCCGCCTTAAAATCGCGGTATAAGCAGGAACTATCACCGGATAGTTATCTACAACACGTTAATTAAATTCATTAAAAAGAAATTGCTAGATAAGTTTCAACTTATTTGCAATCGGGAGGAGGAGGTGTTTTTAGTGCAGTAAGAATCTCACACTCCTATGAGCACGCGTTCTTCGGTCCTCATAGAGCCTTTTGAAGGTTTTACACCTACCCACGGGAAAAAAATTCTTCAAACTTGGTACTTAAGCGTTTTAGGTGACTGTCTCCAATAGAACTTTAATCGTTTTTTTTTACCCTTAACAATAATAGTACTTACCATACAAAACATTTAACATTTTAAATAATACTAAATACCAAAATTTCCAAAAATATTCATTTGGATTTTTGAAAAAAAAAATATTTTTTTTTGAAAATTCAATATTTCGAAAACTCGTGGACGATTTTTTTAAATTATGTGTTTAAATTTATATTGTTAAATGCTTAAGATTGTCATACCAATATTTGTTTTTAGAAAAAGTTAAGGAATTTTTGATTTTATAAAATTAATTAAGAATCGATTTTAAAAATATGTTTAACTGTTTCTAATAAGAACCTTGTGCATACGATGTGGTCGAATACAAAAGCAAGTACGTGCGAACCAATACTGCATTTTTTCTTCAGAAAAGTAAATCTTATTTTTCTCACAAACAGCTCCAGCGATTTTTATATAATTATAAAAAAAAAACAGTTAAAGTGTAAACAGTATTCTAAGCCAACATAAAAAGAACTATTTTCCTAAGACCAAGAACAACGGTATACCTCCCGTTAAAAAAAACTTAAAAAACATTTTTCGAACATTGTTTTTCTCAAAAACAGCTCCAAGAACTTTGATAAAAATAAAATGCACGACTGGATCGTACAAACTTGCTCTTGTAACTAGATAACAACTTTAGTGTTACGCACTGATGATGTTGGTAGCTAGCTAGCCTATATAGTTATCCTATGCAAATTTAAAAGCCCATTTAGGTAATATTACCTTGATTCTTAGTATAATGAATTGTAGAATGCATGATTCAAGGAATAGTTACATAGGTACCTACCTACAAATGTATATTTAAATGGATTTAGATTATAAAAAATAGGAGGGTAATAATGTAAATACAGTCGAACTTCGATAAGTCGAACTTCAATAACACGAATATTTGATAACTCGAATGAAATTGGTTGGCAATAGCGGGAAGTCTGAAGTTTACATGTAATTTTTGTTTTATATCTCGAACTTCTATAACTAAAATGTCTCGATAACTCGAAGATATTATTTGACGCCACCTTCGATAAGTCGAAATTTTTTAGGGAAATTATCAAATTCTGTGGATTTTTACAAGTTCATTTCATAATGCATTGATTTTGTGGGCACTGTGTTTGTATGTTCTATGACCTTGTATACATATGAGTGTGTTGAAAATTGTGATTCCGTTACGTGTGAGTAAAAGCTGAAATGTTCTGGTGTTAGAACACACATTATTAGGTTTATATACTTATGTATTATAAAACGTATTCAGTCTCATTTTAAAAATAAAATAAAAAAAAAAAACGAAATAAAAAATGTAATGAAACTGACGCAGATATTAACAGTGCAGTGTGAAGAATTAAAAGTAAAGCTAAAGTGGATATGTCGTTAAACGAACATTAAAAACATCGTTTGAAGATAAATTTAAATTAATAAAAGAGATGGAGAGTGGGTCAAGAAAGAAGGATGTGGTTATTAAATATAGCATTCCGGAAAATCCATTCCTCAGTCAAGTATAACAGAATATTTTAAATAATCACAACAACTGTCCTTTTTGTATTCGCAAATAAGTATTACGAAATTTATATTAAGTTCTGTTTTACTTGATAACTCGAAGTCTTGATAACTCGAATTATTTTTTTGGGAATAGATGGGTCGAGTTATCGAAGTTCGACTGTATATAATGAAAATGAATGGCGTATAGGTGGAAAAAAATAGTTTTTTAACCTTATTTAAACTGCCAAAACCATCACTTTAATCAGTTTTTCGAAAAAAAAGGAAGAACGTAATTAGATGCCACGGATCAATAAAAATTTTATAAAAAAGTATCTCGAAAATTGTAGGACAGCTTTTAATTAAATCCTGTTTTTTATTTTTCGTTTTTTGAAAACAAATTTTTTTTTAAATTTTGGTATGCAATTTTTTAGAAATTATTAATGTTCATGTGAATATAAAATTTTAAATTATTTTTTTTGATTAGTTTTAAAAATATTGATTTTTCAAAAAAAAAAATTTCAATAATTAATTTTAATTTAAAAAAAACAGTTATTCAAAATTTGGATATGTAAAATTAATTCAGCTACTTAGGTTTTCTCAGACATAAAATTTGATTGAAATCCAATGTACTGTTACCGAGAAAGCCAAAAATTCAAAAAAAAAAACGTTATATGAAAGTTACCGTTAATAGACTTTTCCCGTAAGCTTGGTTCAGATTAAATGATAGCTATTGCCAACAAAAAAATTCTCAAAAATGTTTATCAAAATCGTTGTAGCCGTTTTCGAG
Source organism: Philhelius pedissequus (assembly GCA_910595825.1). Taxonomy (NCBI): domain Eukaryota; kingdom Metazoa; phylum Arthropoda; class Insecta; order Diptera; family Syrphidae; genus Philhelius; species Philhelius pedissequus. The sequence continues at coordinate 56,452,643 of OU343160.1, forward strand.
AAAAATAAGATTTTCCTAAAGGGTTATATGGCAGGTGCCGTTATTTTTAGGCCTAAAAATTTCAATTTCCCCTCTGAGGAATGCCAAAAGAATCACACATACCAAATTTGAAGGTAATCGCCTAAGCCGTTTAGGCTGCAGCTCGTTATACATACAGACGGACAGACTGACAGACAGATATTTTTTGGCGATCACTTTTTTAGGTTTCTCTATGATCGTAATGTCATGTTTGATTGTTAGATTTTTTTTTTTTTCTTACGAATGCATAACTTGCCTTATAGTACCAATAATCGCAAGTAAAAATGTGTGTGTTCTTAAATAAGTGCAATCCACTGTTAAGTAAGAATATATTTTATTTTGCGTTTTTATTAGTGACACTTCCACTTTTCAAATATTCGACCTGCCACTATTGGATGAATTGATTAAAATTATTTTTGTTATACAAATGCTACATAAAAGTCTAACACCCGTTTGCAGGTACACAACTTAAGCACTTATGTGACATAAATTATGTAGAGGAAAAATTACGCCATGAGCGTTTTAAGTTGAAAACAAATATTTTTTGTTCGTATCAGCAAATGGGCCTAAGTAATATATATATATAATATAATAATAAATCTTTTTCGACCTAATTACAGCCGAAGTTCTCAAAATGCTTCCTCGCAAAGGGTTAATTAATCTTCTTTATATAATAAATGCCACTCTAAGTCTAAAGTACGTTCCGAGCCAATAGAAGGTTGCGGAAGTTATAATGATTCTCAAACCAGGAAAACCATCACATGATAAGAAATCTTATAGACCTATTTCGCTTCTGCCCATAATATCTAAGGTTTTTGAAAGAATATTACTTCTGCACCTGCAGCCAATAATAGAAGAAAAGCGCCTAATACCTGAACATCAGTTCGGATTTAGAAGCAAGCATTCGACAATTGACCAAGTGCATAGGATCACTGACGTCATTGAGAAAACTCTTGAAGAAAAGAAAATTTGTTCGGCGGTCTTCCTAGACGTGTCGCAAGCTTTTGATAAGGTGTGGCACGAAGGCCTAAATTTTAAATTAAGACAAATTCTGCCTAAAGCACTTTATACGCTTCTGAAAGCATATCTAGAAAATAGACTGTTTAGAGTAAGACATGGAAACGATTACTCGGATCTCAAAGAAATAGTGGGTGAGGTACCACAGGGAAGTGTTTTAGGTCCGTAATTGTACCTATTACTTACACGTGATATACCTCAAACAGAACGTAACCACGTTTGCTGACGACACTGCAATACTAGCAGTGGGCCAAACAATAAATGATTCTACGACAAAATTACAAAAAGCTCTGAATAATGTCAATGATTGGACAAAAACATGGCGTATATCGCTCAACGAAGTAAAATTAGTCCATGTAGATCTTACGTATAAGAAAATTAATATATTACCGGTATTTGTTAATACGGTTCAAGTTCCGTTTGCTAACGAAGCAAAATATCTCGGAATGACTCTAGACGCGAAATTAAAATGGAAACCGCATGTTAAAAAGAAATGCGAAGAGTTAAATAATAAACTCAGAGTTATGTACTGGTTAAATACCTTACAAACATTTGAAAATAAACTCCTAAGATCATTTGTAAGCGCACCTTGGTACATTAGAAATGAAGATCTCCACAGAGATCTCGGGATTCCCACGGTTCGCGATGAAATAAAAAAATTTGCCCGAAATCATAGAAAACGACTATTACAACACTGCAATAGTACTATAATCGCCAAAGCCTTCCGATCTTTTGCACTAAACGAGAATCCGTTTTAAAATCGCGGTATAAGCAGGAACTATCACCGGATAGTTACCTACAACACGTTAATTAAATTCGTTAAAAATAAATTGCTAGATAAGTTTCAACTTAGTTGCAATCGGGAGGAGGAGGTGTTTTTAGTGCAGTAAGAATCTCACACTCCTAAGAGCACGCGTTTTTCGGTCCTCATAGAGCCTTTTGAAGGTTTTACACCTACCCACGGGAAAAAAAAATCTTTTCGATTTTTGAAACAAAAAAATGTTTTCTTAATATAATGATAACAATTAACCAGTTTAATCAATTTTATTACGTGTTTTATCCATTTAATGCTACCTAATTATAGTTTCTTTTAACGCGTTGAATAATATACATAAAGTAATAATAAATTGATCAACTACCTACTAACACCGTTAATTACCCCTACTACACTCCAGTATCGAAACACCTTACCCACAACGCAATCCGATTCTGTATGGACAGGACATTTACACACCCAGTACCTATGCCGGTGTGGTGCTGTCAAAATCAATTATCAAAACTTTCCCAAGCAAATTGTTGAAGTGAAAAAAGACGATTATTTATTTAAAAATATTTCTCTATTTAAATTCAATGGATTTTAAAATATTTTCATGTCGAAATATATCCTAAACCATTTTTTCGACAATTTTGTTATCGTGAATTATTTCTAACAAAAGAGTTTACTTCAGAATGAAGCATACTTATAATATACGTTTTCAACCATTATGTATTCAATCGCTCCGTTCAAAACAACTAAGCAACATGCCAATTACAACAACAACAAAAAAAACATCAAACCGTATCGGCAAGCCATTCCGAATCTTTTAACACACCATCGCCATGCCATCCGGCATACTATACCGGAACAATATTTCTCGAAATACTGTGTCGGTATATCTTATTTTCATACGACAATAAATCCTTATCTACACTTTGTATCGGTATACAGTATTTTGGGAGCAGTAAAAGGGATAAAAATGTTTAGCTACATTAAAGTTGTTAGCTACAAGAGCAGGTTCGAACGATCCATTCTTGCATTCTATTTTTAAATGTTTTCGAAAACGGCTGTACCGATTTTCTAGCAATTTTTGAGATCTCATCATTCTCTTAATCCCGTATAGGTTTATTATCCACTTTACTTTTTTATTGGGTTAGTTACTTACCTAAAACACTTCCATATCAAAGGAAAAGCCATTGTATATAAAATCTTTATATACAATGGTATCTACTTATTTAAGATTGTGAATGAGAAAAATACTTTTAGTAAATACAAAAACCTTTTGGGAAAAAACAATAACGCACCTTATACCGTAAATACGATATTAGTCTATGTCTAAACCGCTTGATTTCGTGCGGTTGAGAGATTGAATTTTAGACAATAAATGAGACAAAGTATTCGTACAGCTTTTAATTATTTAAATAATTTATTTAAAGCAATTACATATTACCATTGTATGTTTATTTTTGGACGACTGGAAATATGTTAATTGTTTGTCATAAAATAGGATTCGGAAATAATAAACCAAAATTTGTCAGAAAATTGCATTTTCCCAGTTGCGCAAATATATATTATATACATATATGTCTCTTATGACAGTTTCCATGTGTTTACTTGCGATTATAGGTACTATAAGACAAGTTATGTATTCGTAAAAAAGAATTTTTTTTCTAACAATCGAACATGACATTACGATCATAGAGAACACCAAAAAAGTGGGTCCCCCAATTCCGCCTGTCTATCTGTCTGTCCTCGAGTCTACAGCCTAAACGCTTTGATAGATTTGCTTCAAGCTTGGTTCATATTGTTTTTTCGGTAATATACGTTTTTTTTCATTTTTTTTAAGACGACAAATAACAGTAGCCAGATACTATTTTTTTTTTGGCCAAAAACGTAAATCTTATTTGTCTAAAAAACGGCTCCAACGATTTTTATAAAAAAACAGTTCATTAATGAAGGGAAAGGGTACCTTAATAATATTTTTTTTTTTGAAAAAAATTGTTATTTTTGGTACCTGTAGTAGAACCATTTTCTTGGTTTTCGATTTGCTCGGTTAATCTGATTTTTTTTTAAATTTTTTTACGCAGAAGCTCCAAGAAAGCTTAAACAATATTATGTACCAAAATTTGTCAAAAAAAAATTTTTTTGGAAATTATTTTTTTTTTTTGAAAATTCAAAATTTCGAAAACGACTTAATAGATTTTTTCGAAAGTTCGTATTTAGTAGTTTCTTGACATTATCTTGAATAGTTGAAAAAACTATTTTTCTAAAATAAAAAACAACGGTACCTCCCATACAAATGTTAAAAATTCGTTAAGAAAAAAATTTATTTCTCGAAAACGGCTCCAAGAATTTTTATAAAAAAAATTGTGTTTTTAAATTAGTGCAGTTCACTTTTAAGTATAAGAATATTTCTTTTTGCGTACTTATTAACGGTACTTCCCATAGAACCACTTTTCATATTTTCCACTTTCTCAATATTGGATGAACCGATTAAAATAAATTTTTGTAGACAAATGCTCCCTAAAATTGTTAAGAAAACTGCATACCCAAATTTTCAAAAAAAAAGTTTTTTCGATTTTAAAAATATAAATAAAATTTTTGTTTGAAAATTCGATTTTTCAAAAATCAGTCGCAGATTTTTTCTTAAATTTTGAATTTTAGATGTATGTTAATAATATCTTCAAATTTTTTTTTCTAAAAATGTTTTCAAAATTGTATACGTAAAAAATAAATTTATTAAAAAGCCGCTCCAACGATTTTTGAATTTTTTTTTTTGATATATTCTTATTTATCAACAAATTCAAACTGCATCTTTGTATTCCCTCAAACTATAACGAATAAGCAATATAAAAACATTTAAGTATGTGTATTATGCATTTATTTCTATTTTATTATAATTCCCTTTTTACTAATTTTTGCATACGTCACTGAATACTAAATACAATGTAGGCCCTCATAAATTTATATATACATATGTGTCATCAAAAATCGCATGAATCTTATGTATGTATATTGTATATCTACCCACCTACATCCTTCATTTTTATTATTATGTACATGTTTACATACTTAGGTTCCGTCTATATATATGTAGATACATTTTACTCTCCTAACTTTAATTATTAAAATCCATAACTTAGATTTAAATATACAATTGTAGGTAGTTACCTATGTAACTATTCCTTGAATCATCCATTCGACAGTTCATTATACTAAGAATCGAGGTAATCTTACATACATAGGCTTTACGCCTGCATAGGATAAGTATACCTAACTAACTAATCCTCAATGGTTACATAAGAGCATAAATAGCTACATAAAAGTTGTTAGCTACAAGAGCAAGTTCGTACGATCCAGTCGTGCATTTTATTTTTTTTTTAACTTTGGATGATAGTGCTCCACTTCTTGACTAAGGCTATCAAAAAGTGTTACTTGTTCTCATATAAATAATCCCTAAAACAAAGTGCGGGCGCATAAATTGATCGCCCGCCGCTGGTTTCTTGTGACAAACCAAAAAATTTTTAGTAAATTGTACAAAGTACTATAAAACTAATTTTGTCTGGGATAAATTAAAAAAAAAATTGCTTCATTTTGTAATATGTCATCGTCATTTAACATTGGTTAAATATACTTGCCATTGTAGTTTATATAAAAATACATATAAAAGTCCAAATTATCATTAAGTTTAATAAGTTAAAACATTATTAACAAAATTGTAAGCAAACCATCATAAAATATAATTCGCAGCGTAAACAAAACAATAATTATTTACACAAACCACAAGTAGGAGATTTTCCCGAGGCAAGCTGTCGAAATAAGACAACGTCATCTGCCATTAAATAAATGGCGTTATTTTGACCTTGATGATTTCAAGTTGACTGGCATTGTCATCATAATCATAATTAACTTTAATCAGCTTCTTCTTGCAAAGGGAAACTGACAGTGACAGAGCGTTGATATACTAACTGACCTATCTCTTTGCAACAACAGATCTCGGCTTTCCATTTGAAGTATATTTACATTTATAATTATTTAAAATTTTTCATATTCATCCACCTGTAGGTACTCATATAAAATGAAGCCACATTCAACTTCAACTTCCAACCCTTACATGGTTGAAATTGACAGAACGTTAATAATAATAATAATTGAGCATGATTGCCGTTGAATGTGTAACCATTTGATCCCATTGATCACAAGCATGCCCAAAGGCAAAATGCAGATGCAGAAGCAGAAAGCAGACGCAGCACAACCCGCAGGTTCATTGATTACATTTATGGTTTAATTAAATTGAATAATATGCCCGGTTTATGGAACGTGGACGGAATTCTTTAGTCCGAATTCATCCGATTTTGGTAAATCTCAATCCATTTTGACGACGCAACGGAAATACACCTGCGTTCGAAGATGTGATTGTTTTGACACATTAAAAATTAATAATGGCAATGCCAAACTAAAATAAATAACAAAATAGTACAAATGAAAAAATAAAAACTTACTCGATTATGCAAAAGAGAAATTGTCGACTTCAAACACTTTTACTTTTTCGAAACTTGCCACTTTATTTTAAGGTGACTTCATTTATTAGTGTGTTGATGTGAATCATCTCGAAATAGTACAGAGGGACACAATAGTTTCAAAGTTTGACTAAAATGGCTGATTTTTTATTTATTTTAAGAGAAATTTTAAAAATGAGATTCTCTTAGTTGCAAAAAACAATTTCAAAATCAATTTAAATTTATAAAACGATAAATTAGCTTGTGTAATAATAATCACAATTTATATGTCCGTACGAATAAATTAATATTTTAGGCACGCTAGATGCAAAGTTGTTGATGTAAGTTGTAAATATTTAGAAATGTGATTTTCGTTTTAAATTTTGTTGTCAAAAAAATTAAATCTGTTTTGATAATTTAAGCTTTTATTTATCCTGATATTTAGACGTTAATTTGAGGTCCAAGCTTTGAACATCTAATAATTAAGAAGCCAAGTTATAAATTTTCAAAGGAAAAACTGTACTAATAATTAATTTAAAATTAATAAAATGCACTACTGGTTCGCAGGTATTTGCCCTTGAGTTCGACAAGATTCTTAGTAGAAACGAGCAGTTTTTGCCTGCGATATAAGTAATATAGGGCAAGATTTCGTTTGGAAAAAAATCTATCTCGCAGCTTTAATCAAATTTGACATTAAGATAATAGAGAAGACGAAAGAAGTAGGTCCCGCAATTCCGTCTTTCGGTATGTAAGTCTATTATATCAGTAGGTGGATACAGCCTACACCCCTGAAGCATTTTTTTTCAAACTTGGCACATAAGTATTGTAGGTCTTTAAATTTTTTAAAAATATTTTTTTTTATTAAAAAACTTAATTCAGTACATACATATTTCAAAAACGGTGTTAAAATTATGTTTTCAAATTTAAGTCATTTAAATAAAATTGCCATAACAACATTTTTTTCCTTAAATATAACATTTATTTTCTAAGTAAAAAAAGGGAAACAAAAGTTATAAAAATTTATTTAGCTATTACGTAGCGATGGAATTAATTTATTTATATAATTTCTTAATTTTTTTTTAAATTGTCAACTCGTTTTCGAAATATATTAATTTTTGAAAAAAAAATACCTTTTTACTTTGTCTAAATTCGCTACATACCTAGTAGATATTATTTAGATATAAGATTCTCAAAATTATTTTTTTACTTGCAATTATAGGTACTATAAGGCAAGTTATTCATTCGTAAAAAAAAGAAAAAATTCTAACAATCAAACATGACAATACGACAATAGAGAAGCTTTAAAAAGTGATCGGCAAAAAATGTCTGTCTGTCAGTCAGTCTGTCAGTCTGTCTGTCTGTATGTATAACGAGCTACAGCCTAAACGGCTTAAGCGATTACCTTCAAATTTGGTATTTGTGATTATTTGGGCATTACTCTATTTTTAGGCCTAAAAATAACGGTACCTGCCATATGACCTTGAAGGAAAATCTTATTTTTCTCGAAAACGGATACAACGATTTTGATAAAAATTTTTGAGAAATATTTTGTTGATAATAGCTATAATTTTATATGAATCAAGTTTACGGAAAAATACTATTAACGGTACTTTTTCATATAACGGTTTTTTAAATTTTTGGCTTTCTCGGTAACTGTTCATTGGATTTCTGTCAAATTTTATATCTGAGAAGATCTAGGTAGCCAAACTAATTCTGCATATTAAAATTTTATATAACATTTTTTATATAATTAAAATTAATTAAATTTTTTTTTGAAAAATCGATATTTTAAAAACTAATAAAAAAAATAATTTTAAATGTTATAGTCATATGTTTATTAATAAACTCTACAAAACTGCATACAAAAATTTCAAAAAAAGTTTGTTTTCAAAAAACTAAAAATAAAAACCGGATTTCATCAAAATCCATCCTACAATTTTCGAGATACTTTTTTATAAAACTTTCATTGAACCGTGGCATCTAATGGCGTTCTTTGTTTTTTCAAGAAACTGATTGAAGAGATCGTTTTAGCACTTTTTATCAGTTTAAAACACGATTTTTACCCACTTATACACCATTCACTTCATTATTATACATATGTATAATATATATATAAATATGTACATATATTTACATACCTAGGCGCCATATATGGAGATAGGTACACATTACCCTCCTAATTTACATAATTCAAATCTTTTTAAATATACATTTGTAGGATGGTACATATGTCACCATTCATTTAATCATATGCATTCGACAATTCATTATACTAAGAATTAAGGTAATCTTACCTACTTCGGCTTTAAACCTGCACAGGATAACTAAACTAGACTACCTATACCTACTAACAACTTCAGTAGTTAGCTACTACTTGTTAGCTACAAGAGCAAATTCGTACGATTGGGGGTGGCCGTGGCGGGATAGTTGTGTGCTCGCCTGTCAACCTCGTGGTTGCAGGTTCGATTCCTGCCGTTGCCTGTCTTCTTATATTCCATTAAAACCCAATTCTAAAAATTGTCATAAAATAAGTTGCTGCTTTGCTCATTACATGCTGTTTAGGCATAACACTAACAAAATGTGATTGAGTAAACTAGCATACCCATAAAATATGAACACGAAATAAATAAAATAATGCGAATTATGAGGGACATATATAAATAAGACACGGTAATTCTCTCCGCATTAGTTCAGCCGCCATCCCTGGAAATAAATCTGAGACAACAACCAGCTCTAGTCTCAGAACATAGCGCCACACATCTTTCCTATCCTTCTTTCTCTTCTTCCACCGGATGCCCGCGCTGTGTTAAGAAAAAACATATAAAGGGTATTCATAATCCTTTGAGCGCGTGCAAAGTTATATAAAAAAAAAAATGCAGTCGTGCATTTTATTTTAGACCGAAAGGTAGACTCCGAATACACTTTTAATATTTTTTTATCAAAATCGTTAGAGCAGTTTTCGAGATAATTAAGATTTTTACTTTTTGGTATAAGAAGAAGGTATTTTTCAGCCAAAAGTTAAGTACCAAGCTTAAAGAAAACCGTACACATTAGTAAAGAACAATATTTTAAACATAAACATACATTTTTTTTTTCAAAAATCTACTTAAAAATTCTTGATTATATTTGTCCATTTAATTATGAAAAAAAAAATATATAATACTGTGCACTATTTAATTTTTTTTTCTACAAAAGTTAACAAAAATAAAAAATCAAATATATAACATAAAAAGTAAGTAAACTTTAAGTAAATTTAACTTATACTAAGTCAAACTTGTCCCACTGTTAGCCGACTTAAACCAAGAAGTGAAATAAAAGCAATCTGTTTGACCACACGCAAGGTATGTATGTTTGTGTTTTTTTTTATTGCATCAGCAAACAAATTCAATTTAAATCCGACCCACATCTTAGAAAATTGAGGCCAAATCAAGCCCCCCGAGCTTGAGCCTTGGATCGGATATAATAATGATTTAAAAAAAATAATTACAAAGATTTGAAATTGCTCTCGAAATAAATTATTATGTACCAAATTTGCTATACATTATGACTCCATAAATGACTCCAACTAAAAAAATAATTAAAACTCCAAACAATATCTAAGTGAGCTATTGAATGAATGACAGGAATAATTTTTCAATGTGCAGAGATGATATGAATTTACTCAATCTGCTTACAGTTTAATTTTAAAACAAATTTACCATTTAGGTTTTATATTGCATACCTAACCGGATAAACAGAACGGAGGTTTGTGTGATGTGTCTTCCTTGTCATCTCGAACTTGGTGGTTGGGATTCTATTAATAGAATAGCATGTTTTTGGTATCGGATTAGTGCCCTGGAGTGGTCCCGTTCAAAAAGTGACCCTAGGTACTCAATGCAAATTTGCATACGAAAACTATTAAATTATTGATATGTCATTAATGTCAAACTTGGAACTTTATTTCTAGCTTCTTTTACCTTTAATTAGTCATACAAGAAACGACGTTATATATTCTCTGTGATAAAAAATGTCTTTTTGATTAAGTTATAAAAATTTCCTAAGCCAATCGCTGTTATACATTTTACCGCTGATAAATTTTGACACAAATGCACTTCACTTGAAATAAAGGGGAATAGACTGACCAGCTTTCCAGACCCTTTCCAATAAAAATTCCCTCAATTGGAGAGAAATTGTTGTGACAGGTGACTAATCAGAAACATCAGTCTCGAATGACAGTTAAGTTTGACGTATGTGATTGAAGTACAGATGTCAGATCCGTAGAAGGAATGGAGGACCCTATATTAGATTTTGTTCGTTTGTTATATGTTTATATTGCAATACCCTTAATCACCTGTTATTATTTCTAATTATGTAAGCCCGATGTAACATAACCATACTTTATATGACAACTCTCCTTTAAGTTACAACCCTTTTATTTAAGAATGAATTTGAACCCTAGAAAAATTACAAGCAATTTCGGCCCTTCTAAACTATAAACAACTCAATATCACAATGAACATGACACAAAACAACAACAACAACAACTATGAATAGCCAAGCCGGTGAGTGAGTTAGTTTACCACAAATTAGTCCTATATCCGTAATTGAAAAAAATCATCCACTTGTGCGTGTTGCCTTGCGTCGCGTCGGTCGGTAGAGTCTCCATGCAATCGCCAACGTGGCATATTGCTTTGTTGCAATCATAAGTGCAACTGCAACGACAAAACCACTAATTTCCGATGGCGCTGGGATGGCGACACGGCTGGCAGCGGCGGCAGATCGACGACGACCATTACCACATCCCCCTTCCACACCCTGCATTCCCTTCACAGATAGTCATTCAGTCCATGCGATGTCTCATTTTCATTTCAAAAAGTTCAAGTGCTTAAGGGCATGACCTGCTATCAACATTAGCTTTATAAGCCGATAAAAATGAACACAACAACTAGACAGATTACTACTACCGAAACCGGAGGCACAAACGATAGGATAGAGGCTCTACACTGCCAGAAGTGGCCCGTATCAGTGGCGCAGCCATTGTACGCAGAGGCACAGCTCAGCTTTGATTCTTCGAAATCCTAATCTAAAATAAATTACGCACACAATGCAATAATAAACATTATAGCTCTGGGAGAGATTTTGTCGTTGGTGATTGTTTATTTATTTTTTTTTATTTATTTAAAGAAAATAATATCAATTTGAATTTTTTATATGAGCGTTTAATTTTTATTTGAAAAAGAACAACATTGCCGGGCAATGACATTTTGTCTGATATGCGGAATCGTTTGTTATGAGAGATTTGTGTGTGTGTGTATTTATGTTGGCATTCATGTGTATTAGTTTTTACCTGTAGGTATCAAATGGAGTCTTTGTCCGAACTTCGAAGCTTAACAATCATCACTTTGGAATGCGCGATGTAAGCCAGTCTTCGATCTTACATACAAAATATCGCGCATTCCTCATACGTTATGGCCTCCTCCCAAGTTGAAGGTTTCATGTAAGTAACGAACTGTCTTGTGTATCTACACTGGAAAAAAATATATGTCGAACTTGTTCTTGAAGTCAAGAACTTTAATGTATATAAGCATTTACGCATTTAGTACATAGGTAGGTATAGGATAATTAGACTATCGTTGGAGCTGTTTTTTAAACAGATAATTTTTTTAGATAGAATTTTCAGAACATTTTTATAGGATACCTATAAATTAGAATTTTTAATTTAAAAAAAAATCAAAAAAACATTTTTTCAAAAAAAAAAATGATTTTTTTTTTTAAATCGAAAAAAAACATTTGTTTGAACATTTGAATATGCAATATTACTTAAGCTTTTAAGGAGCATCTTTAAACAAAATAATTGTAATCGCTTCAAACAATAGTGAGGAAGGCGAAAATATGAAAAATGGTTCAATTAGTGTACCGTTAATAAGAACGCAAACTAATTTTGTTTTTAAAGTGAAATGCACTAATTTATGAATACGAACATTTTTAATTGCGGTAAAGGTACTAGAGGTCAAATTTTGCTTTGGACAAAAATCGAACTCGAAGTTTTAATCAAGCTTGACATTGCGATGATAGAAAACTACAAAAAAGTGGGTTAGGCAATTTCGTCTGTATGTCTCTCTATCTGCAGTTCGCTCAAAAACCAAAACGGCTGAAAGATTTTCTTCAAATTTGGTCAAGACGTTGTAGATGCCTTGCTCAATTCGTTATTTAAATTCGTTTATAGCTTCAAAAATAACAGTACCTGCTATACAAATTTTTGGGTCAAAAATGGCAACTCAATTATCTCGAAAACGGCTATAACGATTTTAATTAAAAAAAAAAGTTCAGTGCACCATTATAGGTCTCGTTTACATTCTGTTCAATAAAAATGTGTACTTGAAATTTTATTAACGGTAGATACTTGCCATTTTCTATGTTCGACTATATCATGAACGGCTCAACGAATTTCGATCAAAATTCTTCTACAGGAGGTCCTTCTAATTCTAATTCTAATTTTTTTTTAAATTTTGTTTTTTTACATATATTATTAAATGATTCAGATTGCCAAACCAATTTTTTTTTAGAACAAAAAATTTTGAGAAAAAAATTAAAGAAATTCTGTATGATAAAAATTAATTAAAAAACGAGTTTAAAAATATATTTAGCCGTTTCTACTAAGAATCTTATTCTTACAATGTGATTGAAAATACAAAAGATCAAGTACGTGCGATCCAATCGTGAATTTTATTTTATCAAAATTCTTGGAGCCATTTTTTAACAAAAGAATTTAATGGCGGGGATTTTTAACATTTGTTGGGTAGATACCGCTGTTTCTTGTTTTGGGAAAATAATGTTTTTGTTATTTAAGAAAATGTAACAAAATTACTAAATCTATTAAATCGTTTTTTAGCTTTTGAGTTTTCAAAAAAAAAATGTGTGTGTTTTTTTTAATATAGAAAACAAGTTCTTAAAAAATGTCGATTTGTAGAACTCTTCAAATTCAAAATAAAATAAAAATCAGCCGAACCGTCTTCCAAAAAAATCAAAAAACAAAAATATTATCCATTTGAGCTACCAAAAATACAATTTAAAAAAAAAATACTTAAGCCTTAGGTACGTTCATTAATTAACTGATTTATTTTATTAAGATATTCATTCGGGCCGTTCTTACGAAAAATAAGTTTTACCTTAATGACTAAAAAAAATGTATGACTAGTATTCTACTTTTTGGTCTTAAAAAATGAGAAAAAACAGCATTTCTGGGCATCTGGGCATATTACCCAAACCCACCCGTTCAGGCTGTTGACTCGCGGACAGACAGAAACAGATAGACCGCATTGCAGGGCTCAATTTTGTTCGCGTTTTCTACCATCATATTCGTAATGTTAAGTTTGATTAAAACCTCAATTTCGATTTCGAATACAAAGCTTGCAAATTTATGATAAATAAGGGGTTTTCCAATAAGAGGTGTTATTTTGAATAGCCCGCTAATTCGGTAGCTGTCACTTTTGAAGCTGTCATTTTTTGACATTTGACAAGTAGAAACTACGCTATTAATAAAAATGGAACGATACACGCTTCAACAACGCATTTCTTTTTTTTGAATATCAAAATAACACCTCTTATTGGAAAACCCAAGGGTTTTCCAGGGTTTTCCAATAAGGAGGTGTTATTTTGAATAGCCCGCTATTTCGGTAGCTGTCACTTTTGAAGCTGTCATTGTTTGACATTTGACAAGTAGAAACTACGCTATTAATAAAAATGGAACGATACACGCTTCAACAACGCATTTCTTTTTTTTGAATATCAAAATAACACCTCTTATTGGAAAACCCAAGGGTTTTCCAGGGTTTTCCAATAAGGAGGTGTTATTTTGAATAGCCCGCTATTTCGGTAGCTGTCACTTTTGAAGCTGTCATTGTTTGACATTTGATAAGTAGAAACTACGCTATTAATAAAAATGGAACGATACACGCTTCAACAACGCATTTCTTTTTTTTTGAATATCAAAATAACACCTCTTATTGGAAAACCCAAGGGTTTTCCAGGGTTTTCCAATAAGGAGGTGTTATTTTGAATAGCCCGCTATTTCGGTAGCTGTCACTTTTGAAGCTGTCATTGTTTGACATTTGACAAGTAGAAACTACGCTATTAATAAAAATGGAACGATACACGCTTCAACAACGCATTTCTTTTTTTTGAATATCAAAATAACACCTCTTATTGGAAAACCCTTTATATGGTAAAATAATGTATTCTTTCATTTTTGGCGGACTTATCAGCTTTACAAATTGCTGGAATGTCCCTCTGCTGCGGCGGCACCTCAGAACCTTCAAAACAGCCTGGCTATCTGAAAAGATGAGAAAGAAAACTTCATTTATCGCCAACAATTCTGCCTGGAACAATGAAAGCAGAGACTTAAACTAAATCTTGAAATGGATCAACACCTTCCTCATTAAACAACAATCGGAAGGTCCAAATAACAATTTTTTTTAAATGTTAATTTGATCTCGAGCACACACATACTATCATTTTTATTTTAAGCACAAACCTCAAAAAAATGCAATTACAAAATAACATCCATCACAACTGTGATATTTCTTGCACACTCCCTAACATCATTTTTACAAAAATGAAATTTTAAATGAATGGAACAGAAGAAAATAGTGAGCAAAATGAAAGCTTTCGGGGATGAATGTATAGTCAAATTATTTATTTGTATCAGTGTGTGTGTGTAAAAATAAAAAAGGGAGCCGCTTTCTACAAATCTTGCACAGGGCGCAAGTTTGGCGGTGATCGGCACTGACTCACTCTCTTGGATTCTCTGTCCCGCTCATTCACCTCTCCATTTTGTTATGATGTTTTAATTCGATCTGTCATATTTTCAAATGTTCGAGTTCTGCTTAGAGTGATTTGACAGTTTAATTTTTGAGTGTTGTTTTTATTGTGTCGAAAAATTTTACGTTATGAAATTTATTAGTGTGTGGGTGATTCGGTTTTCAGCGATTTGACAAAGTATCTATTGTAAAATTCGAAATGCAAAAATCACCCAAAATCATTTGTTTGAAATTTTGTCATAATGTAATATTAGCTTTGAAAGGTAAAAATAGCAGTCGTATCTACAAATGCCTTTTGGCAACTTTAGAAGATTTTCCAACTCAGAAACCTTATTTATATTTATGAACAATAATTAACTTCTATAAGCAACACTATAAAAATGTATGGTCACTTCAAACACAATGCCATCTTCAAATATTGTATTTATTTCAGTGTACCGCAACATACCAACCTATCTACAAAACATAAAGACTTAATTGCCACCGATTCGGCTGAAGATGCGTTGGCCCATTGCAACTTAACCGGATGATTCATTCAAGACATGTAGTCGCTCCAATCCCACCAGCCAAGCCACCACTCAGTTAAACCAGAGCTCTGTGAACGAGATAGTGGGAGATGGGTTTTATTTTTGTCGCCATATATCATGAGACCGAGATCATGCGTATTTTACTAAGAAAAACCATTTTAATTCGCCGAATTCCAGCTTAATCACTCAAAGTAATACGAGTTGGTCAATATTGTGCTAAGCCTGGTGGTTGTGGTGTGGTTGGTATTGCACTGCTGTAGCTATTCCAATCCCTTATCGTATGTTCTTCGTATTTTTCTGCTTTGCTTTGTATGTTGATTGAAGTTGATTGTTGAGGTTTTACTAAGGCAAAGCTAAGCTAAAAATGTATCTAAAAGATATGTTCCTCAAAATAGCCAGATACTCAGTCTACGAGAGAGTTTCAACGTGAACACATCACAACTCATAAATTGCTATAAGATTGTGTTCAATGGCAATGTGCGTCCGATATTCTTGACGATTTTTTTTTTATTTTTGTTTTCGTTTGTTTAAATTTTTTTTTTGTATATTTATTTATTGTTATTAATTTAATTTTAAGTGCTTAAGTGGTTCGAAGTAAGAAAAGGAAAGAAAAATTTAAATATATGTTCATGTACCTACCTAAAAATTGTACTTGCGTTCCGGGCTATATTACTTTGATGTGAAAATTGTCTTGTTTTGTTTCGTACCTGCAGTTTTTGTGATTAAAACAAAAATATAAAATAAATTTTAAACATAAATATAAATATAAAAAAAAAATTTTTTTTAAATGTTGCAAAATATGTGTGTTGTGAAAATTATAGTTTTGACATTTGTCTTCTATTCAACAAATGGATTTAACTTTTCACCAAAACCCAGCTTCAGCCTCAGGGAGCCGAATTTGAAAGCCTTCTTGCCGAAGTATCAAAGTTCATATTTTGGATTTACAATCAATCTGAGAAGCTCAAGGTAATAACACAGTAATCGTTATGATGGCGAATTATTTGCCAATCTTTTATTTCTGTCGGATTGAGTGAGTCACCTATTGCTTTCACTTAAATCTGGACCGCTTAATAACTACCGCGCGCTGGCTGGTTGATATATGATTTGTCTATTAGGTATCGTTTGTTTGTTGTTGTTGCTTGTCAACGAGAAGTCACCAATAACAACAAAAGATTCGGAAATCTTTCGCAATATAAAGTTAATAGATTGACATTTGTTTAAGTGGATTTTAAATTGGGTCTTAGTTTCGCTACTTAAAACAGTTTTGGTAAAATTTGACTTTGGGCATAAAAGCTGTGTCAATATTTGTTTCAAAATGACATTCATTTATTAAAAATTCTTAACATTTTGTTCTGTTTTATTTTTTTTTTTTGATGTAATAACTCTTGAATAAAGTCAAGAGGTACATTTTTTGAGCAAAAATGAATAATAGCTATTCGTGCGTGTGAAAATTGGAGAAAAATTTTATACAATTATTTTACATATTTATATTTGTAAATAAATATACTATTTCCATACCTACATATGTTCATACAATTTTACTAAATTTAGAATAGGTGTTTTGTAAAATATTAAGAATGTCTTCCAACAACAGAAACGAAAAGATATAACCTTTTGAAAGTTAACCTTCCAATGAACATTTTAAAGGGTTTTGTGTAACTGAGCAATAGATATATGTATGAATTTGCACAAGCAGAAAATGCTCCCAGGGGTTTTTTGAGCCAGATAAGTTACTTCACCAAACATCAGCGGCAAAATCGGAAGAATTATATTATCATTTTTTGTAGGTACTATAAGGCAAGTTATGCATTCGTCGGAAAAAAAGGTTAGCGATCAAACATGACATTACGATGATAGCGAAGACGAAAAAAGATGTCAGTCTGTCAGTCTGTCAGTTTGTCAGTCTGTCAGTCTGTCAGTCTGTCAGTCTGTCAGTCTGTCAGTCTGTCAGTCTGTCAGTCTGTCAGTCTGTCAGTCTGTCAGTCTGTCAGTCTGTCAGTCTGTCAGTCTGTCAGTCTGTCAGTCTGTCAGTCTGTCAGTCTGTCAGTCTGTCAGTCTGTCAGTCTGTCAGTCTGTCAGTCTGTCAGTCTGTCAGTCTGTCAGTCTGTCAGTCTGTCAGTCTGTCAGTCTGTCAGTCTGTCAGTCTGTCAGTCTGTCAGTCTGTCAGTCTGTCAGTATGTCAGTCTGTCAGTCTGTCAGTCTGTCAGTCTGTCAGTCTGTCAGTCTGTCAGTCTGTCAGTCTGTCAGTCTGTCAGTCTGTCAGTCTGTCAGTCTGTCAGTCTGTCAGTCTGTCAGTCTGTCAGTCTGTCAGTCTGTCAGTCTGTCAGTCTGTCAGTCTGTCAGTCTGTCAGTCTGTCAGTCTGTCAGTCTGTCAGTCTGTCAGTCTGTCAGTCTGTCAGTCTGTCAGTCTGTCAGTCTGTCAGTCTGTCAGTCTGTCAGTCTGTCAGTCTGTCAGTCTGTCAGTCTGTCAGTCTGTCAGTCTGTCAGTCTGTCAGTCTGTCAGTCTGTCAGTCTGTCAGTCTGTCAGTCTGTCAGTCTGTCAGTCTGTCAGTCTGTCAGTCTGTCAGTCTGTCAGTCTGTCAGTCTGTCAGTCTGTCAGTCTGTCATGCTGTCAGTCTGTCAGTCTATCAGTCTGTTTGCATAAATGTATAGACACCTACAGCCAAAATGTGTGGGCCGAATTGCTTCAAACTTGGTATATAGAGTTTTTTAGGTATTGTACAGAGGGGAAATTGAAATTTGTTTTTAGCTCAAAAAATAACGGTACCTGCCATATAACCGTTACGTTCAAACCTGTTTTTCTCGGAAACGGCTGTAATGATTCTGATAAAAAATCAGTGCGGCTTTTTAGCTACGACCGCTCATATGATTGAAAAAAAAGTCTAAAAACGGTACTTTCCATAGGACAGTTTTTTTTTGCTTTCGACTATCTCATAAACGGCTCAACCGATTCTTTCGAAATTTCACACATATATAGGTTTAGGTTTTTCTCAAATTATACCGCATACCAATATTTTTAATTAATATTTTTTTGTATTTTTAAAATCATTTTATAGAAAAAATTTTTTAAAATTTATATTTCGAAAACTACTCATTAAATTTTTTTCAAAAATGATATTTATATGTATTTTCTGAATACCTATGAATTGGCGTTTTTGAATATTCTTAAAATATTTTCAAAAAGTTTAAAAAAAAAACTTTTTTTCTCAAAAACCACTCCACAGATTTTTAAATTTTTTTTTCGTAAATTCAAATTTATCCAAGAAATAAAATGACGTACTTCTTTTGAGCTCAAATTAGTTAAGTATTTATTTCAGCATTTTGAATTATTTTTTCTTTACTTAAACCGATTGAATCTTTTGTTTTAAAGTTTATATTATTAAATATTTAATATTGTCATACCAATTTATTTTAGACCAAAATTTAATGTATATACAAGATTGAGTTAAAAATGAATTTAAAAATATATTTAGATTTTCAATGGAAATCTTTTGCATACGATGTAATCGAACATAAGAGCAAGTTCGTGCGATCCAGTCATGCATTATATTTTAATAATTGTGCGCGCACTAAAAGGAGTTTGACAGCCCTTAATATTCCATATTCGTGTTGTACGACTAAAGAAATAATCTCTGTACTTTACACAGTAATTCCGAAGTTGGGCTCAATGGTAAGCTGATGACCATTCCTAAAAGCGCGAGCATTACGGTTGAATAGTTTATGAGGACGAATGCAATATGCAACTGGCTATTTCGTTAGAACATTGTTTAAATAAAAATAGCGATAAAACACCGAAAGACATGAAATATTCGACGGTGTTCAAGAGATGTAAATGCTCCTGTTATACACCCTTATTGCGATAGTCGTTTCACTTTATCGACAATTGTGGTTTTTGTAGTCGTGTCGCTTTCGGTAATGCGTAACTTAAACGCCAGCCTCCTCGTCACTCTTAGATTCCACATGAGATCCACTACAACAGCTGATATTTTCACAAGTAAATATTAATTGAAATTGAAATCAGTGAACGATCGGTGTTTGTAAGAATAATTTTTAAATTTATTTACATTTGATCCAAAATATTAATTTAGATATAGGACAGATAAAACTAAAAGTTTAAAGTTTTTTCCAAAGAAAGAAATTACATCAATTCGCAATTAAATTGAACACGGTTCGGTCGTTGTTTTGGTTCCATAAAATTTGTTCTTAACTATTTTGTGAAAATTTATTTACCACAATACAAATGTTTGAAAAATGCACAAAATGTAGGTACGTGGGGCTAGCTAATTTCTAATGAAGCAGCAGTGACAATGATAAGCACGGGGAAGAAAGAAGGAAAAAAGATTTAATTGTGCAGAGGCGATGGATTCGATCCAAAACAAATCTAATGGATTTGCCTGATAAGTAAATATTATGCTCACAAAACGTACCGACTTAATAAAAATAAAAAGAAATTGAAGATTGTTTTCATTTCGTGTATACAATACAATTGAATTCCTAAGCCAAAGACTACCACTCCAACTTTGTTTGTTGACTTCTGTCGACACATCCTCTAAAATGTTTGTCCAGGTTTTTATTTGCTTCCATGAGCTCACCATGTTTTGCATTTGGTATTTTTACCCGAAGAAACTTTTTTGTTACCTATAATTAATAAAACAAACGAAAAAAATTACATTGTGCCACTATTTTTGGCTCTGTTGTTTGCAATTTTGTTAACGACTAAATTTGGCGTTTTAACAGGCATTTTTGCTTTAAAAACGACTAATACTACGTTTTCACCTAACGATAATCCGGTTTAAAATGGGTAGATTAAAAATTAATCTTGAAGTGTTTTCACCAGAGAAAAAAAGATTAGTTTGATGTTTTTACTCTGAATTGTCATTCAAAAGTCAATATATCAAGAGTAAAACAAAATAATAATTAGAAAGAAGAATAATAATTTCAGTGGAGTGAACAAAATTAATTTTAATAAATAAAAATGAGTAATAACTTATAAAAATATTGGTATATATTTTATCCTTCAAAATTCAAGCAGTAATAATCTTCCTGGTACATGAAATCTGCCGATGACACAAGGAAGATAATCTAGAAGGAAAATGGAAAACCAACTTGCTGAATGAACAATATTTGCAGCTTTAACTGACCAACACTTGCAGCTAAAGGATTCCCTGTCAACCTGAGTGCCTCAAACACTCGAAGACAAGCCAGACTATTAACCTCGCTTATCAGATTGCAAATTGCAACTCGTCGTCGAGATCGATTTTATTACCTGATTGATTCGAGTTATAGTCGTATTGTGAACTGAAATGTATTCTAGACTCGGTTTAAGAAAAGCTGAAATAGCAAATTAGTTTTAGTGAAATAATTTCTTTCAAAAAATGTTATCTCACCTCAAGAACTGAATAGCTATACTCTTTCGTCGAACTTAGCAAATATTCACCAGACTTGTTAAAATATTTATCCAAATTTTCCAGCAAATAGATACATGTACATAAATACTGGAATCACTTTTGCACGGTTTTCGGTTTTATATAATTGGGAAAGAACAACTTGAATGTATTACTGTAGGACAGCTAAAACATTTTTCATTAAAAATTCGAGGCACGCCGCGTTGGTCTTTGTAGCTTTATTGCATCTTTATTTTTATACATTTTTATAAACAAAAACAGAATTCGAAAGCAACGACAAATTTCAACAGACAAAAACAAATTAAATAATGTTGGATAGGTTTTTTTTTGAATGTCAATGGAGGAAATGACATTAGAATAGGCGCCTTCTATAAAATAAGGTTTGTTTCTTTTGACAATCTTCTACATCGAAGGAGATTTCAATGAGATTAATTTCTAATCTTCTTTTAAGGATATTGAAATTTGTGCAGGAAATCTTCAAGTTTTCAGAAGATTTCAAAGAGGATGTATGGTTAATCCATTTAAATCTGGATTAAGTGGTGGGTAATAGTATAACGCAATACGAAATTATGACAAACGTCACTAAATGAATACATTCCACATGAACATAAACGCCAATTGGGCTATTAGATTAGTTTGATTGAGAATTCTCAAAAGTTTAAAGTTAAGAGCTCATATTCTTACGGCATTTTTTTAGAGCCTTTTCATGTCTTAAAAATGTTCAAACAAATTAATTTAATTTGCCAACGACTTAAAGCAACAACACACTTGTTATTTTTAGTCGTGTGATTGCTTACGCCAGGAACACACATACCATATTCAGTCAAAAAACTAGAATTCCCTTATTTCAATGTCAGTGAACGCAAATACTACCAAAAACTAGTATCAATCAACTTAATGTCTACAATCTGTGAAATTTCTGGCGATGCAATTAAAACAACAGAAGTAAAAATGGCCGCGTTCGACAAATTAGCCAAAAGCAGGGTGGATTTCTTTGTGTTGTTGTAATGCCTTTGAAAAACCCAGCTGATGAGCTAAACATTTTTGTCCAACACCAATTTCTAGCTAGCCTAAAATTATTGGAATAATTGTAGGTGTTCATTCACTTATTAGATATTTAATCCGGGATACACAAACTATCCGAGTATATTTCTGAACGAATCAGATAGGTTGGCTGAAAGCTGTCAAAAACCCAGAAAAAAGCTCATATCAAATAAAGTTTGCAGTCAACTGTTCTATATATTTGCCGTGCGTCGGAAAGCTAGTTATTTCAAAAATTTTCGGATAGCTCAAGATATATTTCATAAGAACAGATGTTATTTCATCAGACGTGCTTTTGCATGCATTACAACAACAGAACGTTATTCCAGATAGCTGAGAATAATTGAGTGAACGCCTTCATTTGCTGAAGAACAGCTGATTCAAAAATGCAGCTGGTAATGCAATACTACTGACTTGACAGCTGTTTCGCACTCGAAAGCAAGCAACAAACCAAATTCATTTGACTGTTTATGAACACGCTTATTGTTATCGCCAGAAAACCAAAGGCATGTAATGTACACACTTGCGGATTTAATCAGACTCAATTTTTGCATTTCCGCAACAATAAAAATGCCAAAAGGGGTCTGGTTCCCTTCGCACGTCACTCATCGGTTTCTGTGATCAAAACCCCAAAAGACACATTTTTATCCAAGACAAAAATATACTGATGGTTCGAAATTTTCGGGAAATGGCAATTGTTAATTACTATAAATTAATTAAAGGCAGTGTGTAATAGCCCAGGAAAAATCACAAAAATTATTTTTTTTTTAAATGTAGCCCTTTCTTTTTGGATGTGATTTCAATTATAGTTCGCGTTAACTTTTCTGAATTAATAGTATTAGTGTCCGGAAAGATATTTTAAAAAAAGTAAGCATCTATTACAAAAATATTGAAGTGTTAAAGAATCCAAAACAAAAACAATAAAGATCAAAGGTCGAAATCACAATTTTTCATTCTGAACAAATTTATTTACCCCCGCAAACAAACGTTTCTCGTCAACGTGCAATTGCATAGAAGTGTAAAAGCAATCTAAAGCGGCCAATACACACGACAATTGTACTTGTACATAGCCCACTTGTGTTGTGTGTACAGGCTATGTGTCAAAAATCAGAAACTTGTATGTGAGATTTTTTCTGTTTGTCAATTTGGCAACCAAATTTTGACAATTTCGTATATAGGCTAACAATAAAACCAGTACTGTCAAAATTGACACCTCTTATTAATTTGCATTAGTTGTAAATGGGATAAGTAATGATGTAATATTTTATTATTCAGCATTTTCACGAGAACGATTACCCCAGAATGTATACAGACAAACCGTTTTTTTTAATGACTATGCTTTGAAAAGAGTTCGAGCGCAAAGAGTATGATCTGCACTTGTTCCGAACAGAGTGACCTTTGAAAACTCTGAAACGAAAAGAAAAACAAATACACGTTCGGAGCTCTGAACGCTCTGAGTGAAAAAGAAACACAAGCAAAATTTTTGACAACTCAGACTCTGCTCTGAACTAAAAAAGAAAAACGCCT
This sequence comes from Philhelius pedissequus, assembly GCA_910595825.1. NCBI lineage: Eukaryota > Metazoa > Arthropoda > Insecta > Diptera > Syrphidae > Philhelius > Philhelius pedissequus. The sequence goes on from OU343160.1 coordinate 56,476,232, forward strand.
ACTATACACAAATGCAGGACTTCTTGCTGGCTTTTCTTAATTTTTTTTTTCAAGTTTAAAAATAATTTCAACTCTATAATGATTACATGATTTCCATTTGAGTAATTATAATTTTCGTCATTATGTGTTCATACCTTAAAATCATTTAACGTTTTTGTTTTCAGCGTAATTTTGAAAATGATTTTTTTTTATAAATACTATTAATACTTGTACTGCAAATAAGATAAGGACGAATTAAGACTTCCTTATCATGAACACTTTATCTACAAAATTTAATTTATATCTAAACTTATGTTCAAGATTGCAAAATAAATTATGTGATGTTTGTGGAATTATTACCATTTTCTGCATGGTTGTAAAGTAATGGTTTGAAGTTCTGTTTAGAGAAACTGAGTAAAAACGAATATCCCAATATAATCTTCCCCCGACTTAGATTCATTTAGCACATTATTATTGTTTTTAGATAAAACCATATTAGCAAAAATGAAAACAAACTAATTTTTATAACCAAAGAATTACAGTTTTTAAAATAAACTGTCTTATTTAACTATGCGGATATCCGGATATCCAAAACTCCCTAGATAAGCTCGAATCTCAAGTGTTTAATTCTTATCTCTCCGGATGTTACTGAATAATTTGAAGATTCGAGAATTTGAATTAAAATTAAATAATTTTGATATGATCCTCAGAAATTATACTGGTAGTAATGGGTATAGGTACATTCTTTTTATGACGCGAATTTAAACAACTGTCAAAATGCAAATATTTCTGCAATTTTATAGAAATTGCTTGTCATATAAATTTTCATAATCATATATTAATTGTATGACAAACAAATATTCCAAAAAATTAACGGTAATATTAGCATTTGACAGTCGTGTAAATTCGGTATAATGCAAGCCTAATGGCAAAATCAAACGGTACTTGCATTTGCCACTTTTTCGTACGTCAAAAACAATGGAAAATTGTATATGGTTTACCACGATTAACACAAGTACCTAATGGTAATTTACAACTCGTTGTAAAACGGCATGAGAAGTTGAAAAACAGTGAATCGACATTATATTTGTTCTGTTAAAGTTACTCATCTATATATCCCCAAAGAGAAAGATAATTATAATTCTTAACTTTTATTGAATTTTTGATTCGAATGTACATGATACCAAGTAATTTACGTCAATTGCAACCACTTTCTATAGTGAGAACATCCGAAAACCCAAGTGCGTACCGAACCTAACCTTACATCCATAATATTGACACCTGTCATTTAACATTTTAAACGTTTTTATAAATGGATATACAACTTATTCAAAAATCTTACAGAACTTTACTGAACCTTTATATGAACACCTTTGTTGTGGAATTTAGTTTGTTTAAAACAAATAAAAATAATTTATTTAATTTTATTTAACATAAATATCCCGGAAAATATATACCTATAGATAAAAAGTGATGGTTAATTGAGTGATAAGCAGCAGCGTTAAATGACAGTTGGAGCACGAACGAAAACCTATAGACTTTCGATATTGTGAATGTTTTTTTTTTGTCTATAAAGTATAAATAGTATACCTACGTTATACCGATAAAGTGGCAAGAACATTCAATAATTTTAATATTCTGAAGACACGTCCAATTTGAATTGAGCATGACTTTTTTATTTATACGCACTGTCACTCACTCATAGTCAATTAAATTGCATTTTCAATTAATGAGTTCTTTTATTTTTTGTTTACGTATTGAATTTCTTATGAAAGAAAAAAAGTAATTTATTGGATTTTTTTAAATACATATTTCTGGAATTCGTAAGTGTGAAGCAATAAGGTGGATCTGGCATTATTTTCTATTTTTTTTCTGGTTAACTCCCTTGAATTATTTATTTTTTATTCCGTTTTGATTTTATGAATAATAAAATTTATTATCTTTATTCAAAGTCTTCGAACCTAATTAAAAACATATAACAGTGAGCTTTAGGAAATTAAGTTTTTCTATATAAAACTATGAACTGTTCCACATTCAATTTGCCAGTAGTCATAATTCTCAGTTGACAGCATTCTAACAATTTTGATTATTTAACATTTCCAATAAAAATATTCTTTTCAAGAACTGAAATTAAAAAAGAGAACTTCTTGATTGATGGACATCGTACTTAGGTTACTCGTACGTCAATTAGAAGAATTGATATAAGATCTCAGAAACGTGAACTGGCAAAATTTCAAGGTCGAAATATTGTAGTTGCTATAATAGGTGTGTTCATTTAGAATTGAGCGCCATATTTTATTTGTCAGCATTTAACTTTCATTGCAATCACATCTTATAGGCAAATATTAGAAGATCACTTATCTCCCACGAATTTATGCACTTCATAGAAATGTTCGAGCTGTTATTTGCAAAATATACCAGTATACACAAATTTTATAAAAAAAAAAAAACCAAAAGATCTTATTCATGCATTTAGCAGATATTATGATATTCCATTCTGGACTCCAGAATTTAAAATCAAGATAACAAATAAAAATTGAACCACTTAAGTACTTAAAATGACGATTTTAAGAATTATAATTATAAATGTCAAAAAACAGGTATGTTTGATTAGATTTGTGCTCGAATTGTCACTGTAATAGGCGTGTTCAGCAGTCGTATCTTATTATGAAAAGGTTTTCATATAATAATAACAAAATTCAACAAATTGGAGTTTGATACTGTATATTTTCTGTTCTAAAAAGAACATAGTCTATAACCCTGTCAAAAACCTGTGTAGTTTCTAATGTCGTTTTCCATTGACTGTTCGGAGTTACTCTTTTTACTCCGAATTTTACATTTACTATAGGAATGGAATATAAGGAGTTATAAAAGAAGAGTAACTCCGAACAGTCAAACGGAAACGAGACAATAAACTGAGTTTATTTAAGCATTTAATAAAAGAAAACTCCTAAATTGAAGTCAAAACTTAAAAATCACGGTGTTTATTTTTCACTGTTGTATAATTTTTTGTCGCACTTTAGTCACAGGTTCTGGCGTGGCTGCTGACTTTAATAGTTCCAGAGGATTCTAGTTAACTGTTGTCCCTTATCGTATAAACGTCTGAACCCACAACCAAGTTGTACCTGCTCGGCACATCATTAATCTATCAAACATTAAGACGAGACTTGCAAATCACTTGGGTATTGCGTTGGTATTATCGTCTTGGTCTCGTCAACGAGACGAGACACTTTTTAAAGCACCCGAGACCAGACAGTATTTTTTGTACCGAAATCCGACGAGAGTCTCGCTGGTCTCGGCGGAAAAATTAAAATTTTACCTAAAATAATGTTTCCGATTTTATTTTTGTCTCCGGAAAAAGGCAATTTAAGGCCTTTTCTCATATGGCCTTGTCCAACTGTGAAAATATAGTATGTTCCTTACCTGTCAAGCCATGAACTGAAAAAACCTATTGAAGAATATCTCCGATTTGAATGGATTAAAAAACCTCAACAAAATTCTAATTTTACCTCATAAAATTCGAAGCTTTTTAGGTGACATTTGGAAAAAAATGTTAGTAAAATGTTAAAATATAGTTTTGTGCCTACCTGTCAAGCCATAAACTGTCAAAATCCATTGAAGGTTCTCCGATTTAAATGGATTAGGCAACTAACTATATTTAGACGTTTGGATAATATTTTTTTTCCAAACGTCACCCATTTTTCTTACCAACAAAATGGTGAGATACCGTATTCTATCTTTGCAATCTGAGCAATGCGTCTTCTTATCTTTTTACTACCAAAAAACACGAAAGAAACTAAGACTAATCATGAGACCAAGACCAAGACCGAGACCGAGACGAGACTGAAATTTTTCGATTTTGACGAGACCGAGACGAGACTAACAAAAGTCTCGCCTGGTCTCGTCTCGTTGCCAGCCCTAGTTGTTATACCCCCTTGTGCTTCTTACCCCATTACTTTACTTTACCAGCAATTTTAATTGAATCTTGGAAATTCTCCGTTAGACACTCCCTTCCAACCAAGTGAACCATATTATTAAAGTTCAATTAAAATACAGCTGCGAGTTGACCTAATTTGTACTTGCCGTCCGGTCGCCGAGAATCAGTTCTTTGTTATCGATAGTTTGTATGGAAATTTCCTTTTTCAGTTATAGGGTCGCTAATTCACGAAGTCGATTTTTCGCCCTTTTCTAATATTTTCCTAATTTTAATCACTTTTTAACTAGCACATTTCTAAACCTATTTTCTCGATAAACTAAAATTGAACACGCCTAAAATAGTGAAAAAAAGTAAGCGAACATAACTCTTTGGCGTTTGTAAATGTCAAAGTGTCATATGGAATGGATTTAGTATGATGATTAAAAGATAAAATAGCCTTTTGGTGATTTTAACATTAGTAAACAAAATTTAGTTCGACGATAATCTTGCTTAAAATTATCAAAATCTTTTCTTTAGCTTAGTATCATACTAAACTGCTTTAACATCGTAATAATATGTTGAAATTATGCGCCTTTATTTTTAATTAACGGGAGCACATTTAAAACTCGCCATTAAATAAATTGTACTTAATTTACACTCTCTAAGTGTACTTGCTAAATATTAAATTTGCAGAAATCTGATGATATGTGACAAAATGGGAGTATTTACCCAAAATTTTTCAATATATTATGAATGTATATAAATCTTCATAATAAAAAACTAGATAAAATTAATCCGAAATGAATTTTTTTTTGCAAATGTTTTTTTTTAGTTTATTTATTAACAAGTATTAAGCAATTATCGAGAAAAAACCATGGTAAGCTTTGGAGATTTAAAAATTCTTTCTTGAATGTCTACTTATGACCGTATGGTATGGTAGTGCTAGATTTAGTGAAAATTCCTACTTTATGGTATAGGCTATACTAAAAGGGCGTTTTTTATAATAAAAAGACGCGCGACAAATAATTTGATTACACACCTTAATCAAGGACGTCGAGCGACAATTGTTTAAACAAATTTTATTGGAAAAAAGTAGTTAAACAAATACTTTTGGTATGGTAGTGCTAGATTTAGTGAAAATTCCTACTTTATGGTATAGGCTATACTAAAAGGGCGTTTTTTATAATAAAAAGACGCGCGACAAATTATTTGATTACACAACTTAATCAAGGACGTCGAGCGACAATTGTTTAAAGAAATTTTATTGGAAAAAAGTAGTTAAACAAATACTTTTGGTATGGTAGTGCTAGATTTAGTGAAAATTCCTACTTTATGGTACGAGTATAGGCTATACTAAAAGGGCTTTTTTTGTTAGAAAAAGGCGCGCGACAAATTATTTGATTACACAACTTAATCAAGGACGTCGAGCGACAATTGTTTAAACAAATTTTATTGGAAAAAAGTAGTTAAACAAATACTTTTGGTATGGTAGTGCTAGATTTAGTGAAAATTCCTACTTTATGGTATAGGCTATACTAAAAGGGCGTTTTTTGCTAGAAAAAAACGAACGCGACAATTTTTTTTGTTTCGCCATTGGTTTACGACAAATTTACGACAATTATTGGCATACCCATTTTTATTTTTTTACTTCATATACACTGTTTTTGAGGGGTGGTAATGCTAACTTGACTGTCAAGTTAGCATTACCAGGGGTTATTTTTAAAAAAACGAACGCGACAAATTTTTTTGTTTCGCCATTGGTTTACGACAAATTTACGACAATTAATGGCATACTCATTTTTATTTTTTTACTTCATATACACCGTTTTTGAGGGGTGGTAATGCTAACTTGACTGTCAAGTTAGCATTACCAGGGGTTATTTTTTAAAAAACAAGCGCGACAAATTTTTTTGTTTCACGACAAATTTACGACAATTAATCCAATAAGAATTTCTTTAAAATTTTGAAGTGTTAGTGCTAACTTGACACACATGGATATCTGTTCCGAAGACAAATTTTCCCTTCAATAACTGTAATTTCGCATTTTTATCAGGAATAACTTCGAAATCTACTACATTTGTGTCAGCCATGTTTACAAAATAAAATAATCACAAATGTGCGTTTAACATTTCCCGTCTAACACATACACTCACATACATTTTCAGAATCTAGAATCTAGTGTTTACTTCTTCGATTGGAATCCCGGATCGGAGAGTTCTTCCGGATTACCAATCGAAGAGGACATTACACGCATTCCATTGGCTTTGAAAGTGACATAATACCTTGCCTTGTGTTGTGTTAAAAGAACTTTCAGGAATTAATCAAAAAGCTACCTCTACAGGCAAGCGTAAGGTGACAAATCGGATCTGCAAATTTAAAAAAAAAAACTAAAAAGTTTAAGTTCTCTTCACTCATTTTGTGTGCAATCTGGACTTCCTTTGTGTTTTCCTTTGTATTTTCTTAATGATAAGTTGGCATAAAGATACCGGAGAACCCCTTGTTGTCTTTGTTGATAGTAATTTCGTTAAAGGTCATTGATATTTACATGCATGATGGTATCTTTTATTCAGTAATATTCAATGTACAAATAAAAACAAAAAAAACGATTTGAAAAATGTTGCAAATAAAATATATATATATTTGTTTTCTTTAAAATGATAGTATGAAGGTGTAGCTTACACTTAAGAGAGCATCACGTCAAATATTCTCTTTGTGGCCTAAAAAATAGCTTATAAATGTAACAATACACTCACGCCTCTTCAACTCGTAAAAGTATGCAACCTTATAGGAATTTAACTCAAATTTAGAACTCAGTTTTAGATATTTTCTTCCAAGATCAAAACTGTAAGAATAAAAAGTGGTATACCACCCAAAAATAGACACAAAAGGGGTGATAACTGAGTAGTAAAATATGAATGTATCTAATCATAACACAAAATTGGGCATTTTGAAATAATTTAAATACGAGTTTTTTTATTAACGATGTTCATAAAAAGAAATAAGTCAAAATATTTTATGTTTTTAGATTTAGGTGTATTCTTTTCTTTAAAAGAAACCAATTTTAAGGTACTTGTTATAAAATTTTAAGGCAAATACAAAATTCAGTGGCATTAACCTTAAAAATATTGTAGTATAGGTATGTTGCCAAAAAATGGCGCCCAAAAGCAGCCTAGTTCGATGACCCCATTAGTGCTTATAGCCAATATGGTTGCAGAACTCGTTGGACCTATGGTTAAAATTGAGCTTAAGATGAAAGATATGTTCCCCATAGCGAATCACCGCCTAATCTCTAAATTTGTCGAGAATTAGAGGGTTCCAGAGACGACTACATAACATTTCTGTAGGGTCTCTCTATATAAATATACTTCAATATTGCGCTCCTCTGTCTGCTTTATCCGAGTGGCAAGAGGTCTCATTTGGTGGGCATGAACTGTTCATGGAACCAGACATCTTTCTTGGATTTGGATAAGAAGACCCACATATAGGTTGCGATTGTGATATGGTAACCGTTCTTGTACAATCACTTAATTGGCTGTCATTCGGACCTTACTAACTTACTTAGGTGGCTCTACACTTCGGGACGAACCTGGGCCTCAATCAACATGCCTCTCCAGCTAGCTCCCTCCAGTTACGCACTCCAAGTTGGTTGAGGTCATCTTCCACTTGAGCGCGCCACCTTAGGCGGGGTCTTCCTTCATTGCGTCTTAACTGTGGGTTGGAATCGAAGATCCTGCGAGCCGGAGCATTGTTGTCCATACGCTCTACATGACTTAGCCATCTAAAACGTGATATACGTATTTTTTGCACCAGGTCTATGTCGCTGTACATCGTATAGTTCGTGGTTGAACCTTCTCCTCCAACGCCCGTTAACGCAGATAGGGCCGAAAATCTTGCGAAGGACCTTACGCTCGAAACGACTAAGGAATCCTTTTTTGACATCAAAAGCTTCTGTAAGGTCAGTACCAACCTTGACGGAGCAGCGCAGGTTCTCCATCGTCACCCTACACAGTCGGAAGAGCTTTGTGGGGATGCCAAAACCAGACATGGCTCTGTATAGCTCGTCTCTATAAATGCTATAGTACGCGGCCTTAAAATCGACAAAGAGATGGTGGGTATCGATTTGGAGTTCTTGGGTAGTTTCAAGGATCTGCCGTAGCGTGAACATTTGATCGATTGTGGACCTTCCTGGACTGAAACCGCACTGATAGGGTACAATCAGGTTGCTGACAAAATGGTTTCAGACGTTCACATAACACGGCAGAAAGGATTTTGTGCGCGATATTCAGGAGACTTATTTCTCTATATTTGGCGCAGTTTATAGGGTCTCCTTTCTTGTAGATTGAGCAAACGATGCTGAGGTTCCATTCATCGGGCATACTTTCTTCTGACCAAACTTGACGGTTTACACTTTGCAATTTCCTTAAAAACAGGTGCTAAATCAAATGACTTTACTTTAATAACTCCCTTAAGAACCCAAGAACCCATAGTTCACGAGCGCCAGGTGTGAAGTAATCTGGTTGAAAATACAATACCAAAGTAATCTCATGTTGAGAAAAGAAATAAAGTTCTTGATCTTAACGGAAATTTCTTGAAGCTCGTCAAAAATTTACTAAGTGTGTTTTCATTTTATCCAGAATTCGACATTTACATAGGAAATGATTGCCTGCTTCCATTTGTATGCTGATTTGGGTATCCGTTTCGTTATCTCGGTAACGTATAAATTCAGTAACAATTATTGCTCGTTGGAATGAACTAGACTCTTTCTAAATCATTAATAATTACAGACAACGACATACAATGTAACTGTGTGTTCTTATTTATCTAAGATTAAAGGCCACGGAGACTTGCATTTTTATGTAGGGCCTTTACATGGGTTAATGCGCTCCTGGTTAGGTGGAATCTAATTTAAAGCTTGAGGTTATATTTTAAATATAAAAATATGATGATACCTTGCATAAATACCCCCACACTTTCAATTAACTTCATCCCCGTGTTGCTTACTTCAGAAAATTCAAAATCAACATTATTGGAATTATATACGGTATTGTACATTCAAATATTGCAAACAAACAAAGCAAAAATTGTATATATAAAACAAATATAAGACAAGCTTGAATAAAATCAATGCCATAGGATCAAAAAAAAAAGTTAAAAAAAAAGAATTCCGTCTTCAATTAAAGAGAATCAGTAAGTTTTATTCCCAAATGACATCATGTTGTCTTGAGATAGAAACTGATGTATTTCACAGCCCACCACAGACTATGACAGTAAATAAAGTATACCTATACGCAAAATTCAATTAAATACAACTTGTGGTTATTTAATTTAGTTTATTTAATTTTTTTTTCATTCGTAGGTCTTAATTATTTTTTTGGCAATCAAGAGTTATCTGATTCACCATGGAAATTAAGACAAAATTGGACTAAAATTACAATAGATTTGTATGTATTTATATTGGCATCGAGAAATACAGAAATCATTAAGTATAACTTGAAGGGATTAAAAAATTACCGAAGGTACATATACAAAAATTCCTTCCTGACATTAAACTCACCATTCTAAAATGACATTTAATGAATGGAAATCGAAACGTCATTAATTTCAGGAATTTTATTAAAATAATATTATCATTCAATATAACACATTATCAATATTATGTCGTTTGTAAAAGTTCTAATTTACATCTCTATTCTCTATACACTAATTCGTCAAGAAATGGCAAGTCAGCAGAATGACTAATAAATAGGGGTATAATAGTAGGAAGTAAGTATGCATCATTGGTTTCCAGTTTCTACGTATTAAAGTGTGAGTCAAAGTATTTTTGTTACAATCGGTAAAGGTGAATTGAGTTGACTGTCTGATAATGACCTTGTGTAACCAACTGTCATCATGTAAATAATGGAACAAAATTATCGATTGTCTTTTGTATATCTATCGTTAAGTATTTACGATTGTACGCTTACATTCTTTCGAGAATATAGATATTCAAACTGGATGCAATTATTAATTGAATCCGAATATGGATGTTTTCTTTTCCTATCGGTCATTATTGGAACTTAATAAATAAGCAACATATTTATTTTTTTTGTCGTGATTATTGTTATACACATAGTTCAACGGCTAGCATTGCAAAATTAGTTATGCTAAATTTACACGATGAGGCTGAATATTGAACGAAGGTCATTTATTGCAAAACAATCAGGTTTTACAGCAAATTATTGATTTGAAAGTCGTGTAAGTCAATCGATATCGATAATATCTAATAGTTTGAATCAATGACCTGACTTTGGATATTGTAAGGACAGACTCGGCCTCTAACCAATATTTTTACACAAAGCTGAGCCATATAGATATGAGAACTAACGTGCTTAGAGTTTTTTTACTTGCGATGCATGTAGGTACTATGGGGCAAGTTTTCCATTTGGAAAAAAATCGTACTGGATATTCTTATCAAAATTAACATTACGATGATAGAGAACACCAAAAAACGGGGTCCCGCAGTTCCGTACGTCTGTCTGTTTCTCTGTACAACGATCTAATGCCTAAGCGACTGAAACGATTTTCTTCAAACTTGTTATTTAAGCATCTAAAAAAGATTTTTAAATCGTTTCCTTAGCCTAAAACTAACGGTACCTGCCATACATTCTTTTTCTACCATCTTAATTATCTCGAAAACGGCTCTAACGATTTGGATAAAAAAAATCTGTGCTTATACTATAGGTATAGTCTACATGTTCATTTTGGTTTAATTTCTTTTTACATATTTTTTTATTAAGGGTACTGCCATACAACCTTTTTTTATAATAGTCGACTTTCTCATAAACAGCTTGAAGGATTTCAATCAAAATTTTTACGTAGAAGTGACCTCTTAAATTATAAATAATAGTGCACACCAAAATTTTCGAAAAATATGTTTTTTTTTTTTTGAAAATTCAATATTTCGAAAACGGGTCGATGATTTTCTTAAATTTAGTTGTTAATAGATATTTAAAATTGTAATAACAATGTTTTCTTTTGAAAAAAATTAAAAGAAATTTTGTATATAAAAAATTAAGTAAAAAACAACTTTAAAAATATATTTAGATTCTTGATACAAATATTTTGCATACGATATGATCGAACATAAGAGCAAGAACATAAGTAATCCAATAGTGAATTTTATTTATTTTCGTTTATTTATTTATTTTTTTAAATTTATTTATTTCATAGATATGTCATTTAAATAAACTGAACTTCTTTTAGAATGTTTCTCACGATATTGTTTTTTTCTTTATTGTATTGTTATTTTGTATATGATATTGCAACACTTATGTCTTTCAAATTTGAGACTACCCCATATTTCAAATAATACTAACTAATCAATCGTGTTAAAAATAAAAAAAAAAACATTTTACAACGCTACTTCCTAAACTATTTTCATTTAAGCTCAATGAAAGTCATTATGCCGGTGGACTCAATTTTGTTATTAATTAATGGGAAAACCAATCCACTAGCTAACAAACTAGGTAAGTCTATTGAAATGCAATTATTCCGGTTTATGACAAGAATAAATTATTAACTGCATTGTTATTTATTAATTATGTAAAAAGAATATGGATGTTGTTTTATAAAAACAACAAAATTTTTTAAATGTTTAACAATATTTTTGTTTGCATTTTAAATGCAAAAAAATGTTGTGCCAATGTCAATCATAATTAACCACTCTCAAAGTAATAAATGTCATTATATAAAATCGTTTTGCTTAAAAATTTATGAATGATCTAAAGTTTCTTAGATCTGAGCTTATACAAATAAATAAATAAAGCGTAACAATAATGGCTTAACTTAAAAAATAAATACAGACTTTAGTTTAAAAATTGCTGTCTCTAATAGTTTTGTAAGCGCAACTTTCCATTCTGCCAGTGCTGTCGAAAAAAATGAAGTAAATAAATGAAGTAAAAATATGTTTATTTTATTATATCATTGTATATAGATATTAATAGTACTATCATGACGACGAAATTCATTCAGCCTGCAATCAGTTCTACTACTCATCATGGGTTCCACTACCAAATCGGAGGTTAGGTGGTGTTGGTGTGTTATGAAAATGCGTATGAAGAGAAATAGTGTGATAATAAATTGATGAGAGAAATATATAAAAAATGTATTATAAGTTAGAGGAGAAAAGGAAAACAATTTATTTCATAGGTTTTTTTGTTTTTTTTATGAGGATTTTTTTGTTGAGTAGGAGCTGGTTGTATGTGTGTTTTTTATTCTACGGGCAGATAGAATGAAAATTGTTTGATGGCTGTAGGGAATATTTAAATATTCAGGTGTACACTTGTGTGCAACGGTCACTACTTAATAAAATAAACTTTTTTACCAAATGAACAAACATGATAATAATTTAACAGTTAAGATTTGAGATTTATGTTAATCGTTGTGCAAAAAAAAATTGTTCTTGTGACTAAATTTTTTTTATTTTAAACTAATATTTTTTTTTTGATTTTGAAATTTTTTTGAAAATTATTAAGTAAATTCGTAAAAATCGAGTTGACGAATTTTCAAATAAGAATTGTTTATTAATAGGTATTATATATTTTATTAAGTCGTTTTTTACTTATTTTTTTTAAATGAGTATTCAACAATATATATGTATATACATTTGAAAATATTATTTAAAAAAATCTTCAAAATATTTAATTTTGCAAAATATTGTTTTTTTTCTCTAAATCCAAAAAAATAACAACAAATTTTTTTTGGAAAATTTTTGGAGCCGTTTTTGAGAAATAAATTTTTTTCTTAACGGTTTTTAACATTTTTATGGGAGGTACCGTTGTTTTTTATTTTAGAAAAATAGTTTTTTTTTAACTATTCAAGATAATGTCAAAAAACTACTTAATACGAAGTTTTGAAAAAATCTATTAAGTCGTTTTCAAAATTTTGAATTTTCAAAAAAAAAAATTGTTTTGAAAAATGTTGGTATACAATAGTGCTTAAACTGTCTAGGAGCTTCTTTCATATACAAAGATTATATTAATCTTCTATATATGTACATCTATTAGATGTAAATCTCGTGTCACGTTAATGTGTTAAATGAACTCCGAAACTATCTAACCGATTTTTCAAAAAAAAAAAAAAAAAACATGAAAACATGAAACTATCTAACCGGTTTTTTTGCTGGTGTTCCTAAGATAGGATAGTTTTTAATACTTAATACTTAATAATAATGGTACTGCCATACAAGTTTTTGTATCATCTTGATTATTTCAAAAACTGCTCTAACGATTTTGAAAGAAAAAATTGTGTGCAATATTTTAGGTATAGTCTACATTTTGGTCATTTTTTTTTAATTATTATTTTATTAACCAGGTACCGTTACCATACATTTTTTTTTATTTTCGACTTTTTCATAAACGACTGCACGAATTTCGATAAAAAATTTGTACATAGGAGTTTTTTCGAATTATAAATAATACTGCATAACAAAAGTTTCCAAAAAAATTTTTCTTGGATTTTTGAAAAAAAAAAATATTTTTTGAAAATTCAATATTTCGAACACGTCTTAATGATTTTTTTGAAATATCATTTTTAAGTTTATATTATTAAATGTTTAAAATTGCCACATCAATTTTTTTGAGAAAAAAATTAAAGAAATTTTGTGTATAAAAAATTAAGTAAAAAATATTTGTATATTTAGATTCTTAATAGAAATCAATGACATATGATGCGATCGAACATAGAAGCAAGTACGTGCGATCCAGCTGTCCATTTTATTTTATATTCCATATAAAAAAAAGAGAAACGTGAAAACAAAGAGATGTACGATTTTCTGCGTTGTTGTTGTGAGTCAAACAGGGCCCACACTTCATTAATTTTATTTAGTATATAGTTAAATAAAAATAGAATGATACCACCTTTTTGAATATTGGCTTTTGGTCTCAGAATTAGAATAACCAAAAATGTATTTTAAAACGGAAATTCAGTTTTCATAGAACCAAACAATTATTCGTACCTACATTTATGGGAATTTCGTGTACAGATTTAGTATCATATAATTCACAGAAGAAAATTTAATAATTGGCAATACTGATCAGCAGCTGGGTTGATTATGTTATTTCCAGTAAATCCAAGATGACTGCGCCAATGAAATAACTACTAAAATTTGAATGTGTACGTACGTACTCTTATTTGCTAAAAAATAGTCACATTTTTGTCGATTATGGACCGAAATTCATGAAACTTTGAAAATTGCGATTTGAGACAACTTACTACACACAAAACATATTTTTATTACAGGGTGTCTCAAAAAATAACATAGGTATACACTTTAACTTTAATTTTATTTCATTCAATTATTTTACGGATTTTAAAGATGCTTCCCTCGCTTCGCCATCAGTAGTGAGACTTTTTTTTTCTTTTATGACACCCTGAAACCAAAGAATTAACAATACCTTTCAAAAGGCTACGTTTGGCTTTTGCGATGACAATAAATAAGTCGCAAGGACAGAAAATGACAATTTAAGGCTTGTACTTGGAGAATCCGTGTATCTCCTAAATTTTTTTGTTTTAACTAAAGACAGATTAATGAGTAATATAGTTCATCATTTAGTTCTTAATTAATGGAAAGCTCTGATTGCTATTAACTAGAATCTTTACCAATCACTTCCTTAACAATACCAATTTTAATATCTAATAATGGAACGTAATACAATAAAGTCGCAGCAACGCGCGGCCGGGTCTGCTAGTATGTATATAAAAGTGAATGTTTGTCTGAATGTCCTTGATGGAATCGTAAAGTATGAATTTGATCATTTGATGATCTTTAGCAAAGTTGTTGTGCATGAGCCAAAGAAGGTTTCCGAGTTGGTAAGGTCAATTTTCAACAGATGGCGCCACTGTAATGTAATCATCAAAATCAATAAAATGACTCAAAATGAATTGAATATTTGTCTTTCCTTCAAATTTATTTTATTTAGTGGCGTAGCAACGCGCGCAGGGTACAACTATATTGATTTATATCTAAACAAAATTTACATGCATAAGATTATTTTGAGCTGTTAAAATTCAAAGTTCATTTGAATTTTTTCTGTCAGTCCAAAAAGTAAACCATTTAACGGTTAATGATTCACCCGCATAAAAACCCACAAAAAAAGACAATCAATCACTGCATTCATTGTTCCATTGTTACCATTATTGCCTTGATTAAAAAGATGGATTCTTATTTTTGATTTTTAAATAAATCAATTTTGTAAATTTAAGTAAAAATAAAAGTGATCCACACTTATAATCTTAAATTTATAAATGTACGCCTTGTTATTTAATCGCATACACATACATACAATACATATACAAAACTATTTTTTTATCTTTAACAATTTTGTTCGCAATATAAATCACCGTGAGTTACATAATATACGAGTAGATACATCCCTTATTCTTATTGAGCCTCATTTAAACTTTTAATCTCAAATTTTAATAACAAGACAGCCTCTGCACATTATTTGGAATTTTTCTAAGGCTATGATGTAATGGCTCCAATCACATTTTCCCACGGTTTTCTCTCTAAGCCGATAAAAATATAATAGCTAGGCGCCAACTTCACAGTCATTTGTAACTAGATAGATACTGCAAAATCTTAAAAGGCTACACTGCATTCATTTACTTTTCTGTAGTATGACTAAGCTTTCTATTCTTACAACCGAAGTGAGTGTTCTGTTTTAAGTGCGATAAAACTTTGATATTTTGCAATCATATGCTAAATTGAATTAATGGTATTGCTATTATGATACGCATAGCTTCACAAAACCACATTCGAACCTAGCGTTTTAGCCTTGTAGACTTTTCTAAAACCAAAGTTTAAATTAATCTAAAAAGACTTTTAAATCTCTTAATTTCCACCAAGCTTAGCTTAATGCTATTAATTATTCTTGTAATTAATTGGCTATAATTCTATATAAAACTAAGAGACAATTAAGAGAAGAGCTCCACTCTGTTGCTTATCACCAGGCAAGCTTTATTCAGGCAGTCTTCATTTAGTAGAAGCCCCAGTAGAGATATTACCTCTCAAAACACATATTAGAAGGAATGTGGAAGTTGGCCAGACCAATTTGCTGGACTAAGAGCACATAGTGGGATATTCATCGACAATACTTCCATGATTGTGTCAACAAATTCAAAAAGGTGCCGTGAAATAAGGTATGGAAATAGGACCGATTTTACATTGTCTGCAATTTGCCTAAACCGAAGGAAATAATGTCAAATTAAAAAGTAGGCAATTAAAGCCACTGAAATTATCTGGTCATACAAAACGGTGCACTCAAAAATTGTGAATTTAAATCCAAAAAACTAAAAACGATGTATACATCCAAACTGGACCCCATACCCTAAATCCTATAACTGGGCCAAGCAAGGGGGTTGAAGGGGGGTAGCATGCCTCTATTTCCATTTTTTTGTGAAATAAAACCAATTCGACCTTATTGCTATCTATCATATTTAACTGAACCTTCAAAAATTGTAATGAACAGTGGAGACATCGGCGAGATAAAATGTACAAAAATTATTACAACAAGAGGATGCCCATAGCAGGTACATCAACCACTTAAATGCGGCTTGCACCCTATTGCGGAAAAAGAGAAAACTTATGGGGTTTTCGTTTGGCAAATTTATATATTGATCTATAAATTGATTTTTTTCGTAACGATTCGAATACGTTTTCAGATTGATTCTTATTTGCTATAGTATTTGTGTATATTTGTGCCTGTGAACCAGCTGGCGGTATCAGCTGTTTTGTCAGATAATGGCTGTCAATTATGATGCATAGTGGGGTTGGTAAAAGAGGGGTAGATCTGCCGAAAAATCCAGATCTGCAAAATTGATTTAGAATCAAAAAATAAATCTATTTGTTTGGCCAATCGAAGGCAAAAATTGTCAAAATCAGTTTTTAACAAATCTAAATCAAAAATAAATTGATTTTGTTACTAAGCGAAAACCCCATTAATTTCCACCGAGCTTAGTTGAATGCTATTAATTTATTTTAAAAAAAATTATTCTTGTAATTAATTGGAAATAATTGCTATACAAAACTAAGAGACAATTAAGAGAAGAGCTCCACTCTGTTGCTTATCACCAGGCAAGCTTTATTCAGGCAGTCTTCAATTAGTAGAAACCCCAGTAGAGATATTACCTCTCAAACCACATATTGGAAGGAGACTTGAAGCTGGCCAGAACAATTCGCTCGAGTAAGCGCACATTGAGGGATATTCATCGTCAATACTTCTATGATTGGAAGTTGATTTTTAATTCAAATTAAAAATTAAAGACTGGTGTGCAATTTAGTCAGGTGGAATCATTGGACCTTACTTCTTTGAAAATGAAAACGGCGTGACAGGATTGAAAACTTTTTAACGCCAGAACTGCATGCTTTGGGCTTGATTAACATGTGGTATAAACAAGACGCATACAGCCAGGATTACTGCGAGACCTCTTTCCACAACAAGTTATTTCAAGAAATGGTGATGTTGATTGGATTAAAATATGCTTCATTAAAAATGAATGCCATTATTCCAATTAAAATTTCGCAAATTTTCTGGCGATATTTTCAGAACTTCTTGGATTTAAAACAAAAGATTTCTTGCAATTTTTAACATTTTTTTTAAAAGTTGTAAGTCGCTGATATTTGCAGTACTCGTTAAGTACAGTGTGTAATTTAGGTAAATAAAATATCTCCAGACTCCTAATTCAGTTATTAATACAAGTAATGGCGTTTTCCATTGGTAAGTTCAGTATTTGATGCAAAATTTATTGTTTTTCGTGGCAAATGGAACACTATTGATTGATTGTATTGTATTGATTTTTGACGGAAAACTTCTTTTGTGGTGTTGGGGGTAAACATTTTCTATGGAAATTCTGCCAAACCGACGACACGACACGCTCTCAGAAAAATATGTTCCCACAATATTGTTCTTCTTTCTAATAAAAATTATTTGTTCTGCCAATGAACGGATTTAATTGTAAAAATCCGATTTTTAAAAGATTTTTATCAACAAAGAATCAAATTCTTGTACCAATGGAAAACCATTTAAGATTCATTGTGCAATTAAAAATCAAAACTTCGTATCAAGAAAAAATTAATTTTAAAAACATTTTCAAAATAAGAAGTTATTGTAAATTTTGTAAAAAAAAACCATTTTTAAAATAATGCACTTCAATCATTCATTTATTAAAAAAATTAGCATCTCATTTAGATACCACTATGACAAATAATAATGAAATTCCTTATCAGCCATGTAAAGCCCATTAACTGACCAAACAAAAAACGTTCTGAAAGTTACTAAAAATCATGAATCATATTTCCCAAAACGGTTTAATATGTAATACATTTTTTTCGGATATACAAATACCCAATTATTTAAATTAAAAAATGATTTTAAACTATGACAACCATTAACTTCTTCTAATGCATTCTTTAACTTCCGTATTGTGCCAGCTTGCCATAATCAGAATTCAATTATTATTCCTGTCACATAAATTCGAAACCAAACGCAAGCACTTATTTATCATGTCAAAGTGATTAATGTGATGTTTCGAATGCAAAATCTAAAAAGAAAACAAAAAAAAATTTAGAGGCCTATAAAAATCGAAAGTTACTATACCGATTCGGCTAACACCAACTGTCACCATACACCATACCACAATGACTCACGAGTCACGACTCACGATCAAAAGCAGTCGCACAATTCTTCCAACCCAATGGATCGCTATTAAATCGAAACGAGTATAGTATTATATCCGTCGTTGTCGTATCGCCCGCAACAACAAGTTTAAGATACTAAGATACTCTTTAAAATGTAGAATTTTGTTCATTTATTCTCTTGAATAAACATTAACATTTTTATACAGGAACAGGTAAAGTTAACTGGTTGTTACTGGCCAGACCAGGCCATATTCTACAAAAGCACAACCTCAGTTAGTTATTCTACACCCGACAGGTGAGACGTGCCATTAGTCGGTCAGATAGCAATTTTTGAAGAAAAAAAAATTTAAAAAAAAACTCGGTATTACCGCGTTCGTCAGCGATTGCGTTTGACACGAAACACTCGAAATGTCTAATTACCAGAATACGGTCATAATTGTGGCCTTAATTTTTATTATTATAACCATTTTTTTAAACAGTGCTTTAGGTTACAACTTATCACCGAAGCCCAATAAGGTCATTCGAGAACCAAAACAAATCACAGTATTACCAAAGGTTGAGTCATCATACTTTGGATTTACTTTAAATTTAAGACCGTCCGGGTAAGCTGGCGCAGAAAGCGAAAACAAATTAACATTATTAAACTAGATACTATAGAATAGTGAATAGTTATTCCATGGGATTATTAGTTATGATCGTTTTTTATTTTTTTTTATTTTTAAGAATTTGTAAATTTAGTCGATGAAGTCATAATGGTGTGGTTCTATTTCTCGTCATTAAAATGTCGCTATCAGTGAAGTGGTTTTATGTACGAGTATGTATGTTTTCAAGTCGATATAGATATCCTCAGTTATTTTTTTTTCATAGCGATAAAATTGTTTTGTTTGTGATAGAGTGGGGGAATGAAAGGGGGGGCAATGTCTACTCAATAAGATAAGATTGGATTTAAATTTAGTCTTAAATAAAAAACAAAATGTTGAAAGAAGAATCTGAACATGTGAATGAAGTCACTGTGGAGAATGTTGTTTGCTCTGATAAATTTTGAACTTGATCGATAACACCTATCGATGAATCGGTTTTTTCCCGGTAGATAACTGACATTTTGTCATTGCATTGAAATAGATTTCTGTGGAAAGGAAGAACTAAATATGACTTTTTTTAATAAATCCTCATCGAAGACAGGTGTTTCTTAACCAAGACAGTTACATATATCTGTCAAACCAATTGTCAGATTGCAAGTTGCCAGTGTTATGTTTGTGTTGTATATTCTATTTTGACAACGTTACCGAATTTATTGTTCTGTGCTCCAAGCTTTAGAGCAGTTTTATCGAAAAATTACTTGACTTAATGTTTTTTTTTCAATTAGACTAATGAGTATGTTACGCTCAATGGTATTTACTGTAGATCCATGATTAATGACTTTTTCCTTCCCCGATTGAATGGTAGGAATGTAAAAGATAAGTGACCATTTATATCATATCCAGCCATGGTTGACATATAGCTATGAACAAGGTTTTATTTAAAATGAGTTGCAGAATGTATTATCCGGATTGAACTGAATTAAATTGGCATTTAATGAAATTTCATGTGTTTTGTTCAAAATTAAGCCTGGCTTATACATCAAAGTGAAGTGAAATCAAAATTAAAGGGAAACATCAATAGATCTCCTATTAAGACATTTATAAAAAAAAATTCACCCTTGTCCCAAAAATAATTGCACTTAATTTCATTTCATTTTTCACGCATATGAAAAAGTGAGTTATTTGTATGAAATTTTACTTCGCTTGAATGTATAACCTGGGCATTAAAATTAATGCAATGGCCTTTTCGATTGGCCGTCCAGAACTGTTCTGGCCCCCACCAGTTGTTACTATAAACAGAACAGAAAAAGATTGCGGATTTCATTTCAGAATCGAAAACAGAATCACTAATACACTCACATAATTAAAATGTCAAAATTATCCGATTGATTTGTTGTGTAATTTCAATGTTTTTATTGAATTTAAACTACTTTTCTTGTAAAATAACATAAAAAGAAGAAAGTTAATTATTATTGATACAAGAAAATGTGTATCTAAATTGATGTCAAGTGTTTTTGGAAAATCTTTTTAGCCGATGTGATTTTTTTTAAATTTAATTTTCACAAATACAGCGATACATACAATAAGAATCAGTCAAATTGTTTCCGAGTGTTTTATTGGGGGAACGTGTTCCGGGCGGCCAATCGAAAAAGCCATAAATTTCGTTGGACCAATTGCATAAAGTTAGCCATCATAAAAGATTCATTTTAACTTCTTCTTCTTTAATATTTAAAATACTTCTTTTGTAAAAGTAAAAGTCTAAAAGGCTTTTGCAGAGTGCAATGAGATTATTTATTTCCAAAAGCTTGACTACACAACCAATTAATTTAAAGTTGAACTGGCAAATAACGAATAGCTGATAATTCTGACACAAATGCATCACTTGACTTAAAATGAAGGTAGATACTGTCCGCGTTCGATAGCATAGCCAAAGCAATCCGGATTGATTTGTGTTATTGAAATGCCTTTGAAAAAATAGCTGATGAACTAAACATCAACACAAACATCAAGCTAGCATAAAATGATTGGAATCCTGAGAACAGCTGATTAAAAACTGCAACCTGTATATGCAATACAACTGAGTTGACAGAGAATACTACATGTGGTCTATACCACAACGCGACAAGTACTTGTAGGACAAGTAAAATTATACAAGTCTTAAAGAAAAACTGTAAAACAAAACGAAAAGTCTATAAACTTTGTGACAATTGTCATTTTAAAATGTGACAAGTGGGAAATTGTTCGAATTCCCTCTTTTTGCAACAGAGAGTGACAAATGTCACAGAAAATTTGCTTGTTCAATAAAATTTCCTTTCATTAGAAGAATCTTGTTGTTTGTCCAAAACATACACATACGAGTATTACTATTTGGATTTTTTACCTGTGAGAATATTGTAATACTTACGAGAAGGCTTTGCCGTAAACGTTTTTTTTTTCAGAGGTTCTTTTGAATTCATCTAGGTAGAGTTCCATGTTCTGGAATAGTTTACTGACTTTGAAAAATAATTGATCTGTAAAAAGTAAAATAAATTGTATCACTCATATATTCTTAAATTTTATGTATTTATGTAGCTGATTTTATTTTTAATCACAATTATTTAAAAAAATATAAAAACCTATCATTTTCGCACATTTTTCAACAGAAGTAAAGAGTTTCCTATATTCGATTTGAATTTCCAAAAGTTTTCCGGTAATCTGTTCCACTCTCCTACCAATTGGCGAACAACACCCCAATTTTCCGACATGCTATTGAGAACTTTGAACGGCACTTATTGTTACGGAAAAAACAATTAAAGAAAGTTTGGTATAATTGCATTTCAGGAAACTATAATACCATATTCTTTCCCTGTCCTACCGTTTTAAAATGGAATTTGTATAATCTTCTTCCTGTATAATTTTCTGCACTATCCAGTGGCTCATTTTGTTTCTCTGGAAATCCACATTTGTCAATGTTTACAAGTCAACTATTATCTTTGCCTCTAAGTCTTTCTGGATCATTAAATCGTTTATAGAGAGTTGTTACAGGAACTCTGAACTCTCTTCTAGCGGCTCGTAGGCTCATAGAATTGTTTCTTATCTCCCTTAAAGCAGCTTCTAATAAAGACTCATCCTGGTATTTTTTAAGTGATAACTTCTTATGGGAGAGTAAAACGCTTCGTTACGTAACACGTTACAGCGCCAGTCTGTCTGTCTTCCCTTTTAATCAAATTAGCGAAAAAATTTGAAGCTTTTCTCAAGTTAAGCAATTTCAATATTAAATAGTTCAAATTAGATTAGTTATTATTATTATTAGTTATCACTTCTGTCGGGCGTCAGTTGCAACATACATATGATATGAGAATCATATGCTTTGTTCAGTCACTGGACATATAAATATAACTTTTCGCTGTTCAGTGAGAAATGTTCTGTTCTAAATTGTTCTGATTTGATTTTCAGTAAAGTGTTCTAGAACAGATTAGAAAAGAAAAGAATAGGATTTTCTGTTCCGACTTTTGAGTAAGATCAAATTAGAACACAGCTGTAGGAACTGTCAAAATTATTTGTGTTTTCCATATGTCTTGTTTTATTAGGAGTTTTGCTTACTTTCGGTGTGGTTAGAGCTAATAGACTCTCTAATAATAATTATTTATTAGTAAAACTATCCCAAATTTGCACTATCAACAAGAAAAAAATTCCGTTTGTTTTTTGTTTGTTATTGTTTTGATAAATGACGTCTAATTGACTGTTCTATCTTGTTCTGACATCTCTGGTCTGTTCTATCCTGTGCTGTGCATTAATAATCTGTTCTGATCTTTTCTTCAGTGAACACAGCTAATATTATATATAGTTCGAAAATAGGAAGCCTTAAAACCACTGTTTCCTGCTTCCGAGTATGTACTTAAAAAGAGTGCCACAAATTCCTATACAAAACTTTAAAAAAAAATGAGCAGTGGCCTATTCACAAACAAATGTTCGGAATTAAGAAACTCGACAAAAATTGCTTTACTAGTCTGAAACAGTTAAAAAAACAAGTTATTTATTCTGCAAGTGTCCTTAAAAAATTATAAACAAAAGCATATAATTTGGCAAATAAAATATTTGCAAGTAGTAACATTGACAATTTCTTGACTATATTTTTAATTTTTCGAGAGTTGACAACTTTGTTTTTTAATAAAAATCTAACGAACAGCACATTTTAGTAAACCTTTTGTGAAGTGACAATTTTTTAACACATAAAATATAACTGAATCTTTGAAGAAATTAGTTGAATAGAAAAGGGAATGTGCCATAATGTAGTTCTATGGTTTTGAAAGAGAATAATGAAAAGTATAGGAACTATAACGATTTTAGCAATATTTTTCGAAAACTGGGTATGTTCGGA
Organism: Philhelius pedissequus; assembly: GCA_910595825.1. Lineage (NCBI taxonomy): Eukaryota > Metazoa > Arthropoda > Insecta > Diptera > Syrphidae > Philhelius > Philhelius pedissequus. Next base: position 56,499,742 of record OU343160.1, read on the forward strand.
AACAGGCGCCTATAACTACGAAGTAGATATAGAGTCTGAACAAGCTGTTAAATACAAATTGCCCCACAAGTCACTGTAGGTAGGTACTTCCACTCAATAAGTTTTTTTAAGTCAATATATCGACACACCTCATGGACGATGACAAAACTATAGATACAGTTTCATGTCATTAATTTGCATACATAATCCATAAATATTGCAATTTCCCTGAACAAATATTTGATATGGTTATTTCCACAATATTTACATTGCATTACAATGCCTATGACTGTGATGTGCTCAATAACTCGTTAACACAACACTTCCATGTCGTGCAAAAGTATTATTGAGTCACCAGGCACAGACACCGTTTTATACAAACGACCAACAGCCATTCAGAAAAAAAAAGAAAAAAACTGATTGACATGAAATAACAACTGTCAACTTTGATATGTTGCTTTGTAATGTTTTCGTGACTTATATGTAAGAAACATTTGCGACTAGACAATTCACAATAAAACTAAAACATTTATTCCTGGCTAGACTTATTATTATTCATGTAAAGCTTACCTAAAGGGAATTTCCTATGAACTGTCCTTTTTTCGTCTGTCACAGTATTTGTCTGACATCTTTATAGATTTAGTTGTCACGTCATAATAATAATAGAGTTTTGTATATTATCTAACAAGGGGACATGTCTACATGTTACATAAAAAAAAATCGTCGCGGTATATGATGGTTAACGTTAAATGGCGTTATAGTCGAAAATGTGCAATGCTGTATTTCATACATATGTATGTATGTACATATTGCATTTGTCATAAACTGCGTATCCCATTTTATGAAATGCAGTCGTATAAATGCTATAGGTACAAGATTCCAAACTGATATTTTTACTTTTATCAATTGGTATAAACTGGTATAATTATAATGAAATTGTCAAATTAAAATAATATTGTGCTAGTACTTACATATGTATGCAATATGTATATAAAATATTTAAAACAACATTTTTTTGTAGTGTTATTGTTGGTTCTCCACGTGCACAATCCACACTCGAATCACAACGAAGAATAAACGAAACTGGTGCCATCTATAAGTGTACCATTGCAACTGGTACTTGTGCGCCATTTATATTCGACGATACTGGCAATATAAACGACGAAAACAATGCCTACACATATGACTCCGAGAAAAAAGACTATCAATGGTTGGGTGCTTCCATGGACGGTGGTCCAAAAGATACAGACAAACTGGTAGTTTGCGCTCCGAGACTTATCGCCAATTTAGCCAGTGACTATCTTATGCATGGAATTTGTTACTGGACCCCAGATACACTTAGTGACAATCCATTAAGGGTCAGAGAGATTGCGCCTCTTCGATTGCAATGTGAGTTATAAATATATTAATTTGTCTTAAACAAAATGTCAAGACTCAAAGGATTTACTTTCTATAGCTAACCAAGTTAAGGAACGATACGGAATGAGATACTTTTATCATATGTTTGGTGAACAAGGATTAAGTGTCCATATAACGAGCAATAATGAAGAGATCATTATCGGAGCCCCTGGCATTCACACATGGAAGGGTAAGCAACTTCTTGGCTTTGAGATTTGAATTTTCAGGATTAATCATTTTTTAACCTAGGTTCGGTAATCCGATACCATCCCAAGTCCGATGATGACAACATTGGGATGAGTCGCAGAGATTTGGATACACATCGTGTCGTGCGACAAACTCCGGGCATCAAATATACCACAGAAGTTCCAAATCCAGATTTATGGAAGCAGGACAGTGATTCATATTTTGGCTACTCAGTTGGATCTGGATACTTTGACAGTGCTTTGCCAAATAAAATATATTATGTAGCATCAGCACCTCAAGCAAACCATCAGTCTGGGGAGGTGAGATTCAATTTTAACTTTTGCCGGATTTACACGAATTCCAAATTGGAAGTATTATGCTAAATTTACACGAGTGACAAATTACCATTATTTCTTCCATTTCATTGACATTAATAACAAAATCGTCTAAATAGTTTTAAAATTTGTCATTATTTTCGTCATTAAAAAAATGGCAGTGAAAACTGTCATTAAATATTGCCATTAAAATGGCGTCATATAAATGCACAGTAACATCATTTTGAAAATAATGGCACATCGCGAGGAAGAATGAACTTGCTTATTCTTTAGTGGCAGATTGGCATTATCAATCAAACAGTCATTATTTTGCCCGTTTAAATGTTTATTATTAATTTATTAGATGTTACCATTATTTTGCCAGTTTAATGACATGAATTAATGGCAATTTGTCACTCGTGTAAATCCGGCATTACTGTCTAAATCTTGGCATTATTTTTTTGTCATTGAAAAACTGCCTGCCAGAATTTTCCTTAAGTTGTGGCATTATACTGACATCGTTCAAATTCAATACTGACAACAATTTTCAAATAATGACAATTTGCAATAAAGAATGAACTTGCTCATTCTTTTCTGCCAGTCGGCAGTATTTTTATCTGTCATTATTTTAGCTTCGTGTAAACGAATGTCGTTAATTAAATTAATGACAGCAGTATTTTGGCAGTAAATACTGCGATTTTGGCAATCGTATAAATTACCTAAATAAAGAGACAGTGTTTGAGATTTTTTTTTGTACCCTTAGGTGTATATTTTTGACATTATCAAGACTCCCAGTGGAGAGTACTATTCCATTAAGAAGTTTTTCGTATTTCGTGGTTCGCAATTCGGAGAGTATTTTGGATATGCTGTGTTGGCTGAAGACCTCAATGGTGATAAATTAACAGACCTTATCATTACTGCTCCTCAATACAGTGCAGATGATAATGTTGAACAGGGAGCTATGTACGTTTTCATCAATAAAGGAAGAGTAAGACCAATAGAAAGCGCAAACCAAATTTTTAAAATTTGTATATTGAACGTTTGTATCTTTTCAGTTTGTTTTTGAGCTTCAAAAGATTATCAAATCTCCAGTGGAAGGAATAGGGCGTTTTGGAACCACAATCTCAACATTAGGCGACATCAATCATGATGGATTTAATGGTAATACCATTTTTGTTTTCTTTCACATTCACATCTAACCTACGACCCCTTTTCCCCTTTTTTTACAGACATCGCCATTGGAGCTCCATATGCTGGAAATGGAACCGTATTCATTTATTTAGGTAGTTCCAAGGGCTTACGTGAAATCAGCAGTCAGCAACTTAGTCCAGGCCCAATTAAAAATGATTGGAGCTCATCAGCAATATTTGGACATGGCTTATCAAAAGGTTGCGATATCGACAATAATGGTTTTAATGATTTCGCAATTGGTGCGCCCAATGCCGAAGCGGTTTTCGTATATCGTGCTTATCCAGTTGTCAAAATTCATGCCACTATTAATTCTCTAAGTCGTGAAATCAAACCCGACCAAACAAAATTCCAAATCAGAATTTGCTACGGCATTTCTACGACATCACAAAAGGTACAGAGTCAAGATATAGCTATACGAGTGAATGTGGATCCACAAGTTAAGCGTGTTACATTACTGCAAACAAATTCTGCTGAATTGAGTTTTGATGCAGCGGCCATAACTGATAGCCAATGTCGTTTGCTTGACGCAAGTGTCCGATTCAATACTGCCGATATATTTAAGCCGATTGAATTAGAAATGCATTATGATCTGATAAATGGAGTTCCAAATTCAGAAGGTAATTAAATAATTATTTTATTAATATCTTATGTATATTAGCAAAATAGGCGCAAGTTGTATTTCCAATTAACTGAAACGGTAATTTTGTTTCACTTAAGTAGCATTTTCTCCTAAGCGAATTCTAGACAGCTGAACATAATATTACTTATCCAAACTTAAAATCAAAGAAAAATTGCGTTTTTATTTGACAATTCGAAATCCCAACTGAACACTTCTGACAATTTTAAATTTTAATGTGATTGTAAAGGTGAAAATAATATTGTGTACGTGAAAATAATCAAAGTCGAAAATAATGTTTGTTGCACAGTTATAATACAAAAAATGATGACAACAGTCGAGTTTGACGTTCAAGTACATGAATGTGTGAGTGCTTCTGGTGTCGATTCTGATTTAAAATCCAGAAGCAAAATTCTCTCCTTTTTAGAATCAGTACTGTCATTTTTCCCATATTTCAGAAGAGTCCGGAAGGCTTCCGGATTTCCAAATAAAAACAATATAAGATATTAGCCGCGTTTTACTATCACAATGATCCAATCCAAACCAGATCAAGAAAATAAAACAGCTGGGATCATCATATATTTGTATTTCAAGTTTGGTAGATGTTTGAAATTTGTTCTGTCAAAAATGACATTTTAAAATTTAAAAAAAATGGAGATGGCTGTGAAAACACTGTTTTTATTCACAATGATTGGCAGTGATACCAACCTTTACAAGAAAAAATTTCACTTTGTGGGTAAAAACTAATTTTTGGATCAGAAAAATAGATCCAAGAATAAGAAGGATTACGTTTTGCTGTTGTAACGATGATGTGATCCGCATAACGGGCAAAATAAAACACGGCTATGAACTAAGAAGAGCATTTTGCAAGATTCTGTCTTCAAAATGTCGTTAAACGCATCCATCGACTTTACTTTTTTCTCAAAAATTACAAAGAACACTAAAAAAACACATTCACTGTGAGTTTTCATGGAGTAAGAACTTTACTCTATTCTTAAAATTCAAAATGTCAAACACCCACATCAAAATCACTCTAGTTTTCTAGCTACAAGTTTTCGTAAATCACTGGTTATGGTGAAAACAAATCAAAACTGCAGAAATTAAACTTCAGCTCTCAATTCGATTATACATTTGTTAAAAAGCATTTATCCCATACTAAAATTCTCTATATCCAAGCTGCGTTGAAGTAAAAGTTAGAAGACAGACATCAGGTATCAAAATATTGATATGTTATGTTAGGTTAGGTAAGGTTAGAAGTTGTGGTGAAACGGCAAGCCGTCTCATCTCACTCGGATCACAATAAATCCATTGCGGTTCCAAGGATGGGAAAGGGGAAGTTTAAGGACGGGAGTAAATTGGGAGATTATGATAGGGACATCCTGACCCTTGCATAAATTTCAAGATAATGTTTAAAGTGGCTTATTGGAGACATCGCATCTTCGTCGTAGAAGTAATCTCCGAGGGCCTCTTTCCTGGTTCGGGCTAGATTTTGGCATTCACAAAGGAAGAGATATTGTCCCTCTTCCGCATGTCCGTCCATACAACTTCTACATAAGTCATATGTGCTGATGCCCATTCTGGTTTGCAAAATTGTTTGCATTTATTAGTTAAAACTATTTTAGGAACTTCGTTTATATGCGGTTCAGAGATCGAGTTGGAGTAGAGAGGTTAAATACAAATTAGTTATATACAATATGGAAAGAAAGCTCTTTTTAGAATCTCGTAGGTATGTGTTTATTTGTTGCAACGTAACCCACTTACGTCCCAACAAATAAACACTGGAAAAAAAACGATTGTGTCCACTTTTATATTCACTGGTCGGTCAATGGTCAACTCGACTCTAAATTCGAAATGACATAAGATCGTGAAATTCTGTTTGACACGAATTTTAAAGTCAAGTTGGTTATCTACAACATCAGTCAATAAAATTAAACATTTTCTGACTAGGCAATTAACTATATTTTGAAACATTTAGAACGTATTTGTTGCCAAATTTCTCAGAAAAGCTCTAAAATATCATAATTTCCCCAGGTGAAATTGAATCTGAAAATTTCTAATTTTTGGTATAAGAAAATTTAAAATATTTCAGAAGGAAAACCAAAAATTATTGATTTTTGACTGCTTTCAGCTAACCTATCCGAATCGTTCACAAATATATTCGTATAGCTTAGTATCGCAGGCAACTTATCTAATAAATTAATGAACGTGGCCATTGACAGAAACAAGAACTCTGCTACGAACAGACTTCGAGATTAATGAAAGTCATGGAACTATCAAGTAAACAACATATCATCATTCAATACTCGAATAAATGTCACTTATAAATCCATGCAAAGCAGGCTTTTGCTTTTACTTTTATCGAAAGCAGGTTATTGTATTTGTACTGTGTGTAAATTCTGTTTTGCTGCTGATAGCTTTTGCAAAAAAAACAGCGGCTTTTCCTTTCTACCTGCATACATTACCACGATCATATCGGTAACGAAAAAATCAAAAACGTGATTTTAATATTTCGTATAATGGTCTTAGCAAATACGTATGTCCCTCTATAAGCTTTATTTTTGAAGTTTTGAGGGCAAAACCTTTTACCATTGAAGTTAAAATTAACTTAACAAAGAAAGCTTGTCGTTCAGAAAAAATATTGCTTTACTTAGATAGTTACTTGATTTGATATCCGTTAATTCACATTTCTTTGAATTTTCTAGAGTTTTGTGATAAATGTGCTGCTGTTGATCCAGCAGAGCCAAAAGTTAACATTGAAAAAATCATATTTAGCACCGGATGTAAGACTGACATATGCATTGCTGATTTAAAAGTTACTAGTTCAGGACTAAGGTTGGTAGTCTATACCACAATTTTTGTTACAAATTAATATTAACATCAACATCTTCCAGTTCAACATATATCCTTGGAAGTAGTAGGACAATTTCCGTTACCTACGAAGTGACAAATTCCGGCGAAACAGCCTATCTACCTCAAATCAACATCACATCATCAAATAAAATGCCATTCAACAAAATACCAGCATCCTGCGATCAACACGCCGAAGTCCTATTATGTGATCTAAACCGTGGTCAGCCAATGTTACATGGCAAACAAAGTATAACAATAGTTTACGATGTCAGCCAAATTGAAGGAACATCAATTACCCTCACTGCTGCTGTCTTCAGTACGGGAAAAGAACAAAATCCATCTGATAATATAGTAAGAGATTTTATAGCTTTGCGGGAATTTACAGAAATCGAAGCTACAGGGTGAGTTTTTATTTATTTATTTTTTTTTTATTTCAAAATCACTAAATTTTGAGACTTTTTCTACATGCAAATATAGAAAACCATTCACAGCGCATATTAATCTGGAAAAAGTATTCAATTCAGCTGAAATCATTAACAATTACGAAGTCAAAAGCAGCGGTCCAAGTAAAATTCAGGAACTTGAAATCGCTTTCGAAATACCAATTGCCCACAAATTCTATGGAGCAACTCAACCAATTCCCGTTATTGATGTTAACAATATCACAATACAAGGTGTCTACAATAGTCAGCTGCTTTATGTTGAACTTTATCAGGATAAAACATTACTGCTTGTAAATCCAACCGAAATATCAATGTCATCAACACGAACAATAGTGACTCAGAACGGAAATCAAATTATTTATCAACCACCGAAGATTAATTCGGTTGAACTTGGAAAAGATACTGAAAGTAAGTAGATAATAAAAAAAAAATAAATATTTCAAATTTGAGACCAATCGAAAATACAACTTATTCAATGTTATAATATTTACTTATAGAACTTTACGCAGCTGGAGCCCATAGAAGACGACGTAATATTGAACAAGTGGCGCCCAACAATGAGTACATTAGAGCAGCTCAAAAGAAGTCCCATGAACTCCTTAGCGAAGAACTTATGGGATCGTTGCCAATTAACAGAACAATTGTGTTCAGTTGTTATGATCCTGAGACGACAACATGTGCGAGAGCTGTCATGAAAGTTAATAATTTCGTTCCTGATACACCAGTTACTATCACACTTAAGTACCATGTCGATTTGAATGAAGTCAACAAAATTCTAATAGAACCATGGGAGTTTTTTGTGATAATCACAAAATTAGATATAGTTAAAGTTGGTGATTTAGATGGGTAATGTCTTATTTTTATTTCTTTTAAAAGTTTTCAACTTAAAAGGTATTTTTTTTCATCTCCAGTAAATCTACTCACATCACAAGGAAGATGGAATACAATGTGATATCCAAGCATCAGTTGTATGGCACACCGTTATGGGTGATAATACTTGCAATATTGGGTGGACTCTTAGTGCTCGCAGCAATAGCTTACGCCATGCACAAGGCCGGTTTCTTTAGAAGAAAAACAAAAGAAGAAATGGACAAACTTGTCCAAGAACGACAAGAAGCCGAAGACACAGAAGATGAAGGTTAAATTATTGGAGTCTAACCTTATTATTGGTCTCTGTTTTGCACATTTTCCATGCATCCCTGCCGCGGAGCTACTCAAGGCTGCGAAAAATTGCACAAATCACTTAAGAATACCAAATGTTTATAATCAAACAGTTTATTAGATTATAAAATGTATTTTTTTTTAATAGTTAAGTTTCTAAGTTAAAGCTGCCATGTAAATTATTATACCTCTTTTAATATAAATGTCAAGTCCATCCGTAAAAAAAAGGACTTTATTTTAAAGTAGATAAATATCAAGTAATACCTATAGTATAGTTTTACTTATTTATTCTAAGAGTGATACTCTGTTACTTTTCAAAATTTTAGTGTAAGGCGTAGGTTCTTTTATATATATTTATAAAATTGTAAAAATTAACCATTGTAACTATTTTAAGAACTTAGTTCTTTCAAAAATGTCTATAAAAAGTCATACAGTGTTTAAGTATTTTTATGTATTTTAATATAATAAATTGTTATTTTTATAAATTATTTTCTACAAATGAAAATTTAATTTTTTAATACGAAGGTTTTTGTTTTTGAAAAATAAGGCCTAGGAAGAATGCATTTTTCAAGAATGTTTCAAAATTAAAATTCTTGTCCTCGTTTGAAATCAATGAGTGTTTAAAAATTCACCAATTTATTTAACAGGATGTCGAAAATTGCTTGAGCTTCGGCAAAACATAATGCAAAATAAAAATTTGTAAAATTGGAACTAAGAACACAATTAAGAATCATTAGGCTGAGTTCGTAATTGCACACTTTGTTGCCCATATTTGCTGCCTAAAATAAGTTCAAATATGTTTCAAACTTTGGTTAGATTGAGTTCATAATAGCAAACGCTGACAAAATAAGAAATATAAATTACTAGCAGACCCGTGCTCGCGTTGCTTCGCAAAGGCTAAGAATAATTAGTTCTACTATAAATGTTATATTAACCAAGGCCTTTTATGTGATTGGTGTCATATTTTTAGTAAAAAGTTAATAATATGGTTAAACTTACCGTAGCCTAATAAAAGAGTTGATGTTGTCCATAAATTCTTTAAAAAAAAACAGATATTAGCACATATTAAATTTGTTTTATTTCAAGGCTTCTGGGTATACAATGTTAGCCGTTTTAGCATTTTCATGAAGAAGTAAAAATTGTTTATTTTTTGGGCCTACTCTTGAAAGTGCAACATATAGTTAACCATGGGAAAAAACATTTTCTCTGAGATCTACCCCAATCGATTGAAATGATTGACCCTGAGCCTTGTTGATTGTCATGCAAAAGCATTGTTTTACTGGAAATTGTAGACGTCTAAATCAAAAGGGAAGATCTGTTGCTATCCTGGGAATAAGTGCATGAGTTCCTACTGCAGGTCGGGTAAGAATTTAAACTTGTATTACATTTTTGCAAAGCTTTTTGACATGGTGGCGTGTGCCATTGCATAGGTATGGGGGACTGAGATTTCTTATTAGCATAATCGGCTTGCCAACTTTTAAATTCAATTGGTAGGATGGAAGACCTGCAGGGTTGAGATAATTGAGAAATTCTTGACGGTTGTTTACTATGACATTGTCATCGACAGCACTGTCAATTGCTTTGTATTGATATGACTCTGTTTTTAAACTTAGGAGCACATGGTTATTTATTTCATCGACTGAACTATTTTTTGGTGACACAATATCTCTTTCGCAAAACCAAGAAAACGGTATCGATTGCAAGGAGTTCAAGTCTCCATAGACGCACTGAATAAGTTTTTGTGTGTTGTGAACGATTTTTCCGAAACGTTCGTTTAATTGAATTATATTATCTGAGCCTGAGATAGCATATTTTCCATCACCAATTTTTAGCAGAAGAGATGCGAACTCAGCACTGTCAGTGTTTTTAGTAAGCTCTACTCTCATATTGGTTTGAAGTTGTAGTTTTTGGACACTTCCAAATAAAAGATGATTTAGGGCAAGCTTTGATGATATCAGCCCGAGTCCCCTTGGGAATAATTGGCATCGTTTGACGAAAATCTCCAAAAAAACATTGTTACTCCACCTATAAGCTTCGATGAAGAAGACCTTAAATATTTTAAAACTCTATTTACGGCGTCTATATGTACTTTATTACTCAAGACGCAGAGAGATAAAAGAAAGAATAAACGCAAATAATTATGTCCTTTACTACACACATATTGAAAATAAAAACATATGTTTAATTTTGAATATGTGTATAAATACTTTCTCGTGCTACGTTAATCAATCAATGATCTCTATAATACACTGGATAGTGTATTCACACAAAAAAATCGACCCCATTAGAAAACTGTAATAATTGTAGAGGGTCCATGTCAGCATAACAGTATAACATTTTTGTTGCCAAAGTTACATTTCAAGATGGTTGCTTATGCTTGAAATTAAATTTGTTTAATCAACCATACCAAGGGCACCTTCTTCAAAAAAATATGAAATTTAAATTACACATCTATTTTCAACAAATGTAAGTAATGCATAATCATTCAACTCTACCAACAAGAAAACACATTTCCTTGAAACGTTCTGTTAGCAGATTTTTAATATGTATTGTAAATAACCTAGAATTTTAAGACGAAAAAAGACAGAGAAACGCACAATATTGACTTCCATTTGTAAAAGAACTTGAACTTGTTTTCTTTTCCCAACAATTACATTGCAATAATTTCAGCTTCCATATTTAATGATAATTTTTCTGCAATATCTTTCACGTTCTTGTGACGTGGTCCATCTTCTTTGTCGTCTTCTTCTAAATCTTATCTGTATTCGCCAAACATGACAAATCGACATCATGTTGGTCGTGTTCATCACTACCAAAGTCGTCGACTTCATTTTCGTCTTCGAAATTCTTGCTTTTTGATTTTGTCTTTTCAACTTTGTGCTTTGCTTTGACAATTTCCTTTAAAAGTTCTTATCGAATTTATCCTCTTCACGAAGGACTTCTTTGCATTTTCAATATCAATTCCTCCCTCGTCTTGATTGATATAATCTCTTGCGAGATCCGATTGTCCAGGTTCCGTCTTCCGTCTTACCTTTTCTGAATTGTTTGTAGTTCTTATTATCTTGATTGAAACTGACAATAAAAATAAATTGTTTTTCAATTTTTTTTTTTGAAAAGGAGTGCAATCTATCACTTTCTCTCTTTTTATAAAAAAAAAACGAGATAGACAATTGCCATGGTGCTACTGTCAAATTTAAATGGAGTCAAAAAAACTGTTATACTTTGTAGGGAATCCACTATCCAGTATATTATAGAATTCAGTATAATCAATGAGCGCACAATTTAGTATACAGAAATTCAGAAGCAAATAAAAAAAATGTAAACAAATACGGAACGATAATGAAATGGAACAAACCAGCTACCCAGTCATAGCTATTGAATCGAATTCATGGATGCAAAAATACAAAAATTTAATAAATGTTTAATTTGTAAATACATTTATTTCTCAGCTTATAAGTGCGGTTAGGCAATGATTAGGTCTTAAAATTTGCATAAGACTATTGACTTCTTACAAAAATCTCAGTTTTGTAAAATATCAAGCAGGTTTAAGAGCGTAAGTTAATATGTTGATCAACTTCGACAAAAAAGTGTACGATTTTTTTTAAAGTTAATAATCTAATTCAACACATATATTTAACAAATAAAAAATATCCTAAGACATGCTTAAGAGAATAAGGAAAATTATAAAATTTGTTTCAAGTAAATCGGTTGAATACTTTCTGATATTACCCGTGACATAAATAATATTTGTTTCGTCTTTATGTAATAGTAAAGATTTGTTCTAGGAGCTTTTGATCTGATTTGTAGTCGATCAACAAAAATATTTTAAAACTTATTGGTCTAAACTTTGAGGAAGAAACCGTTTTTGAAAACATGGAATGAAAATAAAATTAAAGTCTTTCTTTCACTAAGCTATTTTTAGGTTAAACCTAGGCGAGGCTAGGAAATATATGAACTTTTTGGAATAAGACTTGGCAGAAATATGAAAATATAAAAGCCGAAGAAAAAGGAAAATGTTTTTGAATATGAAAACCTGTATAAGGATGTTAATAAGGCATATTCCAATTTCCGGATGATATATTTCAAAACCATTTTCGGATGACGCGGTCTACATTTCGAGTAAGTTTCTTTGTATTCATAACGGTTTCTCGAAGAAATTACACAGAACTTCCAACATTTTGTTTTGAACGAACTTTTGGAAAAACTCAAATTGCGGACGAACGAAAATAGATATGTGGCTGCCTCACTATTTGGAAACTTGCAAATAATTGCTCTTTTAGAGAAATGAATTGTTTATTCAATACTAAATTTTAAATACATTTTATTATTTAAACAAATAAATTTAATTGAGAAAATACTCACAGATAAGCAATCTGCCATTTTCCGCTAATTGACTGTCGTTTTACTTCTATGAACACAAGTGCTGCCATTGTCATGCTTCATGCACAGCTTAGCTGTTTGTTTACATTTATGAACGCAATTTTGGCAGTACTGCGGAAGTTTTATAATTACGAACGCAGCCATACTCGTATGAGAATGGGTACATTCAGACAGATGTCGGTTCGATAGACTATCTACATACTCGTAAGTCCCCTTTCACACAAGGAAACTGAGTTGCCGGCAACTGGGAGTGTGTTGGCGAGAAGGGCAAGAAGTAAGGGGAATGAAAAAAATCTCCCCGGTCAACGATTTGAAGAGATTTTTTTGACGTTTTGCTTTGCATTCCAATTAGCCCAACAAAATCTTCCCAGTTTCCTCCTCAGTTTCTCGGTGCCAGTTTCTTCATGTGAAATCTACAAGGCAATTAAAGGAAAACGTCAAAAAAATCTCCAGCAACTGGGTTCCCTGTGTGAAAGGGGACTAAGATAGGTTAGTATCCACTGAGGTTCCTATAAACAACAAACATCGCATAGGTTAAATTTGTATGGGTTTGTGAATATGTTTTGACATTTCTCATGGGATACAAAAGTATATCAACGATTTACGGATAGCTTGGGATTTTTTTTTGCAACAGCAGCTGTTTTTTTTATCAGGTGTATTTTTACATGGAATTACAACCGGATAGCTCTAGTTCGATTTTTGAATGAGCCCAATTAATCCATAATTTATCCATTGCATAACGAAGGAAATACATATGAATGATGAAAGTAAATATAGAGAAATTTCGTTTTTAAACTATTTGACAAAAATCTTCACATCAATACTGCAAATGCGTCAGAGGAAACGAAGTGCTAAGCGAATTGCAGGCTGGATTTTGTAAAGCATACTCAACTGTAGGTCATAACTTCACCCTATCAAGTATTATCAACTCACATATGTAGAAAGCTTTTCTTTTTTGAGATTTCAATGCTTCTTTTGTTCTATAAGCTGCTAAGGTTAGGTATATCGTATAAGTTTATCAGAGTCATCCAAAGTTTTTATGAAAAAACTTATGTAATGCCGGATTTACACGACTCGACTGCCAAATTGGCAGCATTACTGTCAAAATCTTGGCATTATTTTGTTTGTCGTGTAAATGGTCGAAAATGTGGCAGTATATTTGTTATTAAAAAACTGCCAGCCAAAATTTTCATTAACTTGAAGCATTATACTGACTTCGTGTAAATTCAGTACTGACAACAATTTTCAAATAATTACAATTTGCAATAAAGAATGAACTTGCTCATTCTTTATTGCCGGTTGGCAGTATTTTTATCTGTCATTATTTTACCTTCGTGTAAACGAATGTCGGTAATTAAATTAATGACATCTGGATTTTGGCAGTAAATACTGCGAACTTGACAGTCGTGTAAATCTGGCATTATACCAGCGGGAATTGCGCTTGCATCCATTAAGCTTAAATTACTTTTGCACGTTGATGACATGCAAAATACATTCATTCACTGAAGTAAATGATTAACCGCATAGCAGTATATTGCAATACCTGTAATCTTGACGACTATTCACATGGGAACCAACGAACCGACGAATAAAAATATATTCGACTTAAAACAATTAACCAACCTAAATTTTTCACAAATTCGAAACAAAATTGTAGAAATATAATTTATATTAATGTTCAGACAAAAAAATTTACTTTCAAATTGACAAAACAAGATAAATTTGAGAAAACAATATTGGTCGTCGCGAATTGATTCTGATTGTTACGAACAGACAAACTATATTCTCGTTCCACATATCATCCACACTTAAACGGCTAATTTTTTCGCGCGCGACTAACCTCAAAATCAGATTAGCAGTAGTAATTAGTAGTAAAATGTTTTTTTTATTTCCAACTTAATATCTAAAAGTTACAATTTTTAATTAGATAAGGGATCTTGAATTATAAATGCAAAAACTACAACAATGACAAAAGTCGTCTGTCGGGTAGTTAAATTTACAATAGTAATAAGAATAAGCTTTAATTCAAGAGCTTATGATAATTATAAGAAAATTGTTACTGATTAAATTCTCTCACTATTTCATTTCGGTATTGTAAGGCAACAGTGATATAATTAGCGAGTCCATCAAAATTTGCGCTGTTATCTCCATTGAGCACACACATAATTTCGTCTTCTGTTAACCAGACTCTTCCAAAGAACGTAAGCCTAAATTCTTAAGAATTGCTGAACATTTTCTTCCTCCCTTAAGCTACACACAGTACATAATGATATTTCGTTTTGGCAGAATCCATTTCCATTAAGTTTAATTAAGTCGCATCTTGCTTTAAAAATCCAGGTGATTTTGTTCAGTTCGAACCCATCATTAATGTATCAGTTTCCTTTTGTTTTTGATATATATATGAGCCTGAGGTGAAGATCAAGGGTATAAAAATGACCGTCCTCCGCTCCGGGTAAATGAAGGCAATTTTAAAATTCTTTTAAAAAAATAGCGCTGAAGCCTATATACTTCTTGGAAAATTCCAAAACCCCAAATCTGAGCACCGTAAGTTTGGATAGATCTACAAGCCGCCTGAAAGAGTTTCCACTTTGCTGCAAGGTAGATGGTTCTTTTAGCTAAGAAGAATTTATGCTCTTCTTGGCTGCAGTTTCTCTTCTCTACATGCTTAAAAATCGCCATCTTCGGGGTAAGTAAAATTCCTAAGTATGTATAGTTAGAGACAATTCTTATTCTTTCTCCATTTAATGTCCAATTTTCTTGACTAGATACCCTTCCACCATTTCTGAACACCATAATCTCTATTTTAGATAAGTTCACTTCTAGGCCACATTTCATGCAGTATCATTCCAGTTGGGTTATCATCTGCTGCAATACCATGACGTCAGAATAACCATATCGTCTGCATACAGCAGCAATCTTATGTTGAGCTAAGCGATAAAAACTCCTCCTCCTAGAGATTCATGCAAATCATTAATATAGAGGGCAAAGAGCAATGGCGATAGCAAGCATCCCTGCTTAACTCCAAAGAGTATCTCAAAATATTCGAAGAGTTCTATTCACGTCCAAACTGCAGACTTAGTCGAAACTCACCTCCCATTGCATGCAACTTGTAGATAAGCAACTTTCTTGAAATTTTATCAAATGCAGCTTTCAAATCAACAAAAAATGCATAAACCTTCTTTTCTTCTGCCAGCTTCAAAGCCTGACTGAAATTCTGTCAATATATCATTTTCTTCAACCCATCATGCGTACAGCCTCTCGTAAAGGATTCCCATCATAATCTTCGCCACACAATTCATAATTTTTTTTTTTCAAAAATCCAAAAAACTATTTTTCAAAAAATTTGAAATGCATTATTATTTAGAATTTGAAAGAGCTCCTGTATAAAAATTTTGATCGAAATCCGTTCAGCCGTTTATGAGAAAGTCGAACTCAATAAAATGGTTGTATTCTGTCTGTCTGTACAACTTCCTACAGCCTAAACGGCAGAAGCGATTTTCTTCAAACTTGATATTTAAGGGCTTTAGGTGATTGTCTAAGATAGATTTTTGAATCTATTTTCTACCTTCTCAATTATCTCGAAAACGGCTTTTGATAGAAAGTGTTTGCACTATGTACTATTTTAAATTTACGCTACATTTTGGCCAAACAATTTTTTTTAATATTTTGTTATTAACGGTAAGAATTTTATTTGGGAGCTCCTTTAAATTATTAATAAGTAGTAGTAGAATGTGATTTTATTTGATAATTTACAGAAGTTTACATATATTTACAAATTCACAAGTATAGCATTGGCTTTTGCCGTCAGCCAGAAAAAAGAGTATTATTCAAATATTATGTATAGTATAGATCAAAGTAAAATTGAAATTTAAAAAGTTAGACTCCACAACAAAAAATAAAAATACATATTTTGTTTTGTTATTAAAAAGCTTCATTTAAAATTTGATTTCTTTAGTCAAGGGCTGTTTTAACGTAGCTTGATAACGTTATCCAATCTTGACCATTCAAGACATTTGCAGCTTCATCAACAGTTAAATAGTTTTTCTTCAAGTGCATAAACTGCATTCCGTACTTCCATCAGGTCATCGTATGGTATGTAGTTCAGTCGTAGTAATTCTCCTCTGGTTTTGAAAATTAAAGAGATTGTTTCTATTGTATATCGGTCGTTGAAGTAATTGTTAGGTCCAAGGTCGTACCTCAGGAGCTTATACATGTTTCGGGTACAACTCCGTTGGGCTGACTGCTTAAATTTAACAAAGAAAGAATCTTCAATCCTTAGTAACAAATTCTGGAAAAATATCTTTCCAATCACCAGTATTTCTTTCTACCAACTGGATGTCGTGCTGAACTTCAAGTCGTGACCATTCTTCGAAGAACTGTGATTTTCGTGATAGCAGATATTCTCTGTAGAACAAATGCAACTTGAGCGAAAAGACGTAGAGCGGAGACACCCCGGTCTCCAAATGTAGCATATATGTAGGTGTGTTTTCGGCGAGCCAAAAGATCTTTTTCAAAAAATACCTCAGTAATTTTTCTACTTCCTCATATTGAAGAAACCCCCATACTTGACCAGCATAGCACATCACTGACCTCATAACTGCTTCGAAAAGTTTATATTTAGCACTCGGATTTATCTGTTTTTTTCCAAAAACCCCCCTCCAGTTGCAGTTGATGGCTTTTTTTGCTTCTATAAGCTTTTCCTGCAGATGCTTTTTGAACGACATCTGAGGCGTAATGATGACTCCAAGATATTTATACTCCCTCACCAACTCAAGCTCCACATTTTCCCACATCCATTTCTCCTCCCTTGCATATCGCCCTGTGCCATTTCGAAATATCATTACTTTGGATTTGTTAGTGTTAACTGTAAGACCCCAATTACGGCAGTAGAATTGCAATTTATTAATCATTATTTGCATCATATTTGGAGTCTCCGGAAAAATGACGATGTCGTCCGCATACATCAAAGTTTTTATTACTGTACCAGCAAAACTAATACTTCCAGGCAAAAACGATGTAAGGTCATCCAAGAAAAGCGAAAACAGAAGTGGACTCAAAAGACAGCCCTGTTTGACCCTGGAAGAAGTATGAAACCAGGAAGATCCTTCATTTTCATCCCATACTGCTGTGGGGTTTTGCTCATATAACCCTATGACCCTATCACGATAACCCTAGACAACAAAGTTTGTAGAAAAGGGCATTTCTGACGATTGAGTCGAAGGCAGCCTTGAAGTCAACGAAGAAAGCATATAACTTTTTCCCCTTGTCTAGGTATGATCTAGCAATGCAAGTTAGTGAAAATATGTTATCGACTGTTGCATATTCTTTCCTGAAGCCGGCTTAAAACTCGCTTAGAAGATTATTTTGTTGTATCCAGTTTAACAGTCTGTCTTGAATTGACACCAGTAAAAATTTTCATAACAGAGTTCATGAAGGATATGCCTCTGTAATTGTTAGGGTCGTTTACATCGCCTTTTTTAAACAGTGGGGCGATAATATTCCTCCTAAAGCTTTCTGGAATTTCACCAGAATTGAAAATATAATTATAGCTTTCAGTAAGCTTAATCAAAAAAGTTTCTGTAACGTATTTGTAAAATTCGTACGGAACACGGTCATACCCTGGAGCCTTGTTAAGATTGCATCTGTGTAGGACTCTCATTACTTCTTGAACTAAGAAAGCACGGTCGGGATCTTCATTTGCTACTAAAGGACTAGCATATAATATTTGACTTGGTCTAGAAGTTGTTTGAAATGGTGATCAAGTATACTCGTACTTATTATTGTTTTCCTGGCAAAAGGTATAACATTGAGTGTACGTGCCATCTTTCAAAAGGATCGACTGTCTCTTACTTCCGACAATCTTTGCATGAGGTATCGTGAGTATTGCTTTCGTTTTTATTTGCAAAGGTGTTTGAAAGCTTTATTCGCCTCTTGATACATCCTTTTTGCGAATTTCGATTTTGTTGCCCTGAGGAGTCTCAAAAAACCAAACGACTTTTTTCTTGCTCTGTCATAATCTGCATCAAACCATAGATCTTTCCAGCTTTGCAAACGGACTGTTTGAATGGACCGAATTCAATTTACTCATTACTTACAGTGCTTTCGCTTTTTCCACCGGCTGAACACCCATTTGAGCCAGAAAATGTAAAATTATATTTTTTTCATTTGCCCTCTTTGACAGAGACTCTACTTGTCGCTCAAGAGAGAGGCATCTGGTCTCCATTTTGTCAAGCTGAGCTTGAAGCAAAAGATTATCTTCTTTCAGAAATTTTATTTCTGTTCCAAGCATGTCCATATCAGATTTGGTGGGTAGATCTTTCAATTTCTCATCCAGAAGCGAGGCCATCGTGTCTTTCGATTTTGATTTTTGTTAATTTTGTTTATAGGTTTATATTATTAACAATTTTAAATTGTCTTACCAAGTTTTAAAAAAATAAAAAAAAAATTGTATATAAGAAAATAATATTGAAGAAAACGCAAATAATAACTTAATATTATTTTTGTTTTTGTGGACTTTGAAAATATATTAAAATTCTTAATAGCCACCTTTTGCATACGATGTGGACGAACATAAGAGCAAGTTCGTGCAATCCAGTCGTCCATTTTATTTCTAAAACAAATCGGAATCGTTGTACAGACAGACAAGTCGTTACAGCCATTTTTTTGTTTAAAAAAAACCTAAGACCACGTCTTGGTTTTTAATAAGGTAACCAAAATGATTGCACAATAAATTTAATTCAAGTTTTTATTGCTTTTCTTCTCATTTAAACATTGGAATGGTTTTTTTTTCAAAGGAAAAATAACGATTTTTTTTAAGCTACCCAAATTAATGATTTTCTTCATTCAACTCTCACCAATTCTAATTTAATTTGATATCACGAAACCGCAAAATATTTAAGATAACACAGAATCAGAATTTAACTGAGCAAAACTCTTAAGCGATTAATTGAAAGGTTGATCACTGCTTTCAACTATTTATGTTTAGTCTACCATAGCGATTCAACTTTACTACATTGGGGAATACTATTATCGTGTCCATTACAAAAATGTGTTTGATATTTTTATTATTTATCAGCTTAAGAAGTTTAAAATAAGAGCATAAGTAACGAACTACGAGTATTAAAATATAATATTCTATTGAATAAATACTTTACAAAGATAAGTTAAATATAAATTAAAAATGGTGAAAAATGATTGTGTTGTGAAAATTTTAGTTTTGGCAATTATCTTTTACTCAACAAAAGCATTTAACCTTTCACCAAGGCCAAACCAAATACTCAGAGAGCCAACATTAAATGGTTCCTTGAAAAAGTGGCAAAGTTCATATTTTGGATACACGATCAATCTGAGGGGTACAAGGTAAAAAATTATTTAGCTTCTGAACGATTCTTTTATAGCATATTAAGTGTATTTCTTATTACACTCCGCACCTGACAAGTAGCTATACTTATGGGCTAAATATTTTAATTCCGTTGCCGAATTAGTTCATACAAAATGTAGTTACGAGTTATATCGACACAAGACGGCGGCACTGTCATTAAAAACAATTTTCGCAGTGCATTATTGTTATTGATTGATTTGACGTTTATTCAACCAGAAAAATAGGCTTGTTAATTCCAAAATGTTCGTCTAAAATTAACAATAAAAATTATTTACGCCGAAAACTATATACGCTTAGCTAAGCTCGAAAGGAATTAGTAGTTGTTGCATTTAACATATAAATTGCACATTTCGTACCTGGTTTATCACTCCAATTTTCTTTACCTGAAACAACCAAGTCTTTTATAAACAAATGGGTCTCGCGTCTCGATGGGTAAAAAGTACGAATGTGTGTGTTCTTTAGACTACAACAGGGGTATTCACGATCTGGTGTAAAAAGCCTTGTATAATTGTAAAATTGTATTTTTTACAACAGACTGAGTGAACACACCTTTTCTAATCTGTAGCAACACTGAAGCAAATGTCAAAATCTGTTTCAAATTCGTTCTGAAATTATCTTAGTTTGTGTTAAATAAATTTTACACTATTGTATTTTTCTGTTACAATAGGTTCGGGTTTTAATAAAAAACGCTTAGTCCACCTTTTTTCAATTGAATTACAAAACCATGGAATAAGAGTTAGACCGCATGGACTAAAATTTTATTAATAAAAGCTCGAACAAAATCTACTACAATAAGTATCAACTCTACCTCTTTTTATTCTATGTCCCTGTAAATTCTGTTCTTAAATGTCAATTCATGACCACCGTCTTCGATGGTCTAGCGAAGGACTAATGCCGGATTTACACGACTGCCAAGTTCACAGTATTTACTGCTAAAATACTGATAAAAATATTGCCAACTGGCAGTAAAGAATGATCAAGTTCATTCTTTATTGCAAATTGTCATTATTTGCAAATTGTTGTCAGTACTGAATTTACACGATGTCAGTAGAATGCCACAACTTAACGAAAATTCTGGCTGGCAGTTTTTTAATGATAAATATACTGCCACACTTTCCAGAATATCTTTAAAAGTTTTCCAAAGATAAGGTATACTTTTCGACAAAATTAAAAAGAATAAACTAGTCTACCTCTAATTTTGATTCCAGAAAATCGTATTAATACTCGTATTTTAACAACATTTTTGAAAATTACCAACTGATAATTTTACTGGCCAACTTTTAAACTCAAACTATCTAACCGAATTATTCTGTTAGATACATTTTGCTTACGAATTCCTTAAAAAGATATTTCTCCTGCATGTGCATATCGTTTATTGTTTCTTTTTTTTGTTATTTTTTGTTTTTGTGTTTGATATCATAATTTTAACGGATGTAGGTATTATTTCGGCAAAAATTTGAATAAAAAATAATGTCAACTTTCTCTAGATAAGAATTAACCAAATCATAATTATAGAAATTGTCTAGTTAAGAACAAAAATGATTAACATTTAAAAATAAAATGCCCGACTATGGGTTGCAACTTGCAAGGAATTGGTCTTATGTTGGATTGGATTGTAAGCACGATATTAGTAATTAATATATTTTTGAAATAGTTTTTTACTGTTTTTTTTTTTCAAAAAATTTAATATGAAATATTTATTTCTGAATGAAATCGGTAGAGCCGTTAATGAGAAAGTCGAAAATATGAAAAAATGTATATATGATACCGTTAATAACAATTTGTTTTTTTTTTTGTCATAGAATTTGCTTTATTAAAACAATTGTCGACATTATTTCGCTTTTTCATAATGGTTAAAATTAGCAAGTACAGTTATTTTAGGGCTAGGGCCGATTAAATTCTTATAGAAAATCGCTTTTTTCAAATATATAAAAAACTTATCAAATAGTACCTAAGTATACACGATTGCCAGGTCTGTCAGAAGTCTTCCAACTGCTTCCAATAAGCTTACAATTGCCAATTTTGTGTCAAGTGAAATTTGCCAGCTTACACGGTTGGTTTATTTTATCCAAAAATCGACATAATGACGGATTTACACGAGTGACAAATTGCCATTATTTCTTTCATTTTATTGACATTACTGACAAAATCGTGTAAATGGTTTGAAAATTAAAAAAAAACAATGGCAGGGAAGACTGGCATTAAATATTGCCATTATAATGGCGTCATGTAAATGCACAATGATGCCATTTTGAAAATTATGGCACACCGCGAGGAAGAATGAACTTGATCATTTTTTAATGGAAGATTGCCATTATCAACCAAACAGTCATTATTTTACCCCGTGTAAATGCGTATCATTATTGATTTGAATTTACCATTATTTTGCCTGTTGATTGGCATGAATTAATGGCAATTTGTCACTCGTGGAAGTCCGGCATAATACATACTTACCTACTACCTACTTACTAACTAACTTACCAGTTCTAAATGTTGATATTGATTCAGTTGATTGTAGAACTTTGTTGACTTTAAAAACTTCCAGGAGATCGAGACGTTGTCGCTGGTCCCCTGCACTGATTTTTTGTCCTCATATTTTCCAGGTTGAATTTGAAGGTTGTGCTGAGGTTCGACCATTTCGCTTTACACTCATTGACGGCCATCCCAACGGCTTGCAAAACTGTGTCTTTAGGGAGTTTATACTTCGCACAATCTGTATCCCATAAACATCGCCTTGTCGCGATTCCCTGGCTGAACTTTATTTGTCAGACTTTTTCTTTGCCGTTTTTTGAGGGTGAATTCGTCAACTTTTATTTTAAGAAACACATAATTTCAAGATTATTTTAATTTTTTTTTGCTAAAAAATCACAAATGGTATTTCCTCGATGACAAAGAAAATTGATCTGTCAATTATAAATTGGAAGATTTTCTTCATACGATCATCTTCCAATATCGAATTAGTCTGACAATCGTTAAATAATCTGTCAACTAGAAAAATTGAATGTTTACACGTGTTGACACGACTTCAAGCGTTCAGTCAAATTTTTGTTAAAAAAATGCACAACAATATTGGCTGAACATTTTTTTTCTGGCAGATTAAATTGGATGTTTATATGATTGATAGAAAATTGGTTAAATTTGTTTGCGAATATCGTAGATAATTATCAATTTTTTGTATAAAGGAAGACCAGACCTATAGGTAGCAATATCTGCTGAATGCAATAAATTGTTAATTACTAATTGCATTCTATAGTTGTTGCTTAATATTTTCTTTATACTTCAGTGTAATTATTGGAGCTCCAAGGGCTCAATCTACACTCGAGTCTCAACGAACAATTAACGAAACTGGTGCCATCTATAAATGTACCATTGCAACTGGTATATGTGCACCTTTTATTTTTGACGAAACTGGCAATATAAACGACGAAAACAATGAATACACATATGATTCCGAGAAAAAAGACCATCAATGGTTGGGTGCTTCCATGGACGGTGGCCCAGAAGAAACAGACAAACTGGTAGTTTGTGCTCCAAGATTAACTGCTAATTTAGCTAGTGACTATCTTATGCATGGCATTTGCTACTGGACTTCAGATACACTGAATGACCGCCCTTGGCCTAGAGAGATTGCGCCACTACGATTGCAATGTGAGTTACACTATATATGTTATTTTATGTTAAGCAAAATGTCAAGATTCAAAGGATATTTCCTTACAGCTAACCAAGTTAAAGAAAGATACGGAATGAGATATTTTTATCATATGTTGGGCGAGCAAGGCTTAAGTGTCCATATAACTAGGGATAATGAAGAGATCATAATTGGAGCTCCCGGCATCTATAATTGGAAAGGTGGAAACATATTTCATTTTTATTAATTTTCAAGATTTATAATTGTTTATATTAGGCTCGATTATTCGATACCACTCTTACGAATCCAATGACGATAACATCAGATTGATGAGAAGAGATTTGGATAAATATCCAATTGCCCCACAAACCAAGGAAATAAAATATACCACAGAGGTTCCGGATCCAAAACATTGGAAGCAAGACAGTGATTCATATTTTGGCTATTCAGTTGGGTCCGGTTACTTTGACAGTGACTTACCAAATAAAACCTATTACGTTGCCTCAGGACCTAAAGCCAACCATCAATCTGGGGAGGTGAAAATGATTTTCGATATAAAGCCTAATACGCAGCTCGAGCTAAATTGTCTTCAATATTAATGTGGTTTTCGATTGATAATCCGGAAAAAATCTCCGATTCGCGATCCCAATCGAACAAGTGAACATTAGGTTCTCAATTTTGAATGTTAATGTGAATGCATGTGTAAAGCGAGAAATTTCAAACACACACTTTGGTTTTTCTTTTTGTAAACATGGCCGACACGACATTAAATTTGGGTCTGACATTTTGTGGGTTTAATTCTAATCGAACACTTTCAGGATTATTCGACCGTGTTTTGCACGACCAATCGAAAATGGCATTATTCTCCACAAAACATTACGTAAAAATTTAGCAGGAGCCTAGCTGATGCATAAGGAGAAAAAATGGAAATAAAATTAGCTGCGTATTAGTATTTAATTACTAATTTTTAAACATGTTGTTGTCTTAGGTCTACATTTTCGATATTATCAAGACCGCTAGTGGAGAGTACAATTCCATCAAAAAGTTTTACGTGTTCCATGGCTCACAGTTTGGAGAGTATTTTGGATATGCTGTGTTGGCTGAAGACTTCAATGGCGATAAATTGACAGACCTAATCATTACTGCCCCGCAATACACTTCAGATGAGCATGTTGATCAGGGAGCTATATACGTATTCATCAATAAAGGAAGGGTAACCGAAACTTTAAAAAATCATTAACACTGTGGCTATATGTATGTTTTGATTGATATTATTTTCTTAGTTTGATTTCGAGCTTCAAAACATTATCATTTCTCCAGTTGAAGGAACAGGGCGATTTGGATCTTCGATATCTACGCTAGGCGACATAAATCTTGACGGATTCAACGGTAACACCTTAATTTTGTCTGATCTAAAATACATTCCCCTTTTCGACAGACATCGCTATTGGAGCTCCATTTGCTGGACATGGGACCGTCTTTATTTATTTAGGTAGTTCGGAGGGTCTTCGTAAAGTACACAGCCAACAGCTTAATCCAGATCCAATTGCAAATCCTTGGGGTCAACAAATGTTTGGACATGGTTTATCAAAAGGATCCGATATCGACATTAATGGATTTAACGACTTTGCAATTGGTGCGCCCAAAGCAGAATCAGTCTACGTGTATCGTGCCTATCCAGTTGTAAAAATTCACGCCGCTATAAACAATTCTCCGAGTCGTGAAATCAAACCAGAGCAAACGAAATTCCAAATCCAAATTTGCTACAGAATTTCAACAAAGTCACAAAAAGTCCAAGCGCAAGATATAGCAATACGATTGATTGTGGATCCAAAAGTTAAACGTGTTACGTTGCAACGTACTAATTCTGCAAAGTTGAGTTTAAATGTAACAGCCAAAAAAGCGAACAAATGTGATTTGCTTGATGCAAAAGTCAGATTTAAAATGGCCGATATATTTAAACCTATTGATTTAGAGATGCGTTACGATCTCATTAATGGGGTTCCGAATTCAGAAGGTTGGTAAATTATTATTATTTCGTGTCGAATTCCAAACGGTCAAACATTCGATTATTTTTTTTTTTTTGACGCAATCGATTTTTATCGTAGCAAAATCTGTCTAAACAGATCTTGCGTTGTTACCAAAAAAAATCGATCTGAAATCGATTTGAAATGATTGTTTGAAATTTTACATCAGAAATTCGATTTTTGTCTGAACACAAGCGAATTATTTCTGAATAAGATCGATCTTATGCTGTCAGAACAAATCATACGTTCTTAGCTAGATTTGATCGACTTTACACGCACAATATTTTTTGTAAGTTCCTTACAACAAAACAAACAATGGATTAGAAAAAATGATATTCTGAAAAAAAATCAATATTTTTCCAAGTTCTTTAAACAAAATTTATTTACATTATAACTTTTTTTAATTTCCAGACTTTTGTGATAAATGTGCTGCAGTTGATCCAGCAGATCCAAAAGCTATTGTTGAAAAAATCATGTTTACCACCGGATGTAGTGGAATATGTATTGCAGATTTAAAAGTCACAAGCACCGGATTACCGTTAGTAGATTTACACGATGTTTTGTTTTTTTTTTTTGATTGTATTAAATTTTTTTGCATAAAATCATGCAGTTCAGCTTATATCGTTGGAAGCAGTAGGACGATTTCCGTTTCCTACGAAGTGACAAATACCGGTGAAACAGCTTATCTTCCTCAAATCAACATCACATCATCAAATAAAATGCCATTCAACAAAATACCACCATTCTGTGATCAACACACCGACGTCCTTTTGTGTGATCTAAATTCAGGTCAGCCAATGTTAAAAAACGAAAAAGAAAATCTAACGATAGTTTACGATGTCAGCCAAATTGATGGATCATCAATGAACCTCACTGCTTCTGTCTTCTGTACGGGAAATGAAAAAAATCCATTTGATAACATAGTCTATGATGTTATAGCTTTAGAAGAATTTACAGAAATTGAAGTTTTTGGGTAAGATTGT
This sequence comes from Philhelius pedissequus, assembly GCA_910595825.1. NCBI lineage: Eukaryota > Metazoa > Arthropoda > Insecta > Diptera > Syrphidae > Philhelius > Philhelius pedissequus. The sequence continues at coordinate 56,526,279 of OU343160.1, forward strand.
TTTGGGAATTGCCATGCATACGGATTTAAAATTAAGTTTATTTTTCTTCCAAATAGCAAAACAAATACAACATATATCAACCTCGAAAAATTCTTTAATTCAACTGAAATCATTAACAACTACGAAGTCAAAAGCAAAGGTCCAAGTAAAATTGAAGAACTTGAAATCGCCTTCGAAATACCAATTGCACACAAATTCTATGGATCAACTCAACCAATTCCCGTTATTGATGTCAACAATATCACAGTACAAGGTGTCTACAATAGTCAGCTACTTTATGTTGAAATTTATCAGGAAAAACAAGGAAATGCAACTGAAAATAAAACAAGAACAATCGTCACGCAGAACGAAAATCAAATTGTATACGAACCTCCAAAGTTAAATTTGGTTGAATTTGGAAATGATTCCCAAAGTAAGTGCGTGTAATATAACAATTAATTAATTATTTGTTAAACTCAGAACAGAACAGCGTAGGACAGAATAGTTATAACAGAGAAGTTAGAGCAAGAAAGAACACTCAATTAAACGTGATTGTTATATACGAGTATCATAACAAGAAACAAAAAATATATGGAATTAATTTTTTGTTTTTTTTTCTTGTTAATAATGCAAATTTTTAATTTCATTTCTAATAAATAATCATTAAAACAAAACTGGTCAAGTCTGTTAGCTCTAGCCTCAAGCCAAAAGTAAAAAAAAAACAAATAATTTTGAGAGTTATCACCATTCCGTTTAAGTTTGATTTTACTCAAAAGCAAAAGCTATTTTCTTTTCTAATTTGTTCTACAACGCTGCACTTAAGCATGAAATCAAAATAATATAGAAACCCCCACTAAAAAGCAAAAAGTTGTCCTTTTTTTTTATCCTAAACAAGTCACTAAACAAAGCTTATTTTAAATAATCTACACAGCAGGAGTTCTTAAAAATCGCAATGGTGCTAAAAAAGTGGCGCCCAACAATAAGTACATTAGAGCAGCCGCAAGGAAGTCACAAAAACTCCATAGCAAAAACCTAATGGGATTGATACCAATTAACCGAACAATTGCTTTCAGTTGTATTGATCCTGAGATGACAACATGTGCACGAGCTGTCATAAAAATTAATAATTTCATGCCCGATACAACAATTAACATAACACTTATATATCATATCGATTTAAATGAAGTCAACAAAACTCTACTAAATCCTTTGGAGTTTTTTGTCATCATCACGAAACTGGATGTAGTTAAAGTTGGAGATTTAGATGGGTAAATTTTTTGTTTTTACCCAATAGGTTTTCAAAATTAATAATCAATTTTCCAGTAAGACTACAAGCATCGCAACATTTTTGGAGTACATTGATGTGAAGATATCAAAACATTATTTAAACGCAGTCGATACACCGTTATGGGTGATAATTCTGGCAATTTTTGTTGGACTTCTAGTTTTTGCAGCAATAGCTTATGGCTTGCTAAAGGTTAGTTCGATAGCTGCGTGTTTCTTCAGCCTTGTTTATATATTTTTTTGGTTTATATTTCTCTTTTCAAGGCTGGATTCTTTAGAAGAAAAATGAAAGAAGAAATGGCCAAACTTATTCAAGAGACACAGGAACAGGGAGCCGAATATACTGAAGACACTGAAGATGAAGTTTAAAATCGAAATCTTATTATATACTGTAGTTTTGTATTTGTATTTACTAATATGTATGTGTATATTATTACTAAGTTAAAAAAATTAAACCAGCCATTTTAAGTGAATTAGGAATAACTGCAAAAATAAAATAACATTGAAAAAAAACTTCGATTAATTCTTTAGGTATTTTATTATCATTATCATAATAAAACTAAGTTTTTGTGAAAGGTTAATTTGAGCCAAAAGTAGTGGCGAAGATATTTTTCGTGTCCGAAAATTAAGTTAGGCTTAAAAATATTTTCCGTTTTTAAACAAATAAAAATTAATATAATAAGGCAATTCGTGAAACAAGTTAATTTTCCGCTTTGCAGAAAGACATATTTTTCCGCTGGGCGTTTACATGTACGCCCTTAAAAATAGTTGCGTAAATGTAGAAAACAGTCAGTTGTTCGTTGAATTAACTTTATGAGTTTTATTTCTACTATTTCTACACCAAACTCGTGAGATAAATGTATCTGCCTTGCAGAATATTTTTTCCAAACAAACTTTGACAGTTAATTTCTGCGGGAAACCTCTGGTTTCTGAGGTTTGTCCGGGTTTTCCGCCGATGCATGAACACCCTTAATAATAATAATAAGGCGATTTTGAAGCAAGACAATTCTGCAAGTATTACACAATTTATATGTTAACTACAATAGCAACTAATTCCCATTATGTTTAGATAATTGCAGACAATTATATAAATAAGAGTTACTGCTGCAAATTACGTCTTTGTTATCGATAGTTTGTATGAAAGGTTATTTTTGTCTTTAGTGGCTTATACTATTTTCCCGGTGCCATTTTTTCAACTCCTCATGACCTTACAAAAACCAAAGAAAACAGAGAACATGGTTGAAGAATAAAAATAACATTTGATGGAAGCATTACATTGAAAACATTATTAAGTTCCTTGTATGGGATTGGTTTCATACGACAGCCACTAAAGTGACTAATTCATCGGATATTTAAATCAAGGTGAATCAAGTATACGAATTGTGATTTGGCATATTATTTCTTAGGAACGTCATCACAAAAGGAATTCCAATACAACCACAATATAATATTGCTTTTACTTTAGCTTTGTGGCAATTATGATTTCAAAGAAACATTAGGGCTCCGATTTCACAATCGTGAATTGATTCCCTTATACATATTCCATTCACACACAAAAATAAAATAAACATCACGTACAGAAAATTTTTTCACTTTCCACTGCCACAAACTCAATTTGAAAAGAAAATTATAAAATTAAATTCCTATAAGTTGATTGACCATTTTGTAACGAACAAAAATTGCTCATTTGTTTAGCCCACAAATATATTAACTTTTCCATACAAAACATCGACAACAAAGTGGCTAATTCACCACAATGATTCTCTAGAGTCTAGAATAATACGAGTAGTTAAGAGTATATTAAGGAAAATAACTCGATTTCAGAATCCAATAATGAACTGCGAAGGAAATCTGACTCAATTTTGACATATCTACAACAGTAAAAAAGTCAAAACTGATACCAAATCGCTCCACAAGGTCACTCATAGGATTCTGTAATCGGTGATGTATACCAATATAGACGTGTATATGTTTCCAAGCAAAAGAATATAATTGGACGAAAAACTAAGTTAAGTGCAGCAAAAACTAATTTCCTTCGAACTTAAAGTAAATAATTTTCGGGGCTTATTTATAAGGAAATGTCTATACGGACGTCGCTAATTTTATTTGTGTAATTCTATCCGCGCTACAAGAAACATATCTATTTTCATACAAACTATCGATAGCAAGAAATATTTCACACAGGTAGTTCTTTGTTCAGGAGTGGAACGTATTCGCCATCCATATATGTCACGTTGATGTGTGCTCTCTATTGAATTTTTTGCACAGTATCCATATTGAGTGTGTTTCTTTATTTATTCCGGATTAGGAATAGAATGGATGGAAAAAAGGAAATGTTTATCCAGAATATCCAGAATGGAATGAATAAAGAAAAAAATACTATTCGGAATGGAAAAGAAAAAGATGACATTAATCAGCTGTTTGAAAGTGATGGCGTGATGATAAAAAAAAAGCCATCTTTATAAGAAATAGTAAAAATCAAATATTATTATTGATTTATTAATTAATGAAATCTCAAATTTAATTATTGTTTATGTATTTATTTCAATAATAAAAATATAAAAAAATGTTTGGTCATCCATTTTGTTTAATTGCTTGGTTTCCGTCTTTGGCTGGTGTCATATTTTTGTTTGTTTGACATTGGGCCTGCACACACGATACTATTTCCACTGGACTAAAACCGTTTTTGTAGGCAAGGGAAGCGAAGTGTGCAGTATGCGACGAACTGCAATTTCAACCCTAAACTTCGCGGATGAACGAAGACTAAAACTAACATACCCTACAGTTTAAACCGTCAAATAAGATAGAAATATTAACGCATAACTATAAAAAGAGGTTCATGTATTCAATTCTTCGCTCAGCCGAAATCATCTCGTGTGTGCTTATTGGACTAAAGACGTAAGCCGGTTTTAATCCTAACATTGTTCATCCCGTGTGTGCAGGCCCATTCGCATGAGGGGTATATTCCTAAATTATTCTTTTCATTCCGTGTTTAAGGTGGACTAAAAAGAATGCTTTACAAGCGTTCTGGAATGAAAAAAGAAACAACAAAATAGTTCATCTGAAATATTCCGTGGAATAAAGAAACGCAAAAATGGTAATCCGAATATTCTTGACACCCCAGAATGAATAAAGAAACACACTCACTCGTTATTAGCCGTGTTTTATTATGGCCAATAACCCATATGGTTCACCCCGTGAATATAAAACGATCTGGGTTATGTACTTAAATGTACCCTCTGTTCGCCGAATTAAATACTAATATTTGCAAGCACACGTAGAAACCCCCATAGAAACCTGGATCTCGCATTTTTTTTTTGTAATACGTGTTAAAAAATAACCCAGACCCGTAGATAATAAAACGCAGCTATTACCGCTATCGCGAACTCCCTCAATTAGTGTACACACTGTCATTTCTTAAATGACATCCCAAAACTGTCATATCTGAACGTTTGATGCTACATATTATCATTTACACATGCCCATTTATTTCCTACATACCATCATTTCATTCCAGCCATACCCACGAAAAATGTTTATCTTCATCATTTCCCCCATCATTTTATTCATCATTCCAGCAGAAATGATATTACAAAAATTATAGTTTTTTTCCGTACTCACTATGCCTTACAAGATTCACAAGGTCTATTCACAATAGTTTGTGCCTTGGTTTGTAAATCTCATCACTATAAACACGCCAAATATTCAACAAACCTCTCATCTCTACCCAAATTCAAAATGTCAAAAATCAAAAATGTCATTTCGTGTGCGCGCTACTTATGTCAAAAATATAAAAATTTAATTTTTTCGGTAAAATTTATAGTCTGCTTCCCTTTAGTGTACTCTTTTCGATGCTAAAAACTACAAAATGTTGAAATAAAGTCCAATAATTAAACATTTTAATTTCTGTAGCAAAGAAATTTAAACCATTTTCATAAGAAAAAACTTGCAAACTCGCCTTAAAAGTGCTTCGAATCGGATCTCGTTCTAGTTTTGATAAATATAACACGCTTGGTATTTTTTCGTCCTCTAAAATGCGAAAATTAGTCTATTGATAGCTATTTTCTATTTATTTATTTACTTGTTTTTTTTTTGTTTTAATAATTATTGTTGCGCTTTCGAGTGTCTGCAGTGAGGACGCTTCTCAGTTCATTAAAGTCATCTAAAAAAAAATCATGAATTTCGCATGGAATTATCTATTTGTTTTGATTTGGATTGCTTATCTTATTGGATCGGGTGTCTTCCTCTTTTCGCGGGGATTCTTATTGTCAAGAGTCTCTAAAACAGATATCAGTACGTGCAGGCGGCTCTCTAATAATCCGGAAGAGGTAATTATCATGTGATAAGGTTGACGTAATCCAAAAGAAGTTAAACGAATAGCTAATTAATAGTTTTTATATCCTACGTCATTGCTCAGCCCTTCTTTGGCATAACAGAGGAAAAAACAAATACATATCCTTTATCTTTCAATACCTGGTCAACGAAGAATACTTAATTCGCTCACGCTTATGACGCTCACCGACCAGACGATACTGCATTGGGTTGTTCTACTTTTGATTAGGGCAAGATTTATGTACATATCTATGTAAGATTTATCTTTAAATACCTTTCGATGTTCTTGTTGACTATAACCTTAGAAAAAAAAGGGTTTATAATTATACAGCACTTCATGTACTATTTTTTAAATGACTAGTTTGATAGTAAATGCAATGAGATCAATCTTTCATTCATCATATCTGTAAAGCCGCTTTTAGACGATTAGTTATCAGTTCAGTTAAAAAAAGCCAGTGTATTTAGACATCAGTCTGGTGTTTAGTTGAGCTTTCATTTTACTTGTGAGGAGTCGAAAGATTGAAGTGAAATTTCAATAAATTCGACCACGAATCAAGAAATATTTTGAAGAACGAAAGCTCCTTAATAACCGGCAGTATGGCTTTCGTAGCAATATCTCCACTGGTGATCTGATGGTATATATCACCGAACAGTGGCACAAATCTTTACATCGTTTTGGAGAATAAGATTATTGCGCTTGATATTTCAAAAGCATTTGACAGAGTTTGGCACCAAGCGTTCTTATCTAAAATGCGTACATTTGGTATCGACGAATCTCTTCTTCGTTGGATTAGAAATTACCTCTCCGGACCGCTCAATACAAGTTGTATTGGACGGTTTCATGTCTGATATTCATAAAATAAATGCTGGTGGGCCCAGGGCTCTGTTTTGTCTGCGACCCTTTCTCTCATTTTCATAAATGATCTCTTATCTGGAACTTCTAATCCACTAAATTGTTTTGCTGACGATAGTACTTTCAGCTTTTCATATTCATTTGCATATTCACCTGCTTGTTCTTCGGATGCGGAACTGCAATGGCAGCCTATGATAATCTCATTAAATTCTGATCTCGACAGCATTGTCCAATGGGGAATAAGAAACCGTATAGAATTTAATGGTTCAAAAACTCAGCGCTGTCTTCTGTCGTTAAATCATAACCCACCCCCTATGCCGCTATCCATGAGCGGCACTTGCATTGAAGAAACCGATCAACTGTCAGTCCTTGGAATGTGCATCACAGACTACCTTTTGTGGAATGGCCACATATTCGATGTCGCCAAAAGCGCTGTAAAGTGTTTGGGCTTTTTTTGAAGATGCAAGAAATTCTTCTCCCCGTCTGATCTGGCTGTAATCTGTAAGGCCTTTATTCGAACAAAGCTGGAGTATAACTCTAACATTTGGGCAGAAGGTCCTAAAACTCACTTGAAGCTCTTAAATAGAATTCAAAACAGAATTTAAGAATAATAGGCGATAGAACTATAATTGAAACATTTTCAACTCTCGAACACTTACGAAATATATCATTTCTTTCACTATTTTATCGCTATTTTATAAACAATGTTCTAGCGAAATAGCCAGTTGCATTCCTCCCCCCCAACTATTCAACCGTAATACTCGCGCTTCTAGGAATACTCATCAGTTTACCCTTAAGCACAACTTCGGACGTACTGTCAAGTACAGAGATTATTTCTTTAGCCGTACAACACGAATGTGGAATGCGTTACCATGCTCTATTTTTCTCATTCATTTTGATATTCTGAATTTCAAAACCAATGCACATCGGTATCTCCTTTTAAATTCTTCCCGATTTTCCTAAGGCTCGCACTGTGCTTGAACATATTAAGGGTAGTCAAAATCCCTTTAGTGCGTGCACAATTATTTAAAAAAAAAATGAAATTGAAATGACGACTGAACTGAGAACTGAGATGAAACGCATTTACACTTATCAGTTTAACTGATGACTGAACGGCCAACTTATGGGAATTCCATCAGCATCAGTTTCAGTTTCAGAAAGCTTAACTGATAGCTTAACTGAAACTGAAACTGAAATGATCGTCTAAATGGGGCTAGGGTACTTTTTTATAATTTTAAGCAAGCTCGTGATATAGATTTAATAATCTGATTGCGACAACTAAGCAAGTAAATCGAATGTCGAACAGAAACATAGACAAACACATTTAATCGCATACTGGATGTCCAAAAAGTAAAGGTAGTGCGTTCGTTCTTTGAGCCCTGAAACCACCTTAGTGTCGGCCTGAAGCGTTTTTTGTAAACCTGCATTCACCCTAAAGTTTTTTGATACCTGGCGTTAAGCTCTTACTCCATCAGCTCAAAACTGGTATGGGAATGTGTGAGAAAACTGAATGAGCCTGGCAAATATAAATAAAGTTCTGTAGGGGGCACAATAGATCACATTCATAGTGAAAATACACGATTTCACCACTTATGACGACTTCGATTGACATCCTTCCTTTTTCATTTTTCTTCGGCAAGATTAATTTTAAATGGTAAAAAACATAATGTTTTATTAAATTAATTTTGTATTTGCCTTTATTAATTTTGAATTTTGTCAGTAATACTGTAAGAGAAAATAAATTAACTAAATGTCCACAAATGAAAAATCACGAAAGCTATGTATGTAAGTGTTTAGTGAGTTCTTAATGAAAATGATTTAAGACAATACAGTATGCCCTTCCCCAGTGTGTACACTTTGACCATCGTTCTTATATACATTAAGGCAAAGATACATATAGATATAGCGGGAGTTTTTTTTAAGAAATAATTCAAAAAATTCAAGAAGAAATAATAGGCATATAATTTAATGGTATGGCCAAGAGTTGAGCTTTTTTATAAAGATAAGGATTTGCCATTATGTTTTAAAAACGATTTCGGGCAAGTGGACGCCTCGGTTGGATCAAATAAATTTCAGCCGAGAGGCTCAATTTTCGATCATTTTTCGCAGCAATTGGGACCGTATGTCATCAATAACGCCCCGAATATTCTCTTCCAAGGTCTCAATCGTCACGGGCTTATCTGCGTAGACAAGCGACTTCAGCGGTCCAGCGTTAAATCGAACGATCTTGGAGGCCACGCTACAGGACTACGACGCTAGATAATGAGCTCACCAAAAGTTTACTACAATAAATTGATTGTTTCGTTGGCTGTATGGCGTGTAGCGCCGTCTTTTTGGAAGCAAAGGTCGTCTACATCAACATCCTCCAATTCAAGTACCAAAAAGTCATTAATCATGGCTATATAGCATTCCCCATTGACTGTAACATTATGGTCTGCTTAATTTTTGAAGAAATATGGGCCAATGATTCCCTTTGCCCATAGAGCACACCAAACAGTGACTCAACAATTGCTTGTGGATTATGATCACTCCAAATACGACAATTTTTCTTATTAGCATACCCATTTAACCAAAAGTTAGGTTCATCGCTGAACAAAATTTTCTTGTGATAATCGGGATGCTGGCCATCTTGTTTGGGCATTATTTTCATAATAATATTGCACGATTAGCAAACGCTGTTCAGGAGTAACTGGCTGAACAGAATGGACGCGCTGTCGTTCGCTCACATTAGCCGCCGCCACCGCGAGAAGCAACGCTTCAAAAAAAAAAATCAACACACCGCGCGGTCGTTTTAAACAGCGGTGGGAAATTGTTGTCTTTAATTGATTTTGTAGTTATTTTTGCAAACTTTTAATTTGCAAATTTATTGTGAATGTGTTTTTTTTTGGCGTCGGAGGCACTTGACAACAATTGTGTGGATGCAACAACCAACTTTCTTTTTGTTCGTTATCTGTTAAACGACGCCCGGAAAAAGGGAAAAAGTTAACCAATGTCTAGCGTCGCGACTCGCGGTCGCGGCACCATTGTATTCACTCAAACAAGTTTCTATGCATTTTAACTTTGACAGAGCGTTTTTTGAAGTGCCCCGAGATCGACCTACCTGAATTGGAGATCGTCTAATACTAGCTTTACTGGCTAAACAGAATGGACGCGCCATTCTGTTTAGCCAGTAAAGCTAGTATTAGACGGTCCCTGTAATGTGTCATTGCCGTGACTCTCTGACGTCACAACAAAATAGGTCCTACCACCGTCATTGCCGAGACAATGGTAATCGTGTCTTGGCCAGCTACAATGACTATCACACGAATGACACATGTCTGTCATTGTTGTCCCAAAACACAATGAACGTCTAAGTGTGTCACGTTGATATTTGTGTCTCGGTGTCACTGCAATGACATCAAAAACAATGATTATCACACGACGTGACAACTCTCAAACAGCTGATCATTGGCGGTGAGCCTAAACTGTAATGACATTTATCATTTTTAGCAGTGACTATCACACGGCGTCGATCAATCGAGTCATTGTGTCTTGGTTGTTAAGGAAAAGCTTATTTTTCTAGAAAACGGCTCCAACGATTTTGATACAAAATTTTGAGAATTTGTACAAGCTATCATTTAATCAGATCAAAATATACGGTATTTGCCCAAGAATTCAAATGGAATTTTTTCCCTCATACTATAACTAAAATATTTTTGCAAACGTCACATATATATAATTACCTACCCACCTCCTAATTTACATAATTAAAATCTATTTATATATACGTTTGTAGGTAGGTACCTAGATAACTATTTCCAACCGTGACAAATAATGATATGGCAGAAATTCCTGCCGTGTTACGGTTGGGACACAGTCCTTGCAGCGACAGGCAACGTGTCACGGTGTCCCATCAACAATGAAAGGGCTATCACAGGGTCACTGCAATTTGTCACTACAATTACCTAAAAGTGATGTGTCACGGTGCCTGTCATTGTTTTTGTTACGGCAATGACATGCAGAACAATGACGATCACACGACGTGACAGTTTTAGGACAGACAACTACGTCACAGTGACGTCAGAGTGTCAGGGCAATGACACTTTACAAGGACCGTCTAATACTAGCTTAAGTCTATTCATTATGAAATGAAAAACCAAACTGAGCATAAATAAGTGTCAGCTTTTAAAAAAGACCAACTAAGAAAAAAGTATTGCAAGATTGAAAACCACGCGTCTAAAAAAAACACCCGTTATATGAGGTTTACCACTATGATAGCTTCAGTAATATTTTTATCTTAATTCTTGATAGTGCTGGTTTTTGTTTAAAATACTGTCCGTTACTTTTTGATTTTTTTTATTTTAAACATTTTTTTATTATTAAACATCTTTTTCAGGAGTATTATATAAGTGAAGAAATCGTTCATGAAATCTTTAAAGATGTGAACGCTTCATCGAATCTATGTCTTCCAGCTAAATCCAAAGTTATTATTCTACTCATCGATGCCTTAAAGTATGAGTTCGGCGTTTTCAAGCCAAACTTATCCGACCCGCTACCATACGAGAATAAGTTAACAATTTTCAATGATCTCCTAATATCCGAACCGGAACACAGCCGCATATTGCGGTTTCATGCCGATCCACCAACAACAACACTGCAGCGACTCAAAGGTCTAACAACTGGCAGCCTGCCAACATTTATTGATATAGGCTCTAATTTTGCATCGCCAGAAATAAACGAAGACAATATAATCGATCAAATGATCCACAATAATCTGCCGGTTGTATTTATGGGCGATAGCACATGGACTGATTTGTATCCGAAACGATTTATGCGCTCGTATTCTTATCCGAGTTTTGATATCTTCGATTTGGATACTGTCGATACAAAGATAAAGAAACATTTGCCAAGTGAATTGCGGAAAAATGATTGGGAAGTTTTAATTGCTCACTTTCTGGGAGTTGATCATTGTGGGCATAAACATGGTCCATTGCATGAAGAGATGTCGAGAAAGTTGACTGAAATGGATGAAGTTATAAAGTAATATTTGGTTTTCTTTAAATTGAATTGTTAACAAAAATCTTCTTTTTTTTGTAGATCTGTAATTGAACAAATGGATAATGATACAACACTCTTGATTATGGGAGATCATGGAATGACTATTTCTGGCGACCATGGCGGAGACTCGGATGACGAAACAAATGCATTACTATTTGCTTATACAAAGAGCAAAAAATTCGTACCCGATGGTTATGGATCAGATAATAATGCTCTTCAACAGGTAAGATTCCTAGATAAATCAGTAGTGGAGCAAATAGCAAACATTTTAATAAAAATTAAGAAGGTATTTTTTTTATAATACAAGTAAGTAGAAGACTTAGCATTATATTTAATTGGACTTGTTGAATTATTGATTCAAAATAGCTTTTAACGGCCTTTAGTCCACAAAATTTGCGTTTCATCCCGGCAATCTCACTTGGACTCATCAGTTGGTTAGTGAGCGCCTTACCAATACGCTTTGTTAAGTTCAGTTCAACTTACTTGCATTTTTGGACAAAAAAGCAATGTGAACTATATCCAACAAGATAAAAATTTTAATCATTAAAATTGAAAGATTTTGTCTTTGGCCAGACATAGTTAATAAGTAAAATACAATTCTATATACTACTGAAATTACTCAGCCAAGAGAAGACTTTTTTATTTATTTATTTACTTCATCAATTGATACATAAAATCAGCTGCCTACAAAATTCATATTAATATTTAGAAAACATTTTTTTTATTTTGTTCGTATTTCCTACTAATATTTTAAATGTGAAAGTTTGGATGTATGTTTGTTGCTCAAAAACTCCGGAATGACTAAACGGATCTGGACTGGATGAAATTTGGCACAGAGATAGATTATTGTCTGGAATAGCAAACAGGCTACTTTTTATACCGGAAAAATGTATGGTCTCCATGGGATAGGTGTGTTTTAATTTTTCATAGAGTTCATTCTACAAATATTTTATTAACAAGGCGCCTAAAAGCACACGAATTTGCATAAAATTTGATTGATAGATAAATGGGGTACTGGATTATCACATAAGTCATTTTTATCCCAAATAAAATTTACGGTTCCTATGGGAGAGGCTTAAGTATCAAAAAATATATACTTGGGTGTTTGTTCCGCTATCACGCCTCAACGACAGAACGGTTCTTAATTGTAGGTGTATAGATGTCATTAGATTCCCGGTGGATAGAAATTCCGTATACCATCGCACGGGCATCTGCTATTAAAAATGGTGTGAAAAAATGTATTGTAATTCATCAATTGAGAACGAATGTGCCGATTTGGCTCGAACTCTTTTTGAGTTGTTCGTAATATCCAGGAGAAGGTTTTTACGAAAGAAAATTTTGGGAAAACCCTCCAGAAAAGTCGGGAAATTTTAAAAATCAAAAATTATTTTTTTATATGGAATTGTATATGCATGTAATCCTACTAATATTATAAATGTAAAAGTTTGGATGGATGGATGTTTTTTGCTCAATAACGCCAGAACGGCTTAACGGAGTGGGGGTGGCCGTGGCGCGATAGTTGTGTGCTCGCCTGTCAACCTCGTGGTTGCAGGTTCGATTCCTGCCGTTGTCTATGTCTTCTTATATTCCATTAAAAAACCAATTCTCAAAATTGTCATAAAATAAGTTTCTGCTTTGCTCATTACATGCTGCTTAGGCATAACACTAACAACATGTGTTTGAGTAAGCTAGCATACCCATAAGATATGACAAAGAACTAAATAAAATAATGCGAATTATAAGGGACATAAATAAATTAGACACGGTAATTCTCTCCACATGAGTTCAGGCGCCATCCTTGGAGATAAATCTGAGACAACAACCAGTTCTAGTCTCAGAACATCGCGCTACACATCTTTCATATCCTTCTTTCTCTTCTTCCACCGGATGCCCGCGCTGTGTTAAGTAAAACATATAAAGGGTATTCATAATAAAAAAAAAAAAAAAAAAAAAACGGATCTGGATAAAATTTGGCACAGAGATAGATTATAGTCTGGAATAGCACACTGCGTTCTTTTTATCCCGGTAAATGTATGGTTCCCGTGGAATAGATTTGTTTTAATTTTTTATAGGGCTCATAATAACATATGTAACTATCTGCTCATTCTAGAAATAGCCAACATAAATAGCTTTCGTTCACAAGAAGCCAAAAAGCACATACACATAAACACATGCAGGCACACACACGCACTCACATATATTCGTCGTTTGTGCCTACATGCAACGAACGAACGGTTTTTAATGAAGTTTTGTAGGTGGATAGATGATTTCATTAGATTCCCGCGGGTCGCACGGGTATCTGCTAGTAATTAGATAAATTTCAAAGGAAAAAGTTATTATAAATTTAGATATGTGAACAAATTATTGATTTGAATTTATCTTCTTTATCCTTTTAATTTTTTAACTTTTTTTTATAATTTTTTGTCTCTTATTTCTTTAATTTATAGATCTACTGATTGTATATTTTTAATTTTTTTTATATTTTATTTTTTAACTGCTTGCACTAAGCAGGCCCATAACCCTTCTTCTTCAATACTCACTCGCATCGTCCATAAATACAAGTTGTTGTGTTAGGCTGGCATTGGCAAAACACAACAACTTTTAGCTAGAATTTCATTTTTAAGTGCCGATATGACAGGTAATCGAATTTGCCGTCGTACTCGGTGCATATGGACCCCAGCGCGTGCGGTATCTGGGGGGATAGAGGCGTGGGATTACTTAATATCTATACAAAGGTCGACTTCAGTGCAAACTAAATTCAATAATTTCAGAGAACGTGATATAGGTTCATTAAGCCCATAGTTCGTCCTATGTATGTAAGTAAAAATAATTAAAAAAAATACTTTTTAAAACTAATCAAAACCATAAATATTCGTTATGCATTAAACTTACTTTTATTACATCTAAAGTAGGTAGTTTTGCAATAACGAATGCAGTAGCTTACCTATATATTTATCATGAACTGTTTCCGATTACATACATATATGGAAATCCATGACAATCTTTCGATCAATTGAACTTAAACTTGTTCTTTCAAATCTTTTGCGATAGTTAATTTAAATTTTTATAATAGTTATTTGCGCTTGTAGGATAGCTCATCAGTTTACAATTGAGGCTAACTTCGGACGTACTTTCAAGTAAATTTCTTTCTTTAGCCGTACAACACGAATGTGGAATGGTTTAGCAGGCTCTATTTTTCCCTCCCATTTTAATATTCCGTAACTAATGTACATTGGTATCTCCTTTTCTACTCTATTTTCCTAATGCTCGCACTGTTTATATTAAATGTATTCAAAACCCCTTGGAGGTTTTGACATTCGCAGCGCAGGTGTTTAATTTTTTATATTTCTTTAACATCTTGACAGCTCCTATAGAAATCGGGTGCAAATACACCTATGGCACAATGTATTGTAAGTACACCAACACAGGTCGAATATTTTTATATAGGGCAAGTTTTGTAATTGGAAAAAAATCGAACTCGAATGTTTAATCTAACTTGACATTACAATGATGGAGAACGCCAATAAAGTGGGTCCCACAATTCTGTCTGTCTGTTTGTGTGTCTACTATCTTGATTATCTCGAAAACGGCTCTAGCGAAACGATTTTGATAAAAACAAAATTGTGTGCACTACCTAACGTATACAGCCCTATTCTGCAATCCGATCCGATCGAATCTTTGGTTTTACACGTGATATTTCACTATTTTTTTTTTACTATTTATTTAATTAATTTATTTATATTTGATGGAAACTTATAAACTTTTTGGAACAATTGGTTTTTTCCGTAGGATAGCAGAATACTAATATTCACGTAAACGCTTAACAGAATAGGGCTGATAGTCTACATTTTGGTCCAAATTTTGTGATTTGCAGTACCTGCCATACAACCATTTTCTTAATTTTCAAAATTTTTATACAGGAGGTCCTTTGAATTCTTAATAATACTGCATATGTACCTACCAAAATTTTCGAAAATTTTTTTTTTGGATTTTTGAAAAAAACATTTTTTTTTTGAAAATTCAATATTTGAATACGGATGACGATTTTTTTTTTCGAAATTATATTTTTAAGCTTATATTATTAAATACATAAAATTTAGCAAAAAACGACTTTAAAAGTTTATTTTTTATTCAGTGATAAAATACACTGGGTTCCCATTTCATTAACTCTAGCCATAAACTTCAAGAGATGACGCAGTCGTTCCTGTATACCAAGTAGTTATTGATTTCGTCTTTCCTTGTGTCTAAATCTCAACTTGAAAAACGCTACACTTCTTATCTGGAAGTTTATATGATTCCATAATAACTGGTCCGCTATCTAACGTTTTTTTTTCAACTAGTGCTTATTTCGTGAATGGTAACACTTAGCTCATGTCTGATTTGACAGATAATTAGTTTTATCCTTCCGCTGAACGAATATGGTTGTGTATACGCTTGAACAACGATCGCTAAGTGGGCCTCGACTTAGAGAAGATTCCGATTTTGCCAAAAAAATCATCTTTTTTTTTCAATTTTGCAGAGTAAACAAGCATCAAAGAAATTTTTATCTTCAAGGAAAACAAAAAAATACATAATTACAAGTGTAAAGAATTTATAAAATAATACTTAAATTTAATTAAATAACAGGATTATTGTCAAATAAACAGAGAAGTGTTTAATATTTGTAAAATACCATATTTCTTATTAGATTAGTTCATTTTTGTTGGACTCCATTTATGTTCGGTTTCGCTAAGTATGGTGAAGTATAAAACTCTCTCTCACAATACATTCACATATGGCGTTTTTCTTTTTTAGCTCCGAGTAAAGAACTCAGCTGTCAAGAAAAGATCTGTGTTTCTTTTTTAGCTCAGACACATATAATCTCTCAACTCGTGTTTCTTTTTTAAATCAGAGCTAAATCGGGGTATGAACCATTAGCTCAGAATAAAATGACCAATCAAACGGAGCAAAGTACTGGGTGCGGCTAACTTTACTCATAAATTTAACAATAATCACTAAAGTTAAACCAATTAAAAACAAAAATGAATTCGGAAAACGAAAGCTTTGGATTTGCTGGTAAATAAGTTTTAATAAAAACAATTATAATAATATATGACAGTTCTACGCTTAAGTTTATTTCAAAATTAAATCTGAGATATCTGACCATGCTATACTCAGATCTAAATCGGTTTGCTCAGTCTCTGCTCCGAGATATGGTCGGAGATAAAAAAGAAAAACGCCAATAATGGCTCCGTAATGGTTCTAATTTCCATACTAATTTGATCCGATTTGGAATCGTTTCGGATCCGTTTTTGGGTCCGTTTATGAAGTGGTTTCGGAACCAAAGCGGAGTCGCTTGCTTGAAGGGAAATGTTCTTAGTGTCCAGGTTAGTGATATGTCAACCCGGTTTAATAAACCGAGTCAACCCGAGTTATACCCATTCCGAGTTAACTCGGGTTACATTTTTGCAACCCGAGTTGGCGAACCAATGAAAGAACTGAACCGACAGCCGAGTAAATTAATGAATGCAAAGGCAAACCGACTTGAACATAATAAAGCTACCCTCCTTTTGTTGCGGTTTATATATATTCCATAGTCGATTTGGTAGTAACGAAACAGGCTGTGGCTCGATTTCATCCATCGTTCGTTTCCATAGTTTTTTTTTCAGACGTAAGTGTTGTTTGTTTTGTGTATGCGCTAATTTTGCTGTCGTATGTATAGGTATGTGATATATGAAGCATCAAACCAAGCGAATTGATCGCAACGCAAGCATACACATACATCTGTTACGACTGTAGACGGTAGCTAACATAACTAGGTTTGATGTTGAATGTTTTGTTACCTGCTCGAGTTAGAAATGAAATTTCGCTAAAATAAATCGAGTTAAATCAATCCGAGTTAAATCAAACCCAGCTAAGTCTTACAGAGTTGCACTGCGCATTGGGTTTCGGTTCGGTTTTTTATATTGTCATTGTATTGTATAACTTCGTTTCAACGTGTAGTAACTCGGATTGATATGAAAAGTTTTTTTTTAATAGAACTGGAAATGGACAGAGTCAAACAGAGTGGTTTTTAAAGAGTTGCAATCTGAATTGAATTCGGGTTTGCTTTTTTAAGTTAAGGTTAATTTCTTATAATATCATCAAAACCCAGGAATGAAGGAAAAAACTGAACGAGTTACCAAACTCGGTTTGCAACCCGGGTTGTTCAAAATCTAACTCGGGTTAACCCGGGTTTATAATTTTTCGGTTTGGCACATCACTAGTTCAGGTATGTAGTTTGTGTGAATAAAATTTGGGCTTTTTTCGTTGTTTTTAAGCAAAATGGGGTGAAATGGTAAAAAACAAGTTGAAAGTTCGTTACCTGAACGGATCGAGTTATGGTGCAGCTGAAAATGCTATAATGAAGATGAACATGTTCATCTTCACTATAGTCTGCAATCTTCAGATTCATACTTCCTATAATCTTCAGACATGGAGATGATCTGCATTTTGGTCTCCCTTCTCTATTGCACAAGTATAATTTTTTTATTTTGTGTCCTCTTTTTTTGCAGATGTCAATGCAGATGAAGGATGAGGATGCATGTAAAGCCTCCTTAAACATACTCGAAACGTTGCGATAAATAACAATTTTTATTGACGACCTTAAGCCCACAAAAATCAATAATATATATGTCTTTAACGATTAAAAAAGGTCACTAAAAATCAGATTTTATTAATGATTCCCTAATATTCCTTTTTCATTTTCTATCCACCAGTATAGATGAGTAGCGAATTCGGTTCCCATTCATGTCTTTCGGGTATTAAAATAGAAAAGTTTACCTTAAATCTATTGCAGGTGGTACGTCACATCCAGTTCCACCATTTTGTCGTACCTTTCGATAGATATGTAGATCCATGCCCATTGGTGCCGTGCTTCCAAGAGCCAGATTCTTTCACTCGAAGTGCACTTTTGGCTGCAATGCACCATATGTACTCGTCCAGGATTAGTAGATTGAGAATACATTTTTGCCCTCCTTGTGGCGTAAACTTCCATGCCCCGCTAGTTTCTGTGCCTTGTTCAGGTTGTTTAGATAACTATCCTATTCTACAGCCTTTCACCACACGCAGTGTACATTTGATGTTACTTTTATTAATTTATAAATAGTACTTCTTTGTTGTTCATGTTTTACTTGTATAAACCTGGTAGTGACCAAAAATTGTTATAAGTCCAACTTAGGAAAATTATAATAAATATTATATAAGTGTACTCGTATATTGTATACAACAAAAATATCAAATATTCTCTTTTATTGAAATAACAATTCTCGTATTTTCTTTTATTTCAGATTGATCTCGTTCCGACGTTAGCCACAATCCTCGGCATACCAATACCCTATTCGAATTTGGGTTTAATCAATTTTAACATAGTGCCTGATGTTGCTGTGCCTTTTATGTCGAGACATCAAGTTCTGTTGCTCCATGCGTGGCAGAATGCTCAACAAATCTACAAATACTTCTATAATTATGCTTTGGAAAACAAACGAACATTCAGCTTTGATGAAATGGATTCAATGGAGACTCGTTTTGTTCTGTTAACTCATAGAGTAAAGACCATATACACCGAAGTAGCTTTCAAAAATTTCATATTGGATCTAAATGAACACTTGCGGGATGTTCTTAATGTTTGCCGTGAGCTTTGGGTTAAATTTGATGCTACCCAAATGTCTCAAGGACTATTAATTACCTTCTTGCCAATATTTTTCTCATTTTTATTGATTAACAACTCACGTGCCAAAGATTTTCCAAAAATCTTCACAGTCAAAGTGGTGCTTTACGCGTATCTGTTAAACATGGCGTCTGGAGTATTTGGCTATCGCTATTTCAAGCAGTTTTCCTTCAAAACAGAGGAACATGGTATTATATTCTTCACCAGTATTGTTAGTACTTTGATTCTGGTGTTTTTGACTTTGAAGAATTGGGGTTCGATTGCAACTAATTGGAGCGGCATGAAACGTTTCGGCAACATGACCACTCGCATTATATGTTTCATCCTCATTTCAGTGTTTTTCTCGAATAGTTTTATTATTCAGGAACCGAAAATTATTTCATATTTGCTCACTGCCGTGATTTTGCTGTTGATCTATGAGAATCTCCAGCAGAGTCTGAAAGTAGATTTTAAGACAAAATTTAGAGTAGGCGTCTTTTTAAGATCGATATCATTTCGATTAGTATTGGCTGCAATCCTGGCAATTATTCTGCTTCGTTCGGCTTATTCATTATTTCGATGTCGCGAGGAACAAGGAGATTGCGGAGATTTTTCAAATAATTCCAGTGGTTTTACATTCAAACGACCATCAAACCCAAAGACATATCTGCTAGCGGTTGTAGTTGTTGTTTTGTACACAACTCTAACACGATTATATCTGCGATCCTGTGGAAACTTAACAGGATCCTCGGTAAATGTGCTCTTGGCACGTTACGGACCAACTATTGCTTCCATATGCGCTGGTGGGCATATTCTGCTGACCAACAGTGCTATCAAGAACATCAAACGTAATCATATTGATTCGATGGCTTTGGTGATCTACGCTCTGCTATTGTTACAAATCATTGTTGTGTCAGTGTCGCCTTTAATGACATATGTTCTGCCACCCAGAAGTACTATGGTCTCTGTGAAAACCAACGAGGGAGTTGTGCCGGAAATCTTTAAAAAAATGAAGCAGCAATATGATGGCGATGATGGAGAAAAAAGCTACGAAATTCCCGTTGTGTATGGCCTAGCGACAGTCTACTCCTCCATTTTAATTTCGTTCGGAGTTTTTCTGGCTATGGTACTCATTATCCTTCTTGAGCCAAAGTCATCAGTTGGACTTGTTATTTGTATCGCTGTAGCAGCGGTGCTTTTGGTAGTACATTCGATTCTGAGATATCGCACTGCCACTAGTTTTGGTAGGTTCTTTTTGTTTGTGATTTGGTTAATTTAAATTTCAATTTAATGACAATCTTTTTTTCTAGAAACTTGTATCCAGCCGACATTCACTGCCATAGTGGGATGGTTTCTGTTGACTAATTTCTGTTTCTTTGCTACCTCCCACCAGACGACTTTGTCCCAGATCGATTGGCGAGCTGCTTTCGTTGGCCGATCTTCGCTCATTCGCAACTCTAACTTTATCTCGGGAATCCTAGTTATCTTTAATACTTTTTGTGGGCAAATATTTTTCATGTGCATGTATGGATTATTGAGTTCGGAGACATTTTCGATTTTTGCCCTCTTCCCATCGCTGATTCGTTCCAATTCCAAGGAAAAAATCAAAGAAGCTGATCCCCGAATTGGCAACTCAGTCAAAACAAATAATGAAATCTCTCAACAAAATGTTGGATTCGACATGACACGCGGTGAATTAATACTCTTTGAAAATGAGATAGTCTATCTGGGAACAGTCTTCAAACTTGCCACGCAGTTTTTTATGCTTCAAGGAGTTAAGGTTTGTTTGAAAAATCAAAAAAAAAATTAAACAGACATTCAGTGGTCGTTTTTTTGTTTTCATTGCAGATATTTTGTGCTATGATGGCTTGTACGATACATTGCCGTCATTTGATGGTATGGAAAATATTTGCTCCTAGATTCATTTATGAGGGACTTTCAACTTATGTTTCCTTCCCTGCCATTATAATTGGTTACTTAATAATCATTCGAGTGCATTGGTCGGTTGATAGATTAATTAATAGAATAAATAAAATTAAATGAAAGACATTTAAATAATATTGAATGAAGAAAACACATCTGGTCATTGTATTGAAAATTTATTTATAACTTTTTTTTTGTATTTTTCTATTTATTAAAAAGGCTCCAAAACCACTAAAATGGTTTCGTCCAAAGACTCAACTTAAAGCAATATCAATAGAGTATGTTTTGTTTTTGTTTTGTTTTAAAAATGAGAAAAACAAAAAATGGTTAAAATCCAAACTACAAATGGTTGTTTCAAAAAAAATGTTTTGTTTAAGTTTGTTTTTGTTATAACCACACGCAATACATTTAAATACACGTTTGTTTCTAATTTATAAGTAAAGAATAGTGTTTTTATTTGCTGTAAATGCATTTTACAGTACGGATGACATTTTTGTATCTCTTCGATAAATGGAAGCCATAAGGCAATCTAGTTAAGTATGACAAAATTATCACCAAGTTGAGATAGGTTAGGTAAGGTTGAAGTGGCTGTCAGCGTTGCAGCTGACACACTTAGACCAGAGTTGGTCCCTTGTGATACCACATGAATCCTGAGATGATCTCCCTATTCGTTGAACCATTTGGAGCTCCTAAATCGCTGAGATCATCGACGAAAAAGTCTCCAAGATGAAGCGTACGTCTGTGAGATAGAGCAGGGCACAGAAGATGAGGAATAGATTCCACCTTCTCTTCGTCCATCCAACTTCTGCAAAAATCGTTTGAATAAATGCCAAGCCTCGTTGCATGCTTGCCTATGAGGCAGTCTCCGGTTATGACACCAATTACGGAGCTGATGTGCAATCTGCTTAAGGATATCTAACAATTGGAGCGTTTCAGATCAAGTTTTGACCAGAACTGTTTTGTTGTCAGACAGGTGGTTTTTGCATCTTTGGTTTGTCCTTTCTAAAGTATCTTGTTTCAGCATTAATTTATATGTAGCGATGGGTATACTTATATTTGCCTTTTCAGGTAATAAAGGTAGTGTCGTTTCACTTTTGGTAAGTTTATCAGCCTTACAATTCCCTGGAATATCCCTGTGCCCTGGCACCTAACATAGGTGAATATTGAACTGCTCCGCCATCTCCATGAGAGATAAACGGCAGTTGAGAGCAGTTATACAGTTTGTATAGGACGATTCCAGAGATTTAATAGCCGCCTGACTAACTGAGAAAATACGGATATCAGTAGTTGGATATTAGGTTTCCAACTAAATTTTTCATCGCCAAGTTGAGATACGAAATTCAAAACTCAATTTATACCTTTTTGGCATAAAAATATTTAAATATCATACGCAATGCAGCATGTTATCCTTGCGTTCGCCTCAGGAAATTAAGTGAACATTTGAATATATAACGACGTTAAATTCAGCGCGAAGTGATTGCTGGCAATATTAATGATTTTTTTTTAGTAAAACTCGAATGGAGGGATTTTTTTCGGGTGGAATGTTGTTGATGCGAAACTCACAATAAGGCAGAATATCAATTTTGTTCTGCATTCGGAGTGAAAATGAATTCAAACCGAATTTCAATTTCACTTAAAATGAAATAACGTGTTCTGCATTTTGAGTGGATTCAACTCCTTCCAATTCACTTCGAATTCATTTTCGAACTGTCAAAATCACCTGATGCAGACAATTTGTATAAAAATGGTTCATATTCCGAATGTAGAACACGAATTTTCATATTCTGAACCCTAAAATTCCACATTCAGAATGAGCTATTTACAAACTTTATTTTATATGGAATACAGAATATCTAAAATGTGGAATACAGAACATCTAAATTAACTTTTGTTCCTCAAATTCACAAAAAGTGAAATACAGACATATGAAAAGGCTTTAACGAAAAGCTTTGCGAAAAAACATCGTTTCCTTAGAGATAACAGAATGGAACCCTGAATATTCAGCTATATCACACATTCCATTGTAATAATTCCACGCACGGACAGTTACGCCCCGATCTACGACAATAAGCTTTCATAAAATCCGAGTGAAATCTTCTTATTTTCGAAGTCAGCTGTGTTATTTCAAAATGAATTGATAAATAACAAAACCGTGGCTATTTTGAATTCAATTAAGTTTACACATACCTATATTATTTGAAAATTTAAAAGCACCTTGTCGTAAGTTCGCCTTTTACAATTTCACAGACATTTTGAGCATCTTTTGCCTGTTTTGTATAGCCTTGGTCCAGGCCGGCTCTCTCGCTCATTAGCTGAAACAGTCTTTCATATTGAACTTTGTTTGTTGTTTTTATTATTTAAAATCAAATATTATTATAAAACCCTAGAATTTGTAAAAATACTTACATTTTTCTTGAATGGCCTTTGCGATTGGTCGTTCGGAAGGCTTCCAAAGTCTTCCGATTGCTTCTGAAACTGTTCGATTGGTATCAAATGCAATTCTTCTCCTGGATAGAAGAGAAATTTCCTTCTGGATTTGAAGTCAGAATCAAAACGAGAAGCACGCACACATTCACACCCACATGTCATTGTTTTGCTTTAATTTGTCTGAAATTTTGTAGTTTTAATTTCAATCTTTAGATAATTGAAATTATGGATTTCTGTTTCGAAGACAAATTTTCCCTTCAATAACTACTGTAATTTCGCATTTTCATTAGGAATAACTTCGAAATCTTCTACATTTGTGTCAGCCATTTTTACAAAATAAAATAATCACAAATGTGCGTTCGACATTTCCCGTCTTACACATACACTCACATAAATTTTTAGAATCTGGAATCTAGTGTTTACTTGTTCGATTGGAATCCCGAATCGGAGAGTCATTGTATTTATATCTACATAGTACTACCATGGAACATGAAAATCTGTTTATTAGCGCGCCTGTTCAGATGGCGCTTGTGTCGAAAAATTTGCCTTTGCCGGCAATTGTTTGAGAGCGGGGTAGAGAAATAAAAGAGGGAAAAGAAGAGATGAGGTAGTTTCGTTTCTGTTCTTATAGCAATACTGAATAAAAGCGAGAAAACCAAATGTGGTATATTTTTTTGACATCATATTTGTAGTTTACTATTTTATATGAGGATAAGGCAAAGAGGAATATAAATACAATGAATTTATGAATGGATTTTATTTTTCGTTTTGCCTTAATGTAGCAAAGCAAGTAATTTTGTTACTTCCATCGCTTATTGATTCTTCATACGTGAATACGTACCTACAACGATATATACGTATTATAAGTTAGGTACTGAATTGTTGGGGTAGTTTGGATGTGTACCTACATGTTTGGATTTTAGTTTTTTATGATTTGGATTTGGTGAAAAGATGAAATTCTAAAAAATTTTAAGTACCTAGGTATTATTTTATTTAGCATTTTAGAGTTGATTTCTTCTGATATATGGTAGGTACTTTACCAAAAGCGGCTCAGTCGCGCTTAAAACAATCGTAGGTAGGTAAATTAACATTTATAATGTATAAGACAAATGTACTTACATACACACCTAACTATTCTTACTTTCGATTATAGGTAGGTACTAGGCAAGTTATGCATTCGTAAAAAACAAGAACAAAAATTCTAACAATCAAACATGACATTACGATCATAGAGAAGCCTCGACAAAAAATGTCTGGCTGTAATGTATAACGAGCTGCAGCCTAAACGGCTTGAGCGATTACCTTCAAATTTGGTACGTGGGTATTTGGTTGAAATTCCTCAGAGGGGAAATTGAAATTTTATTTTTAGAACTAAAAATGAAGGTACCTGTCATACAACCGTTAAGGAAATGCTTATTTTTCTCAGCTCCAACGATTTTTTGCGTTTTTCGGTAACGGTATACATTGGATTTATCTCAAATTTTATATCTGAGAAGATCTAGGTAGCTAAACTAATTCTGCATATCAAAATTTGAATAAGTTTTTTTTCTAATTAAAATTAATTTTTGAATGAATTTTATTTTTTTATTTAAATAGGCTGCATGTGGGTGATGTATCTCCTAGAAAATAGGTCACGTATCATGTTAAATCTATTATCTACTATAAGTGCTTTCCTGTTATGTTAAATTATTTTATGTTTTTTTAACATATTTAAGGTTGTTAACTACATACCTAGTATTAAAACTTTAAAATAAGAAAAACTTAAAAAAAAACATATTATTAAAATGCAGTAACTATATAAAAAAAAACAGGAATGAATAAGGAAGTCTTAATAAACGTTTAGGACTTATTCCATATGGTGTGTGCAATAATACAACAGAATTTCTGATATTTCACATTTAAAAACTTAGTCTTTCGCTAAACCATCGAAGACGGTGGTTTAGTGAATGAATAAGAATTGACATTAAGATAGAAATGTACATGGACAGATTCAAATCAGGACTGGATCGTACGAACTTGCTCTTGTAGCTAACAACTTTAATGTTGCTAAACATTGACGCTGTTAGTAGGTAGGTATAGCATATGCAGGTTCAAATAGAATAATAAATTGTTGAATGGTACCTACCTACAAATGTATATTTAAATGGATTTATTTTTAATTATTAGGAAGGTAAAGCTATATTTTATGTGCATACATACATAGAAGGAAAATATGTATGTAAATATATACATATAATAGTGAAAGTGAAATATATATGTAGGTAGGTATGTATCAGTGGCGAGGCGTGAATAATTTCAAAAAGTAGTTCGAAGAAAATTAGTCACCAAAAATTAAATTTCGGAAGTTTACTTGAAATAATTTCGTTCAATGCATAAGTTAGTATGAAACCATAAGGTTCAGCAATTTAAACCAAATTTGTTATACCTTAAGTCATTTAAGTTAAATGTAACAATGAGCTTAATGCATAATAAAAGCGGTTTCGCAAGAAAACTTTTTGGCGGATGCAAATACAATATCTTAAATAAATTTATTGTTAAGTTAAAAATTTGAGGGAATGTATCACGCAATATTTCGTTTTCTAAAAGGTTACGAAGTGCTAAAACGTCAAGTTGTCGAAGAGAAGAAATTGTATACAAAACTTTAAGTTCATTTTTTAAAGCTGTAAAATCAAAAAGCCCAGGGCGAAAATTTATTAAAGAAGATATTTTTAAATTTTGATTGGAAACTTCGAAATTATCATATTATAATTTACTAAGTAAATCTAAAAAAATAAATTCGTGAAAGTTTTATATCTTGTATTTATTTGGGATATAATACTGTCTTTTATTTCTACAAAACGACATTTGTAACGTGTTTTGCAATCAATTTCGAACAATTCTCGTTTTTGTGGTGTTTCCGCGCAATCGCTTATGCTTTCCAAAATGGATTTAAATTTATTAAAAGAGTCAGAGCTATGCCAATACTCAAATTTTTCGATTTCTCTTTTTGCAAATTCAACATCCGTTTACTAATTTTGAACCAATTGTAAAGAAAGTCAGTCTTAGCAAAAATTTCAGAAATACTATTAAGAAAAAAAAATCTAGTGCCTCTAATATAATAAACAAGCTCTCGGCAATAGAAAGCGAGTCAGTGTCCCATTCGCTAGGGTTGTCTAATATTCTAATAAGAGTTAGAATTATATCTAATCTACAATTTAAAATGGCGTTTATTATCCGCGAATGATAATACCAGCGAGTTTCCGATAACCCAGGCTTTCGTCGGTTGGCTATTTGCTTTAAAAGTTTTGAACATTTAGTTGATTTGTTAAAAAAAAAATGGACAATAGTATTAAAACTGCCAAGAAAAACTTTTAATTCCGATATATTTTTAAGTGGTCGGGATTAAACTAAATTTAAAACGTGAGTTAGCCATTGGACAAGCATCAATGACTTTCTTTTTAACACCACCCACTTCCCCAGACATAGCTGCCGTAAGATTCGCCAATTAGTTTGTCCTTGCAGGAGAATATATCAAGTACATATATTTAAAAATATGAGGCGAGACTCACTAACGTCAAAAAAAAACCAAGAAACCTTTCTTCAATTCCGGCCTCCAAAAGGTACCGTAGAACAGCACTCCAAGCACTTGGAGAGTTGGAAAAAAGAGGTTAAGGAAACAAAACATTTTATTTAAATTACAACTCCCTGTCAATCAAGTATATATATATATAAGTATACCTTTGTTACAATGAAACGTTAAAATAGGAAACGATAAACCAAACGAAACGAAACGAAAGCCAAAAAATGTTTTTTATTAGAGGTACCAAAAATAACCATTTTTTTCAAAGAAAAGATTACCAAAAACTACCTTTTCCCTTTATTAATGAACTGATTAAAAAAACGGTGTATTATTTTCGAAAAAGATTGACTTATGCTGTTATGAGCAGACTCCATAAATTTTAGAATATAATTTAAAACAAAAACCAAACAAGTAAATAAATATTAAATTAGAATTTATTGACAAATAAAACAAACAAAATAAAACAAAAATCTTTTTTTTTAATTGCGATATATTTGGTGTATATATTTAGGCACAATTGGGTAATGTAATAAAAAAAATGTATATATTAAGATTTTCATTTTTTTACGATTTTCGAAATCCTCGATATGAATCAATTTTTTTTTTGCATATTTGAAAAAAGTTAAAAATATTCATAGGCAATCTTCCGAATAGTTTTTAAAGTCAAATCCAATCCTGGTTGCAATAGGTGGACGTGAAATATAATTGTCCTACTTTAAAAAGAGATAAATGGTTTTCTATTAAATATCTGTTATTAATATATAATGGAAACATTTTTTAATTTTAATTTTAAATGTTTGTAAATGCATAAAATATTTTTATATGTAGGTATTCCTTTCGGATTTATTTACATTATATTTCAATTCAATTTCAAAGCTTGATATATAATGTAATATGTGCAATTCAAATTTCAAATATGTAGGTATGTAGGTATAGAACCATTTTTCATATTTTATACTTTATCATTTTTGAATGAACCGATCAAAATAATTTTTTAAAAATGGAAAAGCTTCCAAAAATGTTTAATAATTTTGCATATTCAAATTGCATATTCAATTGATAACTAGAATACCTTCTTGCTAACAGCTTCAATTCTTACCTACATTAAAGTTGTTAGCAACAATATCCAGTTTGTACGATCCAGTAGTGGCGCATTTTATTATTATAAGAATGCATTTTTACTCACTGCAGGTAGGTACCTACATACCTAGGTATTTTGATCTGAAAAAAATATTTTTATGTACCTGCCTACCTATAGGTAGGTAACTACTATATAGGTATAAAGATATTTCACAATTTGTTCACCCAACATCACGAATTAACTTCAACTTCACAAACAAAAACACTTTATCACACAGAAATAAAAAAATACCGAATTGCATTTTTTTTTACACACAACCGACGGAAATATATATTTCACACACGTACCTACAATCGCCAAAGAAAAATTACACAAAATCTTGGTTAAAAAAACCAAAACAAAGCGAAATATACATACCTATGTATATCCTAAACAAAAGTAGGTCGAACGGGATACTTACTAATTGAAATTGGGATATTCTTCCTACATAGGTATTTTCTGCAGTTTATGATAAATGTGAAAGAAAAATGCAAAAAATATATTTTCTTTTATCCTGCTTTAGCTTTTTGCATTCTTCTCCCTCATTATCTATTTGTCTTACCTTATTTTTTATTTGTCAATCCTTCAAATTCTCGCTCTCTGAGAGTCTGCCCAATCAGCAGAGTTGTAAATCTGAGCGGTGTCACCAGAGGGCGCCTCGGACGTTCCGCTTCATGATAGTACTATGTAATATAAATACAATGGGAGAGTCCTTCCTGATTACCAATCGAAAAGGACATAAAATAACTTTAACCACGCCTTTATTTCAGTTCTGACACATATGGTTTGTGGTAAAAAAAAAGGTTGTTCCATTCCATTCAAATTCAGTAATACCAATTTATACGAAACGTAGCATATTTTCGATTACGATGGAATTTGTAATAGGGCAGATTGTTTATATTTCTTTAGGCAGTGGATTTAAAAATCTATACTCTAATGTCGATTTCGTTTCAATAAATAGGATTCGCTACTAAAACCAATACTTTTTTGCTTTGAAACGAACGATTACGGACCGAATCTCTTTTTGGGACTGTGTGTGCTTGACAGTTCTAAAAAAAAAAAACAAATCGTCAATTCGTTAATACATCATTAATTCGTTTTAATTTCCCGATTCCGACGCGGGGGAGTTCTTAAACCCACTTGCACTTTTTTAATACTTGTTTCCAAGAAGTTTTTAACAATTTTTTTATTTTTTAATATATTAATTTACTTTTTCTGTACACTGGCACAAAATAAAAATTAATTCACAACACAACAATTGAGAAACTTCAAAACAAATATTGTAGTATGTGTAAGAATCTGTGCACAAATCCGTTTTGAATCCGTCTCCAAAAAGAGATTCAATACGGATCTGTTTTTCCAGAAAAAAACTGATTTTAATTTGAAACGAATTTGATTTTCAGAAAAAAATTGACGGCGGATCGACGGCAAATCGATGTTTTTGTCGAAACGAAATCGACATAAGGGATAATGGATAGTAATGATTAGGTAAATAACATTTAAAAATATGATTTATACAGATGTATGTATATTGTAGATTTCAAGTATTAGACGACGAATTTCTACGCGAATATATATTGCTTGATGCGAATCATAAATACAGTCGAACTTCGATAACTCGAAACATCACTTGCCAAAAAAATAATTCGAGTTATCGAGACTTCGAGTTATCAAGTAAAACACAAAATTAATATTAAGTAGGAATTATTTATTTGCGAATAATGAACAGTTGTTATTATTTAAAATATTCTGTTATATTTGACTGGCGACTGGATTGCCCGATTGCTATACTTAATAGCCAGATTCTTCTTTATTGACCCACTCTAAAATAATTTTATTAATTTCAATTTTGATAATATTTACGTTTAAGCGAATGCTGCGACGCATGTTTTGACATTTGCCGAAAGTTTTGTTCTTTTTTCCCACATTACTTGTAATGAACAAATTTCGCGATAAAATTTTGTCGGACAATTTCGGAAAAAAAATTGTACAGAAAACATGAAGAACTGATCTTCGTCGTACTACACCCCATGCCGGCTGGCGAGCGGAGAAATGTTCCGCATAGCTTTTAGAAAGATTATTTCGAAACAAATATTCGATCGGACGATTTTGGAGAATTCAACGCTCCCACTGACGTCGAAGGTTGCCTCGATAGGGCGCATCATCTTTGGCATGCTTATAAAAATTGTTTTAATTCTCAGAGACCCTGTCAAATTATTTTTTTTTTAGCATTTTATTTAAATTGTACTTGACAACAACCCATTGCCTCTTAATAAAATAGAAATTAGCACTGCGACAATATGAAAAAAAAATGTTTTGCTTAATTAATGCATACGAAGAACCGTTTTTAAATTAAATGTGACAGGCTCTCTAAAAACAAACTTGAACGAAAATAAAAACTGAAGATATTGGCCACGTTCAATAGATGTAGGCGATTTGAAAGCAAGACAAGTACTCGTATCTAGTCTCTGATTAGTCAGGTGTCAACAAAAAATTCCTTGCAATAGCTGCGTTTTATTATCTACGGGTCTGGGTTATTTTTTAAGACGTATTACAAAAACAACTCGAGATCCAGGTTTCTATTGGGGTTTCTACCTGGGCTTGCAAATATTAGTATTTAATTCGGCGAACAGAGTGTACATTTAAGTACATAACCCACAACGTTTTATTTTCACGGGGTGAACAATATGGGTTGTTGGCGATAATAAAACACGGTCACTAGACAAATTTTAAAAGATTCTGGCCCTCATTATGAGTAGCGAATGGAACTTAAAGTCTTGCGAATTTTCTAGTTTCGTATTACCAAATAGCGATTCGCTCCAACTTAACTCGCTTCAAATGTCAAAACCTTAGCGAATTTGAATATCGAAGGATTACAAATAGCGAATCTTCGCTAATTTAACCCATGTAAGTGTGATATACTGTCGAATCAAAATATTTAGTGATAACGTTAGCGAATTATTGTCCCGGCAAACATTTTCTATTTATTGTTGATAAAAGTTTCAAATTTACTTGCATTAACCTGTAGGTAGTTATTTTCGTAATCGTAATGACCGACAAAAGAAAAAGATATTTACGAGGGGCGTTCAATATATTCTCGGTATCGGGGTGAAGCTGTGGTTATATATATAAATTGACTTATTAATCAAGTAATACTATTATTTTAGTGCATTCATGTAAAATTTCATATAAATGTGATTATTAATTCGCGTTTTATCTCTAGTTAAACAGAATCATAACGGCAACTGAGGCAATGATGGTGGAAATTGAGCATCGCGCTGTAATTAAATTTCTCACTAAGCAAGGAAAAAGTCAAAAAACTATTCATGAAGAGATGGTGGCTGTTTACCAGGGTTCCGCACCTTCATTATCAACTGTGCAAAAGTGGTCAAGTGAGTTCAAGAGAGGCAGAGAGAGCATTGAAGACGACCCCCGCTCCAGCGCCCCGGCTACTGCTTGTACGGGAGAAAGCATCAAAGAAGTCGAAAAACTTGTTCTTGAGGATGCCCGAATAAAGGTGAAAATGATGGCAGAGATCACCAAGCTTTTAACTGGTACCATTCACACCATTCTTCATGACCATCTTAACCTTTCAAAGGTCAGTGCAAGGTGGGTGCCACGAATGCTCACAGCCAGCGCCTCAGAAAAAAGTGAGAATCGCATGCTGTAGAGAGATTTTGGAGATGTGTAGTGAGAACGCGGACGGTGTTATGGATCGAATTGTTACTGGGGACGAAACGGGTTCACCACTATGACCCTAAAAGCAAACAAGAGTCCATGCAGTGGCATAAAAAAGGAACAGACCCCCGAAAAAGTTCAAAGTCACTCCGTCTGCTGGGAAGCTCATGGCCACAGTTTTTTTGGGACTCGAAAGGAAATCTTGCTCATTGAGTACAAAAAAAAAAGGTGAAACCATCAACGCCACATCCTACGCTTCCACTTTGCATAATTTGCGGGAGGAAATTAAAAAGAAAAGACGGGGTAAACTCGCAGCGGGTGTGTTGCTTCTTCATGACAACGCTCCTGTTCACACGGCGCGAGTTTCCAAGGCTGCTGCGTGAGATTGTGCTTTCGAAGAAATCCAACACCCACCCTATAGTCCAGACCTTGCCCCTAGTGATTATTTCCTGTTTCCGGATTTGAAAAAAATGTCTTCGTGGAAAAAGATTTTCGGATGATGAAGAACTCAAGTCGGCAATAAATGGGTATTTTGCAGAGAAAGAGGAAATTTATTTTTTTGAGGGTTTAAAAAAGCTTATCTCAAGATGTAACAAATGCATTGATGTTAGGGGAGATTATATTGAAAAATAAAAACAATTTAAATTGAATTCGTATTTTCCTTCATATCGATACTGAGAATATATTGAACGCCCCTCGTATGTGCAATGCAAAGCAATTACAAAACTAGTTAATTTGATGGTATCGAATCCGGACGTATGTAATGGTATAGGTGTGTTTTGGTTCTTCGAAGAAAAACCAAAAAGATTATTGGGAACAATTTCCTGTCGAATTAAACTCTCTTGAGCCTCCCATTCGTGATGGAAAAGAATGTTTTATTGTTTGCACCTAAGATTGTTTTTGTACATAGGTTTGGTTGGACTATAAGTTAAAGCTGAAACAAAAATTGCAGTCAAGTTAAAAATTTGACTGCTACTGCTGGCGGGCCAAACTGCTAAATTTCGTTGTCGCCTGACACAGTTCACTGTGAAAGACTCAAACCGAAATCATTACCGACACCACGATTTTGCCAGCAACTACTCCCTAGAAATCTCGATGTGCAAGCCAGTTTTATAAGAGATGGAACTGCGTAGAAGTTCTTAGCTTTAACACATGCTTTATTTGGTTGGGGACATTCAAAAAAGAATCCTTGTTCAATCGGAAATACAAAATAAATCTAATGGAAGACAAAACATTGATTTTTTTGAATAATTGATTTAATTTTGATGGCATAAAAATTGTTCGGGAGTTCTAAGGTATTTGAACTATAACGAATGTTTTTTCTCAGGCGGCCCATGCTAATTTTTTCTAGCATTTTCGTTTCAAACTCAATCACGTCAAAAAATAAAATGTTGCTTAACATAAATTGTCTTTTTTTTAATTAAATCGTCGAAAAATTCAAAATCAAGCAGACAAAACAAAAATTCACAACAATTTAACGCAACACAAACAGCAATTGACTTTTAACATGTTTTCTTATCGGAATTTATTTTTGGCACCATTTATTTTTAAGCGAACGATGAAGTTCGCTATTAATAATGTTGATAACCCTGGAAATACGAAACCTCTGACACCGCTGATGATGAACAATCATGCCAACATCAAGATTGAAATTTTAGAGGGACAACGCATTCTTTTTCTGGTTGGAGAAACTTCTGGCCTTTTGACATAGTCAGTAATAAAACGTGTTTTACTCTCATATTTGTATTTAATTAATTAATAGTTTTTTTTTGTAATAAACGATATATTATATATTCTTATAAATTCCGTATTCTGATGGTGTAAATAAGATAACAACAAATAATACTGTGAAATCTATCTTGGAGAAATATCTTTTCGAATCAACGCATAGTACTTTCAGCGAAATACAGGATATTTGATGCTGCTGTTAGGAGTTCACTTTGCTATGCTGCCCAAGTATGGGGAATTAACGAATACGAGTCGATAGAAAAATTTCACAGATGCTTTTTGAAGAAACTTTTTAATTTACCTTTAAATACACCGAATTATGCTTTATATCTGGAAACAGGGCTACCCAAAATTTTTACTGGCACTCTGAAATCACAGGCAGACTACATTGTCAAGGTGTTGTCTCATCGTGATGACCGACTGACTAAACGAATGGTACTATACGAGCTAAGAAACGAGGACTGGTGGGTGTCAAAATGGAAACATCTGGGAAACAATTGTGGTGAAGTAGTATCGTTAAATTCACAAAGTTTGAGTCATGTAAAAGAACAGCTCTACAAAATAATACAAGCGCACGAAAATTTTGAACACGATGGGTTTATAATACAAGCTCGAGAATCAGATAGCAGACTACTTTACTCACAACTGGAACTTAACCTTATGCAATCAAACTACTTTAATGATTCACTTAATTACAGGGAAATATCTTTAATATTTAAAACAAGATGTGAAGTTCTTCCGCTAAACGGATCTCCTTACAACAACAGTTTTAACCGATTTTGAACGTTATGTAATTTGAAAGCCAAAGAGGACTGTTTTCACATCATAGGTATATGCCCCAAAAACATTCGTTGGAAAGGAAACTATGACGCTCCGCGAAACTATTTCAGTGCTAAATGATTCCGACTGGAAAAGACTCTTATTCTTTTTTGAAAGTTATTTATAAATATAGGATGTTACTTCTTACCGAATTTGTTTAAATATTTACTAAAAAAAAGAAAAAAATCAGTATTAATGTTTGTACTTAATTTGCTAACCGAGCTGACGGCAATGCCATAGCTATAAAATTCATCAAAAATTATAAACATTATATCAAAAACGAAATAATAAATGAATTCCTTACTTACTTACTTACTTACTTAATACTGTGATAATCGAAGTTCGCTAAATTGTTCGCAACTTATCGAATGTTCGATTCGCTATTCATAATGAGGGCCTCTATGATTTTATTTATATTTTATGTTTGCCAATGATAAAACTCGCCATGAATTTTACTTTTCCATTGGTGCTATCGCAAATATTCAGTTGACTTCTTGCCGCCCAACGACAAATTTCATTTGAGATTTTTTCACTTCAATGTGAGTCATGTTTTCCAAAAGATCACGGAGGTAAATCAATTCAATTGTAACCTAATTCGACAAAAAGAATATTCCATTTCCAGAATAATAAAATCCAAATTTTAGTTTGGTAGTATGTGGGTGATCTGACTCACATTTACCTACATAGTTAGTTTTTATTTTGTTTTATTTTTAACAGTAAATTTAATGATTTATTATCTAACATTCTTTTTTTAAAGTTCTCTCATGTAGCTAGATGTTTAATAATATTTAAAATTAATATTTTTTTCATATATGCATATATACATATATATATAAATATTTTGTATTTTAAATAAATTTCATGTCTCTCTTTGGTAGTTAATCGCAAAAAAAATTAAACAATACAAATTAAGAAGTTTAAGCAAAATGAATTAAATTAAAATGAAATGTTTGCATCTTTGATTGTTTCCTCTACATACATGATGATTTTCTAAGTGTTGTTTTAAGTTTAGTTTATTCTTAAAAAATAAGGTAATATTTGACTAAGTTTTTTATTAATTAAATTTTTAATATTATTGTTTATTTTACTTGTTTTGTGTGTATAGTAAGCATGTATGGTAATGAAAATAATTGAAGAGAATAAATATATTATTATTATTTAAGTACTCAAATTATAAGTTTAGTTCTTGTATTAAATATTTGTTTATGAGTGTGTTTATAAAGGAAAACAATTTAAATCAATTTCGAGAGAGCAATCACAATTAGAAATCTTTCATATTGAAAATAAGTACAGTAAAATAGCTAAATAGAAAAACAAAGAAAAAAAAAGCTCTAGAACCATGTTTTATTTTTGTATTTAGCAAAGGCGGTATTATAATTTAGTTAAAATGTAAATCAGCCAATAAAAAATAAAAATCAGTTTACAATTACTAATAACTTAAAAAGTGTTACTACATTGTTGAGTTTGTATTTTATATTATTTTATTATTTTTTTTTTTATCAAGGTAACAATAATGTTATGATTTTCGTTTTATTATCAGAATATATTTAGATGTTTGCATTTCACTAAAGAAGTTTGCTACGTATAATAATTTTAATAATATTCATAATAAAATATATTACATATTAATTTAAATTAACCCTTTGCATGACCATTTACTATCAATTGTGTATTCGATACTCCATTTGTCTTAGGTTTTTTAGAAGCTTCGGTGCCTTGGTCTATAAATAAAACAAACGCAATAAAATATACATATATTTGTTTGTATTTTTTTTTTATTTATCTTTTCCTACTTTTTGAAATATGTTTGCCAATGAAAAAAGAAATGTTGAAAAATTAAAATACAAAAAGGCAGATAATTAGAATTAAATGTGATGTCAAATTGGAATTATTATTTGTTTGCCCCTTCTTTGCACTATCTGGTTTTTTTTTTATATTTTATTTAGTAAAGGAAACTACCACCAAACTATACCACTATTATACTCGTAAATTACGTTTTATCGAAAAAGATACAAAAGTATTAGTTTAATATATTTGAAGACATAAAGTTAGGAAAGGGAAAATAAAGAGAAAAAAGGATAGTATTACGAAAAAACATTTTCTGAAATGAATCAAAAATTTTTGGAAAAAAAAACAATTACCATAAAAAGCCGGATATTATGAGAATAAATGTTCAAAATTTCAAGCTTGTGTTGGCGAAAGTTCAAGAGAACCATGACATAGTCACTAAAATTCTCCTCTGAGTCTTTATGAATAAATGCCTATTAACGAAGTCGTAAGCGACAGGAAAATATAAGACTCGACACAGTAGGTATTCCATAAGTCGTTTTCAATTTGTGTCACTCGTTTTGTTGTCGTGTATAAATGTCAAACGTGCATGGTTGAACGCTTGCATTCTGTATTCTTAAAACGAAACAACGAAGACACTGAAAAATAAAATGCACGAGTGGATCACAAGTACAAGATTCTTAGTAGAAACAGTTAAATATATTTTTTAAGTAGTTTTTTACTTAATTTTTTTATACGCAAAAATTCTTTAATTTTTTTTTTTTTTAATATTGGTATTTAACAATATATATTTAAAAACAAACTTTTCAAAAAAATCCAATAAAATATTTCCAATAAATTCGTGTGCAGTATTGTTTCGAATTCAATTTTATAAACATTTTGATCGAAATCCGTCAAGCCGTTGATAAGAATGTCGAAAATCAAAAAAAAATGGTTCTATGGGAGGTACCGTTAAAACCAAGATATGTAAACAACATTTTTCGCACAACATATAGACTATATCTAAAGTAGTGCACACGGTTCTTTTATCAAAATCGTTAGAGCCGTTTTCGAGGTGATTAAAATTGTAGAAACATTTTATGGTCAGTACTGTTATTTTTGGAGATAATAAACGAAGCAAAAATCCATTTCAGACAATCGTCTAAACGCTAAGTTACTAGCTAAGTACTAAGTTTGAAGAAAATCGCTTCAGCTGCTTAGGCTGTAGATCGATCTACAGACAGAAAGGCCGGCGGAATTGCTGGACCCATTTTTTTGGTGTTCTCCATCATCGTAAAGTCAAGTTTGAGTTATCATACTCAAAGCTCGAGTTTATTTTTTTTCTGAATGCAAAATTTGCCCTATATTCTATATAGTATATTGAAAGTAAAACGATCTTAAAAATATATTTTGCCGTTTCTACTAATGTCGTTTTTTATTCAACCAATATAATCGATCCCTCAGGGATTTTTTGAACCCGGATCAGTTCTCGCGTTCTATTCTACCAAAATTATTGATTATATTTTTTTATTTTTAATGCGGGATCAAAATCACAGATCTGGATCACAGAAAGGGATTTATACGTACATGAAACACTCGCATACAATTAAAAAAAAAGTTTGCGTTCTATTTTCGTAAGTTTTGGAATGCCACTTGAAAAAACTATGCGACAGGAATTGAGCTCACTCATAAATTTCTGCCTAAT
This sequence comes from Philhelius pedissequus, assembly GCA_910595825.1. Taxonomy (NCBI): domain Eukaryota; kingdom Metazoa; phylum Arthropoda; class Insecta; order Diptera; family Syrphidae; genus Philhelius; species Philhelius pedissequus. The sequence continues at coordinate 56,564,156 of OU343160.1, forward strand.
CCCAAGGGCTATGTTGAGAGGCAATTGATCATGACAAGAGTTATCTTTGGGGAATACCACCGACGTGAAAAGTTTATGCGGAATAGATGGATATGCCAAATTGTTTTGATGTCAAACCATAGTTTGAGTGTGCTAGAGGTTGTTAGACGGGAAAGAGTTAAGAGTTTATTTTAAATCAGATAACATTATATTTCATAATGCATTTGATGCATGCTTTAAAGAAACTACGTTTAAAACTACAATCAAATATAGATATACACAACAAAAAAGGTAGATTACTAGGTATAAAATAATTCATTTCTCATTTAAGTTAAAAGTTTGAATTAAAATAGAAACGGCTCTTGTAATTCATTTTTCAAATGGTTAGAAAATAAGTGCCTAACCACCTCAGCGTGGACGGGAAAAATTCAATAGATCAGTCGACAGCAAACAAAATCTGAGTGACATTTATTGGACATCTATGCAAATATTGTCATGAGCAGACCCTTCTATTAAAACCAAACATTGGTAAATAATAGAATAGAATAGAGTAGACTTTAATAACTAAATCAGTTATGTTTACAATAATAATTTTGCAAGTCTATTAAGACCTGGTTTATAAGCCGTGTCCGATAGACAGATAATAACATATTAATTTTACTGTTCAAGACATTAATATTTGAAGAAATTAAATTAAAAGTAAAAACAAATTATTTCTAAACATTTAACAATGTATATAAGCAATAATTAAATGTTGCCTTTGAAAGTTTCATGTAATAATTCTATTTCTGTAATGCAGTGCAATACGAAATATATCTATAAAGTCTCTGCCAGCCCTCTATGCAATTAAGTATGCTGATTTTTACCAAAAACATCACGTCGAACTTCTTGAAGAATTGGACATGATCCTAGGAAATGTGCAATGTTTTCTCGTTCGCGGTTATTACATAGCTCACATGTGGTACGAAGTTAAGATTAAGAATTTCTCATCTCACACGTAGAATCGTAGGCCAAATTCCTAAATGCCAGATTTGCAAAGCAAGTCTCATGCTAAGCAAATGCACGGACCCGATAAAAATTGAAAAGCAAGTGAAGTGCGAAACACAAGTTTAAAACTTGCACAATTGAATTGAAGTTTGCGCCAGAAAAAAGAATGAACTGCGTGTTGGGACAGTGTGCTTAGCACAGATTTTTCTGTTTGCGTTTAGGGACATTTTGCTTTTGATTAAGCGCAAGATTTGTTTTTTGGAATTTGCCCGTAAAAATCATATCCGTGGTAGAATTATACTGGAAATAATTTGATTCATCTAATACGAGGTTGAGCCTGCTGTAATATTCTCTATACTGTGATTCTCTTGCTTGTTGAATAAAGTTTTCGTAATATTTTGTGTCGAGTTGGGATACTAGTGAATAAAACTGTTGTTTGAGATTCATTACATCATCTTAATCCAGATTTATAGATTCCCCCAAGGAATCATTGGTAAATAATATTATATAGCACAGATTCTACGAAGCAAATGAACCTGGCTTTGCAGAATAATTGTGAATAAAGAATTTTGGTATGTTAAATTCGGTTTAGTAGCATTTTACGAATTAGCTACCATGAAAACTGAAACACTGGGACTGAAATTATAAGTTTCTAAAACGTAAATATCCGCTGGAGATATAGTCTATAGTATAGAATTTGTAATGCCTCACTACAGTGGTTTGTCTCAAGGTCACTTTATGGCATCATACATTTATCGATTTAAAGTAAAATAGCCGGATTCATGACATCCTTTAGCTGTAGATTCAATTACTCTCTTTTATGTACAAAAAATAAATATATTGAACATACTGGCAATACGGTCAAGAAGAACACTTGCCCGAACCAATGTAAGTAACAGCAGAAGGAGCAAATTTCAAATTATGTATTTATATTTCCTCTCACATGAATCAGTATATCAAAAATAAAAAAAATATTTATTTTAACCATTTTCATAATAAAAAAAAACATTTTTTTAACTTTTATCACATTTAATTTTAACAAATCTTCAAGCAACATTAAGCCACACAAAAAAATATTAAATTACAAAACAAATGAAGTATGAAGTACGGATTGATGGCAATAGCATGATCGATAAAAGCTCATGAATTTCGTTTTCAATTTGCAGATTTTAAGATCTTGAAATCATTATATCATTTTTGTTTTTCTTGATATTGCATATATTAAATATTCCTAAAACAAAACAAAAAAGAATATTATTTAATATTTTTTTACATTGGTGATAAATGCGAATGTAATAAAACATAATATTTAAGTATTTCAGTATTTAATACAAAGGATCTCTATGAACAATATATGTAAAAGGAATTTATGCCTTTAAATAGAATTATTCATATTTCCACAATATGAAATGAACTAGAAATTATGAATCCAGTTCGAATAAATTATTCAGACTGGCGAGCTATTTATACATTTTTAAATGCAGCGCATTGTTTTTTGAATGCCAAACGGAACAAATACTCCGAAAAACATGTGGAATATAGCATTAAGTTTTAGGTAGTCATTATTATCTACATCGGTTCGGCGTTTTGTAGTTTTTAGTAAAACATACTCAGAAAAATTTAACCTACAACTCACTTGTATATTCACACTAAAGTCTGCAATGTTTTCTCTTTTTATGTAATCTCTTAGAAACTAAGGTCCAGAAACTTAAAATGGCTAAATTTTGCCTTATGATATTGGTGTTTTTGAAATTACTTCCATAAACATTTTCCTATTTTCTATAAGGAAACGCAATTACTTTTTGCGTTTGAGATACTTTTTTTTACTGTCATTTCGCCAAAAAAAAACACCTTAGTGAGTTTTTTCTGAAATATCACGATTCGGACACAGACAAATATTTGCCAGAATCACTGTTGAGGATACTCGTAGATGGAAAAACCACCTGAAAGTTTTAATAAAATCATATCGTCTAATGTGGGAACATAAAGAGATACTTATATGTATGTATGTATTTGCGAAAAAAATCATTCGCATGTGTACAAATTATTCTTATCATTAATAACTCGTCTAAAATCGCTCTTATCAAGATCTTAAGTGCCTAAACAATTGAATGTTAGCAGGCGATATGAATGTTGTCTAATCGCTAGCTATAAAATTGCATTATCTTTCACAAATACCTTAGCCTCCATGGATACTATTTTTTTTATTAAATATTATATTCTTAAAGAATCCTCAAGGTTAAGACATTATAGAAGATAAGTCTTTAGGTTTATCCCATAATTATGATTTTAGTTGCTAGAATTTAGAGGAAAAATAAATAAGTTTTCTAATATTTACATTTTTGTTTTAAGTTTTGTCATTTATAGAAAAAAAAAACATGAATTATTTTAAAAATCTTGTAGATAGATGCTTTTGACTTATTATATGTGCGTGCATTGTAGAGAGATAGTAATATTATGTATGGTGTTTTTTTTTTTTTTGAATATTTTATGTACCTACATGCAATACAGTTCTTAAATACTAATTAAATTCACTACTTAAACAAAAAGACGAAACAAAATATTTCAAAATAAGAACCAAAACCAAGAGTTAAAACAAAAATAATTAAAAAAAAACTACATAATTCAAAACTAAATCAAAAATACATGATGAAAGTTAATATTTTGTTTAAGCACGAAATCTTTTCATCGATAACTAGGTTTTAGTTGGTTCTATTAAGCATCATTCATCAGCGACATCGTCCTCGACCTCATCGAGATAATGCTTACACTTTTCCTTACCATGCAATGAATGACAGAATTTCTTGGTAACGCTCCAATCTTCTTTAAGAGATAAATTAAACATGGAGTAGTCTGGATCGCCGGTTACCTCTTTGACTATATTTAAGAATTTTGGCATGCAGTTCTTTAGAGCATCACCGGAAAGTGATGAGTAGGTCTCCAAGAGAATAAGTCCTTTGCACCTATAAAAAAAAATAAAAACAAATCATCGATTAAAAAAATAAACAATCTTAGTAAAAAAAAAAATGATTCACCTTGGATGGCTGGGCTCTCTGTAAATGTCCAGTTGGAAATATTGATTGTTGATTAAAAAACAACGACGCTTCTTATAGATTGTAAAATGAGTATAGTCGCGCTGAGCCAATAAATTCATGTAGTCTCGATGGGTTAGTTGGGTTTTTACCTCAACAGCCTGCCCGTGGAGGTGTGGCCGACGAATGGTATGGATATAACTCCAGTGGTTCTTTTGGCCACGTTTACGTAACCTTGCTTGTACTTTTGGTCCTGAGGATTGTAAATAATGATGTACGACATCAAAGTCTTGAAACGGTGGAAATTCTGAATCAGGTGGTAGACTTCCGACTGAAATTTTCAAAGAAAACAATTTATTATTGTGGTGTTTTGTTGCAAAAATTGATTAAATTTATTTTTACATACCCAGAAGTTTAAGTTTTCTTGAGCTGGTCTTTAGACGATCACCAATATCAATACCGAGTTTTTGGCATACGGCTTCAATTGAACGATTCATTTTTGATTCGAAATCTGTAGAATTATCAATAACATCGAAATAAGGATGCCCGACCCATGCAGCAGCCGATTTATAGTCCAACTCTCTTGCCATTTCAACACCTTCGGACCGACAAGCATGATCCTTGAATAAAAAAAAAAACATAGTTTATAAAAGCCATTCAATAAACTTGCGACTACTCACTTCTGTTGTATAAAATTCTTCAGCACCATTAGCAGCTGATACTAAATGAAGAATTTGATTATAACGATTATCTCGAAGTTCAATAGAATTCCAGTTGTTAGCGGCCATCATTTTTTCCCATTTTTCCTTTGAGATGTCTAAAGAAAATTTATTGATATTTATGTGCATAGTTTGTATAGATTATTTTTTAAACTTACAAGCGCTTGCATCCATAACACCACGATCGCATATGATCAAACAGTTTCGATTGCATGAATTACCAACTTCAAAATATGTATTTTCAATTTGTATCATGGTACGGATAAGGTTCTCTTGAAACTTATAGGCTAAAAATAAATTTTTTTTATAAACATTGTTTTAATAAAAGAATAAAAAAAAAAGAACTCGAAGAACTTTTGCAGTGAGCCTCAGCTAAATAACTTGCGAAGTGGTTACTACGAATTTGATAGATAAGGATGGCTTGGTCAGATCATGATTAACAGATGCTTATCATATCGGTCCAAGAAGAATGCGCTCATAAGAAATATGTCTTTTCGAGAAATTATTTCTGGTTGGTCATTCGTATGACCAAGTAGGCATATTTAATAGGTTTGTTCATTGAACTTTACCCGGGGTCGACCCAAGTTTTCTTGACAACCCCAAGAGTTTTCAAAAAAAAAAACCAGAGGGCCATTAATGTTTATGTTGTTGAAAAGTAAGTTATGTTATTTAATAACTAAACTTAAAATATATTTAAATTTAATTCCTTATTGCATTTGCCTTGGCACTATGCATAATCCAGAACTTCAAAGGTTTTTATTTTCTATTTTCCTGTATGAAAATAAATTTGAGTATTGTTTTACTTTCAATAAATTTACTTTGATAAATTACATACAAAATGCTTCAAGGATGAGCGATGTTCATCGACGATAACGAAACATCGATGTTATAACAAAAAAATCGATGCCTCAATATCGATGTTGAAAGAAGGAATTAAAGAACATTGATGTTTTCGATTCGATAATTACTAACATCGAAGATGAGTATTCGATCTTAAATCGATGTTTCGTCAATACCACTCATCCCTATTCAGAACTGATGTGGTTTTGACAGTTTATTCGTTTAACTCAACTCTATCTAGTTAAAAACCTAGATCTACTTCAGGGCGAGTTCAGAGAGACCCTTTTTGTCAAAAAACACAGAATTTGTTCACCAGGGTGACTTCAGTTTTTTTTTCTTCAAAAAACGCTTTAGGACGACGTAAGAATGACTTTAGCGTTCAACGAACAAACCTAATCCTAATAAATGGTTTGTTCGTTAAGCTCCGAAGTCATTTTAAGGCTTATCATGGTGTTGAGCAAATTTTGTTTTTTTTTTGTAACCTGATATAGCTCCTAAAGCTTAGAGCAGAAAAGAACTTGATTTTCTGTTCTGTATTTTGAGTAAGATCAAACAAGAACAGAATCGTGAGAATTATCAAAATTATTTGATTTTTGGTCCTGTTTTATTTATTTGGTGGTTTGTTCATTTTTGTTGTATAGTTAGAGATAATAGATATTAATGTATTAATAATTATTTATTAGTAGTAAAATCAAAAATTTGTGTTATCAACAAGAAAAGAAACACAAAAATTACATATTTTCGTTTTGTTTAGTATTATTTTGACAAATGTCATTTAATTAACTGTTCAATATTGTTCTAACTTTTTTGTTCTAATCTGATCTATCCTGTGCTGATATCTGCTGCTCTGCTCTGATCTTTTCTTCAGTGAACACGGCTAATGTTTTTTTATGTGACGAGTTGATGTAACGACTAACTTGTCAATTTGACAATTTGTTGATTAAGAGTTACCCAAGTGTTTCTTTCATTTAATTTTTTTGGTAGATGTGCGTGTATTTTATATAAAATATAAGCATTAAGTATGATGACCTAATAATTATGTTTATTTTTTGTATTGGGCAATGAATTGTGGCAAAAGAACATTTGAATTTAATAATCTATAAGTAATTACTTTTACTTACTGGTTATATTTATTTGTTGTTAAAATTAATTTGCTTGTTTTCTAATTTTCTAAAAAAAAAGATTTATATCTATAGTTGATCTGCGGCAACTGTAGTTCAAATATGGTGGAAGTTACCGAATTATAAGTATCTATACACAAAACACAACACATACATAAAATAGAAGTGTTTGTTAAAAAAGTAAAATGTATAAACGGTAAGATATTTGTCTGCCTGTTTTTTCCCGCTATCTCGGAAACAGCTGAACCGATCTTGACAGGATTTTCACTGACAAATAGATAATGTTCTCAGGAGTAACTTAGTTGTCGCTGGTGTCGCTTTTTTTCAGAATTTTTTATTTATAGTATGATTTGACTATGATTCACACCGCACAATGTTTAAACAAGAAGAAATTCTTTAGTAAAATTTAGGCCCTATAGAGACTTTCCACTACAGTCGAACTTCGATAACTCGAACCATCACTTAACCATCACTTGCCAAAAAATAATTCGTTTTTAATCAATATTTATTCAATATTTTCTGACGGTTCGAAATTTCTTCAGGAATCTATTGCTAATATCGAATGTGGTTATAGCCAAGTATTTTAACGTTTTAAGACTGGTGCCAAATTAACCAAAAGTAGTGATCAACCAGTTACCGACACTTTAACAGTATGTTTGTTCGACATTCTCTGGACCAGGGCGCACTCTGAAATTTCAGTGCATTTCAATCAATTGTCAAAAAACTGAGTAGCTGCTCGCATTTTAATTTAACGTCAAACACTTGTTAAATTCTTCATGATAAACAATAAAGAAAAATAACTGAATTTAATACAAAAACATTTTATTTTTAAAATTTGTCGTTAATCGCAAAAAGATAATTTTTGTTTGCAATAGCTGCTTTGTTTTTTCGATAATCGGACTGGATTCGCACCCAAGTGTTCGATGTTTCAATTTGTTTTTGCCCTAGTGCTTTGACACTGTGTTCATTGATTGTTCGGTGACAGTGCAGAGTTAATAGTGAAAACTTCAGGTTCCAAATTGTTCTAATATTGTTTTCTATTTGTCAATAGGGATTTTGATCGAAATTTCGTTGGCAAATAGAATGCAAAATCTTTTTTTAATTGTGTTGAAGAGTAAACAAAAACGTTTGACGTTTCAGCAAATTTAGCTTTATGTTGGTGTGTTTGTGCAAGTGCGTGTGTTAATCCCTCTCTGTGATCCAATTATGTGATTTTGATCCCGGATCAATAAGGTGTTTTAAATGCAACCTGAATTGCACGGCACTAGTTTGGCACAGTGGATTAAAGAACCAGGTACTGACTGTCTCATTTTAACCCATGGGCGGCATCCAATTAAAATTGGATGTATAGAAAAGAATGCGCCTAGCGTGGGGATCGAACCCACACGTCTAAGCAATCAATCATTTTATCCACTGCGCCATTGCCACCCACAGATTCAGTAGAATAGAACGCAAAAAATCCCGAGGAATCGATTATTTTTCTTTACTTAAACTTAAAACAACATAATCACCCCTATCACAGAGTTCTCGTAGCAAAGTTCCGAATGTTTTGTTACGCTACGAATACGAATAAATTCACATCATAAGCCCCGAACGAAACCAAAACATCACTGCCTCACAGCAACACATTTTTGCGGAGTTTGAAATTCATCTGATTTACGTCAATATATGAGAAGAAAAATGTATTTCAATTTTTGTTCTTAATCTTTTGACGATTTAATTGTTTTGTTAATCAAAAATGGATTTAATAGGAATTTTTGCGTATCCTTGTGCGATTTCAGAATTTTCTTGGGGCATTTCAAAAAGCCTTCTTATATTGAATGTGATTTGTAATTGCTTTGTTTGCCCTTTGAAAATTAAAATTATTATATATTTTCACATTTAATTTCGCAAGAAACTTATATTTATTTCTCTTTAATTCAATATTTTTGTGCGATGTGCCTATTTGTCTGCAAGTAATTCCACTTCCACAGGCTACTCTGAAAATAACTAATCGTAGAAAAAACAGTCAAACTTCATATTCATTCGGGGCTAGTGATGCCAATTTTCCCGAACTCCGAATTGCGTAGGGAATATTTTTAGTACGACACGGGACCTATAATACATTTGTTCGGGATTCGTAGTACGAATATATTACGACGACGCCTGTGATAAGGCTGAATATTAACAAGATGATTTCTAAGTCTTTTTTTGTTAGTGAGATAAAATTAGAACATAATCTTGTAAGAAACGTTCAATATTTTTTTTTTGACAACTGACTTTTAAGTAAGTGCTCTACTTTGTTCTGACGTTTCTCTTTCAATATGTACTATTTTGATCTTTACTGCAGTCAATAAAAAGTACCTATAATGACATTGATTTTGCTCCATTTCGTACGGTTGTTCCACAATTCGTTTGAAATGATAACAATTTGTCAATTGGAATTTCAAAAATGAAGATCTCATCTAGTCTCGCCCGAAAAAAATGAATATTCGAACCTAGTATAGTGGTTTTAGGTATACTCTCCTGAATAAAAAAAAATGAAGGAGGCAATTGCTCTTTTGTACGTCGTTCGTCATTATCTTAAATTTGTTTTGTTTTTAGCTACTGTGCAAACAACCTGGTGTTAAAAAAGATGTTATGCATCATTTGTTATGAAGGCATGAACAAATACAAAAAGGGTTCATGTTAGATATGATAAAACAGAACTCGGTTTGTAAACAGATTTTTTTTTAATTCTCCAATAAAAGCCAGTGACAGCGTGGCTTTATTTTTATAACTAAAAAAAAACGAGAAAAAAATGTAAAACAAATTTGATATGAAGCACGCAAGAAAGACTGGTGTGCGGATAAATAAATATTATGCATCATCATCAAAATGAGAATTAAGCAGTAAATAGAAAGAAAAACAAACAAACAACAGAAAAATTGGACTTTTAAACATACATAATATTATTAATCGAAAAGCTAGCTGCCTGTCTAACAAAATTAGATAGAGAACTTTACGTGGCAGAACAAAAATTATCGTAAATGTATACCCAGTTAAGACGGGCGCGCACCAGACTAGTGCGCATTACTCGTATATTTTTAGATATTTATTTTTTTGACAAATGCGCGAAATGCGAAATTGAATTATTTCAAAAACAAAATACAGGTGGTCGTACATATTCTCGTATAGCACATAGACAAGATGGTCTGTCTGAAGAAAGACATCTTAAAATAATTAGGTCAGATAAAGCACCGGTTGGTGAGAACCTTCACAATTTATTGTTATAGTTTTGTATAACTCTTATTCATCTAACACAGACAAAATTAATTTCCCTAAGATATAAATTACATGTATGTATGTTTGTAAATAGGGGTGTTTTGCACAGATCGTGATTGCCACTAATTAATTTATCAATGTCATTTAAGGGGCAAGAACAATATTCAAACGCCAAAAGTGGTTTCCATTTTGTGTGACAAGAAACGGAAACAAATTTTGATTCAACATTTTGTTCTTTGTATAAGAAAATTACATTAAAATCTTACATCACATTCTATTAATGGAGAATTTTCATATATGTATATATGTAAGTCTCTAAAACGAAATAAGCCGGTAAATTATTGTATAAGTTCATTACCAAAACAGTGGGAAAAAAAATTTGAAAAAAAAACAAAAGAACTTTGCATTGAAATTTTTGATTTTTTTTCTTTTTGTTTTCCTTTCTAAAATGTATTTTTATCGTCATCACTAGAAGTCTGACCAAATAAGAAAAAACTTGGCAACTTAAATCAACAATTTCTGCCAGGAATCGTTTTACTGAAAATTATCTTGATTGCAATTTTATGCTCCGAGTGACAGACTGTGGCAAATATCGCGAAACGTATTTGTATTTCTATATTTCAAAATTAAATAAATAAACAAAAACAATAAACTGTTTAAAGAACAATATGTTTCTTTTTTTTTCATTTGAAAGATAATTTTATTTTGAACCGAAAACTGTTAACCTTACTTTTTAAATTTGTGTCTTTTTGTTTTTAGTTTTTTATTTAGTTTTTTATTGAAATACGCCCACAAAATTCGTCAAAATGTTGGGTGTGTTGAAAAAAAAATGGGACAACAAAAACTTAAAATTGGCATCGTTTTGGTGTTTAAAAATGGTTGTAAAAATGAAGGAGAAATATTTAGCTGATATTTTGCGATCATGAATTTAGAACATTTATAATAATAAAGAAATTAAACTAATAAATGTTGACAATGAAATACAGTCATTGTATATGAATATGACTATAAAACTTAAAGGTCCCTCAGAAAGTTGAATAACTAACTTGAAATAAAAATTAGATCGTTTAATAAAAATCTAAGTTTTCTATATTGTTTTATGTTATTTTTCTCGTGGGATAGTTTGCAAACATTTTATTAATCTTTAGATGAAAATAATCATTTTCAAAATCAAGGAAAATGCGAAGATACGAGAGTACTGATCAATAAAAAATTTAGGTATGATCTTAGGAATTTCAACAAAATAATTAGCGATATTTCTACACTCGAAATGCAATGAATCCTATCCGAAATCAAGAGGGGAATTTGGTATTCTATAAATTTTATTTTTTTGGAAAGTTTATGCCCGCTTCCAATGAAACTTTCGAGCATAGTGCACGTTTCCTATGTTCGAATGAGGAAAACATTATCTGCAGGGAAATTTTTATTGACTATAACCCACAAGTTGTTTTTACTTGCGATTATAGGTACTATAAGGCAAGTTATGCATTCGTAAAAAAAAAAAAATTCTAACAATCAAACATGACATTACGATAATAGAGACGCCTAAAAAAGTGATCGGTAAAAAATGTCAGTCTGTCCGTCTGCATGTATAACGAGCTACAGCCTAAACGGCTTAAGCGATTACCTTCAAATTTGGTATTTGTGATTATTTTGGCATTCCTCAGAGGGGAAATTGAAATTTTATTTTTAGGCCTAAAAATAACGGTACCTGCCATATTACCTTGAATGAAAATCTTATTTTTCTCGCAAACGGCTCCAACGATTTTGATAAAAATCTTTGAGAATTTTCTTGTTGGTAATAGCTATAATTTTATATGAATCAAATTTACGGGAAAAGTCTATTAACGGTACTTTTCATATAACGGTTTTTTTAATTTTTGGCTTTCTCGGTAACTGTTCATTGGATTTCTATCAATTTTTTTTATCTGAGAAGATCTAGGTAGCCAAACTAATTCTGCACATTAAAATTTTAAATAAAATTTTTATATAATTAAAATTAATTAATTTTTTTTTTTTGAAAAATCAATATCTTTAAAACTAATCAAAAAAAATAATTTTAAATTTTATAGTCATATGTACATATATTAATAAACTCTACAAAACTGCATACAAAAATTTCAAAAAAAAGTTTGTTTTCAAAAAACTAAAAATGAAAAACCGGATTTCATCAAAATCCATCCTACAATTTTCGAGATACTTTTTTATAAAATTTTCATTGATCCGTGGCATCTAATGACGTTCTTTGTTTTTTCAAGAAATTGATTGAAGTGATCGTGTTAGCACTTTTTATCAGTTTAAAACACGATTTTACCCACCTATACACCATTCACTTTCAGAAGGGAGGGTCTATCTGCCCACATTCATGTGGGAGGGGCACAAAAAAAATGGAAACAATATTTAGAAATAATTTACAATAAAGTATTGCAGATTTGTTTAAAGCTTAAAGTCTGTACTATCATCTTGTTATTAAATTAAGTAATTTCCTCTTGACTAAAATAGGAAAAAATCACTGCAATTTCATCATAAATTCAATATAATTGAAATAGTGTTTCTTAAGCTTTTTAGAAATAAAATACACGGCAGGGTCGTACTTCCTTGCTCTTATGTTCGATCACAGCGTAAGCACAAAATTCTTATTATATTTAGCTGTATAAATATATTTTTAAAGTCATTTTTTTCACTCATATTTTTACATCCAAAATCATTAATTTTTTTTTTCAAAATAGTGTAGTTTGGAAATGTTATTTTTTTTTTCAAAAATCCAAAATATCCTCTTGAACATTTTTATGTGCAGTATTATATAGAATTTTACTATAAGTTGCATTGTTGCCACTATTTTTCAAAATAAATTTCCCTGACCAAATTACACAAAACAAACAGATAAAACTTTTTCAATTCAGTAAAAAAAATTTCAAGGATCTATCCAAACACTTTTTATTTCCCAGTCACCGTATACCGCAATACTTGAACGAAAATTTGGTACATTTACAGTTTCTTTTTGATGCTCTTTAAATTTTTTTTAAGAACGAGAGAATTGCATTTGGGTTTTAATTCAGAAAATGAAACCGAAAAAAACTAAAATTTCGAAATTTTGTGGAACAGTTCCGATGTTGATGATTTTTTTGCAAAATGCTTGTTTTGTATATATTATTTTAATTCCAAATTGTTTGTAAGGAGGAACCAATTAATTGTATTTTAAAAATTGCAATTATGATTTTTTTTTACAACAGATAGGTAATGTTTAAATTTTTAAATTATTAGGATGAGAATTTTCTTTCAAAGTGAATTATTATGAAGCCATAAACCGAGTATTTTGTGTTATTTCAAAATTAAGTATTTTCATTAATTATTCTTGAAAAAAAAAATATTTCCAAAATTCAAAAACTATTGAAATTTTTTTTCAAATTTTTTCGTAAATAATTTCTAATTTTTCTTTCATAATTCAATGATCTTGTCAATTTATAGTCGAATGAAAAACTACTACATCCAAATTAATAAACGTTAATGGTTAACATTATTCCATTGAAATTCCGTCAAAATGTCATTAATAAAACTAAATTTCTACAAATTGATTTTTACTAAGCTAGGCCTTCACTTGCAATAAATAACTGCAAGAAATGTGCCATGTAGTCAATATTTCTTGTGGAGGCCCATTATGTCTTAATTTTTCTTTATTTTCATAGATAAAAATATGCATTTATTTCTTGTCTTCTCAGAAGAAATAAATGGAGAAATAAAATCTGCCATTTCATGACATCGAACATTGATCGTGCACAAATTTCTCACAAAACATTGAATCTTGTTCGTAGTTTGCTTATATTTTCATTTTAAGTTCCAATATTTCCTTAAAAAAAAAACAGGTTATACCTATTATGCTGCGACTCCGAAGGAAATTCTTATTTTTTATTTAATCTTTTTTCTTGTCATAATAATTGTTATTTTTTTTTTTGTGAACTATTTTGTTTTCAATTCATAGAAGCCTAATTTTTTCAAATTTTATTGAATAAAAAAACAACAATAAAACAAATCCTTGAGCAGAAGCTTATTATGACTCATTAGAACAAAAATATGAGGACAGTTTATATAGCGATTGTTATTTGGCACAAACATTTACCAAAAAAAAAATGCTACATTTCTAAGACGAATTGGGCACAACATAGCCTTTAAATAAAAGAAATCTTATCACAATCACTGCATCAATTATATTTCAATAATATTTTATATTGCTGGTATTTTATTTGAATGACTTATGATCCCGCCACATTTTATCAGCGCTGTCTGAATATATCGAACAAGCCCCCAGACAAGTAGTTAAATGGAAAAATTTGTTTTATTTGTTGTGCTTTTATTTGCCCATATACATACATTTGTATGTATGTAGTCGAACATCGACTTCATTGTGCAAAAAAAAATAAAAACAAAAGTTAAATATTAAAACAGCAAATACAAAAATCTGCCAGAAATATCTTATACCAGCCGGCACGAACCAACTGCATTTATTATTAACAGAATGACAGCTAATAACACTCAATTACACGTGATTTTTGTTGACAGATGGGGGGCAATTACAAGACAAATCATGATTGTACACTCAATGTCAGTTAAACTTCCTCGTCGGTTTTGGTTGCACTAACAAATAATTTGCTTCCAATAAACTCGAGACTTTAATAATGTGACATCGAGCGAGGGAGTTCAAGAACGGTTCATACGTGCACCTACATTATTTTGTTTATGTAAAATAAATTTAAAAAAATATCACGCAAAATAACAAAATTGTAAATCACCCAAGCGTGTAGGTACTTTTTGCTAACCGCCTAAATCCTTTCGTCTGAAGCAGTTCCGGGCACTTAAAATTACTTTGTTGACAGATAGCCGCATGGTTTTATCGACTGTCATACAAAACAAAATGTCGTGATAAGCTACTGTATATTATTATAACATAGGGGTATTCTCTGGATTTATCTGGCCAAAAGTCAATATTTAATAAGTGTCGTGTCAATTAGTAATTTGTTCACGTGAGAAATTTTCAACAACACTGCGTACTGTGGTCCATTTGTTGAATTTGTGGGGTAAAAATATCCTCAAGTTCACGATATTTTTTATATCTACTTATACACATTCTTAATGTTCTGAGCTTCAAAAGACAATGGTTAGGTGTTTTTAGGAACCGGAAACGCTATAAGTGGCATTAAACATAGCGATGGTTGCCCAATGCCATAACAGTAACTACATACCACAACTTCTATCCGAACTTGGCTTACTAAAATAATTAATTATAAAATTAAAATATAATGTCGAAAAATACTCGCTGAAAGAAGACTAAAGTATTCAACAAGCCCATCAGAAAAATGCTGTACAGCGGATGAATCCAATTAAGTGACTATAATAGGTCTGTTTGTTTACTCACCTTCGATATCCCGCGCGATCCCCAATTTACCCAAAACGCGTTTCTTTACCTTTTTCTGAAACGAAAATGCCAGAGCTTTAGTTTTTCTTCATTTTTTTTTTCATTTCCTCTCCTGCCAGAATCTACCCGAACATTTTAGCTACTGCACTTTCTTGCTTGTCAAACAAGAAATATATAATTTGAATTTGAATTTGTGATGTAGTGTAATTAAAACTAGTATTTTACTATTTTAAGAAGAAGAAAACCAAACGATTGAAGAAAATCTTCAATAATCTTTCTTTTAGTAGAGCTCAAAATGATAAATACCTGAAAATTAAACTGTATTTCGTGAAAACATTTTCATACATGTTGTGTCCACCACCGCCAGAAACAACCGAAATGTGTTTCTTTACTTTTCGTTTCTGGTTAAAAATTGCAACAACAACATGAAAGAGCTTGAGCCCAAACTTTTTTCCATGCTTTTTCCCAAACCTTACCCAAAAAGTAAAGAAACAGACCTAATGTGACTAGGCGTCTGCAAGAATCAAATGACAGTTCTTCTCCTGAAAAGAAGAGATATTTGATTCTGGTATTTGATATTTTATCACATACAAACACCAACTAAATGTCAAACTCAGTTTCAACGCTGTATAGCCTAGTTTACGAAATAAAATTAACACACGTGTATTTGACATCCCCGCCTTACAAATACATATTACATTAAACTTAAGAATCGAGAATCTTGTGTTTACTTGTTTAATAGGGATCCCGGATCAGTGACTTCGGCCGGATTACCAATCGAAAACGATATACAATTCTGGATGACAGAGAGACCTTCATGAGCTAGTCGGACATAGCTGACATGCTGAGGTCAGTAATCATTTTAAGTACTTCCCAGGTTATTTAAAAAGAGATGGTGAAGGATGATCCCCTTATGGTGGGGCAAAGGCAGCTATCGCATGCACGCCCGCCTGCTGATGGAGTTGTGTCGTCGGGTTAACTTATCTATCACGTCAAAAATCAACGGATATGAGACACGAGGAGCCTCGGATAAAAATTACCCTCAACTGACAGCCAGACGTGGCACGAATGATTTGAAAGTATATAATATGTATTACCTACAACGTGAGGACATTGTACACTGCATGTACTACTCAAAAACTTGATATGACCGCGATCCAAGAGATACGATGGATGGGATCAGGTATAATGAAGAGAAATGCACGACTGGATTGCACGAACTTGCTCTTATGTTCGAACACATTGTATGCGTTTCTATTAAAAATCTAAATGTATTTTTAAAGTCGTTTTTTACTTAATTTTTTATATATACAAAATTTCTAAAATTTTTTTCTAAACAAAATTGTTATGACAATCTTAAATATTTAATAAAATAAACTTAAAAACAAAAGATTAAATCGGCTTAATCAGAGAAAAAATAATTCAAAATTCTGAAATAAATACTTAAACAAATTTGAGCTCAAAAAAAGTACGCCATTTTATTTATTGGATATATTTGAACTTATGAGAACAAAATTTTAAATATTTGTGGAGCGGTTTTTAAGAAAAAAGTTTTTTTGTAAAACTTTTTGAAAACATTTTTCAAAAACGCCAATTCATAGGTATTCAACAAATACATATAACCATAATTTTTGAAAAAAAATTTATTAGCAGTTTTCAAAATATAAATTTAAAAATTGTTTTTTTTTTATATGCTTTTAAAAATTCAAGAAAATATTAATTTAAAATATTGGTACGTAGTATAAATTGGGCTACCTAAACCTATATATGTGTGAAATTTCGAAAGAATCTGTTAAGCCATTTATTTGATATTCGAAAGCAAAAAACGGTCCTATGGGAAGTACTGTTTTCAGACATTTAAACAATTTTTTTTACAACCATATGATCGGTCGTACCTAAAAAGCTGCACTGATTTTTTTAAATCAAAATCGTTAGAGCCGTTTCCGAGGAAAATAGACTTTAACGTAACGGTTATATGGCAGGTACCGTTATTTTTTGAACTGAAAAAAATGTCTCTATATAACAAGCAATTCGGCCCACCCGTTTGGGCTGCAGGTGTCTATACATACATACAGACAGACAGAAATACAGATGGACAGAATTTTTAGACCATTTTTTTTCGTCTTCGCTATCATCGTAATGTCAAGTTTGATTATCTCAAAACTTTTTTTTTTCGACGAACGAATGCATAACTTGCCTTACCACCCCTATTTGTATGTGGATCTGTCAAAAATCAGAGTACATGTGTCAAATCTCAGACATTTTGTCAGGTCATGATAACCGATTGAATTATGACAACTGAATTTTGACAACAAGCGCAATATATTACCTTAAGATACTGTGCCACGAGACAACATCAAATAACGCCTTCCGGCCAATAGTGTTTGCAACAGTTCGTTATACGGTGATAAGTAGCACTCGGTGAGATCCACAAATCAACTTAGAGGTCTCCAGTTGGTCGAACAACTAACGAAATCGATAAATCAAACGTCTTACACATATGGAGGGGCAAAGTCGACTTTCGCCATTGTCTGGTTGCGGCAAAAAATTCAGAGCTTGACTGTCAAACAAAAAGAAAATGAAAACTGCAAACAAGAAAAAATTCGACGTTGGACAGACGCGCATCGTAGACACCCGAGAAAAATATCTTGTGTTATGATGATGAATGCGTACAAAGAAAAAAGTTGACCGAAGAAAAAACTAAAACTTTTGGCTATAAATAATCACAAAATACCCTAATGTGAAACAATTATCATGTATCACATGATACATTTTTATCACACCTCAGGTTGGTAATGTCCATTAATCATTTTAAAAAGGAGCCACATTCAATGTGTTATCTAAAGCCCACCATATCATCAATTCGCCATAGGTATCTACATTGCGGTTCAATTGATTACACCATTCTAATTTAATAACAATTTAATTTTAAATGTTTCAAAATCTTTATTAATTTATTTATTATTTTGTTAATTAACTATTATATATGAAGAAGAAGAAGAAGTGAGACTTGTAATCAAATCTTTTGGGCAATTTTATTTCGCTCGAAATACTTTATTTTCTCCAATTTTATTTGTTTGTTATCGTGAATTTTCCTGGAATTAATTTCTCTCAAACAAAAAATTCTTTAAAATTTTCCTAGAAATTTTATTCTTGTACCAACAATTTCCGAAAGAAATGTTGTCAATATGAAGTGAAACTAAAATCAAAGTGAAATGAATACATATCACATTTAAGCCATACAATTCACTTATTTATTAATGGTTTGATTAAGATCAATTGATGTATGTTTGTTTCGAAACAAATTTCTTGTTTTTTGTTGTCAAAATAATTCCATTGAATTTTATTTCAGCTTTAACGTACATATATGAAAATAAGCAATTTTTTTTGCATATAAATTTCACTTCGCTCAGATGTAGACAAAATTAAAACTGATTTGAATGCAACAAAAGAAATTAAATTAATTTAGAAAAATATTAATTATTAATTTTTTCTTATCATCTGAGAGATTTGAAATAAGCGAAGAAAAAATAGTTTTACTGACTATGAAATTGTGAATCGCCACTTCACTTTGTTTAAACAAAACGTATGTAGTATGTACATATTATGTGTTTATAGATATCCGAGTATGACAATAATACAGACAAGTATATATTTATCATATGCCGTAGAGATGTTTATATATATGTAGTTTTTTTATGTTAGAAGTTATAAAACAGTTTAGCGAGTGAGAGAGTAAACTAGAGAGAGTGAGCACGGTATCCCCGTAGAATTATTTCATTTAACAATGAAAATTTCAAGTTATCTATTAATAATTTCTCTTATATTATTTAATACGTTTAATACGTTTTAGAACTTTTTTGAAATAAAATTTGGAAAGATGTTAATTTAATTATTTCGTTTAACCTAACGCCTATTTTGATATTTTTAATATTTTATAATAGAATAGATATTGTTGTTGTTCAAGTAATTGTTACTGCGAAAAGCTTTTATGTACGTAAATGGATCACGAGTTGCGCAAGCAGTAGCAGTGCAGAAATCAAAATTATTTCTTATTAGGTAAATACAATTGTTTTGTGTTTGTTTTGGCTTTCAAGTGGACGAAGCATTTGAGCCTAATGGAAATAAAAATTCAAACAAAGGGGTTGTGATTGTTTTAAGAATCTATTTGTTTTAATTGAAACTAATTCAAGTTTTTTTTAGCTTTAGAATTAAATTTGTAAAAGGATATTGGTATTCATTTTAAAGGATTAAAGAAAAAAATCTGAAAGGTTTCGTACTGGCCAGGGTTGTTAGCACTTCAAGAGTCTAAGATCGCACCAATAAATTGATGGTACATCTTGACTATTTTTTAAGTCAAATTTAATGTTCACTTTATACAGGTAAAATAGAAAATAAAATAAAAATTTTTTTAAATACATTTTCTACTAAATGTCAAATTAACAGCCCCATTCTCCCCATTGTGGCGAATCACAAGTTACAAGCCCTTGTACAAAAAAAACACATAATCATAAAAGCCCAAAAAAAAATGGAGATGGAACTATCAAAAAATCATTCCTTGTGAGGATTATTGTGACTCGATAACATTTATCGAATTCTCCCCAATCGTCACAAGAAAACTCACAACGAAACTCACCACAGCTAAAGGTGAATTGCGTAGTGGCATTATTGGAACAGCTGAATATTAAAAACAAAACAAAAATTGAAATTAATTCGGATTAGGTATTTATTATTATATGTAGATGTAATAATGAAGACAAGCTAATTGAAAAATTAAAATTGCTCCTGACTAAATATGTATACGTGTATTTATTTTTGTTTAAACAACAATTATCAAAGAGAATCCGTTTTCAGTGTTTCATTAATTTTCAAACAATAAGTAAAAGGATTTATATTTGATCTGAATGTTATAGAATGAACAGAATACCTACAGATAATCATACTATTGTGTGTTTTCCTTCTCCATGGTAGTCGGTAATGAATTGTTTATCTCAAATTAAAGTTTAATTGCCGTTTACTTCATGTTGGAATATAAAAAAAACTGTTTCACAAAATATTATATCGAATGCCGAATCGAAATGTCAAAATTCAAACTATTTGAGTTGTGACCTGCTCGAAAGTAGATCACAATTGCGATTGTTTTTTTAAGATTGTTCAGTGACGAATAAGTTAGAAAAAAATAGAACAGAACAGAACAGATTCGTGAGAAACTTCAGAACAATATAGAACAACTTAGAAAAATCAGTCATCTGACAGAGATTATAAAAAAAATTATTGTTGTTTACCGTTCTTAAAAATAATCTGAAATGGAGTAGAATTTACTTAACAAAATATTTTTCATGAAATTGAGATGATTCCGACAAGGAAAAAGATTTATCAACAAAATCTAACACCGAAACTGACAAATCTGTTCTAACCTGTTCTACCTAAAAAGCGAGTGCAGAAAATCCTGTTCTAAAGTCTTCCAAACTGTTCCAATCGGACTCATTAAACATCAAACTAAAACAGTTTAGAACAGAACATTTCTCATTGTCAGAGTCATAATGTGTGTTCAATTAGGCTGTTCGGAACAGATTAGAGCAGAAAAGTACATGCTTTTGCCATGAATCGAGGAAAACAAGATTACGACTCTTCTTTGTTTTTCTTATTTTATTGACGTCAAACAAAGAAGTGTTTAATATTTGTAATAGACCATTTTTCTTATTAGATTAGTTCTTTTTTGTTGGATTCCATTTAGGTTCTGTTTTCGCTGAGTATAGTGAAGTATAAGACTATCTCTCTTTTCTCTCACAATCCATTCATGGCTCCGTGGTGATTCTAATTTCCATACCAATTTGATCCGCTTTGGAATCGTTTCGGATCCGTTGTTGGATCCGTTTATGAAGTGGTTTCGGATCCAAAACGGAGTCGCTTGCTTGAAATGTTTGGGGGAGAATCCGTCACAAAATAAATGTCACCCCTTCTTGTGACTTGTAAGGTATCAGTGATGTTGGGGAAAATCGGGATGTGAGTACCTTTTTTTCAAATTCTTAAAAAAACTTAAAAAAAATACCATTAATAACACAAAACGGCAAAGCTACTTTAATTCGTTACTATTTATTTCTTTGTAAGACCGAGTATTTTTTTTTTTAATTTTGGAATTCACAGTATTGCCAGGCAATAAACACTGTTTTATTATTATTTGATTTTATTTAATTTGTGGTTGTATTGTACCGACATATGTAAGTAATGGCAATTTTTGCCTTAAATTCTTACTGTAAACATTGTTTTCAGATGACTTGTGTAATATAAGTATGTATATACAGTGCTGTGTCAAAATATTTGCAACTAAGACCGGAAGATCTTTGCATCGCATTAATACCCAATTTTTGTATCCGCAAAAATAAATTTCTTTTATTATTTTGTTAACCTAATATTGTATTTTATTATTATAGAAAAAAAAGTAAGATAATTCATTTTAATAGAAAATAAATTAAGAAATTCTTAAAAATTATCATGAATTGCTGTGCAAAACATTTGCAACTAAAAACAATGTCCTAAAATTTTTATTTTTTTAAAGGATATCGGTTTCTGGAATGTCATCAGAGTCAGTGTTCTGTATTTCGGCATAAAGTTCGTATTTCCGCGAAAAAATTTGACATCCAATCTTTCTTTTTACTATCTCTGTTGAGTTCTCTATTGGGTTTAGGTCTGGCACTCGATGCAGATAGTAGAAAGGAGGATTGGATGTCAAATTTTCCAGCGGAAATACGAACTTTATGCCGAAATACAGAGCACTGACTCTGATGGACATTCCAGAAATCGTTATCAACAACCTCATTGCCTCAATGCCTAGAAGATGTGCAAGTGTTATAAACAATAAAGGATATGCAATTAAATATTATTTATTTTTGTTTAAAAAAAATAAAAATTTTAGGACATTGTTTTTAGCTGCAAATGTTTTGCACAGCAATTCATGATATTTTTTTAAGAATTTCTCAATTTATTTTCTATTAAACTGAATTATCTTACTTTTTTTTCTACTTAAATAAATGTATATATTTATATTACATGCAATTTGTTAAAAGCTAAATTAGATTCATTAAAACTAAATGATTGAAAGAAGAGAAAGGAATTTATGCTGAAAGCAAAGCGAATGAATGTGATACAACAACAACAACAACAATATTAAAAAAATAAAAACAAATCACAAATGAATAGAAAAAATATTCGTATGGAAACAAATTGAGAGAAGAGTGTATTGTTTGTTCAAAAAATATACACAGCCGAAAAAATAATCACATTGATGTATCACACTCACCTTCGCTGCCATCAGGTTTGTCCGCAGCCGAAGCCAAACATCTTGGACATGATGCGGTTAAATCGATTTGACTATGCTCAGGTGAACCAAATGGAAATTGTTGATATTTGAATGTGGTTGGTTTTTCGGGTGCTAAATTATATTTGCAAAATTAAAATGTTTAAAAAATTAAAATAAAAAACAAAATAATAAAAATAAAAAACTAAGTTAAGTACACAAATGCATAAAAATTTTAAAAAATGCACGACTGGATCGTACAAACTTGTTCTTGTAGCTAACAACTTTAATGTAGCTTACCATTGAGGTTTAGTTAGTTAGGTGTAGTTATCCTATGCAAGTTTAAAGCCTATGCAGGTAAGATTAACTTGATTCTTAGTATAATGAATTGTCGAATGGATGATTCAAGGAATAGTTACATAGGTACCTACCTACAAATGTATATTTAAATCTAAGTTATGGATTTTAATTATGTAAGTTTGGAGAGTAAAATGTATATACATATATGTATATACGTATTGATGGAACCTAAGTATGTAAACATGTACATATAATAATGAAAATGAAGGGTTTATAGATGGGTAGGTAGCTATATGCATATAACTTTATAATTTAGGTCTAATATGCATACATAAGATTCATGTGATTTTTAGAGACATATATGCATATATAAATGTATGCGGGCCTACATTGTATTTAGTATTCAATGACTATACGAAAATTCGTAAAAAGGGAATAATAATATAAGGTATAGAAATAAATGAACAATACACATAATTAAATGGTTTTATATTGCTTAGTCGTAATAGTTTGAGGGGAAACAAAGATGCAATTTGAATTCATGGATAAATAAGAATGTATCAAAAAAAAATTTCAAAAATCGTTGGAGCGGTTTTTTTAATAAATTAATTATTTATGTATAAAATTTTGAAAACATTTTTAGAAAAAAAAATTTTGAAGATATTATAATTATACTTATAAAATTAAAATTTCAAAAAAGTCTGTGACTGGTTTTTGAAAAATCGATTTTTCAAAAAAAAAAATGTATTTATTTTTAAAAAATCAAAAAACTTTTTTTTAGAAAATTTTAGTATTCAGTTTTATATACAATAATTATTTTAATCGGTTCCTCCAATGTTGAGAAAGTCGAAAATATGAAGTGGTTGTATGGGAAGCACCGTAATAAGTAAGACAAAAAAAAAAATGTTTATGCTTGAAAGCGGAGTGTACTAATTTAGGAACACACAATTTTTTTTATAAAAATTCTTGGAGCCGTTTTTGAGAAATAAAATTTTTTCTTAATGGTTTTTTAAAATTTGTATGAGAGTTGTCGTTGTTTTTTATTCTAGAAAAATAGTTTTTTTAACTTTTCAATATAACGTCAAAAAAAACACCAAATACGAAGTTTCAAAAAATCTTTTGAGTCGTTTTCGAAGTTTTAAATTTTCACAAAAAAAATTAATTTCCAAAAAAAACTTTAAACTTTCTAGGAGCGTCTGCATAAAAAATTTCAAAAAAATTAAATTTACCGTTTCCAAGAACATCGAAAACCGAAAAAATGGTTCTACTAGTGGTACCAAAAATAACAATTTTTTTCAAAAAAAAAATTATCAAAAGGTACCCTTTCCCTTCAGCTGATTTTTTTATAAAAATAGTTGGAGCCGTTTTGAAAAAAAAAATTGAAAATTCAATATTTCAACGACGATGTTTTTTTTTTGAAATTTTATTTTTAAATTTTTATGTTATTAACCACCAGTTTCACAGTGGGAGTTTAAACTTAAGATCAGATGAACCTTAAACTGAGTTTAATTTTTGGTTTAACTCGTCCGGTTTCACAGTGAAATCTCATCTTCAGATCAGTTGAACTTTGTTTAGCTAGATTTTTTGAAAAAGAGTTGGCAGTATTTTTCTTTCCTTGTCTTCCCTTTCTCTCTCTCTCTGACACAAAAAACATGCGAAACAATAACAAATGCATTGTGCTTTTGACAAGTGAGGGAAGATTTATTTTGCTTCAAAGTACTGTCATTATTCTGATTTTGGTTAGCGATAGCGAAACGAAAATACTAAATAAAATAATATTCAAAATCACTTTCAAAAGTCGATAACATTTTAATACACAATTTTTTATTGTTAGCAAAATTTTATGAAATAAAATGCACGACTGGATCGTACAAACTTGCTCTTGTAGCTTACAACTTTAGTGTTACTCACTGACGCTGTTGGTAGGTAGCTAATCTATTATAGTTATCCTATGCAGATTTAAAGCCCATGTAGGTAATATTACCTTGATTCAAGGAATAGTTAAATAGGTACCTACAAATGTATATTTAAGCGGATTTTAATTAGGTGGGTAATAATGTAATTATGTACAAGTACAACATGTATATAATGAAAGTGAATGGTGTATAGGTGGGAAAAAATCGTTTTTTAAACTTATTTAAACTGCCAAAACCATCCCTTTAATTAGGTTTTCAGAAAAACGAAGAACGCCATTAGATGCCACGGATCAATGAAAATTTTATAAAAAAGTATCTCGAAAATTGTAGGACGGGTTTTGATGAAATCCTGTTTTTTTATTTTTCGTTTTTTGAAAGCAAAATTCTTTTGAAATTTTGGTATGCAATTTTTTAGAGACTATTAATGTTCATGTGAATATAAAATTTAAAATTATTTTTTTTTGATTAGTTTTAAAATTATTGATTTTTCAAAAAAAAAAAAAAATTTATAAATTACTTTAATTGAAAAAAAAAAAGTTATTCAAAATTTTGATATGCAAAAATAATTTAGCTGCTTAGATCTTCTCAGATATAAAATTTGACAGAAATCCAATGTACCGTTACCGAGAAAGTCAAAATTAAAAAAAAAACGTTATATGAAAGGTACCGTTAATAGACTTTTCCCGTAAATTTGATTCATATAAAATTATAGCTATTACCAACAAAAAAAAAATCTCAAAAACGTTTATCAAAATCGTTGGAGCCGTTTTAGAGGAAAATAAGATTTTCCTTCAAGGTCATATGGCAGGTACCGTTATTTTAGGACTAAAAATAAAATTTTAATTTCCCCTCTGAGGAATGCTAAAATAATCACAAATACCAAATTTGAAGGTAATCCCTTAAGCCGTTTAGACTGTAGCTCGTTATACATACAGACGGACAGACTGACATTTTTTGGCGATCACTTTTTTAGGCTTCTCTATGATCGTAATGTCATGTTTGATTGTTAGAATTTTTTTTTTACGAATGCATAACTTGCCTTATAGTACCTATAATCGCAAGTAAAAAGAACAATACAAGCACTGAACTAAAGTTTAAACGGCAGAATAATCTCGATTAACTTAAACTACAAATTGAACTCAGTTCAAGGTTTAAACGACACTGTGAAACCGAATAAATTGTTGATCTGGTTAAACCAAAAGTGGAGTTTAAACTTGCAATGTCAAACTGGGGGTTAATATTTAAAATGGAATTACAAAATTTTTTTTAGAAAAAGAGAAATTTTGTTTATAAGAAATTATGTAAAAAACGGCTTTAAAAATAAATTTTAGCCGTTTCTATTAAGAATGTTTTGCATACGATTTGATCGAACATACGAGCAAGTACGTGCGATCCACTCGTGCATTTTATTTTTCTAAAGGTTTAGTTATTGTGTTTTGCTTTTTTTATTAAACGATAATTTGTTATTGTTATTATAACTATAAGAAAAATGGATCCTGTGTAATCTAACGGCATAATTTCAATTTTCAAAATAGGAAATCACAAATCACCATTCGCTTTTTAATTAAAACAAAATTTACCCATCTCTTTCTTATTGAGCTAGAGGGATGCGCATAAAACCCGTTTGGAATTAATGCAAAATAAAATCAGGGCTGCTTTGAAGATTCATTAGATCTATTTGTTATCCTGTGAATTCATACGAATTCGTAATAATTTGTACAAGTGCACAAAATGCTGTTTGTTAACTCCAAAATATTACTACAAGGACTGTCAAAGTGAAGGAGAAATAATTTCCCCACTATGAAAAAGTTGTGAGGCAATTGGTGTAAAAACTGTCAAAACATCATGCTGTCAAGTTTTTTCTGCTTTTTTCTTTGGTAAGTGATGGCACATTGAAAGAAATGAGAATTTGATTGAGATAGTCATTATTTGTGTACTAGAAGGAAATCTTTGTATTGAAAACTTTAAAGACAAAAAGGAATGAAGAATGAAACGCACTACGGAAAACACAAATATATTTGGCAATCTGGAACTCTTCTCCGATCCGGGATCCCAACTGAACACTTTTGTGTGATTCTGACAATTCTGAATTTTAATGAGATTGTATGTGTGAAAATAATTTTGTACGTGGAAATATTCAAATTCAAAAAAAAAAATATTTCTTGCACAATTATGATACAAAAAATGACAACAGTCGAGTTTGACGTTTAGGTATATGAATGTGTCAGTGCCTTCTGGTTCTGATTCTGATTTCAAATCCAGAAGCAAAATTCTCTTTTTTCAGAATTAGAACTGTCATTTTTTCCCAAATGAACGCTTTCAGAAGAGTCCGGAAGGCTCCCTGATTGCCAAATAAAAACGACATAAATATTTGTTCACTGGAATTCTCAAGTGTTTTCTCATTTTATTTTATAGAATATATTTGGTTTGTTTACTGTTCTTTATGTTGTGTGTTGTTTTTTTTATATAGTTTGCTTTTGTCTATGTATAGAGTGATTATTCAATTATGCTCATCCGGATGTTTGCCATTAACGTTTTACACACAAATGTGGTCAATTTGGGTTTGTTTACTATGTTGCAAGATTTACAAAAATTTTCCCCACACCCTTGGAGTTTGACAGTTGTTACACTTCTTACTGCAAAAAAGATACCAAACAGACCTAGTATGAAAACTGTAATTAAGATTGTTCAGTGACGAAAAACTTAGAACAGAATAGAAAAGATCAGGACAGAACAGATTCGTGAGAAACTTCAGAACAAGATAGAACAACTTGGAACAGTCAGTCATCTGACAGAGATTATAAAAAAAAATTATTGTTGTTTACCTACAATTCAACTTCGTTTATTTTTGCAGAAACATCCTTAAAAATAATCTGAAATGGAGTTGAATTTATTTAAACAAATATTTTTCATGAAATTGAGATGATTCCGAAACGGAAATTGATTTATACACTAAATCTAACACCGTAATGTTTTTTTTTAACAACAACAATTGGTTTTGACAGTTCTCACAAATCTGTTCTAACCTGTTCTACCTAAAAAGCAAGTGCAGAAAATGCTGTTCTAAAGTGTTCCAAACTGTTCCGAACAGCCTCATTGAACACACATAACAAAAAATTTGTTTGACATTTTCGAAATCAGTCAGTTTATAAGAAGTGTTATTGGGTCCATTCTTTTTTTACACATTTATATTGCTATTTTTTGTTTGAGTATTTATTTATGAATAAATGAAATAATATTGTGGTTTACCGAAAATATATTTTTTATTTCAAACCAAATAATGGTCAGATATAAAATGGAATACCCGCTATTGATGGTCTGCATAAGGATAAATTTAATATTTTTTTTAATTTACAATTATTAAAATAATAAGAATTAATAAAATAATAGAATATCTTTTGTCTTTTTATGGTAGCCAATTTATATTGAATACACTATGGTCACACCACTCTATGAAAGTTTTGAAGTATCGACAGATAATTGAAATTCGCTACGATCAGTTTGAGAAGCTAATAGCCTGTCTTCCCTGTTCTGACAAATTTTAGTTTTTTTTTTTCAAGGTCATCTGTTGTAATTACTATTAAATTCCAATTTACTCACATCAAACGACTTATTTTATGCTATTTAAAATGTCGCACTTCATTGCTATAATTGGGTCATCCCGACATAGATGGACGCTACCTACCTTTCAGTTTACCTATACATTTTTTATGGAGATACTACTTTAATTTCTTGTAATGTCACAACAATTTTATAGACAATAAAATCTACCAAAAGATATTTATTAGATCCAAGGAAATTTCAACTTAAGCCCATCAATTTAATTTTCTTTTCATCAAACTTGTAGTTTTTCAAGTTAATTGCAGGAAATCATTTCAAATAGGAATACTTAATTTGAGTAAGTATAAAGAATTTATTGTACAATGTATTCTTCTGACACGCAATGTCATTTAAATCAACCGTATTCATTAATAGTTTGAGGATGTGGATCTTTTCAGAGGACTTGGCGACAAGGTAAAGTTTGTCAACAGTACAAAGTCGCAACAGAGTTTCCAAGACAATTTTACTATTTTTAGCTACGTAAATGAAAAAGTCAATTTTTCTAGCTCTATGCTCTTTATACAAAAAAAAACAGGGTTGTGCGACTTGACTTGCCTCTAATAGGAAGTTGCTACACTTGCACAACGCCATCCAGCCAGGAGGAGCGCCATCAACAACAATAACAACAGCAATTTGCCTTGTCTTATTGATTGTCAAGGGGCAAATTAAATAAAGAAGAAAAAAAAAAGTTAATACAAATAACAAAAAAAAATACAAAACAACAAAATGCCACCAAGGTAAATGTAGTTCCCATTGCCATCAGCCATTGACATAATAATAATGTAGCATCCCACAACCCACGAATCGCAATGCTAAACTATTTTTAAGTACCGCACACAATAATAGGATTAGAATATTATGAAACAACAACTAAAAGCCGCCTTCGCATCAGCAACAGAAAAAATGTCGCATCTCGCTTGCCACCTAATTTAATTTATTTACTTAAAGATAGTGTAATAACAAAATCGATGAATCCTTGAACTTGATACTAGACCATCGACCAAAGACACTTAGCAAGCCCACGTAAATATTCTGAGCACACAGGGTGAGGGATACCAAATAGGTGCAATAGACAGTCAGAGGAGAAAATTTATACGATATATGTATGTATATTATTTGTATATATAGCATTTAAGCTTGATGACCAATGAGCTTGTTATATGTTTGACTTCAAGGGACATATTGCATAACTGACAACTCGGTAAAATGTACATTTTCTTTTGTGATGCTGACAATATCCAATTTTCTTACAATGCTAAATTGTCAGTTCACACGATTTGGTAGATTTTGTTCCAAAGTATGACAATTTAACTGTCGGGTGGTTGGCCCGACTTTCCTGACAATGTTGGTAGATGGAAGAGTTTTAATGAAAAATTAGTCCATAAGTAAATAATACAGATAAGTTTGAAATATAATAAAAACAAAAAAAAAATAAATATATACCGGGTGTTTTTTTTTTTTGTGGTTGTGGACTTGTGGTTTTATATCTGGCAATACTTTTTTCGGAGTTGATCTTTTTGACAGCTGTCACTTGATTTATACTCAGTTTGGTTTGCCATTTCAAGTATTGAAGCCGAAGGACCATCAAGCGTTTCACACGTTCGGTGAATGGGCCCAAATTTTTTTCAGCGATGAAGTGATCATCATCTACAAGCTACGAGTATTTTTCGGACCCCGCCGCCCGTTACATCCTCAAAAAGTCACTCTTTTGTTGTGCGCTATGGGCAGAGGGAATCATTGGTCCATATTTCTTCAACAATGAAGTCGACCATAATGTTACAGTCAATGGGGAACGCAATAGAGCCATGATTAATGACCTTTTGGTACCTGAATTGGAGAATATTGATGTGGACTATACCTTTGGTTCCAACAAAACGGCGCTACATACCATACAACCAACGAAACAATCAATTTATTGAAGTAAACTTTTGGTGAGCGCATTATATCGCGTCGTAAGACTATTGCGTGGCCTCCAAGACCGTGCGATTTAACGATTTAGCTGGAGCGCTGAAGTCGCTTGTCTACGCAGATAAGACCGCGACGATTGACGCCTTGACAGAGAATATTCGGCGCGTTATGCTGACGTATGCCCAATTGCTCCAAAAAGTGGTCGAAAATTGGGCCTCTCGGCTGGAATTTATTCGAGTCAGCTGCGGCGGCCACTTCTTCGAAATCAATTTAAGAACATAATGGCAAAGCCTTATCTTTATAATAAAGCTAAATTCTTGGTCATAACATTAAATTATATTCGTTATATTTCTTCTTGAAAACCACACGTCTAAAAAAAAACACCCGTTATATAGTACTATTGCTACTATTTGTTTGTGAGTGTTTTAGAAATAATTGCATTACACTCAACTTTTTTCTGTACTTGAGTTATTTTTTTGAGCATAATTTTCCAAAATGTCTATATGATTAATTTTGTCCCTTTTTTGCTTTTTAGATAGTCTAAGAAAAACACAAAATTGTTTAAAATTACCAACAAAACTTTGATATTGCGTTTTACAGTTAAAAACATTTTCAGCAACTGTCAGATGCCATTAATACGACATCTTACATGTTACGCCGTAAATCCATCGCATACTCCATAATTACATTCAT
Source organism: Philhelius pedissequus (assembly GCA_910595825.1). Classification (NCBI taxonomy): domain Eukaryota; kingdom Metazoa; phylum Arthropoda; class Insecta; order Diptera; family Syrphidae; genus Philhelius; species Philhelius pedissequus. The sequence continues at coordinate 56,595,201 of OU343160.1, forward strand.
CAATTATATTTCTGATTTTTTTCTAATCTTATGTAAAAAAATATATATTAAATTTAAATTTATAATAAAAGAATAAAATGATGTAAATATCTGTCTATTTTAGGAATACAAGTAATAACTTTTCCTACGGGAAATATTTTCATGTCAAATTCGAAAGATCCTGAGCAATGCTCAGTCTCCCAGATTCGAATATTGTATTAGCGTAATATATTGTTCATATAACCGTTCACACAGACACAGGCAGGGTTGTAATTTTTGAGCTGATAAATCATGGAGTTGTCAACAATTTTATGTTTTTTTTTTATTCAAATAGATGTCATTAAATGACAAATATATATCGGTGCTGCCAAGAAACTGAAATGACGTTGATAAGCGTTTTGGTGACTAATTTTCGTTTTTGCATATAACGAGTGTTTTTTTAGACGTGTGGTTTTCAATCTGGCAATACTTTTTTGGGAGTTGGTCTTTTTGACAGCTGTCACTTGATTTATGCTCAGGTTGGTTTTCCATTTCAAGATTTGAAGCCGAACGACAAAACGCCCAAAACGATATGGCCACCGATTCTGGCATCCACGATCGTGCGATTTAATACCGCTGGAACATTTTCTGTGGGGTTCTGTGAAGTCGCTGTCTGTGTAGTTGAAATTGCTGCAAAAAGTGGTCGAAAATTGGGCCTCTCGGCTGGAGTCCACTTGCCCGAAATCATTTTTAAAACATAATGGCAAAGCATTATCTTTATAATAAAGCTAAATTCTTGGTCATAACATTAAATTATATGCGTTTTATTTCTTCTTGAAAACCAAATGTCTAAAAAAACAGCCTTGAAATACATAATCACCCAAATTAATAAACTTGGACTTGGAAAGGTTTATGGCATATTCAGTGGACTTGGGCCCGTTTGCTGATACACAGCTTTAGCATTTAAGTTCTACTTAAGAACATATGTGACAGTTTACGCAGAGGAAAAAGTAGCCCTTAAACGTCTTAAGTTGAACATAAATATTTATGATTCGTATTAGCAAACGGGCCTAAGTGAGAAATGCAATTAATCAAACATAATTTCTGCTATTTGACATTTACAAACTTAGTACTTCGCTAGACCATCGAAGACATTGGTGAAGAAAATTTACAGGGACATACATAGAATAAAAAGAGATAGAACTGATACTTATTGTAGTAGATTTTGTTCATGGATATTCGATTTTTTATTAATTGAAATTCTTAATCCGCAGACTAACTTTTATTATATGGTTTAATAAAGTCATGGACTGGCGATGCACAAATTATTTTTTTCTTAATTGGACTGAATGTATATTATTAGTATGTTAATATGAAGTTCTTTCTGATGAGTCAACAATGATGTGGAAATTACAAATATTTCAATTGATAAGGAAATTAAAGAGATGTTTAAGAGAATTCCATGTTGCACATAAGAGATCATATCAGTAACAAAATAAAGCCATGGTGCGAAACAACATTTATTGTTTGAATTTCAGACTTAACACTGCATAATACATCTAGGATTGATCGATCCATTACGTAATAATAATTGAAATTGAAACCCGTGCCAAATTTATTAAACAGATACCACGAATTCAAAACAAAAAAATAAAACATAATATAAAGCTATAGGCTCAAACTGCAAATGTGTTTATAGTTTGTTTGTATATTCTGCATTAAATCAAAAATATTTACCTTCTTTATCCGTTAGGTCCGAGAATTTGACGCCGCCACTGAAATACATAAGAAAATTGGAAAGGAGGCATTTTGAGAAAAATTAATGAGCTGATTTAAACCATCCAGTTTCTGTTTTTTTTTTCTTTTTTTTTCATTTTTTTTTCTAAATGTATCAAATATTCAATTTTTTTTTAATTTTAAAATTATTATTTTTAATATTTAAATTTGTACTAATTTAATGATTTAAAAAAAAAGTTTCTATTTTTATTATTATTATTATTTATTTAAGAGTGAGAGAGAGATAAAAACAAATTTAATGTATATGCCAACATTTTAAAACATGGGGCATTTACCTGAGAAGCACAGTAGCCGTTTCAGGCACACGGAATACCTGAAAATATTGATATAAACGAGAATATGCTCATTTTGAGGCCTTACTAAGGCATTTATTGTGTTTTTTTTGTTTTGTTTTTTTTTTTAATAATTAAATTTTGAAAACAATTAAACAAATTTGTATTAATTTATTTTATTTTTTCGTCGAGAACTAGAATCATTGTGGTGGATTTTAGTCCCAATTTGTTTTGATATTTAATGTAAAGATATAGACATAATTGTGACTGTGATGCAATATTATGTTTACTTTTAAAGGACAAATACTGATTTTTTTTTGTAAGTCATAATACATTTCACAAATATTTATTAAAAAATAATATTATTGTGTTTAATTAAATAAAAAGTTAAATTCGATGTCGAGGTGTACGAAGTGCTAAATTGATATTTATTTTCCACGAATGTTTAATATTTTAATTTAACAACAAAAAAAACTTATTTAAAAATGTATGTTATATTTTAAAATATATAGAAGTTAATTAAAATTTGTGAAATGTTGTGAACTTTTTCAAAACAAATTAAAGGCTGGTTATCTTATGATAAAGTTTGTTAAAAATTTTGTCTTGCTACTAATGTTTTTTTTTTTTAATAATCAAATTTGTTTTCTTTTTATAATTTATAATACCATTGAGAATATTATATTTAAAATTAATCAAAAGACCAATAATTCTATAGCTGAAAGGTTACAAATCGATAGTGCCTTGTTGAGTTATATTCATTTTTTTTCAGCACCAACTATTGTTTCAACTTATATTATGTTTTGGAAACTACATCTGAAGCTTCTTCAGAAGCATGGGTTATACAACGTGAAGTCGATTTGATAACGAATTTTATGAATAAGTACATAGAATGATGACCGATTTTTCTAGTTATCCAACGATTTTGAAAGCTGATAGAACAAATTGAGACAGCTTTTTCGTAAATTTATAATCACCCTGATTACCAGAAAGCAGCGACGGAATCCACATTCGCTTTTAAAATATTCACGATGTCCAAATATGTGAATCCGCGATCGTTCTTAATTGCATACACCTCAGGTGTGTTGTGGGTCGAAACAACAAATAATTTTGGTGCGCAAGTATTTAAATAGAAAAATGACTTTCTGTGAAAAAATATTGTAAACATGCATTTTTTTCATTCAATTCATCATTGAAACACAAATCATTTAAATTTGGTTGTCATTGAAAAGATCTTTCATAGCCAAATGTAATTTTGAGGTAGATTTGTTCATTAAAAAAAACTGACAGAAGAAGAAGGGAACACAAATCATTGGCCTCATTCAAAATTTGAACCATAGCTATCCAGATAGGCTGGTGTTGTTGTTATCCCATGTAACACTACAGCTGATGACAAAACAGCTGCTGCCAAAAAAAATTGGGAGCGTTCGGTGGCTCACAGCTTTATTGTGCAATACGTCGTTGTTGTTATAATACGTATTAAATAACACGCCATTAACAGCTGACGACCATTACAACAAACAAAACATATGATTTCCAAATCGAAACCAAGCTAGACCGAAATTACTGGTATACTTATTTATCGTAGTGCACAGCAGACTGCGAAATCAGTTGTCTTTTCAATTGTTTACAATTGTATGTTTAATTCACTTTGAGCTAAGGCCGTAATCGTAAACAATTAGTTTTTTCTCTGTTTTGACTTTTGACAGAAATGGTTACCTATTGGGTTTTATACGTTCACAAACGCACAGAATATTTTTCAACAGTGTATCAGAAAGCTGTACGACACCGAACGCCCCCATTCTTAAGCTAAGGTATAATTAACTTTGGTATACTTTTAAGTCCCATGAGAAATTTTCAGAAACAAATTTAACCTATCCGATATTGGTTGTTCAGAAACTTAAGTGGATACTAACATATCGTAGATAGGATATCGTACCGACATTTGAATGCACCCATTGGAAAGATTCTGATTTGTTTATTGAAAACGCTCTCCATCATTCGAAAATCAAGTGATTTGTAAAAAAAGTGAGAGCAAATAACACAAAATTAACAAAAATATATATACATATGTACGTACATCTTATTAGCTTAATTTTGGTACCAAAACGACATCAGTTTTATTTGTTTAAGGCCCGGCCTGTTTGCTGATACACAACTTAAGCATTTAATTCCTACTCTTGCACTTATGTGATAGTTTACGCATAGGAAAAAGTAGCCCATAAGCGTTTTAAGTTGAACAAAAATATTTATGATGCGTATCAGCAAACGGGCTTAAGAGCCTCAGAATTTATAGACAAATTTTTCTATGATGAGTTACAATGACAGCTATAACTGACGCTTTAAAGAAAATTTAATTGTCATCAGGAAAATATATTAATACATTTTGAACAAGAGATAATTATTTTTCTCTTGCGAATATTTTTGCAAAAAAAATTCTCCATAGATTTGTGTGTAGAATTTGTATTTTAAAACGCCTGAAAATATCATATATCCATTAGAAATTTTTCTTAATATGTTTTTTGGATCGCTATAACTGACCCCTTAGACAATTAATAAAATTATACTATGTCTGTTATATTTGAGCCATTTATTGTATTTTACGACAGAAATTATCATAATCAAAAATAGATCTTGGCAATTTTAATAAGGAGCTGAACAAAATTCCTTATAGACCAAGATCCCATGGTCGGCAAACATACGTCATTAAGATGTCAAGATGTCATCTTAAAGATGTCTGTCAGACGAAACGCCCCACATTAGGCGTTTGACAAGTTTCAAACAAAGTTTGAGACACTATCCCTTAAAAATATCAAAAAATCAGCTTTGATAAAATAACGTAGTTGGGTATGCTCTGCAAAGCCCCAGCTTTGAAAATTCGGAATGGCCATTCGTTCTTATCTACTTTGGTATCTTTTCACAGAAAAAAATTCAGCTATGATAAAATAACGTATGTCTGCCGACCATGGTATCTTGGACTATTAGCAAAATTACTAACTTATGTTTTGTCCCAGAAAAATCTTATTCAGCTTTATTGGTTACTAATTGTGTCGTGCATGGTTTCTTGAGTATCATCAGAAGACTATTAAATGTTTGATTACTTCAATGAATTCAAAAAAATTTAAGTAGCATTTGAGTTAAAAAGTTAATTAATCAAAATAATGGTAGATAAATGGCAATCCGAAAGCGTAAAATATGTAGCCGACAAATTTTCAAAGAATAATAAACCAAGAGGGTTTAATTAGATTTTTACTATCTCAGAGGTATACCTATTCCTAATCACTAATCGGGAATTCTCAGCTGAAGGACACAAATTTTGAATTCGCTATGACTTTAGTAAAATAAATTCACCAATTATTATATCAACTTGTGCAATTAAATTATTTTGATTAATGGATGCCAATCGATTTGATTATTTATAATGGACGCGGCATTCTTTTAAATTTTTTATTGTATTCAAAATAAATACGAACTAAGGCCCATTGCCTAGAAATATTTATTCGTCTTAATTAATTTTATCAGTTATGAAATTTAAACCACAAACTAGTATTTTTAAAATTTACAGAAATTAATTTTTGTTATCTTTTTAGTTGACATACTCGTATCTTGAAAAGTTAAATGTTTTTACAGATTAATATTGAATTTAAACAATGTTCAATGCTAATGAGTAGATAGAAAGATTGAATTTAAAAAAATACATACAGAACTTTCTCTTATTATTCGATTACAACCGGTATTAATTTCTTAAATCATATATGTATTTATTGAACTTTAATTATTTAATGCTTTCAATTCGCATGTAATATAATAACAAAATTCAAATGTCCGCCCCGACAATAGCAGAATAAAGTTGGTTGTCAGGTTAAAAAAAAAACAATTAATAAAAGAATAAACCAACCCTTAATTCATAATTTAAAATAAAAAATATTAATGAGTTGACTATTTTTATGTATTTTAAAATTACAACAAATGAAATAAGTGACAAGTTGTACTAACCTTCCATCCCAGGTTTTCGAAAAACGTGCAAAGCCTTGACTGTCCGGTAGTTTTCCCTCCACATGGTCCTGCAAAAGAAATAAAAACATAAATTTAAAAAAACAGACACGTAAATATTGAGAATGAAAGATTCAGCACGTACACACTTCATATTGAGCAATTGGACTTAGAATATCTCGAAAACCTGATGTGATGAAAAAATGTTGAGATTGTATTTAAAATGGAAGTAACTCAAAGGTTTCAAATAAAGAAAATATTTAAATTGTGTCGATCTCAGTGTTAAATTATATTTACTATATGAAACATTCTAATTTATTGCAACTTCAACTAAATTACAAGTTTTACCGCAGATCGGAAATGTCAAATACTTTAAGGTGAATACTATTTACCAACACGATGGGAATTATGGTGATTAAATATTTCACTGGAAATTTGTCTAACAATCTAACGTAGGGAACATGAAGAATGCTCTAAAGTTTCCGTCGGAATTTATTGGTATCGGAAATAGACTTTCTCAGGGAGTTTTGCAGTTATTTCATACGATTTTCTGTTTGTTTTTTCCGTGCGAGATTTACGATCACAGGAAAAATTTCGAGGGAATAAAATATTCCCTGGGAGATGTCTGATAGGGTCCAATTTATTTTCCCACCTTATATGAATCGAAATTCATACATATAGATGTACATAAATATATTTTAATTTTAAATGTGTAAAGTCACGGAAACATCAATTTAGTCAAAAGAATTTAATTAGTAATCCAACGTTACGATTACGCAAGTTATGTTAATTTAAAGTTCTAAGATATTTTTGATATGAATTTGTGAAATTGTAAAAAATATTATATTCATTTAAATAAAATGTTATCAACAGTTTAGTTAAATTCTTTCAGATCAACCCAATGAAATGTACATATTATGTTTATATGTTTATGAATGGTAGTGATTTATATGTGAAATGAGTACAATTCATTTTAAGAAATTCTTGAAATCATTTAAATCAGTATCTGCCTAATCTTGTCCAAAACATAATGAAATGAACCATTGTTCATAACTAATAAAAATTTTTTAATGCAGCTTATTACAAAAAGCACATGCCGAACGTCACCTAGAATAACCTTTGAGGTCAAAAAACGTTCCATTATAAAGGGTTATCCATTTTGCGGTTTCAAAATATAGGGCTGGAATTCGACATGACATCTGTCAAACTAAGAAAATTGTGAAGAAATTTGAAGAGACTGGATTGGTTACAGATATTGTAAGGCCTGTGCATCATTGTTTCGCTCGTACCACTGAAAATATCGCTGCTGTAAGCGAAAGTCTTGCCGAAGACCCGAATGTGTCGATTCCTCGTCGTTCTCAGGAATAAGGACTGTCTTACGGCACATTATGGCGTATTTTGCGTTTGGATCTACACCTACATCCATATAAAGTCCAACTCACACAACAACTGAAACTATAAATGAAATTTTATATAGTGAAGCAAATTTAGTAATCCTTGGTATTTGCCGAATTAGTTTGCATGACATGTCATTAATTTTTCAAGAGTATGTATGACTTTATCGCATCCACCTTGCTATTGTGGGAGAAACTGTAAAGTTTACTAATCTTTGATGATGTGCCTATGGTAATGAAATCAAGAAATGTTATTATTAAAACGGCACTTCAACTACATCACCACAAACTTATGTACATCCACGTCGATAAAGTTACTAGAAAAATTGCAATCCCGATAATAAGGTCGCAAAGCTCATGGTTTCAGGAATGGAAAAACTTGGCGGACAATTGTAAGCTCTCTTTCAATCTAAGTTTAGATAATTTAGCAGAATGCAGGCCATATCTACACAATTTACTGGAAAAGCTTTACTCCAAATCAAGAAAAATATGTATACGAGTTCCCTACATACTGAATTATACCCTCAACTTCAGCTTGAAGTTTCCTTTCCTAAGACTTCCCTACCCGATGTTTATTAATTTGCGTGCAACAGTATTCAAAGTATGTATGTATGTTGGAGTTGGAGTACATAGTTTGACACGATTATGAGTTTTAACATAAATTCAATTAAAATAATTTAAAATGCCACTTAATTCGACGAATTAAATTGAGTTATATTCTTTATTATTATTAATCTAGCAGAACCAGCCGAGAGTTTCTGCGACTTTGTTGTATTGCGTTCAATTATTAAATATTAAAATTGGTATTGTTAAGGAAGTGATTGGCGAATATTCTAATTAGTAACAATCAGTGTTTTCCATTATTTAATAACTGAATGATGAACAATAAACTCGGTTATCTGTCTTTTGTTAAAACAAATAAATTTGATGGTTTTCAACCACGTGAGTATTTAGGAACATACAGGAAACACGGATTCCCAAATCCAAGCCACAAATTGTCTACTCTTGCGACTTATTTATCATCATAGCCTTTTGAAAAATATTGTTGATTCTGATGGAATTATAGGTATTCGAGGTAATAGGACGACATTGTTGCATAATTTTAGTGGATTTAAGTAACGCAAAAGAATGACCGGTTATCCAATTTTCAGATAGAGCTTGTGTGGCGGCATTCCTGACATATCCAGAGAATTTAAAAATTCAGTTGAAAAATTGACGATCTCATTTTCATCAATAATTGTGCCAATTGACTTAAAAGTCATCAAATCACCTGACAATAATGTCTCAACTGTACGTTTTGACCTGGATAAGGACGCTGCTGGTAAGAACACACTAGCAATGTTATGTATATTAATTTGATGTTCGTAGAATAATTGAATAAAATAAAATTTAAGTTTAAGTTTGTTTGTATAATTTTTTCAGACACCCTGTAATGAGAATATTTTGTATGTTTAGTAAGTTGCCTCAAATCGCAATTTTCAAAGTTTTATGAAATTCAGTCCACAATCACCAAAAAAAATGGTTATTTTGTATAAGAGCTCTTAAACATTCAAGTTTGAGTTGTGATTTCATTGGTGCAGCCTTATTGGATATACTGAAAATAACATAATCAACCTCGCCAAAGAAAAAGCGATTTAAAAATATATTTGAGCCAATCACTTAAAGTGGCAAGTGCCAAGCTTTAAGTAAATCGCTTCAGCAGTTTAGGTTGTAGCTCGTTGCACAGACGGGCAGGTAGACAGATAGACAGATAGTCGGAATTGAGGGACCCACTTTTTTGAGTTCTCTAACATCGTAATGTCAAGTTTGATTAAAAAAAAGTAAGAAGTTTATTTTGCAAATACTTTATAAAAAATAAGTATTAAAAACTATCCTATCTTAGGCACTCCAGCTAAATAAACATTTAAAAAAAAAATTGAAAGTCGGTTAGATAGATTCAGAGTTCATCGTGCACAACAACGTGACACGAGAATTATAATAGTTATTCATAAATATTTGGATGACATTCCACTGATTCAGTTTTATGATATTTCGAAGAAAATAATGCATAATTTCAGTGATCTGATAAAAAGTACGAAAAACGATGGATAAGCAAAAATGGACCAGTTCATGAGATAGATTGTTCGTTGTGCCTTAAGTTCACCCAAGAGTAAAGTAAAAGTAAAGTAAAGTAGATCTTGGTTTCTACTTGTGACGAGTTGAGGTGTAATATACCGTGAAAGTGACATAGTTCTGAGGCATGTAATTTGTTGTGGAATTGTGCCTTTTATGTTGTTACTTTTGAAATTCAAAGAATACTCAAATTTAGTTTAATTATTAACAACAAATTAATCTTTAAAATTCCTAATAACCCCAATTTAACAAATGTAAATAAGATAACTTAGATCTTAAAAAATAGGGAAATATTTTAATTTAACATTACAAACAAAAAAGAGCCAATAGTCCTCTGCAGCTAGGTCCTTTAATCTTATTATTAGCAACTAACTTGAATTAGATGTTATACCTAAAATAATAATAAAATTTAATGAATATACATTGAAAATGAATAAACTGATTGTGCCATTGTTCAACTGAGAATGCGAACAAATCACATGCATCAACGAAGGAACTTATAGTCAGGTCCTACTATAATGGATTTTTTCTTTGACTAGTATTTAGATTGGGAGAAATTTTAAATCCAATGAATGGTTTAACGGTTTTCTAAAAAGATTGAGATCAATCAATATAATAGCGCTCGAAAAAGCAATATTTCAGAACAATAGTTCAAACTGGGCTGCATATAGAAGTGCACGAAATAAGTTTAAATTGGAGCTAAGAAAAGCCAAGTCAATGTGTTTAACAAAAAGTGACGAATTCTTATGATCAGAAGACTATGTGGTGAAACCAGAAACGTTATGCGCTAAAATCTGTTGTATTTAATGGTGAAACGTGTCATGATAGTAAATTATTAGCGAAATTCAATGCGTTTTTTATTGAAAGTGTTGTCAAAATCAATGAAGCCATTCCGTTTATCCCATTTGTCGATACTGTTAGTGCGTCACCCGTTATATTCAAATTTGAAAAGGTTTCTATTGAAAACATTAAAATTGTGCTAAAAAAGTTGAAATATAAAAGACTTGGTTTTTGGTCCATTGCTAGAAAAGATATTCAATAAATCCCTTGAGTGTGGTGTTTTCCCTAGTTCGTGGAAAGAATCTCTAATCACGCCGATAGAAAAAGTATTGAATACAAAATTGAGTGAGGAGTTCCGCCCTATAAACGCAATGCCAATTTATGAAAAACTGTTGGAGAAAGTCGTTTTTAAGCAACTTAGTGACTATTTTGAGAACAATAAACTGATGTGCAATCCGAATTTAGAAAGAATCACTCATGTGAAAGTGCGGTGAATATGGATATCACGAGTTGGAAAGAGCAAATAGCTTTAAAAAATATGATATGCTGTGTATTCCTGGATTTCAAGCGAGCTCTCGAGAAAATAGACAGGCAAGAGTTGTTGCAGAACCTAGAAACTTATGGCGTACAATGCGGTGAGTTGAATTGGTTTCGTTCTTATCTTTCAAACCGAACTCGAATAGTTAAAGTTAATGCAGAGACCTCGGGTGCGCAAGTGGCCTCCTTGGGTGTCCCACAAGGGTCAGTTTTATGGACACTGCTTTTTCATTATTTATATAAATGACATGCAAAATGTTCTTAAAAATACAAAAGTAGCACTATTTGTTGATGATGTGGTTTTGTTTGTGGCTGAAAAGAGTGCAGGAGAATGTCTGAGTAAGATGCAAGAGGACTTAGTGGAAGTGGACAATTGGCTGAAGCAAAATAGGCTAAAACTTAACATCAACAAAACAAAATATATGATGATAAATGAACAACAGATGCATGTGACAAGACTGCTAATTGATGGAGAAAATATTGACAAAGTTAATGAAATAAAATATCTAGGTATTGTTATAGACCACAAATTAAATTTCTTGGAACACATTGAATATATTTGTAAGAAGATATCAAAGAAAATAGGGTTTTTTAGACGAATAAGAAAAGATGTTTCAATTTTAAGTGCAATCAATATTTATAATGTAATTTTGAGTATTGTTCATCAATTTTGTTTTTGTGTAGTGATAGCGTTGTTCACAGGCTACAATTGTTGCAAAATAATACTATGCATGTTTTTTTAAAGTGCAATAGATATTAGTCCATAAATTCTATGTTAAATGCGTTAAAGTGGTTGTCGATAAAGCAAAGAATTGCAATGAATGTATTAATGTTTATATATAAGATTAAAAATGATTTAATGCCTAAATACCTTAAAGACTATGTGCAATATATTGGGGATGTGCAACCGTATGCGCTTAGAAGTATTAATACTTTAAGATTACCAAATTTTATAAACAGAAATACTCAAAAATCATTAATATACAAAGGATTTAAATTATATAAAAAAATGTCTAATGAAGCAAAGACTGAACCTAATTTAAATGTATTTAAAAAGCTGGCAATAGATTTTGTCAAAGTAAAATATTAAAAAGATAAACTTAATTTAATTTAAATAAAATGAACGACTGGATCGCACGAACTTGCTCCTATGTTCGATCACATCGAATGCAAAAGATTTCTGTTAAAATCTAAATATATATTTAAAGCAGTTTTTTACTTCATTTTTTATAAAGGGTGATTTTTTTGCTACTTGGTTTTTGACGTTTATATTTTTGACAGATCACACATGACAAATTCCACGAACATTCGACATTTCGATTGAGTATTGTTTGCCATTTCATCATGAATAGACTTACGCCTGAACAACGTTTGCAAATTATTGAAATTTATTATCAAAATTCGTGCTCTGTGAAAAATGTGTTTCGCAAGCTACGTCCGTTTTTTTTTCCGCTTATTTTTGGCTAAATGGATACGTGAATAAGCAGAATTGGCGTATTTGGAGTGAAGAGCAGCCAGAGGCAATTCAGCAGCTACCAATGCATCCCGAAAAATGCACTGTTTGGTGCGGTTTATGGGCAGGCGGCATCATTGGGCCGTACTTCTTCAAGGACGATGAAGGCCGCAGGGTTACGGTCAATGATGAAAGGTACCGTTCGATGATAACAGATTTTTTTTTGCCGAAAATGCAAGAATTGAACTCGGTCGACATGTGGTTCCAACAGGACGGTGCCACATGCCACACTGCACGCGAAACCATGCATCAATTGAGAGGCGAATTTGGTGAGCAGTTGATCTCACGTTTTGGCGCAGTCAATTGGCCACCAAGATCATGTGATTTGACCCCGTTAGACTATTTTTTGAGGGGCTATGTTAAGTCTATTGTCTATGGGGACAAGCCAAACACGATTGCTGCCTTGGAAGCCAACATTGAACGCGTCATTGGTGAGATTCCGGCCGAAATGTGTGAAAAAGTTTGCCAAAATTGGACCTTCAGAATGGACCACCTGAAGAGTAGCCGCGGGCAACATTTAAGTGAAATTATTTTTAAAAAGTAAATGGCAGAAATTGATTTATCGATCCAAATAAAAATTTCATTCACTTTTTACAAGTTTCTGTGTTTTTTTGAATTTTCAAAAACCAAGCTCTAAAAAAATCACCGTTTATATACAAAATGTCTTTAATTTTTTTCTAAAAAAAAATTGGTATGACAGTCTTAAATATTTAATAATATAAACTTAAAAACAAAATATTAAATCGGCTTAATCAAAGAAAAAATAATTCAAAATTCTGAAATAAATACTTAAACTAATTTAAGTTCAAAAAAAAGTACGCCATTTTATTTGTTAGATAAATTTGAACTTATGAGAAAAAATTTTTTTAAAAATCTGTGGAGCGGTTTTTGAGAAAACAGTTTTTTTTTAAACTTTTTGAAAACATTTTTCAAAAAAAAATCAAAAACGCCAATTCATAGATATTCAATAAATACATATAAATATAATTTTTGAAAAAAATTTAATGAGCAGTTTTCGAAATATTTTTTTTTTAATGATTTTAAAAATACAAAAAAAATACTAATTCAAAATATTGGTACGCGGTATAGTTTGGGCAACCAAAACCTATATATGTTTGAAATTTCGAAAGAATCGGTAGAGCCGTTTATGAGATAGTCGAAAACAAAAAAAACGGTAATATGGAAAGTACCGTTTTTAGACATTTTTCTATTTTTGTTCAACCATATGATCGGTCGTAGCTAAAAAGCCGCACTGATTTTTTTAAATCAAAATCGTTAGAGCCGTTCCCGAGAAAAATAGGTTTGAACGTAACGGTTATATGGCAGGTACCGTTATTTTTTTAGCTAAAAAAATTTTCAATTTCCCCTCTGTACAATACCTAAAAAACTCTATATACCAAGTTTGAAGCAATTCGGCCCACCCGTTTGGGCTGTAGGTGTCTATACATAAACACAGACAGACACACAGACGGACAGAATTTTTAGACCATCTTCTTTCGTCTTCGCTATCATCGTAATGTCATGTCAAAACTTTTTTTTTCGACGAATGCATAGCTTGCCTTATATTTAGTACCTATAATCGCAAGTAAAAATGTGATACGATGTAAAAATGAAAATGTATAGAATACTATGTAAAAATTATTGTTAAACTAATAGCTTTTAAAAAAACGGCTAAATAAATAAATAAATAATAAATAAATTTAAAAAAAAAAGACCTCTAGATGTTACAATGTACAAGTTCTACTTATACAAAAACTATTTATGCAGTCCCATAGGGTCAGAAAGGCAGTTTTTTTTTCAAATCTTCTCATTTATACTTTCTAATAGCACATGTTAGAATAGCGCACAATGGTAAGGAAACATGAAAACTAGCCCTGCCATCAATACAAATTCGAAAAGGGCTATTAGGGTACCAGCTATGTGTACAAATACAAAAAGCGAAAAAAAAACACATTTTCACTAAGGAATCAAAAAAATTTAAGTACATACGTACAAATGTAGGTGCCTAATGTTTGTTTGTTTTTTAAATGTACATTTATGCATTTATTACAAAATATGTTTTTTCGGTAAACTGAAGTCCACACCAATAAATGAATAGTAAAATGCTTGGTAGATATAATTATTGTGCATTTTCGACAAGTGAATTTAAAATGAAAAATGTGTCTGTGCTCTGCAAGAAGAATGGAACCAACTTAAAAATTGAATAGTTGAAAAAGATACAGATAAGCAGGTAGCTACATTTTATTTTAATGCAATTAAGAAGGTTACCCATTATTTTTTCCCCTAAAACGTTTTCAGATATAATTGTGTTAAAATGTTTCCCGGCACACCAAAACCTTACCAAAGAATGAAGTTATAGGTACCTACATACATATGAACCTACCTATAGTGTAATATTTGGTAACACATTTCCACGAAGCATTGTTCAATCCGATCAGCATGTTTAAATTAAAATGGAACTGATATAGGTACCTATCGTTTCGGCAGGCATTTTTTTTTATCAAACAAAAGCAAGCAATGACCCCCTGAAAATTGACCCTTATAAGAACCATTCTAAGGTAAGTACCTAATTTATAGTTGCACTATATTCATAATCATCAAAGTCAGTCGCACTTTGCACATCCTGTTTGTTGATTCATAGGCAAGTAGGTAGGTACCTACATTAGATAGAAACGTAAGCAAGAAAGATAACTTTAAATTATCTAAATATGTAGGTAGGTATTAGCATTTGTATGTGATAACTAATTGAAAGAAGAGCCCCATAACGAGAAACCTATTAAACTGCGCATTATCATTTCTTAGTTTCGCTTTTTTTTATAACAACCTATAAACTACATAGAATAAAAAAAAACAAACAAACTAGTTGAATTTTCGGATAACAGTTTTGTAATGAAAAATGATGAATCATTTTATTGACATTTCGTTTTTCGGACAAGCCAATCAAATTCAAAGTTTATTTCCTTAAAAATAAAAACACCTCAACTCAATAGATATTTACCGGTCTAGAATCATACCAATGAATATTTCATCAACTTTGCGCACCGCTTTCTGGCAATAGCTTACACCAGATTTTATGCATGCTAATTGTTTTTAGAACCAAAAATAAAACTCGAGTCACATGGCAATGGCTAGAGTTAACTCAACACAAGTTTTCCCATCCCGTTCGTTGTCAACGCCACCACATGGTTACTTTTCTTGTTATATGCTACAGCCCCAACAAAATTAAGATGCTACACAAATGAAAAAAACCTATCAGGCCATAATTACATTTGTAAAGTCGCCATCAATCAACAAGAGTTGTAAAATACATTTTGAGCGTAACTCTGTATTTTTTTATTAAAAATTAATTGACAAATTTGGATTTGATACTTACCGCCAGTTAGAACAATTTTATAAACACGTTTTTTGCCCGCCGAATCCATGGTTTAGATTCAAAATGCCGATCCTTTCCGGGGTGCTAGCAAAATTCCAATTTCCTTCTTTCGATTCTCCTCTATTTAGAAAAGGTCAGGTTCTAGGCTTTTTTTTGTTGTTAATTTTTTTTCTTTATTACAAAATTCATTACAAAAAAATTTGAATGAATAAAAAAACACAAAAATTTAAAATAAAAAATGAAATACAAATCACTTATCACAGGCGATGATAAAAATAAAATAATAAAAAATATTTTAGGTACGAAAAACGAAATAGAAAGATTTGACGACGATACAAAAGGACGTGGTGGTCGTTTCGAGATGTCGACGATGTATAAAAAATATTTTCTCGAACTCAACTTTGGTAGTAAACTTTTTTTGTTAAAAATTAAATATCAAATTTTACTGAGGCGACACATTTTCTAAATGTTTTGAAGGAAATGTTGAATTGATTTTTATAAACACTGGTAGACATGGATGGTAGAGGTTTATTTTGTCAGAGGAACAACTAACGAATGTGAAAGCGAAATTGAAAATTTCTTGATTTTGCTCGCTGGTCACAGAATGAAAAATCTGCAAATGCTAGCTAATTTCTCTTTCTGTTCTTCTTTGAGTGAGGGAAAAGGCTAGACAAATGTGCTTGATTTGACATTTGCGAGGTGAGTTACTAATTGTCAGATGGTGGTCGATAAATTTTGGTAGGACGGCACTGCCATGTGTATTTTTTTCTTATTGAAGAACTTCTTTGTTGATTCCTAAAGTGCCTGGTTATATGAGGGCAAAAAAGAATAAGAGTTTTCACGATTAGGTGCAACTGGTCTAGTATAATTGTAAAAATGCAAAAGTGCAACTTTTTTTTGCAACACAACAACAACTTACACTGACTAATGTCGATTTCGTTTCAATAGAAACATCGATCTACCGTCGATCCGCCGTCAATTTTTTCTGAAAATCGAATTCGTTTCAAATTAAAACCAATTTTTTTCTGGAAAAACAGATCCGTATTGAATCTATTTTTGGAGAAGGATTCAAAACATACCATAGACCCCTTTCACACAAGGAAACTGAGTCGCCGTCAATTGGGAGTTTGTGGGTTAGAAGGGCAGGAAGTGAGGGGAATGAAAAAAATCTCCCCGGTCAACGATTTGAAGAGATTTTTTTGTCGTTATGCTTTGAAATTTTCTTAGGTTTCCATTTTGACTTCTGTCTCTGATAGATGTCAAACATATTTTTTTTACAGAGAAATTGTTTCTTACAATTATATTATTACATTAACCAAACCAAGTGAGCTACCTAAATAAATTCATTGTGAAAGAAAATTTCAAGTTTTAATTCTTGTAGGCAAGGCATTTAATTCAATC
Organism: Philhelius pedissequus; assembly: GCA_910595825.1. Classification (NCBI taxonomy): domain Eukaryota; kingdom Metazoa; phylum Arthropoda; class Insecta; order Diptera; family Syrphidae; genus Philhelius; species Philhelius pedissequus. The sequence continues at coordinate 56,612,328 of OU343160.1, forward strand.
CATCACGAGATGGTACACATTTCATATATACAATTATGCGCCCAGACATGGAAAATCGACAACTAAACGCACGGGCCAACTAAGCTCTTAGCTTGTGGCTTCATCATCACATTTGGTTTATAATGACGTTCCTGTATTAGCGAGCAGCAGCAGCAGCAGGCAGCACCCCAGGTATCAGTCATATCATCCTGTCAGTGGTTTATGTGTCCAACTGTACCAATAAAGCTTCGGTGCATTCCAATAAGCCCAATATAATCTTCCCATCATCACTATCATGTGTTGGGTCCACGATTTGGTTGGCAAGAGAAACGCACAACAAAACTGCACACAAATCAATTTTCTCCTGTTTCATTGTTTTTCCGTGACCTTTCAATATATTAATTTAGCAAACCATTATTAACAACCACAATAAAAAAAAACAACATTTACCTATATAAACGCACCAGGTTTCTTTATTTTGAATTTATTTTTCAAAAATAAGCTGCTGTTAATTTATAACTCAAAATTGTGTAGAATTTTCTAGCCGCGAAGCAAATTGTTTGTTTACAAAAGGCGAATGTCAAATCAAAAGCAATTCAAAAAACGAGCAACTCAGTTTCCTCATCAATTTCTTCGTGTGAAAGCTACAAGTCAATTAAAGGAAAACGTCAAAAAAATCTCCAGCAACTAGATTCCCTGTGTGAAAGGGGACATTTGTTTTGAAGTTTCTCAATTGTTGTGTTGTGAATTATTTTTTATTCTGTTGCAGTGTAGAGAAAAAGCAAATTAATATATTAAAAAATAAAAAAAAATTTACACCTTTCCGATGCAACAAGATCGTGAATAGCCCTAATCAGTTTTGTGGATACACACAGAAAAAAAATTGAGTCGACATGCAAGGGAATTGGATAAGCCCGGACCGATATTCTGTAACTTTCGAGTTGATAAAAGTTGTCGATTAACAAAAAAATATGTTTGTTTTGTTGTTAAGATGCCAAAATGACTTTTTTTAATTTATCGCCTTCCATTGGAAAATCCCATTCAAACAAATTAAAAAATTAAGGTATCGCCTCAACTTACAGAAACCCATTTTTTCAGAGGCGTTAAGTAAGAAAAAATTAACTCCTGGGTTACAGAACATGGGCCCTGGTCTGTTACAAATTGTACAAGGAAAACCAAGCTCATAGAGAAACTAATTATTTTCTCTATGACCAAGCTATTGTATAATACCTTCTCCTTTGCCGGAAAAATAAAAATGAAAATATATGTCTACTGCCGGATTTACACGAGTGACAAATTGACATTATTTTATCGATTTTATTGATATTGCTGACAAAATCGTGTAAATGGTTTCAAAATTTGTCATTATTTTCGTCATTAAAAAAGTGGCAGAGTAGACTGACAATAAATATTCCCATTATAATAGCGTCATGTAAATGCACAATGATGCCATTCTGAAAATTATGGCACACCGCGAAGAAAAATGAACTTGCTCATTCTTTAATGGCAGTTTGCCATTATCAATCAAACAGACTATAGGCGTTTTTTTCTGAGCCCCGGGGAAATTCGACGAAAAAAACCGTTAGTGGGATTAACAATTTGCATGCTAAATCCAACAACAACTAATTCCCGGGGGTGTCACGCTCCTGAATGGAAAATCTCAAATTTTAAAATTTTGCTTTTGCCTGAACTTTGATCCCTACCACGACAATCATCAGAAGTGGTCCTCATAATTGATATCAACTCTATTCAAATGGGCGGGTACTACGCCGCTGAACATAAAATCTAAAATTTTAAAATGTTGCTTTTGCTTGCACTTAAAGCCCTATACCGCTGTACCAAATTTCATCATTCTACAATAATCAGATGTCCTCCTTATAATTGGTATCAATTCTTTGCAAAAGGGCGGTTGCCACGCCCCTGAATGGAAAAACTTAAATTTTCGCTTTTTTCCTTTGTATACACCACCATCAGGCCTATCGTTATGCGAAATTACAAGATTCTAAGATGTCGGAATGCGCTCCATAATTTAGATGATCTGTCAGTGAGTGAGTGAGTCAGTCAGACAGTTACTGTTTTTGCGATTTTTCAAGTCTTATATCTCGGGAACCACTAAAGCTAAAGAATTGAAATTGAGCGAGTTGCCTAAGCCTGGTGAGTTAGCAAATGCTGAGAGTTTTAACTTTCTGACTTTATTGGTACTAAAGTTAGAGGGGACCGAAAATCGCCTGAGTTTGTTCATGTAAATAGGGTGTAGTGCCAGAAATTGGCTGGGCACTACCTTTGTTTCTCTTTAATATAATATTTTATATTGTTTTAAAAAATACAAGTTTGAATCTCAAAGCACAACGCCAAAAATGAACGATTTTACCGCTTTTTCTTTATTCTACGTTTCCACAGACCACTAAACCGAGATTTAAATAGATTTAGCTAAATCTCCTACAAATATTTAGGATTTACCATACAAATCTTAATCTTCTCAGGTGAAGATTTATAATAAATCTAATTTAAATCTTCAATCGAACTAAACCCTATTTCCATATCGAAATAATGAACACATTCATCGGAAAAGTAAATTTTTCTATTCGGTTGACACAGATGAAGCTGTCTGTCTCACTTCTACATCATAAGAGAAAATGAAATTATATATGCATTTTGAATAGTGCTGTCAAAATTAATCTACTTTTGGAGCGGTGGAAACACTTTTTGATATTAGTAAATCTACAAGATATTAAAGTTCGGTGGAAACGTAGTATTAGCTTCCATTTAAAAAAAAGTCTAATTGGAAAATTGAAATAACTAACAAATAGTTACCCAACACATAAATTTATGAGAAAACGCACTGGAGGATTTAACTGGGAAATAATTTAAGTTGTACTCATAACTTTACTTTTACATTGTAGAAACAGACCCTAAATGCTTCCAATTGTAATAGCGCTTAGTAATAGGCGTGTTTTTTCTAAGCCCCGGGGAAATTGGACGAAAAAAACGATGAGTAGGATTAACAATTTGCATGTTAAATCGAACAACAACTAATCCCCGGGGGTGCTTAGCTTAAGCCCAGAGAATTCTCGGGGCTTAGCTATTGGAAAGGATAAAAACTGTGCTACCAAAAACTTTTTCACTAAGTTATCCATAAAATGTATAGAAACTTCAAAACTGACATTTTGACATGTCAGATAGTTATCAATTTTGTTTGGTTTGGTTGAGCATTTGGTCTAAGTGTGTCAGTTGTTTCCTGACGGCCATGTCAACCTAACCTAACCTACCTTTAAATATACATTCCGCAACACAACAACAAATCAATTTTAACAATTTCGCTTTTGTATTGCCTCTATGTTTTTTTAACCCTGCCATGAGCACAACCTTCTACAACGATTTTCATTTTTGCGTTTATTTTTATTATAGGTATATTAAAACTTGACTGTAAAATTATTATTAAATAAAAAAGCATTTCCTGAAGTTGATATTCGTTCAATTAACAAGAATTGAATGAACAACAAAACAAAGGTTTCTTTGAGAAGACATAGGAACTGAGCTACCCGCCCGAATAAGCAACTCGTCCACTAATATCATGTCACCAGTGGCCGACGAATGGGGTAGTTTTCAAGTAGTTGAATTCTATGTACCACTGTATTCGTGAAAATTAAATTAAAAGAAAATCACATCGGCTAAAAACAATTTCCAAAATACTTTATTTCAATTTTCCAATTACTTGATTCACTTTTTTTTGTATATATAATAATTAACTTGGTTCTTTTTATGTTTTTTTAATAGAAAAGTAGTTTAAATTCAATAAATATATCGAAATTACACAAAACAAATCAACTCGATGATTTTTAGAAGAATGAGGATGAGGCAAACAGTAATGTTTATTTTTTTCTTGCATTACAGCTGTTCTTCAAATGTCATCTTGCAAATTAATAAATAGTGCTACCAAGTATTTCACTAAGCGCCTTGGTCGTTTTTTTCAACCAATTCCCCGGGGATTGCAAAAAAACGCACCTAATAAAAACATGGGTAGATTCACCGATTGGTTCTGCGAATTTGATTCAGAATTTTAAAAAAATATATATTTTCTTTTGCCCAATGGAAGGATTTAACTGTCAAAATCCGTGTTTTGGCAGATTTGTATCAAAACCGAATTAAACTCTTGTACTTTATTTTAATCGCCAATAAACAATCGCGTAGATTAAGGGCCTTAAAATAGTCATGTCTTGTCAACTTTTATAACACAAACGGCATATTCCGTGAATAAAACAAATTAATTGGTATTTTATAATGTAATGATGTACGCATGAAATTTATTCGTGCATATTTTGGCAATGAATAGATTGTTTACATGGAAGATCCTTCACGCTTGCGGAATTGGGTTCTGCCAGCAGGTCTTTAGCTTTAAGGGTATTCATGCAACGGCAGAAAACCCGGCTAAAAATCAGAAAAGCTTGTATGGGAAAACTATTTCGCAAAGCAGATAAATTTATCTCGCGAATTTAATTTAGAAAGAGTATTTTTAAGGAGGTGTTCATGCAGACATTTAGCGAAAAGTTATTATGTCTTTCTGCAAAGCGAAGTTATCTCGTTGCATTAATATCCTTCTTGACTTTCTATTTTTACAAAAGGTTTTTCTTTTTTCGTTCAGAGCAGAGGAGTGAACAGAGTTCGTATACATAGGAACACTGAACTTGTTCCAAAGAGAGCGAGCTCTGAACTCTGATAAGTTTTTAAACACACTTGAACCATGAACTAAATAAAACAAGATTACGACACGTCTTTGATTTTATTATTTTATTGACGTCATATGTGAAACAAAATCTGAAAATTGTTGTTGTTTGTAAAAATCAGAAAAGCTTGTATGGGAAAACTATTTCGCAAAGCAGATAAATTTATCTCGCGAATTTAATTTAGAAAGAGTATTTTTAAGGAGGTGTTCATGCAGACATTTAGCGAAAAGTTATTATGTCTTTCTGCAAAGCGAAATTATCTCGTTGCATTAATATCCTTCTTGACTTTCTATTTTTACAAAAGGTTTTTCTTTTTTCGTTCAGAGCAGAGGAGTGAACAGAGTTCGCATACATAGGAACACTGAACTTGTTCCAAAGAGAGCGAGCTCTGAACTCTGATAAGTTTTTAAACACACTTGAACCATGAACTAAATAAAACAAGATTACGACACGTCTTTGATTTTATTATTTTATTGACGTCATATGTGAAACAAAATCTGAAAATTGTTGTTGTTTGTGGATTAATGGATTTTGTTACGCATATGACGTCAATAAAATAATAAAAACAAAGAAGTGTCGTAAGCTTGTTTTCTTTGATTCATGCACTTGAACCACACAAATCAGAACACATTTTAATGTTAACCAAAAAAACCAATATAACACAAAACCTACCCCATTTTGTAAACACCCAGATACAGAAAATCAAGAAGCGATCAACTTCTCTCGCCAACAACTATGTGTCTAATAATTTTTTCTTCACATGTTCCTTCTTGACACACATCACACATGGCATTTGGTGCATTTAGCAATTTGCTCACATGCTCAGTCAAATATGTTCGAAGCACGTCGAGAGCGATCTACACATGTTCAGAACGAATAAAAAACACACATTTGGAGCTCTGCATGCTCTGAGTTAAAAAGAAACACAAACAACTTTTTTGACAACTCAGACTCTGCTCTGAACTAAAAAAGAAAAACGCCTAAAGTGATCGGAGGAGCCGAGAAATGGCAGACGGCACTACTTGCCATTCTTGTAATTCATTGTTTATAATTTTATGTTCACCTATACATATGTTGACAAAAGAATAAAAAAGAAAAGCACAAAAAAAGAAAAGTAATCTTAAAATCAATCTTCAATTTTGCTTCTTCAAATTCAAAGCGTCGCGTCCTGGTCGCGTGTGTCGTAAGACTACTCTGCCATCACCTATGTTCTGTGTTTCTAAATTCACCATGCCAAGGTCATTTAAATGTTTTCCGGTTCTAACAGTTGGCAATCTTTAATTTGTAATCTGTCATTGATATTTTTCCCAAAATAACAAAATTTAAAATAATTCCAAATTTTATAGTTAATTTTCTTGTTTTGTGATATTTGCTCACCTGCAAAATACATCCAATAATATTTAACTACCGATTAAAAAGAAGAAGGCAAAGTTACAAAGGTTAATATCGTTCTTATGGCTGCTCTTTGATTAATCACCTTTCATTACATCTTACATCAAGCTCTTGCTCTACCATCCACGCGAGCAGAAGCAGATATCAGAAGACCAAAATAAAATAAAAAAATGACGACTCAATACACAAGGTCGCCAAGTTATAACACCTTAATAAGTTAACAACAACATTTCTTCTTCTCTTGTGTGTTTCAAAATAATTTTGATAAATTAATAAGAAAAGTGCCACACAAGTTGCAAATTACAATTTCTCAACAAAAACGACTTTGGGCGGTGTTAAAAAAAATCCAAAGTAATATTAATGAACATTTGGTTTTCTTTTTAAATTTCGACAAAATAGAACTTCTGACAGAAGAGGAGAACCTTGCAAATTGACAAAGGAGAAGACACAAATTCGATCTCAGTTCTAAAATTTTGTGATGAGAAGAAAAAATATATTTTTTACAACATTGAATAGGATTTATTGGAATATTTTTATATTTTGCGAAAATTGCCTTAATTGCATTCTCCGTAAGTTCAATTGCCCCGCTTTGTCAGTGAATTATAACATGGATTGGAATAATGCAAACCAAAATCAAGACCAAAATGTCACGTCCCGCAGATCTCCGAGAAGCAGCGATAGTAGTGATGATGAAATGGATATGGATGGGGATGAGTACGCATTTAGGCCGTACGAGTTAACTAAGATTAACTACAAGTTCCAAAAGTCCGATTCATTTCCCGTGTCGAGGAGTGGCCATAGAGTAATTGCATCAGATGCTCATTTATTCTCGCTTGGTGGTTATAATCCAAGATCGGCAAGAACTCTGGCGTTAAGTGGGCGGTGTTTGCTGTTTCAGGAACTCTGGTCGTATAATTTTGCAACGAAAAAATGGAAGTTGTTAATGGATGGCCAGACCAAGAATATGCCACAGGAATTGGCATCTAATGCGCTTGCGATACATAATAATCTTTTAATTGTAAGTACTACTACTTATACAAAATGTTCATATTCATATACGTTTGACGTTGCAAAGTTGCATAAAACTGAATCGTTGGTTAAGAAAGAAAGATGTTCAGAAAAAGAAGGGATTCCACTCTTGGAAACATTTTGAATATTTCTTGACTTTGTTCGAACTATTTGTTAGTCTGATTCTTTACTTACACACTGTTAAAATCTGAAGAGCATGATTAGGTTAAGTTTAAGTGGCTGCCAGCGGAAAAATACTGACACACCTTAGGCGTGTTTGCTGATGCGAATCATAAATATTTATGTTCAACTTAAAACTCTTATGGGCTACTTTTTCCTCTGCCTTTGTCTAAAGTGTCACATAAGTTCTTAGATTGAACTTAAATGCTTAAGTTGTGTTGTCATCAAACGGGCCTTATAACATAAGTTGGTCGATTGTGATAAAACGTGAACCTGGAGAGTTTCCTCCCAACTCATTGAAACCACTTGGAGTTTCTTATGAAGAGCGCGAGAATACTAATGTATTTGTTTAATAAGTATTGTATTTGTAAAAGAAGTCTCCCAGATGAAGCCTGCGTCTTTTCGATAGGGCAGTACATGTGCAGAGAACATGAGGAATTGAAAATAGTTGCGAATACTCCAAACCTCGTTGCTTGGTTACCTATAAGGCTTCCCGATTATGAGACCAATTAGGCCCCAGTTATAGCTTTCATTGAAACTCATCATTGGAAACTTTGACTATCAATTCTAAGGCACTTAAACAAATAAAACTCATGTCCTTTTGGTACCAAAATTAAGGTAATAATAATAACTAATCAGATATTTGTCAACAAAATATTTTATTTGTTCTAACACTTTCTTGTAGATTCACTTTTGATTTTTCAATGATCATTGAAAACGCTTTCCATCATTGAAAAATCAAAAGTGAATTTACAAAAAATATTATATATCTTATTAGCTTCATTTTTGTACCAAAAGGACATCAGTTTTATTTGTTTAAGTGCCTCAGAATTGATAGTCAAAGTTTTCAATGATGAGTTTCATTCTCACTGGCGCCTTACGCAGCTTATGTGCAATCTGCTTGAGGGCTTCAGATCGTGTTAGCCAGATCTGATGCTATTCAACCAAAAGTTTGTTCTCTTTATAGCATTTTGCTTCAGACTTTAGAGACAATAGGTATACCGGCATCTACCCTGCCTGGTAGAACAGGTAATGTTGTCTGTATTTATTTATGTAGTATAATTTGTCATATAAATTTTTACATTTATATAAAATTTCAGTCCAAGTAACTTTTATTTTCATTCTAATATTAACAATTAAAATATAAAACAATATTATATCATATATTCGTTTTAATGTAAGATATTAATAATCTTTTAAAGCTATAAATTTAATTGAATTCATTTTTTATAATGTTTGGCAACTCGTTAAATAGTTTTACTCCTATATACATGATCATGTTTCGTGTTCTCTATAAAAAGGTAATCTTAAATCATTATTTGTTCTTAGGTTATGAATTTGAATTTCATGAACTAAATTTACGTTTAAGGAAAGATAATCAGGTACCATTTTATGTTTAATCTTAAATACAAATATTGCTGCGTTGTACGTAATCATTTGTTTGATGTTGAGTAATTGCAGGCACGATAGCATAAACTTTATTGGGGTATAAAAACTGAATTTCAAGATGACTCTCATCGCTTTGTTTTGAAGTTTTTGAAGTCTGTCTATTTGAACTGAGTTTCCCATATACAATATTGTTGAACAAAATTCGATTATTGTATTAAAAATATTTATTGCGCACATATTAGATATTAGTTAACGTATTCTTCAAAAAAAAAAAACTTTTTTCGATATTTTTATTCACAATATACTCAAGGTGGTTATTAAAGTTGAGTTCATAGTCTAAAACGACACCAAGGTATTTTATAGATTGAACTTGTTCAATGTTAGTATTGTTAATTTGAATGGTTATTTGAAAGTCGGTGTTTATAGCCATGCATTTTGTTTTATTCACGTTAATTTTAAGCTTATTCATGTCCAGCCATTCACAAATTTTGTTTATGTCATACTTTAAATAATTTAATAAAAATTAATTTTCTTTGTCACAGACGAATAACAGAGCATTGTCTGCAAACAATGAAATTGTCCAGTTCTTAAGAACTTTATTAATGTCATTTATATACAACAAAAATAGAAGTGAGCCTAAAATTGTTCCTTGAGGTAGACCGAATCTAGTTTTTTTTTTATTTATTATTTGGTACTTTATTAATTCATTTATAAAATTTACAATTGTATTTGTTTAATACTAAGTACATTTAAGCATGGCTTAGCCGTCTGCCGAGAAATGACAACAAATTTAACAATTATACAAAGTTATACAAAATTTAAATTTTAAAAGTATATTTACAAATATTTAAATATGAAAATGTGGATTTGTTATTTATTTCAGAAATTTTCATTAATAATATTTGTTCTGTAGTTGAGAGCTGTGTAGCAATATGAAGCAAGTGTTCCCCAATTTTCACTGCCGTTGAGGATACGTTTTACATCTTCAATATTCATCAGATTGACTCCATAATGGTATCGCCTTATTTCTTTCAGGATGGGCATCACGTCTTCGTTTTCCCTTGTTTTGCAGAGGGGGCAGATTGATGAACTATCTTCGCGATGGGGCATGTAATTTAATTTGATTAGTTCTCGTCTCACTCGAATTACCATAGAAATTTGTGCAGTACTGAGGCCAAGATTCAAATAAATTATAATTAATCTGTTGATGTTCGAGTTGCTGTTAGGTCCAGCAGAATGTTGTATTTGGCTGCGATATTTGTCCAGTCCTTGTAGAACATTGTTTTCGTTCTAAGTGCCTTCTTGACGAGAACCTTCGTAAGTCGTGAATCGTCTTCCTCGTTAAGAACTTTGATCACATAGTTCATGCTAAGTTGAAGTGTGAAAACATAAAGAGGTGACATTCCACTTTCAAGTAGCAGCATATAATTAGAAGTTTTTTTCAAAAAGAAACGCAACAGCTTTTCTACATCTTCGTAGTATTTGCCACCCCAAACTTGCCCGCCATAGCACATTATGGAGCGCATAACAGCTTCGAACATTTTTATTTTGGATGGTAATCCAACCCTGGAGTTAGACATTAGATTTTTCCAAGTTGTATTAATGGCTTTTTTCGAATCAGCAATTTTCATTTCAAAATGTTTTTTGAAGGAAAGGTCGTGATTTATCGTCACTCCTAGGTACTTGTACGATTTAACAACTTCCAGATGCTCTCCACCATATTTCCATTTTTCGTATCCAGCTAATCGGCCTCTCCCTTTTCTGAATAACATGACTTTAGACTTCGCTGTGTTGATTTCTAGACAGTTGCACTTGCAGTAATTTTCTAATTTGTTTATCATAAGCTGTAGAGAACTATGTGATTCTGATAAGATTACCAGGTCGTCCGCGAAAAGCAATGTGGTGATTTTGATACCTTCAACCATGACTCCTGCTGGCAGGCACTCTGAGATATCATCCAAAAACAGTGAGAAAATTAGCGGACTTAGCAAACACCCCTGTCTTACACCTATTTCAATTCCGAACCAGTCTGACAGCTGGTTTCCACTCCATATTGCCGATTTGTTCGAACTGTATAGATTGATCAGGATATTTAGAAACTTAGTCGATACACTAATCTAGTTATTTCACTATTAGATAAGCACTGATTAATATTAGTTCTTTGGGTTCTGTCATCCAAGTATGTTCGGAACTATTGCAATTCTTTGTTTTTAATACCGTATTTGTTTAGTTTTAATAAAAGTAATGATTTCTATCATTTGTTTCAAACGCCCTTTGAAAATCTATGAATACTGAAAATATATTATTTTTTTCATGACGCTGCGTTTTTAAAGTCATTATCAGCCAGTTAAGGGCTGTTTCACAAGAGTAAGCTGAACGGAATCCCGATTGATTTTGTATAAGAATGTTATTTTCCTTTACATATTTAAATAATTGTTCGTGGACCATTTTTTCTATAATTTTGTTCTAAAATTGGTAACATATTTATTGGTCTAAATTTATCACAGTTAATATTATTACGTTCTTTAGGTATTGGAAGTATTATTGATTCTTTAAGATAATAAGAAAAAACGTCTAGTTGGAATGAATCGTTAATTATCTCCACTATTAAAGTGCTGTCCACAGTTTCGATCGGCCTTTTATGAGAGCTTTCTAGATACAGAGTCCAGAGATTTTATAACAGCTTGGCTATCTGTAATTATGCAGATAATATGATTCGATAAAACTTCCTTTATAGTCAATATTTCTTTCTTGGAACACGCTACAATGCTAAGGAAGACGAAATAAGACACTTAAATGCAGTTTATCTTTGAACGCTCCTCCACCAACCCGTGGAAATATGTATCATTCATCGTCCAATAAAGACACCGTCCTCAGATATGTATCTTGAAGGGATGGCAACCTGGAAGTTTTTGATGAAATTTAACTGACGGGTGGTGTATTCAATGTAACTTGGAATTGATCTAAATGAGTTCAGAATAGTTGAGTGCCATACTTGGTTGTTGACCGACTAGGAAGAGTCGTTTAGATTGATGGCTGTGCTTGGTCTGAACAGCAAGGATGTAGTTTTCTTTAAGATCGTTTTTCTTTTGGCTATCATTATTTTCTCTCTGAGCTGTGAACTTCACTCTAAAATTTTGTACACTCTTCTGCACAATTCACAAAAAAAAAAACTGAAATTTGGAGTACGGGACGGATCATTTATAAGATTTTTTTTTTTGTATTTTTTTCTACGATAGTGTAGATTTTGTTAAACTTTATTTTAAGATAAAGACATTTTTTATAATCAAGTACTTTTGTTTTCCAATAGTCTCACGGTGGAACTGGATATCCTTTTGGTGAATGCTGCTCCAATGATTGCCATATATTTGCAACTGGCCAACACCGAGGTGTTATGCGCTTAACAGTTGAAGGTGTCCTGCCCACAGCCCAATATGGTCCTGGTATAGTTATTCACGATAACTACCTCTACACAATTGGTGGCACAACAGGTTTTGAGTATTCCTGCGATGTATTCCGTCTTAATTTAAAAACCAAGGTTTGGGAAAAGGTTTATATTTGTCGGCCTGAAATGCGAGATGACCCCGAAGGCCGATATCGCCACGAAGTAGTCTACGATGGAAATCACATATTCATCCTTGGTGGAGGTACATCGACGACAGTTTACGATCTACAGACAATTCCCGCATTTAATTTGAAAACAAACACCTGGGACTATTTTGAAAGCAAACCCGATCCTACAATCCCTGAGGGAATGCCAAAGCCTAGAAAATGCTTTTCTTGTGTGCAATTGGATACGCCCAATGGTGTGGAGGCATACATTGCTGGTGGGCTACAAAGTGATTTTGCACCATACTTTGCAGATGTCTGGAAAATCAATTTTCGGACAATGCAATGGTCTTTGGTCAAAACTGCTGTGCTGCCACGACCATTGTACTTCCATTCGGCGACCACACCAGGCAACGGATGCATGTATATATTCGGTGGTATCGAGTATAATAAAACAACTGTCCGGCGACGCAATAATCTCTACAAAATGTGGATGACAATACCAAAACTTAGCGAAATTTGTTGGGATGCAATGACCTTCTATCATCCCAATCTAGATAAATATAAAAGGAATCACCTTTTGAAAGTGGGTATTCCCGCACGGTTTGTAGATCGGGTAGTTGAACCGAAATCTTCTTCGAGAAATATTAGTAATACATCAGCTAGTCCCTCCCCATCGAAAAGGTCCCATTCGCCTTCGAATTAAAAACAAAAATGCTCAATTCTGTTAATAAAATATTTTGTTGCCAATTTTGTTTTCCATAATTATTATTTTTTTAATTTAAAATAAAGCAAAAAACAAATATTTATGTCCTAAAATCTACGCTCTAGTGGAAGGCTAACTATATTATATGCAACTAAATTTTTGAAAATAAAATTGCTCCAGTATTTTTCAAATGCTGATGTTATTGACTTTTTTTTTGTTAGCTGGGATTAACTTGATATAATAAATTTACATACAATGCACTTAGGTTCCCAATTTCAGTGGAAACTTTAAGGACGTTAGTGCGGGTAAGATGCAGATAATAAGTATCTATTTCAGGATTTTACGAACAAAAATTACAGTTTGTTAGTTTTTTTTTTGGTTTTGAAATGTTTATTAAGTTAAAATAAAAATTGTATATAATGAAAATCCTGCACGCGTACTTACTTAAATATTTACTTAATGTGCATTAATTCAATATGTAAATAAGGTCATTTTATTAAATGTAGAAATAAAGCGATCGCAGAAGAAAAGTGCTTTTTATTTTCAATTCAATTGGCAGAAGTCTTATAACTAACTGTCATTGATAGACAACCTCTTGGACTTTGATGGAGGTTTTGTCTCCGCCAAGGGCGGACGCGTGTCCGCGTCTGTTCAAAAAATTACTAGATACAGTTACCGTGAAATATTTTTAATAATTAAATTGCCGATTTTGACAATGGCTTTCGGAGACTAGATGACCGAAGAATCCCGTGACAGTCAACGGTCCGTGAACTAACAGTTCCAGCTACTGATACGGAACTTAATTAACGTACCGTAACATACAGTTCCGAACACAAAAACGGAACCGAAACCAAAATATCAAATGATAAATAATTAACTGGGCAGAGGCTGTATAGCGGATAGCTCCGGATACAAAAATTGACCACACACCATACCCACAACAAGTTATTTGAATTACCATTGTCTTTCAACATTCAAGCTATATAAAATTAAATGTGATCTTTTAATTTCAATATGAAATACTGTAAATGTAAAATATTCTCTATCAGAATTTGAAACAGTTTAGAGTTTTCGCTCTATCAATAAAAGAAAAAAAATAATAATTCATGTGTACATACATAGCTAAAAGTATACTCTATATCAGTGTTCTATTAACTGTACAGAGCTCTGGCTCTATCATTAAAAAAAATTAATTCTCTATTAGCCGTGTTTTATTATCGCCAATAACCCATATGTTTCACCCCGTAAAAATAAAACGATCTGGGTCATTTACTGATATGTACCCTCTGTTCGCTGAATTTAATACTAATATTTGCAAGCCCAGATAGAAACCCCGATAGAAACCTGGATCTCGTGTTGTTTTTGTAATACGTGTTAAAAAATAACCTAGACCCAGACCCGTAGATAATAAAACGCAGCTATTAAATGTAAAGTTGGTGTTAGGCAAATCAATTCAAATATAGTAAGAGTCTTGTATATACATATGTATATATTTATGTTTATTTTAGGTATTTTATTATTAACGACTATGCGCGTCGAAAGAAATTGGAAAACAGCTCCACGAGCAAGAACTTTTATAACTTAAACTCAGTGAATGTAGCCATGTTGGCAAAGACAATTAAAATCAAAAGTGAGAGCCATACATTATAGCCTCCTGTAATATTAATATTTATATTCAATAATGTAATTTAAGACAAAAATACGATGTATTTCAATTGATGTTAAATGTAATCTTCTTTTGTTAAGACTCAATAAATTAACCTAACCTAACCTAACTATGGACTTTGATGTATCGATGGAAATTGGGATAAAACCTCACAGTAGTTAAATAAATTATCTATCTATACCCCTACCCATATGCGTAAACATTTTTATTTAGTTGCCTTTTTTTAAATTCATTTTTATTTAATATTAACTTATAACTATCTTAAAGCTAGACAAAAATGTTAGTTGCCTCTAGTAGGGTAAATGAACAAACAAAAATGTGAAAAAAAGACAGTTTGGGGGATGGCCGTGGCTCGATAGATGTGTGCTCGCCTGTTAACCTCGTGGTCGCAGGTTCGATTCCTGCCGTTGTCTATGTCGTCTTATTTTTCATTAAAAACTAATTTTAAAAACAAATTGTCATAAAATGAGTTGCAGGTTTGCTCATCCATGCTAATTAGGCATACAACTAACAGCATGTGATAGAGTAAACTAGTATACCCATACAATATGACAACGTAATAAATAAAATAATCCGAATTAAGAGACATAGATAAATAGAACACGGTAAATTCTCCGCATTAGTACAGCCGCCATCCCTAGAAATAAATTTGAGACAACAACCAGCTCTAGTCTCAGAACATCGCGCCACACATCTTTCCTATCCTTCTATCTCCTCTCTCTCACGCCTGAGCTGTGTTAAAAAGCATATAAATGGTAACATCATAATCCCTTGAGCGCCTGTTATAACAAAAAAAAAATTAAATTCAATAAAATTAAAAAAAGTACGTATACGACCGAGTGTACATTTGATTTAAATCGACCAATTTGTTTTTTGAGAATTTGTTCAACATTTTAAAAACTTCACTGTCTATAATTATATTATATAATATTAGGTCCATCAAAAGATTTCTTCGTTCATAATATCACGTTTGAAACATAGAATTCTGTTTGTATCGTAGCTTTCATAAATCGTATTTGATTCAAGAAATAGTGTTTTTAATTATGTACGTTCATATTTTGTGAAAATAAAATACACGACTGGATCGCGTGTATACTTATGGCATTTTTATTTGGCAATCCGGAATTCTTCTCCGATCCGGGGTCCCAACTGAACACTTTTGTGTGATTCTGAATTTTAATGAGATTGTATATGTGAAAATAATTGTGTACGTGAGAATATTCAAATTCAAAAAAATGTTTGTTGCACAATTATGATACAGAAAATGACAACAGTCGATTTTGACGTTCAGGTATATGAATGGGTGAGTGCTTCTGGTTCTGATTTCAAATCCAGAAGCAAAAATTCTCTTCTTTCCAAGTAAACGCTTTCAGAAGAGTCCGGAAGACTTCCGGATTGCCAAATAAAAACGACATTACTCTTATATTCGATCACATCGTACGCACAAGAAAAGGATAAATATATTTTTATAATCGTTTTTTACTTATTTTTTTATAATGTTGGTATTATGTTATTTTGTCTAAACAAAAAATTTTGTGTGTAAATTTTAGGTATTTAATTAAAAACATTTAACAAAATACCTAATTTTCAAAAAAAAAAAGAAACTGTTTTATTTTATATACAATTTTATTATAAACATAAATTTATATTATAAACATAAATTTCTATGTACAGTCTACTCTCGTTAATTCAAACATGGGATAATTCGAACCTCTCTCTACTTCAAAGCTATTATGAGTGTTTAGAAAATATTTTATTCTCGAAAGAATAATAGTTGAATAGAGGTAGATACATTTTGAGACAAGCTCAAACTAGTATCATCGTTGCACGCGCATTTGCTTTGGAATGATTCGTTTGACATACAGTTCCGCATTGTTTGCTTAATTGTTTACTTTCAGTTACTCTTTAGTTGGTTTATTGCAGATTAAAAGTGTTTTTTAATTATTAGTCCTAAAATGACGAATTCTGAATAGAAAGAGTTAAATTAAAGGAGGTGGGAATAAAAGTGAAAAGCTGCAAAATAATTTAAGATACTTCTGAGTATCCCCTCAACCAAAATAAAACAACAAGAAGATTTATGCTACTCAATCTGCTGGAGTAAGAAAAAGAAATACTATAATAATTATTAAGTCTAAATTTCATATTTTTTCTCTCAAAAATTGCAAACAATTTAATATTTCGGACTTTCGATAATTCGTGTTTTAGAAGTCCCTCAAGTTTCGAATTAACGAGAGTCGACTGTATAAGTTTATTTTTTTTTCTTTTAACTTAACTTTTTGTACTAAGAATATTAAGCCCTTCTGTCAATACTTTGAATTTAACATAATTTTGTTTAAATCCCATATTCGACTGTCGAAAAGAAATCTCCTAAAGCTTTACCAAAGAAATAAAGTCAATGAAAGCTTTGTAAAAGAATATATAAATAACGAGCTTGATTGAAATAAATTAATTTGCATTTCAATATATGAAGTAAAAACATTTATTTTGTTAATGAATTGTTCGTAAAAGGACAGATAAAACAAAATATATTAAAATACATAATAACAAGCACAAACATGTAAATAATTTCAAACTAATTATTATTATTTTTTTTAATTCATTTTTATTTTATTTTAACTTATAACTATCTTAAAGCTAGACAAAAATGTTTAAAACTAGCCTAATTATCAATAACTTACAACTAATTTACTGGCCCTTTACGGGCGCTCTAAACTAAACAATAACTCTTAGAACTAATGTCTTGTGAATGAAAAAACTCGTATAATTTTTTTTTTTTTTTTTAACTTATAAGCTAAACCTATATATAGATTAAAAATAATTAAAACTAAATAAAAACTAACTTATACTAACTAAAAATAACTTAAAATACTTAAAATACCTAATAATACTTAAAACTACTTAAAAACTAGAACAGCCACAGTGGCATTTTTTTCGTTTTTAAATTTTTTTTTTGTTTGTTTTTTTATATGCATGCAGACACACAACAACATGCAACCCACCCATACATGTACATACGCACATACATATACGTACGCACATACATGTACAGACACGAAGATACATGCACGTATGCCCCCGCGTACATACATATTTTTAATTTTTTTTTGGTGCCACCCCGACTGTTCCCTATACCTAATGCCCTAAATCTATGTAATTCGGCCAAGATATACTATCTTCATCGACTTTAAATATTATGATGCTGTTCAGAGAGCCACCAGAACTGGTTCTCCTGTTTCACCCTATCCCTCCGGTCCCGATCGGACACAGTCCTACTGAACCGAAGGCGCTCTTCTCCACCTTGAGTGATTACGTCTCGACCATACAGGAGTCGCCTATCCACAGTTTTCCGGCTGACTTGGTAGATGAGCGGAACCGCCTCTCCATCCTGTATCAGCCCTCGACTGTCTAAATAAAGGAATGCCTCGGGAGGGATGTAACCACTTAACCGCGCACTCTCAAAATATTCGTTATTGGGGTAATAAGCCCCAAAAATTAAGCTGTTAGTTGAGGACATCGCTCTTGCAACGTGACCCCGAACCAGCTTGAACAAAAAATTATCTATTCTGTTTATGTTGGCTCCGTTGTATAGAACCTGGTTGGAATAATATCTTGTGTACTCCGACTCTGGTGTTCTGTGTAATCCAAGGCAACGTCTAAGACATTGCCTCTCAAACACCCGAATCTTTTCCATTTGAGATGGGGCAACGTTGAACCACACCGGGCATCCGAGGCAATCATCGGCCTGATGAGGGCCATGTAGCAAATCACCTTCACCCTGCTGTCAAGACGGCTGCTATAAAACAGTCGTTTTGTCAAGGCAAAGGCTCCCCTAGCCCTGGCCAAAGCAGCACCTATATGTCTGTCCGAATACAGGTACTGATCCAACCAGATGCCAAGGTACTTTACTACACTTACTCGCCAGTGGATGTCCATGTGGCCCTACGATCACCAGCTTGCGCCAGTTCCTTCTCGTATCCCTTGAGGCGCTAGACAACGGAGTCCTAAACAAAATAGTTTCTGATTTCTGGAAGTTGATTTTCAACTTATCGCTGAATCTTGTCGAAGTCACTCTGCAAGAGATTTTTGATGACCTCAACTGTATGAGCTGTTCTGTACGCAATTAGATCGTCGGCGTACGCAATTGCCTGAGTTAAACTACCTATCAGATCGCTGGTGTAAATGCTGAATAGAATCGGCGGGTTAACCGCTCCCTGCTGAAGACCATTTTTAATATTAAAAATTGCGGTAGAAGTTACATTGCCACTCTTGACAACAAACTTTCTACCATTTAGCATATCATAAAGCATATACAATAGAGGTTTACTTATACCTAGTCTGGTTAGCTTTAGATAGAGACCTTCTAACCATACGGTGTCGAAGGCCTTCTCCAAATCAACCAGACAGGCACCCGTACACTGCTTTTTAGTTTTGTTCCATTGGATATCAGAAACTAGTTTAGACGCGGCATGAATTGTGTCATGTCCCGCCTTAAAACCGAACTGATTATCCGTGATGATATTTTTGTCCTCCGCCCATTTGAACAGGGCTCTATTAATAACCTTTTCAAATACTTTGCTGATACTTGGAAGAAGACTTATCGACCGGAGATTCGCCGGATTGGAGTTGTCCTTTCCCTTTTTTGGGAGAGGGTGCACCACAGCTGTCTTCCACTGCACTGGATAATATGCATTATTCAGCGCGTTGTTAAACAGTGTGGTATAAATGTCAACTGCTTCTTGAGGCAAATGTCGTAGTACAACGTTGGATATACCATCGACTCCTGCAGACTTCTTTTTCTTTAATGAATCGGAGATGAGCTGGAGCTCATTCTTCGAAATTAACAGGGGACTGGGCCCATTTCGGTCGGCGATTATGGCGTTTGCCAAATCTGTATCATTAAACCCGGTAAAACCAAGGTTCTCAGATCGCCGTTCGGTTATATCGTTCCGGAGCCATAAGTGATGAAGCAGAGCTCTGTTCTCCAAACATGATTCGGGCGAATGCTAGCATTCACCTTGTACACTTGCTGGAAAGCAGCCCCCACAGCCTCCACTCTCTCCTGCGGATCTTCGATTATATAGAGGTCATCATCCAATACGGCATCCTCTGGGTCTATGCCTGCTGTCAGAAGTACGTCTCTGTTGACCCACAGCGTCAGTAATTGTTAGTCTTGCGTCTTTAAGAAATAGATCCAGATAGGCACCGCTTCTTAGGAACGATGGCCTGTCTGTGGCTAGAAGATCGATGCGATACTCAAGGTTGTATCGACCCATCCAATTAAATAGATGGTTACCTCGAGGATTTTGTATTTGATTTCCCCAATCTGAGTGCTTGGCGTTTAAATCACCCGCCAATATATAGTAATTCTCTTCCGAGCTCAGTCTTAAGCATTCAAAAAGCTTTTCAAGCTCTGTTATAAACTGGGTGGGCTGAGGTCTTTCCGGTGCATAGGCAGCGATCACATACATTCGCTTCCCCTGTTGGAGATGAATGCATATGATGCATGCCTCTAGCGTCCGAAATTTTCGCACATCACTATTATATATTACCTTATGACTAATGCCTTTACGTATAAAGATTGCGACGCCTCCTCCTTGAGTGGAGTTGGGTCGGTCTCTTCTTACGATATTGTAATTGTTATTAGTCAATTTATGTTTCTGGTTAAGCTTAGTTTCGCTAGCCATAAACACATCTGGACTTATGTCTTTAAGCAATTGGAATAAATTCGCTCTACGTTCGGTCCTAATCAGTGAATTTACATTCACAGCTAGGATCTTAAACTAATTAAAAATTATTTGAATACACGAAAGCATAGGACACATTTGATGGATGAAACGTAAAAGAAAGTGTCGCTTATCTTGCCGGAGTTCGTTTTGCACAAGTTTTTATATTGGATATAATACACTCAGGAACTGTTATAGACAAATTGCAAAGATTAAATATTATTTATCTACGCGAAACAAAACACGATAATTGCGCAGGTTAATATTATCATTAGTCAGTGCCTACTGCCGAGAGTTTTTATTTACCTACTACAGCTGATAATTTGATAGCAAATTTTAGGTCTGTTCGTGTTACTGTTTCTTTTTCGAAGTTGCATAACAGACTTTTATAAAAGATCGAACTCCTGAATAACAATTATAAAATATCTTTTATGGTGAAGATCTGTTATGCATCATAACAGAAAATTCATAGCAGAATAACAGATGTGGCAGAATAGGCCTATATTTTTCATTGCATACACATAAAAATGATGGAGTGTGGAGCAAAATTCCTTATGTACCCTGTGTTTCGGGCAAACTCTCCAAGCCACTCTTAGAAGCAAAAATTAAGCCAGCGTTCTTTAACAATTTTTCTTTAAAAAATGCTCTATGCAACAAGAAATTAAAAAAAAACAAGTTCATAAAAATAATAAAAGTGGAGTTTCTTTAATGCATGGTTGCTTTGTTTACATGCCATCAGTTGCGATCACATTATCGTTAGAAAAACTATTTGCGCATGCATTTTAATATGCATTTATGAATCCTACTCTGATTTGCTTCATTTTCCTGCGGACCAGAAATAATTCTGATGTGTATTTTTAATTTTGAGTTCAACTTTTGATGTTCAAGCGGAAATTTGGACAGATATGAACAGTAAGAGAAGGTGTACCACCGTTTACATCATACTGTCTCTTTCTTTAAGAAAAAAATCGGAATGCATGTAAAATTGTATATTTGCGCTGCAAATATTTGCGTTTTACATTTATGAAACTCTGACATTCATCATTTGCATTTATGAATGCTATGCATTCGTCGGACTTTCGCAACCATTCATTTATGAAAGCATCCAAAGTTATTTGTAAAGAATGTAATGAATAAAAGTTTACATAGGAAAAACTTCAAGGCCACTGGAAAAAAGAATAATGGAACATCTCAAAGCCTCAACATATCATGTTTCTTTTTCTGGTCTTTCCAAGCATCTGAAAAACACTGGTAATGGATGCTCTATCAACGATGTCATACTGCTACACAACGTTCCGGCTGGCAGGGTGTTAGACAAATATGAGGTTTTTGAAATCAACAAATATAATCGGTTTAATGTTCTCAATTGTCAAATAGATTTGATGAATAAAAGTCCTCTGTTAAATTAAAATTTAAAATTTTATTTCTGTTCTAACGTTTTTCTATTTTTTAAAATTACAAAAAAAATTATTGTAATAATTCACCACTAGTAACTTATTTTGTATGTTATTGTCAGTGCCCTGAAGATGTCCTAAGAAGACGAAATGCGTCGGCCCTTTTTTTAAATAAATATTTATATAAAAATTTTGTATACTGTGGAAACAAGTGTTTTTTAATTATATTTTTTCTAAAAATTTTCAGAACAATTAATTTCCACCAAGTGGCTAATAATCGCTCTATTGAGTATACATAAATATTAATGATTCAGTTAATGGGCCTTACTGACATAACTTTCGATTGGTTCGAAACAAGTTGACACTGTATTCTCGATTTTGAAGTTTTAAGTGAGTTGTATTGTAAGGGGGGAAATTTCGAACTCACATTTGTGACTATTTTATTTTGTAAACGGGGCCGACACAACATATTGAATTCGATTTTGACATTTAATGGGTATGACTTCAAAACCAAAATCGAATTTCTCTTCTTTCCATGAAAAGAACTGTCAATTGATACCAATCGAACACTTTCGGAAGCATTCGGAAGTCTTCTGGACCACCAATCGAAAATTACATAAGCCATTCATATTAGTTATAGCCATAAACTTTATAAATGTCAGTTATTTTGAATTTTTAGACGAATGCAGGCTTTATATATTACAGGCAGTTCAGAAGTGGAAAATAATCTAAGCACGACATCCAGTAAAGGCGGCCGGACAATGCTCTCGGCATCAAAATTTAATGAGCTATTACTCTCGTCTTAAGGACATGGGTATACATTTAGAAAACGAATATACTTTCGCCTGCAAAACGATTTAATGGTTAAGAAGTTTTAGACAAAAGTTTATTTAGGAAGAACGAAATCTGTACATATTATTATCTTTTCGGCAAAGTAGTTTTGATATCGTTGTTTTCATTCAATTACGTACATATAGATATACATCGAATCATTTCTATTTACCATGTATACAGTCCTTTTCTTCCTTATTCAAGAAAAAAAAAACAAATGCTAAACTTTCAATTTAACTAAAATTGTATTTACAACATTTAATTGTATTTACAACATTTAAATTATGCTACATTCTAAATTTTTACTTAATACATATTTTTTTTTTACATAAGTATCATATTAGCTCGTTTGACTACATCCTGAGTTTCGTACAACAATTATTAATTCGACAGTATCTCCTATCAAATTTTTGTCTAATTTATTATTATTGGTTGGTGTTTGTAGCTTCATCTTCAGAAGATACGTCTATCATGGTCTCTACACGCGATGGTGACATCACATACATGAAATGCTCTGAATTTTCATTTGCGTTGCTAGGCGGTTGTCCTGATGCAGCTTGGGAATTACTGTCGTTGTTTGTATTATCTATATTATCTGTGCTCTTCGTTCCGGCATTGCCAGTTTGTTGTTTCGATACAAAACCTCCAGATTCGTCACAATCAAAATTCGATTCGATCTCGACTTCAGCATCATTAATAATTTGCATGCAACGCATTTTCACCATAGCCTGATAACGTTTTGGCATTGTTCTTACTGACTTGGCCAGGCTCAAAAAGAATAAGCAGGTAGAGTCCATTTCGCGATTGGCGCGCAATATCGAGGTTACATCAAAGTTTTCGAAACTATTTAAATTTTGCGGAGCAATTTTACGGATTTTTGGTGGTGGAGCGGATGTTAGTTCTGGGACTGATAAATTGTTGAAAAAAGGGGCTGGCGTATTTATTGCACGAATTTTCGCAACTATGGGCGACGATAAAGTTGCCGTTGTATTGCATGCCAAATCCAAGGGGGTCGTAGGTATTTGTGTTATATAACCGTTGGAAATGTTTTTGGCTAAAATAAATGATGGTTGAATGTGTACTTTGGTAGGTGCAGGTGCTATTGTTGTTGTTGCTGTTGTTGTTATTAGTGGGATTGGCATCGGTGGTGGAGGGGCTGGAGCTAGCACACTATCCTCAGCTATAGTGACTTTTTTGAGAACTTGAAAGCCGATGTCAGAGTCATTTTCATCATTGTCTTCTTGTTTTTGTGGCCTAAAAAAATAATTTAAAAAAAAGATACACGAGTAGGTATATATTTTCTTCATATCGTACCTTCCAGGGCCTTGGTGTGGTTTTAAGAATTCCATATGATCCGCATGTGCCCAGAATTGATATTTCTTTGAAGTTTTAGTTCCTATTCGGAAAGATCGAAGATATTTTGTATAACTGTCTCGGAGGTTTTTCCATTTTCGCTTGGCTGCATCTTAAAAAAAATACAAACATTCAAATGTTCAGTTACTGCATTAGGTATAATCAGTGCGGAAATAAAATAATTTTTAATAAGCTCAATAATGTACGGGATACGTTCGGTGAGTTGCGAAGATTATTAAATGTCATACAAAAAGCTTTACAAGTAAAAATAAATGTATGTATACTGGCTCAAAACACTAATTTCATCAATCATACGAAACTTGATACTTTGCCTAAAACACAAGCTCCTATTGATAATCGGCAGAAAGAGAGAGGTATTTATAAGAATATATAGTTAATGTTCCCAAACTGTCAGAAAACTTTAAAGAGACGGTAAAAAATAATAAAAAAAAAAAAGACGTCAGTTTAGCATACAAATCCAACAGGACGCTGGCAACTCTTTCACCAACATGAAAACAAAAACAGAAAAGAATAAGTACACCGAAATAGTTTATAAAATTAATGCGAAAGAAAATTGCTACCTTTCATGCATACGGTACAAAGAAACAATTTCTTTGTCAACGAATTTCTAACCACAAATCCGACATTCATTTGAAAAACAATATGAAAACATCATTGGCCTTACACAGCATCGGACGTGCACACAAACCAGACTTTGAGACAGAGTGGAAATCCTGGAAAAGGAGAAGCATGACTTCAACCGGTATACTCTGGAAACGCTTCATATTATTAACAACAAAATCAATATAAATCGTAAACAAGATACACAAAACATTTAATCGGTTTACTGCTCTTTGGTGACTTGGCAGTATCTCTGTGAATTTAAAGCCGACTAAACTTCAACCGAAGTGTTTTTTAATATAAAACATACAGCACAAATTTCAAAATTATAAAACATTGCCTTGTATTTGAGTTTTTGTTTTGTTATTTTATTTATGTATATTGTAATAGCGAGTTTCATTTAAGAAAAGATTTGCTCTTTTTGTCAAAATATTGGATCCTTTTGAATTTTGAGAGTTTCATTACAGCAAAAAGAGCAAATCTAGATCAAATCTCAGCACAAAAGATTTTTTTTTATTCAATACAATAAATTTGTTCAATTATATTTACAACTGGACGATTTAGAATTGTCAAATCAACTATTGGTGAAAATGTGAAATCACCTCAAATGGTTGAAAACAAAGTGCTCTACGCTTTTAATGCAAAAAGCCTGTTAAGCTTTTCTACGGTTGTTTATTAATTTAAGCAGCGTCGCAATTCGCCAAAGCGTTGACTTTCTGGCGTAAGATTTATCTGTCGACCTTTCTCAAGTTGTGCGTTTTTAACGTCGATTAGTCAACGAAATTCCACGAGTGTCTTTAAATTTCCACATATATACACAATATTCATAAATTCAACGTAGCTTATGTCCTTTGCATCAACACCTGTCACAAGCCGTACCAAATTCATCATAAAAAATCGTGAACTTTTGAAAAACAAATTAAGATTTATATGACGCCACATTGTAAACTGTTTAACTTCCATTACAAGGTCATAAGTTCTCGGCCGAAAAAGCTGTGATTTAAGGTCCAAGTCTTGTATATACCGCTGAAGTTCAAACTTTGCTATAAAAGGGAATGGACCAATGTCAAGGGCCCATGTATGTTTTCTTATTTTTGATCAACTCAGCGAGTATTTGATCTCTGATGTGTTGGCATTTGATCTGAATGCGCACATACATGTAAAAAGTCTTTTCTGTCAACTGACAAACGGAAAATAGCTATTTTGTTATTAATTTGTTGTGAACTTGTACCAGTCCGTGCTAAAAATAAAAAAAAAATAAACAAATAATGGACGAAGAAGTTAATAGTTTAGATTTTATAAATTTAGTGGAGTTTTTGGTTGCTTCGTATTCTGATGATGAAGATCGTTATTTTCAGGAATGTGAAAAGTTTCATTGAAAAGATCAAATCTCGATTTTGAGAGCAGATCTTTGAAATTTTAATGAAACTCGCTATAAATACCCACTAAATGTAAGTTTGCCAAAATATTACACCAAGTGTTCTTATGTGTGTATAATAAGGAAATGAAATTATTTAATTAAAAAAACCATTACGACCAAAACAGCTGAAGACGATATATTTTTAAGTCTCAAACACCTATAATAATTTTTAAACCGTTAATTCAGTTACTCGAAAAAATTATGGGGGTGGCCGTGGCGCGATAGTTGTGTGTTCGCCTGTCAACCTCATGGTCACAGGTTCGATCCCTGCCGTAGTCTATGTCTTCTTATTTTTCCATTAAAAACCAATTCTAAAAATAAATGTCATACAATGAGTTGCTGGTTTACTCATTTACATGCTGTTTAGGCATATAACTAACATGTGATTGAGTAAAACTAGTATACCGATAAAATATGACAAAGAATAAAAAAATGAATGCGAATTATAAGGGACATCGATAAATAAGACACGGAAATTTCTCCGCATTAGTTCAGCCGCCAATTCTGGAGATAAGATCTGAGACAACAACCACCTACAGTCTCCGAATATCGCGCCACACATCTTTCCTATCATTCTTTCTCTTATTTAACCTCACCATCACGCCCGCGCTGTGTTGAGACATTTAAAGGGTATTCATAATCCCTTGAGCGCGTGTAGATTATAAAAAAAAAATAAAATGCACGACTGGATCGCACGCAATTGGCCTTATGTTCGTTCGATTACATCGTAAGCACAAGATTCTTATTTCGAAATCAACAACCAAACATTCGATTTTTTTCTGAACACAATCGAATTATTTTTAAACAAAATCTGTCAAAACAAATCTTTCGTTTTTAGAAAGATTTCATAGATTTTACACTTACACTATTTTTTGCAAGTTCTTGACAACAAACAAAAAAATCATCTAAAATCGATTTGAAATGGTTGTTTGGAATTTAACAGCAGTAGAAACGACAAAATATATTTTTAAGGTCGTTTTTTACTTAATTTTTTTATTTACAAAATATCTTAAATTTTTTTCAAAAAAAATGTTTAGTATTTTTATTTCAAGTATTTAACAATATAAATTTAAAAACAGAATTTCCACCTGTTTTTTTAAATATTGAATTTTCAAAAATCTATGAACTATTTTTGAAAACGTTTGGTATGCAATATTATATAGAATTCGAAATAAATATTTAGATGGAAATCTTTCGAGCCGCTTATGAGAAAGTCGAAAACCAAAAACAAAAGTTTGTATATGGAAGGTACCAATAATAACAAAATATGTAACAATAATGTTGGGTCACAATGTAGAATAGTAGTACATAGATTATTTTATATAAGTAAAACTTAAAAACTAACTTAAATCCTGAGTTATAACTACGAGTGGGCGTATAGGAAAACAAAAGGAGTTTTAGGTTGCAGGTGCTGTGCTGATGTTGAAATCAAATGAATTTGGATTCAAATTGGCCAACCGGAGCATACGGGTCAAAGGTTCATTAAGGCCATAGGAGGTATTGCGCCTTGGTAAATAGAAGAGGCGATGGTTTCTAAGGTTACGGGTGTTAGTGTGGAAAGAAATCGAGTTGTAGAGATAGGAGCAGTCAACTGAGCCAGAGAGAAGCCGATGTATGAAAAGTAAGTCAGCAATTTCTCTAAGTTCCTGTAATGAGTTGAGGATTAACATTTGGAGGCCGATTAAAATCGTTTCAGCTGTTTAGGCTGTTTAATTAAAATCTCGAGTTCGTTTTGTTTTTAATACAAAACTACCCCTATAGTAACTACCTACATATGTAGGTATATCGCAAGTACAACCATTCCAATTCGGTATCTTCAATTTTTGTGTGTAATAAGGAAAAAAACAATTTTTTTTTTGTAAGCGTGCGAGAAACAACAATTAAAGCCGGCTGTACGAACGGTTTAAATATTTGATCCGTGGTTCAAAAGTTTTATCTCCGAGTTCGGCAGATTAACTAAGGTTCAACGGTGTTTCAAGGTCAAGCAAGTTCAAATGTTGTTGCTGAAAAGTTGAGCTGCACAGTGAACAGTGAATTAAATACCCCCATAACAACTTCAAACGAAAACAAACCGCAACAGATGGAAACAGTTTGAAAGCCACTGAATGCAAACTTACAATCCACTTTCAACACAAAACCTCTCTGGTTTCTCTCTCAATCAGAATTTAAATTCAAACTCAATTCACAAAAACAAATTCCCCTCACGCTCTTCTCTTTCACCGATGCCAACACTCAACAACTGCTAAAGGTAAAAGCAAAACAATAAAAATAAGTAGGTAATATTAATTGCAGATGAAGTTGAAATGAAAGAAGAACAACCACAAAATAAATCTGCACCAGAGCTTCAGTTTGTTATCATATTTTTAGTCCCGTTATATACCTACCTAGTTATCAAAGCAAAATCATTGACCAAATAAAAATCCTTACCTACTGTTATTCCCAACTCATCTGCTATTTGTCCCCAAGCTCTGAGTTTCTCCAGGAAGTTTTTGTAGTTGGGATTTCGGGGGTTGTAAACAATGTCATATTGTTTGACTACATCTATGAATTGAGTTGTAATATCTACCATTGTGGTGCGGCAAGTGTTTTTTTTAGCTTCTAGCTTCTAGTGCGCTTAGAGTCAATATACAGCTAGCTATCTTAATAGAATCACTTGCAAATTATTAGACTCTATTCTTGAGTTAGTAGTTTTGGTTAGTTAACGAATACGTTTGGGAGGAGAATAAACTGTTATTCCGTTGCCACTGTGCTGTTGCGACTGATGTGAATGCGAGTGTTGTGACTGCCGCGCGTAGCGTACTGATGAAATAACAACAACACGTCTAGTAAACTTGATCCGACCGCCAGCGGTATGAAGAACCGCCGTCACTCTTCTTCATAAAAACAAAGCCAACACCACCACTTCAACATCACCACAATTAACGACACGACGCAACGACGACGTTACCCGCTCGTAACGACAATGACGGTCGGTCGTAGTGAATCTCACGGTTGCTTTGAATAAATCGATAAAAGAGATAGAAAGCGGCGATACACCAGCAGCACCAGCAGGCAGCACTAGAAGCACCGAAGACCACGATGATGCCGACGACGACGACAAACGGGCGGCAACGACAACGTTCACCGTACCTCTCTGCCATGCATTGAGCGAGCACATTCTGGAGAATATATTCCATTCCATCGACAACGACTACGACGCAGGCGGGATACCGCCGCCGCATATTCGCGTCAGAAATCCATACAAGAACGACCCAACCAACCACCATCGGTATAGAAAGCCACCCTGACCCCCTCCCTAACTGTGCTACCCGTGGCGGAGTGATGGCAGCAGCAAATACCTCTTTATTCCGTCGCGTAGTCCGTGGACTTTCATGGAGCAGTTTCGCTACTGTGATTCAATTTCGTGCTACGCGCTGAGCTCAAGTTGCTGCTCGAGGGGGCGAACAACTGGCGCGGTGGGCGAACCTCCAGAGGAGGCAAAGGATTTTTTTTCACCAAACCTCCTCCTCTGCCCCTCTATATCGTAACATCATTCTGGTGGTGCTGCATCAGCAGCACCAGTCTTATAGTGATGGTGCCTGGTGGTGATGGCAACTTTTTTTTAGGCTTTTTGTCATCATTTTATTTTTATATTATAAAAAAAAAAAATACTTTTGTCGTTGTTGTTGTTGTTGTCGCTATTGGTGATGGCGCTGCTGTTCGTTGGACTACTGATACTGACGGACGGACGGTCGACCATCAGTGATGGAGAAGAGAAGGTTTGGGCAACAATCAACAGCAAAGCAGAGTGCTGCACCATGGCGGCCGCTATAGCAGCATTTATTTATTTTCTACAGAAAGATACATTTGTATCTACCTATATAGTAACTATATATGTACCTATGTAGTATGTAGCTATGGAAATGTACCTACATACAAATATACGTGCTTATGTATTATATCTCTAAAGCTATGTGTACACCTGCAACATTGTTTGAAGTGGAAAAAAAAACAACCATCATGAAAATCAATACCCAGCAGGTAGTTGGGGGAGACATCATTGGACATGGTGTGGTAGAGTAGGTAATAGTGGGTGGTTGAGCGGTAGAGACTTGCCTGGGTAGGTAGTTAATTAATTAAATTTTCGGAGAGATTTTCCTGTTACATAACTAACTTAGTATAAGATTGTATCCATTTCTCAAACAAAAAGCGTTCAATGGAGAACTTAAGTACAAATAAATGAGAAATTCTTGACATTCAGTACCTAGATGTTTTAATTTATTAAAAACTAATTTATAAATCTCCTTAAACCATAAGCCCATTTTGTACCAATAAGCATATATAATCTGTAATCATTCTAACTCACTTAACTCTATGAAAATTTAACTGAAATTTAAGATATTGACAGATTGACACATTTTTTGACACTACAAGAGTTATTTGGCCTAAAAACAAAGTTGGGAAAATTGATGGTAGTATAGGTACATACCATTAAATAAATGCTGAAATGACAACCAAAAATGCTGAAATGGTATCCCAAATTGCATGCAATACTCTGGAACTGCTTCTCAGTGACTATGTCATTATCTGTAATCGTCTTGCCATTTTTTTTCGCTCAGTTTATTACCCTCCAAGTGTCTATACTAGTTTTTCCCCTAATATGTGTTAAAATTCATTTAATATCGGTCGCCTAGTTTTAAGCAACAAATATGTTGAAACTGCTTTAACAGGACTTGGATGATAAGCAAACTGGACCTGATGGTATTCCATCAATATTTTTCAAAAAATGCGCTACCACCCTTTCGACAACGCATTAACTTTGTTACTTGCAATTATAGGTACTATTGGCAAGTTATGGATTCGTGCAAAAAAAAAAATTATAACAATCAAACATTACATTACAATCATAGGGAACACCAAAAAAGTGGGTCCCCCCTTTTTCGAGTCCTCGAGTCTACAGCCTAAACGGTTGGATAGATTTGCTTCAAACTTTGTACATATTGTTTTTTTGGTAATATGCCCACACTTTTTTTTTAATTTTTTCTTTAAGATGACAAATAACTTTGAAAAAACTAAGTATTTACTACAGAAAAATAGTACTTAGTAGTTTTATGCATACGGAATGATGTATTTATTTATAAAGTTCATTCAAAAAAGTAAAGACTATGGCCGAAAGCAAATACTTCATTTACAGCATTATCCTCGTTTTTATGCATACCAAAAATAGCTTATATTTAGAAATTCTCCAGTAAAAGCATTTACTTTGTTTTATGCATAGCAGCCCATGTCATTGTGAAATGTGAATGTAATTGAATTGCAATCGTAAAAGATTGTATTCTTTTATGAATTCATTTGTTTTGAATATTGAATGTAATGAATTGAGTATAGATTTTCGATTTTCTAAAAAAACGGTTGATTTGATTATTTTAATTTTTTGCACAGACGCTCCTATAAAGCTTAAACATTAATGTAAACAAAAAAATTTAAAAAAAAAATTTTTTTGAAATTAAAAAAAAGGCTTTTTTTGAAAACTCAAAATTTCGAAAACCACTTGATGGATTTTTTCGAAACTTCGTACTTGGGAGTTTTTTTGACAGTATATTGAACAGTTAAAAAAACTGTATTCCTAAAATAAAAACCAACGGTACCTACCATACAAATGTTAAAAAAAACCGTTAAGAAAAAAATGTATTTCTCGAAAACTGCTCCAAGAATTTTTATAAGAAAATGTGTGTGTTCTTATATTTCTTCAGTTCACTTTTAAGTATAAAAATATTTTATTTTGCGTACTTATTAACGGTACAACCCATAACCACTTTACATATTTTCGACTTTCTCACTATTGGATGGACCGATTAAATTTTTTTTTTTGCAAATGCTCCCTAAAAGTGTTATGTTTTTAATGTTTTCAAAATTAATTTATTTAAAAACCGCTCCAACGATTTTTGAAATTTTTTTTGATATATTCTTATTTATCAATGAATTCAAATTGCATCTTTGTTTTCCCCCAAACTATAACGATTAAGCAAAATAAAAACATTTAATTATGTGTATTATCCATTTATTTCTACCATATTATTATTCCCTTTTTACGAATTTTTGCCTTCATCACTGATTACTAAATACAATGTAGGCCCTCATACATTTTTATATACATATGGGTGATTCCACAAAAATTGGGTAACTTTTAAGGATATTTTGTTTATGATATTATTTAAGCCAAATTCCTACAAATTCTGATAATTAAGATTGCCAATCTAATGAAGATATTGCTAATGACCGGGCCAGTCACTTTTTTATGTAGATTCTGAGATATATCGGTTTTTCTGAATTTCATTGCGAGGTGACTGACAAGGGTGACACAGTACTGATAAAATACACAAATTCATAAGAAAATAAAGGAATTTATTAACATTTAGAGTAAGTTTCTTAGGATATAATTGTTGAATATAACATTCGTATGCTTATAATAACTCTACATACTACATACAACGTAAAAACTGCTCTAGAAGACAGATATGTTTGTGTAATTATAAACTTTAGTTTTTTGTTTTATTCTAAAATTAAAATCCATACAGAAATGATATCTTGTTTTTATGTCAGTATATATCAAAGGGATATATATATTCATTTGTTCAAAACTAGATTTAATAGGTGATGGGCGAGCTCTAAACAATTTAAATTATGTCTGATTCTTTACGAACATCACTTACGAAGTTGTGAACGGATAATTACCACATGTGGAAATTTAAGCTGGAACTACGGGATAGTTTGTGGGGCATTATTACCAAACCGATTTCAGATCCAGTCACTTCAGAATGGACCATAATGGATTGCAAGGCCAGAACTATTATTGGCCTATCAGTAGAAGATAGTCAACATCATCAAGTGAGAAGGGTTAAAACAACAAAGCAGCATGGGATAAGCTCAAGGAACACAAGGTTAGTCTTAGTAATAAGGTACAATTAATGCATAGCATTTGTAACTTAAAACTGGAGGAAGGTTGTAACATGGAGGAAATCATCCAAAAGATGAAATATTATTTGAAAAATTGACTGCTCTAGGGGAGAATCAACTATCAGATAATGAGACTATCGCTATGTTACTTAGCAGCTTACCTCAAAAATGTGTTACACTTGTAACAGATCTGGAAACAAGGAACGAGTCCGATTTGACCTTGGACTTGGTTGAAAGAAAATTTTTAGAAGAATATACTCGCCAAAATCAAAACAATGGTCCAAGTAATTCGGTATAAAGGTAACAAAAAATAAGATGAGTATGGATATTACTTGGTGAAGGCTTGGTTTTGGATTCAAGAGTCACGGTACATACCTTAAACAAGCTGGATAAATTCATATTAGACAAGTAGAGAGCATATCACTTCGGAAGGAAGGGGTACCTGCAAAATAAAGATCACCAACAGCATAGAAGAAAGAGGTTAAGATACTTATTGAAGACGTCCTTTATCTTCCAAATCTGCAAGGGAGCTTACTATCAATAAAGATGTTAATGGAAAAAGGATACACAGTTCTCTTTGGTGGTAAAATACATATGTGAAATTCGATCTAAAGATCGATTCGAGGTAGCAGTTGGAGATCTAGTAGGAAATCTTTTTAAGCTCAGACAAAACGAAACTGAGATCAAAGTATTATATATTGAAGAATGCAGGGTAGAAGGTAACTGTTTAGATCACTGGCACCGCATATTTGGCCATGGCAACTACGAACCACTTAAACGACTAGAATCTGAAAAAATGATAATTGTTCCTTAAAGTAAGATCAAGGACTGTGAAATTTGTATGGAAACAAAAATGACTCGTCAACCGTTTAAGTAAAAGTCAAACAGAAAGAGCAATGCACCTTTAGACCTCATTCATAGTGACATTTGCGGACCCATGCAAACGAAAACATCTAGCGGGACAAAATATTTTCTAACTTTTGTTGACGATTTCAGGAGAGTTTTCGATCGCATGGTAGAGTACACAGAAATGGTAAAAAATAAATGTTCAACAAAACCTAAGATAATAAGATCAGACAATGGTGGTGAATACATAGCGGGTCGAGTTTTAAAGTATTTACAAAAGGAAAGCATTGTATATCAACACACAGCTCTACATACACCACAACAAAACGAGACTGCTGAATGAAAGAACAGGTCTTTGGTTGAAATGGCGAAATGCATGCTACTAGCTGCAAGAATGAGTTATGAATTTTGGGGTGAAGCGATCATGACATATGTATTTTGCGTTTTTTAAAAGGCGACATTATGCTAAAAATAAATATTAGTAAAAAAAATGTTTACGCACTCTAATAGTTGAAGTAAAAGTTGTCTAAAACAAAAAGAAATCAGTACCCTGGAAACATATCAGTCCTCTGGCGCAATATCAGGCAAAGGACTGACGCCAACGGACTGATGAAAATGGCATGAATTTGAGGTTATTATTAGAACTAATGTTTATTTTGGTATTTTCGAATATAAACAAGCCACATTTGAATAAATCAAAGTTAACTACGTATAAATTAAAATAAAACACATGTTTATAAGAAAATAATAATTCACCATAGGACTGATATTTTGACTGGACACGCTCTTGTTTGCACGCCAAACACAACACTAGCACTGGCACAGTAATGGCGACCGTCAAATGGCGTGCAGATAACTTTACTAACAACTTTGAACGTTAACTGTAATTTGAAATTGAGTATGTGACATTTCGCTGGATATTCAAATTCGAACAACGCACAGCGGACTGACGAATAAAACTGAACACAAAGTTCCTTATTATTTTAACAACATCGGTGAGAATATTATGTTACGAAAATGTTGGTATACGTTATTAAGTACATCACAGATTGTAGTGAATTACCAAATTTGCTTAAATTGAAGTTAATATTTAATAAACAGCTATTTGATTTCGCATTTTTGGAGTGGTGACATGCCAAGGAACTGACGTTTTGAGAATATATTGTGGTGTTTTATAAACTTATATTTAAAATAAATAGCTGAAATTGGGTGGCAAAATAAAAGACTTTAAGTTGTTTTAGAATACAAAATATTAAAAAATATAATAACAATTAGTTCAATTGACTGATGACAGCATGTTACCCAATTTTTGTGGAATCACCCATATATATGTCTAAAGATCACATGAATCTTATGTATGCATATTGCACCTAAATGATGAAGTTGTATGTATATAGCTACCTACTTAGGTTCCATCAATACGTATATACATATATGTATGTACACGTATATACATTTTACTCTCCTAACTTACATAATTAAAATCCATAACTTAGATTTAAATATACAATTGTAGGTAGGTACTTATGTAAATATTCCTTGAATCATCCATTCGACAATTCATTATAATAAGAATCAAGGTAATCTTACCAACATAGGATTTAAACCTGCATAGGATAACTTCACCTAACTAACTAAACCTCAATGATTAGCTACATTAAAGTTGTTAGCTACAAGAGAAAGTTCGTGCGATCCAGTCGTGCATTTTATTGTTTAATGAATTGATACGGGCATTTTTCTTGAGGATTGGAAAATATCTCTTGTCATACTAATTAAAAAATCCGGTTCTAAGCAACAAGTTTCTAATTATCGCACAATAAGCTAATTTATCAACCATTCCAAAAAAAATTGAAAAAATTGTTTATGATAAGCTCATTTTTACTCTCAAGGAAATTAAATCTCCATATCAAAGTTGGTCGATGGTCTACTTCTAATTTAACTTTATTCAGTAATAAAATAATCAACAACATTGAAAATGGTTTTCAAGCCATATATATGTATACAGTAGTGTGAAAAATAATAGGTGCGAAAAAGAATGTTTGACAAAGCTTTAATTTTCTTAAGAATGAGTGAAACAAGTGCTACTAAAAATACTTATAAAATATGTCGCACCACTTTGTTGCTGGTTCACGTGCATCCAGCCGTTGCTTTTGATTTATTGTCCCTTTAGTGATTACGTTTATACGGTTATGTTAAATTGCGCGGTGCAAAAAAATGTGTGTATCATTCTAATACATAGGTTAGGTTAGGAGGGGCGTGCGTAGCTCAAAGACTGCTGCGTACACGGGGGCCTATTGGTCCATTGTGATCCCCTTTCACACAGAGATATTCCTAATAATTGTTTAATGAAGACTCTCTATATAAACGGTGATTTTTTAAGAGCTTGGTTTTTGAAAAATCAAAAAAACACAGAAACTTGTAAAAAGTGAATGAAATTTTTATTTGGATCGATAAATCAATTTCTGCCATTTACTTTTTAAAAATAATTTCACTTAAATGTTGCCCGCGGCTGCGCTTCAGGTGGTCCATTCTGAAGGTCCAATTTTGGCAAACTTTTTCACACATTTCGGCCGGAATCTCACCAATGACGCGTTCAATGTTGGCTTTCAAGGCAGCAATCGTGTTTGGCTTGTCCCCATAGACAATAGACTTAACATAGCCCCACAAAAAATAGTCTAACGGGGTCAAATCACATGATCTTGGTGGCCAATTGACTGCGCCAAAACGTGAGATCAATCTCAATTGATGCATGGTTTCGCGTGAACTGTGGCATGTGGCACCGTCCTGTTGGAACCACATGTCCACCGAGTTCAATTCTTGCATTTTCGGCAAAAAAAAATCTGTTATCATCGAACGGTACCTTTCTCCATTGACCGTAACCCTGCGGCCTTCATCGTCCTTGAAGAAGTACGGCCCAATGATGCCGCCTGCCCATAAACCGCACCAAACAGTGCATTTTTCGGGATGCATTGGTAGCTGCTGAATTGCCTCTGGCTGCTCTTCACTCCAAATACGGCAATTCTGCTTATTCACGTATCCATTTAGCCAAAAATGAGCGTCGTCGCTGAAACGGACGTAGCTTGCGAAACACATTTTTCACAGAGCACGAATTTTGATAATAAATTTCAATAATTTGCAAACGTTGTTCAGGCGTAAGTGTATTCATGATGAAATGGCAAACAATACTGAATCGAAATGTCAAATGTTCGTGGAATTTGTCATGTGTGATCTGTCAAAAATATAAACGTCAAAAACCAAGTAGCAAAAAAATCACCCGTTATTTTTTCATATTTATCATTGGTATATGTACTAGGTCGTCTAGCTCGTCAACAAACCTGTTTCAGAAGTGTCGGAGGCGATTAGTTTGTAGATTTGGACAGTTGCAGAGTATGTGTTTAATGGTTTCTATGTCATCAGCGTCTTGACAGCTCCTACAGAAGTCTGGTGCCAATTCACTCAGTCTAGTGGCCATTGTACCTATGGCACAGTGTCCTGTTAGTACACCTATCAAGGTTCTGATGCTCTTTTAACTCAGTGATAAAATATACTGGGTTTTCTTTTCATTGATTCTAGACTATAAACTTCTAGAGATAACACAGTCGCTCCTCGATATCCAGGAGTTGTTTATTTGCTCTTTCATTTGTATGTCTATTTTCTTTTTCACTACGCCAAACGGGACCTTAGGGCTTGTACCCCATAAGTTGCTGCTGTCCCTATTTGCTATTGATCTTTTCCTTGCCATTTCATCTGCTATATTATTCCCTTCTACATTGCTGTGTCCGGGAACCTAACAAAGTTTGACTCGCTTAGAGTTACCAATGACATTCTAATAAAATAAATTAAGAGGAGTAAGTTATTGGTTTTTTTTTTATGATTTGTTTATATTTGTATTAATTAATTTAACTATTTTTAAATTGGTAGAAGGAGTAAAAATGGGTCATTTTTAGCCACATTGTTCTCATCAGGTAAGAGAAATTATTAAAAATCGTCTAAGTGAAGGAAACACTTTCAAAAACATGGTCACAAATGCCTTAAAGTGGACCAGCCACACAGAAACCCGTGAAAGACCAAGAAAACAACTAACACCATTGATCGACGAATTACTAGGGCTGTAAAGACTAACCCATTTATATCGACAACCCAAAAGGACCTAAGCCTGAATTTAAACACCTCAACAATAAGAAGAAGGTTGCTGGAAAATAAACTGCCCTCTAGAAGGCCGAGGAAGTGTGCAGTATTAATGATTCGACATAGACAAAGACGGAAACACTTTGCGCAGCACCATAATCTATGGAGCAAAGAAAATGGCGGAATATCTTATGGTCTGACGAGACAAAAATTAATTTATTTGGTGCAGATGGTGGTAAAAAGTTCGTGAGAAGACCAAAACTAAAAGCGTTTTTACCGCAGTACAGAGTCAAAACCATCAAACATGGCGGAGGGAGTGTGATAGTATGGGGATGTTTTTCTTGGTTTGGTGTTGGTCCAATATTGTGAATTAAAAACATTATGAATTCAGTAGAGTACATCAATATCTTGGAAAATATAATGTTGCCGTATGCTGAGGAAGAAATGCCTCTTAGGTGGTCATTCCAACAAGATAATGACCCTAAACGTACCTCGAAGGCAGCAAAGACGTGGTTTATGGGGAATAAGATCAATGTTATGGAATGGCCGGCCCAGTCGCCTAATCTTAATCCTATAGAAAACTTGTGGAGTGATGTGATATCAAGTTTGATTAAAATCTCCAATTCGATTTTTTTTCTAAATGCAAAACTTGCCCTCAAGTTAATATCAACAGTACAGTTGGATATAACGTGCATAGATAAGAGAAGGCTACATGCAACCAAAAGTCTTAAGCTCTGCCCTACATATTATTATGTACACAAGTGTATATAGTTTCTAGTAAAAAGTTAGATTTATTAAAAGCTACCGAAATCATTAAACTAAAAAATACAAATACATTATTAAATGATATGTTAGAATTGAATAGATCACCTTTGCTGAATTTGAAATTGACTTAGTATATCACCACACATTTATATTATAAGTAACTTATATGTATGTTTTTGTAAAATATATGACTACCTATGTATTATTTTGTATGTATAATTTATTTATAAATGTAATTGTTATTGCCGTTTAATAATTTAATATTGTAATAGAAAGATTAGCTAGTTTGAAATTTAGTCTGAAGAAGGTACTGTGTGTTGAAACAGTATGAAATCTAAATAAAAGTGGATATTGAAACAAATAGAATAATGTTTGATACATGAACATAATCGTCATATTGTCTACTTATTAATTAAATAAGAAAACCAAATCTATTCATGGAACCTGTCAAAAGTAATTGACTGATATGTGTAATCTTCTCAATATTACAGTTTTCTTACGGTTGGTGACATTCTAGGAATCCAATTTTGTTACCAAACATTCAAGCCAATATACTATTTATTATTCCTGATTTCAGATTTCTAAGTCCACTCCTTAAAAATATAAAATTCTTTTAGTTGATATATGTGAGAATACTTATCGAGTGTAACGCGTTACGTAACGAAAACACTCCCTAATTTTTGTTATATTGTGTGTAGTTCTTATACTAGGCAAATATTGAAAAATATTAGTGTTACATATTAGTGGTAAGTATGTTGTTAGTTTATTTTATATAAAATTTTTTGAAAACTAAAAGGGGTTTGCAAAATGTTTAATCCCTTTTATTTAGGCCTCCCAACAAGCTGGTCATAAAAATAGAAAAACTTGATTAATTTAACAAAAAACAAGACATTTTGATAACCAATGCATTTTTTTTTATTTATTAGGAAAGAATTTTTAATATTTCATTGAAAAACATTTATTTTTCAACATTGCATAGGGTGGCCGTAGCGCGATAGTTGTGTGCTCGCCTGTCAATCTCGTGGTTGCAGGTTCGATTCCTACCATTGTCTATGTCTTCTTATATTCCATTAAAAACCAATTTTAAAAATTGTCATAAAATAAGTTTCTGGTTTACTCATTACAACATGTCATTGAGTAAACTAGCATACCCATAAATATGACAACGAAATAAATAATATAATGCGAATTATAAGGGACATAAATAAATAAGACACGGTAATTCTCTCCGCATTAGTTCAGCCGCCATCCGGAGATAAATCTGAGACAACAACCAGCTCTAGTCTCAGAACATCGCGCCACACATCTTTCTTATCCTTCTTTCTCTTCTTTCACCGGATGCCGCGCTGTGTTAAAAACATACATATAAAGGGTATTCATAATCCCTAGAGCGCGTGCAAAATTATAAATTGGCATAGTCTACCAGCTTATGTCTACTTTTCTTGTGGAAGCGAAAACCACACTTCTTGGGCAATTCTCCAGAGATTCGTTTTGTTGGAAGGTTTATGCTTACTAACCTCATCTTCGGCTCATTCTTAAGGTTCTCAATACAGGATTAAGGTCCGGTGATTGTGAAGGCCACTCCATAGCGTCCCATTTGTTTCGCTGAAACCAGAGATTTGTCGACGTTGCCGTATGCTTAGGGTCGTTGTCTTTATATTTTCCTCAGCCCTCGAAAGCATAACATTTTCCAGTATGTCCACATACGAAGGCGTCTAGAACAAATATTGGACCAATG
The DNA here is from genome assembly GCA_910595825.1 of Philhelius pedissequus. Lineage (NCBI taxonomy): Eukaryota > Metazoa > Arthropoda > Insecta > Diptera > Syrphidae > Philhelius > Philhelius pedissequus. The sequence goes on from OU343160.1 coordinate 56,652,676, forward strand.
CCCCACCAAGAAAAACAACCCCATCATATTATGCTGCCACCTCCATGCTTCACGGTTGGTTTTGTGTACCACAGATTGTAGACCTCGGACTTTGTGTGAGGAACAAACTGTTTCCCATCCATTCCAAATAAATTTATTTCGTTTCGTAGCTCCAAAGCACATTCCCCTACTGTTCCTTGGCCTGAAGTGGGTCGTCTGTCATGTAATGCATTTTGGCAAAACAGATCCGCTTCTGGATGAGTATTTTTTTTAGTAAGGACACCTTTCTTGGAGATCGTGCGTGAAGTTCAGCTTCCTGCAAGATAAGACGAATAGTTCTAGAACTGATTGGCGTCTCTATTTCTCGCTGCAGATCTTTTGAGCACAATGTAGCTTTGTCTCTTACAGTCATTTTAGACGGACACCCTCTGGTTTATTCAAATTTGTTTGAGTTTATAGCATTCCACACCATCATTGCAGAGCGCCCAATGACTGTTGCGATCTCTCTCATGGATCCACCGTTGTTATGCAGGACTAAAATGGCGTCGCATTTGTCATCAGTGCAGTTCTTGGCTCTTCCCATTTCTATACATATTCTCAGATAAAAAATCTCACCAAAATCTTGACTTCTTTAAGCTAATAACAAATGTTTTTGAGCTTTTATTTAAATGTTCCTATTTTTTTCACCAGCATTAGTTGCAATCTACTTAGTGCATAATATTACAAATACATTTTGTTTAATCATAAGATCATACGTTGAATAGATTGACAATATATAAACCGTTAAAATAACGCACCAATTTGTTTACATGTTCGCTAACTAAAGTGCAAGATACAGTATTACCTAAAAGTAAGGAGTGTTCCTATTATTTTGGCCATGCCTGTATGTATTGAATTTTCAAAAATCCAAAAAAATATTATTCGAAAATTTTTGTACCTATCGATATAAAAATTTTGAACGAAAGCCGTAGAGCCGTTTATGAGGAAGTTGAAAATTTAAAATTTGTTGTAATGACAGGTAGGTACAGTTAATAACAAAATATGAAAAAAAAAACCGTTTAACCAAACTGTACTCGTAGAACATACCTGTATAAGTGCACAAATTTTTTTTATGAAAATCGTTAGAGCCGCTTGTCAGATAAATTAAGATGGTAAAAAAAATTGTATTGTAGGTAAGGCTAGTTTTTGGGGCTGAAAAAAACGATTCAAAAATTGATTAGAGACAATCACCTAAAACTATTAAATACCACCTTTGAAGAAAATCGCTTCAGACGCTTAAGTACTATGCACGTGAGAGCGACCAACGAATTAACGAATATTTGTCATTCTGACATTTCGTTCACATGGCTATAATTTTATTCGTCACGTATAAAGGTTGAAAATCTGATTTTGAGGTTAGACGCGCGCGAACAAATTACTCGTTGAAGGGTGGATGGTATCCACTTTTTTGGTGCTCTCTATTATCGTAATGTTAAGTATGATTCAAATCTCAAATTCGATTTTTTTTCTCAAATGCATGAATGTGGGTGGCAATGACGCAGTGGATAAAGTGCTTGATTGCTAACTTAGGGCATTCTTTTCTTTACCTCCAATTTTAATTGGATGCTGCCCATGGGTTAAAATGAGACAGTCAATACCTGATTCTCAAATCCACTGTGTCAAACTAGTGCCGTGCAATTCATGTTGCATTTAAAAGACCTTAGGTCTTACAGGCATATAAGTAGTTAAATTAAAAAAAAAAAGACTTGCCATTAGTAGGTACCTAGCTATATAACAATTAAAATGGTTCCGTATTGATAATATGTATATGTAATCAATTTCGTAATTCTATGCTCAAATATGTTAACCAAACAAATAGAATCCCTAACCCTAATTTTACTCAAATGAAAGCCAAAAAACTAAGTGGGCTCTATTTTGTTTTGAGTGGGGTATAAATTATGTATGTACGTATGTACTTGTACGTAATTTAGCACTACGTAGATAGGTACATATTTTGAATTTAATTTTATCTCTGCAAAAATGGCTCGTTAAGTTTCTATATATAAGTAGGTAAGGCATAAAAACAAAAAAGTTAAACACACTTTGGGAATCTCTTTTCTACACAATCCACAATGCAATCAACCATTCTCTCCCTCTCTCATTTATTCATTCTTTAATTCTTTTTTTATGTTCACCGTCTCCGTAAAGAAAAAAGTACCTACCTATACACATTTCTATTGCAAACAAAATTCAAAACACACATAAATTAGAGAACTTACTTACCCACAGAAACTCCAACTTCATCCGCAACTGCATGCCATGCACGTCCCTTGGCTTCGAAGTTCTTGTACTCTGGGGTGCCAACATTGTATATTGCATCGTACCGCTTGACCACATTAATAAACTCCACTGTGTTGTCCATTTCAAATTTATTAATTGAAAGCAACTTGTATACTTTTCTTTTGTTGAAGTTTCCAAAACAACAAACTATATTATAGGTAGCACACACTCAAGATTCACGAACGCCGGAAAAAGCAGGAAATTATTTTTTTTGCAATGTAAGTATTTACATATGTATGTATATGGAAATCAGGAGCAACTGGAAGTCATAGTACATACCAACCGACGACACTGACGTCCGCCCGGAACTGTGGACTGTTGTCGGAGTTGTGGCCGTCATAGACCGCTGGCGGTACATTCGCGTATGCCAGCGCAATGTAGCTCAATCGATATAAGGGATGATGATGAGAGCAAAACATAGTTGTTAAAGCGATGGGTAGGGTAGGGGGTGCTGTTGATGAGGACGATGACGATGGCGGTGATATGGGTCTAGGAATGAGGTATGGTATGTGAAGGGAGGGAAGTTGATGGTTTAACGAACGACGACGCCCCAGGACAATGACAACGGCCACCATCGAGCGATACCATACCAAGCGTCTCGGAATCGAAACATGACGCAGGCGGGATACCGCTTTTTATTTTTCTCGAGCTCTCTTCATATAGGTACTCTGCACTGTACCGTTGCCGTTGACTGTGAAAGTTTGGACGGAGGATAACGCTCACAAGGTTTTCCCTGGACTGAATGTTGGTTGGTCAGGAGTGGGACGTGCGGGTGGGTACTTGGGCGGTTTGGTATTTTTTTTTTCTGTTTTTTTTTTTTTTGTTTTGTATATTTGTAATTTGTGTATATTTTTGCTGAGGCCTACATATTGAAGAGAATTGCTGTCGTGGGCGGTAGAAAACAGTATTGCTTTTTTTTCACAAAATAAATACGTAGGTAGTTCTATGTAGATATACATTATATCTACCGCAGTAGATATGTTACATACATACATATATGCCAACACTATACTTATTCTGTATTGATACAACAGTAAAGTATTCACGTTTTTTTTGTTGAGTAATTAAAGTAAGTAGGTAGGTATATGTGGATTTATGTACATAGGTATATATCTGTAGGCATACGAATAATGTTCAAATTCAAATTCAGGTATAGGTAGTTACGACTCCCGTGATTAAAATACCTTTCTACTTGATTTTTTGTTTTTTATTTTGGATATCTATTTAGGTTGTTAAAAGTTCAGTGAAAAAAATACCGTCCTCATAAGCACTTTATGTAGGAATAGCAACAAAAAAAATCGCTCTACACAATTTTTAAAAGATTCTCATATTGGTAGGAACTGTTAACTCAGTTATCAGCAAATAGACCAAATCCTAATTAAATCCTAAAAATTTAGCTTGCAGTAGGTCCGATTTTGAAATTTCGCAGGCTATGGCTTGTATATAGCTTGCATATTGATTCCTTATGCAAATTAAATATTTTATTGATATAACTTCAAAACTACGTTTATAAGGCATCTATAGGCCTTCCAAAGTTGTTAGTTACAGCGCTAAGATCAAAAGCTTGTTTATAGCCATCTAATACAAGCTATAGGTTGTATATAGACATCTTATGCAATCAAGGTAGCTTGCATATAGCCATCTTATACAAGCTAAAGCGCGTCCATTTTTATGATTTCTTATTGTTGTAAATCAATTTTTATTTCATGGAAATTTCACCTAGTTTTGAAGAAGTATTTGGTCTTAATATTCAAATCGTTTTAACTTTATTGTTAAGAAAATGTATCTGAGCACAAAATCGACAAAAATATCGACCAAAAACCGAAATCACATGAAATACAGAAATCGGATAATTTCCTGCAGCAAATTAACAACCAGAAAAGTTAAAGCCCGTGCATTTGTAGGTAGCTTGTATTCATCTTATACAAGCTATAGCTATATAAACATCTTATGCAAGCTAAAGCGCGTGAATTAGTAGGTAGTTTGTAGATATAGCCATTTTATACAAAGCTATAGCTTGTGTATAGCCATATCTTATGAAAGCTATGGCAAGTAAGCTTGCATATATCCATCTTATACTTTAAACATTACATTACATTTAAAAAAGAATTCCAAAAATTATTTCGCTTAACAATATTGCTATAATTAATGTTTGTTTTTTTTTTAAAGGTTTTTTAACACTTTTGTTCCTATTTTCAATAAAATTGAATAAAAACGATATTATTTAATAAATTTGTTTATTTAAACAGAAATAAGAATTCAACAAATGCTTTTTATTATTTTTCTAAAAGCTTAGTCTATTCCCAAAATCTTGCGTTCGAAATTAGGAAACTTTATGTTCGGCTTCAGGAAACAAGTGTTCGATTATTGGGGAATATGGCTTTTTTCCAGTTTTTATTTGTTTATAAAAAATCAGTTAAAGTTAATAAAAAGATATATAGATATAATAAAAAAATTTGAGTTTCAGAAAGTAATTAACTTTACATCATATATTTACGTTGAACGGTTTTCTCACAATTGAGTATTACTTTTCTGTATGCCACTAGTGTTCGATTATAGGGGAATTGACCCTATAAGGCCGTGTGTGAATTGCGTTAAAATGTTGGTTAAATTGTAATACTTGGTTAAAATTTGACACTAGCGTGGTGAATAAAATGGGTTAAAATGTAGGCAGCTGTAGAGCAGGCTAAATTTGCGTTAAAATTGAACGTTTCTCAAGATAGAGTAATTTGAAACTGTAAGCGATAACCGAAAAGAAAGATGAACTCCAAAAAGTCCAGATCTACTGGGAAACCATATAATAAATGTAAGTTTTAATTTATTCAATTGAAAAATTAAATTACATTAATATTTTTGTTTGTGTAGGGTCTCAAGAGGAAAAAACAAATATTATAATCCGTTGATATTTTAACAAATATAAAATAATTAATTAAAATACTCATTGTATTTCATTTTGCAAATTGAATACAAATAGATTGATTTGTCAGCTTGTCAAATTCTTCAGCTGTGAAAACTAGTGTTTACATACGAAATCAACAAACTAATCATAATGGGAATTGTTTTGAAAAGATTTGGAATTGTTGTTTTAAAATATTAAATTAACGATGTAAAACCGAAACAAATTAGTAAAACTGAGAATTCGTTACTTTTTTCGTGCCAAATTATTAACTTTATATCTTCTTAGTCGGATTTTGGGAAAGAAATTAATTAACTTGAACAACAAAAAAATTATTTTAGGGAAATTTCTTCAATCTTGAAGGAATTTTAGCCAAAATAGTGTTATAATGAATCCCTTTTAACGCAATTCACACAGCAAAAAGCTAAATTTGATCCCACCACAAACCAAACTTCAAAATTTAACCAAGGTAGAAAATTTAACCAACATTTTAACGCAATTCACACACGGCCTAAAGGTACTTGTATCCGGCCACTTGACCTGTTTGTTGACTTTTAGGCAATTTTCTAGTATAATTGCTAATAGTAAACAAACAGAACTAAATTTGAGAAAACAAATATGGCTCCAGTTCACATTCTCTTAAATAAAGATAGAGCATAATAGTTGTAATAGACTTTTCACACCAAACCCAAAACGGGGGTTTCAGCTAAAAGTTTACGAAAACTGGAAAACCGTTCACACTGAACATTTACAAGTTTTCGTTTGACATTTCAATTATTTTGGCACCACAGACAACAACAAATACGTTGTGAATTGAAATTGAAATTACCCTAGACAACTGTTTTTTTTTTCGTTTTTACTGGCAGCAACCCATCAGCGGAATATGAAAAAAATTGGATACAAATTTTATAAGGTTAGTTTTAGATTTATTTAAATTAGATATATTTTAATTCGTTAAAAACATAGGCCAAAAAAAAAAAACTACTTTTAACAACTAAACAAAAGAAAAAGCGACTAGAGTGGACCAATCAACGTAAAAACTGGAATTTAAGTCAATGGCGGTCCGTTATTTGGAGTGATGAGTCCAGGTTTGAGGTTTGCATGGGCGATGAACGAAAACGAGTAATTAGAAATTAAAAAGAGGCTTTTCACAAAGATTGCCTTAAAAAAACGCTCACGTTTCCAACATCTCTAATGATATTGGGATGCATGTCCGGGCGGGGTTTTGGCAATTTACATTTTGTAAATGGAATTGTCAATGCTGCTGCCAAGTAGAGGAATATTCTGCAAAATGAACTTCTCCCATCAATACCACGACTTAAAGCTAGTGATGGAGACTATATTTTATAACAGAATGGTGCTTCTTGCCATTTCGAAAGGTCTACGATAACGTGGTTATCTGCTGAAGCAATTCCTTTACTGGAATGGCCTTCCAGCAGCTCTGACCTTTCACCAATCACCGGACTCTTCAAGACCTAAAAGCTTAGTTCATAAATATTTGGGAATCTTTTGGTACCGAAGAATGTCAAAAATTAGTTGACACAATGCCAGGACCATTGTCGCCAATTAAGCATTTTTCCATCTAAATTTAGCAGGAAAAGTTTGCTTTTAGCATTTTTTTCTCAAATCCTGCAGGCAGTTTTTTAGCAGGGAATTCGGTTTTAGCAGGAAATCTAGCAGGTTTTCGTACTTCTCAAACATAAAATAAAATATTACCTTTAAAAAATTAAATCTCAATCAAACATAAATGCGTATCGCTCATTAAAGAGCTTCAATCGCGAACTCCACAAAATCTACGACTTTACCACCAAGTAAAGTTATCTTTTCTGTTAAAAAATGTGCTGATTCATAATTAACCATTAAAAGATTTTTTTTAAAGATATAAGATGAATTCTAAACTTATTTCCAAAATTGAATGGTAATGGAACAACATAAATCTAAATAAATGGCAGAATATTGAAAATGTTGTTGAATTTTGGTGTGAGGTAAATAGGTTCACCGATGCATCCAATGAAAACCCTTACAAATAGTTGTCAAACTTTGTCAATTCGTTTTTAGTTCTGCCTATCTCAAATGCTGCAGTTGAAAGAGTGTTTAGTTTAATCATTGTATATACAAGGGTTTAATGACGGTCGTCTTCTTAGAATGAAATGATTGATATGTTAAATAGTATACTTTTTATCCGAGAAAATTTATCTGAAAAATGTTGTGATGCCTTCATTTTTCCTCCTAGTATAATCAAACAATTTGCTTCATCAAAATTTTAGTTTACCGTAGAAGAAGATGCTTTAAATGAAGCAGAAAACTTTTGTAGTAAAAAATGGCTATAAATACCTTTAACTTAATTAGATTAACATACTCTGATACCTGATATTTTCTTTGTTTCTTTTTGTGGCGAAATGGATTAATAATTATTTGTAATGTTGTTTCCTTTTTTTAAATTTAACTTAGCAAAATAAACAACTTCTTTTTTGGTTTTAATTAGTTATTTAAAATTCAACATACTAAAGTAAAAAAAGACTACAAAAAAATATACAATCGGTATTTTAAACGTCATCCTAAGAGAAGTTTGATTGGTCCAGGCATATAATTTACGTTTATTGCGTTCTAATTACAGGATTTCCAGAGTTGGCAGGATTTTTAGCATTTTTTTCAGCACTTTTAGTAGTCAGAAAATCCTGCTAGAACCACTATTTTAGCAGGATTTTAAAATGTTTCATTGGTCACACTGGCCACGACGCATAGAAGCAGTTATCAAGGCCAAAGGCGAGGTAACAACATGGTCAAATGAAAATTAAGTCCCGTAGGCCAACTATTTTGCACTTAAAAAAAATGTATCAATCGTTTAATTTAATTGAAGTTATTTTGTTTTTGTTACTTATTCCTATTCAAAATAAATGTATCTTAAGAAAAATACCAAAATATTGAGTTTATTTTCGATGGAAGATAAGAATCAGCAGATTTTTTTTTATCATAGGTATTCAGCCAAGTAGAAGACTTAGCATTATATATAATTTGAATTGTTGAATTATTGATTCAAAATAACTTTTAACGGCCTGTAGTCCACAAATTTTTTTGAAATACAACCTCAAAATTAGTAGATAAGGGTATGTCGCTGCAAAGAAAAAATATTAAGATCTGTTTAAGTCAAATTAGTACGAATACGTATTCCGGTCGTAAACTAGGCGATCAATGCCCTCAATTCCATTCAACCAACGAGTTTAATCCATGATTCAAAGAAAATAAGATTACGATAATTCTTTTTTTGTCTTATTTTATTGACGTCACCAGAGATCAAAAATAGTGAAATTGTTGTTTTCTGTCCGATGTGGATTAATGGATTTTGATCTCTGGTGACGCCAATAAAATAAGACAAAAAAGAAGTGTGGTAATCTTGTTTTCTTTGATTCATGAGTTTAACCCGGTTGGAGGTTGTTGCTCAACTAGTTGTTCAACAAGTGTACGGCTAGTGTACAAGCTCGTGTTGCTCGTTGAAAATGTTGGTTCAACGCGTTGAACAGATTACGATAATTCTTTTTTTGTCTTATTTTATTGACGTCACCAGAGATCAAAAATAGTGAAATTGTTGTTTTCTGTCCGATGTGGATTAATGGATTTTGATCTCTGGTGACGCCAATAAAATAAGACAAAAAAGAAGTGTGGTAATCTTGTTTTCTTTGATTCATGAGTTTAACCCGGTTGGAGGTTGTTGCTCAACTAGTTGTTCAACAAGTGTACGGCTAGTGTACAAGCTCGTGTTGCTCGTTGAAAATGTTGGTTCAACGCGTTGAGCAACAATTTCAAGATAATGTGTTGCACATTATTTGTTCAACCCGTTGATCAACTTTTTTAATTCTGTCTGGTGTTGGTTGCGGTAGAAGTGAAAATATTTAGTGTGCGCTGCGTTGGATGCGACAAAATTTGAGTGCGTGCATGAGTTGAACTATTTTGGTCTGTTGATCAACTCGCAAATTGGTACTGTGTTGTTTAAATAGAGTTCTTTGTCTTTTCTCTTTTTGTTTTTTTTTTTGTAGTCATTTTCTGACATTATTATGCGGCATCCACTTTTTTCTTTGAGAGGAAATCATACTTAATCTAGACAAAGCTTAATTTCAATATTTTTCCACAAAGATGTGTGTGAAACTACACTGACATTAAAAACTTGTACCGAACTAGAAAGTCAAAATTATGTGATCACTATCTAAGTAGCTATGTATGCATATAGTGCGTGCATTGAACGCATTCATCGACGATAGCGTCTATGGTTAGGTGTAAGAAGGTATCAACTCGCACGTCAAATTGTTGAACAACCAGATCAAAAACGCAGTTGATCAACTTGAAAAACTTTTTTTTGTCAAAATCGAACAAGTTTATCACTAGTGAATGAGGTTATTCAACATTTCACTAAGTTTGTCAACTATGTGTTCGAGGCTCCCAAAACGTTTTGTTCAATTTTACATCTGGCTTCGTTACTCAACGTGAAGAACGCAAGTTTGTGCACTAGTGTAAGAGGTTGTAATTTTTTTCATCCATGTAGTGGAACAGAGATCCATTCTGCTGCTTATAGCACGCTCTTTCCAGGCCGTCTATCACTCGTAGGTAATTCTGCTGAGATAATACCTCTCAAACCGTACAAAGAAGACTGGAAGTAATATTGTGAAAAAAGATACAACCCATCCAAAGTCCTTCAGATCAATAAGCTTAACATCCTTTCTATTGAAGACCTTGGAAAAAATAGTCGACAACTTCATAAGATCAGAAGTTTTAGTACATATGCCTCTCAATGATCGCCAACATGCTTACAGAGCGGTCAAATTCACAGAAACCTTACATAAATCTCTAGATCCTTTGACAACACCTCCCATGACGCTGTCAAAAAAATCTCTTGTAAGGAAGAGTGTACTTATCACCATAACCAGATAGATTGGTGAGATGCTGGGCACTAGAACACCAGAAACATTAGCTGGTCCAGAGGTACAAAAATCATCACAACCAGAGGCTGCCCACAGGAGGGTTACTATCACCCTTGTTATGGAGCCTCGTGGTAGACGCACTGCTCGAAGAGCTTACTTCCCAAGGAATACATGCTATTGGTTTTGTCGATGACAGGTTCAAGGAGTGTATTCCGAAGTTAATTGACATTCCCAGAGATGGAATGATTAAAAAACATAAGTTCGAGAAAAACTTCAAAACTGAGTTAAGTAACAAGAACGAGTGGTTAGGCGAAACAATAAACTACACACTTAACACCAATGCCAAATGGTATACTGATGGATCGAGATCGTCTGAAAGGACTGGTGCAGGAATCGTTGGGTCCATAAGCAATCCTTTAATACCGATGGGACAGTCCACAAACATTTATCAGGTAGAAATTCATGTCATAATAGGAAAATGTGTGGATCGTAATCTCGGAAGGAATTATCTAAGAAATCGGAAGGAACTACTGCCAAAGTTAAGGCATGCAAAACTGTTGATTGGTTAATACAACCAAAAACGGTTCACGGACGCTGCATCAGCTTTAGCTAGAGACAAACTTAGAATAACCACGGGCTTCCTCCGCCTGTCACTGTAAGCTCAGAATACATCTAAGTATTCTTCGTTTAGTAGATAGTGCCACGTATAGAAACTTCAGAACACATTCTAGGCAGATGCGGTGCACTAATGCACCACAGGAAAAAACACCTCTTGTATTACCAAGTAGATGAGAGCGAGCTATTCTCTATAAATACACTTCATATCTATATTAAAATTTCTCAGAGGTATAAATCTGGAGGAAGAACTGTAATGAGGAACCTCAAAAGAGTGGTGGAGAATCGCAAAAGAAATACTTACATGAAGATTAAATGAATCTCGGAATACAAATCACTGCTAACTAGTTCATGGAACATTTCAAGGGACAAGGTCACATTGAATTCCGTATCGTCAAGTATCAGATTACCTATAACAGTTTTTGAAACCATTCATCTTCCATTGTTTGATAGTCAATTAGAACTCCGAAGTGTCTTCGGCCATAAAAACAACAAAAGAAAACAAGGCACCAGGTATTGACGGTATCCGAAATGAGTTCTTCAAAAAGGCATTTATTAAGGAAATACATATTCTACTCAGAGATATCTTTGACGCATAGACCATACACAAACCATATACCAAAAGGGTGATACCAATATCGCCAGTAAAAAAGTGGTTTCCATTATACGTTTATTGCCCAAGTCCAAGGATACGGCTTCTATAGTCTGGGATGGAATTGGTACATCTATCTTCTTTCAGACATAAAAAAAAATGTTACACAATTGATTTATGATACAAAAAACGACAATAGTCGAGTTTGGCGTTCAAGTATTTCAATGGTACCGATTCTCATTTCAAATCCAGATGCAAAATGCTCTTCTTTTCAGATTCAGAACTGTCATTTACCTTTATTACAAACCGCAAAGAACTGTACTCATACATATGTCGTTTTATTTGGTAATCCGGAAGTACGAGTATTCTGCACTCTTCTTATGTCGTTTTTATTTGGAAGTCCGGAAGCCTTCCGGGCACTTGGGAAAACTGACAGTTCCAATTCTGAAAAGAAGAGAATTTTGCTTCTGGATTTGAAATCAGAATCCGAACCAGAAGCACTAACACATTTATGTATATACTTGAATGAACGTCAAACTCAACTGTTGTCATTTTTTGTATCATAAGGTTCGTTCGTTTAACTTTACCCAGAGTCGACCTAGGATTTTTTGACAACCCCAAGAGTTGTCAAAAAACCTGGGTTTTTCGGTTCTCAAAAAACACCCGAAGGCCATTTATTTCATGTTGCAGAAAAGTTATGTCATTTAATAATTAAAACTCGAAATGTGTTAAATTTAAGTTCTTGGTACATTTTTGTTGGCCCTATGACTAATCCACAACTTCAAAGGTTTCCATTTCGCACGCCAGTGTCTGAAAATTAATTTGGGTATTCTTTTATTTCCATTTTAAAAATAACAAATCAAATCAGATCTCATGTGACTTTGACCTTTATTCATTTGCCTCAATTTGCCCCAGCTTAAAAAATTAAGATACAAAATTTGTAAGGAAAAGGATTTATCATTTATTTTGTCGTTTATTTAACCAGGATTAGTTTTCTTATTAAATTTAACAAAGAAGATTTATTATTTGTATTTTTGTTTAAAAACGAACTATTCTTCATTTTGAAACCCTTCGCTTTCGTTTTTTTTGCATGCGATGATAGTTAGTACAATATAAGGCAAATAATGCATTCTTTGAAAAAAAAAATTGGATAATAATCAAACATGACATTACGATGATAGCGAAGAGGAAAAAGACTGCCATTCAAATGCGGCTTGAAAAAAATTATGCATAGTGTCGGAGAGTGTCGCATTAGTGCGGTTTTACCTAAAAAAGGCGCAACTTCTTTACCATCTAATTACCGTCCAATTGCACTTACGTCCCTTCTTTCCAAGGTCATGGAAACGCTGATTAATTATCAGCTCAAGAAATATCTTGAAGAACGAAAGCTCCTTAATGACCGGCAGTATGGCTTTCGTAGCAATAGGTCCTATGGTGATCTGATGGTATATCTCACCGAACAGTGGCACAAATCTTTACATCGTTTTGGAAAAAAGGAAAGATTATTGCGCTTGATATTTCAAAAGCATTTGATAGAGTCTGGCATCAAGCTCTCCTATTGAAAATGCGTGCATTTGGGATCGATGAATGTCTTCTTCGTTGGATTAGAAATTACCTTTCGGACCGTTCAATACAAGTTGTATTGGACGGTTTCAAGTCTGATATTCACAAAATAAATGCTGGTGTGCCCCAGGGCTCCGTATTGTCTCCGACCCTCTTTCTCATTTTTATTAATGATCTCTTATCTGGAACTTCTAATCCACTTAATTGTTTTGCTGACGATAGTACTCTCAGCTTTTCATATTCGTTTTTAGATGCACCTCCTTGTTTTTCGGATGTGCAACTGGAACGGCAGCGTATGATAAGCTCATTAAATTCTGATCTTGACAGCATTGTCCAATAGGAAATTAAAAACCGTGTAGAATTTAATGCTTCAAAAACTCAGTGCTGTCTTCTGTCGTTAAAGCAGAACCCACCCCCCATGCCGCTATCCATGAGCGGCACTAGCATTGAAGAAACCGATCAGCTTTCAGTCCTCGGAATGTGCATCACAGACCACCTCTTGTGGAATGAACACATATTTGATGTCGCCAAAAACGCTGCAAAGTGTTTGGGCTTTCTTCGTAGGTGCAAGAAATTCTTCTCCCCGTCTGATCTGGCTGTAATCTATAAGGCCTTCATTCGTCCAAAGCTGAACTCGCACATTTGGGCAGGAGCTCCCAAAACTCATTTGGATCTTTTGGATAGAATTCAAAATACAGCTCTAAGAATGATTGGCGATAGAACTATAGTGGAAACATTTACATCTCTAGAACATCGTCGAAATGTTATATGTCTCTCACTATTTTATCGCTATTGTTATAAACACTGTTCCAGCCAAATAGCCAGTTGCATTCCTCCCCTTAAATTTTTCAACCGTAATACTCGCGCTTCTAGGAATGCTCATCAGTTTACCCTTGAGCCCAACTTCGGACGTACTGTCAAGTACAGAGTTTCTTTCTTTAGCCGTACAACGCGAATGTTGAATACTTACTTTACCCGGCTCTATTTTCCCCTCCCATTTTGATATTCAGAAATTCAAAACCAATGTGCATCGGTATCTCCTCTTGCATCCTTCCCTACTTTCCTAACGCTCGCACTGTGCTTGTTCATTTTAAGGGTAGTCAAAAACCCTTTAGTGAGCGCATCCGTTTAAAAAAAAAAAAAAAAAAAAAAAAACCTTTAAGGACTTTAAACACGCTAACATGGCCCCAGCATGAAAAATTCCAAAGATTACGATGAAAGAAATTCGACATTTCCTTTTCTGTAATTTATGCGGGGCTTATACACATACATGAATTGACCGTCGTCAGGACTATTTTCATGAAAGCAAAAAGGTTCCTAAGGTTTCGCACTGAACTATCAATTTTTTTAAGTGTGCAAGGAAAATTTATTTTAGTGTGTAAACACATACAATCGCGAAATCTTGTATTTTCACGTTTACAGGCGCCGGCCGGTGAATTCATGCAATATTCCTTGCATTTCAGCGTAAGTTCGCGGCAACATGTTAGAAATGAATAGTTTGTTGAGAATATTGAAATTAGCCTATTATCCGAGCTTACATCTGCAAGGATTCCCCAGCGCCAGTGGCTACTTTTGCGAACGTAAAAATTAACTTGCAAATGTAAGCTCATGCATTCGCGTAAGTTGATATATGCATGAAAGTAAAACAAAATTTGGTGGGTCCCAACTTGTCATGTGCCAGCTATAAGAGTTGATAGAATTTTACACTTAACTGCCATTTTTTTCAATTGCACATGTTAAGTATACAAAGAAAATCAAGTTTGATGCGTAAACTTTCAGAGTCCCGAAATGTTTACTGTTTTTTTGCGCTTAGCCCATTTCACCCTACAAACAGCTAAGTTTTGCAAACAAAATATTTAACCCTCAAGCCACTTGCAAACAACATTTCAAAACCAAAAGAATTTTTTAAATTGTTAGGTGTGGTTTCCGAGTTTAGCCTTAGCAAACAAGCTGATAAAGATGAATTCCACTTTATGAGAATAAAATTATTAAAATCTGTGGAGCGGTTTCTAGGAATAAGGCATATTGTGTATATCTACTTATAATTTGAAACAAAAAATAATGAACGTACCTAAACCTAAATAATCTGCCTATCGAGGTAACCGTCGGCGTCGGAGCGGAGTTTTCTCCTTCGTCGGAAATTCAATTTCAGTTCGAAGTAGGTGTCATCGGAAGAAATTTTAAAGAAATACGACGACGCATTGCGATGGATATAAACTTCAGGTAGAGATGAGCAACTTAACTGATATATCGAAAATGTGATATATTTTCGATAATTTTTTATTAAATATACACTATAAACGTTTTAAACCATGAACAATTGGCGACGTGTAATTTATTGTTTATAGAAAGTATTTTTTTCAATTATAATGCGCTAGAGTTTTCAAGAAATGTAATTAGATGCACCGATTTTAAAATCAAAAATATCGAATAAAGTCCCCTTCCTATTTCCAAACACATGTTTTGTTTCCGTTTGAACTGTCAACAAAAGAATAATTTGAAGAAAAAAAACGTTTAAAATTCAATATTATTTATTTAGAAAATAAAAGAACATTGAAAGAACGAAAACAATATACACTGACTATCTGACGCAGCATTAATTCTATAATTCCCTTCAAGATTGAAGAAAAACTTTCGCCTAAATAAAAATGCATTTGCTTTTGTTTTGGAGGCATGCATTGAATTTCGTCGGACAGAATTTCCGATCAGCCGATCGGAGAATCACCTCGAAGCAAATTGTCTCCGATTCGTCGTAAATCGGAGAGAATTCCGCTCCGACGGTTACCTCCATAGGGCAGAATATGTGTAAAATTTCGAAAGAACGAAAGACACCTAAGCCGTTTTCCAGAAAGCAAAAAAAATAGGTCCTATTGAAGGTACCGCTCTTAAATATTATTGGTAATTTTTTCCCAACCATATAATAGTTCATACCGAAAAAATACTCTGATTTTTTAAATCAAAATCGTTAGAACCATTTTCGAGAAAAACGAGCTTTAACATAATGCCAGTTTGACAAAAAAAAACTCTTTTACCAAGTTTGAAGGAATTCGGCCATACTTACAAACAGACGAACAGAATTTTTAGACTATGTTTTTCATCTTCGCTATCATCGTAATGTCATGTTTGATTGTTAGCTCAAAAGTTTTTCGACGAATGCATAACACATATACATGTTTGCCCATATAATAAATAAGTCGATAATTAAAAAAATGTAATAATGTGGTCGGAAAGTGTAAAAGCAATTCGAGCATGTTTGCCCATAACACATATATTTGTATTTAATATTTTTTTTGTATTTTTAAAAGCATTTTCAAGAATAGTTTTTTTCAAAAATTATAGTTTTTGAATTTTTTTTGAAATGTGTTTTCTTCAAAAATTTAAAAAAAAAACGTATTATAACCGCTCCACAGATTTTAAAATTGTTTTTCTCATAAATTCAAATTTATCCAAGAAATAAAACGGTGTACCATTTTTTGAGCTCAAACTAGTTTAAGTACATATGTAGTTATTTCAGGATTTTGAATTATTTTTTCTTTGATTAAGCCTATTTAATAATTTGTTTTTAACTTTATATTATTAAATATTTAATATTGTCATACCAATTTATTTTAGAACAAAATTAAAGAAATTTTGTATATATACAAAATTAAGTTAAAACGACTTTAAAAATATATTACGATTTTTAATAGAATCTTGTGCATACGATGCGATGGAACATAAGAGCAAGTTCGTGCGATCCAGTCGTCAATTTTATTTAATATAAAAAATACCCGTGGCTTTTGCTAATTAACTGATTTTTTTTTATAAAAATTGAAAAATAAAATTTAACTTTTTGGCCATAAAAATGAATACAAGAATCGTTATTTTTGATCAAAAAAAAACTAGACATTTAACAAAAAAACAAGATGTTATAAGTTTAAAAAAAAATCCTTCCACCTGTTTCCGTTTAGAGTGTAGGCTCTCCGACTGGCATAATTGCGACGCAACGTTTTTGGGTTGGTGACATTTTCCCCAAGACATAATCCCCAAAGTGAAATCCCCAAATCCAAAATCCCAAAATTAAAATCCCCAGCATCAAAATCCCCAAAGAAAGAATCCCCAGGGCAAAAATCTACATACCAATATCCCCAAAACAAATATGTTCAAGTAGTGAATCGCGCGCGCGACTTCATCGCATGATTCAATACTTGAACATATTTGTTTTTAGGAAATTTGGCTTATATTGCATGAAATGTAATCGAAAGATTAGATACAACTTTTTTTTTTATTTAAAAAAAACAGATAAAATTTGTATGTTATATATATATATATAAAACATATAAATTCACAAAAAAGTTTCACTACCCACCATGAAAACGAAAGTGAGACTGAAAAAAGAAAATTTCATTAGTTTTTTTTTGAAACTAAGTGCACGGACCGGACACTGGGGATTCAGTGGGGATTTTGGCATGAAAGATTGTTTCGTTGGGGATTTTGTCCATGTGGATTATGTCTGTGGGGATATTGGCTAGTTGGATTATTTTTTGAGGATTTTGTCCGATGTGGATTTTTATTTTTGGGGATTTCGTACGGCACCCAACGTTTTTCGTATTCGATATCATCTGAATATATTTAATTTTTGTATGATTTTTCAAATTTTGCTGTCATAAGAGAAAAAACACAAGTTTCGTAAACTTGGTGAAAATTTCTAGTTACCAAAACACGTATATTATTCAACCATTTTTTAACCATAGCTACTTGAGTTGTTTTTTTTCTTTATTTTTGACTGGAACTATAGTTACTTCACTACTTTGCCAAGTCGATCATCAGATTCCTTTGTTTTTGTAGTATTGCAGGTCTACTTTTTCATCTTAATTGAAAACTTTTTATTTTACCTCCACGATTATTGAACTGAGACCAGCTGCCTTAGAAGCGCATCACACAGCCGAGCACAGATTATCAGGTCCGCAAACTAATGGATTTTTGTTGTTTATCAAATGTGCTATACTCAGCCCAACAAAAATAGTCAGCACAGTCCTTATGGGAGAGCTTTTTGAAATACACTGGTGCCAGTAGCTGAAAGTGCCACTGAAAATAACCACTGAGTTACATAAAAATTGTGTGTGCAATTTACTCATATTGCTCAGGCGATTATGTTCAAGCTCATCGAACACGATCTGCACATGCTCACAATTAAAAAAGAAACACATATTCTGAGCTCTAAATACTCTGAGTAAAACAGCATCTATTACAGAGTTAGAGTCAAGCGTCCCATCTTCCCTGTTCACTGACTATTTTTGTTGGACAGAGTATAGTCGTTTCAATGTTATTTATTAAAAGGGTTCGTGCATTTGCTAGGCATAAGACTTGCTGAGCAAATATTCCGCTTAGGAATTTGGTACATTATTTAAAATTCGAAGGACCTCCTTTATAAATTTTTTTTATCGAAACCCTCCGAACAGTTTATGAGAGTCGATAATCAAAAAAATGGTTGTATGACAGGTACCGTTGCTAACAAAATATGTAAAAAAAAAAAAAAAAAAACTGTTTAACCAAACTGTAGAATATACCTATAGTAGTGCAGATTTTTTAAAAATCAAAATCGATGCCGTTTTCGAAATATTCTAGATGGTAAACAAAATCGTATGGCAGTTCTGGGCATAAAAAAAAAACATTTAAATACCAAGTTTAATAAGATCGCTTCAGGCGTGTCGATTTCGATTTTGATAGCAATGCAAAACTTGTCCTATAATTCTATAGTAACATATACATACCTATTATACATAGTAATTAATTTTATTGTTCATATAATAGATACATTTTACAGATCTATGGCATTGCCGTCTGCTCTTGTACATAAATATATATATCGTAAGTAAATTCACCTAGTAGAAAACGATACAACTTTGTTGCCCAATAAATCTTTATATAGTATACTAGCTGGTCCAACAAACATTTTCCTGCTTAAAATAATAACTACTTTTTCGTAAATATCTCCAGCCCAACGTCACCTATCGCCCCCAAATTTTGTCAAATAATTTTTTTCAATTATTGTTAATTTCCGTAAAATCGGTCTATAAATGAAATTTTCGAAAACATATCATCCACAGAGCCACCAAGAGGGATATTAAAATTGTCTAAGTTATTCATTACAGCATCCGTTCTCAAGGGACCTTATCACGTATTACAAACGAAGGCAAAACGATACCTAAGAAAGCGATAGTCATGACGTGGACCGATTATGATTTACGATACGAAATATTTGCTAGATAAAATAAAAAAAATCAATTTTTTTTAAACGCATCCAACTTTATTCCTTCAACACTACAACCATATATAAATTAATGTGTCAAAACAATAAAATACTAGAGCCAAATGTAGTCGTAAGGGAAAACGAGTATCTTTGTGTAAAAACGACTATTGTAAAACATAATCGCAAATTAAAGATAACGATTTTGAATGATAATCGTAATACGTAATAAGGGCCCAGGAAAGTCCTGTCAAAATGAATTCATCCGTTTCTGAAATTAGCTGGAATAAAAACAAACAACTTTTTAAAAACGATGATTTCTTTTTTGTTATCATTTCCGTATTTCTTGAGCAATTTGGGTTCGGATTTGAATTTAGCACACTTTAGTACTTGTTTTGTTGGCGTAGTGAATTTGAAAATTAGGTGTTTATTACCTCATTATATTCTACGGGTTGCGTCCAGACGAACCTGGTGAAATACCCCGCTTCTAATGGGGTTTTCATTTGGTAAATTTATATTTTGATCTATAAATTCATTTTTTTGTGAATAGAATACGTTTTCAGATTGATTTTTATT
This sequence comes from Philhelius pedissequus, assembly GCA_910595825.1. Classification (NCBI taxonomy): domain Eukaryota; kingdom Metazoa; phylum Arthropoda; class Insecta; order Diptera; family Syrphidae; genus Philhelius; species Philhelius pedissequus. The sequence continues at coordinate 56,672,358 of OU343160.1, forward strand.
TGATACAGTATTGGTGTATATTTGTGTCTGTGAACCAGCTCGCGGTATCAGCTGTCTTGTCGAAACTGATGGCTGTCAATTATGATGCATTGTGGTGTTGGTAAAAAAGAGGTAAATCTACCGAACAATCCAGATCTGAAAAATTGATTTAAAATAAAAAAATAAATCAATTTTTTTGGCCAATCGAAAGCAAAAATTGTCAAAATTAGTTTTTTGACAGATCTATATCAAAAATAAATGATTTTTGTTACCAAACGAAAACCCCATAAGTTAGCAGTCATCAGTGATCCACTGCGCCATTACAATAACAATCCGTACGTAAGTAACTTATAACAGCTGTCATAAATATATCTTTTCCTGATACTAAAAAAAATATAAAATAAAAATCTTTCACTGAATGTTGAAAAAAATCAATAATTTTATTTATTAATTTAAAAAGATAAAATTTTCCATATTTATCAGCTTGTTCTGGAAGCAGTTCCAATCCTGTTTTCGTTCTTCCTAAATCAGTAAAATATAAATTCAAATTTAAAAATTTAAACGAACCTATTTCGATAATAAAAAGTAATTACAAAACTCAATACTTAATTTTATTTATTTGTTTTTGTAAATCGTATCACAGTTATAACTTAATTTTTCAGTCTTATAATTGTACTTTCTTTGTTTTTATTTTAATAGCTACATTTAAACCTGAGTAAGATTTATTGTTGTTTTTTTTTTTGGTAAAAAAAAAAGAAAGAAATTAACTAAATTATGAAAAAATCATAATAAATATGAGTAGTTATAAATAACAAATAAATATTAAAATTATTATCCTAACTCACACTTTGTAAATTATAAAACTGAAAAAATAATCAAGTTATAATTTTTTTACTCAATGTATATACAACAATAAAGCTTAAAGAAAAATATACGAGTATAAACAAAATAAAAGGACAAACAAACAAATATTGTATGTTGATCGATTTAAAAACAAAACCGACTCGGTGATGAGATTTTTTTTTTAAAAACATATGTAAACTATTTAGATATTGTTTTTACACAAAACAATAATAACTAGCTCTCCTGAAAGTAAAAAAAAGAAACAAATATGTATATAGTTATATAAAAATTATTAACAAATTAAATAGAATATCAAAAAGTATTGTCAATTTATTTAAAAAAACAAATATAGTCGATTGGGTATGCTAGCAGAAGATAAATTACAATTAAACCAAAAAAATATGATGTAATCGTAATTTAGCACTTCTAAAAATAAAATACATAATTAAATATCATTGTTAATACAACAATCAAATAAATAAAAACAATAATTTTACTTACCGAAAACATATTAACATATTTTATTTATATACTCAAAATATTATTGTTTTTTTTTTTCTCAACAAAATAAGATTCAAAAATTAAAATTAAAACGCAACAACACTAAAAATTATTATTTATTTGTTAAGACAGAAATAAAACTAAAAGAAATCAAAGCACTTAGTAAAGACAAAGTAAATTATTATGTTTTTTTTTGCACAGAAATTACACACAACTTAAAATGTCGATTTAAACAACTTAGACACTAAGGCGCCAATCTATAGCCAGATTAAGTAAGCTCTAAAATATTTAAATGAGACATTGGTTTTTATTTAATACAAATTATGAATGAGGTCTCACTTTAAATAGTTTTTTTTTGTATAGTTTACTTATCCAAGTATGTTTAGCACCGGGTATAATTTAGGGAATACGTTTTCTTTTGTGACGCGATAATGAAACAAGGAAAGAAACTAGTAAAATTGTATTTATGTAGCAACATAAAAAGACTATATGCCATTTGTTGAAACTAGCTTCATAAAAAAGTTTGACAAAATCATACCTGAATTTAAAACGGTTTGCTTAACTGATATTTATTTATCTTTAGTTTATAAATTCAAACTATTTATAATCTGAATTAAATTTGTTTACTTTAACCACAGACCAACATTGATTAAATTTAAAACAAATTCTAAGTGACAATTCTTATAGCTTCATAATTTAGAATATTCAGATAATCTATGTAGAAAGTTAAATATGCATTTGATAAATCAATTGCGAATTAAAAACTTTATAAAAAACATGAAAGCTTATTAAAACTCAGTAAACACTGGGCATACAAATTATGACGCAGTTGAAGTGCAGTAGCAGTAGCCGATTCCAAAAAGTACGGCGGATCACATTGAAAGCGATACCTTAATTTCGACCACTTTGGCTTTGGGTTATTCTCAAAAGCGAACATGGTCGAAAAGGATCATTCCAATTTTCCATTTAAATGTCAGATCAAGTTTTTTTTTCAATTTCAATTCCAATTTACCAGAAATCTCAAAAATTAGGACAGAAATTTAATGGTTAATAAGGGGTTTTATGTTTTAATATTTAATAAGATAAGCAAACACTTGGATTCCTTTAGTTTTTCTGCATGCCGAAAAAGAAGGTTTACATTATGCAACGACTTTAAGATCAAAAGGAAATTAATTAGAAGTGGATCTTCTCCACTTGATGTTACTCGCAGAGATTTGTGGAATATCTACATTTATTATTTTAAAATTACAAATTAATTTATTAAAATACTTAAGTATCAAGTTTTGCTAAATTTCATCTTAAATAATCATGAAAATTAGATTTAAAAAAAAAAACAGTTTTTCAATTGAATATCTTTCAAAGGTAGAAAATTGTTCATGGTCAATATACAATTCATTATTTATGAAAACAATGTACATAATGTATATATATTGGGGATTATCGTGAATAAAAATATTCCTGAAAACTTTCACCAATTCGAATCTTGGGAACATGAATAATGCTTACAATTTTTTCTTCGAAATTTATTAGTATCGGAAATAAGCTTTCGCAGAGAATTTTACTGACATTTAATACGATTTTTTGTTCCTTGGAACATTTATTCTTCGGGAAACGAAATTGCCTGGGAGATCTCCGACAGGGTTCATTATAATTATTAAAATGAAATGAAATAAATGAATAAATATTAGATTTTGTTCTCTTACTATCCCACACCACATATAGTGTTATAATATAAGCTGAAAACGAATCTAAATCACAGGTTCACGCCCTGATGGCGAGTTCAGGGATTATCGATCCTTGTCAAACGGACATACCTAACCCCAAGCAGACAAAATTGTCTTCTTTTTTGTAATCACAATGTTAGATCTATCTTTAAGCAAAGGTAATACATAGCTACATTATAGTCCATGGGATTCCATATGAATAGTATGCCAACAAAAAAAAGTCATTATTATTTTTCTTCTCTATATAATTTGCATATAAAAACCGTCATTTTAATTATTTTTCTCATTTAAGAAAATAAAAAAAGACGTATACAAATAATTTCTAACTTCTTATATTCTGGCATATAGTCTTTCAATAACGTTAAAACCCAAGACCTCGAAAAAATAAACTTTTCAATACACCCAGGGATTTAATATTGGGGGCATTAATCGGGGCACAAATTGCACATGCTTCAGCTATTTTGAAGTCTTTTCTTCTTTTAATACGTCCACAATAAAAAAAACAAAAAAGGAGATTGATCACCATTAGGAAATTATACAAAATAAATCGGAATATAAAAAAAAAACTTTAACTTTGTCCTTTCTTACATGTAACAAAAAAAAAATAAGTTAAAAATTGAAATCAAGGTTGTTTGGCTCAACAAAAAAAAAAAAAAAAAAAAAAAAACAGAAGCTATTAAGATTTAGCGACAACCAATATATCTCTTTTTACGTGGTAAAATAAAAGGTCAAAATGAAATATTGTATTTATGCCAATAAAATGAATTATGAAACAAAACAAAAAAATATTAAAAGGGACAAAATTGAAACATGTGCGGAATCACGTATATAATAAATATACAAAATACACAAAACTGTTTTTTTTTTACCAAATAGAAAAGAAGAAAATTACTGAACGAATCCATATTTTTTACATAATATGTATAAACGAAATAAAGAAAACTCATAAATTATTTTTCGTAAATTTTTTTGTCAATCAATACATGTTGTTTGTTTATAATATGAGAAATATTCGATAGGTTAAAATATTTTTTTTTTGCTGTTGTTTGGTTTAAACAGAGAATTGTTTGAAGTATAAATATGCTAAATGAAATAATTTAATTAATAAATTGTAGATAATTTTTTAACTTATATTCTAGCTTATCCTTGGAATGTATAGTCTGTAATAATAAATATCTTCTTTTTATTAATAATTTTTTTTATCTTTCTTGTTTGTGTTGAAATACAAATATCAGCATTTTTGTTTTTTGGTTGATGTTGCAAATAATATCATTTGAACTCATGTGGAACATGGAAAATAGTTTATTTTTAATTAATTTCAATAATATTAAAAGTGTGTGGTAAATAAATAGAAGCTAACACAAAACTAAAAAAAAAGACACACTTAAAACTCATCCTTAATTAGTTCAGATAAAAAATCAAGTTAAACTGACTAACCTGTTAAATAAAGTAAAGATTAACACTGTAATAGTGCACACCATAATAACTGTGTGCGTACTTTTGTACACATTTGTTTTTTTTTTTTAATTTTTTTAAATCCTTACGTAAATAATATTTTATTTTTCATTAAGATCGAAAAAGGAGTATTATGTTTTCCTGACTAGAATAAACTTTGGTTTTGACTAGATTTGAATAAAATGTTCATCACGTTTTTTTTGTTGCTTTGTTGCTATTAAATAAAATGACAAACATATCGAAGCTTCGGGCCAAACTGAAAAATATAAATCTCAGTCTTGCATTATTTTTTAAACTATGTATAAAAATGAAGCTTAAAAATGAAGGTTTTTCAAAAAAAAAAAACAATAAATTAACCAAACTAAAAAGATATATGTGATGGAAGTAAAGCGATCGCAGGGTGGGATCAAGAGTGTTATGAAACATACTCTATTTATGATGATGATGAGATGATGAAAAAAAAATTAATGAAAATGAAATAAGAGCAACGAAAAAAATAAATAAAACACAACAGAAAAATAAAAAAAAAGTAAATAAACAATGATTATTTTTTTTGTTTTAATTCATTTTTATTTAATACACAATAAAAAGACACAAAATTAAATAATAAAATTAAAAATAAGAAGTGATGGTAATAAAACTAAAGACAAAAGTAAAACCGACAAAATAAAAAATAAAATAAACCATTAAAGACCCACTAAATAATAAGAGTTATACATAAAAATAATTAAATTAAAAAAAAAAACCAAAACAAAATTAAAATTAAATTAAAAAAATTTAAGAAAATCTGCAAAAATAATAAATCAAGTTATTTCTTTTCTTCTTTTAGATTAAACAAAATTATTGAATGAATTGAGAGTGTAATTAATCTCTCATTTTTTTTTTTGTTTCCAGTTTTATAGTAATTTGTTTGTTTTATGTGATAATTTTTTTTTAAATATTCGGGATACATAAATAAAATCTATTGCACGCAATTACAATTCTAAAAAAAATTTCCTAAAAAATATAAATACGTAATAAATAGTTTAAATATTATTATAATGTTTGTTCACATAATATAAGATTTGTAAAAATTGAAAAAAAAAAATATAGTGCAAAAACATAAAATATTATGTAGTATTAAGTGTTAAAACTACATAGTATATTATATGTGTATGTAATTAATTTTTTTTGTCGTTGGACAATTATATAAGAAATATACATTTATATAATGTACGAGTGTATGTATAGTATAATTGATTACAAGTAAAATTGTAATTTAAGTTTTAGACAACAGAAAATTTATATAACTTTAAACATTAAGTTTTAATTATTCTATAAACATAGCATCGTATCTGTGGTTATTCTTTTTTTGTAATATTGCTTAAAATATATATATATATTATTTTCATTTATTTTTCTATACAAGGGACAATCAAATCAAAATTATGAAGTCAAAAATATAATTTAAAGAAAAAAAAAACCATTGAAATGCTGGTATTTGAAGTTGTTGTTGAGCAAATTTTATAATTTAAAGGTAAGACGGGGAGCAATGGAGCTATAAGGCACTGTGTAGCAGTATTTTTCTTTTTTAATTAATATCTCACTTCAACTGCACTGCAGTGTTGCCACTAATTTTATGAAAGATACATATTGATCCTGCTTCAAGTCAAATTACTAGTTTCGTGTCCACTTAGTGGATTATAGCTCCTGCAATAATATTTTATTGTATGGCATCTTTTCGTCAAGTCTTACCTTTATTTTTTTTTATCAAAGCTGTAATTCAAAACAATTACAAATACCAACAATTACTTATCAAACTGCATATAAGCGAACGAAATAAAAATCAATTAATTAAAAAAAAATAATAATTAAAAAAAGACTGTATTTTATTTTATTGTTGAATTTTTCTTGTTTTTTTTTTTTTTTTTTTTTTTAGATAATTCTTGACTAGAAATTTCTTAATTAGTTTTAAATACATAGAATTGAATTTGCTTGTATGTCACTACACTAAATATAATATGTATATATATAGATATATGTATTATAATATAAATATTTTACAATAAATATTTGAAATTAAAAATTGTAAAAAAACACAATTTTAAATAGAGAAATAAATTAATTTAAAATAAAAGTGCGAATTCATAGATATATGCCAATCTTTTTTGTTTGTTTGTTTGTTTGTAAAAAGACAACTAAAGAAATCAACTAAATACTTGTTTTTTTTTTCTTTTTCTTTTCTATGTATCCCACCATGCTTATGCATTCCAATTTTGGGTTGTAATTTTAAAAAAATGTTTCTTGTTTTTTTAGATTTTAAATTTGCCTATGATTTGAGTTTTTTTTTTTTTTTTTGTTAAACTTAAATATTTAATACTGGAGCAGCCTCAATTGGTGTTATAATATATTATAATAAAATATGTATTTATTAATAGTTGTTTTGAAAAAAAAAAATTAAACAAATTTTTTTTATATGTAAATGTATATTAATCAGTAACGGTATTTTTTTTTTTTTTGGTTCAAATAAAGCAACCAATATTTTTTACACAGACATGTAAATGGCAAGGAAACTTATGATAAAAGGTTTCTTGAATGTGAGAGCATTCGAGTTTCATAGTTAATTTAACAAAAATTTGGTGCCTTAACTAGAGTTTAACTCAAGAACACGAATAATCTCACACTGAAAAATTAGAGAAATGTGTTAAATTTTTTATTTATTTATGCGTTTTAATGATTCGAGGAACAATCTCGGAATTGGACACACTTATTTTTGTTGTTTACTCTTTTATTTGGGTTCAGAAAAGCTTCACAGTGAGCTTTAAATCCAAATCGAATTAGCCCTGTACAAAATAAACGTTTTAATGAAACAAAAGCATTTTGAAGTTAGTTAGTTTTTTTTTAAATACTTTTGCTGGCCAGCTCCGCATTGTTTGTTTGCACACAGTATTCTAATCAATAATAACGGGTGATTTTTTTGCTACTTGGTTTTTGACGTTTATATTTGTGACAGATCATACATGACAAATTCCACGAACATTTGACATTTCGATTCAGTATTGTTTGCCATTTCATCATGAATAGACTTACGCCTGAACAAGGTTTGCAAATTATTGAAATTTATTATCAAAATTCGTGCTCTGTGAAAAATGTGTTTCGCAACTGAACGCGAAACCATGCATCAATTGAGAGGCGAATTTGGTGAGCAGTTGATCTGACGTTTTGGCGCAGTCAATTGGCCACCAAGATCATGTGATTTGACTATTTTTTGTGGGGCTATGTTAAGTCTATTGTCTATGGGGACAAGCCAAACACGATTGCTGCCTTGGAAGCGTCATTGGTGAGATTCCGGCCGAAATGTGTGAAAAAGTTTGCCAAAATTGGACCTTCAGAATGGACCACCTGAAGCGTAGCCGCGGGCAACATTTAAGTGAAATTATTTTTAAAAAGTAAATGGCAGAAATTGATTTATCGATCCAAATAAAAATTTCATTCACTTTTTACAAGTTTCTGTGTTTTTTTGAATTTTCAAAAACCAAGCTCTTAAAAAATCACCGTTTATAATAGACCTTTTAATGCTGAAGGAAAACAGTCTACTTGCATATAATGGATAATACAAATATCGTTATTTATATACACATATCTGTTCTGATCAACAAACTTCCATTTTGAAAAAAAATGGTGAACCAAATATTTACATACTCGTATATGAGAATTTCTTCTGTCATTGGGGAATTTACTTAAAATCATAACTTCAGCTATCTAAAAAAAAACGAAAATATACAGCATAAAACCAGATTTTTTAAATCAAGCTAAGATATTTTCCGGGGCCGTATTGCGTAAGACAAGAACGATAGCTCAATTAATTGCCTGTCGTGTTGATAATTCTTTTCTCTACCGTTTGTTCAAGATATGATAAAGACATCTATCGTCAAAACATATATAAAAAAATTGACAATCAACTATCACCTTAGCCGATATCACACCTGGTAATTTGATGTTAATTTGTACAGTGGAAGATTTTTAAGCTGTAGTCGAAGCATCAAGCCTCGCACAACTAGACAAATGACTTGCCAATTTAAAAACAATATGGGGCACAATTTAACAATTTAAAAGGATTTAGACCCGTTTGCTGATACACAACTTAAGCATTTAAGTTCTACTTAAGAACGTATGTGACAGTTTACGCTGAGAAAAAAGGAGCCCTTAAGCGTTTTAAGTTGAACATAAATATTTATGATTACTATCAGACTGGACTTAGTACGCGATGTTAAATTACGTTAAGTACGACACTAATCTAAAACGATGATTTCGCTAATTTTAAACGAGTTAACCGTTAAACACTCTTTTAATATTTTACTAAAGTTAAACACAAAGCTCCTGTTGATAATCGGCAAAAAGAGAGAGGTATTTATAAGAGTATAGTTTATGTTCCCAAACTGTCAGAAAACTTTAAAGAGACGGTAAAAAATAGTACAAATGACGTCAGTTTAGCGTATAAATCCAATAGGACGCTGGCACCTCTTTTAACCAACATGAAAACAAAAACCAGGATAAGTGCACAGACGTAGTCTATAAAATTAACTGTCGTGGCAATGCGGAAGAAAATTGCAATCTTTCCTATATCGGTACAGCGAAACAACTTCTTCGTCAACGAATTTCCAACCACAAATTATACATTAATTTAAAAAGCACTGGGAAGACTTACACTCCATTGAGCGTGGACACAAACCAGATTTTGACAGAGTGGACATCCTGGAAAGGGAGAAACATGTCTCCAAGCGGTATACTCTAGAAACGCTTCATATTATTAACAACAAAAACAATATGAATCGTAAACAAGACAGCCAGAACATTTCATCGGTTTACTGCTCTTTGGTGACTAAGCAGAATCCGTGACAATTTAAAGCCGACTAAGCTTCGATCGAATTGTTTTTTTTTTATATCATACAATTTTTTTTTTTTTTTAAACATTGCTTTATATTTGTCTTTCATTGCATTATTTATGTTTATCTGTAATACGTACTAAATGTAAGTTTGCCGAAATTTTACACTAAATGTGTATAATATGTTCATTTTATTTTTGTTAAAAAAAGATCCCCTGAAGAAGACGGCAACCACCGTCGTAACGTCGGGAAAGGAAATGAAATTGTTTCATTAAAAAAACATTACGACCAAAACAGCCGAAAGAGATATATTTAAATCTCGAACACATATAATAATTCAACCAATTGGTCAATCACTTAACAATAAGCATAAAGTTAAAACCAAAAAAGTTGTCAAAAAAAACCTGGGTTTTTCGGTTTTCAAAAGCATTCTGGGGCCATTAATTAATATTATGTTGCAGAAAAGCAAGTTATGTCATTTAATAATTAAAACTTAAAATATGTTAAATTTAATGTTGAAAGAAAAATAAAGAAAAATTCTTCACAACATCGATGTTTTCAATTCGATAATTATTAACATCGATCATGAGATTCGATATTTTCTCTCAATATCACCTATCCTTACTTCAGATCTCATATGACTTTCGACGTTTATTCATTTACCACAACTTGCCTCAGCTAAAAACCTATATCTACTTCAGGGACAGTTGAGGGGAAATAGATTTCAAATAAAACAGAATTTGTTTATCAGGGACCTTATCAAGTATTACGATTATCGTTCAAAATCCGTCGTTATCGTTAATTTGCGATTAAGTTTTACGAGTCGTTTTTTTACAACGATACTCGTTTTCTCTTACGACTGCGTTTGGCTCTCGTAGTTTATTGGTTTGACACTTTACTTTATGTATAGTTGTAGTATTGAAGGAATGAAGTTAGATGCTTTTAAAAAAAAATTGATTTATTTTAACTGGCAAATTTTATTATCGTAAATCATAATCGGTCCATATCATGACTATCGTTTTCTTGGGTATCTTTTTTTGTATTTTCGTTTCGTAATACGTAATAAGGGCCCAGGGTGACTTAAGGTTTTTCAAAAATTGGCCGATTGTGTGACATTTCTTCAATGAACTTGTTTTTCTCTGGAAATTTTTCTCTCATTCGAATGTAGAGAACGTCAATTATGCTCAAAAAGTTTAACACGGAATTTATTGGTATCGGAATTAAATTTTCCCAGGGCGTTTTTCCGTAATTTCATACGCAGAAAAATTGCATGGGAAACGAAATTACCAGGGAAATTAAAAATATGTACCTACCTAATTTATAAATTAATATTACAAATGTTCATATGCAAAAAAATGTGGATCATTTTAAATTTCATAAATACTTATTTCGTTTTCGATTGGTAATGGGGAAGAACTTTCCGATCCGGGATCCCAATCGAAACACTAGATTCTCTATTCTGAAGATTAATGTGAATGCGGAAAATTTCAAATGCAAATTCGCGATTAATTTATTTTGTTAACATTGCCAACCTATTTAACATTTAAAGGGTGTATTTATGGTTTTGATTCCGACTTCAAAATCAGAATCGAATTTCTCTTCTTTCCAGGATCAGAACTTTTATCTGATGCCAATCGAACACCTTCCGGACGACCAATCGAAAACAACATAAAGTATAGAATTAAGCGTCAAATTACTCAAAAGTTCCAAAATGAAATGAAAAATGTGTGATTCCTTAAATTAATTTTAGAAAACGACTTTAAAAATCTAGTTTCGTGCAGAAACTTTGCAATTTTTTCTGTCCCACCGCCGACGCAACGATAACATTCTACAAAATTGCAAGCAAAGCTCCTCTACGTTTCTTTTCGTTGTTAGATTATAGAGACATGATTTTAGAAATAGACTGTTTTTATTTTACATTTAATTTAACCTACCCATATTTTTCGAAATCACTAGTATATGTACAACATGTAACACACTTTATTATTAAATACAACCACCGACAGTGATTATATTTAACAACAAATATCTATATTGTATGTGTACTATATTCACATGTTTTTTTCAATAACTTTCGCGATTGCCAAATACTACATTTTGTATAAAAAATATTTAATTCTTAACCGAACATCAAATAACAAAAAGAACAGACAACCAAGTGATCTACACACATCAATACAAATAACATGATTGCAAGTAAAATCGATATTTTTCTTTTACTTTTATTATTATTGTTGAACAACTTTTTTTTTACCATATTTTTAAAAATTGTAAACGTGGAAGATATTAAATAATATATAGTTTATCTATATATATTTTTTTTATATAAATTTCTATTCTAATTTTCAATAACTAGTCTTTGAACAAAATATTTCGACTATATTTTGTTGATTTCTTTAGTTTTTCTTAATAATTATGTATATTATTCAATTTATATTTTGATTGAATTATTTTATAATTAAAAGAAAAAAAAATATTTAAAGAAAACGGAAACAAGTGCCCATTTTTTATAGTGTCAAATTTTCAACAAGCCAAAAACTTTTGTTTCAAATTTTGTTCGTCTTCCGATATTTTTTTTTTTTTTTCTTAAATTTGTTTTTGTTCAACAAAACCAATAAACACCTACATAAAAACGTAGATTTTTTTTTACAGTTTCTCTTTCCTTAAAATTTGGTCTATTTAAAAAAAAAAATAATATTTAGTCCGACATTTTGTATGTAGCTATGTAAATAGAGCTGCTTACTTCCGAAACACAATGTGTAATTATTACTCTTTTTTAACTAAATAAAATAATTTATTATTCTTATTACCTCTATTTAATATATTATATATAAATTTTATATATTTAATAAGAAGATACTACAATGAGATACTTCCTGTGTGGATCCTGTGTGTCTGTGTGTGTGAGAGAGAAAGGGAGGAGTGGGATATTTATTTAATATCATCCCTTCTACCTAGTTGCTTAGACAGCATTCATACTAAAAAGGGGAGAGAACAATAGATAGAAAAAAAAGTTTTTATAAATATCGTATTGAATTAAACATTGGACAATTTAAAATTTTTTAAAAACAACAAAATGTACCTGGAATAGTTTGTATTTTTTATATACTTACTTCGCTTTGTTGGTTTTAAAGCTCACTTGCAGCACTCGATTACCCATGGTGTAGCCATTTAGTGCTCGGATAGCCATAGCTGCCTCATCATAGTTTGTCATCGATACGAATCCATATCCTTTACATTGATTTGTTGTGGGATCTTTGACGATTTTGACACTTTGCACAGCTCCGAAGGGTCCAAACAACTGCCACAGAGCACTCTCTTCACTTTCTGGTGCGAGATTATAGATGAAAATGGGATACGCCCCACCGGGTCCGGTTGCGAGTGTGGTAGCAGCGGCAGCTGCTGCAGCACCCAAACCATTTGGAATCATAACGTCGAGCATATCGCCAGCCATGGGTGAGAAACGAGCCAATCCCTTGTTTACTGGAGTGTGCATTGCACCCCCAATTCGTCGTACAAGTTGTGGATTCAAAAAGGCCGGGATTTGTGGCTGAATGATTTTACTTGTACTGCCAGGAGTGTTGGAGAATTTCACAACAATTGGATCTGTGCAGTTTTTGGGGGTGGTTCCGTTGAGGGCGATAATAGCGCGGGTGGCTTCTTCTCGTTTATCAAATCGAATAAATCCGACACCCTTTGTCTGATTATCGCTGCCGGCATTTTGTAAAATTCGCGATGTAATTATTGTTCCGAAGGGTGAGAAGACGCCTTCTAATTCAGGCTGGGTCATTGATTTGGGCAGGCCAGAAACATACAGATTTGCTCCTTTGATAGCATCAGAGCTGGGACGAGCAAAAGATACTTTTATCGTTTTATTCTGCAATCTCAGTCCATTGAGGACATTTACAGCTTGTTCAGCATCCTGCGCACGCAAGTAATTTACGAATCCATAGCCCAAACTTTGTCCTTTGGGGGAGTTTTGTGGATTAAGCGGATCGATAAATGCCTGGGATTTATCCCGAATCAATTTTACACTCTCAATTTCACCGATGCTGGAAAATAGTGCGCGAATCTCATCTTCTGTCATTGTTTGGGGCAAATAGTTAACTATCAGATTTGTCCTGGTTTCGCTTGATTCCATTTTACCATTTTGACTAAGTGGTGATTTGGGTTGTTGGAGTTGTTGCGTGACTGCAGCGGCGGCAGCAGCAACTGCCTGCTGGTTCTGTTGTTGCTGGACTTGCATTATGACCTGCTGAACTTGCTGTTGTTGTTGCATTTGCTGAAGCTGAATTTGCTGAGCTTGGGTAGCTGCTTGTTGGTTCGCTCCTTGAATTATCGCTTGCGCTTCAACACCGGGAGCGTTTGTCATCATGAAGCGATTGGTATAGATACTTTTGCAAATTAGAAGAAAATAAGTATATAGGTAGTTGTAGATGTGTGTGGTTGTTCCTTTTCAAATGGCACACACACTCAACAATCACATATATTATTTTGGTGGTGGTTTGGTTTTTAGTTATTTGGTTTTGTGTGTTGTAGCTGCAGTTGTAGTTGTGGAAAAACTATACACAAAAAACGTGAGACAGCAAACTAACTTAACAAGGAAACACAGAAAGAGACGAAACAAATGATGGCTGCCGATCAATTTATTGATTTTTCCTTTTCTTTTAATTCTCCCAAGCGAACATACAAGCTAGAGATACACAATTTTTCTTATTTTTTTTTTAAGAAAAAAATTTATATCAAAGTTGCACAATGCAATTAACTTTTTTTTAAAAAAGGTTTTTTCGACTTTTTTCTATTTCAAGTTAAAGCTGTTGTTCACACCAATTGAATAAGCGATGATTTTTTTACATTTACTTATTCGCACTTTAGGTAGGTATGAGGAGATACATACACAGATCTTTTTTTAATTAAATTTGTAGGAAGATTTTTTTTAATTATAAATTGGAAACTGCACTTGTGTATTATTATTTTTTAATAATTTACTAGATAATGAATAAAAAGATTAACAAATTAACATTAAAATTATTTTGGAACTCAACTCGCAGACAACATTACACTATGAAGTTTTCCACACGAATGAGACTTTCCGAAAGAGCGAAGGTATATCACACGACACAGGCGCGGATGTAGCATTTTCTTTTAAAGGGGTTGGTAGTTTTTTTGTGTTCGTTTTGTAACCGGGAAACCAACTCTACAGTGTGATGGGGTTTATTATGACGAAAAGGGGAAGTTGACTTTGGTTAAGGATAATTTATTCAGTTGCCTATCAAAAAAATCCTTTTTTTTAGGATGGGAAGGTGAAAGATTTATTTTTTTTTTCGCTTTCACGTCTAATTCGATTCTCGATTCGTGAAAAAGTGAAGTTAAATGCAAAACATTTTTCATATGATAATAAAAATGCAACAATTATATTTATAGATGAATTTATTTTGGTAGTAAGTTATATTTGTGTTTATTCGAGTAAATAACGAAATTGTTTAATCAACAGATTCACAACAACCGACGCGACGATGCTCATTCCCGCGACAGATCGTTGGAAATTACCCATTGCAAAAAAATGCAGAGCACTTTACCATATTTAAATGGCTTTGAAGCGCACTTATAAGTTGAGTGTTTATCAAGAATGCTCTCAATTCACGTATTAAATTCATTCATAAATGTTTTGGGAATCTATAAAGTTCAATAAAGTGCTCCTAGTTGTAACTTTGAATAGATTCTGCCCATCTCGAAGGGAAAGCCTCAATATCCTCACATGAAAAAATAATAAATCTTACTCAAAACAGAGATACTATTGAATATAATATAAAACCCACAATTGTTCAGTACGACGTCTTTTATTAATTTATTAAACGAATTATTATTCCGGACATTATTCTTAAGCAAATTTAGAAACCGAAATTAAAAATTTACCTTTCCCAACAAAAAATCTAATCAGAAATGACAGAATGTATCAATTAGTACTTTTTAGTACAAACTTTATCACAATGAGTTCTAGAATCGGATTAGGCGTGTGCGTGAAGTTGGAAAATGATAAACCTCTGTGAAAACTGAACTGATATTTTTTTTCACTTCAAAACTTCACAGATTGGGAATTGGCCCCCAGGTATGGATATCTTAATAATGTTTAAATTTGTTTTTAATTATTTACATAGTTATTAACAAATTTTAGAGTAACATAATGTACTAGAGATGCCGTGAATATTTGGCCACTATTGGGCCTATATTTTTAATATTCGGTATTCGGCCGAATAGTTCACAATATTCAGCCGAATACCGAATTACAAATGGAGAATAAAAAAGGCCTAGGTATTATCTTATAATAAATGTTTTCTTTTATTCAAAAATTTGTATTTTAACATTTAATATCTACTAATGGTAAGTTGTGGTGATTAAAAACTACTTTTTCGGCATTCGTTGGTAGCAAATGATTCCAAGATCTACTCGCAAATGGAAACAAATACTTCCAAACTTTCGGCCCACATGCAATGCAATACAAAGAGACAGGTAATAACACGTCAAAAGTCAGGAAGTAGCAAGATATAGGAGGCTTTACAGGGATCATTTACAAATATAAAAGTAAGATAGGGTACCCACTAATAACTTACTCAAACTCTGCTATAACTTTTTTGACATATCTCACAATGACTTGTTCTTGGCGTTTAGATATGTAGTTTTGTGACGAAAATTTTCGCTATTTTCGTTGTTTTTTAAGCAAACTGAGGTGAAATAGTAAAAAAAAAAACTTGAAAATTCGTTACCTGAACGGAACAAACTATAGTGCATATGAAAATGCTATAATGAAGATGTGCATGTTCATCTTCATTATAATCTGCAATCATCAGATTCATACTTCGGATAATCTTCATACATGACGATGATCTGCATTTTGGTCTCCGCTCTCTATCGCACAACCATGATTTTTTATTTTGTGTCCTCTTTTTTTGCAGATGTGGATGCAGATGAAATAT
Organism: Philhelius pedissequus; assembly: GCA_910595825.1. Classification (NCBI taxonomy): domain Eukaryota; kingdom Metazoa; phylum Arthropoda; class Insecta; order Diptera; family Syrphidae; genus Philhelius; species Philhelius pedissequus. The sequence continues at coordinate 56,688,699 of OU343160.1, forward strand.
GAAGAAGTTTTAGCCTAATTAGACACAAACACATCGTTGGCCGAATGAAATGCAATCCAATAAGACATGTTATAACATGTAAAATTCACGTAGGAGATAGATACGACGAATGTAGGCGAATATTCGGTATTCGGCCGAATCACTATTCGCGGCATCTCTAATATGTACATTCATATTATGTAACTCACCCCCAGTCTAAGAGCGGGAGTTTAAACTTAAGATCAGCGGAACTTTAAACTGAGTTTAAAATTATGTTTTAACTCTTCCGGTTTCACAGTGAAATCTGATCTTCAGTTAAGCTGAACTTCGTTTAACTTGATTTTAAGAAAGAGTTGGCAGCATTTTTCGTAATGTGTATATGCGTAACTTTAATGGATTTTACTTTCTTTCCTTGTTTCCCTTTCTCTTTCTGACACAAAAAACAACAAATGTTTTGTACTGCAAACTATGGAATATTTATTTTGCTTCAAAGTACCATCAATAATCTGATTTTGGTCAGCGGTAGCGAATAATAAATAAAATAATATTAAAAAAGTATATAAAATTAAAAAAAATCGAGGACTGTAATAGAAAAAGGTCACACAAGGTCGTCAGAAGACGTAGACTTGCTGATTGAATTAGTGAAAAAAACAAAAATTATTGAAAAAAACTGACACGCGCAATGGAAAGGAAAAATCACGTTATGGGAGTCCATTGCAAATAAAAAAAAGCGACGTTGTAAATACTACTCCGACAATTCTATGAAAGCTAGCTGTCAAATGTCACCGTAGTAATAGCTAGCTCTCAAATGTCACACGCGCTGAACTGAAGCTTAAATGGCAGAATAATCTCGGTTAACTTAAACTACAAATTGAACTCAGTTCAAGGCTTAAAGGACACTGTGAAGTTTAAACCAAGAGTGAAGTTTAAACTTGCCATGTAAACTGGGGTTTAAGGTATATGGACTATTGATTAACTATCGTCGGGCGTTAAAACGTGTGCCTAGAAATAAACTCAAAAGTTAAAACCTCAAATTGGCTTTAATATCCGTTTTAAGCAAACAATGTATATGGTCGTATATTGTAGATTGTTTGCAATAGAATTTAAAAAATAGAATTGAATGAAATGAAAAGGAACAGATTTCAAGTTCAAAACGACAAAACTCTTATTACTGTCGTTAATTTTCCAGTTTCTAATACCTACATAAATTAATTCGATAGCTGAATGTGAAGATTTCCTGACGTCAGCGCAAGAAAAGTATTACGGATACCATAATTTAGCCTGAATTTTAAACTTAGCGTTTCTAAAATCAACAGGACTCAAGTTACAAGTAACGTATTATGGCAGGTATTCACTATCACAATCCTTGATGTTTATGCAAAATGAATAATGTTTCTAATCGTTTTCTTTCTTTGGACTAGAAAACACGAGACTAGATGAATTAAAAATTTTGAATAATTAAAATATTAAATATATATATATTCGTTTCAAAAATAAATATGTATATTATTTTAATTGAAATAACCATATAAATTTAAAAAATTGTTTCAACATTGACGATTTATTTCTTTAAATATTTAATTTGATTTTGGTAAAATTGAAAACTGGTAAAAATTTGATGTATCTAAACAGTGGATGTAGATGGATAAAACTAGACTTTTTGAAATGGTTTGTTTTTTTTCCACATATAATTCGGCTATAATGATAGTTGTTTTGATTAATGCTTTTCATCAACTTACTGATATAAAGAGTTTAGAAGTGCTGCTCCCTAAGTCATATTTTTGATAATTTCTCTAAATTATGCTGTATGAATTTATTATAAACAGTTAAGATGACCCCTATAAACCTCAGAAACCAAACAATTTATTTGAAATTTTCTGGTTTCTAAGGCTTATACGGGTTTTCCGCCGTTTTATGAATTGAATACCCTTAATAAATGATATATTGATAAGATTACAAGGAAAAATAAATCTTTAGTTAACTATTTGGGAATAAACCTTAAAAAACGCTACGCCTTTCACATAAGTGCCAATGCACATAATATAATGAAGACGCTGTAAAGTTTTCGTTAAGTACTGAGTTTCGACTATTTTTGAATATATTTTTACATCGTTATGAATATTTTTCGATTAAAGAAGAACTTATTCCCCAAAAAATGTTAACGACTTCCGAAAAAAATTAATATTTTTCATTGACCAGAAAGGCAAACAGAAAGATGTTATTTATGAATTGCAAAAAAAGATATATAATCAACTTGCTTTCGGTTCGGAAAATAATTTTCAGAGTGTATTGGATTTTGGAAAACATTAATATCTTTTAACTAGCCTAAATGTAATATTAATGGCTTATAACGGGATGCGTTGTACATATGTGTACGTTGGAAACCATAAATACAACAAAATATTAAAACAATGTGCTTTTCATTTATTTTCATATCAGTCGTAGTAAAATTCTCGCTTGGATAATTTCTTTTACTCCGACTTGATTCTCATGTTGTAAACAATACAACGAATAAGAAATTGATATCTAACACAAATAATAATAATTTATGGGGTATTATGTTACCCCAATTAATATATTCCCATACGCGCGTGATTCAACATTATTAATTGCGTAAGTGTGAGTCTGAGAGGGGTAGCGAACAAACTTTTGTGAGGCTTTGTTCTCATTCTGGTTTGTTCCTAATCCTATGTTTCATTTCCGTAGTTTTTTCTTATCTTCCTGTTGTGGTGGTTAACTTGTGTTCGGGTTCATGGTGGGGTGGTTCATTGTATAAAAAAATGGGCAAAAAAACAAATAAGATAACATTATGTATAGATACTGTTGGCTTTTTGTATTTATATACGAAATACGATGTGTATATTCCAGAATAGTACCAAACAAGATGTGCAAAAAAGTAGGTATACAAACAATCGGAGAGTCTCTTTTCTACTCATAATACAATGCTCAGGTCTTTTAACTTTAAGGTGTATTTTGGTAGATTTGCTCACACACAACCCAACGTGAACGATGGTGATTTGGGAAAACTCTAAGGTGCCCCAACCATGTTTTGGATTTATCATTTCGAAAAAAAAAATAATTTAGTCGAAAAAAAAATTTCCGATAAAAGAGAATTTTCCGAATAAATGAGATTCGGTTTTCATTTTGCTTTAAGTATGTAAAAATTAAAGTAGCAAAAATTGAACACGTAAGTATAGGAAGCAAAAAGATTTAAAATATGTATGTTTTAGGGGACTCCCGGCAATTCACATTTAGAAGTCGGGAAATCTCGGCAATCCACATTTAGATGTTGTTTGGGAGAACACCAGTACCAGTACAGTTTAATGTAGCGATAAATTGTTATCGTAGTCCTTAAGACCAAAGTGGATACCACATGCCTACATATTTCTGCATACAAAAAATTAATTATAATTCAAGTGAAAATGACAGTTACACAATCAATTAGGTAATTTAAGTTGTTTTAGGAAAACCAACTGGTCTTTTATAACAAGCAAACAAAATTTCTACATACTTGTTATCTTGTTTTTTTTAATAAAATGAATGAGAAAAGAACTTAAAAAATAATTAAAATTAAGTTTTGTTGAAATTTGCGGAAAACCGTTATTCGCACAAAAGCAAATTGTAGGCCAAAGTATAAGAGTTGTAAATTATTGATTGGATAAAAAAAATCTTACGAATCGGAAGTCGTTTAGCAAAGATAAGGCTAGTTTAAGGAAAATAGAACAAAGCTCTTAAAACCGCTATAACTCCAAAACGGAGCGAAAACGATAAAATCAGCTGATTAGGCTTTCGACTCAGAATGACCTCAGGAAACTAAGTTTTATGTTTGCGGTGGTGACTGTGGACCACCCTGTACATTTTTTTTATGTTTTAGTTACAAAAATAAATATTATAATATAATTTTTTTATTATTTGTAATCTTTTGTGTTAATAAATTAGTGTTTCGTTTTAAATTTTGCATTTGTTCATCAATAGGAATGCGTTTTAGTGCATTAAAAAAATCTCATTAATTCGGAAAATTCATTTGTTCGGAATGACCTTCCCCCAACCATTCCGAATTAAAGAGCTTCTACTGCACTTTAAAGCTCGCGTCTATAGGTAAGTAAAAAAATAGCAATTAACTTGTTACAATCGTAATTTGTAACAATATACCTATTCGCGAATTGCATCTGATTGTTACGAAAAGTCAAACTCTATTCGCGTTCCGCACACTATCCACTTTCAACTTATATTCGTGACGAATAAAATTAAAACCATGTGAACGAAATGTCAAAATGAACGAATATTCGTTATTTCGTTGGTCGCTTCATGTACATATCACTTAAATACTTGCTCTTATATTCGATCACATCGCGAGCACAAGATTTTAAGTAGAAACAGCTCAATATGTTGTCACTATTTTTTGCTTAATTTTTTAATTACAAAATTTCGTTAATTTTTTTATAACAATCCTATGTATTTAATAATATAAATTTAAAAACCGAATTTACAAAAAAAATCGTCCACCCATTTTCGAAATATTGAATTTTTGTTTGCGTTTAGAAATAAAAGAATAGGTACATACAAATGTTGACCGAAATCCGTTACATAAGAGCAAGTTTGTGCGATGCATTCATTAGCCTAAAGAATTACATTAATACAACACCCTACTTTTGGTTCCTACAAAAATTATAATAGGAGAATGTTTCTATATTTGAAGTTCTTAAGCTCGTGAAAAGTCCCTTTGATAATTTCAATTCCAAATGGACCCATCCAGGGGTAACTTACCAAAAAGCGATCAATGCAATAAAAAACTCACCCCCATAAAAGGTATACCTAAGTACTTTCACAAAAGATATCATTTTCAACAACTTTATCTCGATTTTATAGAAAATAATATAAAATAACATGAGGGTGAAAAAACCCTTAGCAAAAGAACGTGTTAAATACATGTTCATGTGTACAGTGGATGTACATACATGTACAACATAACACACCATGCTTTATCAACCCCTAGTTCCGGCTGAGTTTTATATGCATGCGCTGGCACTTGCGCAAATGGAGGTAGATACTAGAACTCTGGTATAACCAGTGTTACCTCAATAAAAGGTAAGAATTGAAAATACTTAAATTTAAATATCAACCCCCAACCTTTATTCTTCACGCACGACTCCTTTGATTAAAAGTAAGTTTTACCCAAATTTGTATTCACAGAAACAAGAGACCTACAAAATGTTGTCCAAATGGTCAATCTAGTTAGGATACCTACCTATATATTATTATTTTTTTTTTGTAAAGCATAAATTTAAATAAATGCACTGTCGAATATTTGGTAGGTACAAAAAATCCTTTCATAACATCTGCCAGGTTAGAAACGAACGACGTTGAGTTTCAATTATTGTTGGTGTGGTCTGTGGTGTTCAAGAGATCGTGAAGTTGAACAATATTTTTAGTGGAGGCTTATATCAGATATAAGAACATATAGTAATAAATAATTAGCATATCTACTCACTAAAAAACAATCCTAGTTTTAACATAAATAATTTCTCTTTGGTTGGAGGCGGGCAGACTTTTGAAACTTGGAACAAAATTAAATTTAAAAAAAATGGTAATAGTATATTTCAAGGAATAACAACTTCCGCCATTACAAACATACCTATAGGGAGTGGTCGCCTTTGGATCTAAAAAGAAAGGGCATTGAACCTATTATAGAGAAAAAAAAACAGAATCCTTCGAAGATACGAGTAGTACTTTCTATTTTGTCGTTTGGTTATGGGTTGTTTCATAAAAGCCATCGAACATTAGCGAGGACATGCATGTATTTTGTTTAGCAGAGGGTTGCGTTATTCTTCTCGTGCCTAGATACGATTTCTATATACGATGAATTTTTGATGGCTTTACGTTACAAGGATATTTTTGTTTGGCGATTGTCCAGGCAATGTGCTTTTGTGTATGTATGGAAATACAAAATGTATGCATTTCTAATAGGCTTACTTAAATATGGAAATGAGGAGAGTGGATAGTTACCAAATAACGTATCTATACTTATAAGAGTTAGCTGCATCTTTCATGGAATATAAAATTTCGTTAAAAACTTATTTTTATTCCCCGGGACATAACAAGCACTGCTACAAAATTCTTCAAATTATCAGAAAGGAAAAACAGAAACAAAATCTGGAGAACGTATGTCCCTAAGTACGATTATAGACGTGCTTTTGTCCAGAGTATTTTTCGGACTTAAATCTTCTGGAGCGTATAATGTAATAGCATAATTTAATTTCTTGTTATCGATAATTTGTTAAGAACATTCAAATTGTTTCTGTATAGCTCCGCCACTTTCGTTTCTTCCTTCAAATCACTTGTCGACTTACAAAAACACCCTTTTTATACATAAACATGTAAGTAGTCTTAAACACACTAGATCTTTTTCTTTTCCTGAGGAAAGCCTGGGCAATCGTACCTAACCTACATACATACGTTCATAATTCTACGATTTAATAATTGTCAAATTCCTTACAACTCAACGATTTTTTTTCTGAACACAATCGAATTATTTCCAAGAAAAACCTTTTTATGCTGTCAAACAAATCTTTCGATTTTACCAAGATTTCATCAAAGGGCACGGTAGTGCCTAGCCAAGTTCTGGCACTACACCCCTTTTACAGGCACAAACTCATGCGATTTTCGACCCCCCTCTAACTTCAGTACCAATAAAGTCAAGAACTTCAAACTCTCAGCATTTGCTAAGCTCACCAGACTTACTCACCAAATTTCGATTCTTTAGCTTTAGTGGTTCCCGAGATATAAGATTGCAAAAATCGCAAAAAACGTAACTGACTGACTGACTGAATCACTCACTCACTGACAGATCATCAAAACTATGAAGCACTTGCCGACATCGTAGAATCTTGTAATTTCGCACAACTGTAGGCCTTGTGATGTTTACAAAAGAAAAAAATCGAAAATTGAGGATATCCCGTTCAGGGGGCGTGGTGCTCGCCCATTTTCATCGAATTGATATAAATTATTTGGAGCACTTCTGATTATCCTAGATTGATGAAATTTGGTAGAGCGGTAGGGCGTTAAGTACAGACAAAGGCCAAATTATAAAATTTGAGATTTTGCATTTAGGGGCGTGTCACCCACCTATTTGTATAGCATTGATATCAACTATGTAGAGAATTTCTGATTGTCATAGAATGATGAAATTTGGTAGATACGACTTGACATGCAAACAAAGGGAAAATTAAAAAATTGAGATCTTACATTGAGTAAGCGGGGCCACCACCCATTTTCACAGAATTAATATTAAATAATATTGAGAGCACTTCCGATTGGTGCAGGATTATAAATATTTGGTAGAGCGTTCAGCTTTCAGGTGCATGCAAAGAAAAAGTTGAAATTATGAAATTTTCATCCACCCACTTCTTATCAATTATTATCATTTCTATGGACCACTTCTAACTTATGAAAATTGGTAGACTGGTAGGACTTGTAGTGCATACCAAAGGCATACATTAAAAACTTACGTCTCCTTATGAGACTCTCATTGACCGTTTTTTGCAATCACTTTTCCTGGTAAAAAGAATCTTTGCAAAAAGTAGTGAAATCACACCAAAAACATAAATGTTAAAAAAGTAGGCAAGTTCTTCTATATACAAAAACCTTTGCGTAACAATTCAGCCGTGCAAAAGAAGTGAGATCTAAAAGTACGCCAAGTTCTAAGTTTATTAATGTTAAATATAAACTATTTTAAGTAAAGTAATATGGAAGAACCTCAAAATTATCAGAGAAATCTGGTATTTTATGATTACTGGCTTTAATTGTGTTGGTTTACTTGGCAAGTTTTCATTTCAAAATTGAAAAATTAGGTCTATAAATTCTCTACCATTCGATACACCTTCAGTTATGTCTTCAGAATCTTCGACATTATAAAATAAAATGCACGACTGGATCACTAGAACTGGCTCTTATGTTCGATCACATCGCATGCAAACGGTTTCTATTAAGAATCTGAATATATTTTAAAAGTCGTTTTTACTTAATTTTGTATATATGTACATTTTGTTATTTTTTTCTAAAAAAAAACTTGGTATGTAAATTTTAAATATTTAATTATATAAACTTAAAAACAAAATTTCCAAAAAAATCATCTACCCGTTTTCGAAATATTGAATTTTCAAAAATCAAAAAAAAATCTTTTTCCAAAATTTTGGTATGCAGTATTATTTATAATTTGAAGAATTTTGATCGAAATTCGTCGAGCCGTTTATGATAAAGTTCAAAATACAAAAATGGTTGTATGGCAGGTACCGTTAATAACAAAATATTAGAAAAAATGTTGACCAAAATGTAGAGTATATATACCTAAAATAGTGCACACACTTTTTTTTATCAAAATCGCTAGAGCCGTTTTCGAGATAATTAGATGGTAGACAAAATTGTATAGTTACTGTTAGTTTTGGATCTAAAAAAACGATTCAAAAATCTATTTTAGACAATAACCTAAAACGCCTAAATACCAAGCTTGAAGAAAATCGCTTCAGCCGTTTAAGCTGTAGAGTATTGTACAGACAGACAGAATTGCGGGACCCACTTTTGTGTTCTATATCATCTATATCATAGTAAGACGCGGTCTCAATTAGCGATAAATTTAAAAGCAAACGCAATAGCAATAGCAGAAAGTAGAAAGCAGAATGATAGACAAATTTTCATCGTTGGGCATTTCATAGCATACATTGTTAGTTACTGAAGATGAAGAATGTCGAAGGCAACTGATGCTGTTAGAAACAACAACAAATGATATTTGGAAACGCCATACCAAAATGCGAGTTCTCCTTGCGATAAAGAAAGCGATGAACAGTAAGCAATGAAAGCATACTATGTATCGCAAATTCTCCATTGCGATACTGAAAGCATGCTTTAAAGCTTGCCCTAGATTCATCGCTAATGGAGACCGCATGTAATGTCAAGTTTGATTAAAATTTCGAGTTCAAGTTTTTTTCCAAAAGCAATATCCCAAGTAAAAATCCATCCGTATTAAAAAAAAGTATTATTTTTCGTAATTTGACTAATTTATAATTCTGATTTCTTAATTTTTAGTAATTTGACTAATTTATAATTCTTCTAATTTATAATTCTGACACATATGAACTGGCCTTGGAATAAAGGGAGATATTCCTTGATCAGCTTTCCAGTTGATTTCTAATAAAATCTTCCTCAATTGGAAGGCATTTTTTTGACAGCTAATCAAAGACTCGGAACTACCCTATCAAATCTCTTGTGGCACTCAGCGCTGCCCTGCTATGTCGTCCATATTGTTCAATTTGGGGCAATATATATTGGTAATTATTAATCTGTAACGCCAACCGTTGACACTACAGTAATATGCTCGAAGAAGCGCAGAGGAAAATTTTCGCGCACGGGATGGCCAGAGCGCCAAACAGTGGCTTTTCACAGATACATTGCAAACATAGCACATGCTTCTTTGCAACTTTATGTGAACCTACTCGAACTATTAAAACAATGTTTGCCATTAAAACAGCAGCAAGTTGGTGTGAATCAGTCAGCATTTTGTTTTGCACTTTTTTTCTACATCCTTTTTACTTGCAAAAATGTGTAAATCCGGAAGGCGAATAAAATTGAACTAATTTTTCAAAAAATATCGCAATATTCACAGGAAACATTTAAATGTACAACAAAAAGAATCACATCCCTTATAATTGGTCTCACTCAAAAATCTTACGATCAGTTTTCATTTGTGAAGAATGTATATGATTATGTACACATACACACATGCATACATTCGACTTTGATACAGCTGCTGAGAGGATTTTGTTAATAAATTATGTCAAACATGACTTCTTATTTTGAGTATTTGCCTATTAGGGGATAATAGGGCAGAGTAGTCTATAGAATTTATAGTAGTTATATAGCAAACATTTCTGTCTGCGATTTATGAATATTTTGATCTAACTATTCTACTAAAAACTGTCAAATCCTGGGTCCATCCACCAAATGTTCGTAGTTTTTCACAGAATAAAGGAGGAGTTAAATATTTCCACATCTGCGAATTTTAACAAGAAGTATTTGTACATCATTTTGAAGACTGATAAATGAACGAAAAAAAAAAACAATACAAAACTTGCAGTAGTTGTCAGATGTTTCATTACAAATTGAAAATAATCCAATTTATGGTGTCGTATCAAATTGTTCATCATAAACAATTTTAACAAAAACAAATGTTTAAAAAAAATAATATAGGTACCTTGTGAATCTTTGTTTCTCTTTGAGATGTTCACCTGCAATCTTAAGGAAATTAGAAATAAGAGAAACGCTTACTTCACCTCTAATTTTAGTCAATATAAATAGCAGACATTTATTTTTATTAATGCCAAATTGCACTTTATTCACGAGTTAAATATAAACCGCCATTAACTCGTGTTTTTGAAATATGTCTATTGCAGTAGATTTTATATAATTTGTGCAACCCGTCCACCAGCCACTAGCCAGTCTCCCCTATTTTTTTTTAGAATTAATTTTTTTGTGAAAGGGAGTAGGTATTTAAAAAACCTCCCCTTCTCAGCAAGTGTGTTTTCGACGTGTCTAATGAATGTGTTCATATTATTTAGTAGAAGTTTTGGATAAACTGAAATTCATTTGATTTTTGCATAGAATAACATGAAATTTATATACTTATAACACCCGGGCTGAGAAGAACTTGAAAATTCAAGAAAAAAAAACTAGCTTATGTCAGGATTAGGTCAGTTTAGAATTTGAAAAATAATGAGAATGTGAATACGTTTAGTTCTGCAATCACCATCACCACTATAGCAATTCATTGCTTTCGATATTTTAAAATTTTAATTTACACTACCTATATGTTTATGTTCCCACCAAAATGAAATCTGAGATTAATGGCCTTTTCGATTGGTAATCCGGAAGAACTCTCCAATCCGGGATTCCAATCGAACAAGTTAACACTCCATTCTGGATTTTGAAATTGGATGTCAGTGTATGTGTAAGGTGGGAAAAACAAAACAATGACATAAAAATATAGGGATGGGTGATGTTCATTGTTGGCAAAAATCAATGTAAGTCGAAAAAATATATCGATGTTTCAACATCGATGTTGAAGCATGTAAAACATCACAGCAGCGATGTTAAGATTCAAAATATTGACTTAAAATAAGCTAAAATCTTTTGCCAATGAACTCATGCTTATAAAGGTTAGACAGCACTAGATGGTACTGCACTTCAGCGGAACCACGCTTCACATCTATTTATGTGAAATTGTCTAAGTGCAATTATATGTAGCTCATACACACAAAAAGGAAAAGAAAATTGATAAAAAACATTGCTACAATTTTTAAAACACTGAAGGTATTTGGAATTTAAAATTTTATTTTAATTGATTTTTGAACGTGTTATTATTTTTCAAAAAAAAAACATCGATGTTAAAAAACATCGATATTCCGATATCGATATTGAAAATATTTTCGATGTTATCATCCATGTTTTACAATATCGCTCATACCTATACAACATTGTTGTTGACATTGCATTCGCGTTTGACATTTAGTATTTGAGTGTGTGCGTGCTTCTGGTTTTGATTCTGACTTTAAATCCAGAAGGAAATTTCTCTTCTATCTAGGAGAAGAACTATCATTTCATACCAATCGAACAGTTTCAGAAGCATTCGGAAGACTTCGGAAGCCTTCCGGACGACCAATCAAAAAGGCCATAATACTATGTTCCCACCGAAGCGAAATCTTGGACTTCGTAAAATACATTTGTTCCTCCGACTTTTAAATTCTATGCGACCTTTGACACCATATAAATATAAAAAAAACACTCACCATTTCTAACTACATACTTTCAACACATAAATTAACTCAATTGCCACAAAGAAAAAATCAAATCGACCGCCCGCTATTGGCAGTACGAATATAATCCACGCCGGAAGCCAAAGGTAAGCGGCCTTCCGCTGCACCAACGACAATTAAGGAAATCATCGTTACCACAATAATGTTTGGTTGCAAAAAGGCCATCTTAAACGATACCCACCTCTATTTAGAAAGCCTGTTTCCGATCTCATTGATTGGCGATTTTATACCATACCCCAGAACTTATTTCTCAAGTTCAGACAATCTGTATAATGTTTACTTCGTGAAAATCGGCACGGGATGGACATTGTTATTTAGTCTACAATTTCTGGTGATGACCTCGCTAGTCCTTTGTAGTGTTGATAGAAAGAAGATGATGACAAATCACTTACCTCGCATTGCCATCGCTACCTTCTTTTTCTTTTCTGGACGAAGTTTTTTAATGTAATTGAACCATCGTATGGCAGATGCCCTGCTCGTGGATTTGATAGCAAATCAAGCTGCTTGCAAGCTGGTCACTTGTCAATTGAATTTGACATATAAGGCCATGCATTTATACTATTCCTTCGATTTTGGTATTAATTGAGGAAGCAAGACCTATAGTTAAAATGGGAATCGATCAAAGAGCATTCGCAGCGTAGCAGAGCGGTCAAGCACAAACCCACTAAGAAAACTCACTGATGAACAAGTGAAAATGCAACCCGTTCCAAAAATGTATTCTAAAAGCTATTCACTGTTCTCTTGGAATATATAATCTGAAAATACTTTGGAGTGTATCTTTGGAACGGGTTATCCTAAAAACTTGGTCGATACCTTTTCGTAATATACACTTCATACGCTCAAAATCAGCATCAAAAGTTTATAGGTAGAAGGATTATTGCAAAAAATCACTCTTGAAATATGCATATTTAGAATGAGGTATGCGTATTCCTGGAGTTATTTTTTTTAATACAACATCTGTGCAAAAAATGTTGATGCTTCCTTTGAAAGCATGAAGTGCTGATTCTAAAAAGATATCGCTCGCCTTTATTGGACAACCCGTTCCAAAGATATACTCCAAAAGCTATTCACTGTTCACTTTGAAATATATAATCTGAAAAATATAATCAGACTATAAATATAATGGAATATATCTTCGGAACGGGTTGTCCAATAAAGGCGAGCGATATCTTTTTAGAATCAGCACTTCATACTTTCAAAGGAAGCATTAACAAAACCAAAAGTAGTTTTTTCACCAAATTACTTTTAGATGTATTTTTTTTGTCACCAAATTTCCTTTACATATATTTTTTTAAATAAATCTTGGACTTGAAAATGGTATCCGGAATTAGTAAGAAACCATAAATTAGAACCGTTTACACCATCCCAATGAAACACGTAGTTTTCGAATTTTAGAGTGGTTTACCTCCCAACTTCATTGATTTTCTTAAAATTGATAGAAATTTTATCAAATCGGCAGATAAACCAGTTTATAAATTCAAAAGTAATTGCTTAATTTGGATCATTTAAACGGTTCTGAGTTTTATTTTAAATCCTCTTTGTGTAACTAGAACCATTTTTATATCAAAGAATTATTTTATAAGAATTACATCTAAAAGTAATTTGGTGACAAAAAAATACCATCTAAAAGTAATTTGGTGACAAAACTACTTTTTTTTACAACTTGTCAACTTTTTTTGACAGCTTACACCACAACTCTCCGCAAATATTTTTCCGCTGTGATTTTCGTTAGCATTTCGCTCTCCTATTGGAGACCATCGAAAATTTTCGTTTCGCATCAGCAGCGTACTAGGCTTTAAATACAAATGCTTTCTTTCTTTAGAAGTTGTAAAGTTGCATAAGGCGATTATAGCAATCTTTTGTTTGGGTTGCATTTTGTGTTCAACTTGATCTGTTTATTATCTATATACGAAACCTATGTAAAAAAAATATACCTAACACTATAAGCTGCATTGTTATATTTATGTAAATTCATACATACAAATATACAAAGTAACTAACCTACTTAATTATACCTCCCTATTCTCCGTATAGTAAAAAAAAATATAAACATATTGTCACCGCTATATACCGACAAAACTACCCTTATTCGTGATCATAAACGACCATTTTGAGGATCGCTATGTTTTTACACAACATCAAACCATATTTCTCAGTTCCCCTTGTTTAAATATGTTATAAAATCCATAACTTTCTCTAAATGCAATATTCTTTTAGCACGAGAGCGTGAAAAGACAAAGAACGAGTTAGATTTTATAAAACCATAACAAAATGCATCACTGCACTTTAGGATACTATAGCCGCAGATGTTCCTTGAGAGGGAAGAAATCAAATTTACAAGGGGATGACAATTGTTACGAATGCACTATGCACGATTCAAAATAAAGATCCGAAGTTGAATGAACTTCTTTGTATACCTTCTCGTTATGTGTGTACATACATACATACATTCTAATGTGTTTTACTAAATGGAACGATAACCTATGGCTATCAATAATGACCAGTTGAAAAAAAAACATTTTTATTTTTTTTACCAATTGTCAAATTAGGAAGTTTTAATTTGTATACATAAAACTGAGAGTACCTGTTCATGGAAATCGAATTTTGTTGAAGAAAAATTATAAAGGGATGATTGAAAAGTGTGTGTATTTAAACAAATGTCTTTCAAATTTTAAATTGTGAACAAAGGTTAATTATTAACCAATTAGTAGTTAGTATACCTACTTAAATTAAGATTTTTTAACGCCAATTGGGTCATTTGTGTTTAATTTGTGTCAATAGTGAACCTCCGGTGCAAGGACATAAAGTAGTGATAAGTAGGGATGGGCATAATTGAATGATCAGTCAAATCATTACCAAAACCAAACTAAAAAAGAGAAAAACAACACAAAAAAAATATTCTATAAAATAAAATGAGAATTCCAGTAAACAATATTAACATTTTTTGTTTGTTTATTCCTCTGTTTGCCTTTAATTTTCATTTTTCAATACGAAGGTTTCATTCTTCCACAGAAATAATGATTTTCTTGCTCGAGTTATCATTTCATTCGAATGTGCCCATCACTAAGCCAAAGAAATAACAAAAAAATTTGACAGCTTGGTGTTTTGACAGTGTTTACACCAGTTATCCAAGAAATTCATATAGTAAGAATTCACAACTTTTTCAATGTAGGGAAAGTTTTTCTCCTCCACTTTGACAGTTTTGTACAAATTGTTATGAATTCACAAGATAACAAACAGACCTAATGTGCCAACTACCACCGACACCTAGTCGAAATATTTGCATTTCGTAAAAATTTCACTATATTGATTAAGTCTTTTCATAATAAACAGACCCATTTCAAAATTTCATCAAGTGCAAGATTTTTCAATTCAACGAGGTACAATAAATATTATGTTTATTGTTTTGTGAACATCAATTTGAAACACAGATTTCGGCTTCCTGGCCGATTGTTGATTTTATTCTGCTAGGGCAAATGTTTCTTGATGAAAAAAAATTAGAAAGACAAAAATTTACAAGATAAATATTCCTACATATAACATATATTATTCTTATGGCCTTTTCGATTGGTTGTCCGGAAGGCTTTCAAATGCTTCTGAAACTGTTCGATTGGTACGAAATGACAGTCAGAATAAAAACCAGAGGCACGCACACACTCACACCCACTAAATATCAAAATCGAATTAAATGTCAACACCAATAAGCGTTTTTCTTTTTTAGACTGCTGAGTTGCCAAAAAATTTGTTTGTGTTTCTTTTTAACTCTGAGCATTCAGAGCTACTACGTTTCCACCGACCATTAAACCGAGATTTAAGTAGATAAAACTACGTTTTCACCTAAAGATAATCCGCTTTAAATTGAGTAGATTAAAAATTAATCTTGAAGTGTTTCCAAGTGTTTTCAGAGAAAAAAAGATTAGTTTGACGTTTTCACTCTGAATTGTCATTCAAAAGTCAATATATCAAGAGTAAAAGAAAATAATAATTAAAAAAAAGAATAATAATTTCGGTGCATTGAAAAAATTTAATTACAATAAATAAAAATGAGTAATAACTTAAAAATATTGTTATCCCAAAATGTTATCCTTCAAAATTCAAGCAGTAATAATCTTCCTGGAGCATGAAATCTGGCCAGGACGCGAGGTCGATAATCTAGAAGGAAAATGAAAAACCAACTTGCTGAATGAACAATATTTGCAGCTTTATCTGACCAACAATTCCAGCTAATGGATTCTCTGTCAACCTGAATGCCTCAAACACTCGAAGACAAAGCCACACTATTCACCTCGCTTATGAGATTGCAACTCGTCGCTAAAACATTTTCCATCACAAATTCGAGGAACCGCTGTGGAGCTTTATTGCATCTTTTATTTTTATACATTTTTATAAACAAAAACAGAATTCGAATGCAACGGAAAATTTCACCAGACAAACACAAATTAAATAATGTTGGACAGGGTTTTTTTGTTGAATGTCAATGGAGGAAATGACATTAGAATATGCGCGTTCTATGAAATAAGGTTTGTTTCTTTCGACAATCTTCTACTATGAAGAAGATTTCAATGAGATTAATTTCTAATCTTCTTTTGAGGAGATTAATATTTGTATGGGAAATCTTCAGTTTTCAGAAGATTTCAAGGAGGATTTATGGTTAATCCACTTAAATCTGGATTAAGTTGTAGGTGAAAACGTTCATCTTCTCAGATGAATATTAAAAATAAATCTAATTTAAATCTTCAATCGAAATATCCTATTTCAATATTGAAATGAACACATTCATCGGGAAAATGAATTTTTCTCTTCGGTTGTCACAGATGAAGCTGCCTGTCTCACTTCTACATCAAAAGAGAAAATGAAACGATATATGTATTTTGAATAGTTCTGTCAATATTAATCTACTTTTCGAGCTGTGGAAACACTTTTGGAGATTAGTAAATCTACAAGAGATTAAAGTTCGTAGTATTACGGATTGACAAATATAAACGACATTAGACAAATTTTACAAAGTAAGTAACTGTATGGATCTGAAAAAAATCAAACCCCCCTACAAAAATAAACACATACATTAGATGTCAACTTATGGCCAAGCTTTTAACAATGCTCATGCTATGTTCAAAAAGTATTTTTTTTTATATGTCGCACTGCTTGGACTTCATCGGATTTTTTCATTGTGTTTATAGTTCTTCCATTGCTTATGACCTGTGGAGTGGGCTAGGCGGTAAGACACGCATAAACTGTTCACGTTAGGCGTTTGCAAATAAAAAAAAAAAATATAATATGACTGCTCTTACTTTTTAGAACATGGGCCAATTTATCAATCTCTGCCACCACATCCTTTAGAAACACAAGATAAAATTCTATGATGTATAACAGTATATTCCATTCATTTATTCATTATTCATCATTGTTCATTGACTTTTTCTAAACTGTTCTGAGCAGAAAAGTAGTACAACTTTTTGCTGTTCAGTGAGGAATTTTCTGTTTTAAATTGCTCTGATTTGATGTTCAATAAAGTGTTTTAGAACAAAGCAGAATAGAAAGGAACAGGATTTTCTGTTCTGGCTTTTGAGTAAAGTAGAGTACACATTATCGAACTTGCATCAAATTCCTGTTGTATATCAAACATACGTGAAAAGTTTTGGGTACACATTTATCAGTTTTGTTGGCCGTCCGCCAAACAAAATTTTCATTTTCAATCCAATATCTTGGTCAATAAGCACATCAAAATATTATTTTTCTTATTCCATACTCACAAAGATTCAAAAATGAACTTACAACAAAAATACTTGTGGAATGTGGTTGATTGAATGAGTTGCATATACACATCATCGATCAAGAACGCTGCCTGACAAGCAATATCACAAAATTTTGTGAGCAGTCCTTCATGAGTGTCATGCCATCATGCAAGTGTACACAATATCGATCGTAGCAAAACAAACTGTCACGCATGTTTGATAATGTGTACCTTATAAGATCAAACTAGAACAGTATCGTGAGAGCTGTCAAAATCATTCGTTTTTTTTTTTATTTAGTTTACGCGTTGGTTTGTGATTAGTTCTAATCGACTCCTATTTGTATTCATAATTATTTATAAGTGATAAAATAAAAAAATTGCATTATCAACATGAAGAAATTCTATAATTTTTTTGTTTGTTCTATCTTGTCTAATTGCCCTTTCAATTGGTAATTCGGAACCGTTCGGGTAAACCATTCCATTGTTTTATTGGATCAGAGAGTTCTTCCGAATTGCCAATCGAAAAGGACATATGTAATTGTTCTGCAGTTTCTGTTCAATCTGTTCTGTTCTTATCTTGTCTTTAGTAAACAAAGCTATCATCTACTGGGAATGACTAAAAACTAATTTGCAAGGCCCAATCGAACGAACTTATTTCCGAAGAGATTGTAAAAAGCTTACGATTTCATTTATCTAAAATTTCCATTGCATCCGTTGGGAAAAGGTAAGTACCTACGTTTTTTTCGCAACTTATTACTAAAGGCCAGTTTTAAAAAAACGTGGTTCAATATCTGATCAGTGGTTTAGCAGTTTTAACTCACCGATTTCGATGGATTAACTACTTGGTTCAAAGAAGGGTCAAGCATGTATTTGGCCTTTTATCAAATATACTTGAAACTTGAACTAGCGCTGAACCTAGAAACAGGAATTAAAATAGTTGAATCACGGATCAAGTATTTGAATCACGTTTTAAAATTATGGGCAGTTGCACTTCAAAATTTCAACTCACATATTTTGGCGGAATAAATGGGTTTCAAAATGGTTTAAGGGTAAAAATATTGAACCGTGGGTTAGGCTCAATTCCAGATTTTACCCCATCAATATTCGCTGTGAGAATACAATTCAATTGTGTAATTGATTATGAGTAGTTACCTATCTATAGGTTAAACCATGGTGTACATTTTTGCAAACTGCCCTTAGCTATTTTTGCATTACGGATAGGTAGGTATACGTTATTTTACTAATTCTCATTATTTCATAAGCATAAAACTCCATTATCAATAACCATTATATCATTATATGTATATATTTATCTCTTTATACGTGCGTATATTTGATTACCAACTTTTTTTTTTTAATATGTATGTATCTATAGCCATAGGTATAAACAAAGAACAAAATCAAAACTGGAACAATGAGAAACAGTCCCTGGGTCCTGCGTACAGTGATACTTACCCCTATTTTAAAAATCCTATCCACACCAGCTGATTAATTTCTATGACCATCACTTTTTATCATATTTCCCATTAACTCTGACACACCTGACGTGTCTCGTTTCTCGTAATAAAAGAACAAAACATCGATTCTTGCGATAATCATATCGGCTGCGTTGTCACTTTTCGTCTCCCCTCAAAAAATATTTTGTACTTTACAGAAAATTAATCGAAAACGCGTTGATAGGGTGCATTGTACCTACATATGGCATATATGTATACTCATACGAGTCCAAAAGTAAAGTCTGCTCCTGCCTGCTTTACCAATGAAATATTCCTATGTTACTTATACTCCTGTACAAATCAGGGAAATACCATTTTCGTTTTTGTTTTGTTTTACATCATTTTACCTACATATTCCTAACTATATATGTAAGTATCAATGTATATACCGAAATAATCGTAACAAACGACGGAAACGTGTTAAATAAAACCGAGGGTGGTTTCATTTCCTGTAAGTTCCTCGGGAAGTGTATAGAACAAAAGAGGGCGCATGCTTAAGTGCATACACTTTTGTTACCAACACACCTTAAAACTTGCTACATGAGACTATGAAATTCAATTTAAAAACAAAAATGCCGCTGAGCCTGACTGATATTGAATATGCACTACGCCACCGACAGACAGTTCCCCTTTTCAAAAGTGATATTGATATACCACAAAGTAAACCACATAACGTAGGCACTACAAAGTGTATGTTAAGCCTACCATCCCAGTAAAAACAATTCCGTTCGGAACTGAATAACACATTGATCTACATGTTATAAAAAGATATAACTTTGTAAGTTTTTTAGCAAAAATAATTTGGGATTCTGGACTTTTACTCATAACGTTCGGATTAATTTATAAAAAAATGTATTTTATTTTTAATAATTTTAACTAAATGCCTATAAAAGTTAAGAGAACTTTTAAATTGCACTTCAGTAGGTACCTAGTTGTTGGCATAGTGGATAGATAATTATGTGTTTATATTATATTTTAAAACTTCAGGGTGAGTTAAGGGCGACCCTAGGTTTCAAAAAATACTTAATTTGTTCACCAGGGGCCCAATTCCGCAAGCGTGAATTTTCTCTGTGTACACAGAAAGTTGTGTACACGTGCATTGGCCTCGTTCGGAGCGCGGCCGATAGGCTATCCAAGATACCTTTGTAGCGGATCTATTTTCGAACGATTCAGGTAGCTTTCTCGTTATGTCAGTTGTATTGCATACACTTCTGAAGTTTTGAATCAGCTGTTCCTTACATTTCAAACGAATCTCAACGAATCCAATAATTTTTGGGTAGCTTGAGATTTATTTGACAACATATGTTTAGTTCATCTGCTGTTTTTTTCCTTAGGCGTTACAACAACACCAAGCAATCCGGATGGGTTAGGTTGTGCCATCGAACGAGGCCATTTTTCCGATTCCGCAAGGATGCGATGCATATTTTTTTGACAGATAACGTGTACACAGATAGGCAAATTTTTTCACGCATATTTTGAGGGTGAATAATTTTTTTGCACGGAAAAGCATTCAAACTTGCGGAATTGGCCCCCAGGGTGACATCAGTACCTTTTTGAAAAACGATTTAGAACGACAATGGGGTAATTTCAGGGCTCAATGAACAAACCTAATTATTTTGACATATACGATCAAATTCAACCTCAGAATCGGCAATAATGGATCCCGGATTGGAGAAATTCCGAATTGCCAAATAAAATAACTCCATAAATCTTCAATACTTGGAACCCAAATGATAGCTTCAGAATCAATTGTATAATTGAATGACAAACTATGAGATTTTCTGAAAAAAGATAAGCCTTATACTACGTTTCCACCGAACTTTAATCTCTTGTAGATTTACTAATCTCAAAATGTGGTTCCACCGCTCCAAAAGTAGATTAATTTTGACAGCACTATTCAAAATGCATATATCTTTTCATTTTCTCTTATGATGTAGAAGTGAGATAGGCAGCTTCATCTGTGTCAACCGAAGAGAAAAATTCACTTTGCCGATGAATGTGTTCATTTCGATATGGAAATGGGGTAGTTCGATTGAAGATTTAAATGAGATTTATTTTAAATAGGAGATTTAGTAGGAGATTTAGCTAAATCTACTTAAATCTCGGTTTAGTGGTCGGTGGAAACGTAGTATTGCACTTATCAATGTTTAATTTTATGCCGTTAATGTGACACCAAGTTGACAAAGATTCAAGGTCAGATTCAACAAGTTAATAATCATCCAAACTCGAAACTTTTAAAAATTGATTTAGATCATTGGCATGTGGCAGGCATTATTTAACAACCGAGATAATTGGGTCTATTCGGCGAGATCTTTTATTCTGTTATTCTGCTATTCTGTTATGAATTTTCATACAAAAGTTTAAGCTGTCAAAAAATCTTTTATGAATTATAATTTTGGTATTCTGCATGCTAAATTTGCTATGAAATCTGTTAAGAAATCTGCTAATGAGCTGTCAAATCTTCGAAATTCTTAACAAATCTATTACGAACTGCATTTTTGGTATTCAGCATACCACAATCTGTTATGGAATCTTTTATGAATCATAACAGAATAAAAGACACATTTTGGTTACTTTTATCATATTATCATTAAAATGCATAATAACAAACTCAAATATGTAAATAATTTGAAAACTAAATTATTTCAATACACTAAAGCACAGAACACATTTGATGGATGAAACATAAGAAATTAGTCGCTTATCTTGCCGGTGTGCATTTTGTACATCTTTTTATAATGGATATATTAAATTCAGGAATTGTTATGGAAAAATTACAGAAAACAAAAATTTATCTTCGCGAAACAAAATACGATCATTCCACAGGTTAATTTATTGTTTTTCGTCAGTGCCGACTGCCGAGAATTTTTATTTACTACAGCTGATAATTTGATAGCAGATTTTAGGTCTGTTCGCATAAATGTTTCTTTTTCGAAGTTCCATAACAGACTTTTATAAAAGATCGAACTCCTGAATACCAATTATAAAATCTCTTTTATGGTGGAGATCTGTTATGCATCATAACAGAAAATTCATAGCAGGATAACAGATGTAGCAGAATAAGCCTAAATATCATTAATAGGTGAATTTTTTTAAACCCCGAGATAATTGGTTGATAAAATAGACCACGGGGCTTATAGCCTATTCACACAAAACCATGAACGAGATTTTACTCGTTTTCCTCAAAACGAATACTAAAAACTACTCATTTTCCAATATATTTTTCATAAACGACTTGTTTGCAAAACGACTCGCTTTAGATAAAACGAATTGAAAATGAGTTGTAATTATTCAAAGATGAATTAAACGAACTTTTCCGTCAAGGCAAATTGATATTATTGTGAATAGGCCCTTAGGAATAAAAGAACAACTGATTGCTTGCTGTCAAAAAAATTAATTTCATGTCGTTCAAACAATTATAGCAGCAGTAAGGATATTTTTCAAATACTTGTAATAAATTTTTACTGCATGGGTTCTTTTTATTTACAGGAAATTTAAAAGAAAAAAACTAAACGATTTTGGGGAAGTACGGACGAGAAGTTCTTGATCGAAATTTGCTCTGAATATTCTTATTAAAAGCTCAACTTTGTCCATATGCTTTTATGCATTGCACAATTTTGAACTATTATTTTTCTTTTATTTACAAGTTTAATTATTATTTTCAAATGAAAAAGACGATTCTTCCTGTTTGTAGATACTTATGGCTAAAAAAAAGTCTCATTTTATGCAGCATTATAAGATTTGATTGCTTAGCATTCATGTTGTATCAACGTTTTGAAAGCTTTTTCAAAAACAACTCAAATGTCAAACAAAAACAAGTAAATGTTCGGTGTGAACGCTCAACTCGTTTTAATAAACGAAAATTGTAAACGAGTTTGGTGTGAATAGGCTATTATTAGAGAGAAAGCTTGGCAGCACAGTTCCATTTGAAAGAATGAATATAATCAAAAAGCATATGGTAGCACAGTTTTTATCCTCTCCAAAAGCTAAGTCCCCTTTCACACAAGGAAACTGAGTTGCTGGCAACTGGGAGTGTGTTGGCGAGAAGGGCAAGAAGTAAGGGGAATGAAAAAAATCTCCCCGGTCAACGATTTGAAGAGATTTTTTTGACGTTTTGCTTTGCATTCCAATTAGCCCAACAAAATCTTCCCAGTTCCCTCCTCAGTTTCTCGCTGCCAGTTTCTCCATGTGAAAGCTACAAGGCAATTAAAGGAAAACGTCAAAAAAATCTCCAGCAACTGGTTTCCCTGTGTGAAAGGGGACTAAAGTCCCGAGAATTGACTCTCTGAGCTTAGAAAAAAACACCCCTAATACTAATTATGAAAAGAAGTGGAACCAATTGCCTACTGTAATGTTCAAGCAATTTGGTAACATTTGTATTTAAACTAATTTATAGTTTTAGATTAAGATGTCCTCATATATGAATGAGAGCAAAATAATCATGGCAGTTGAATTAAAGCATTTAAGTAAGCAACATACAATTTATTTGTGCGGAACATTTATTTAGTAAAACAAAGAACAAACATTATCAATAGCAAACAACAACACCACATTTACCTTTGAGGACACCCGAAGTCCAAGTGAGATCGCCGGGACGAAACGCAAATTTTGTGGACTAAAGGCCGTTAAAAGCTATTTTGAATCAATACTTCAACAAGTCCAATTAATATAATGCTAAGTCTTCTACTTGGCTGAATAATTTCAGTACCATATAGAATTGTACAGGGTGTCCGCCGGGAAGGTATACTACTTTGTTTTGAAGCCAGTTTGGTAAATATTAGTCTTGACAGTTCATATTTGGCAGTCTTGAAATAGACACGTGGCAAATTTATTATAGAAAAATATTCGATAAAACATTTTATCAAAATTAATCATCGATTACTGTGACGATAAGAAAGTAACGTGAAATGTTTGGGAGAAACAACGTGCCAACGAAACGCACTATTTATCATGTAGTGAAAGATTTCGAAAAAAGGGTATGTACGTGATAGGCCCAAGCATGAACCACAACGTACTGCAAGATCGGCTGAAAACATTACCGCTGCTCAAGGAAGTGTTCAAAACAATCCATCAACCTCAATTCGACGCCGCTGTGCTCAGGAACTTGGTCTTCAAAGAACAACTTTGGCCACAATTTTGCACAAGGATTTGCATTTGTTTCCATTTAAGAGTCAGTTGACACAAGAGCTTCTTCCATAAGACCATTTACGCCGCCATACATATGCCAATAGGATGTTACAGCTAGCCCATGACAACCCCGATTTTCATGAAAAAATCATAATGAGTGATGAGTCACATTTTCATTTGAATGGATATGTGGATAAACAGAACAGTCGGTTCTGGGCAATGGAAAATCCTCAAATTATTCATCAGTCACCTCATCCATTAAAAGTTACAGCCTGGTGTGCAATTTGGTGAGGAGGAATCATTGGAACTTACTGCATTGAAAATGAAAACGGAGTAACGGTAACTGTGAATGGGGAGCGATATCGTGATATGATTGAAAACTTTTTACCGCCACAACTGCACGCTTTGGGCTTGATTAACATGTGGTATCAACAAAACGGTGCCACATCGCATACAGCCAGGATTACAATGGAATTACTGTGGGACCTCTTTCCACAACAAGTTATTTCAAGAAATGTTGATGTTGATTGGCCTACACGGTCACCAGATTTGACTGCTCCGGACTTCTTTTTGTGAGGATATCTGAAAAGCAAGGTTCATGCAAACAAACCAGAAACGCTTGAGAAACTCAAACAAAATATTCGTGATGAAATTAAAAAAAATACCGCGTGAAATATGTGAGAATGTAATGAAAAATGTGCTCAAAAGGGATCGTATTTGTGAGACTAACAGAGGCGGGCATTTACCTGATATTGTATTCCATACATAATTGCCGACATTAATAAAACATTTATCAATATAAGATTCATTCTGTATCATTTAATCAGAAATTAGAAACAAAGTACTATACCTTCCCGGCAGACACCCGGTATATAAAAAAAAACACCTTATACAGGTTTATTTGGATAAACTTAACTTATAGCGAGTTTCATTCAAATTTCAAAGATCTCTCAAAATAGAGATTTGATATTTTCAATGAAACTTATTTCCAGATTTAATTGTAGTATATTGGTGAATATGACTGACACAACATTTCTGGAAAAAAACATCTTCATCATCAGGTGAGAAAAATTCCACTACATTAATACAATTTAAATTACTAACATCTTCGTCCATTATTTGTTAATTTTTTTTAAATTTTTTTAGTACTAGTTCACAACAAATTAATAACAAAATATTTTCAATTT
The DNA here is from genome assembly GCA_910595825.1 of Philhelius pedissequus. Taxonomy (NCBI): domain Eukaryota; kingdom Metazoa; phylum Arthropoda; class Insecta; order Diptera; family Syrphidae; genus Philhelius; species Philhelius pedissequus. The sequence goes on from OU343160.1 coordinate 56,714,086, forward strand.
GATCCTTGATAGAAAATACTTATTACAGGTATGTGTGCATCCAGAACAAATCTGCCAACCCATCAGAGATCAGAACTTTCGTGTTGAGATATGATCTAGATGTGCTCTTTTTGTTGAAAAGAAACTCTGAAAATTCGAAAAGATCCAATTTTTTCACAGAAAGCGCCAATCTTTGTCCCCTTTAACTCAGGGAAACCAGATGCTGGGTATTTTTTTGACGTTTTCCTTTAATTGCATTGTAGCTTTCACACGAAGAAACTGCCACCAACAAACTGAGGAGGAAACTGGGAAGATTTTGTTGGGTTAATTGGAATGCAAAGCAAAACGTCAAAAAAATCTCTTCAAATCGTTTACTGGGGAGATTTTTTTCATTCATATAATACACAGAAGCTACCATTTTTGTACACTGATACACACCAGATGCAGAAAATCAACAAGCGATCAACTTTTTTCGCCAACTTATGTAGGTATCTGTGTATAGGTCAACAACAAAATATTTTTTTTCGTTTCTGTGTTCAAATAGAGATTTTCTCAATCTTTGTAAAGTTTGTTTCTTTACATTTTAGAATGATAAATAAATATTACGTGTTGTCAACCACGATTATCTCTAGAATATGAAAATATTGTTACATTTGCGGCGAAGTAATTAAATCAAAAAAATACAAAATTAGCTTTAAGTACTAATTTAAAGCTTTGTGAAGCCTATGAAGCTATTTTAAGCTTCGTATTCGAAGCTAAGATAAGTGCTGAGCTCCAGTGCTGCCGTTTCTACTGTTACGACAGTAGACTACTCTTTTTTCGCTGCAAAACTTTAAATCTACTATGGAAACAGGTTCCACGACATTTTTTCCATAATTCTCCTGTTTCTCCTGATTTGCCTTACTGTTACAATTATAGGCTTCTTAATAAAACATTTTGTTACTTCCAAAAGTTTATGTCACTTCTTAAAACATTTTGCGTTATGAATGTTATTATAGAATACCCCTGTTCAAGTTCTTCCCTGAGTTTCCTGTTTTGAAGTCTATGTGACAGTTTGAAAATTATTGATTTAGAATTTTAACTATTTTTTTTTTTTTTTAACTTGGTACAAAAATCAATTATATTTGATTTTAAGTGATTTCCAAATGTAAGCTTGAGAGGACTTTGGAACAAATTTGAGTTCAATTAATATTTCGATTCGCTTGGCGTAATAGGTCGTTTTATGTAAAGTGTCTACTCATTAAACCTGATTTTCCAAAATCTTCGGACGGCAGCACTGATGGGCTCCTCATTTTTCATGTAGTTGCTTCAAAGTAATTCTCGAAGGTAAGACACGGGATCCAATTTTGTTTCCAATTACATTTTTCTTGTAATTGTTAATGAAATAATGATAGGAGGCTATATATGGGGTCTTATACGAGAAAGTTCAACCATACACAACAGCACACGCACAAAATATTAAATTTTCAATATTTACATTTATTCTTTATTAAGTTTAAACTATATAAAAATAAAAAATAGTTATTTGAAATCATTTTAAAATTTTGTTTTATTTTAACATTAAAACAAAACAAAAAATAGGATTTCCCATAAAACCAAAATATCAAACTTCTAGCTATGAAAACAAACTTTTTCAGGTAAAACTTTTTTTATAATTAGTAAGTTATATGGGAGGAACAAGAAAATCATATAAGGACTCAGAAACAAAAATAGTGTTGACCTTTGTTATTTTTTTTTCTTCACATTTTCTTTCTTGGCACACATGGTATTTGGTGCGTTCAGCAATTTACTCACATGCTCAGTCAATTATGTTCGAGCACGTCGAGTGCGATCTACACATGTTCAGAACGAAAAAAGAAACACACATTTCGAACTCTGCATGCTCTGAGGTAAAAAGAAACACACAATTTTTTTGACAACTCAGACTCTGCTCTGAACTAAAAAAGAAAAACGCCTATAGTAGATCTAAAGAAAATAATTCATTTTCACACCTAATACGTTCCGAAGTTTGGTTAAAATTACACAACAGTAAAGTGCATAAAAACTCAGATATAATGTTTAGGAAAATAAGGGCATTCGTGCAACGGCGGCAATCCCGAATAAACACCAGAAGCCAGATAATTTTATCACTGCAGAATTGAACTGTCAAAGTTTGTATTAGAAAAATATTCTACAAACCAAATAAAATTATTTTACGAATTTGATGTATGTAGAAAGAGAATAAACAAACCTCATAAATTTATTTCAATGAACATCTGATTATTTCCTACATTTAAGCAAGTATTTTTAAGGGGGTGTTCATGCAAACGTCTGGCGAAAATGATATCTTTCTGCAAAGCGAAAAATTACCTATTTGCATGAATACCCTTAATATAAATTCCAACTTTCTACAAAATCGTAAAAATTGAATTGTGAACTTCTGTTCTCTGGTATAGTTTTCTGAACACGGACCCAACACGAATGCACAAACTCAATTGTGAATGCATCCTACGCTGGGATGAAAACGGTGAATACCCGACTCTTCTTCATTTAAAAAAACTTCCAGTACAAAAACAGGCAATTACTTCTTTCCTACTCCTACATTGTGATTGTATTTAGTGATCTATAATAGAATTTTGTATACCGGCAAACGGCAAGCCAAAGCCAAGCCAAAAACATTTAACCCAACCAAACTGAGCATAAGAAAAAGCAAGGGGCTACAGTGTCGAGGCGGTGAAGTTCTTATCATTTGAATATTTAATAGGTATAATACCTACAATACTTTATATTTAAAGTGAAGTGCATTGCATAGAGCTGCACAAACTGAGTCATTTCATAATAAAAATAATAACACAATAAAAATGGTGAGTGAATTGGAAACATTTATTAAAATAATGTATTATATTAGAATGTAGAGGTACGAACTTAAAAAAATTATTTAAAGCTTGCCCATTACTTACATATTAAAAAGTTTAGTTTATAGATTATAGTCATTTTTTGAGCAAATCCACGTTAAAATATATAAAAACGGACATATGTGCTTACATACAATATATTTAAGTCCCTACAAACCAAATGCATTATAATTATAAACATTTTTGTATACAAAACTACCTAAGTTGTCAAGTTTTAAAATTGAAAAAATATCTTTTTTTTAATATAATACATGTACGCAATACTTGGTACATTCTTTATCAAATAATATCTACTAGGTATAGTAAAACCCGCATAAGTTCCTCCTGCATACATAAGTGCATAACTCAAAAAGATAACCTAACTATATTTCTTGACAAGCACATAGCTATTTAAGATTTTTTGTTCATATAAAACGTCTAATTAATATATATGTACATACCTACATAATTATATAGTATGCATGCATGAATCCAAATTCAAAATTTTTCTCAGTAGCTAGCCAGTTATTTAACAGCAAAATTTAAAAAAAATTCTTAGGAATCCTGTTCATTGTTCATATGGAAGAGATTGCTGAGATCTCATTTTTTTTCTGTACTATGTACCTATTTGAATGTGTGCTGTTGGTAACGCTTGTTTTTCTAAGAAAAAAGTGTTTTTGTGCACTGCGTTTTAATAACTGCCTAGCAACTACTCAAAATACTGTATTTATCGTTTTACTTTAAACCATAAAAGAATTTATTCAATATTAGGTAAGTTATATTGACGGATTTTGATAAAACAATATGTACATATGCACTTGGTTGGTTAATGGAGAATGGCACCTATTCTAATTTTTAACATTCTGAGGCCCGTTTGCTGATACAATACGAATCATAAATATTTATGTCCAACTTAAAATGCTTATGGGCTACTTTTTCATCTGCGGAAACTGTCCCATAAATGTTTATGTAGAACTTAAAATGCTTAAGTTGTGTATCAGCAAACGGGCCTGAAACTGATATATACTTTATGTATGTATGTAAGGTAAACCTTCTAAGAACAGAAACAGAAATATGGTCCATAATTATTGAGTATATCTTCAGTCTACCTAATTACTAGTAGGTAACACCTACTCGTTCTAAGGAAACTGTCACCCGGAACTAATATTCTTCCGAAAGACATCTAATTCATATAAAATATGTATGTTATTTAGCTATCAGAACTTTCATTTCTGACTGATACATCTTTAGGTTATATGTCAATTTCGTTTCAATAAAAACATCTATGTGCCGTCGATCCGCGGTCAAATTTTTTCTGAAATTCAGATTCGTTTCAAATTAAAACCAATATTTTTCTGGAAAAACAGATCCGTATTGAATCTCCTTTTGGAGACGGATTCCAAACGGATTTGTACACAGATTCGTACGCACACTACAGAAAGAACGAATTAATATTATTAAAAAATAAAATTATTGGTAAAAACTTCTTGGAAACAATTATTAAAAAAGTGCAAGAGGATTTAGGAATTGAAAATTAGTTTTGTTTTAGAACTGCCAAGCAACACACACAGTCCCAAAAAGAGATTCGGTCCGTAATCGTTCGTTTCAAAACCAAAAAGTATATTGGTTTTGTAGCGAATCCTATTTATTGAAGCGAAATCCCCATTAGATCCGACTGTGTTTTAACGGTTTTTTTGTTGCACTAACAATTGTATAAATGGATTCATGTAGATATAAACATAACACGTACTTTTATCGCACAGAAACTAATTGGGTTTAAATAAATTCCTCTCATCGAGTAAATTTTAATGCATAAACGTAATTGTTTCATGGCAATTACAAAACATACAGAAATATTAAAACCGACCACATTTTGCTTTATCAGTGAAGCTAAAACAATTCGTTAAGGTCACCTAGAATAGGCTGATTCATTTTGTAAGGATGGTATGTAATTTTTTTTTTTTTCAGAAGAAGACAAATATATTTTGTATTTTATAAAATTTTACTTAAATCAATTTAATGGTGATACAAATTTGATAGCAACCTAGTAAAGTTTTTTGTTTTATTAGGTTAGTTCATACATTTTTCTCCGCCAAAAAGTGACTTTTTCTTATTGCTTGCGTTGCGGTTTAGTTTTTTCATTAAAAAAAAAAAACAATTTTATTTAAAGTCTACTGATTTGTTTTCGAAAAAAAAAGATTTTCTTTTAAATTTGTTATTGAATTGTTTCAATCAAAGCCACAGAATAAAATGAACGACTGGATCGTACAAACTTTCTCATGTAGCTAACCACTGACGCTGTTAGTATGTAGGTAGGTAGTCTAGATATCCTATGAAGATTTAAAACCGATGTAGGTAAGATTACCCTGATTCTTAGTATAATGAATTGTCGAATGGGATGATTCAAGGAATAGTTACATAGGTAACTTAAATGGATTTCAATTATGTAAATTAGGAGGCTAATATGTACCTACCTACAGAAATGGAACCTAGGCCGTTACTGAGAAAGCCAAAAATTAAAAAAAACCCTTGTAAAAGGTATCGTTAATAGACTTCACGTAAATTTAGTTCTGATTGAATGATCGCAAGTCATGTTTGATTGTTAGAATTATTTTTATTTATACGAATGCATAACTTGCCTTATAGTCCCTATAATTATAATCACAATTGAAAATATAACCCAGTATAGTTTAAAATTATTAATTGAGCGTATATCATGATTTTATAAGCAATTTTATTATTTTTTGTTTACTTTTGTTAAAAGCGAAAATTCAATTGGACCACTCAAATTCATAGCTTTGTTTGTATGTTCATATATGCATTTTGAAGTTCTCTTTTGGTCAGCATTATTGCTGACGATAAACAAAAAAAATCAAAGAACCAAACCATAGACGACTTTACTAATTAAAGGAACTATAATTGCTTGTACAAGCCCACTAATGTTTACGAATAAAAAAAGCAGTATATTATCTATACCCTACCTACTTCATGAAATAGAAACCAAATATTATTTTTGTTTATGCCATCTGATTAGATATTGGGTTTGTTTATTATTTTATTTACTTTTGCCTTTGGTCATTTAATGAATGTGTTCGCAAGAATTTAGTCGCTGTCGTTTAACTTGCCATTCAAATTTGGATTGATTTCAAAAATATTAAAATCATTGTACCTACATATATATTAAGATATGCTATGTGTTTAATATATCAGTTTCGAAATTAAAATAAATGTTTATTTATACATTTAAGCTATTTGAAGAGGCTGTATCAAAAATCGATACTGATATATCAGTCAACAAATCAGATAGAGAAGCGTACACAAAAGATTTTGATACCATAAGAAACTACCTCTTGGACATCATGACAAAAACGGATCCTGTATTTAAAAAGATTTATAGTGGACCAAGTCTTTTTGGTAAGTTATGGGCACAAGTGGAATCTGCTGTCAGCCGCAAAAATAACTTGGTAAGGTATAAATGTTGGCAGGAATCATAATAGAATCGATTATTTTATTTGGGCAGAATTGAAAGGAACTTGAACAAAACATTGACAGGGAACTTAATTCTCTAAATTAAAACAACATTGGTAACGTTCAGCAGACATAATAAATAAATAAATAATAAATCAAACGCATATTTTTATAGAAAACTATTAAATTAATGAAAGCTTTGAATACTTATTTGACTAGTTATAGCGAATTGCATTAAAAAAAAGATTTTCTGTTTCTGTCAAAAAATTTGATCTTTTTGAATTTTGAGAGTTTCATTGCAACAAAATGGGGTTTTCGTTTTATAAATTTATATTTTGATCTATAAATTGATTTTTTTAGTAACGAATCGAATATGTTTTCAGATTGATTTTTATTTGAATTGGTGTATATTTGTGTCTGAACCAGCTAGCGGTATCAGCTGTCAATTATGAAGCATAGTAGTGTAAAGAAAACAGAGATAGATCTGCCGAAAAATCCAGATCTGCAATACTGATGTAAAATAATAATAATAGAGTTTCCGTATACCATCCTGGCTTAAGCCAAGAGTACCTACTTTGCATTGCAAAAGATTAGGCTCTATACTTTGCCCTAGATAAATATAAGAAAAAAAAAACTCCATAAATCAAATCTCAACACGAAAGATTTGATATCTGATGAGTTAGCAGATTTGATCTGAATGTACACATAGGTACATGTAAAAAGTATTTTCCGTCTAACGTCAAATGGAAAATGTTTTGTTATTAATTTGTTAACTTGTGACAGTCTGTTCTAAAAAAATAATGGATGAAGAAGTTAATATTTTATGGCATTTTCGATTGGTCGTCCGGACGGCTTCAGAAGTCTTCCGAATACTTCTGAAACTGTTCGATTGGTATCAAATGACGTATCAAATGACAGTTGTTCTCCTGGATAGAAGAGAAATTTCCTTCTGGATTTGAAGTCAGAATCAAAACCAGAAGCACGCACACACACACCCACTAAATTTCAAATTCAAATTAATTTATTCACGTCATTGTTTTGTTTTGGTTTGTCTATAATTTTGTAGTTTCAATTTCTTCTCTTTAGAGAAGTGAAATTATGAATATCTGATCCGAAGACAAATTTTCCCTTCAATAACTTTAATTTCGCATTTTCATCAGGAATAACTTCGAAATCTTCTACATTTGTGTCAGCCATGTTTACATAATAAAATAATCACAAATGTGCGTTTGACACATCCCGTCTTACACATACACTCAAATAAATTTTGAGAATCTAGAATCTAGTGTTTACTTGTTCGATTGGAATCCCGGATCGGTGAGTTCTTCCGGATTACCAATCGAAAAGGACATAAGATTTAATAAATTTAGTGAAGTTTTTGATTGCTTCGTGTTCGTGTTCCTCGTCATATCTGATAATGAAGATATGTTTTCTTTTTAGAAATTTGTGTGTCAGTCATTCACCAATACTAGACAACTTCAAGAGTTGTCAAGAAATAATAATAATTAAATCTTGAATTATTTTAAATTTGATCTCTTAGTGTATTTGCTTTGGCCCTATGTAAAATCCACAACTTCAAAGGTTTCTACGTGTCATGCCTGCGTCCGAAAATAAATTTAAGTATTCCTTTATAGCGAGTTTCATTCAAATTTCAAAGATCTCTCAAAATCAAGATTTGATCTTTTCAATGAAGCCTTATTTCCACATTTAATTTTAGTATTGGTACACAACTGACACACATTTCTGAAAAAAAAACATATCTTCATCATCAGATGACGAGGAAGACGAAGCAATCAAAAACTCCACTGAATTTATAAAATATAAAATATTAACTTCTTCCTTTATTATTTCTTTATTTTTTAGCACGGATTGGCAGTAGATCACAACAAATTAATAAAAAAATATTTTCCATTTGACCCTTGACAGAAAAGATTTTTTACATGTATGTGCGTATTCAGATCAAATCTGCCAACCTATCAGAGATCCAATATGTCGTGTTAAGATTTGATCTAGATTTTCTCTTTTTGTTGGAACGAAACTCTCAAAATTCAAAAAGATGAAATCTTTTGCCAGATAGAGCAGATCTTTTCTTGAATGGAACTCGCTATTAATTTCCATTTTAAAAATAACACTTGATTTCAATTTATATACACATTTTCTTGTATCAATAATAATTTACTTTCTTCTTTTTATGAGAAAAGTAGTTTAAATTCAATAAACACATCGAATTACACAAAACAAATCAGCCCGATGATTTTGACATTTTAATTTGTGAGTGATTTATGGCGTTTTTATTTGGCAATCCGGAATTGTTCTCCGATCCGGGATCCCAACTGAACACTTGTGTGATTCTAATGATTATGAATTTTAATGAGATTGTATGTGTGAAAATAATTGTGTACGTGAGAATAATCAAATTCAAAAAAAAAAGTTTGTTGCACAATTATGATACAAAACATGACAACAGTCGAGTTTGACGTTCAAGTATATGAGTGCTTCTGCTTCTGATTCTGTTTTCAAATCCAAAAGCAAAATTCTCTTCTTTTCAGAATTAGAACTGGCATTTTTTCCCGAGTGAACGCTTTCAGAAGAGTCCGGAAGGCTTCCGGATTGCCAAATAAAAACGACATTAGTGATTCTTTTTTCGATTCTGAAATGAAATCCAGAATTGTTTTCTGTTCTGTTTAGAGTAACAACTGTCATTTTGTGGGGGTCAGAACATTTCTGGACGGACAATCGAAAGGCCAATAATCTAATCTATGTAAGTTAACGAAAAGTCAGTGTCGAAACAAAAAATCGTTGTTGAAGGAAAAAGTAAGGAAAATCCTTTAAAACATCGATGTTTTCGATTCGATAATTATTAACATCGATTATGAGGATTCAATTTATTATCATTTCATTATTTTTTTTTTCAATATCGCCCATCCTTACTTAAGATCTCATCTGACTTCGACGTTTATTCATTAACCTCAACTTGCCCCAGATAAAAACCTAGATCTACTTCAGAAAGAGTTGAGGGCTACCCAAGGTTTCAAAAAACACAGAATTTGTTTATCAGGGTGACTTTTAAGTTTTTTCGAAAACGCTTTAGGGCGACTTCAGGGCTCAACGAACAAACCTAATAAATTAATTAATTTAACATGTCATCTGTGTCAAGCTTTACGTATAGTTGGTGTTGCCTTCAATATATTTGTTGTAATGTAAAAAGATTTGTTTTGTCAAATTGTACACATTAAAATATTTTCAACAATCCTCGACATAATACAAAAATTAGACGAAAATGGACGAACTGGTAAATAGCTAAAAGCTGATAATCCTGACAAATGACAAATGCATTTGTGTTGAAATATTGAAGGTAAATATTTCTTAACTGGCTATCTAGTAAAATGCTTTTTATTTAGTATGCTGTTATTGATTGGTAATCCGAACTAATTGTTCTCTATAGTTTCTCGATTATGAAATTTAATTTTAATCAAACGTACATTTTTAAATATTATATTTTGTAAACGTGGCCGACAAATTTTGTATACTATATACTTGTTGAAAATAGTATAAATCTAAAATTGGCGCGTCGATTTTAGTCGCTGTAAAATGTAACCAATTTTTTTATTTCAAAAAACGCCAATCCGTTCATTGAAGCGCTGAAGTTATAAGCGATTTGTAATTAAATAGGATTATAATGGAGTTCAGCTGGGACCTACGAATTTGGTCTTTATAAACCATCTCGGTGTAAGTGAATTTGACTGTGCATATGTCATTTTCATTGGAGTATTCTACTCTGTTTTGATTCCAATCGAATATGAAAACGTCAAATAAACACACACCCATAAACGTCGCCATCTAAAATGAGGTACTTGCTCCTATAATCGATCACATCGTTTGCACAAGAATCTTATTATTAGGGCTGAATATGTTTTTAAAGTCGTTTTTTACTAAATTTTGTATGTACAAAAATACTTTAATTTTTTTTCAAAAAAAATGGTATAACAATTTTATGTATTTAAAAAATATAAGATTAAAAAACAATTTGGAAAAAAGTCGTCATCCGTATGTTTAACAAAAATATAAACTACATATATCTACAGTAGTTCACGTTTAAAGACGTAACCGACTTGAAAGCAAGTCAAGTCTCTGGATTCTGATTACCAGGTGTCAAACCAGATAGTGGGCAGCCCAAGTAACATTTTTCTCTCATAACGTTCTCCAATAACTTAACGAGACTAATTTAAGGGAGCCACAATAATATTGAAGAATTCTTCTAGATTATTATAATACTGCTAAAAGCGTTAAATGGCCTAGTTATGAGAGTTGTATTCTTCTTATGGGGTGACAGATATAGAATAATGAAAAAGGCCTCTTATATAACTCTAATAAAGCTATGCTAAATCTTGTTGTGAGAAAGAGTTTCTTGCAATGGGAGTTGCTAAGTGAGAATAGAGAAAATGGGAAGAGAAAAGAGAATAAACCTTGGGTGGAATCGGCTAAGGTGATTTGTGATAGTTGACAGTCACAAAAAATAAATTTGGGCTGCGTAAGGTGACTGTCACATGTGATAATCACATTTTTGTGACTTTTTCTTGTGACAGCTATTTTGGTGTCATTTTCATATAAAATTCATTTGTTTTCTAATTTTGTAAATTTGTAAAATTGCTTTTATGTAATTGGGTAAAGGCATTGTTTTTCTCACACATATTTATTTCAACTTTTAATTTATTTTGTTATTAATTGGCATTTAGAATAAATTAATAGTAGGTACAAATTAAAATACTTTTAGCAAACGAGCGAAACATTTTTATTTTCTCAGTTTGTAGAACAAATTGGAAATATCATTTAATCTCGCGAACTCAATGACTAGATTCTACTTTTTATTTTAACTTTTTTGGATTGCGAGATAATTATAACATTTTTTTTAATATCAAAAGGTTAATAACGTTTGGGCACTCAACATTGCATGAAAAAAAAAACAAATAAAACAATTTGCAGCCAATTAATGCGGTTGAAATTGTATCTACTAATTCTTAGATTGTACCTCGAAAAAAACAAAGCGCCCTCAAAATAATTGATATTTAATTATTTAATTTATACTTTTTATCAATGATAGGGTTACCGTGGATACTTTTGGGAATCAATTAATTTTTGAAACTATAGTGGATAATATATCATCCTAAATGCATAAAAATTAACTGCTGAGTCAAATTAAATCTGAAAAGTAATCCATATGTATGACACAGTAAAAGTCTTAATGCTGCACTTACACAAATGACAAAATGTAATTGTTGGTAGATATTTTTATGTCACAAAACAGAAAGTTACATTTTTCATCTCACAAAAGGTTTCAATAGAGAAACATTGAAAAGTTAAAGTAATACCCATTTCGATTGTTAAATATTTTGTATAGAGATCAGAAAGAATCTTTTTCAGTTAATGCCATTATTTTGCCATTTATGTTTGTGAAATTTATGATGCACATAAATTGTTTAAAAAAAAAGGGTTTTTAAAATAAATAATTTTTAGAATTAATTTCAACATATCCACATTTCACTCACTCTCATTTACTAAGTTTATGTTAAGTCTTCTTGTGGGAATATTCATTATATTATGGGATTATTTAAAAAAAGCGAGCGAGATAACAAGTTACATATATAGTGAACTATTAATCACGGACGTAGTAAGGGAAGGGGGCCTCAGCTATAAAAGTAAAACCTGAATTTATTTTTATCATAGCACGACACTAGAAGAATGCCAATTTATAACAGTTGTTTGTCATTGAAAGTGTGAAATGTTCAATTATTATTAAAAATATCGAGCCCAATAGAGATACCATAATCATACATTTTTTTGTAAATTTGATTTACAAAATTATAAAAATGTTTCTTTTTTGATGACACATTTTAGTCGACGGCGACGATCAATCGTCTACTAAAATCCACAGCCCTTTAAAAACAAATGTTGGTTGCTTCGCTATTTGATATGTGTTAATTTTTGGTCGCGAAACACTTGCATTTTCAAATATTTGAAAAAACCTTTAGAACAATAAACACTTTTCGGATCACATCCATTTAATAATCTCGACTACGTCTCTGACTTGGCGTGTGACGAGTAACCTTGTGATTCTATGTGGCAACTGGAAAGCTGCAAATCCTATTAGAATCCTGTAATAGAATGTTGTATACCTTAAATTCTATAATGTTCGTTATAGAATTTTAAAATAGCTTGGACTCCGATAAGTCAGTTGTTATGGGATTGAAGGTATATAGGCGTTTAAATTTCACTACAAGATTTTTATAAAACTCTAAGTCCTTAGAGTCTTGTTAAAGGGGGCAAATTTGTTTTAAGTATAAGAATTAAATTATTTAATAATTGTAGAGAGCTAAGTTCTTATAAAAAAAACGTTATGAGAATAATTAAAGTTTCGTAACAAGAAATTAACTCTAAGGATAGTAATGGGACCTAAAAGAGGCTTTCAAGATTGTTTTTCAGATTTTGGGAGCTTAACTCTGGAGAGTATGTTAGTTGGGAGTGTTGCCATTGCTTTGTATTCTGACTTTAAGCCCAGAAGCAAATGCATCTACTTTCCACGTGAAGTATTGTCATTTGATAGCAATCCAACAATTTCAAAAGCCTTTCGGACCACTCGAAAACGACTTGCATTGAAAAGTAATTTATTTACAGCGTACGTTTTCTGAACGTGACTTAATCAAGCTAATATTTATTAAACTAATCTTCATTTGTAAGAAAAACAAACAGTGTTCATTAAAAATATTACATTTGGATAATCACAATAAAAGTTTTGTATTGTTTTGTAAGATTATTATGTTCGTTTTTCGTTTAAAATTAACACAAATTTCGGTGAAGTTATTTCTCACCCTTTTTTAATCAGTTTTTTTAATAGTAAGTTAAATGTTAATACGGAATTTATTTTAAATTACAAATTTAATGCAAGATATTCTTGTCCACGAAAACTGTTGACATTCAAAATTTTTTACCTACATTTATGGGTTCTCTGTCCCGCTCACGCTGCACTTAGGATATATTTAGTCATTGAGGATTTTAAAAAAATATAAACGTAACTTAAAATATAAACATCTCATTTTTTAATTTTTCATCATTTTTAGGTAGTTACTTAGAAAATATGAAAACAGTTGTCCCTGATGAATTTGATGTGCATTTTTTACTGAAGATTCCATTTTACGAATATATAGAAGTTAAAAAGGACCCCAGGCGACCAGGATATGTTAACCTTTTAATTTCCAAGCCATTGAAGCTAATGAACGCTGACAAAAACTTGCATTTTGTCTATACAAAATTTAAGAAGTTTGTTACGGAATCAAAATTTTTATTAAGATCTGAAATCCAACATTGGTTGGAAAAAATTATTACAGAAGCATTAAAAATCAATGGCAGCTCAATCCCTAATGCCGCAGGAACAGACTTTTATGAATTACAATATTTAAAACGTGGAACCGCGCACACAATTAAGGCCTTTTCAAAAAATCGTGAGATTTCAATTGATTTCGTGCCAGCATTTAAATTCAATGCTGACACTGATTGGCTGGCTGAAAGGCCATTCCCAAAAAATGTGCAAGAAAAACTTTGGTTTGCTGTACCAAAGCCAACTGTGGGTCCTAAAAATGGCCGCAAACTTACCTTCTCTATTTGTGTACCGCAAACGGAAAAACATTTGCTAACTGGCAAATATAATCTAAAACCGTCTTTGAGGCTTCTCAAAAGCATGCGGGATAGAACACAGGATGGCTATTTTCTGAAAAGCTACTTCATTAAAAGTATTTATCTGCACGAAAATGACAAGCATAATGAACAATTTTGGATGCAGTCACCAGGCAAAATTTTATTGCATGTAAGATAAATTATTGTATTGTATATAAATACAAAATTATATTTTAACTTATTTTATTAAATATTTTTTGTTTATTGCAGATGCTTGACCGACTGTTAAATTGTTTGGATAAAAAATGTATAAAATTCTATTGGTGTCCATCTTTGAACTTGTTATCAGGAATGGAGCAGGACGTTCTGCTCCTATTGAAAACAAATTTCCAAGATTGTCAAAATAGATTGGAAAAAATGTCCAAACAACCAACGGTTAGTTACGATAAAATTAGGAAGCTCTTTGGTAAGTTTTTTTTGTTTACCTTAAATTCTACTTCTGCATTACTTCATTAAAATATAGGTACTTAAAGCGTTTTATCTAAATTCCTTTAAATTTTATCAGACCCTTATGGTGTTTTTATTTGGCAATCCGGAAGCCTTCCGGAATCTTCTGAAAGCGTTGGAAAAAATGACAGTTCTAATTCTGAAAAGAAGAGAATTTTGCTTCTGGATTTGAAATCAGAATCAGAACCAGAAGCAATCACACATTGATATACTTGAACGTCAAACTCGACTGTTATGATTTTTCGTATCATAATTGTGCAAAAAACATTTTTTTTAAATTTGAATTTTCACACGTACACAATTATTTTCACACATACAATCTCATTGAAGTTCAGATTCGTCAGAATCACACAAGTGTTCAGCTGGGATCCCGGATCGGAGAAGAATTCCGGATTGCCAAATAAAAACGCCATTAAATATTTTCTGTTTCCCTAGGTTTGTTCGTTGAGACCTGAAGTCACCCTTGGGTCGTCCTAAAGCGTTTTTTGAAAAACCTAAAGTCACCCTGATAAACAAATTCTGTGTTTTTTGAAACCTAATGTCGCCCTCAACTCGCCCTGAAGTAGAAGTAGGTTTTTAGCAGGGGCAACTTGAGGTAAATGAATAACCGTCAAAGTCACTTCAGATCTGAGGTAGGAATGGGCGATATTGAGGAAAATATCGAGTACTTATCATCGATGTTAATAGTTATCGAATCGAAAACATCGATGTGTTGAAGGGGTTTTCCATATTCTTCTTTCAACATCGATATTGAATCATCGATTTTTTGTTTTAATATCGATATTTCAATAACATAGATGGACTTATCCATCATCCCTAATCTGAAGCATTTGTTTTGTTGTGAATTCTCGTTTTGTATGCAAATTGTTATTTTTAAAATGGAAATAAAACAATATTCAAATTAATTTTCAGACACAGACATGAAAAATGGAAAGCTTTGAAGTTGAGGATTGTGCATAGGTTCACAAAAAATGTACTAAGAACTTAAATTTAACATATTTTAAGTTTTAATTATTAAATGATATAACTTGCTTTTCTGCAACACAAATTTTGAGAACCGAAAACCCCAGGTTTTTTTGACAACTCGCGGGGTTGTCAAAAAAACCTGGGTCGACCCTAGGTAACGTTCAACGAACGAACCTACTAATTTTACTAAAGCTGTGACATTTTAAATATAATGAGTTGACTTCACATCAAATAGATTGTTTCTCTTTCACATTAAAAAATGCATGCGGCAATTATGTAGATACACAATGCCATTAAATGTAAAAACTAGTACACAATATACATATCTATTTCAAAATTGCAAACAAAATATTTTCCATCCGAAAGTTGTAATTTGTATAAGAAAGAGAAACATTTTACTGAACCCGGAAATTTCTAGGACGTCTTACTAGGAGTTCCTTTGTATCGTCAGATTTCTTTTTTAATATATTTCTTAATATTTGATTAACATTTATTAATTTGTCGTAATGGGCGGATAACAAAATTATTTGTAAGCTTTAAATAAAAAAAATAAACCGAGAAACCATTGCTTAATTTTTATTTAATTTAATTGGGCATATTAATGGTCGCTGATAAGCCCAGGTTTTACTAAACTACAGTATAAGACAATTTTGGCTCAATGAATACAGACCGATATTACTTACAAATTGTTGGTTTTATTTTTACTACACAAATATCCTCAAATATTTTGGAATGATAAACTTAAAAAAATAGAATTAAGGTCCGAAAATTCAACTAAATCTATGTTTAACTTATACATAGTTTAAAAATGACTATGAATACGCCCGAATGTCTTTAATTCCTTACAACCATTTCAAATCGATTTCATCTGAGTTAGTCAAGTTTCTGGTTTCTAAAGCTAGTATTAGACGGTCTTTGTAATGTGTCATTGCCCTGACACTCTGACGTCACAACAAAATAGATCCTACCACCGTCATTGCCGTGACAAATGTAATCGTGTCATGGCTAGCTACAATGACTATCACACGAATGACACATATCTGTCATTGTTGTCCCACAATATAATGAACGTCAAAGTGTGTCACGGTAATATTTGTGTCTCGGTGTCACGGCAATAACATGCAAAACAATGATTATCACACGACGTGACAACTCTCAAACAGCTGATAATTGGCGCGGTGAGCCTAAGCTGCAATGACATTTATCATTTTTAGCAGTGACGATCACACGGCGTCGATCAATCGAGTCATTGTGTCTTCGTTGTTAATGAAAAGCTTATTTTTCTAGAAAACGGCTCCAGCGATATTGATACAAAATTTTGAGAATTGGTTATAGCTATCATTTTATCAGAACAAAATGTACGGTATTTACCCAAGAATTCAAATGGCATCTTTTTTTCCCTCAAACTATAACTGTAACATTTTTGCAAACGTCACATATATATAATTACCTACCCACCTATATCCTTCACTTTCATTATATATGTCCATATTTACATACCTAGGTTCCATTACCCTCCAAATGTACATAATTAAAATCTATTTAAATATACATTTGTAGGTACCTATGTAACTATGCCCAACCGTGACAAATAATGACAAGGCAGAAATTCCTGCCGTGTCACGGTTGGGACACAGTCCTTGCAGCGACAGGCAACGTGTCACGGTGTCCCATCAACAATGAAAGGGCTATCACACGGTCACGGCAATTTGTCATTGCAATGGCCTAAAAGTGACGTGTCACGGTGCCCGTCATTGTTTTTGTCACGGCAATGACATGCAAAACAATGACGATCACACGACGTGACACTTTTAGGACACACAACTTGTCATAGTGACGTCAGAGTGTCACGGCAATGATACATTACAAGGACCGTCTAATACTAGCTTAATTATTCAGCTGCGAAAAGGAACAAGGAATTTTGATTAGCTGTGAAGTTGACTGCATCCTTCTTAACGTAACCAATGAAATCTTGCTAAAAGTGCAAGATTTGTTTTGATAGCATAAAATCAATTTTGTTTAGAAACCATTTGATTAGTTATAACTTTATAAGGAATTCGACATAGAATTAGTGTAATTAATGTTGTCACACTATACCTACTCTTTTTTACATTTTTGCTTGTAAATTTATAACAATTATATTTTTGTTTTCAGGTTATGCCACAAAACCACTTAAGGAAGAACTTTCTTAATACAAAATGCATTTTTTTATTTCCTTTCTTGTATTTTCCTTTATTAAAAAGTTAAAACTTTTTTATTTTAAGTTAATTTATGTATGAGTATTACCATAACCATTATGATTGTCAATTGTAAATTGTTGGTTGATAAATTCTGAAATTTAATATTGATAAAAGTTTTGGTAATTGAGAATGATGCAGACCATTGTGAATTACAGAAAATCGATAATTATTTAGTTGTGCAGTTTTTAATTAAGTCGACCAAATTTCAGTGTTTATCAATAATCAAATTGACAATCGTAATAGGGCCCAATATATTTTATCATAATTATGTAATAATTAAAAAAACCGTTATATAACGTTTTTGTTTTTTTATTTATTAAGCTAATATCGACCATTGGTAAGTAATAGGTCTGTTTGTTATCTTGTGAATTTGTACGAATTCGTAACAATTTGTACAAATTTTAACAAAATGCTTTTTGTTAACTATAAAATATTACTACAAAGACTGTCAAAGTAGAGGAGAAAAACTTCCCCTACTTTGAAAAAGTTGCGAATTCTTACTACAAGAATTTTTGTGCGTAACTGACGCAAAAACTGTCAAAGCAACAAGACGGCAAGATTGTTCTGGCATTTGCTTGAGCTTGAGCGAAAAGGTCATTATTTGCGAACCGGAATGAAATGTTTGTACTGAAAACTAGAGACAAACAGGAAGGAAGAAAAACGCAGTAAGGAAAACAAATAATCGAGAAGAAGAAAATTTTAATATTTGTTCACTGGAATTATCGAGTCTTTTCTCATTTTATTATATAGAATATTTTTGTTGTGTGCACTATTCTTTGTATTGCGTGTTGTGTTACTCTTTTTCTATTATTTTTTTACTTTATTTTTGGTTTGTCTGGAATGTTAATTCAGTTATGCATGCCCGTCGCTACATTCTTTCTTTGTGTCCACTGACGTTTTATACACAAATGTGGCCAATTTGCGCTTGTTTACTTTGTTGCAAGATTTACAAAATTTCCCCCACTCTTGAAGTTTGACAGTTGTTACACTTCTTACTACAAAAAAGATACCAAACATACCTATTATTTGCTCAAAATATGGAGTGTTCCAAAATGTAGTTGGTTTGTGCTAATTTTGGGCAATTTACTTGCATTTGCTTACTTGGTTTCTCTTGTATTTGATTTGCTTTGTAAAACTTGCGTTTAAGAATTTGGACAAAAAAGATGTGTCTAAGAGCGAGTTTCATTCAAGAAAAGATGTGCTCTTTCTGACAAAAGATTTAATCTTTTTGAATTTTGAGAGTTTCATTCCAACAAAAAGAGCAAATCTAAATCAGATCTCAACACGAAAGATCTGATATTTGATGGGTAGGCAGATTTGATCTGAATGTACGCATACACGTAAAACGTTTTTTCTGTCAAAAATCAAATGGAAACTATTGTGTTATTAATTGTTCCAGTCCCTGCTTAAAAATTAAACTAAAAAATAAACAAATAATAGACGAAGAAGTTAATAATTTAAATTTTATAAATTTAGTCCAGTTTTGTATTGCTTTGTCTTCATCTTCCTCATCATCTGATGATGAAGATATAATTTTTTTTCAGAAATATGTGTGTCAGTCATTCAGCATTGGACGCGTTCGGTGAATGCCGATAGGCTAGCCAAGATACCTTAGTAGCGGGTCTGTTAAGTCAGTTGCATTCCATACAAACCTGAAGTTTTGAATCAGCTGTTCCTGAAATTAATAATAAGTTTTTGGTTACTTGAGATTTGTGTTTGACAACATAATGTTGAGTTCATCATATGGTTTTTCCTTAGGCGTTACAACAACACAAATCAATCCGGATTGCTCCTTAAATTAGGACATAGTTTCATTTGAAAGATCAAATCTACATTTTGAGATGAGATCTTTGAAATTTGAATGAAACTCGCTATAATTATATTATGACATGGCAATGGCAGCTCAAATTCACTAGGTCTAACCATAAATGCATCTTCATTTTACATTCGAATCTATTAATTTCTTTTTCTATTCAACCAAAATAATTTGATCCCGGACCAGTTTTCGCTTTCTATTCTACCAACATTTCAATTTTTTCCTTGATCCGGTATTAAAACAAAAAAAGCATAATTTCTTAAAAGTCAAACGTTTGTTTTGTTAACCTTCTCTTCATAATAAAAAAAAATAAATACACATACAATAAAAAAAAGATTTTACATTCTTTTTGTCAAGAAAAATCGGCAATCCCGGAATAAAAACCCTATTGGCACATAGAAAACGATATTAGTTGAAACTGCTACTATATTTTTACACTCATGTTCTGCATTTCGTTCGAAATCGAATCACTTTTCAGGTAAAATCAAAATCCTTGTTCTACACATCGATTTCGAAAACTTCGAAAGGACTGTCAAAACTGTGGGTTAATTGATTTTTATTTTGTCTCTAAAGTAACATTAGTACTTCTTATGAAAATGAACGTGATTTTATTGTAAATTTTGAGGAAAACAGGAAAGCACAAGAAAAAATTAGAAGACAAAATTTATTGGAATAAATTAAGATTTGTGAATGTATGTATGTAAATACGAAAAGCTATGATAACTAAAGTTAAACAGCCCTATTCTGCTATTCATCGGGGGGGAATTTTTCTTGAATTTTCACTCATCACTATTCTACTATTCATTCGAAATGAATCTTGTATACATTGGTGAAGTCGATAATATTGTGCGGTATTCTGTATGTAAGTTAGCATAATTTAAGCTAAAGAATATTCAAGATATTTCATTGAGTACCTTGCTTCAGTGTAAGGCAAATTGCCCTTTATCAATTCCAAGACTAAAATTGTCCTTAACTTTGAAATACGAAATCGGTAAATAAATTCATGGTCTCCCATTTTTCGAGTCCGACCCGTGGACACATCTTCTTCGCTTCCGGAAGCAGATGATTTTCTCAATAATAATTTTCTCAGAACAACTTATTTAAAAAATACTTACATATATATTTAAACTGAAACCGAGGATTCTTTTTGACAGAAGATGCAACAAAATGTAGGTGAGTTCCCGTACTCCCTAAAACTGCGAAAATCTACGAATGTCTACGAAAAACAGTAGTTAAATCCTGTTCCCGTACTCCAATTGTTCGTAGTTTTTCACAGAAGATAGCGGTCATGAGAGAGTAAAATATTTCCCCATGCTGCGAATTTTAGTCCAAGAAATTTCTTTGGACAAAATTATGAAGACTGTCAAATGAAGGAAAAAGAAAAAAAAAACAATACATAAGATGTCAGTTGGCATATGTGTATCGTTACAAAGTTGAAAATAATGGAATTTATAGATTGGCCTGGCTTATTCGTGCAATAAATTCAAATTGTAGATGTCAAATTGCTTATTTTAAGAAATAATTTAATGTAAATCCTTTAAAAATATTTTCAAAAATACACTTTTATTTTGACGTTTAAAAAATTGCTAAAATTGTTGTTCAAAGCGTTGCCGTACCTTTGTTAAATTTTGTTGCTCTCCGAGAGATTTTTATCCTCACTCTTTGAAAAATGACAGTCTTCACATTTTTGTGCACAAAGTACGGAAACACACTTTGTATTACAAATTTCAATTTGACAGAAAACTCTAAAAGTTGTTAGCTCCAAGAGCAAGTTCGTACGATCCAGTCGTGCATTTTATTTCCAATTGCTTTATAGATTGGAATGTAGTTTTAATTTAGCAATTGTTAATATCATTGGTATTCTGGCTTTGTCTGTCAAAAACCAACTATCGATCACCCAGAAATCAACTAATAAAATGGTTCTTGCAAAAATAATGCTTAATTGTATGATAAGGCACATATCGATTAGCTTAAACTTTGTTTTTCATATACCTTTATTTATAGGAGCTAACCTTTAATTTTTTTTATAATTATAATTTGTGTTTTTTAAGCAAATAATAAAATCTCTAAAATTCAAAACTTATTGGAACAACCAAAAAAACATTAAATATGAACTATAAATTATACAAATTGTATTTTATTTGTAAAATTTAACTTTAGAAAATACTTAAATTTAAACAGAAAAAAAATCTTTTTTAAACAGCTTCAGCGAAACCAACACGGTTGTTACCTAAATCAAACTCGGTGTAGAACCTGCCGATGAATACATCTCCAAGAATCCACATGGGTTCATTTAGGGAATATTGATCCATTGCACTGAATCCTGTCATACAGGTATCATCCCCCATGTTCATAACATAATCTTTGCCTTCTAATGTAAAAGATTTTCCACCCAGAACAAAGTTTATTGCTGGTAGTTGAGAAATTAGTTGACAATCTACAACGTAATTGCCACCTGATGTTTCCATTGCACCAATAGCATTGTTAATGGCGTTGATATCACTTGTTGGTCCAGTTATTAGACTGGTGCCGGTATCAGCGATAGCCTGACAACCATTTTCACAGAAGATTACATCACCAATCGATCCTGAATCCATTTGGAACTGCCAATATCCTTGTTCAGTTACCGGCAAATATGTAAATTGACCTTTGTAGTGTTTCTTGTCGGATCCTCCAAAAATAATTTCCCCACCCTCTTCGTCGTTTTCGTTTCTGTTCAAATAAAATGAGAATACTGGATTCTCTACCAAACCCTGTTTGTAAAGGTTATAGAATGGAGGAACAATATCATCAACTGAGATCGAACTATAACCCAGACCCAGGATTCCATCAAAATTTGCTGCAACAAATGTACTTCCAGGTTCATTGATGGCTTCAGCAAATGTCTGTTGCTGTATCTCCATTCCTCCCATGTTAACGTTGTCGGTGGACAAATAGCCTGACAAGGAGCCAGTACCATAGGCAATAGAGAATTGGGCACCATTCGGAATGAATGTTGATGATTTTCTGGCATCGTACTTGTTGTGCATCAAGCAAGCATAATTCAAAAGGCTACATTTTTTCGATGGAACCCAAAGGTTGGATGATCCCGTATCAAATATGACTTTGAATTTTTGTGGTGGAGTTCCAATTGTTATTTCGCCATAATATTGCGTATCCAGATAGTTTGTAAGTGGTTCCTTGGCAAGACTGTCAGCTCCTCGAGTGTAATTTAATTTTAAGTTCTCAATTTCAGTACCGACTTCAGAAAATAATTTTCTGGCAGATTTGAACTTTTGAATTTTTATGCGTAAAAATTCTGAAGAATTAACTGCAAGTATCAGGCAGAATAGAAGTCCAATGAGCTTTAACATTGTGTAGTGTTAGGTACCCTATGAATTCAGCACACAAAAATTATTATAATATTAATGAAATGTGTTTAAAATTGAATACCCTAAACTTACCGTTATAAGAAATTTAAGTTTCTTTTTGCAAAAACCAATTGCAAATGAATTCTTTATTAACAAGTTGTCGGTATATAAATGAATTTCATTTGTAAAGCTATTCAAATCTAAGTCAATCTGTCTTTACATTATGCCCTTTGTACAAAAGTAATCTTAAGATAAGATTTTGATATTAAGAACATTATAAGAACACTAAGGTATGATTTTGATTGATGATATTGTTTTGGTAAACCCGCATAATATGTCATGTTCATTCAAATTTTGATAATATTATGACTATGAGGTAATAGCTGCTTTAAGGTTCTGCAAAAAAATAATTGGAAAAAATATGTTGTTGTCATCTTGGAACCGTTAATTGATAAAAACCACTTCACTTATACTTAACTAGCCACGTAAGAAATTTGAAGCAAATTATGTTCAAGATTGAGATGAACCCGATTACATTAAACGATCCATCTAAGTATCTATATATATATAGGTAAAGGTAGTCTTCATCAATCTGATGTGATGTGCATTAGAGACATTCAAGGTCAAATCGGTCCAGAGTAGTCGTATCTTAATGTTTGTAGATTATCATGTAAAGATCTCCTTTTTTACAGAGAGATTATTATACAGGGCGCCCGGTAAGGAATGGATATTTGATAAGCCTGGAATATGGCAGACTTATAATAAACGTTCCAAAAACTGATAGAAAAAAGATTTATTCCAAGAAGAACTATTTCTTTGTACATTGCATTTTAATTTGAGTAGCTTATATAAGAAGGTTTTTTTTTAATAATACAAATTCTATATACTACTGAAATACATCAGCCAAGTAGAAGACTTAGCACTATAATATTTGGACTTGTTGAATTATTGATTCAAAATAGCTTTTAACGGCCTTTAGTCCAACAGTGGCTTTAGTCTTTGAATGCTATAACTGCAAGTAGATGAATTCCTTTTTTTATTATATGCAAGGCAAATATGAATTGTCTATCTTTGTTTAATTGTGAAATCTTATAAATAAAATAAAAATTAAGTTAATTGATAGTTCTCCAAAGTAGATGGATTACCTAGTTCGTCTTAAATTTTCTTTGGCTATTTTTGAGAGTTTCATGTAATCAAACTTGTGTTGGGTTATAATTAAGGCATTTTACAGCCCTATTAATTAAACAAATGCTTAGTCCATGGTTTTAATAAAAGTTAGTCTGCGGACTAAAATTTCCTATTAATAAAAAATCGAAAATCCACGAACAAAATATACTACAGTAAATATGAATTCTGTCTTTTTTTATTTTATGTCCCTGTAAATTTTGTTCTTAATGTCAATTCATAGTCCTTCACTAATGCACTCGATAGCGAAGGACTAAAGTTTGTAAATGTCCAATAGCAGAAATTCTGTTTTATGCATTTCGCATTTAGTCCACGGAATAAGTCCTAGACCTTCCGTAGTCCATGTTTATTAATTTGGGTGTTATAATGTAACTACGTTGTAGATTTCGTACTATAAAGAACAATCTATATAATAGAACTTGTTTTGTTTTGTAAGAATGAATTGCATTATATAAACATATAACAACTCAGCTCATAAACACTCTGTTTTTCGAAATCACTTCTTCTTACATTACTTTAGATGGCGCTTACAATCCAGGATGGATCACGGCCTCAACCAGCAAACCTCTCCAGCTAGCCCGGTCCCTAGCTAGCTGCCACCACTTACGCACACCAAGTTGGTTGAGGTCGTTCACCACTTGACCGCGCCACCTAAGATAAGAAATTTAGTTTATTTTATTTTACTTATAAGCTTACTTATTTAGAAACGAAACTGAACATGGCTTCAAATGTTGTGTCTGTATAAAAACTGAAGGGACAAGAAAATTTCGATGTGTGGAAAATTGCAGCCAAATCATATTTGATAATTAAAGGACTATGAGAATGTTTCGAAAATGAATTAGAAGCCACATAAAAAAAAAGCCACTGATCTGAAGGCGAAGTCTGGATTAATTTTGTTGCTTGAACACAAAATTATTTTTACATAGCGGACACTTCTTCAGCTAAAAGTGTTTGGGATATCCTTACCAATGCGTTTGAAAATAATGGTCTTTGTAGGAGGGTGGATTTGCTGATTGTGTGATTCCATGCAGGGCTACGTGAACAAAATGGTTATGAAGTCAATAAACGTAAGAATACCAGGTCTGATGATAGACGACGAAATTGTTGCATCGATGATGTTGGCAGGTTTGCCAGAGGATTTCAAAGCATTATTAGTTATGGCTATTGAAAATTCATCAACGGTATTAACTAGTGATGTTGTGAAGAATTACTACAATAAGTAAAATACCACGCAAAATTAACTGAAAGTGCCATGTTTGTTAAATCGAAATTCAAGTCGCATAAACAAAAGCCACAACAAAAATTCAGATGGCACAACTACGGTTAAATTTGTCAATTCGCAACACAATTCTCATCTTTTTTTTAGGCAAAAGTGAAGTTCCAGAAAGTGCATGGTATGTAGATTCAGAAGCATCGACCCATATGACATTGTGCAAGTCATTTCTAATTAATATAATGGCGTTTTTATTTGGCAATCCGGAATTCTTCTCCGATCCGGGATCCCATCTGAACACTTGTGTGATTCTGACGATTCTGAATTTTGATGAGATTGTATGTGTGAAAATAATTTTGTACGTGAGAATATTCAAATTCAAAAAAAATGTTTGTTATGCACAATTATTGGCCTTTTCGCTTGGCCGTCCAGAACTGTTCTGACCCTCACAAAATGACAGTTGTTACTCTAAACAGAACAGAAAACGATTCTGGATTTCATTTCAGAATCGAAAACAGAATCACTAATCTACTCACAGAATTAAAATGTCAAAATCATCGGCATGATTTGCTTTGTGTAATTTCGATGTGTTTATTGAATTTAAACTACTTTTCTTGTAAAATAACGTAAAAAGAAGCAAGTTAATTATTATTGATACACGAAAATGTGCATCTAAATTGATATCAAGTGTTTTGGAATTTCTTTTTAGCCGATGTGATTTTTTTTAAATTTAATTTTCAAAAATACAGTGATAAATTCAATTCAGAATCAGTCAAATTGTTTCCGGGTGTTTGATTGGGGGAACCTGTTCCGGTAGGCCAATCGAAAAAGCCATATGATACAAAAAATGATAACAGTCGAGTTTGACGTTAAAGTATATGAATGTGTGAGTGCTTTTGCTTCTGATTCTGATTTCAAATACAGAAGCAAAATTCTCTTCTTTTCAGAATTAGAACTGTCATTTTTTCCCAAGTGAACGCTCTCAGAAGAGTCCGGAAGGCTTCCGGATTGCCAAACAAAAACGACATAAGATCACCAAAGGAAATTGGTTTTGCGAACAATGAAAAGTTGGCGGTCGAATGCATAACTGATGAGTTTGTCTCTTGTGAATGGTAAGATGAAAATAAGTGATTCAGTATACGATGTGCAATACGTTCCAAATGTATGCACAAATTTAATTTCTGTAATTCAATTAGTCAAAAATGGGAAAATGTGCGTGCGGGATCCCAAATTTACCCAAAATGTGTTTCTTTACTTTTTTTCTGGCACGAAAATGCCAGAGCTTTGACTTTCCTTAATTTTTTGTCATTCCCCTCCAGAAAGAATCTACCCGAACATTTTAGCTACTGCACTTTCTTGCTTGTTAAACAAGAAATCAGCTGATCGAATAATTTCAATTTGAATTTGTGAAGTTGTGTAATTAAAACTCGTTTTCCCGATTTTAAGAAGAAGAATATAATAATAAATTTATTTCCTGGTTCTGTTGGTATAGCTCAAAATGATAATTACATGCAAATTAAACTGTATTTCGTGAAAACATTGTCATACATGGTGAGTCCACCATATCTAATTTCAGTTGTTAAATATAGCAAGTACCCAGAAACAACCCAAATGTGTTTCTTTACTTTTAGTTTCTGAAAAAGCTTGAGCCCAAACTTTTCCCAAGCTTTTTTCAGAAACTTTACCCAAAAAGTAGAGAAACAGACCTATTATTTGTGACATTTGTTGACGACATTAGCCGACAATTATTTCTTTACCCACTGCAGCAAAAGTCTGATGTTTCCGAGACTTGGCATTCATCAGCCTCGTATACGCCGCAACAGAATGGAGTTGCTGAAAGCATTTATTGAAATATAATTGAACGGTTGCGTTGCATGTTGTTTGGTCCGCCAGGTCGGGGGTTGTACGTCGGGGTAACTTCCCTACCACGTAAAAAACACCTGGTTCCGAAACAAAAACAAGCCTCGGATATGGATGATTTTAAAGTTGACGACCCCAGCAAACGAAACAAGGACAATGAATTTTGGATCTGCACGTGGAACGTCCTGTCCTTATACAGAACACGTGCAGACGAACAATTAGTGGAGAACCTGGACAGGCTAAAGGCTGACGTAACAGCCATCCAGGAAGTGCGATGGGATGGAGATCTACTACAGTGGGTGCTTCAAGGAGCAGGGTCAGCGGCTGTTTAGTTGCGGTTTTGTGATAAGAAGTCTTGGGCTTTCGAAGTGTAAGCGAGCGCCTGGTCACAATCCGCATCAAGGGCAAATTTAAGAACATTACACTGATCTGTGTTCACGCCCCCCATGAAGAGAGATATGAATCAACCAAAGAAGCATTCTACGATCTCCTGGAGACAACGTATGATATGTGCCCGAAGTACGACGTGAAGATCATTCTTGGAGACTTCAACGCAAGATTCGGAAAGGATGGTATTTTTGGTTCGCCAGTCGGAGGACACAGCCTTCACGACGAAACTTCCGGCAACGGATACATGCTGGCAGACTTTGCGGCGGGGCGAAATGTCACCATCTCAAGCACTTGTTTCCCACACCTCATATACACAAGGGGACTTGGCGGTCGCGTGATCAACGAACCGTTAACCAAATCGATCACGTTGCGATAGACGCGAGACATGCTTCCAGTATCTTGGATGTCCGAACGTTCCGAGGGGCCAACATTGACTCGGGTCACTACCTGGTGGTAGCTAGACTACGTATTCGGATATCTATGATGCCACAACGGAGAGTTGATGCTGTAAAAAGGTTCGATGTCGAGAAGCTGAAGTCGCAGGAGACCGCCAGAGCGTTTGCCGACCACGTAACTCTTAATCTCTCAACAAGTTCACCACCAGCATCAAATGCAGAGGACCAGTGGCAACACTGTCAACAAGCCACAAGGAGTGCCGCCTCTGATGTGCTGGGTTTCACTAGGCGACCACAACGAAACCCTTGGTTCGACGAGGAGTGCCGGTTGGCGCATGCAGCTAAGGACGAGGCCTACCAGGCAATGCTGCAGACTCGAACAAGAGCTAAAGAGAGAGTGGCCCGGGAGCTCTACCGGCTAAAACGAAAAGAAGAACGCCGACTTCTCAGGAGGAAAAAGAGAGAGCACGAGAAGCGGGTAGTCGAGTTTATTGAGGGGTGTAGCGGCAGGGGTGAAGAGATCCACCCAAGGATACAAAGCTAGGACGGAAGCCTGCCAAGATGAGAGTGGGAATATGTTAGTAGAAACACAGTCGGTGCTGAAAATCTAGAAAGAACACATTTCTAGATTGCTTAACGGCGAAGACAGCCAAGATACCGCTAGTAGGCAGAACGTTCCATTCAACTTGGACGATGATGGCCAACAGTTCCGTGCAACCGACCTAACAGAAGTGCGGCTGGCGATATCCAAACTTAAGTCATACAAGGCTGCTGGTGTGGATGGTCTACCAGCCGAGTTATTCAAATCAGCGGGAGATGAATTGGTAAGGAGCACACACCAACTCATCGGCAAAATTTGGTCGGGTGAAAGTATGCCCGATGAATGGAACCTCGGTATAGTGTGCCCCATCCACAAAAAAGGAGATGCTCTGAAATGCACGAACTACAGAGGAATTAGTCTCCTAAACGTCGCTTATAAAATCTTGTCGGCTATCCTGTGTGACCGCTTAAAACCTTTTGTCAACGCTCTAATTGGCCCCTATCAGTGTGGTTTTAGGCCAGGCAAGTCAACCGTCAACCAAATGTTCACACTCCGACAGATTTTAGAAAAAAACCAGGAATTCCAGATCGATACACACCACCTCTATATCGATTTTCAAGTCGCGTATGATAGCGTGAAAAGGGACGAATTATACAGAGCCATGTCTCATCTCGGCATCCCTGCCAAACTCGTTCGATTGTGCAGGATGACGATGGAGAAATCTCGCTGCTCCGTCAAAATCGGTAAGAACACCACCGAATCCTTTGATGTTGAGAAAGGATTGAGGGAACGCGACGCGTTATCATGCAACCTATTTAACATCGTTCTTGAAGCAATTGTACGCAACGCACATGTCAACACCAGCGGTACAATTTATCAAAAGTCCGTTCAATTGCTTGCGTATGCAGACGACATAGACAATGTCGGCAGAACGAAGCGAGCTGTGGCAGGCGCATTTGCGAGCATAGAATCGGAGGCGGCTAAAATGTGATTGGCGGTTAATGAGGACAAGACGAAGTATATGCTGTCATCGAGAAAGGAATCTCAACATCGCCGACTCGGGCAAAATATCACGATGGACAGAAATAACTTCGAAATTGTCAAGGACTTTGTCTACCTGGGCTCCACTATAACCTCGCAAAATGACATCAGTGCAGAGATCAAACGAAGAATTACTCTTGCCAACCGCTGTTTCTTCGGGCTAAGAAGGCATTTAAGTAGTAAGGTCCTCTCTCAGAGAACTAAGGAGACTTTATACAAGACCCTTATCATCCCGGTCCTGCTCTATAGGGCAGAAGCATGTACATTGAAAAAATCGGATGAAAGTCTGCTAGGGTGCTTTGAGAGGAAGATTCTTCGTGTGATTTTCGGTCCGGTGTGTATCGAAGGAGTGTGGAGGAAAAGATTCAACCACGAGCTATACGGGCTATATAGCGACGTTGACCTGTTCAAAGGCTTAAAATACAACGGCTGAGATGGCTGGGCCACGTGGAGCATATGGACAGCAACGCACCAGCCCGACGAGTCTTCCAATCCAACCCCGATGGTGTACGTAGCAGAGGAAGAACCCATAACAGGTGGCGCAAACAAGTGGATAACGACTTCAGACAACTTGGTGTGCGAAACTGGAAGCGGCTAGCTAAGGACAGAGCTGACTGGAGGGGCTTGTTGTTTGAGGCCGTAGCCCATCCTGTGCTGTGAGCGCCATCTAAAGTAAAGTAAGTTGCATGTTATTTGATGCCTATCTAGGGACTGAAGCAGTATCTACAGCAGCATATATTTTGAATCGCATTCCTTGCACAGATAAAAGAACAAAAGCCCCTGAAGAATTATGGTCAAAAGTAAAACCAAACTTGAAAATGGTACATATACCATGTGAAAAAAGCCAGAAGCTCGATGCAAAGTTTGCTGAATGCATTTTATTTGGATACAGCACATAATCAAATCCTTCACATCTGTACAATCGAAGACGAATCGTGATGTTGTTTTCAAAATATGAATAACCGTTTTGTTTCATTATTTGAAGAAGAAACTGCACCAAATGCCAATTCTACCTTAATATATTATGTGGAAATTGAAGAAAACAGCAGCAGTTCTTATGAAACAGATGAATTCGATAAATCAATAGATCTTTAATTTCAACATGAGACCGGAGACACAACAGGCATCGATGATGATGTTGAAGTTACAAAAGATATCGTAGAAGATGCTATAATAGAGTCCCAAAGCCAAATCCAAAATACCAAGCAAGTTATGTTAAATTTGAAAATAATGACCCATAAACTGTTCAAGATGCTATTTCACGCCCTGATGCACATAATAATGGCAAAAACCAATGGACAGAGTTTGAATCTCTAATTTGAATAGAACCTACAATTTGGTAGATCTTCCCGAAAACATCAACTTATAACAATTGAAAGGAATACTCATAAATCGCATTTATTTCGATATCAACAATTAACAAGAGTTTAAATCAAATCAGGAAATAAAAGTTTAATAAGTAAAAAGTATTAAAATATAAGAAATATGGTTTAAATAGAAAAGATGAAGAAATTTATTTGTTTCCTTACAATGGATTTTAAACGACGTTCACAAAGTCGCAAAGGTATTCAAGGTAATTTCCCCAAAGGAATAACTACATTTTAAAACACAGTAAATTGACAAATTATTTCTGTAGAGGGAGCGAAGAAAATTAAAAAGTAAACAATTGTATCTCTTACTAGAGAACTTCTGATGTGTGCCTACTTACGTTATTTCCATTTTATATAAGAACTTCGAAAAATCCCCTTATAATCTGCATGGACAGCTCGAAGCGCTGGAACTGTGTCCGATTTTTTTTTTAAATATTTCAAAAATTAAACAAAAAATTGTTTTATAAATTAAGAAATTATGATGACAATGATTATGATTTTGAACCCATACATTTTCGTGTCATTAGCTAAATTTACAACCCGACGCTGTTCTGCTCTCCGAAACTAGACTAGCTTCGAGGCATCGGCTTTACTTTGAAAAGTACACCTTATTCCGGACAGACATAGATCTTGGCAAAACTGGCACTGCTATTTTGGTAAGATCTCCTCTTCAATGCCGAAAGGTCATTATCCAAGATTGGGTTACATTTGAAGTAACTTGCGTAGTAATTGAACTTGAAAATAACGAAAATATCTTTCTGATATCTTTGTACAATCAATGTTCCGCATCCCGCATCAACATAAATCACGACCTTGACTTGCTAAACGCGTTCTGTCAAAACTACACTCACTTCATTATTGGTGGTGACTTCAATGCTCGCCACCAACTGTGGGTGGACACTTTAAGCTCTTATCAAGGAGTAGTTATGTCTGACTGGCTATGCGCTAATTCCCACACCCACTCTTTTTGAGGTTGTATCTCAACCAATCCCAACATATCCCAAAACTCCTTCGACACTTGACTTTTTCGTGTGCTCCCCTAACCTGATTTGTAGACTTCCTACACTCAAAAACTTCTCGTGCACTGCGATTGCATCAGATTCTGATCATTTAGCAGTTCAACTAGCCCTTCGTCTTAGGACAAACTTTAACATACTTGCTACCCCACAGCAAGAATTTATTAATTATACAAAAATCAATTGGGCAGTATTGCAAAGCTCCTTAACGGATAAGCTACGGAATAACACACCT
Organism: Philhelius pedissequus; assembly: GCA_910595825.1. NCBI lineage: Eukaryota > Metazoa > Arthropoda > Insecta > Diptera > Syrphidae > Philhelius > Philhelius pedissequus. The sequence continues at coordinate 56,746,199 of OU343160.1, forward strand.
AGCACTTCACACAATTTGAGCAATCAAGAAATCGAATCCACAATCGAGACTATTGAAAGTTCAATTGCTGTAATAATTGCTGAACAAGCACAACAACGAACGTTTAATTCGAAATACAAAGACCTTCCCCAACATATTCAAAATATGTATAAGTACAGGTAAAAGCTTCGGAAAATTCTTCAGAGAATTTTTCACCGTACTCTAAGTACACACGGAGATGAATACCAGAGTGTTTTCTCTCAACTCAAGTGCCTAAATACCCTCATCGGCCAAAACACAAAAGCATTCATAGACTCCCAATTCAGGAAAAGACTTAACGTCATAACACCTGGACCGGACACATTCAAGCAAATTAACAGAATCATAGGGGGGAAATCCCCTATAGTCGGACGATTGCAATATAATGACACCTTCTTTCTTTCGTCGGACCAAGAAAAAACTAATGCCTTCGCAGATTTCTTTGAAAGCAATTTCAAACCTAATCTCCCAATCCACTTACCCGACTTTCTCTCCAACGTAAACAAAGAAGTCACAGGACTGATATCTCAGAACCCTAGCCCGCTTACCACCTTTTCACAAGAAAATTCATCAATCTACACGACAACAGATGATATTTTTACCAACCCTTTAGACCTTTACGGTTCTATCCAAAACGGCAATTCCAAGAAATCTTCAGGACCTGACAAGGTTTTTAATTATCTAATAAAAAAATTACCGCCGACAGCTATTATAATCCTCAGGATTATACTTAATAACTGTATTAACAACAGTTACTTCCCAAATAAATGGAAAATCGCCGAAATTTTCCCAATACCAAAAAAACCTGGTGCAAATTGTGTTAACAATTATCGACCCATCTCCCTTCTTCCAAACCTCAGCAAACTTCTTGAAATGCTGATCCTTTACAAACTTCGCTCACTTTGCTCATCCATGGGTATAGTGCAGCATAACCAATTCGGGTTCAAAACATCCCACTCGACATTCGACTCGTTGTTGAAGCTACATGCTGATACGACGCTGGCCATTAACAAAGGATATACCACCGTAGCTTGTCTGCTCGACATCCAAAAAGCATTCGACTCGGTTTGGATGGATGGCCTGGTGTTCAAGTTGAAGTATCTTCACTTGCCCAGACATCTTATTCTAATCATCCACAGTTTCCTCACTAACCGTAAATTTTACGTATGAGTGGGGAATTCAAATTCAAGCCTCATGAGCATTTCCGCTGGTGTTGCTCAGGGATCTCGTCTTGGACCCGATCTTTTCAATTTATATACCTCTGACCAACCACTAAACATACCTAGGACAAATACCCTACTATTTGCTGATGACTCCATCACTTACAGCGCATACTCTAGCCCAGACCTAGCCTTCCGAAGAGTAAGGGAACATATCCTTAAACTCTGGGAATACTACCTACAGTGGGGAATAAAAATCAACCCTACTTAAACAGAGTTGATCTGTTTTAGGACGCCTTCAAAAAATGGCCTAGCCAAAAAATGCAATAACCTCTCTCTGACCCTTCCCGATAACTCAGTTATCAAGCCGAAGAAAACGGTTAAATACCTAGGAGTTCACTTGTTCGAAAGGTTCAAATTTAATCAACACTCCAAATTCACCCTACCTACGTAAGGCTAACCATGCATTTTCTCTAGTACGACCTCTTATGCAAGTAAGAGGCGGTCTCCAAACAAAGACGAAACTTCTGCTTTATAAGCAACTCATTCGTCCCATTTTAACTTATAGCTTTCCTATATGGTACACCATAAGTCCATCATACATGAAAAATCTGCAAATTTTCGAGCGAAAAGTTCTTCGCCATTGCACTTCCCTTTTCCGCAAACCAAACTCCGTTAAGTTTTATAGCAACTCAAGGCTATACGAAGCTTCAGGAATTGTCCCCATAGACAAATACATGTACAACCTCAGCGTAAAGATGCTGCAAAAAATCCCATCCCATCCCAGCCCTCTTATTAATTTAATTACAGGTGACCCAGACACAGAAAACCGGTACCTTCACGTGCTATCCATGATGGATAGCATTTGGAATATGGTCAGATGACAGCTTCGGAAACTTCTACTGCAGGAACGCAGTACAACAGAGGTTGAAGCCACCACAGGACCAAACCAGCTGACAAGCAGCAGGAGTTAAGGCCCTCCAACCCCATCTCAACCACACCAATCAACGACAGTCAGCACTGCTCAAGCCGACGAGATAAATTCAAATTTTATTAAAAAAAAACCTATGTTAGACTTAAGACACTTTTTAGTATAAAATGTATAAAATAAACCAACAATTTAACGAAGCAGAGCCCCTTCTGTGCTCGCAAATATATAATGTTAGACTTAAGAATTAATTATTTGTAAATATGTAACACTGTAAAAATTTGAGCTGAATAAAATTGTATATATAAAAAAAAGCTAAATTTACAACAACACTGTCTATTTTTGAATTTCTAATTATCCTGTAGAACGCAGAATAGACAACTTAAATGACGGAGACCAAATGAAAAATTAGAAGATGAATATTATAGCATGTGTTCTTTAGCAGAGAAGTTTTAAATTATCGGTCATATGGATGATTAAAACTAAAAAATTAAAATGTAAGTTTAGTTTACAACAAATTTTAATAAAAACCTCAAAGTTATTAAAAAAGCAGTTATATATTTATTGAACTTTAGTGAGTGTAATATTTTCTATCTATTCCTTGGGAATCGCTTATATCTAAAACAGAATTAAAATATGCTAATGATACTCTAATATCTATTATCAAAGAAGCTGTACGTAGATTTGTTCCAAATAAAAAAGCTAAATCTAGGAGCAATCCTGCATGGTTTAACAAGCGTCTTATAAATCTTAAAAATAGAAAAAATAAATCTTTTAAATTACTAAAAACAAACCGAGATGATCTTAATTTGCGGTCTAACCATCTGACTATTCAAAAAGAATTCGATACACTTAACAAGTTTTTACATCGTGCTTATTTATTCTCTATTGAGTCAAAAATTAAATGTAAAAGTGACAGTTTTTGGAAATATATTAACTCTAAGCGTAAAAGTAATGGATATCCGAGCTGTATGAATTACCTTAACCAATCAACGAGTGATGGTCAAGAAATTTGTAACTTCTTTGCTGTTTATTTTCAGTCTGTGTACTCCACAAACGCTGCAGCTTTTACAAATTTATCCAAAGTTCCAACCATCGTTAATATAGGGTCTATGGTTTTATCGTCTTCTGAAGTCGAATCGGCCTTATTAGGCTTAGATATAAATAACACGTCAGGTCCTGATGGAATTCCACAAATTTTATTGCGTAAATGTGCCACATCTTTAGCTATTCCATTGACTGTTATTTTCAACCTATCGCTTTCGATGGGGAAATTTTTAGATTCATGGAAACTCTCTTATATAACACCAATTTTTAAATCTGGATCTAAGCAAGAAATAACTAACTATAGACCAATTTGTAAGCTATCTGCTCTACCTAAGCTATTTGAGAAAATTGTTTGTGATAATCTTACTTTTCAATTAAAAAATTTTGTATCAGATTTCCAACATGGCTTTATTTCTGGAAGATCTACATCCACTAATCTTTCGTTAATGACTAATTTTATTATAAACAATTTTGAATCTAATCGCCAAACCGACATAATTTTCACAGATTTTGCCAAAGCGTTTGACCGCGTTAATCATCATATTCTTATACATAAGCTCTTGGAACTAGGGTTTCATTCTAAGTTTCTTGATTGGTTGAAATCTTATTTAACAGAGAGAGTCCAAATTGTAAAGATTGATGGTCATCATTCGAATCAAATACTGGTTCCATCCGGTGTCCCACAGGGTAGCCATTTAGGCCCATTATTGTTCTTGTTTTTTGTAAACGATATTCCGAAAATATTTAAAAAATCTCAATGTCTTCTGTTTGCGGACGACCTTAAATTATATCGAACTATAGAATGCTCTGATGATTGTACGTTATTAAATGATGATTTAAAAAAACTGGCAGAATGGTGTAGTATAAACTTCTTACATCTTAACATTTCAAAATGCCAAGTCATGAGTTGTTTTCGCAAGATTTCTCCAATCTATTATGATTATCAAATCGATAAAAATTCTTTGGATCGTGTAGATCAAAAAAAAGATCTTGGTGTTATCCTTGACAGTAAACTTTCGTTTCTTCCTCATATCGACTACATTATAAATAAATCCAACCAAATGTTAGGTTTTATCAAAAGAAATAGTAAGGAATTTACTGATCCATATTCCATAAAAACACTTTTTATCTCTCTCGTTCGATCCACGCTAGAGTACTGTAGTATTGTTTGGAATCCTTACTACAATAATTCGCGTCTAAGAATCGAAAAAATTCAAAAAAATATTACCAGGTTTATGTATTATAAACTCCACTGGGGTAATGATATTCCATCTTATGAAACTAGATGTATCCTATTTGGTATGCAGAACTTGGTAAATCGGCGTACTTATTTTGCGATAATGTTCATTAGAGATATACTTACATACCATATTAAATGTGCACAACTTCTTGCACTTATACCTATTCGTATTCCTAGTTATAACTCTAGAGTTTGTGTTCTTTTTTACGAGCAATTTCACAGATCAAATTATGGTCGTAATGAACCGGTTTCTCGTTGCATCAGGGAAGCAAATTCAGTTTGTACAAGATTAGATTTTTTAAAATTTGCTCAAGAGATACATTTAAAATTTATGTTTTAGAAGTACTTAGATCTAATTGATGTTTATTACGTATATTATATTTTTTTCTCTCCTCATTTTGTATACGTTAATTCAACGATATTAAAAATTGTTATTCTTTAGTCTATAAGAGAAATTTATTCTGTGATTGATGAAAAATAAAAAAAAAATAAAATTGTTATCTTTTATATCTATTGGTGGTTAAACTTAAGTATTTGATAATTTTATGATTTTTAGTAGTCTATAAGAGATTTTTATATGCTCTGTTTGATGAATAAATAAATTAATTAATTAATTTAATTAATTAGAATTAAAGTTTGTATCTACTAAACTTTTTCTTCAAAAATAAGATTGTATATCTTTATGTATGTAAATAATAGTATAAAGAAATTTATTTAAATTATAAAAATATATATGTATATATGTACATTTTATAAACTTCTTTTACCTTAATCATATTTTATAGCTTAGGGGTAAGATATAAGGTCTATATTATTAAAAATATGTTCATAATTTTAATTTGCTATTTTGTTTTTATACATATTTGAGAACTATTAACATTATTTCATCAAAATTGCTCACCTATTCCTTTTCGACATATTAGGCAGGAGCTTTTCTAAATGCTTCATACAATTTATTAAGTACCTCAGCATTTGAATTTGTTTGTACTAATTTTATCAGATACATTGATTTTCTTCCATTTTTATCAAAGCACTTGGTGTGCAAATTTTTAAATATAGAACAAACTTGCGTCCCTGCTCCATAAAGTATTTTAGATAAATTTTTCGGCACAAATATGTCCTTAATAGCTAAAAACTGTTGAAGCCGTTTTTTTCTGCCAAAACAAGTCTTATGGAAGTCTCTTAAAATCAAAGCTGCATTATTTCCTGTCATCGATAATATACCAGCTAAATCACTAGCAGTGAAATCAGCATTGTTGAAATCATCTAATATTTGTGACCTTTCTCCACGGTCATTGTAGCATATGTTATGGAAGTCTTTAAGAGCTACGCAAGAGTTTCCTTCTGATCCATACAATATATTGCACAACTGACTAATCGTAAATCCATGGATATCATTTAGGAAATTTTTCAAATAGACTTTTTTATTTTCAATAAAACAGAACTTGTGAAATTTTTCTAATTCATGAGCTGTTCCACTTAATATGCTGCACAAATCAACAGGCCGGAATCCAAGTTCATGGAAATCATTCAGTAGTTTGGTTTTATTTCCTTTATCATCGAAACAAATATTGTGAAAATGTTTGATAACTGGAGCGGCAAGAATTCCAGTTCTGCACATAATGCAAGATAAATTGCTTGGCTTGAAGTCATTACTTAAGAAATCTTTCAAAATTCGTGACGGCTCACCATTTCCATTAAAGCACATATTATGTAGTTCTTCGAAAGCTTCTTTAGCTTTAGCTCCCGCTCCGCTTAAAATTCCAGACAAGTTGTGCATCGTAAAACCACTCTTTCTACTTAGAAAATGCCTTAAGTGTGGACTTTTATTGCCATGTTCATCAAAAAAAGCACTATAAAGGTCTTTTAAAGCCTTCGGAGCATTCGAAGCAGCTCCACTTAGAATACTTGATATATTTATCAGATTGATTCCATTGTTTTCGAGAGTTTTTAAATATACTGATTTCTCTTCATTTTTGTCAAAAAAAATTTCATACAAGTCAATGAATGCTTTATTGGCATTCGAACCAGCTCCATGTAAAATACTCGCTACATTAGCCAAGTATATATCTTCTTTTTCTAAGTTTTTTAGATATCGAGTCTTGTTTTCTTTTTCATCAAACCAAAGGCTATACAAGTCTTTAAAAGCCTTGGATGCGTTTACACCAGATTTTGATAAAATACTGGAAATGTTCGAAAGGGTTACTGAATTCTTTTCGAGTGTTTTCAGGTATTTGGTTTTATTATCTTGCTCATCAAACCAAAGCTCATATAAGCTTTTGAATGCTTTTGCAGTATTAGAACCAGCTCCATTTAAAATACTCGACATGTTACCAAGATTAACTCCTTCTCTATGCAAAGTAATAAGGTATTTAGATTTATTTCCCTCATCGTCAAACCAAAGGCAAAAAAGATCCTGAAAAGCTTTCGCAGTATTTGCACCGACACCATGCAGAATACTGGACACATTTTTCAAATGTATACCCTCTTTTTCCAAAGCATCTAAGTACTTTGTTTTGTTTCCATTTGTATCGAACCAAAGATCATACAATTCCTTGAAAGCTTTAGCAGCATTTAAACCTGCTCTATGTAATATGCTCGAAACATTTTTTAAATTGATACCCTTCTCTTCGAGGTTCTTTAAATATCTCATCTTATTTCCCTCTCTATCAAACCAAAGATCATACAAATCCTTAAAAGCTTTTCTAGCATTGACTCCTGCTCCACCTAAAATACTCGACACTGTAGTAAGATTAATTCCTTCATTTTCTAGAGCTGTTAAGTATTTTGTTTTACTACCATTCTCATCGAACCAAAGTTCATAAAGATCTTGGAAAGATCTTGCGGCATAGTTTTTTGCTCGACTTAAAATTCCAGAAACATTGGTCACATTGATTCCTGCGGTTTCAAGATTTTTCAAATATTTTGTCTTGCTACCATCGACTTCATCGAACCACAAGCAATATAGATCTTTAAAAGATTTTGCCGCAGTCGATCCAGATCCGCTTAGAATACTCGACAAAGTAGCTAGATTAACTCCTTCTTTTTCAAGTGTTGTTAAATATTTTGTTTTGGATCCTTCTTCATCGAACCACAAATTATACAAATCTGCAAACGACTTCTTAGCGCTGACTCCCGATTTACTTAAAATACTCGACATATTTGATATCTTTAGACCTTCCTTTTCCAGAGTTCTTAAATATATAGTTTTGTCTCCTTTAACATCAAACCATAGGTCATACAATTCTTTATAAGCTCTTGCGGAACCAGCACCTGCCCCACTTAAAATACTCGATACATTTGGTAGATTTATCTTATGTTCTTCCAGAGTTTTTAAATATTTTGTCTTATTGCCGTGCTTATCAAACCAAAGGTTGTATAAATCATCAAACGCTTTAGGGGCATTATTTCTCGATTTATCGAGAATACTTGACATACTTGATAGATTTACACCATTAGTTTTGATTATTTGAAGCTGGTTGCCTTCATTAAGTAAATCTAAAAATTGATTAAATGCTGGTCTTCCTTCTTTGCCAACAATACTTTTAGCGAATTTATGTGCATCAGGATAATTATTTTCATCTTGAATTCGTCGCTTTTTCGGTGATGTTTCTTCCCAAACTTTATCTGCAGCTGGTCGTTTTTTTATTTTTGAACCAGAAGTTAATTTTGGCTTTGTTTTAGTTAGATTGCAATTTTTCTTTCGTGGTAGTGAGATTTTGATCTTTACGATTGGCTTTGGATCTCGTTTTGTTTTCGTCATTGTTTGATTATTTTAAACAAATCACTTTATTGCTTCTTTTATAGCTTTTCGTTATGAAAACTGCAATTTTAAACAAGAGAGAAGCTGATAAATATTTTACATAAATGAAAGTTCGAATGACAAATAATATATTAAATGAAAATTATAACCTATACAGTACTGATAAACAACCTTGGACTTTTGAAGTGACTTTCCCTGTGATGTAAGTGAGTACGGTGTGTTTCCAACAGCTTACGTGTCAACAACAACAATTAGAAAATCGAAAGAAAGAATTGTCTATACAACACTACAACCTGCGGAGCTAGTGCAAAGTTCATCAATAAGATTTCAACATCAATTTTTTCAGATGACCACGCCCAATGTAATTTGTTGCCAAACTTTCGGAGTGAGTACCACATTGCACTCGAAATAATTTTATTACGCGGAATAATCCGAAAATATATGTTTACTAAGAGAAATTCTATTTGGAATGGACTGGAAAGCTAACATCTCATTTGATTTTGAGTCAAGTGTAGGTATTTGTCTAATAGCGAGACTCAAGAAAATATTGATCTTTTTTTTTTTGAATTATGAGAGTTGCATTGCAACAAAAGCAGCAAATTTAGATCAAATCTCAACACGAAAAAATTGATATCTGATGGGTTAGAAGATTTGGAACTAAATGCACATGCCAAATGGAAAATATTAGTTATTAATTAGTTGTGAAGCCGGTCCGTGCTTAAAAATAAACAAATAGCATTGTCCAATGGGGAATAAAAAACCGCGTAGAATTTAATGCTTCAAAAACCCAATGCTGTCTTCTGTCGTTAAAGCGGGACCCTCCCCCAATGCCGTTGTCCATTAGCGGCATGGAGGAAACCGAACAACTTTCAGTTCTCGGTATGTGCATCACTGACCACCTTTTGTGGAATGAACACATATTCGACGTCGCCAAAAATGCTGCAAGATGTTTGGGTTTTGTGAGACGATGCAAGAAATATTTCTCCCCTTTTGATCTGGCTGTAATCTATAAAGCCTTCATTCGTCAAAAGCTTGAGTACAATTGTCATATTCGGCAGATGCTCCCATAACGCACTTAAGTCTCCTGGACAGAATCCAAAAAAGAGCTTTAAAAATGAAATGAAATAGGTGATGAAACAATAACTAAAACAATTGAGCCTCTCTCGCACCGTCGCAATGTTTCATGCCTTTCATTATTTTATCGGTATTATAATAAACAGTGTTCTAGTGAAATAGCCAGTTGCATTCCTCCCCTTAAACTATTCAACCGTAACACTCGCGCTTCTAGGAAAGCCCATCAATTTACCCTTGAGCCCAAACCGACCGAATTTTTCCCTCCCATTGCGATAATCAGGCATTTAAAACCAATGTACATCGGTATCTCCTGTCTAATCCTTTCCCATTTTCCTAATCGCTCGCACTGTGTATAAACATTTTAAGGGTATTCATAACCCCTTGAGTGCGCGCATAGTTTAAAAAAAAAATAATTAACGAAGAAGTTAATAATTTAGTGGAGTTTTTGATTGCTTCGTCTTTGTCTTCCTCGTGACCTGATGGTGAAGACATGTTTTTTTTTCAGAGATATGTGTGTCAGTCATTCATCAATACAGCAATTAAATCTGGAAACATGTTTCATTGAAAAGATCAAATCTCGCTTTTTGAGAGATCTTTGAACGAATATACCGAATTCTAAAAAAATTATAATGGCAATTTGTATTAAATTTTCCACTAAGATGAAGTGAAATGTGATAGATTTTTTAAAAATTTTTCTAAAAACAAATCGTCTGAGACCGACATTTCGATAATCAGGAGAATGTTTGGTGTATCATTTATATGGTTATACCTCGATCTAAAAAAGTTGATTTTCTTGCAAACTTAACAGTCGGCTGGCGGGGCGAAGGCTGAAACTGAATCGTCTGAGACCTATGTATGTATTTTTAATTAGTCCAAAATCTTCTATTGTTTGTATATAAATTAAAGTGGTTATACCTCCGACACAAAAATTGAAAAAATTACCAATTTCGAACGCCCACCCCCACCCCGACTGAAAAAAAAACCTGACAGACGGCTGGATTTGGTATAGTACTGCGTATACTTACACATGCCACCATATGAATTTGGGTTATACCTCTGCACCCAAAATTTGCAGCCGGCTCTTAGACTATAGGTACCTAATGGAAATTAATCTTATTCTTTTTATATATAAAAAATGTTGTCAAAAACGTATAACGCTAATGATCTCAGTTGGCATTCGACCATTTTCAATATACTTTTTTTTATGAAAGATATGATCGAGAAGAAGGTTTTAAGCTATGTGCTATGTGCTTATGTCTATTGGTTTTCGATTTATGGCTCTTTTTGTGAGCTATTAAAATTTAAAAATGCTTAATAAAATTGTTAAATCTCATGAACTAATACACATAAACATAAACAATAAACATAAACGTAATAATCAAACGCAAGAGGTGCGTGCAGAAGATATAAATGGAGACCTGTCTATATTTCACAGCTTCGAACTGCACAATCACCACCACAAATTCGACAAAAAGTAATTAGAAGAAGAAAAGTGGTGAATGTGGACTTCAGTCGCGCTGTTTTTGAATACGATTCCGCAATCGCATTTACTTTTTCGATGTTCCCGGTGGGATATGCAAGACTTTCGTCATTTAATCGATTCTGGCAAACAATTCGGCCAAGATCTCAAATTTCGTTGCATGTCTCATCATTTATGGCGTCTATGGCATTGCTGCCATACTGTTTGAAGGCGGTCGAACCACACATTCCACAAGCCAATAACGTAGACAATGACCAAGAATTCGGCGACAGCGAAATTGATGCGAGAATGCAAAATCCTAATTTGGGAAGGAATGCACGATGGCGCACAAATGAGCTTTGGAGGCAGTTGACCGAACAATGAAGGATTTACAAGGTGGTTCCAGATGATTTGGCGGGGATATGATTTTGCTCAGTGGAGATTTTCGTCGAAGTCTTTCCGTCATCCCGAAATCTATTGCTGCCAATGAATTTCATTCATGCTTGAAATCGTTGTCTTTATGCCGACATGTCAAGAAGTTGAAACTGACAACAAATATGAGAGTCGCATTGTAGTGGTACTAAGCAATGGCCAAATTTCTGTTGATGTCTCGACTGGGTTGATACCATTCCCGGCAAATTTTTGCGAGTTACCAACGTCGAAGGAGAAACTCATCACCAAACTAAAGTATTAACCAGCATTGTACAAAATTATAAAAATCTCAATTGGATTTGCGAACGGGCAATACTAACAGCAAAGAAAAAAGGACGTCGTTGATAGCTTGGTAAACGGTCTTTGTTGTTTGTTTTTGCCCCGGAAAACAAATTGAAAAACATTGTTTATCATATCACTTTCTACTGATTTTTATTCCATTCAAATAAATCACATTGGTAAGTTTGAACTATTTGTGTTTTGTCATAGATCTGCAGTTCATTTGAAAGCGTTAAATTGGGGCGAGACGAAGTTCGCCTGGTCCGCTAGTAATAAAATAAATATATAGGTTCTACATTTCAAAATTAATTCTAAACTGTAGAGGTAGGTAGTTTTGGGTAAATGCAACAATATTGTTCTTACTGAAGCATCAATCCAGTTACTAAAAGTACAGTTAAAATTGTGTGTTAAGCAAACTTGAAATCCTTTAATTGAATTCATATTTAGATTAGGTTTGTTCGTTGAACCCTGAAGTTGCCCTAAAGCGTTTTTTTTTTGCAAAAAAACTGCAGACAACCTGTTAAAAAATTCTGCGTTTTTTTAAACCTAGGGTCGCCCTCAACTCGTACTGAAGTAGGGATGAACGATATTAAGAAAAATACTATTATATAGAGAAGACTACTCATAATCGATGTCAATAATTATCGAATCGGAAATATCAATGTTTCTGAGGAATTTCCTTTATTCTTCTTATACCTAATCAAAAACATTTGTTTTTTTATGGATTCTCGTTTTGTATGCAATTTGTTATTTTTAAAATGGAAATTAAAAGAGTACTGAAATTTATTTTCGTACAGACGTGCAAAATAGAAAGCTATGAAGTTGTGGATTGTGCATAGGGCCAAAGCAAATGCGCTAAGAATTTAAATTTAACATATCTTAAGTTATGTTTATTAAATTACATAACTTGATTTTGTGCAACATAAAATTAATAGCCCTCGGGTATTTTTTGAGAAACGAAAAAACCCAGGTTTTTTTGAAAGCTCTTGGGGTTGTCAAAAAAAAAACTTGGGTCAACCCTGGGTAAATTACAGCGAACGAACCTATTTTCAGAATATTTATATTGAGCTCAGGTACCTATAGAACCCACATTTTTGTTACCACGCGAATCGTATTCATCATTTCATAATTTTGTTGACGAAGGACTTTAATAACTATTCGGTAGTTATAGGTAAATGGATCCATCCTGTTGAAATTAAGAAATCACATTTCTACTATGTATAGTATGTAATTAGTTCAAGTTATAGAAATAACTTAGATTTCTAAAAAAAAATTTTCAGTTTCTTAATAATATTTTTCTTCACTTCTATTTTAAACTTAAAACAATAAAGACTTATTACTAAAATATTAAGGTCCTTTGGTTGGAATATCTTAATCAGAATTAGCAGAAAGGACTAAGAACAAAAGGTTATAGGTCCAGTTCCCGTAAAGGCTGCATAAAGTGATTAATTTATTCTAAGTCTATTGCAAAAGGAAAGTTAAGAATAAAATGGAAAGCGAAAGGATTAGCATTGAAAAACTGGAAGGTGGTAATAATTGGCTTGCATGGAAATTTCAGATATGTCAAATTTTGGAAGCCAATGAATTATTCGACGTTGTCGATGGGACCACTAGACGGCCAGTTATTGCTGATGCACTTACGGCATGGAAGAAATTGGATGCAAAAGCAAGACGGACAATTTCAACTTCGTGTATGAAGCAACCATTACTTCAAATAATGAATTGCGAAACTGCGAATGAAATGTGGTCAACACTTAAAAGTACATACGAGCAATCATCAAAGTCAAATATATTATTTTTGCAACAAAAATATTATAGTTTGTCCAAAAATCCAAAATATGATGTAACAACATTTCTATCAAAATTATTAGAAATGGTACAACAACTCAGAGATCAAAAAGAAAATATATCTGAGTCCATGGTTATGACAAAAATTTTAATGTCATTACCTGCTCAATATAATCACTTCCATAGTGCAGGGGAATCCACGAGTGCAGATAATCAGACAATGGCAAACTGCCGAGCACGATTAATGGCAGAGGAATTACGGTTAAAATCACAATGTCAAATCGAAGAAGTGGAGGCACATGTAGCGCGAAAAACTTTTCCCAAGAAAAAGGAGTTTAAAAACAATATATATTCAAAACCGAACAGTAAAGGAGCAAACAATGAAATAAAAATTAAAAGTAAATGTTTTAAATGCGGACAAATTGGTCACTGGAAACGCGATTGTCTACAAAAGAACAATTTTCACAAGAAACAAGACGACACTTCGACAATTGATGCTTTTAGGTGCCACGGGTCAACATCTAATGGAGACAGAGACACTTGGATACTAGATTCTGGTGCTAGTAACCACATGAGTCATAGACGTGAATGGTTTGAACATTTCACAGAGACAGCAACGTATGTTACAACCGGAAATGGCAAGTAAATTTTATATCGAGGAATTGGAACAATTAATATTCATGCATTTAACGGCAAGAATTGGATTCAAAAACGCATGATTAATGTATTATATGTTCCTGAAATTCAACTGAATTTATTTTCTTCAGGCAAAGCAATGGATCTGGGTTATCAAATGCATTCGAACAACAAACGTTGCGAGTTACTGAAAGATGGACACATAGTTGCAGTGGGAGTTCGTCGAGAAAAATGATTTCAAATGTTATTCAAGGTAGAAGAACCATCAAAAGTTCAAAGATATGGAGCAAATGTAGTAATGGAGAAGTCATCACTACAATCATGGCACGAACGATTAGGACTTCAACATATTACTTACGTAAGAAAGTTTTTAAAGTACCGAAATATCGATTACATTGGCGATGACTTTGCATGTGAAGCATGTTTGTTTGGCAAACATCACAGAGGATCTTTTATAAGTCGTGAAGAAAAATCGAAGACATGTGGTGAAATAATTCATTCTGATGTATGCGGACCGTTTCACGTAAACTCGATTGGAGATTACAGGTATTTTTTGTTATTAAAGGACGATTACTCACATTTTCGATTTGTATATTTCATGAAACAAAAATCGGAAGTAACAAGAAACATCAAGACATGTATTCGAATAATGCAAATAGAACATGGACAGAAAATACGATTCTTCAGATCAGATTGAATTTATTAACGGAGAACTTAAATTTTTTTTGGAGGAAATTGGTATTCAACACCAACGTACAGTACCGTTTACACCTGAACTAAATGGTAGTGTAGAAAGGGAAATTAGAATAATAGTTGAATCGGCAAGAACCATGCTTCAATCAAAACATATGGAGAAAAGATTTTGGGCTGAGGCAGTAAATTCAGCGGTTCAAATACTTAACCGTACTGGAACAAGTACTGTAGCAAATAAATCACCATATGAATTGTGGTATAAAAAAGAACCAAAGATTGATCACTTACAAATTTTTGGGGTAAAGGTAGTTATACATATTCCAAAAGAAAAACGTCAAAAACTAGATCCGAAACCCGTTAAATGTATATTCGTTAGATATGACAATAACTCCAAAGGATATAGAGTATGGAATCCTAATTCAAAACGAATTCAAATTGCTCGAGATGTTATATAGGGTGATTTTTTTGCTACTTGGTTTTTGACGTTTATATTTTTGACAGATCACACATGACAAATTCCACGAACATTTGACATTTCGATTCAGTATTGTTTGCCATTTCATCATGAATAGACTTACGCCTGAACAACGTTTGCAAATTATTGAAATTTATTATCAAAATTCGTGCTCTGTGAAAAATGTGTTTCGCAAGCTACGTCCGTTTTTTTTCCGCTCATTTTTGGCTAAATGGATACGTGAATAAGCAGAATTGCCGTATTTGGAGTGAAGAGCAGCCAGAGGCAATTCAGCAGCTACCAATGCATCCCGAAAAATGCACTGTTTGGTGCGGTTTATGGGCAGGCGGCATCATTGGGCCTTACTTCTTCAAGGACGATGAAGGCCGCAGGGTTACGGTCAATGGAGAAAGGTACCGTTCGATGATAACAGATTTTTTTTGCCGAAAATGCAAGAATTGATCTCGGTCGACATGTGGTTCCAACAGGACGGTGCCACATGCCACACTGCACGCGAAACAATTGCATCAATTGAGAGGCGAATTTGATGAGCAGTTGATCTCACGTTTTGGCGCAGTCAATTGGCCACCAAGATCATGTGATTTGACCCCGTTAGACTATTTTTTATGGGGCTATGTTAAGTCTATTGTCTATGGGGACAAGCCAAACACGATTGCTGCCTTGGAAGCCAACATTGAACGCGTCATTGGTGAGATTCCGGCCGAAATGTGTGAAAAAGTTTGCCAAAATTGGACCTTCAGAATGGACCACCTGAAGCGTAGCCGCGGGCAACATTTAAGTGAAATTATTTTTAAAAAGTAAATGGCAGAAATTGATTAATCGATCCAAATAAAAATTTCATTCACTTTTTAGAAGTTTCTGTGTTTTTTTGAATTTCCAAAAACCAAGCTCTTAAAAAATCACCGTTTATTTGTGCTAGATAATTCCATTGTAACTTTCAACACTGAAAACCCGCCATTTATAGAAATTTGTTCTGAGGATGTACAGAACAAAGAAATAGTAACACCGGAAAATCAAGAAACAGAAGGTGCTCTGTGTGACCTTGACAAAAAGAATACTGTCAAACGACGTCTTCCCGATCGGAGTTTAATCGAGCCAAGGCGTTTGTCATTTATATCATCAGAAATTCATACTGCGGTATTGGCTGTATGTGATGAACCGAAAACTTATGAAGAGGCAATTAAATCGAATGACCATGAACAGTGGAGACAAGTAATGGATGAAGAATATAATTCACTTATTAAAAATCGTACATGAATTTTGGTTAAATTGCCAGTAAACAAAAAGGTAATTGATAATCGATGGATTTACAAAATTAAACAAAAGCCAGATGGACGCATTATGGATCGTTATAAAGCACGATTGGCACGAAGAAACTTTTAGCCCTGTTGTCAAATTTACTTCGTTAAAGCTATATTAGCATTGTCAGCATCAAAAAGTATGAAATTAAAACAATTCGATGTGAAAACGGCATTTTTATATGGTGATTTGGAAGAAGATGTCTATATGACACAACCAATTGGATATGAAGATGGCACTAAACGGGTTTGTAAACTATGTAAAAGTTTGTACGGATTAAAACAGGCATCACGTTGTTGGAATAAAAACTTTACTTCATTTATTAACAAATTTGGTTTTAAGACATGCAAATCGGATCCATGTGTATTTGTATTAAACGAAAAAGATGGAATGGTTATTATGGCTATTTATGTTGATGACGCGTTGAAAGCAGCAGAAAAAGAAGAAACAATACTTCCAGTAATTCAACACTTGAAAAAAGAATTTGAATTTTTTTTTTTTATAATCTACACGCGCTCAAGGGATTATGAATACCCTTTAAATGTTTCAACACAGCGCGGGCGTGATGGTGAGGTTAAGGAAGAGAATGTGTGGCGCGATATTCGGAGACTGTAGGTGGTTGTTGTCTCAGATCTTATCTCCAGGGATGGCGACTGAACTAATGCGGATAAATTTCCGTGTCTTATTTATCGATGTCCCTTATAATTCGCATTAATTTTTTTTATTCTTTGTCATATTTTATCGGTATACTAGTTTTACTCAATCACATGTAAACCAGCAACTCATTGTATGACATTTATTTTTAGAATTGTTTTTTAATGGAAAAATAAGAAGACATAGACTACGGCAGGGATCGAACCTGTGACCATGAGGTTGACAGGCGAACACAAAACTATCGCGCCACGGCCACCCCCATAATAAGATAGAGTTATCTGAATTAAACTGTTTTCTGAAATAATTCAATATGTAGATGGATCAATTCACCTTCATCAACAAGGATATACAAGGAAGATAATCAATCGTTTCAATATGTCAAATTGTAATACTGTATCAACACCAGCGGAGTGTGCACAAAATCTAGGCGATTTTAAGGCAAATGAAGAAATTAATTTTCCAAATCTAGAGACAATTGGAAGTTTAATGTATTTGATGATAGCAACTAGACTGGACATTTGTTTCGCAGTTGAAAATGTTAGCCGTCATTTAGAGAAGCCCGCTGCAGCACATGTGAATGCAGTAAAACGCATTTTTAAATATATTAAAGGAACAATTAATATGGCTATCAACTTTAAGAGTCGAAACGATTTAAGTTTCTTTAGATACAGTGATGCAGATCATGTAGGAGATATTAATACAAGAAAGTCAACATCTGGATATATTTTTATGTTTGGGAATAGTATTATAAGTTGGAGTTCGGAACGTCAAAAGTCAGTGGCATTATCAACAACTGCTTGTATTAAGCTAAATTAAATTAAACAACACAATCCGAATATATGGCAGCAGCACATGCTGTAAAGTTTAAAGAATTTTCTTAATGAATTACTTCAAACAAAATATGTTACTCCTATTTTTCATAATAGAACTAAACATATTGCTGTAAGATATCACTTCAATCGTGATAAATTTGAAGAAGGAATTTTCGATTTGAAATATGTGCAATCAAATGATCAGTTGGCAGATGTTATTACCAACCCGTTACCAAAAGTTAAACATCTACATTTTCGATATGTGATTAATATTATATCAATTAATTGATGTTTTGATTTAAAATTATTTTTATGTTATTAAGATTTTATTATGCAAAATAACTTGTAACTAAAAGTGGGAGTGCTGAAATTAAGAAATCACATTTCTACTATGTATATGTATTTAGTTCAAGTTGTAGAAATAACTTAGATTTCTAAAAAAATGTTCAGTTTCTTAATATTTTTTTCACTTCTATTTTAAACTTAAAACGATAAAGACTTATTAAGTTCTTTTGGTTGGAATATTTTAATCAGAATTAGCAGAAAGGACTAAGAACAAAACATCCGTAAAGCATTACATAAAAATGTAATTCTTAAAAATATCCCTAATTAGTTGTTAGGTATAATTGCCTGAATTTCGATGGCTAAGGTTTTGTTGAAATCTTGAACCTTTTTTGTTCGGTACAAGAAAATGAAGAAATATTTATTTATAGGAAATATCAAGATTCATCAAGACTTCGATACAGAAATAAATTTTGTTTTCCGAGGCTCCAACATAAGAAATCTTATTTAAATTTTCAAATGGAACATTTTTCCTGCTATTCGGCGCCCGTTTAGTTTTCAATTAAAAGGTGCGTACATACACTCTAATGTAAACTATTATAATTAGTGGTATATGCATGTAAAAAAAAACTTTTTAAACAAATACAAATTAAATCAAAATACAGTATACCTTGCCTTGTACCTTTGCTGGTTCAGATTATGAACAATTTGAATAAAATGTTAATCAAATTAAATATAAATTTCTTTGAATTATAAACAAATTACGTATAATAAAGCAAATCTTTTCGATAAATTAAAATTGGTAGAATATGTTAATACTTGATAATTAAAATACAGTAAACAAAATTGGATTGCAAAGTGTCAGTTTAAGTGATGCCAGAGTAAACCGAATTGTCATTGGCCTCATTCAATAACAGATCAATGGGGCCGTTCGGTAGCGCAATATCTCGTTATCGTTGTAATACGTGTTGAATATCTGTCAATTAACAGCCGACGACCATAACAACGAACAAAACATATGATTTCCAAATCGAACCCAAGCAAGCGCTAAATTTCTGGTATAATTAGGTATCGTAGTGCAAAGCTGACTACGAAATCAGCTGTCTTTTCAATTGTTGTTTGTTAACTTTAATTACGTACCTAATACATCATCTTCTTCTTCTGAATCGGTTGAAACATTTGTGGTTCTTACTTCCTGATTCATTTTAAATTTATATTTTATCCAACAAATGTATGTTTAATTCACTTTGAGCCGAAGCGTATCTTAAGCAATTATTTTTTTTTCTGTTTTGAATTTTGACAGAAATGGTTACCTATTGGGTTTTATATTTTCACAAACGCACAATAGGCGTGTTTTCTTCTAAGCCCCGTGGAAATTAGACGAAAAAAACGATGAGTAGGATTAACAATTTGCATACTAAATCCAACAACAACTAATCCCCGGGGGAGTTATGTATAAGACACACTCTACCCCATCAATTTTAGATATCCGGTTAACGGATACCTTTAATACAATTTCAAATCTTTCATAATTATTGTTCCCACAAAACATGTTGCAGTTTGCACATTCCTTCACGGAGCAGACAATGTAACATGAATACACTAGTTTAAATTAGGTAAGTCATTTGGCTTACAAAAGACTTTATGATTAATCTATTGAAGGGTATCTTGAAAGATTTCCAAAAGGAGTTCATTTTAATAATCGGTCGTGAGAAGACGTAATTTCTGTTCGGTAAAATTAATGTATAATAATTTCAAATAAAGTGTTTATTTTCTCTAAAGAGAAAATTGTTTTTTTTTTAAACTTCTCGCGAAGATAAATAAACATAAATGGCGCAGTTGGTAGGATTGCATTTAAACATACATACATCACTCCAGTCCAGTGATACGAATCTCCAAATAAAATCGAAAAAGATTAATGATTCAGTGATAGTATTTAATCAAGCCAGTGATACGAATCTCCAAATAAAATCGAAAAAGATTAATGATTCAGTGATAGTATTTGAATAGATAAGAACTGAAGCTAAAATAAAGAAAGTGTGGGTGTTAATGTTAACAAGAAGCGAAAAACTACATAAATTCGACATCAGCAGAAATCTAAAAGACATCGAGATGGAAGAACAGAACAATGAACTCCAACAACAACTAAGATTACGTGAACAACAACTAGAGCAACTGAATAATGCCTTCCAGGCTCTTCAAGCAAGAGAAGTAGCTAGGCTAGACCGAGAGAGTGTATTACGTGAGATTACGCATATGGCAACCTTTACTGGAACCAGTGATGTCACTATAAATAGTTTTGTGAAAAATGTAGAATACTACATTGCGGACGTAACCAGTAGATCTTTAAAAAAATATATGATTAGAACAATATACAACGAGAGGATACAAGGCAGAGCCAAGCAGATACTTATCAACATACCAGACCCGGAGAATTAGGAGGATATAAAGAGGCAACTGAAACTACATTACAGACCAGATGTGGAGCCCAGCGAAATATACAGAACCATCCACAACTTAAAAGTAAATACTGTAAGTGAATTATTATTAGAAACACAAAATATTAAATACAAATGTGATGAATTAAAAGAATATTATAAAGGTGATAGAGCCGTTGATCTAAGTACTGTAAATACAATGTTAGTTAATATAATCAAAGACATGTGTCAAGGAATTTTACTTGATAAGATCTATGAAGAAAAAGATTTAAATAAAATTTTTGAAATAATGATAAAACGAAGATTTGAAGATAGTTGTATTAGGGATGAGTTTAAGAAAAATAGTGCAAATAAAATGGTTAATCGATCAAGTTGAAATCGAAGAAGTTCAGGTCAAATTAATAATTTTCATAGTGATAGAAGCATACAACATACCCCAGAAAATTATAATAGTTATGGAAATTCGGGCCAAAATCGCCGCGAACAGAATTTTCTACAATATAATAATTTAAGTTATTCTGGAAACCAAAATGGTAGACGACAAAATGATAATTCAGGGCAATTTAGAAACCAATATTATAATAATTCAGGTCAGACTAGGAACCAAAATTATAATAATTATTATCAAAGTAATAATAATTCAAATAGAAGAAATTCTGGAAATTATTATAGTCAGAGTAGAAGAAATTCAGGTAATTTCTATAATTCTAATAATATCGGAAATTCAGGACAAATTCAATCTCAACAACAAAATAGAAATACAGTTAATAATACTAATTCTTATTCTGGCCAACAAGAACCAATAGAGGTAGGAAATATAGAAAAAGTGGCAGATTTCTTAAGTAGGATCGAAGTTAACGAGGACGTTAAATCTGAAAAAGGGGGGAATAGTATGTGTAATAACTTTTCAAAAATTTATGAGGACGAGGTCTCAGAAATTGGTTTATTATTTAATTTAGAAAATGATGAAAATGACACAACTAACGTCACAATTCACCCAGCAGATGAAGAATTATTAGATCACATTCCGATTAAGGAAGAAATTGTTAACAAATATAAAACACAAATAATTCTTACAAATAACAAAGTTCAGGAAATAGAAATAGTACATGGTAAAAGAATAATATACATTGCAGAATATGATTTCGAAAATTTAAATGACATATTGCGAAGATTTATTAAAAAAGGATTAACAGGTATATATCAGAACTAAGCGATAGTAATGGCCTTTTCGATTGGCCGTCCAGAACTGTTCTGACCCCCACAAAATGACAGTTGTTACTCTAAACAGAACAGAAAACGATTCTGGATTTCATTTTAGAATCGAAAACAGAATTACTAATACACTCACATAATTAAAATGTCAAAATCATCGGGTTGATTTGTTGTGTAATTTCGATGTGTTTATTGAATTTAAACTACTTTTCTGGCAAAATAACATAAAAAGAAGCAAGTTATAATTATTACTGATACAAAAAAATGTGTATCTACATTGAAATCAAGTGTTTTGGAAATTCATTTTAGCCGATGTGATTTTTTTTATTTAATTTTCACAAATACAGTGATACATACAATTCAGAATCAGTCAAACTGTTTCCGGGTGTTTTATTGGGGGAACGTGTTCCGGACGGCCAATCGAAAAGGCCATAAGTATAATATAGTTCAAGAAAAGTTGAGAGAACTATTTTCTAATGACAATCAAATAAAATTTATAAAATGTTCATACAGAGCAAGAGACATTAAATTAGAGACAGAGGCAGTGAAACAAATTTCACTCTACCACGTTAAAGAAAGCATGTACTCAGGCATACAAGAAACGTTTAGTGGTATGAAGAATAAAATCTATTATCCAAAACTGCTTGAACTAATACAAATTATAATTAATCAATGTGAAGTTTGTCAGCAGGTTAAATACGATAGAAAACCCTTAAGACCAAAGCTAAATCTTACAGAAACACCTTCAGATCTAAATGAGATCTTACACATAGATACATTCGTTATTCTTAGATGCAGTTTTTTGACGATAATTGACAAATTTTCCAAATTCGGATTTGCATATTATCTTTCAGATAGAAATCATATAACGATAGTAGAAGAACTAGAGAGTCATTTTGCGAAAGCAGGAAAACCTAAAAAGATAGTTGCAGATAATGAATTTAATTCAGTTCATATAAAAGAATTTCTACAAAATGAAAATATTGATATTCATTTTACCAAATCAAATTCACATACCGGAAATTCGGATGTTGAAAGGTTTCATAGCAGCTTGTTAGAAAAGTGTAGAATTTTAAAATTAAATACTGTAAATGTATCAGTTAAAAGGTTAATGCAACAAGCAATTAGAAATTATAATGAAAGAATTCATTCGACAATTAAAACAAGTTCAGCTATAGTAGAATTTCACAAGGTAGAATTTGATCAGATTAAAAGTAATTTACAAACTGTTAAGAAAAATATAATTGAAAAGGTAAATAAAAAAAGGGAAAATTATAACGAAACAAGATCAACAGGATTTATAAGGAATTATAAAGCAGTTAGACATAAGCATCAGCCTAGATTTAGGAAGAGTAAACTAAAAGAAAATCACATCGGCTAAAAACAATTTCCAAAATACTTGATTTCAATTTTCAAATTACTTGATTCACATTTTCTTGTATAAATAATAATTAACTTGGTTCTTTTTATGTTATTTTAATAGAAAAGTAGTTTAAATTCAATAAATATATGGAAATTACACAAGACAAATCAACCCGATGATTTTTAGAAGGATGAGGATGAGGCAAACAGTGATGTTTGTTTTTTTCTTGCAATACAGCTGTTCTTCAAATGTCATCTTGCAAATTAATAGTGCTACCAATTCTTTCCCTAAGCGGCTTGGTCGTTTTTTCAACCAATTCCCCCGGGGATTGCAAAAAAACGCACCTAATATATATTTCAGCAATGTATCAGAAAGCTGTGCGACACCGAACGCCCCCAATAGCTATCCAGATAGGTTGGTTTTGTTGTATTCCCAAGAACACAGCTGATGCCAAAGCAACTGCTGCAAAACAAAAAAAATTACATTGGGAATACAACAACACCGTTCACTCAATAATTTTTGCAATCTAGAATAACTTTCTGTTGTAATGCGTGCAAAAGCACATCTGATGAAAAAACAGTTGTTCTAATGAAAGCTATCTTGGGTTATTCAAACAAATTTGGAATAACTAGCTATCCGAGAACAAATGTATGGAACAGCTGACTGCAAAATTCATTTGGTATATGTTTTGTTCTGATTTTTTGACAGATTTCAGCTAACCTATCTGATTCGTCCACAGATATACTCAAATAGCTTGGTATCCGAGATAACATATCTAATAGGGGGAACAACATGTTCGACAACATGGCTTGACAACCTCCAATGTTCGACCATTAAAACGCAAAAACAACCGCTGGACCAACATGTTCGTCGGATCTCAAAATTTTTTGATAACTTGCTGGCTCGTCCAATGCTCATCCAACCAACCAACTTGTGTAAACAGATGCTCGACAACTTCGTTTTCGTGTTAGGTTTAGGTTTATTTTGAGTCTCATAAAAGATAGTTGCATTTGGCATCTAACGAAGTACACACGTAATTTTATTTGCGGTTATGGTACTATAAAGCAAGTTATGCATTCGTAAAAAAAAATCTAACAATCAAACAAACAAAAGTAGGTCCCGCAATTCCATCTGTCTGTCTGTCCTCGAATCTACAGCTTAAACGGTTGGATGTATTTGCTTTAAACTTGCTACAATTGTTTTTTTTTTTTTTCTAAGACAAAAAATAATGATACCTACCAAACAATTTTTTTTTGTCAAAAAGGAAATCTTATTTTTCCCAAAAAACGTCTCGAACAATTTTTATAAAAAAAATCAGTTAAATAATGAAGGGAAATGGTAACCTTTTGATAATTTTACTTCTGGTAGGTAGGTAGGCAGCTCTAGTTAGAACATTTTTCGATTTTCTGGGAAACGGTTAATTTGATTTTCTTGAATTTTTTTACGCAGACACGCCTAAAAAGTTTAAACACTATTGTAAACCAAAATGTTTCAAAAAAAATTTTTTTGAAAATCTATTTTTTTTTTTGAAAAATCAAAATTTTGAAAACGACTTAATAGAATTTTTCAAAACTTCGTATTTGGTAGTTTTTCAACATATATTGAATACTATAAAACAACTATTTCCTAAAACAAAAAACAACGGTACCTCCCATTTCGTTCAAAATTAACGCCGCCAGAAAAATGTCCACCATCTTGCGTCCGTTCGCTTCGAAAATTTAAAAACACTGATGTTCGACAACATCAGTATCCATGTGAATGCAAAGTTGGTTTAGGTTCGTCGAGCCATGCTGTCGAGCATGTTGGTCCATGTGAACCCCCTAATAAGTGAGTGAACGCCGGCATTGAATCAGGCCATTGGCGTCGTTCGGTGGCGAACCTAACCGATCCGGATTGCTTGGTGTTGTTGTAACGCCTAAGGAAAAAACAGCTGATGAACTAAACATATGTTGTCAAACACAAATCTCAAGCTACCCAAAAATTATTGGATTCGTTGAGATTCGTTTGGAAATGTGAGGAACAGCTGATTTAAAACTTCAAATGTGTATGCAATACAACTGACATAACGAGAAAGCTACCTGAATCGTTCGAAAATAAATCCGATACAAAGGTATCTTGGAAAGCCTATCGGCGCCGGCGGCTCACCGAACGAGGCCATTATTTTTGTTTGAAGGTTGCAATTTCCCTCAATAGCTGTGCCTTATTGGGAATCTATCCATTTTACAGTGAGTAATTCCCAAAAAAACGCATCGGCCGTAGCCTTTTCTTTTAGTTTTGTAGGAATGGTACCCCTGCGCAGCTATTACAAGCAATGAAAGAGTTTTGTGCAAAGAATAATTAAGAAAATATCCCTTAATCTCCTGTCCTTTATTGCGCAAAAAAGTCCATCCACTTATGCTTATTTTCCTTGATATTATCATTTTCTTTTATTTCATTTTACTACAACACAAGTTTAATACAAATGTCAACAATTATCCAGTGGTTAAATTTAAACGAGGTCCTGAGCAGGTTAAATTTTGACGTATGTTTTCACATCAGTAACATCAAAAGTTAGCCATGGGATCAAATTTAACGCACTTTTAACGCAATTTACACACGGTCTTAAAGTCATTCGCGACGTTAAAAAGTAATTTGCACCATATTTCAAAATAGACGAATATTCGTTAATTCGTTAGTCACTCTCATGTGAATAGCCCTAAAGGCCTATATCAGCTATATTTTTACAAATACAATTCTCACTAGCGCCGCAACATTTGTTTCCGGAAGAAGAACAACCATTGTTTTCCAACCAAAGTATAATGCACGTCTTTTTGCATAATTTAACATTCGATTTAGGAAAAGTATGACAAGGATACTAATCGATAAGAAATCACTTGAAACTTTTCCTTTAGAAACATTCAACTGAGGATGAAATTTCGTAAGGAAAAAAACTAATCTTAGAACATAATTTAAATTTTTTATTTTAATTTTTTTAATTCAAAAATTAATGGATCCCTTTTAAATTATTTAGGGTACAAAAAATTACGTCCTTGCATTAATATTTGTAGTAAATGAGCATAATTTATCTTCCATGGTTGACATTGAATTACATAAAAAATGGCTGCCTTTTATTATTCACAAATCTTCTGACCCGGATTGATTTTTTAACTCGTTGTTACAAAAATAATGAGCTTTCTATTGGTAGATATATTTCAATTAGGTATACAAATATTAATTATTATATTAGCAAGTAGATGGCTTTTGCATTTGGTCATTGTCGCTGAAGTGTAAAGATAAAGACAATAAATAAAGGAAAAAATGGGATGGATATATAACACTAATGTTATACTTAATTTGACGTATATACATAAAAAACTACTGTTATAATTAAAATCGTCTTTATTTTTGTCTATGAGAATTATCTGATCTAGATCAGATCACGTTAATAATAAAACACATTCAGTCCTTATAAATACCGTTTAAGGATTTTTAATATAAAAATTACTGTGACATATTTTAAATTACTGCAGCAACTTTTAAAAAATTCCCCCAATGTGCGCGTTTAAAATGTACATATTTATGTATTTTTGTTTCTATCTTAAAAATTTCAATTAAATTTTACAAATAAAAACTTTAAATTGTGTTATAACTATTTTTATACGTTGTCTATTTGTTTTAATCTCAAAAAGTCCGCCCATACAAATATTTAATTAATTGTTCTTCAAACTACTTACCTTCCTTATACCTGTGATGATCAGGTAATACGATTATATTACAAGATATATACATACATATATGTACACCACGAATATCATTAATCCCACAACAAGACTAAACTACCGTTTTAAAAAAGTTACTACAAAAAATTTTAATTAAACAATGGTTCCAGAACATGATGAAATTGTTGTAATTCATATGGTTTATGAGTAAGTTGTATATACATATATATATATATATATATATATATATATGTACATATGTATATGTTTATAACATTAAAAAAAACATATTTTTTGTTTGTAATTTTTCTTTATCAGAAACACCATGAAGACCCCTTTGATTATGACGCGTACACGGGATCGTCCAAGTAGCACCTTGTCACAAGCAAAAGATTGGGTAAGTTAAGTAATTCATGTAAATATGTGATAAGAAAACCATAATTTGGTAACTTAACAATAATTATTCAATCTTAGTACAGAGGAGTTTTTACAAACGAAGTAAGAGCCGCCTACCAGTCAGATCGCCAAATAAAAACAAAAATTCAGGAGTGGAGAATAACTTCTGGTGACAAGGACCTATTTATACTGGGGAATATATTCTTCGGAGACATTTTAATTATTCTCGGATACGAAACCTGGTACTGGATATATTTAGCAAAAGAACGAGTTGGTATTAGATTAGAGGGTAGCGCTGTTATTCCATTCGCATATTGTGGTTGTTGCATTTTTAGTCAATACAAACGTATCTTGGAAGCTATCAGATGTGCAATAAAAAAACAAATGTTACAAAAATGGAGGAAGAACTGAACGCATATAAACACACATTATACACATAGATATATATTTTTAGTACAAGAATACATTTTTATATTTTTACAATAAAAGATACATATTTTATATTTTTATGGCGATTATTTATGGCGATTATTTGATTGATTCCCTACAAATAATAGCGTTTTTTATGCAATTATCAAAATGTATTATCTCAGAAACCTGAACCATTTTCGCAAAGCTAAGGTCAGTTTCTAGTTCAAGATTTTCCAAAGCTTAAATCTGTTTTTGACATAGATAGAGGTACAACTTATATTGGAACATTGAAAGAAAAATTAACTCGTTGTTCTATTTTTCTCCTTTTTACTTGTATAGCTAGGTACTATGGGATACGTTTTGCATTTGGAAAAATTCGAACTGGAGATTTTAATCAAACTTGACATTACTATGATTGAGAACATCAAAAAAGTGGGCCCCTCAATTACGTCTGTTTCTTCTAGAGCCTAAACGGCTGAAGAGCAGAACGGAAGTTGGTATTTAAGCGTTTAAGGTGATTGTCTACAACAAAATTTTGAATCTAACATTCTATATTTTGTATAGTCTATATTTTGTTTAAATTTTGTTTACAAATTTTGATATTAACGGTACCTGTCTATTTTTTTTATTTTGGACTTTCTCATAAACGACTCAACGGATTTGATCAAAATTTTTATATAGGAGTTCCTTCGAATTCTAAATAATACAACTTATCGAAATGTTCGACAAATATTTTTGTGGATTTTTGAAAAAAAAAATTATTTTGGCAACAAAAATGTGTTTTAATTAGGATAGATATTGCATTATACTTTTTGGTTGAAAACATTTCTATCAAAAACCGTTATTCAGGTGCCTTTAATAGAACAATTGACAATTATTTAAACCGCTTCGCTTATGACCTTTTCGATAAGTCGGCCGAAGGGCTTCCGAATGCTTCTGAAACTGTTCCATTAGTATTAAATGACACTCCTTCCCCTGGATAGAAGAGACAGTTGCTTCTGGATTTGAAGTCAGAATCAAAACCAGAAGCACGCACACACTCAAAACCACTAAATGTCAAACTCGAATTAAATTTCAACAACAATATCGTGTAGGGATGAGCGATATTGAAAAACATTATGTTAAAATCGATAAAATCAACATCGATGTCAGAAATTATCGAATCAGAAACATCGAAGTTTTTTAATGTCTTCTTCAAAAATCGCTTAAAAATGAAAAAATACATTAGTCTCATAATTTTGGTGAACAAAATTTAAGATAAAACCATATATCTAAGCACAAAAGTTATAAAAAACTTTGTTATTTTATTATTTATGACCTAGATCCTAGAATGAATGAGAAGTGGGGAGCGACGAATTTCGTTAAATATTGTTACTTCACAATTTTACAGATTTACTTTATCTCGCCATATTTTTTAATAATATGAAAATAATCCAATCGGCAAGGTGACACCTGGCACCTTAAGTCTACATTCACTAGGCTTTGTAGTGCGCCACGGGTTAAATGTTTTGTTATTCATTATTTTCAGGAATATACTCGTAAATAAAATAAAACTCATGACTGGGTCGCACGTACTTGTTCTTATGTTCGATCACATAGTAAGCACAAGATTCTTGGAAGGAACAAAAAACAGCTAAATATATTTTTAAAATGTAGTTTACTTACCTAATTGTTCATATACGTATGTATGTACAACATTTCCTTTAATACAAAAATTATCGGTATTATTATTTCCAGTATTTAACAATATAAATTTAAAAACACGATTTTAAAAAAATCGTCTACCGTTTTCGAAATATGTATTGAATTTTCAAAAAAAATTATTTTTTTTTTCAAATATCCGAAACAAATATATTTCGAAAATTTCGGTATGCAAAGTTATTTAGAATTTGAAGGACTTTCTAATACAATTTTTTATCGAAATACGTTGAACCGCTTATCAGAAAGTCGAAAATCAAAATAGGTTCTGTATGACAGGGTCCTTTAGTAACATTTTATGCAATATTTATTTGGGCCAAAATGTAGAATCTACCTACGTGCAAACTAATTTTTATCAAAATCTTTTGAGCCGTTTACGAAAAAAAAATATAAAGTTTAACCATTTTTAGTACAAAAAATTGTATGGCAGGTACCATTATTTTTGGTATAAACAAAATATTTAAAAAAAAAGAAGTTATCGTTACGGAAAGTGTTTTCTTTTTAAAGAAATTGTTAACTAAAATGTAAGTAATGAAGAAATAAACCTAATATACGTCAACTTGGGGACTTTTTTTGCTTTTAAGCAGAACGAAAAAACAAGTTCACAGCAATTTGGGCGGATGATGAATCTTGCCAGCGAATATCCCGATATTGCATATCTAAAATTACACAGAAGGACACCAGAAGTTGTGGCTGTGTTTTAGTTTAGGAAACATCATATATGTTTTAAAGGTTTATAGTGACACCATCAGACCGATAATGTTTTGTATTTGTGTTGAATCTGCTCAAAAACAAGAGCAAACGCATTTTTATTTAGCCGAAAGTTTTCTTCAATCTGGAAGAGAATTATAGATGTAGAGCTGCGTCAGGTTGTCGCCTTTATTGCTTTCGTTCTTGCAATGTTCTTTTATTTTCTTAATAAATAATATTGTATTTAAAAAGTTTTTTTCTAATTTTTTTTTTGACAGTTCAAACGGAAACAAACTATGTTTGGAAATAGGGAGGGGACTTTATTCGATAGTTTTGATTTTAAAATCGGTGCATCTAATTACATTTCTTAAAAACGCTAGAGCATTATAATTGAAAAAAATTCTTTCTATAAGCAATAAATTACACTCTCTCACCAATTTTTCATGGTTTAAAAGGTTTATAGTGTTTATTTAATAAAAAAAAACTATCGAAAATGTATCGCATTTTCGATATATGAGTTCAGTTGCACATCTCTGCCTGAAGCTTATATCCATCGCAATGCGTCGTCGTATTTCTTTAAAATTTCTTCCGATTAAAGCTACTTCGAACTGAAATTGAATTTCCGACGAAGATGCGTTGCGGAGAAAACTCCGCTCCGACGGTTACCTCGATAGGGCAGATTATAGGGCAATTTTTCCATTTAGAAAAATACTAGTTCGAGATATTGACCAAATTTGACATTACGTTGATATAAAACGCGTAAAAAGTGGACCCGCTATTCCGTTTGTCTATACTATGTCTGCACCGTGATATACAATACAGCTCAAATCAATCAAGCGATTTCCTAGGTCTAGTTTAGGGAAATACCAATTTATAACAGTTTTATAACTGTTGTTCGCCATTAAAAGTGTTAAATAATCCCAGCGTTTCACATTCCCACGGTTGGGAGCTACTGAAACAAACGACTAATTTCCGGAAGTCGAATGCCCAATTCTGCATAAACTCTACTTTTCTGACACACCAAGTCCCAAGCCCAAGACACGTCCTTTTCTTACACTTTTACAAAATATAGCTTATGTCATTTGTTATGTTTGTCAGGATACGAGTATACCTTAATACAATTGACTTCATCGACACAAACAAATTTCTATTTTGAAATTATAAAATTAATAAAGCAAATATTTTCCTGCATAAATTTGATAATTAAATATGTACAAAATATGTTTCTTCTTATTTGGTTTCTGAACAAACATTTTTATTATATTAAACGTGCTAACTTATTGGTTAGCTTATTCGTCGATGACGTAAAATCAAAAAAAAAATAAAAACAGTTGTATCGTGGCGCATGACACAATGGCGATGGCGATTGATAAATATCCAAATATATGTCACTTCAAAATTACGATTGTTAAAAACCAATATCTTGTAGGAATATATCATGTAGCTATCTACTATAAATTAATCTTGTATTAAACTACTTTTTACTTTGTTTTAATAATAGTTTATACATATCTCTTAGAAAAATATAAATACAATTTGTCAAATATGTACATATTAATATAAAAATGATTCCAACTTTAAGAATCAAATAAATAAGAAGTATTTATAATTTTGGCAACACTGGTTAATACAAAGTCTTAAAAAATCGGCTAATTAATCAAAAATTTCCATTCTATCTTATAAAAGAGTATTATACAGTTGTTTGCTTTTTAACAAATTAAACAATGAATTACGCAATTAAAAATTGTATCATAAAACACCTATTCTGTTAGGTATTCTGTGATGTGATTCATGTCATGAACTTATTTTTAAAATCTTTTATCATTTATCGAAAACAGAAATTGATGGGAAATGGAATGGAAATTAATAATTAAATATCTACTTAGCTTAGCATTATAGCATTATATAAAAAAAAACTATTCGGGTTTTACTAAATGTATGTACATATATCGGGAAATAAGAGAACCATAACCAACTAATGGTCTTTTCGATTGGCAATTCGGAAGAACTCTCAGATCCAGAGCACCAAAGAAACAAACAATCACATCCAAATTGATTCTGAAGTTTGTATATCGCTGTGTTTGTGTAGTGTCATGTGACATACATAGATGCCTAAAATTGTTTTTTTCCCATTTGTAATTTGTAACATTATTGTGGAAAGAAGAACCCACAAATAAGCCATACTAAGATCGGAAACCTTCGTACGTGTCACCCCCAAAATCCATTTGTTTACATTGTTGTATTTGCAGCTTTGAAACTCTATCCATGAATAGATGGGAAATCGGAAAACAAAACAATAAAGGGCTGTGTTGCCTATGTCCCCTTTCACACAAGGAAACTGAGTTGCCGGCAACTGGGAGTGTGTTGGCGAGAAGGGCAAGAAGTAAGTGGAATGAAAAAAATCTCCCCGGTCAACGATTTGAAGAGATTTTTTTGACGTTTTGCTTTGCATTCCAATTAGCCCAACAAAATCTTCCCAGTTTCCTCCTCAGTTTCTCGGTGCCAGTTTCTTCATGTGAAAGCTACAAGGCAATTAAAGGAAAACGTCAAAAAAATCTCCAGCAACTGGTTTCCCTGTGTGAAAGGGGACTAAGTGTCCATAGGAAGAGGAACAGAAAAAATTCTTGGGTGCGTTTTTATCAATGTGTCTATTGGAAGAGGAACATAAAAGTTACTTGTGTGCGTGTTTCAGCTTGTAGGCAAATGTCAAATGAAAGCAGAGGTTTCGGGTCTTACGTTATTAGTTTATGGTTATTAGTTTATGGCAGAAGCCATTATTTTTTAGTGTGTTTCTTTATTTATTCCGGATAAGGAATAGAATGGATGGAAAGGACGAAATGTTTATCCAGAATATCCATAGTGGAATGAAATTAGAAAAGAAAAAGATAATATCTATCAGCCGTCTGAAAGTGTTGACAAAAAAAAGCAGGTATCTCTATGAGAAATAGTAAAAATAAAATATTATTGATTTATTAATTAATGAAAACTGGCATTTAATTATTGTTTACATATAGATTTATTTCAATAATAAAAATACGAAAAATGTTTGTTCATCCATTTTGTTTACTTACTTGGTTTTCGTCTTTGGCTGCTGTCATTTTTTTGCTTTCATATGAGAGGGTTATTCCGAGAATATTCTTTTCATTCCGTGTTTAACATTGAATAAAAAGAATGCATTCCAAACGTTCCGGAATGAATAAAGAAACAACAAAATAGTTTATCGGGAATATTCCATGGTATAAAGAAACGCAAAACTGGTATTCCGAATATTCCGGGCATTTTAGAATGAATAAAGAAACACACTATTTCAGCTCAGATCAGAACTAAGGACTGATCATGACATAATGAGCAAACAAATTCGGCTCTTCGCAGATTCTGATCAGAGCTCTCCTATTTAGGCCCTCATTATTAATAGTGAATCAAACATTCGATAAGTTGCGAGTAATTTAGCTTCGATTATCAGAGTATTATTAATAGGGAACTTCAACGTTCGCTTAAAAATGAATGGTACCAAATATAAATTCCAATAAGAAAACATATTTTAAACGTCAAATGCTGTTTGTGTTGCCTTAAATTTTTTGTTTTGTGTTCTTAATTTTGTATTTTTCGACGATGTAATAAAAAAAACTATTTATGTTAAGCAACATTTTATTTTTTGAGGTGATTGAGTTTGAAACGAAAAGGCAAGACAAAATTAGGATGGGCCGGTTGAAAAAAAACATTGAACAAACATCGAACAATTACTAGCCTTCAAAATTTAGTTAATTATTCAAAAAATCAATGTTTTGACTTCCATTAAATTATTTTGTACTTCCGATTGAACAAGGATGGTTTTTTGTATGTCCCCAACCAAATAAAGCATGTATTCAAGCAAAGAACTTCTCCTTTATAAAGCTGGCTTACATTGAGATTTCTTGGAAGTAGTTGCTACCAATCCATCAACTGTAACTCCCATATATCCGTCACAATTCTTAGGTTCAGCTTTAAATTTTAGTCCAACTAAACCTATGTACATACAAAATCTTAGGTGCAAACTATAAAACATTTTCTTACTAACCATAAGCAACTCTTTTCCATCACGAATGGGAGTTCCCAATAATCTAATCAAAAATAACAAAAATAACACACCTAAACCTTTACATTCGTCCGGATTCGATTCCATCAAACTAACTAGTTTTGCAAATTGATTTGCATTGGTCCTTATGATAAGTTACTATTCTTATTTATCTAACAATATTCACAGTTTGAGCATAAATACATTTTTCTTTTGTAGGCCGTTACGAAAAATAACTAGCTACAGGTTAATACAAGTAAATTTGAAACTTTTATCAACAATATAGAAAATGTTTCCCGGCACAACAATTCGCTAACGTTATCACTAAATATTTAGATTCGATAGTATATCACACATACATGGGTTAGATTAGCGAAAATTCGCTATCTGTAATCCCTCGATAATCAAATTCGCTAAAGTTTTGACATTTGAAGTGAGCTAAATTTAAGCGAATCGCTATTCATAATACGAAATTAGCGAATTCGCAAGGTTTTAAGTTCGATTTGCTATTCATAATGAGGGCCTTAATTAATGTCAAAAATTAGTTCATAGAATCACTTTATTTTTTATTTGAATATCGATTTTAACTAATTGAGTGGTTTTGCTAAAAGTAAAATGATAAAATGTCCATTGAAGCCTAGCTATTTTGTTGCAACATACCTATCTCACAACTTCTCTGCCCAAGAAGTATTTTGGTGTTGTTTATCTCTCCCGTCACTCAAAAATTAAATTCAGATGAAGAATTCGCCCTAAAACTTAATTCCTTTTTATATTTTTTTCGAAAATGACATAAAACCTAACTAATTTGCAGTATAGCACTACTTACTCTGCTGAGCCATTTTATTCTGATTCATACAATACACATGTACAATGTACACTGTAGAGTATAAAGTCCTGCTCTAAGCTAAGTCTTGATCAGTAAATTTGGAATTCCCATTCCCATACTGACATGCCCACTTTACCTTATGTGTTTGTGTTGTTTCTGGGAAACGGCTCGTGCGATTTGTATAAAATATACAGAGCTTGTTCTTATTAGATTTGGAGAATTGATTTTTTCTGTTTTCATTTATTTTCGTGATTTGTTTATTTCGCTCAATATTACAATGGATACAGTAACTATACCAACCTGGCTTGCGTAGCGGATTTCAATGTAAATATTTACTTTAATATGTTTTATCAGTTCACAAATACAATTTTATGTTCCATTTATTTTTTCATACAGCAAAAACAAAAACATCTAACCAATTTTGTTTTATGTTAATGAAATTATTTGTTTGGTTTTTGGCTTAAATCAGTATACTTTCCAAGCAAGAAAATGATATTATCCGACTTACATATATAGACGGGATTATGGTATAAAACAGAATTTTAAGTGAACGGGATTTTAAAATATTGAATTTTATATTTAAATACTAAAGCCTAAAAAACGAAACGAAAAATCCACGAAAATGACAGAACGAAATCATAAACGAAAATTCCATGACGCAATTTAAAAAGTCCACTCACTTTTCGCCTAGAATTTATTACCCAGACCAATTATACTTCTGCGGAAAATCACATTTCAGTTTTTAGTCGTGTTTATATTATTTGTTGTTTCTTTCATCGCAGCTTGTTTATTTTTTTCTGATTGGGTTTTTTTTTTTGCCTTTATCTAGACCAGTGTTTTTCAAAGTGTGGGTCGTGACCCCCTGGGGGGTCGGCAAGAAATATTTAGAGGGTCGCGGTCGCAAGATTAAAAAAAAAACAGGGTTCAAGTCTTGTACTAAAAAAAAAAAACATTTTTTTATGTGCCTGTTATTTTTTAACAAATGTTTAAATCTTGGTTTTATCTTCGAGACATTATAAATCATTTTCCAAATCGAGCCTATTTCTCTTCTTAGTTTTTATATCGGCCATTGAAGAGAACGTGAGTTCACATAGGTATGAAGTGGCGAATAAAACTAACAATTTTAAAAGTTGTAGGTACGCAAAAAGATGAAGACACTTTTTATCGTACAATTGATAGATTTGGAGAAAATGGTCGAAATCATTGTGGTGTAGTACATTAATTCAAGAAAATGTAATAAACTTATGTTTTTGAGGGGGGAATTTTTTTGTTTTAATTTATGTTTTCAAAAACATATTCTATGAAAAAAAAAAACAAAAATTAAATGTGGAACCCGAAGGGTAATGATGCCATCTTAAAAATTCCAATTTTTATAATTTTGCTTAATAACTCCCATAATCGTTATTTTTTTTCTAAAAAAACTCTAAGAGCAGATTTAAGACAGTAAAATTATCTACAAAATGACATATCAATGACTTCTGTATGTCAATTCATTCTTAATACAATGGTTTGACGTTCAAGTATATGAATGTGTGAGTGCTCCAGGTTCCGATTTCAAATCCAGAAGCAAAATTCTCTTCTTTTCAGAATTAGAATAATAATTTTAACTATGTATATATTGCACGGCGCTAGTTAGAAGGAATAGAAAGACTGGAAAGTTTTTTTTTTAATGTCATTAAACTGTAACTTTTCCCGAATTACCTTATTTGTGAATATTTTTAAAATATTTAGTACGATTTTTGAGCACTTTTAGCATGATACTAAGCTAAAACGAGGATTTCGCTAATTTTTAATAATCGAAATATCTTAAGAGATATGTTATATAATGTTAAGACATTTTACTAAAGCTAAAATCATTCAAATCCATAGATATGACACTTTGACATAAACAAACATTGTTTGCTCTATTTTAGGTGTGTTCAGCTGCAGTTTATCAAGAAAATAGGTATGGTATTGTGGTGGTAGTTAAAAAGTCTTTAAAATTAGGAATAAATTAGTATTTAAAGTGCTTATATTTATATTAGTAAATTTTTTAGGAGTATGTATCATGCTAATACATCAGGCTTTTTAAAATTGTGTGTTATTGTATTTAAATGAATAAACATGTGTGTTAGAAGAATTGATAACCGTCCAGATGATTGTTCTAAAAATTAAAATTAAAAAAAAACTAAAACATTTGTTAGCGTCTTGAACCTGGATTATTTTTTAAGCGTAGATTACAAAAACAATTTTGTGCGACTAGGCTGATTGACATATATAAATATCTCAAATATTGTTTGTGCAAAACACAAATAATAGACAAAAAAAAATGAAAAAGAAAAACTTGAAAAAGTCAATGTTTTTCTGCGTTTTGAGCGAGTTTTATTTTGTTATTTGAATTAATTTTTTTCTTATATGAAAGTTGTTAATATCATATACATATACGAGTGCATTATACACAAATGTATAAGCCGAATCAAATACAAAAATATACATATTTGAACAACTGTCCATAATTAGCCAATTTTTTCATTTCTATTCATCACACTCATTAGCACACATTGAAAACCTGCTTTAATTTTAAATTGATTCTTTTAAGTATAAAAGCTTAGATATTTTTCTCGGCATACATCAGTAACTTCTTTAACCTCACTAAGTTTATACTTAAAAAAAAAATACAATAATTTCTTGCAAATAAAAATGAAATCATTAAAATTGTCATGCCTGATCCTAGTTGTTTTGATGGTAATTTTTGCTATAACCACGGTTAGTGCTTCCCCTTCGCGCGTTGCTCGTAGTCCAGGTGGCGGTGTTAGTGGCAGATGGACTTGGCCGTGGGCTATCCCAAAACTAGTAAACCAAATACTACCTAAAAAGTAACTTCAACTCTTCGAAGAGATAATTTGTACAATGTCAAGGATTATATAATACCAAATGTAAATTTGCTTAAAAATAAATTGTACACCACTTGAAAATTGTTTTTTTATATATTCAGTGGCTTATTAAATTTATTAAATTAAGTAATTGATTAAATTAAATTATTTAAGTTTTTTGTAAGATAGATGTTATCATGCCCAAAGTAATAAATAAATTTTATATTAATGTTAATACCTTATATTTTGAATATCCGATTCGGATTAGTGAATTTAGTGCCGTTGAGCAAACTTTAAAACATAGTACCTAACACGATAGTCAAAATTCAATAATTTCTGCCATTCTATACATACTAATTGCTTTGTTTAAAATACGACAATAGCAATTCATGAATCAAATATGGGAGATATATTGGCATTTTTCCAGTCGTAGTTTGCTACACTTATACAACTGGTAAAACTAAATTATTTCTGCCATATTTTATCGAGAAATAATAAAGCCAAGTTACATACATAACTATATTTTTATCTGCTGGACTGGGGCCAAATTCCGCAAGCTGCTTTTGTACATAAAAAATCGGGGACGCATACATATTTGCGATTCCGTAAGGGTGCGATTCTTTTTTCTTTGACAGATAACGTTTACACAGTTATAGGCAAATTTATTCACGCATATTTTGAGGGTGAATACATTTTTTTGCACGGAAAAGCATTCACGCTTTGCGGAATTGGGCCCTAGGGGGCTTCCACTTTACACCACACCACTTACCCTAGGGCAGAATTGGATTAGGTCATTTGCACCTACCGGAAGTCCCGTTTGAATAGATCTAGGTGCCTAAAGCAGTCCTGTGAAAACAAATTACGAAGCTTTATTCCCGTACTTGTGGCCTTTTCGATTGGTTGTCCGGAAAGGTTGCGAATACTTCTGAAACTGTTCGATTGGTATCAAATGACAGTTCTTCTCCTGAATAGAAGAGAAATTTCCTTCTGGATTTGAATTTAGAATCAAAACCAGAAGCACGCACTGACGCACACACATTCACGCCCACTTAATGTCAAAGTCGACTTATGGCAACAATAATTTCGTGAAGGGATGAGCGGTATTGAAAAACATCTATGTTAAAATCGAAAAAACAACGTCGATGTCAGAAATGATTGAAAAGAAAACGTATCAGAAATATCGATTTTTTTAACATCGATGTTTTTTAATGCATTTCTTTTGAAAAATAGCTATATATAGCACTACGCGGTAATTGAACTTTATACAATTTCAGATAAATTGTTTTTGAATCTTAATACCTATGTTGCGATGTTTCACATGCTTCAACGTCGATGTTGATACATCGATAATTTGTTCGCCTAACATCGATGAACATCGCCCATCCCTACATTTTCATGACATTATTTTGATTTTTCCCGCCTTACACATACACTCACATTAAAATTCAAAATTAAGAATCGAGTGTTAACTAGGAATGTTCGATTGGAGTCCCGGATCGGAGAGTTCGAGAGTCGAAAAGAACATTAGGCGTATTCACGATCCGATGAATCTGGTCTTGTATCATTGTAAGAGTGTATAATTTTTTTGCACTACAACAACAAAATATACTGAATATCAAAGTATTAAACTTACACACTTTTACAATACCCGAACCCTATTGTAACAGAAAAGTACAAGAGTGTACATTTTTTTTTAACACAAACTAAGCCTTCTTCAAAACAAATGCCAAACAAATTTTAACATTTGCTTCAGTGTTGCTTAGTTAGATTAGTAAAGGTGTTTTCACAGTCTGTTGTAAAAAAAATAAAATTTTATAACTTCGTGAATGCCTCTATTATAGTGCACCGAATGAAAACATTGTCATATTTTCAAAATTGGTGTAAAACTTTTATAGAGAGCGATTCAATTTTATAAGAATACGGTAACGCACTAAACAAAAAATGTTATCAATTTTTAAAAAGTCGAAACAAATTGTATTTTTGAAAATGATTAATAAAGCTTTTGTGTTGATATTTTGGCATCTGGTTCTCGAAATATTTGCACCCAAAGTTGCTATGATGATTTTCTACCCAAAATGCATACTTAGGTGCTCCTTCAAATTGTTTTGACGTTTTTCTTAAATTGATTTACAAATCTTCCTCTTTCATACGAAGAACACTTAGTTACTCGTCTGACCTCTTCAACCTTTCTATATTATCCTGGTGAGGAAGATTAAGTAAATTCGCACTTTCCTGATACAACACTGCCCTCAGTTTAGTTTGACCAACAAAACTTTTTATCCATTTTATTAATAGACAAAATACAACCCAATTTGGCCTGAAAAATAGTCTAGGAAAATTAGATAAAAAATGACCTTATACTTCGAAAAAATTCCGGCAAAGCTGGGGTCCCAGCACGTAACTTCATACAATCGAGCTTTGTCGATACAATCGAGAATTGTTTTGGTTCCTCGATTGTATCGTTAGAGAAAACTCGATTGAACCAAAATAGGTGCTTCCAATTCTATCGACGAAACTCTATTGTACCAAGTTGCGTGCTGGGGACCCAGAATTTTTGGGGATAGCTTCATTTTTACATTCAATATTTCCTAAGAAAGTACCCTAAGTTTGAAGCGGATCAAAAATTGTTAGGAGGAAAGCGGTCGAAAACATTGGGGTCTATTAAACAGAAAACAAGTCTTAAGAGTGACTGGAAGGTAAAGACGACCATCTTAAAAAAACTGATTTATTTTATTTTGTTTAATAATATTTTTTTCTCAAAAAAACCTAAGGAGTAACAATATTATCTACAAAATGATATATTAACAACTTTTGGACGTTAATCCGTTTTTAAGTTTTAGCGGTCCAAAATGGAGGTTGGAAACACTTTTTTTTAGATATCTTCCTTTTTTCTTTATCATTTGTTTTTTTTTTTTTGAGCTTTAAATGAGCTCTGTATCATAAATATCGGACAAATGATGAACCGTCAATCCAACGCCAAAATAAACTCTGCGTTAGTGCGAAAACGTTTTATTGTTTCTCCAAATTTAGGGTACTTTTAAGAAAATGTTTATGACGTAAAAATTAAGTTCTCCGCCAAAAATTCAGCTTTGTCGGAAAACTAAAAGTTCCTGCCAACTCAGTTTCCTCATGTGAAAGCGGTCATACATATATCCATATTCCTTACTATTTAATCCGGTGTGGCGGGGGTAGAAAAAATTGCATGGATTAACTTTTCTAAATTAATTGGAGTACTCTTACGCAGATATGTAGTATGTCTGAACAAAGTTAACATAATTAAATATCACATAAGTATTCTTGCAACCGAAAGTAATACAAAAAAGAGACAAAGACTTATTCAACAACTGTTGATTTTATAACACTTGAAAAAAATATACTCAAGATTTTAAAAACAATTTTGACTAACTGAATTTTAGATTTTTATCACTAAACAATATCCGTTATCATATGTATATAGTTTCTACAAGAGACCATAAAATGAGTTTATACTTAAAAATTAATATTTTTATGATAGATATTATATAATTTAAAAATGATTAGAAAATAATTATACACTGCTGATCATTGTATTTAGTTCTAATTCTTTTATGCAAAGATATTTTCATTTTTTTGACGTATTCGGGATATTTTAATAATTTTGTATGAGCAGCTATCAGTTAAATATCAAGCTTATACTGATGCGGAATATGTAGTAAGCCTCAATAAGTAGTCGGACTTCGGATTTAGAAAATAATAATTTGCGCATGATTTAGCCATATTTCGTTATTTAAAAACCCATTCCAGCAATTGTCTAAGCATACCTGCATATAATTTCACGATATTGTATTAATTATGTTAACTTTAAAAAAATCATTAATTTCGGGGTCAAAATTTGAATTAAACAATTTGCGGAGTTAACTTTGGATTGACTGAATAGATATTTCTGTAAGATGGTTAAAGAAAACAGATTTCTATATACATATATACTATGGATACCCAACTTCATATGAAAAGGTGACTCATTCAGCCGCCATTTTGAAATCGAGACAATGAAGAGTTCTCTGAGTTTACTTACATTTTTTTAATGGGGTTTTCGTTTGGTAAATTTATATTTTGATCAATAAATTGATTTTTTTCGTAACGAATCGAATCAGCTGTCTATAGTCAAACTGATGGCTGTCAATTATGATTCATAAGTGGTGTTAGTAAAAGAGGTATAGACCTATCGAAAAATCCAGATCTGCAAAATTGGTTTATGGGGTTTTCGTTTGGTAACAAAAATCTATTTATTTTTGATTTAACGGGTCCGCCATCTAACGTTCTTTTTTTCAACTAGTGCTTATTTCGTGAATGGTAACACTTAGCTCATGTCTGATTTCACAGATAATTAGTTTTATCCTTCCGCTGAATGAATATGGTTGTGTATACGCTTGAACAACGCTCGCTAAGTGGGCCTGCGATCGACTTAGAGAAGATGCCGATTTTGTCAAAAAAATCATCTTTTCAGATGAAGATCATTTTGATCTTGGCGGGTATGTAACAAGCAAAATTGTCGCATTTGGAGCACAGAAAACCCGCACGCATACATTGAAGAGCCGATATACCCAAAACGAATCACTGTTTGGGGCGGATTTTGGTCCAGAGGCATAATCCGAAAATGAGGAAGGAGTGGCCGTTACAGTCAATGGCGATCGTTATCGGGCCATGTTGAACGAATTTTTGTTCACAAAAATTGAAGAGGAGGATATTGGCAATATTTGGTTTCAACAGGACGGCGCTACGTGCCACACAGGCGAAGATACACTCGATGTTTTGCGCCCATTTAAAAAAAAAAAAACAAAGTTATTTGGCTGACCCTGTATATCTGTCAAAAAACTGATTTTGACAAATGTTGCTTTCGATTGGCCAAAAAAATTGATTTATTTTTTTTGATTTTAAATCAATTTTTCGGCAGATCTACCCCTCTTTTAATACCACCATACTATGCATTATAATTGACAGACATCAGTTTGACAAAACAGCTGTTATCGCTAGCTGGTTCACAACACAAATATACACCAATACTAAAGCAAATAAGAATCAATCTGAAAACGTATTCGATTCGTTACGAAAAAAATCAACTTATAGATCAAAATATAAATTTATCAAAGGAAAGCCTCATTAAAATAAAAAAAGAAATACATTTTTTTGGCCAATCGAAGACGACAATTGTTAAAACCAGTTTTTTGACAGACCTAAATAAAATAATTTTTTGTTGCCAAACGAAAACCCAATTATTTTCCTTTTTTTTAAAGAATTTTTTCAGGTGTTCGATTTATTCTGCTAGAGCTAGGGTAAATGTTTCTTGATATAAATAAAATTTTACTAAAGTAGGTATATAATTATAATTCTTTTTTATTAGAAGGCATACTATTTTATATGCTGCCTAGTCAAAAATGGCTTCTTCTTCTATATAAAAAATATGTCAGTTTGGATTTTAGGTGTTGTATTTAAATCTATAGAAGAAATGGTGCCGCACTCTCGATTTCGAAATATTTTTCACAACCAAAAGTTAATCCTCAATTTAAGCGGCCTTTTCGACGTATATCCATTCGGAAAATTTCCGAAATGAAAGTCAGCTCCGATCGGAACATCAAAAAACGAAGCATACAATAGTGTTTGTTTTACATATCAGTGAATTAACCTCATTCGCAATGCCTTGAACAAAAATTGTAATATTTAAAAAATGTCTCCTGTTGAATCCTTCACGTTGTTTTTTTTTTGTTTAAATATGGTTGTATATTTAAATAATAAAATAATATAATAAATTATTAATATTTTACTTAGATTTTTAGAATAGACGTCCCTTCGAACCAGATTCCGCAACAATTTTTCATCGGGGAACTTCGGAAGATATGCAATGCATAGCAGCTGTAAATAAATCTT
Organism: Philhelius pedissequus; assembly: GCA_910595825.1. Lineage (NCBI taxonomy): Eukaryota > Metazoa > Arthropoda > Insecta > Diptera > Syrphidae > Philhelius > Philhelius pedissequus. Next base: position 56,789,783 of record OU343160.1, read on the forward strand.
TACTGAACGCTCTTCATCGCATCAATGTGATGTGCGTCACATTTCATCGGAAGATTTGTCCGATGCATCACTCGGAACGGATACCCGTTAGGAAATTTTTCTCCGAAAGGATACCTTGTTAGGGTCGAAATTAACTCGCGTGATTTTTGTATTTGCAGGATTAACTCTAGTTTAAATTAGAGTTAATTCAGTATTTTAAATCGACCTTAACTAATAAATTTGAAAATAAAATGAATATGTTCATTAAGCCTTCATAAATATAAATTTGGGCAAATGATTTCGCTATTATAAATTCTTTTAAGCAATAACTTTTTTAGTCGTTGAACGTTGATTCTGTTTCGGATTCAGACTTCTTCTGTCTTAATATAACTTTTTAATTATTTATTTTTTTAACCAAAAACCTAAACATCAATCATTATTTATCTATGAAATCTTTATTGTCTTTATGGGTAGTATTTTCCACATTTATCCATTTTTTGACTGCCTGTATAATACTTGGTACAATGTTATAAAGACATTTTGAACAGAATTGCCATGTAAGTGGAGCCGAACCCTCCCTCCTGATTCGTTCACTAAAAAATATCCAATAGTATGTAGTCAATCCCATGAACAGATATACTTGTGCATATAATACACCGTCAATTGTGAATAAGCTTTCATCCCCAGTATATATTTTGAATTCCCGATAAACTTGCTTTGTTGGATATCTTATTGAAAATCGTTCCTTGACCAATGTTTCAGAAAACTATTAAAAAATAAAATTAAAACATTTTTTTTAAAGAAAAAATAAATTTAAACTAAATAAAGAATAAATTGAACAAAAAATACTTACCCAATCGGCAACAGTTTCATCTGATTCACTTGGTTCGTTCCTCTGTCTGGTCACAACAACTTTACGCTGCTGTCTAGGGCTAGAATTTAAAATTTAGATTTTTTTTAACATACTCGTAGGTATATAAAACAAATAAAAGATACACAATCTTAAAATGAATTAATAAAACTTACACATAAATTAAATGAATTATAGCAAACTCCAAAATCATTGTAAAATCAAAGTTTTATTTTTGTTTCTTTCAAATTTTAGCAAAGTGACCTTTTCAACAATTGTTGACGTTATGACACAAGGGAAAATATTGATTAAGATTTTATTCAAAAATGTTGACTGCCTAGGATATCCTAGATTTAATGAGCATAAACAATTATCCATCTCTCATATCATTATAGATGAGACAGAAACATTATTTATCTCGTGGTGCCTAATGACTTTTTACCTGAATTTTAAATTTTTCTTTCGGTATTAAATAAAAATAGTACCGAAAGATGAAAATAATTAAAGTATAATTATACACTGCTGATCAGTTTAATAGGTTCATAATTTAAAAGTATTTTTCTAACCACTTTATTTTTCATTATTTTTACAATTATTTTTCGAAAATTATTCTATGCAGCATTATTTATAATTTAAAGGACATCCTATATAAAAATGTTGATCGAAATCCGTCCAAACAAAACTTTGTTTTGCAAAAAGCACGGCGTGTAAGGGTGGAGGCTGAGGCACTTTCAATAAAAAGTTCTTCTCAAAACTTCAAATTTTCTTCAAGTAACTTCACACCTATCACAGAGTTCCTCGTACCAAAGTTCCGAATGTTTTGTTACGCTATGAATACAAATAAATTCACATCATAAACCCCGAACGAAGTCAAAACATCATTGCCTCACAGCAACCCTTTTTTCGGAGTTGCAAAGTTATCTGATTTACGTCAATATATGAGAAGAAAAATCGATTTAAATTTTTGTTGTTAATCTGTAGACAATTTAATTGTTTTTGTTAATCAAAAATGGATTCAATAGGAGTTTTGGAATATCCTTGGTCGATTTCAGGATTTTCTTGGGGCATTTCAAAAAGCCTTTTATATTGAATGCGATTTGTAATTGTTTTGTTTACCCTTTGAAAATTAAAATTATAATACATATTTTCACACTTAATTTCACAATAAAGCTTACATCTCTTTTAGTTAAATATTTTTGTGCGATGTGCCAATTTGTCTGAAGTAATTTTTTTATTTTTGCTTCCACTTCCACAGGATAGTATGAAAATAACTGTTCATAGAAAAACAGTCAAACTTTCTATTCATTCTGGACTAGTGCCAATTTTTCCGAACTCCGAATTTCGGCGGACAGGGCCTATAATACATTTTTTTCGGGATTCGTAGTACGAATGTATTACAACTGCGCCTTGGGTAAGGCTGAATTATTAAGAAAAAAATGAAAAAACAGTTGGTAAAAAAAGTTTTTTTTGGATTCCTAATAGTTCCAAAAAAAAAACAAAAATATTTAGTTAATAAATAATTTTTTTTTAAAAATGTAAGTATAAGAAAGAAATAAAATATTTTTGAAAAGTACGAAATAGTATTTTTCCAAAATTTCCGGCAAACGTTACTCGGGCAAGCATGAATTAAAATTTCCTTATATGAGAAACTATTTTGAAAAATTCCAAAAAATAAATTGTGGGCAATCGTTATTCGGGCAATTCTTTTCCGGGAAAAAGTTACGTACTATCCCTTTTGAATAAATATGCCTAATAAAGATTTTTTTCATTTTTTCCGAAATTTTGAAATTAGTGTTTTCTTCAAAAACTGTTCATAGAAATTAATCAATTTAAAATAAAGATGATAAAAAAGACTAAGCTTTAAAAAATATGCAATACATACTTTTAATTGTAAATATTTCCAAGATGGTTTTTGTTTTCATTTTGTGTTGTTTTAAATATTTTCCCTCCCTCCCATGGTAAAAAAATGTTTGTAACTAACTATTATGGGACCTATCAGGAAACTCCAAGGGAATTTCGTTTCCCAAGGCATTTTTCCTGCTATTGTGAATCTCCCACAGATTAAGTTTCCATCGAACAATAAATCGTATGAAATGACAGCAAAATTCCCTAAGAAAGCTTATTACCGATACCAATAAATTCAGAGGGAAGATTAAAAAATTGGAAGGCGAACTCCCCAAGTTGGCCAGTTTATATTTCTCAAATCTTAGATAACTCCATTTTTTTAATAAATTATAAGCTGTTCTTCTGAAAAGTTTCTGACTTTTACTATTAAAAACTGTATTCTTTGCTCAATTATTTTCTGAAGTACGTCTAAGATTGCACATATATCTCCAATTTTGCATACCCCTAATGTCAATTAATCAATTTTAACAAATTTTGATATCCATTTGAAAAAGAAACCAATATTTATCGAATGAATTCCATTTTTCTTTTATTTTTGACTAACTTAAGACCAATATTCGTTTTGTGTTTAATTTTTATTGATATTTATAAATAAACGGAGTTTGGTGAAAAAAATCATCTTTTTATTTAGATCTACAAAAAAGCAATTTGAGAAGACAAACCGCATTGGGTGGAACTGCACTATAGAGAAACTGCTCGACATTGCGCAGAAAAATATTTATTCGTATGAAATTCTATGAGCTATAAGGCTTTCAGTTGTGCAGCAGTTCTGTTGCTAAAGTGAATACCATGGACTTATATGAGAGTGCGCGCATGCACTCTGCGATTCGAGCAACTTAAAAGTTCTTCAGCTTGTATTACACCGAACTATAATGTAACTGCACGCACATTAAAGCAAAATATTGTATGTGTTGGCTTATTTCGTTGATTTATTTTAAGTTGATTATGTGCGAGATCATCGTTCAACTATTGATTAAATTATTTCGTCTCGGAAAAATTGCATGTGCGCGCCTAGCCTAAACGCACTAAGCGGCAACTGAACTTCACAAAATGTGCTTTTTCTTCACTGTTTAATGGACGTTGGCCATGGACGATATTCGCAAAACTACATGGACATGGACTGGGCGTACATTTTTGTGATCCCATTGTTTTTTTTTTGACATGTGCATGGAAATGGCAAACCAAATGTTAACTATTTGTTCCTTACTCCGCGTATAATTAGTGCAGTCTGATGAGCGAATAATGAATTGAAAGCAAAACATACTCAGAAAATAAATTTGTAAATTGACTTCAAAAATAAAACTATAGCTATCGATCTACTCAGAAAATAAATAAAAGCATGAAATATAAAGGGGAAATGTAACTACGTTGTAATGTGCGTTCAAAACCAATAAACATTAAAAGGAAACAAGCAAATCTCCGGCAATTTTGTTTCTTCGTGTAAAAGGCATAGACGATTTTTAAAGCAATACAAAGGTTGGCCTGTGTAAAAAGAAGCTTGACCATAGTCTATGAACAAACCTATTCACTATCATTTCCTTTCTATTGGTGCAAAATGAATGTTCGAATTTAAAATTACAAATGCTTTCTGCAAATGAAAACAAGAAATGGGTTTGAAACATAAATTAAATATTGGTACGTTTTTCTACTTTCTATTTTATATGAATAAAAGCTAATTATTGTTCATAATTTTGATATTTACTTAATTTTACTTTGCAAAAGACTTTCATTACTTGTGACTGCTGTGCAGGGGTACCATTTTTACAAAAATAAAAAAGGTACGGTCCATGCTACGGTCGATGCGTTTTTTTATGAATTACTTACGGTACAATGGATAGATTCCCAATAAAACACACCTAGCAAAAGAAATTTTAGTTCAAATCGCGTCACATTCGCCACGAAAAATATCATATACCGTATCAAATTCTAAATTTACCATTGGAAAACCCCACAAAACTTGTATTTACGTTTTGTTTTCATTATTGCTGGCTTAATTTTTTGTGGAGTTCATTTAAAAAGTTAATGTTAATTCTCCAGATTGCCCTGTTTTTATTCACCAATAAAATTTATGTGAAGGTGCTATAACTAAAGGGCAAGTTTTGCATTTAAAAAAAAAAATCGAACTCCAGATTTTGATAACATGAACAAAGCGTCTCTCAATTCTGTCTTAAAGCCTAGCCTAACTGACAGAAGCTATTTTCTTTAAACGTGATACTTAATTAAGTGAATGTCTAGATTTTTAGTACCAAAAATAATGGTAGATACCTACCATACAATATTTTGGAGCGAAAAAAGGTGGATTTTATTTTCTCGAAAACGACTCGAACAATTTTGATACAAATATCATTGCGCTTTATAGGTATAGTCTACATTTTGGTCTAAAAAATGGTTACATAAAATGATATTAACCGGTACCTGTCATATACTACGTTTATATGGAGAATTGAATCGGTATTGAATCAGGATTTAGGTCTTTGTATATTTGAATCGGATTAAAATATCCGATCCGATCCGATCCCACTAGAAGAGCTGAATCCGAACCCACTAAAAGAGCTGAATCGAATTGAAAATGTATTTATATACCTGAATCGAGGAATTGAAGAATCGAATTCACATTTGATTCTTGGTGTGTGTGTGCACCAAATAGTGTTTTTTGGTATTCAGTGGGTTTCCGTTTTCTTTGTATTTTTTTCTGTTGCATGTTTTTATTGTTTATTCTGTAAACTCAAATTGTCACTTCGATTCAATTTTAATTCAATCTTCCGATCCCACGAGGCCATATACCTGAATCGAAATCTCAATTCGATTCGATTCGATTCCTCAATTCACTCATATAAACGGGGTAATAGATTTTTTTTTATTTTCTACTCTCTCATTAACGACTTAACGGGGGTCCTTCGAATTCTAAATAATACTGCATATATACCAAAATTTTCAAAATATTTTTTTTTTTTATAACTTTGCACGCGCTCAAGGGATTATGAATACCCTTTATATGTTTTTCTTAACACAGCGCGGGCATCCGGTGGAAGAAGAGAAAGGAGGATAGGAGAGATGTGTGGCGCGATGTTCTGAGACTAGAGCTGGCTGTTGTCTCAGATTTATCTCCAGGGATGGCGGCTAAACTAATGCGGAGAGAATTACCGTGTCTTATTTATTTATGTCTCTTATAATTGGCATTTTTTTTTTAATTTTAACTATATCCCTGTAAGACCTACGGTCTTTTAAATGCAACCTGAATTGCACGGCACTAGTTTGACACAGAGGATTTGAGAACCAGGTATTGACTGTCTCATTTTAACCTATGGGCGACATCCAATTAAAATTGGAGGTATAGAAAAGAATGCGCCTAGCGTGGGGATCGAACCCACACGTCAGTACTTTATCCACTGCAACGTTGCCACCCATTATTATTATTATTTTATTTATTTCGTTGTCATATTTATAGGTATGCTAGTTTACTCAATCACATGTTGTTAGTGTTATGCCTGAACAGCATGTAATGAGTAAGCCGCAACTCATTTTATGACAATTTTTATAATTGGTTTTTAATGGAATATAAGAAGACATAGACAACGGTAGGAATCGTACCTGCAACCACGAGGTTGACAGGCGAGCACACAACTATCGCGCCACGGCCACCCCCTTTAGATTTTTGAAAAAAAAAATATTTTTTAATCCGCATGTTCATTAAACATTCCCACTTTAGAAAATACACTTGGACAATCAATAGCGGTTTAATGAATAACGATTTTAGGGTTAGACAGTATTTTATTAATTGTAAGATTAAAAAACTTTAGAGCCAGTTTTTCAAACTTAACTTTAACCAAAGGTTCATTTTAACTCTAGTTATCTCATGAACCAGCACCGAGATTCAGCTAATTCGAAACCGCAGTGAGTGAGCGAGATGAGTGACTTTTGATTAAAAATCGATTCAGCTAGTAAAAGTGAGGGAGTGACTGAAATGTCAGATTAAGTATTTGTTCTTTTCTCAAAGAAATTGTTTCACACCTATTCACGTATACACGAAATAAAAATTACAAACACAACGAACTAGCCCAAAAGAATCCAACAAACTATAAAAAATATGGAAAAATTGATTTGCAATAATCTTGTAAGTCACACTATTAACCATAGAGAAAATAATTACATAGGGGCGCGACTCGTACCCCCCTTGCCTTAAACACCCGCAAAAAAAATGCTGTCCAAACCATCGATAACTAAAGTTTTACTTGGCGTATGTTGAGTAAGTTTTCCTTCTCGTTGGCCTCGAGCAAACGCTGGTAACACCAGGTTTTACCAGTTCTATTCGAGTTGATCACACAAAAGCAATTGCCACGAACTAAATGCGACCAAGCGTACGCTTGGATGCGATACATTTTAGTCAATCGCATGTGCTCCATTTCTTGGTAGATTTCTGCTGTAAGCAAGGCATTCTTCATGCGTTCAATTGGTTTAACATTGTTTTTACTGTGAGCCAATACAAGATGCTTAAAGAAATTTGTTTTCAAAGTAGCTTTACCAATGACTTCGGAAAGATTAAGATTGGTTTGGTATGATGGAAGAAGAGGATTAGTTAAATTACGAAAGTATTCTTTTTGAGTTAATATTTTCGTAGAACGTATGGATGGATCGGAATTTTCACTAGCAACTGGTGTGGAACACGGAGATTGTAAAAGTGATGAATTTGACGATTGGACAGTTCCATTTTTAATATATTTTATAAATAAATTACAGGACAAAATACAAAATAAATAAAATAAAACTCGCGCACTTCCAATATTTGTTTTTGAATGAATATCTTTTTTTTTATTGTTTTGTCATCTGTCAAAATACTCACCTCAAATTGAGTAAACTGGTCTTTTCTTGTGGAGGAATTTTGGCACGTACGCATTAATATGCTATGGTTTGCCTCTACTTTTTGATTGGATTTTCTTCATTTTGAACATAAAATTAATAAATATTGCTTAATGTAAGCCAGAATCAACAAAAAGCTTTTATTAGTATGTTTTATGTTTGATTAAGGCCTTTAAAAATAAAATTTAACTAAAAAGCAATTCATTTTTCAATTTTTGAATTTAACGGATTTCCATTTTAAATATAGGGTTTTCCAATAAGAGGTGTTATTTTGAATAGCCCGCTATTTCGGTAGCTGTCACTTTTGAAGCTGTCATTTTTTGACATTTGACAAGTAGAAACTACGCTATTAATAAAAATGGAACGATACACGCTTCAACAACGCATTTCTTTTTTTTGAATATCAAAATAACACCTCTTATTGGAAAACCCCTTATATAAGGTCACCATATCTACCAAAATTGGGAATGTGCACTCCTCCGTTTCGATAAGCCTGTGTTGGTGTCTGCTCCATTTAAAATGCACGGGCAACTAACACATGCTTGTCGAAACGGAGGAAATCCTCTTAATTTAGCTTGTAGGGTGAAAGAGAATAAGCCACCGAAGTCGTGCCTCTATGTTAGTTTCTCTATGGAGCAGAGTCTGAGTTGTTCTCTATGCTATTAACAATCTAGGACTTGGGCATTTGTACTTAATGTACAAAACATGTAGATGTAATTGTTATAAATATGTGTATTTAATATAAATACTTCTTTTGGATTTAATGTATTGAACATTTTAATGTTTTGTTTACATTTTTTTTACTTATAAATGTATTTAGCATAGTAACTACCTACAATTTGTTGTTGCTTCAAGACACTTAGGTGTTCGAAACTAAATTCGAACATACTCATCGACACTCCAAAAAAGCATATGTAGTTCCTTCATAAATAACATAGATGGCCCTAAGAACATTTAAAAGAAAGATTAAACTCATTCAGCGCTTAGCTGTTAGCCGATGAATTTTTCTTAAATGAATACCACGTGTAGGTAACCATCATCTGTCAAAATAATATATGACATTTCTCCAGAAAACAAAACAAGGTTTGTGTTTAAAAATCCAAATGCTGTGAAGAAATAAATAGAAAACAAAATAATAAAATGAGCTCCGACGATTCAGATTCGAGTGGCAGTGACTATGAAGTTGAACAATTCGTTCGTCCTGATAAAATTCGTAAGCAAGTACACGGAGATAGTGCAGATTTGCTCGGAAACTTTGACGATGCAAAGAGAAAAGAAATTTTCGATGGAACTTACAAAGAAACTGAAATCGAAAATCCAAATCCCAGTGATGAAGAAATGGAAAATGAACAAGTAAAAGATTTCAGTGCTAGTGATGAGCCTGGGGACGAAAATCATACAAATGGGTCGGCTCAAACTGAGCATGATGATGATAATGAAGATGGTGATGAGGACATGGATGACGGCGACGATCAGGAAACCTCGGACACACCAACCACAAAATTGACAACTCATCAATTGGCAACTTTGATGCGAGGTGCCAGCAAAGCCAATCGATTTGTGTTATATGTTACAAATCTAAACTACGATACAGTAAAGGAAGATATAGAAGATTACTTTAGTCAAGCCGGCGAGGTAAAAAGTGTTCGCATACCCAGGAAACGCCAAGGAGGTTTTGCATTCGTTGAAATGGCCAATGTCGATAGTTTTCAACAAGCTTTCGCTCTTCATAACACAGAATTGCAGGGACGCAAAATTAAAGTGCAATTCTCTGAAGCGGGCAAGAAAAAATCCGCAAACAAAAAGAACATCATGAAACAGAAGAATCGGAAGCTGGCCGAAATGAGAAGTGAAAAGAAATTCTTCACCAAGAGCGGGAAGTACTACGATAAGGCTTTGAAGAAGGAGAAGGCAAAAGAGTTGTTGGCGCGGAAAAAATGGCGGAGGAAGCAGGGTCCAAGGCCAAAAATGTAGCCTGGGAAAATTATTCAATTTTTTATTATATTTAATTAAATATATATTTGTTCCTAACTTAATGTTTTATTTTAATTTGTTGGAGATCAAATGGGAAATTACCAACATTATTTGGAGAACAACTTTCAATGAGTGAATAAATTCAATAGTTCTGTGAATTTGGCTCGCAAATCTTTTGGTTTTGCAATTTCAAGTACCCGTACCCATTAACCGAGAGACTATATGCTTAACAAGAAATTTAGGGTTCGACGATTTATTGCCGATTAACAGACTTGATTTTGCTTTCATCAAGTCAACTACGCATTCTAGACTTAATGCCAAAACTTTACAATTTCAAGGCGTTGATTTCGAGTTCTACCTTCACCCAAAAATAACATCCATTGCTATCTTTAAGGAGATCTATGGTATACAGTACCAATACCACTAGGTGATTTGATAGTGTAATCTCTTTGAGCAAAGGAAAAAGAAAGCGAAATGTTGATATTTAAATATCTGCTGATATATGATGTCAATAAATCTCATTCGAATTACGAGTAGCGAGTTCCATTTAAATTTCAAAGATCTCTCAAAATCGAGATTTGACCTTTTCAATGAAACTTTTTTCTAGATTTAATTTTAGTATTGGCGAATGATTGACACACACATTCCTGAAAAAAACATATTCATCATCAGTTGACGGGGCAGACGAAGACGAAACAATCAAAAACTACACTAAATTTATAAAATCTAAATTATTTACATTTTGGCCTATTATTTGTTCACAACAAATTAATAACAAGATATTTACCATTTGACCGTTGACAGAAAAGACCTTACGTATGTGTGCATTCAGAACAAATCTGCCAACCCGTCAGAGGTCAGATCTTTCGTGCTTTGAAATAGATCTGCTCTTTTTGTTGGAATGAAACTCTGAAAATTCAAAAAGATCCAATCTTTTTACAGAAAGAGCCAATCTTTTCTTGAATGAAACTCGCTATTACTTTCGGAAAAATCAATATATGTAATAGCGAGTTTCATTCAAGAAAATATCTGCTCTTTCTGACAAAAGCTTTCATCTTTTTGAATTTTGAGATTCATTCCAACAAAAAGATGAAATCTTAGCACGATAAATTATAACGAGTTTCATTCAAGAAAAGATCTACTCTTTCTGAAAAAAGCTTTCATCTTTTTGAATTTTGAGAGTTTCATTCCAACAAAAAGAGTAAATCTAGATAAGATCTCAACACGAAAGGTCTGATTTTTGGTGGGTAGGCAGATTTGATCGGAATGCACGCATACACGTAAGACGTTTTTTCTGTCAAACATCAAACGGAAACTATTTATTTATTAATTTATTGTGAAATTGTGCCAGTCCCTGCTAAAAAATTAAACTAAAAAAAACGAATAATAGACGAAGAAGTTAATAATTTAAATTTTATAAATTAAGTGGAGTTTTTTACTGCTTTGTCTTCATCTTCCTCATCATCTTTTTTTTTTTAATTTAACCATATGCCTGTAAGACCTAAGGTCTTTTAAATGCAACCTGAATTGCACGGCACTAGTTTGGCACAGTGGATTTGAGAACCAGGTATTGACTGTCTCATTTTTAACCCATGGGCGGCATCCAATAAAAATTGGAGGTATAGAAAAGAATGCGCCTAGCGTTAGGATCGAACCCACACGTCTAAGTTAGCAATCAAGCACTTTATCCACTGCGCCATTGCCACCCATCTGATGATGAAGATGTTTTTTTTCCAGAAATGTGTGTGTCAGTCATTCAGCATTGGACGCGTTCAGTGCAATGAAATCTTAAGTTTAGAATCAGCTGTTCCTCAAATTAATAATATTTTTGGGTAGCTTGAATTTGTGTTTGACAACATAATGTTTAATTCATCATCTGGTTTTTCCTTAGGCGTTACAACAACACAAAACAATCCGGATTGCTTAAGGTATGCCACCGAACGCGGCCAATACTACAATTAAATTTGGACACAGTTTCATTGAAAAGATCAAATCTATATTTTGAGAGGAAATCTTTGAAATATAAATGAAACTCGCTATTAGATCTCTGATGGGTTAGCAGATTTGATCTGAATACACACATACATGTAAAAAGTCTTTTCTTTCAAGGATCAAATGGAAAATGTTTGGTAATTAATTTGTTGTGAACTAGTGCCAATCCGTGCTAAAAAATAAAGAAATATTGGAAGAAGAAGTTAATAATTCTTATTTTATAAATTTAGTAGAGTTTTTGATTGCTTCGTCTTCCTTGTCATCTGATGATGAAGATGTGTTTTTTTTTCAGAAATGTGTGTCAGACATTCACCAATACTACAATTAAATCTGGAAAAAAATTTCATTGAAAAGATCGAATCTCGATTTTGACAGCAGATCTTTGAAATTTGAATGAAACTCGCTATTAGATCTGTTTTTTTTTTGTTGTTGCAATGAAACTCTGAAAATTTAAAAAAGATCCAATCTTTTTACAGAAAGAGCCAATCTTTTCTTGAATGAAACTCGCTATTATTTTCGGAAAACACAATATATGTAACACGTACTGCATGAAGTTTGAAGTGTCGCCGAATGATAGTAATCTATAACATTGGTAATGGTTATATTAAACTTATTTCTGATATCAAACACGTAAAACTATTAAGAAATTAAAAGCCACTCTATGGTGTGTTTAGTTTCCCTAATGCAGAAGTTAACCTCTCAGCCAATGTTTTTGCATATGTGGTGTTATTTTGAGTAAAGTGGGCATCTGTACATTTCAAATGTCGGAAAGAAACTTCCGACCTGGCTGTTAACTTTGTTTAGATTTCACATTCGTTAAAAGTTTTGTCTTACAAAATCAACGATTGTCTTGAAAATTCTTTTTAGTTATTAAACTTTAATTTCGTTATGAAAGTAAGAAATTAATTCATTCAGTTTTCTTAATTTACTTGTATTACAAGAACAATGAATTAAGGCATTGCTGTCAGCTCGTAGTTTCGTCACCTTTAAATTTGCTTTGTGTCGATGTTATTTTCCTTAAGTTGAAATTTATTTTAAACTCAGGTATTAAATAAGAAAGTTTAAAAATGTAAACGAGCCAGTTGTTTTATTTTACAAATTAATTCTAAACAAATCAGAAAAAAAATTAAAGTTACTCACATAATTATTGGGTCAAAGCAATATCTAGTCGATACAAAAATATAAGCTCATGATTTAGTACTACTGGTTTCAATTCATTTCATTGCTTGTTATATTGAGATTTATTCTTTTCATTCTTTAATTTAACCTCAGTAAACTTTAATACAAGAAAAACAACATCACAAAATTAGTGGGTCAAAATATCATTGACATTCAGAAATGAACAAAATAGAAAAAAAAGTTAGAATTTGCCAAAAAAACGTAAAAGACAAGCTTCTGGATTCGGATCAGACGGCCGATGTAAAATATGGCGTTATCTAAATACCGAGCTTAACAAAGAAAACCTATTGCCAACCGTCAAATTGTGGTAGTTCGGTGATGGCATTGGCCTGTATATATGTCGTATGCGGGGGTTGGTAATTTGGTTTTTATTGATGGAATAATGGATGGAATGGTGTATTTCGACCTTCTGAAGCAAAATTTACAAGTAAGTAAGTAATTCATTTATTTAACAATATTTCATTACAATTGAATAAACATAACGAATTTTAAAGCTTTGACATAACCGTCAGCAAAATTTACAACAAATCGCAGAAAAAATGGGTAGTCTAAGAACTTTTCAGTTATATAAGAAACATTAATGAAAAATAGCCAACATAGATTTATGCATTTTTTTTTCAAACAGTGGCTAATATCGGTTCCCCGTTAGTAGGTATATAGTTTCAGACCACAGCTGAATTTATATCGTTTTGCTTTAGTGCGTGATTGAATTTTATTGCGATAAAGTCGAGAAAGTATACAGAAGAGGCTTTCAATTGCCGAAAAGTGCATCATTTTTAAATATGTAAATATACACATAGAAACACATGGATTACTTGCGAGTTATGCATTCGTCGAAAAAAAAAGTTTTGAGATAATAATCAAACATGAAATTACGACGATAGCGAAGACGAAAAAATATGGTCTAAAAATTCTGTCCGTCTGTATGTCTGTCAGTCTGTCAGTCCGTCAGTCTGTCAGTCTGTCAGTCTGTCAGTCTGTCAGTCTGTCAGTCTGTCAGTCTGTCAATCTGTCAGTCTGTCTGTATGTATGTATAGACACCTACAGCCAAAACGGGTGGGCCGAATTGTTTCAAACTTCTAACTTGGTATATAGAGTTTTTTAGGTAATGTACAGAGGGGAAATTGAAATTTTGTTTAGCTCAAAAAATAACGGTACCTGCCATATAACCGTTACGTTCAAACTTATTTTTCTCGAAAACGGCTCTAACGATTTTGATAAAAAAATCAGTGCGGCTTTTTAGCTACGACCGATCATATGGCTGAAAAAAAAATTAGAAAAATGTTTAATGTGGTTATCGTTTGGTACTACAAATCAATTTATTTTTGATTTAGATCTGTCAAAAAACTGATTTTGCCAATATTTGCCTTCGATTCGCCAAATAAATTGATTTATTTTTTGATTTTAAATCAATTTTGCAGATCTGGATTTTTCGGCAGATCTACCCCTCTTCTACTAACACCACTATGTATTATAATTGACAGCCATCAGTTTGACAAGACAGCTGATACCGATTACTGGTTCACAGCCACAAATATACACCAATACTATAGCAAATAAAAATCAATCTGAAAACGTATTCGAATCGTTACGAAAAAAATCAATTTATTGATCAAAATATAAATTTACCAAACGAAAACCCCATAAGAACGGTACTTTCCATTGGACCGTTTTTTTGGCTTAACCGATTCTTTCGAAATTTCACACATATATAGGCTTAGGTTGCCCAAATTATACCGCGTACCAATATTTTTAGTTAGTATTTTTTTGTATTTTTAAAATCATTTAAAAATTTTTTTTTTTAAATTTATATTTCGAAAACTGCTCATTAAATTTATTTCAAAAATTATATTCACATGTATTTTCTGAATACATATGAATTGGCGGTTTTGATTTTTTTTAATATTTTCAAAAAGTTTAAAAAAAAATTTCTCAAAAACCGCTCCACAGATTTTTAAATTTTTTTTCTCGTAAATTCAAATTTATCTAACAAATAAAATGGCGTACTTTTTTTAGCTTAAATTAGTTTAAGTATATTTCAGAATTTTTAATTATTTTTTCTTTGATTAAGCCGATTTAATATTTTATTTTTAAGTTTATATGCTTTAAATATATATTTAGATTTTTGACAGAAATCTTTTGCATTCGATGTGATCGAACATAAGAGCAAGTTCGTGCGATCCAGTCGTGCATTTTATTTTATAAAAAAACTCGGAGCCGTTTTCGAGAAATACATTTTTTTCTTAACGGTTTTTTAACATTTGTATGGGAGGTATAGTTGTTTTTTATATGAGGAAAATAGTTTTTTACCTATTCAAGATAATGTCAAAAAACCACCATACACGAAGTTTCGAAAAAATCTATTGAGTCGTTTTCGAAATTTTGAGTTTAAAAAAAAAATTAATTTGGAAAAAAAAATTGAAAAATTTTGGTTTACAATAGTGTTTAAAATTTCAAAAAAAATCAAATTAACCATTTCCCAGAAAATCGAAAACCAAAAAAGTGGTTCTACTAGACACTAGAGGTACCAAAAATAACAATTTTTTTCAAAAAAAAAAAAATCAAAATGTACCCTTTCCCTAAAAATGAATTGATTCTTTTTTTTATAAAAATCATTGGAGCCGTTTTTGAGAAAAATAAGATTTTTGTTTTTGGCCAAAAAAATGTATGAGAGTTGTCGTCTTAAAAAAATATGGAAAAAAAAAACGTGTGGGCATATTACCGAAAAGAACAATAAGTACCTACCTACCAAGTTTGAATCAAATCCACCGAACGGCTGCAGACTCATGGATAGGCAGATAGACAGACGAAATTGGGGACCCACTTTTTTGGTGTTCTCTATGATCGTCACGTCATATTTGATTGTTAGAAAAAGAAAAACTATATGTATGTAGGTATGTACACATGTGTGTACATACATAACATGCCTTTGTAGTACCTATAATCGCAAGTAAAAATAATGTACCAAAAATGCTACCTACACTTTCAGTAGGAGTGCAATGCTGCCTCAGATATGGACAACCCCAAAACATAACTTTTGGTGGATCTTCAGGTGCTTCCGCAATATGACCAGGTCGGAGTTTTTCTCCATAGATTCTAGTCCTTCTCACGACATTTACTCTACATTCCAATTTAATATGCACAATACTGTATGAACATTAGATTATGTCTAAATGTAGTTAGGCTAGGTACATATCTATATATAGGTAGACATAGACTTATACCTATAAAAAAATACCTACGAATATAAAAATAATCAAAATTTTTTAGAATTCATATTTACTAAAATTCATAATGTACCTTATTATTTCTAAGTTTTATTTTATGATTTACAAAATGTATTTCAAACAAAACAACTGCCCTCCATATTATCATAATAATTAACCCAGAACTCTTCTTATTGTGTTTTTTGATTGTTTATTATGTGACAAGGGGTAGAGAAAGAGATTTAGGTAGGTAGATGGTACTCTTTCCACTTTTCCAGTAATTTTATTGATAATTCCAAAGAGATCCGAATTTAACTTCCAGTTTCAATTCAAATCCAGAAAAAAATACTTTAAATGTATGGGACTCAAACTCTTAAGTGTTACAATTTACAAATCGAAATACCTAGGTATCTGCGGCCTGTGGTGCTCATTTGTATGATCTTCCCTTCTTCCTTCAATGCGTTTTTTTTAAATGCTTTTGTTGGTTGAACGTTTCCCCTTTTGGGGAGTTTTTTTTTTGTATTCTTCTTTTTCATTCTTATTGATTTCACTTGACTTGACCGCATCCGCATGGCATCGGCCGGAGGCAATAACGTTTGTTTATGGCATAAGTCATTTAAATAAAGACACGCATACTTACATACAAAAGAGGAACATTTAATTTAGGCAACTATTTAACAGATAAAAAACATTATAAAATAAGTAAAGCCCCTTATCTAGATATTCTATTAAATTTACAAAATTTCAACTACCTAGCTACGCTATAGGTAGCTATTTTTTTTTTTGCTTAACAATTACATACCTACATATCTAGCTATGTAAAATACTATAGAAGAATTCTTTATTGGACGATACAATTGAAATTTAATTGAATTGACTGAGTTCTTTTTCACAAATGAAATGGCGTTAAAATTAGGTTTGTTCTTGTTCGTTGAACTTTACTCATGGTCCCCAAAAGCCAAGAGTTTAAAAAAAAACTGTGTTATTCAGTTCTCAAAAAATACCCGATGGTCACATAAATGTTTAGGTATGTTATTGAAAGGCAAGTTAAGGAATATTTATATGAGAGCGACCAACGACCGACGAATAAACGAATAAATTCCATTTAAAACAATTTACCAACTTATTTTTTTTAATTTTTTTATTTCATTATTCTTATTATAACAATATATTTATGTAAGTAACAGAATATAATTATACAATTTTTAAAAGAAATATAATAAAGAATAGTTATAGTGACATTTTATATTCAACAATTTAAATAGTGGTAAATGCCACTCATATATTAATGACTTATGTGGGGTAAACGATATTAAGGAAAGACTGACATAACGAAGGCACAAAAATCAAAAACTATTATTTTTGTTATATACAAAATTAAGACAATTGAATAAGTTTAAAATTAATTGATGTAGGTTAACAAAACTTCGATTTGGTTATGATCAATTTCAAGAAGCCATATTTTAACTTTTTGTAAGTATAAATTTAAGGTTCGAATACAACGAATATTTGTAGGAAACATATTAAAGAGCTTGTAGGACACAATGGAGTAGAAGTTTCTAAAGTGAGTCGTTCGAAATGGGGGGGGACAGATACATAGTTGTACATTACGGACATCAGAGTTTGGAATCTGTAGATAGCCACAAGAATATTTTAGATACTTTAAAATAATATAAATGTCTCACAAGTAGAATGTGAATTGATCTAAAAAGCACCATAGAAGGATACAACCGTTTCAGATAGCACACTTTTGCATAATGACCAGAGGCTGTATTCTAGTTTGATAAGCACCACCCCAGCAACTAATCCCATACTAAAGTTTAGAATGGAATATTCCAAAATAAGCAGTTTTAAAGTTCGGTGATCACAAAATTTGTTGAGATGGTAAGGACTACTGATCGAAAAACGTAGATATCGCTTCATATATGAAATATGATTTGTCCAACTCTTATTTGGATCAAATGAAATACCTAGGTATTTAAAATCATTAACTATTTCAACTTGAAAACAATTTCAACAACAGACTTCACCTTCTTCGAATGGCAGTAAAGTGACTCCACAATTAAATGTACAATTTAAAATTCTATAACGTTGGCGGTTTTGAGCATGGAATAATATATTTATATCAGGGATCGCTTGTGTTCTTAGACTGAAATACATAAATTTAGTTTTGTTGCTTACAGTTAATTTGTGTTTTGCAAACCAGATACGCAATAGGTGGATACAAGGCTAATAGGGCTAGGTGAGGCATAAATATACCAAGATCGTCAGCAAAAGCCGTTACTTTACCTACGAATGGAAGGCTGAAGAGAGAGTTTATATAGACGAGAAACAGAATAGGACCAAGAACAGAACCTTGTGGAACACCAAGGTTTGAAAGCCTAGTATTACTCAAAAAGTCTCCAATTTTCACTCTTCGGGTCCTGTCTTTTAAGTACGACACAAGCCAGTTATAAAAAAATCCACGGAATCCAATATTGTGTAATTTTTTAAGGAGAATGCTATTGTCAACTGTATCGAATGCCTTACTTATATCTACAAGCAAACCAGCACAATATTTGTCATCTAATCCATTGTTAACTGACGAGTAGAATTCAAGAAGAGCATCTTCAGTAGAAATCCCTGCTCTAAAACCGAACTGTGAACTATTAAAGAAATTTACTTTGTTATGCACATGAGAGCGACCAATGAATGAACGAATATTCGTCCATTTTTAAATTTTCGTTCACATGGCTTTAATTTTATTCGTCATGAATACCTACAAGTAGAAAGTCTGATTTTGAGGTTAGACGCGAGCGAACAATTTATTCGTCGAAGGGTGGATGGTATGTGGAACGCGAATAGAGTTTGACTGTTCGTAACAATCAGATACAATTCGCAACTACCAATATTGTTTTCTCAAATTTATCTTATTTTGGTGATTAAAAAGTAAATTTTTGTGTCTAAGCATTAATATAAATTATATTTCTACAATTTTGTGAAGAATTTATTTACGAATAATTTGTTCGCGCGCGCCTAACCTCAAAATCAGACTATCTATTTGTATTCCTGACGAATAAAATTAAAGCCATGTGAACGATATTTCAAAATGGACGAATATTCGTTAATTCGTTGGTCGTTGATCGCTCTCATGTACATATTAGTTTATGTCTTTGACAAGTTATTCATTTACCTCAACTGGACTTAACTAAACTAATAACCTTTAGGGCAACCCCAGGTTTCAAAAAACACAGAATTTTTTCACCAGGGTGATTTCAGGTTTTTCATTGTAGGTATTTACGAGTTGAAATTTAGCTACTGCCTTGTGATGTTTTTGTAGACTATTTCGAGCACTACAGATATAATAGGTCAATGATTTGGTATTAGTTAAACCTAACATATTTATTATGTTAGATGCAAGAACCCTGAGTGTAGATAATTTTCGGGCTTTACTTATGAATTCAGCCTTATTGTGAGTTTTGCCTTAAATATCTTTCTCCCGAAATATTTTTGTTCGACCAGAATTTTTCGCTCGAATAAAATTATAGATCGAATGAAAAATTACATTTCGAATAAACATATTGGATTAGTCTGTTATAAGTTAAAATAAATGTCCGGAATTTTTCCCTTTAGCAATAGAATCCACTGAAAAACAACAAACTAAATTATTTCTGTAAAATTGATAATTTCTGAAATACACAAGTTTTAAAGTTCGTTCGCAGTTGGAGATTTTTTTAGAGAAGGGATACGAACCTTAAGTCTTGTTCATTTAATTTTCAAAATTAAGATTTAGCGTAAGTCTCCTATATCCTGAAGATTTAAATATTATACAAATTTTAATCTCCTAAAATGAAGATTTACAATAAATATCATAAATCTGCATATGATACCTTAGGCATAGCATTGTATATAAAAACTTTTAAATACAATGGGCATAGGTAGCTCTACAAAACGAATTAACCATTCCTATGTCGAAATGAACACATTAATCGGGAAATTGAATTTTTCGTTTCGGTTGCCACAGATGAAGCTGTCTGTCTCATTCTTACATCATAGCACAAATTTGCATTTTAAATAGCGCTGTTAAAATTAATCTACTTTTGGACCGGTGAAAGCACTATGTGAGATATAGGTAATCTACATAGGATTAACTTCCGATGAAAACGCAGTATTAATTGCAAGGTTGTGTTAAGTTCAAATACAAAAATTGACAGAACTCTAGATTAAAATGAATAGTTTTAGGAAGCTAACGAACATACCTAATAGGGCCCATACACTACGCATGCCTGCATGCACAATTTCAAGAATGCATAATCTCGCTTTCGTCATACACTATTCATGCAAACTGCGCAATATTCATTCGTGTGATTATCGCTGAATAGACCAACTTATTAAATGTCAAGCTCCGAGTCCGCTGTAGTAGCAGTTTTGATTGAATTGGTAATAAAAACCGGAATGTTTTGGTAGAATTCTAAAAATTCAGTCCAGAACCTTTTATTTATCCACGACATTTCTACCATACTTGCACGCTTATTAAAATCAATAGCTTGACTGTGCAATTGTACTCGTAGCACATACACCACACATAGGGTGCTTTCATAAATGCATGGTTGCGAAAGTCCGACGAATGCATAGCATTCATAAATGCAAATGATGAATGCCAGAGTTTCATGAATTAAAAACGCAAATATTTGTAGCGCAAATGCGCAAGTATAAAATTTTACATGCATTCCGATTTGTTTTTTCTTAAAGAAAGAGACAGTATGATGTAAGCGGTGCTACACCTTCCCTTACCGTTCACATCTGTCCAAATTTCCGATAGAAAATTCAAAGTTGAAACTCCAGCAAATCAGAGAAAGTATTCGTAAATACATATTAAAATGCATGCGCAAATAGTTTTTCTAGCGTTAACATGATCGCAACTAATCGCATGTAAACAAAACAACCATGCATTTATGAAAGCACCCATACTTGCATGCACAAATAAGAAAATATCAAACAATTTTGACATCAGTCATGCCGCATGCCACACATTCAAAACCATACACTCGGAGTTTGCATGCGCAATCACTATATTGCGCATGCAGACATGTGTGGTGTATGGGCCCTATAAGTCCTAAGATGTGAAACTGAGGAAAAGAACTCTACGAAAATAGAGCACAAGATATTGATCAAACTTGACATTACGATGATGGGGAATACGAAAAAATGGTTCTCGCAATTCCGACCGTCTGAGCGATGCACTTAATCGTCGTAGGTGTTTGACTTTCTTAAAACTTTTTTAATCCCAAAAATAAAGGTATGTACCTACCAGCTATACAATTTTGATGATCGCAGCGCCCCCTATACATATACATTTTCAAAAAGATAACCAACTTACCTAAATACGAGTACACAACACAAGTTGCGTTCAAATCGACATTATGAACAAACCTAATTTCAGGACTCTAGGAATTTATCAATGAAAGATTTGCTCTTTCTGTAAAAAGATTTGATCCTTTTGAATTTTAAGAGTTTCGTTGCAACAAAAAGAGCAAATCTAGATCAAATCTCAACACGAAAGACTTGATCTCTGATGTGTTGCCTGATTTGATCACACATATGCATGTAAAACAGTCTTTTCTGACTGGCTTTTACAATATGCTAAACAGTTATCTGTTAAATTTTATGTAGGTACATTACATACCTACAAAATTGTTACAAAGTCTATCTATAAGAATAAGCTAGAATTAGTTTTTTTCGTCCCAAAAAATTGTCTGTTATATTTTTTTACATTTAGCCATTTTTTCAACATGGCCAGTGGCCACATTCTTCTCTGGCACTGGCACTTAGTAATCACCAAGATACATATAAAGCCAAACAAATTCGACAAGAACAAATTCTTTCGCAAACAATTTTCCCGGGTATAGGTGCTTTCCTCCCTGCGCTATGATTGTTGGTGATGTTGATGATATAAGGCAAACCGAAGCGAAGCCTTGCGAAAGGTGCGGTGCCGTCTGCACCGTAGTCGTTCTTGTCAGTTAAAAATTTTGTTGAACTTTGTGTTTTTTTTTTTGATTCTTGAAGGGCACATATCTCTTCTTAATATGATGATATCCGATAACCGAGAGCTCAGTTCGGCCTGGTCTTGGGCTCGCTGTCCAGGCCAGACGACAACCATGATTGTACACCTATAGAATTCACTTTTCGATGCTCGATCGCAGCATTTCGCATTTCAGTTGCAATGCAACAACTAACAACAGCATTTTGCGCGAAACCGCGAACCAGTTTTTTGTAATTTGAACGAGAAGTAGGTAGGTATCTTTGTATCTTTTTGTTTAGGCATAATGTTTGTATAAAATCACATATATGTAGGTACATTTATATATGCATATATTATATACCTATATGTACATAATGTAAGTAAGAAAAGGAATCTTTTCGCTTTGACTTCTTTTGCTTCATCACTTAAAGATAAATGACCTGTCTTGTGTGTTGTAAAAAAAAAAATAAAACCACCAGTCAACGTGGCCAACGTGATGCTGTGCTGTGGTGGCGGGCGGCAGTTCTAAAGATGGAGTTGGCTTTCAAATTGAAAATTATATTTATTGAGTCTGCTAAACGAACGTTTTTATTCTGATAGTGTGAAGTGAACATACATACATACATAATTTACGTATGTATGGAAGTGTAACTATCTATAAAATTAAATTCACTTTTGTGCGAGTAGAGAGTGATTTTATCAACCAACCTTAAACAAAAATGGGTCATTTTATAATGTACCTACACATAACTTATCCGATAGTATAACTATATTTTTAGTACATTCTTAATAATTGGTAATCACATTCACAAGCAACAAATTCGACCTCAATGTCACCAATTAGCAGATCTTTCCACAGCCAAACAGCGCCAGCGATTCAAAAAAAAAAAAATATAAGTCAGTGACAGTGTCAAGTTTATGGGACTGTGACGGTTATTTTTAAGTACCTTAACCTACCTATTACAATTAACAGACTATTTTTTGGCAAAAATTGACATTTGGCAGCTTACCAAATTTTGAGTAGTGGGGGATGCAATTTTATTTATTTATTAATTTAAAAATAACTGCTGTACATCAAGATACTACATTTTACTGATTAGGATAAGAATGTAAATATTAAATATTAAACAATTTTAGCAAAATATTGATAATAATTTAATATATAAAAATCAATTTAATAAAATTAAAAAGCAAAGCAAAGTCACAAGAAGAATGATAAGTAGACAAAAAAAATTAAAGTACAAAAAAATTATATCAGTTCAAATTTGAGAAATATTCAAAACAAAGTTGATGAAACTTTCTATGTTCGATTCCAGACCGCATGTGACTGGGAAGATTATTCCACAGTCTAACATCATAACGAAAAATTGCCTCCGTGATGTCAAACAGGTAAACCTGGGGGAGCGCAACAAGGTAAAACGATTTGAGGAACAAAAATCAAGCTTGTTAAACAGATAGTTAGGAGTCTTGTTAGCAATTAGTTTGAAGATATAGGAACAACACCTATATTTGAAAAAAGCTTCTAAGTTACAATTTAATAGTTGACGAGCCTGAGACGAAACGTGATCGTACCTTAGGAGGTTGAAGACAAACCTGGCAATGACATTGAATGCTACCTTTAGCTCACGAAGCGAATGTGAGTCAGGATCTGCAAATATCTCACACCCATATGATACTATTGGTATGATAATAGATTTAACCAGCTTCAATTTAACTTGAGTAGGCAGAATTGATCTACTAACAGATAGTCTGCGAAGTGTAGCATAAATTTGGGAGATAACAGAGTCTATATGGGTATCCCAAGTTAGTCTATTGTTGAAAATTATATCTAGGTTTTTCGCATTTGTTACATATTCGATTTGGCAGGCGTTTAAGAAAATGGAAGGGGTTTATTTGGTCTGAGTAGACCAATCGAATATTGGGCCTAAATCAATGTTCATTTTTTCTATAGCATCTTCAATCATACCAATAGGGAAGCTTATATATAGCTGAACATCGTCCGCGTAGATATGAAACTGACAGTGAGATAAAACAGATTGCAAATCATTAATAAACAAAGAGAACAGTAAGGGTCCAAGGATAATTCCTTGAGGAACACCGCCATTGACAGGAAGGAACGAAGACATTTTACCGTTACACGATACGGCTTGCATGCGATTTGTCAAGTACGAATAAATAAGATTTTTAGTTGTGTCAGAGAAATTGAAATAAGTAGTCAGTTTATCACAGAGAAGATTAGAGTTAACACAGTCAAATGACTTGGAAAAGTCAAGTAAGGTTATCACAGTTGTATAATTACAGTCTAAATTCTGTCTGATATCTTCAGAGACGTTTAAAAGGGCTGAAATGCAGCTATGTCCAGATCTGAATCCTGATTGGAGTGGGTTAAGAAGATGTGTGTCTTCAATATAATTTTTTATCTGGTTACTTAATATAGATTCAAAAGCAATTCTCTGAGAGGGAAATACAATTGAAAAAGTCTAAAATAATTTGAGTAGGTAGGTACCTATACAATTTTCTGTCTATTTCTAAACGTCAAAAGCATTTTCTAAAAATGTTTGCAAATCACAATTTTTAATTGCGATATTAAGGTACTAGCTATATGGATGGCGATGGCAAGTTATGAATTCGTAAAAAAATCGAACTCAAGATTCTGATCAAACTTGAGATTACGATTATGCAGAACACTAAAAAAGTGGGCCCCACAATTCCGTCTGTCTGTCTGTCCTCGAGTCCACAGCCTTAACGGTTGGATATGGATTTGCTTTAAACTTGGTACCCACATATTGTTTTTTTCGGTAATACCTATGCTCAGATGTCCTCTCATATTTTTAAATACAAAAAATAACGGTACCTACCTGTCATTCATTTTTTTTTTTTTGCCAAAAAGAAAAACCTTATTTTTCTCAAAAACGGTTTCAACGCTTTTTATAAAAATAATCAGTTCATTAATGAAGGGAAAAGTACCTTTTGTTAATTATTTCTTTGGGACAAATTGTTATTTTTGGTACCTCTAGTAGAACCTTTTTTTGATTTTCGATTTTCTGGTAAGCGGTCCATTTGATTTTTTTGAACTTTTTTATGCAAAAGCTCCTAGAAAGTTCATACACTTATGTAAGTTTATTTTTTTTTTTTTTAAACTCAGTTTTTTTTTAACTCAAAATTTCGAAAACAACTCAAACGATTTTTTCGAAACTTCGTATTTGGTAGTTTTCTGACATTATTTTGAACAATTTAATAATAAAAAATGTTCGTAAAATAAAAAACAACGCTAGGCAGGTACCTCCCATAAAAATGGTTAAACAAAAACCTTTAAGAAAAATATGAGTTTCTCAAAAACGGCTGTAAACATTTTTATAAAAAAATGGGTGTGTTCTTATAATAGTGCAATCCACTTGTAAGGAAAAAATTATTTTATTTTGCGTACTTTTTAACGGTACTTTTCATAGAACAAATTTTCATATTTTTTTACTTTAACGTTATGTGAATGATGGGTGGCCTTTTATGAATGTAGAGTTTTTTTTTTCCTAAATGGGC
The DNA here is from genome assembly GCA_910595825.1 of Philhelius pedissequus. Classification (NCBI taxonomy): domain Eukaryota; kingdom Metazoa; phylum Arthropoda; class Insecta; order Diptera; family Syrphidae; genus Philhelius; species Philhelius pedissequus. Next base: position 56,815,263 of record OU343160.1, read on the forward strand.
TTTAGGTCAATGAAACAAAAGTTTATTTGTTTTCACGACGTTTCGTCCATGTCTATGGATATCATCAGGTGAAATCACCTATATTTCCATTTATAAAGTTACAAATTAAAATTGATAACACATTGGCCGTGGCGCGATAGTTGTGTGCTCGCCTGTCAACCTCGTGGTTGCAGATTCGATTCCTGCCGTTATATATGTCTTCTTATATTCCATTAAAAACCAATTCTAAAAATTGTCATACAATGAGTTGCGGCTTACTCATTACATGTTGTTCAGGCACTTACAACATGTGATTGAGTAAACTAGCATACCCATAAATATGACAACGAAATAAATAAAATAATAAAAATAAATAATAATAATAATAGGTGGCAACGGCGCAGTGGATAAAGTACTTGATTGCTAACTTAGACGTGTGGGTTCGATCCCCACGCTAGGCGCATTCTTTTCTATACCTCCAATTTTAATTGGATGTCGCCCATGGGTTAAAATGAGACAGTCAATACCTGGTTCTCAAATCCACTGTGCCAAACTAGTGCCGTGCAATTCAGGTTGCATTTAAAAGACCGTAGGTCTTACAGGGATATAGTTAAAATTTAAAAAAAATGCCAATTATAAGAGACATAAATAAATAAGACACGGTAATTCTCTCCGCATTAGTTCAGCCCCCGTCCTTGGAGATAAATCTGAGACAACAAATAGCTCTAGACTCAGAACATCGCGCCACACATCTTTCCTATCCTTCTTTCTCTTCTTTCACCGGATGCCCGCGCTGTGTTAAAAACATATAAAGGGTATTCATATTCGCTTGAGCTTGTGCAAAATTATAAAAAAAATTAATGACTTACACTAATTACATTTATATCGTACAAATACAGCAAAAAGGTTCTATAACTTTACACTTTAAAGTGAGACTGAAACTTCAACGTTGAAATAAAAATGGAAGGTATCAGCACAAGATCAAAAAATTTTCAATAAACATTGACGACATTGAAGAAAACCAAATCAATTTTGATTCCCTTCAATGTTCATTAACAATGACATACAAGCGATCAATATTCATTGAATAATGACTTGTTCAATAAAAAATGATAATAAAATTTGATCGAAGATCAAATTAAGATCTTAAGATTAAAATTAAATTAAGAAGATTGATTTAAGATCTGGATCGGATGTAAGATGGAAGAAAAGAATACCATTTCATTGCATGGTTTTTATTATTTACTATCTATTCTTACAGTTAAATTCACTTAAAAATAATTGTTTACATGATTAATTCTAAAATACAGTCTACACCTATAAAATATAAGTTTTTCTTACACTTATAAACCCCTTCAGCGCAAATTCAGCATTTTGTACATGTTTTTCCACTCTGTGTATAGATGTTCCTTATTGTTTTTCTTATTTATTCCCACAAGCACTAATCCACAATGTACACATTTTAGCGTCTTTCAGGAAATATAGTGATAGGAGAATAGAGATAGAGAATTGCTCAATATAATCGGTGCGAAATGGGGATTTTTTAGATATGAGATTATTAAGGATTTAAACTATAAGACCATTTGATTCAGACCAATTTATAAGTGTCTCTAAGACTTCATTGAGTCTAGAAGCACTATGCTCGATTAGGCCAAGAGGACAACTTAAGTACAATTGAACGTCGTCATAGTACATATAACATAAATTGAAAAGAAAGGGGTCCAAGAATGGAACCCTAAGGTAAACCAGTGACATTCGGGAGAACATTAACTGTCACCAACTTGCACTGATTGCCTTCTATTTTTTATGTTCGAAAAAATTAATTTCGTTGCTCCAGATGGAAAATTGAAGTTTTGAATTTTTGTTTTGCCTTTGAAAAATCTAGCAAATCGAAAAACGTTATACCTAATCTTTATCAAATGCTTGCCTGAAGTCGTCTGTAACATTCCAAAATGCAAAGTTCGAAAATCAGATTGTTTTCAGCTAAGCATTGAGTTAGCCGTGAAGTATTGGTTTGTATTTGTACTATATTTTCGAAGACTGTGGATAGAAATGGCAATATGGAGATAGGCCTAAGCTTTTAGGAAGTGCTATGATTTTAGCTACCTTCCATAAATCTGAATAAACTCAAGACATCAAAATATTATTAAAAACAAAAGTAATACATGACAACACAATTGCCAGAATCGTGCACAAAAATCAGGGATGAATATCTAAGCAACGCTTTCCACAACATCGGCATTATCTACTAACTGCAGAAAAACCAAAACCAGGGCCATAAACGTAGCTCTGATTAGTAGTAAGTGGAAGGTAGAGGTTTCAATAACACTAACAGAAAAACAAAAGTTTTATTGAGGCTGTTTCCGTCAATATCCTCCGCTGGTTTGACCCTTGACTTACCAATGTTAATGTTGTGTATAGGTTCTTCCATAACTGTCGCACGTTTAAAGAAGCGCTAAGTCTGCGCGTAGTTTTGAAAGGTTCAAAAATCCACACCTACAACCAATCCAAAAAAATCATTTTAAAATGACCTTTAATATTAAAAAGTATAAGTGAGTACTTATGTAGCGTAGATATATAGGTACCTATTGATTTTTTAAAACTTACTTTACTTCAAAAAAAAAAAAGACCTTAGAAAAATATACCTACCTAATTTTTGTAACAAGGATACTTCAAGACATTATATATATTTATATTTGCAAGGAACCACCTTTGTAATATGAGGTGGAAACTTATACCCAAAATTTATATTAAAGGGTTACATTTTTTTGTCTCGCTTATTTTTGACAATGCATGAGCTATATAGTACATACCTATAAAGAAAGGCTTTATGAAGTTTAAATTATACTTACCCATTTGGCGATTCCGATAGGGGTTGATGTTTTTTTTTTTTTCAAAGAAAACCAAAAAAACCCTCAACCATTAAAATAGAGCTTAAGTTGCAATTTAATTCTTAATCTTAAGTTTCTTTCGTACCTATAATTTGTTTTATTAAATTTCATAATGTAAAAGTAGATGTGAAAAATCAATAGACAAACTGAAACGGTTTTCGAAATATATTTCGTCCTCGCCGCGCACCGTATACATAAGTAAATGAGAAGGGACACCAAAACAAAACACCAACAAAAAAAAAACATACAGAAACCAACAAAGTTCAGTCAGGAGCAATACTAGGTACCGATATATCGTGGACTCCCCCCCAACCTTCCCGGTCCTTATAACTCGGATATGATGGGATATATGGGGAGCATAAAAGCAAATGGAACACAACAAAAGGACGACAAATCACAATGTGGACCAACCCAAATTTAAATATACGATTCCAATAGCATAGAGTGCGCGCAGGAGGTATATTTAGAGTTGTATTAGGTTTAGGTAGGTACCTACATCATCGTAAGAGAAAACATACTCCCGCGAGACACTATGCTGCCGGGCGGAATTAGCGCAACTATAGGTCCTTGCAATAACAAACAATACAATGAGGGGTCTTCGTCCTTGATGCTGCCACAAACAGGACCCCTTACGCTGCACACTGCCGCCTGAACTCACTCATTTGCAGTGTTTTTAGAATTTATGCGGAGACTAGGCATGCAGAGCAGAAGCACCTTACCTACGAGTATAATGCGACACATCGAGACATCTGTAGCGACTGCGGTATTGGAACTATAGTAGAACCGTGCTGAAGAGTTTTTATCATTTTTTTTTTTTGTATGGCAGAACTTTGTTGCGAAAGCTGAACTCAATCTATTGACGGCCTTTGCTTTGGGTTTTTGCGGTAAGGTTGCATTAAAATGGGAGCCATCGGGTTAACATTTCAGGAGAATGGTTACCACAATTTTTTGGGGAACGCTCGATTTATATGTGTACTTGTATTTTCAATAAACTATTCTATCTGTCCAGTGAAACTGATAATCGAACACAATCGCAAGCCAGAGCAATGAAAAATGGTCTATCAGAGCAAAAGGGATAACAAGGCATAGGTACCTATACCTATCTAGATTGCGGTTCGATGATATCATACAACGATGCACAAATCATTTGCAGAGAAAAGTAATTTTACATCGATTTTATCATTTGAGAGTACCTACATACGAGTATGTATGTACAGTAAATATACAATTTGTATATGCAGATTAGAGATACATACATACATGTATATATCTAAATGTACATCCTACCTCGCAATAAAAAACTTCCAAATGATTGTTTGGAATAGATGGACAGGTCTGAAATGAAATAGATACATATATAGGTACCTATGTGCCTAGAATCGATTTCATCTAGCTTGTTGCTTAAAATATGTACGAGCTTAGAAAAAAAACAAATTTAATGATTTACCACCCTAGTTTGACATTTTACCTATAGCTACCTAACCTAGACGTAATTATAAACTAAACACTGCGGTGAGCTTTAAATATTAAAAATATAATATGTATGTGTACATATAATAAACGCTGGAGGAGCAATGGTAACAATTCGTCGCGTCTATATATGTATGTAGGTTTTAAAGGACACATGGTTTCATATACTTACATACGCTACGCATATACGCATATGTAAAAACAACACATTATCAACTTATTTCAAAATATATAAGTTTGCAAATTGCAACACTTCATTATCTTTTATAATTTTTATTGTAGGTGGGTATGTACACCAAGTAAAAGCTATAGCTGATTAAAAATAAAACGCCGGACTGGATCACACGTACTTGCTCTTATATTCGATCGCATCGTTAGCACAATATTCTTAGTAAAAAAAAAACATGTGCGTCTCGGGACTCCCGACAGAAGTGATAACTAAAACTATTCTAAGTTGAACAATTTATAATTGAAATTGTTTAACTTGAGAAAAGCTTCAAAAGTTCTTCGTTAATTTGATTAATTTCAAAAGTTCTCCGTATGCGTGAGAGAAATTGAAGATAGACAGACTGGCACCGTAATGCGTTACGTAACGAAGTGGTTTACCCTCCCATAAGAAGTAATGCACTTCGAAAAATATTTTTTTTATTTCAAAAAAACATTTTTTTCGAATATTTTGGAATGCAGTATTATTTAGAATTTGAAGGACCTCCTATATAAAAACGTGGAGAAAGTTGAAAATAAAAAAAAAAAATGGTTGTACCTTTGGCAGGTACCGTTAATAACAAATTAAATAAACAAATTTTTATATCAAAAATAGAATATGCCCATAATAGTACACCGATTTTTTTTTTATCAAAATGGTTAAACCCATTTTTGAGATAATTAAGATAGAAGACACAATTGTACGGAACTTACCGTTATTTTGGGGGTGAAACAATCGATTCAAAAATCTATTTGAGACAATCACCTAGGGCACTTAAGTACCAAGTTTGAAGAAAATCTCTTCAGTGGCTTAGACTATAGACGATCTACAGACTGACGGATTTGCGAGAACCATTTTTCAAGTGTGTTCTCCTTCATCATAATGTCAAGTTTCTCAAAAACGATTTTTTTTACCAAGTTAAGTACTATGCACATGAGAGCGACCAGCGAATTAACGAATACTCGTCCATTTTGACATTTCGTTCAAATGGCTTTAATTTTATTCGTCACTAATATAGGTTGAAAATCTGATTTTGAGGTTAGACGCGAGCGAACAAATTACTCGTTAAACGGTGGATGGTATGTGGAACGCGAATAGAATTATACTGTTCGTAGCAATCAGATGCAATTCGCGACGACCAATATTGTTTTCTTAAATTTATTTTATTTTGGCGATAAAAATGTAATTTTTTCTGTCGTAAACATTAATATAAATCATATTTCTACAATTTTGTTTAGAATTTGTGAAGAATTTAGGTTGGTTAATTGTTTTAAATGGAATTTATTCGTTTATTCGTCGGCCGTTGGTCGGCTCTCATATGAATACTCTCTTAAGCTTGGTACGCACTTCGGGAAAAAGTTTTCTCCCATACAATTTTTTTCCTAGGACAAATTTAGTCTTTGAAATTTTTCCTGGCAGTACGCCGCTCACGCGCAAATTTGTGACGTTTGTACCCGCTGCAATTTTAAAATGTATCCGCTGTACAAGAAATCTCTCCACATAATTTTTCCGGTAAAATAATGCTCGTCGCATTGTTTTGCAGGAAAAATTTTTACAGCTCATAGTCATTGTGGCAGAATTATATTGTGCTATACATTTTTTGAAAGTAAACTTTTTTTAATTTTCGCTACGGCCGGGCCAAAAACAAAATTAAAGCCGAATCATTTTTTACTATTATTATACTTTGTTTTTAATGAAAAAAAAACAACATAAAAATCGAAGCAGAATCCTTCACGCTTCAACTGGACACAGAAGGTTTTAAGACCGAGGGAAAAGATTACAATTACGTGCAGGTTAGGACTCAAAATAAAAAGACATAATTATAACTATTTTACATTTTTAATTTTTAGTTAAAATTCTGGCGAAATGTTTGGCTCACAACCAACTAAAAAAAAGATATGAATCCATACCATGAAGTTTAGACCGTCTAGAGCCATGATGTGATGTCGAATCCAATTCAAGTTATGATTGAAAATCGAAGAATTACCCGCGATTCATTTGTGAAAAACCCAGCTCAGCAAATTTTGTTTCCTTTTTTGAAATTCTTGATTGACAGATACTTGACAGTTCCTCTTATTTCTCCAACTTCAAAATTTTGCGCGGTTTTGCCAAGTGATTGTAGAGATTAAAATTGTAGTTTTTTCCCGATCTGCGTACTGGGCTTTAATCTCAACTGTACAAGTGGATATAACGTGGAAGGATAAAAGAAGATATGTAGGTCTTAAAAAAGTCTTAATCTCTTTCCTACATATTATTATGTACACATTTGTATATATGTACATGTATTCTAGAAAACCAACCCATCATATTGGAGATACCAATCCCATTTGTAAAAATCTAAGCATTTGCATACAAACATATGTGCATATACAATACATACATAAGATACTGTCTTGACTTTCAACAACTTAATTTTGCTAACTTAATTGACACATTTTTAGGTATATTACTTGAAAAACCTCCTTACGCCTTTTCTGATGCATATATCTATATGCTTACGCCAGCACTTTTGTAGACGATGACTTTGGCAATAACTTTGTGGAACACGGTTTTTAAAAATATTGAAATTTTTCATCAACTTTGATTTTTTAACCCCTCTAAGATATATATATTGTAGGGCACATTCTTGTTATTTTATACCGGCATATAGCCTCAATACTAAGACCTTAACCTTAAAGGTTGGACTGCTAGAACTGGCGATATAAGCTCAAAACAGCCACCAAAACTTTTCTTTTTAATGAATTTTCAAACATGACTGTTCTTTTACACTGAAAATCGATGATAAGAGTCGAACTAAGCAGGCAATTTTGAAGGTTTTTCTCCTGTTTTGAAATTAAGATTGCAAATCTTATACTCAAAGAGTAATGTTTGATACATCAAAATAATCATCATATTGTCTACTTATTAATTAAAGAAAAAAACAAATATATTCATTGAACCAGTCAAAAGTAATTGACTGATATATGCAATCTTCTCAATAATACAGTTTTCTAACGGCTGGTGACATTCTAGGTATACAATTTTTTAACCAAACATTCGAGTCAATATACTCGTATCATTCCTGAAAAATTCAGATTTCTACGTCCTTAAAAATATAAAATTCTTTTAGTTGGTAGTGCGTTATGCGTTACGTAACGAATCAGTTTACCCTCCCATAAAAAGTTATCACTTCAATAGCTATAGAAATATATTTTTAAAATGTTTTATACTTACGAGTACGTAATTTTGTTATTCTAAAAAAAAAAATTGGTATTACATTTTTAAATAAAGGGAGAGCGGGGATAGAATTAAGACTTTTACTAAAATTGATGCTGTTCCTAAGATTTTGAAAATGAGTTAGCGTGCAATATGCTATGTATATACATAAAATTCATGTGATTTTTAGGATAAAAGTACATTTATATAAATGTATGAGGGCCTACCTACATTGTATGTAGTATTCAGTGGCGTACGCAAAAAAACGTATAAACGAAATAGGTATACATAATAAGGTAGAAATAAATGGATAATACACATAATTAAAAGTTTTTATATTGCTTATGCTTACTTGTTATAGTTTGAGGGAAAACAAAGATGCCATTTGAATTCGTGGATAAATAAGAATATATAAAAAAAATCGTTGGAGCGGTTTTTTTTAAATTAATTTGTTATGTATAAAATTTTTAAACATTTTTAGAAACAACTTTTAAATGCTATTTTGAAGATATTATTAATATACATATAACATTCAAATTTCAGAAAAAAAAATTACTGGCTGGTTTTTTGAAAAATCGATTTTTCAAAAAAAAAATTATTTAATTTTTAAAAATCGAAAAAGTCTCTTTGACTATGCAGTTTTACTAACACAATTTCACAAAAATAATTTTAATCCGTCTATCCAATAGTGAGAAAGTCGAAAATATTAAAAGTGGTTCTATGGGAAATAACGTTTAATAGTACGCAAAATAAAATATATTTACATTTAAAAGTGGATAGTGCTAATAGCGGGTTTTCCAATAAGAGGTGTTATTTTGAATAGCCCGCTATTTCGTTAGCTGTCACTTTTGAAGCTGTCATTTTTTGACATTTGACAAGTAGAAACTACGCTATTAATAAAAATGGAACGATACAAGCTTCAACAACGCATTGAAATTATTAAAATTCACTATAAAAATGGTGAAAATTTGGCAGAGACGGTTCGTAAAACTAAAACATTTTTGGGTCGTCGTGAAGCACCTTGTCGGACCGCAATACAGAAATTGGTGGACAAATTCGAGCTGGTGGGACAAGTTAGTGATGTGAAGAATAAAACCCGTGCACGTCGCTCAAGAACAACTGAGAATATTGCTGTTGTAGCCCAAAGTGTTGAAGAAAACCCAGGTTTGTCCATTCCTCGTCGTTCTTTGGAATTAGGCATTCCACAAACGTCATTACACCGTATTTTGCATAAAGACTTGGGTCTTAAGGCTTATAAAGTTCAGTTAACACAAGAACTCAAGCCGGCTGATCATCAACAACGTCGTGTCTTTGTTGATTGGGTCCTTGAAATGCATGAAAATGAACCGGAATTTCATCGAAAAATCATCTTGACTGATGAGGCCCATTTCCACCTCGGAGGCTACGTGAACAAGCAAAACTGTCTTACTTTTCGAAAATGAGGCAGGAGCAACAGTTACGGTCAATGGATTGCGCTATCGAGAGATGATTAATGATTTTTTATGGCCTGAATTGGATGGTATTGATCTGGACAACGTTTACTTTCAACAAGACGGCCGGCGCTACGTGCCACACAAGCAATGAAACCATCGATCTTTTACGGGAAAAGTTTCCGGACCGTGTTATCTCTCGAAGAGGTGATCACAATTGGCCACCGAGATCTTGTGATTTAACACCTTGCGACTTCTTCCTTTGGGGCCACGTGAAAGATAAGGTCTACGCCAACAGCCCAGCGTCGATTCAAGACCTCAAAGATGAAATTCGTGAGGCTATCGAGGACATAGGGCAGCCACTTTGCGATTTGGTTATGGAAAATTTCATGAAAAGGATATGGTCCTGTAAGCGTGGTCTTGGCGGCCATTTGGCTGATGTTGTGTTCCATTATTAACGGCATACCTTCCTCTTTATAATGAAATAAACATCCGATCATTTATCTCCAAAAATGCCATTTTTCTTTAAATATCAAAATAACACCTCTTATTGGAAAACCCATATAAGACCACACACATTTATTTATAAAAATTCTTGCAGCCGTTTTTGAGAAATAAACTTTTTTTTTAAAGTTTTTTTTTTTTTTAATTTGTATGGCAGGTAGCGTTGTTTTTTATTTTAGAAAAATTTGATTTTTAAATATTCAAGATAATGTGGAAAAACGACCACATCGAAATTTCGAAAAAAATCTGTTGAGTCGTTTTCGAAATTTTGAGTTTAAAAGAAATAATTAATTTCCAAAAAAAATTGTTTGAACAATTTTAGCTTTAAGCTGTCTAGCTTCTGCGTAAAAAATTTAAAAAAAAAATCAAATTAAACGTTTCCCAGAAAATCGAAAACCAAAAAAATTGTTCTACTAGAGGTACCAACACTAACAATTTTTTTCCTTCATTAATGAACTGATTTTTTTTTTATAAAAATCGTAGCCGTTTTTGAGAAAAATAAGATTTTTGTTTTTGGTAAAAAAAAAAATGTATGGGAGTTAGTGTTATTTGTCGTCTTAAAAAAATGAAAAAAACGTGTGGGCATATTATCGAAAAAACAATAATATGTACCAAGTTTGAAGCAAATCCACCGAACCGTTTAGGCTGCAGACTCGAGGAAGGACAGACAGAAGGAATTGGGGACCCATATTTTTGGTGTTATATATATATATATAATATACCTATAATCGCAAGTAAAAAATAGCAAAACTTATGAAAATTTAAAAATTATTATATTAATTCATAAATTTAATTAATTACTTTTTAATGTTCCTAGAAAAAAACCAAATCAATATTAGTTTTTTTTTGTTTTAATGAATTTAGTCACATAAAGATTAGGAATTTAATTAATTATTACAAAACGAGTATTATATATATGTACATATATGCATTCGAATTTAAATAATTATCGAACCACAAATGAGCAACCTATTTTCTCTTCAGCCTTTTGTTGACAACGATATCCATCAAATGTACCTTTTTTCTTTTTATATTAAAATAAAGAAAAAAAAAATAAACACAACGATATATAAATATAGAACACCATTTCTATCGCCTTGGTTCCCAAAAATGTGTTTGAACTATACATATGTACTTCCATAAACTTAACCAAAAAATAAATAAATACTTAAAAAAATAACTATGTAGAACTATCTCTTTAACGGAGTGAAGAGGAATACCAAAAAATACAAAGGAAAAATAATGTTACAAACGTATCAATTTTAGTGACTACCCTTATAACTTTTCTATATGAAAATTTACTTAACGTTAGCGTTAAATTTTTAGGGAAAGCCTTTCATTTTTAGTTATTACTTTTTGCCTCTGTTTCTTCGAGCCCCGCTCTCCCCTATTTAACAATATAAACTCGAAAATATTTTATGTATTGAATTTAATTTTAAAAAAATATTTTTTTGTTTCATAAAATAATTTTTCCAAAATGTTGGTTTGTAGTATTATTTAGAATTCGACGTTTTGATTGAAATCTATTGAATCGTCAATGAGAATTATCGTTACGTACGCCTTAAGCCCTCTTTTAATGGAATTGTATGGATGGATGGATGCTTATAACTCAATTACGCCAGAACGTCTGAACGGATCTGGATGAAATTCGGCACATAATTATCCTGGTAAAATGTATGGTTTCCGTGGGATAAATTTGTTTTAATTTTGCTAGAGCACACTATAACATCAGTTCATTCTACAAATAGCCAACATATAGGCGCAACATTTTAGTCGATTTAGTAATATGTTAAATCATTTTTAGTGTGACAACTAGACTAAAAAGAGGATTGCTAATTTTAACCAGCTTAGTATCGTACTATTTTCTTAACATTTTACTAAAGTTAAAATCACAAAATGGCTACTTTATTATTTTAGTATCGTACTAAATCCATAATATGCCATTTTGACATTTACAAACGTCAAAAAGTTATGTTCGCTTACTTTTTTGCACTATTTTAGGCGTGTTTAGTTGGATATTCAAAAAATAGATTTAGTATGGTGCTAGTTAAAAGGTGTTTAAGATTAGGAAAATATTAGTAAAGTGCTTTAGTATTAGCAAACTGTAAAATAGTACCATGGTAAGCCCTTAACATCAGCCTGTTTAAAATTTTGCGGCATAGCTTTTATTGACAAGCCAAAAATGAAACAAACGCGCATACATACAGAAACACATCTACATACATACACTCATACACCCATATAACATTAGATGCCTAATATTTATGGGCGATACATTTTTTTTTGCCGTTATCTCATCCGTAAATGAATATTTGCTGCTGCAAAATGATCTTGTTGAATTTTGTAGATGGTCCACTCTAAACTATCCTAAATTCAATATAAATATTAATAAATGCGTTTCTATGCCTTACAAATTACAATAGGTATGTACATATGTACCTAGTGCCGCAATCTTCATTAGAAAATGTATACTTTAAAAATTGTTCAACAACAGCATATTTAGACCCTCATTAAAATACTCTTGTGTAGTTTGGAATCGAACAATTCAAACGGATATAACTGGGATTAAAGCGTTATTCAAAAGAACTTTTTGCGTTTTGCATCAAGAAAATTCTTTGTTAATGTTTACACGGTATATCGGTGTAAATGTCTGTTGTTACTAGGAATGCAATTTCTCCACTTGAGTAGAGAAATGTATAGAGTAATGTTTGTTCGTGATATTTTAAATTGTTTTGTTGATTGTGAAAACTTACTTGCATTAATAAATATTTATGCTCTTTTATGAAATTTTGGCAACAAAAAAAACATGCATCGACATCCACGTCTTCACAACAAAAAGCACAATCAGTAAAGACAAGATCAAGATATTGCAAAAGCTTATTCAACAACTTAATCAATAACAAAATTCAGAATGAAAAAGCAGCCAAGTAGGAAGGTCACGTCTTACTTATGTCCTTTTCGATTGGTCGCCCGGAATGACAGTTCTTCTCCTGGATAGAAGAGACATTTCCTTCTGGATTTGAAATCAGAATCGACACCAGAAACACTCACACATTCATATGTTTAAACGTCAAACCCGACTGTTGTTGTCACTTTTTCTATCATAATTGTGCAACAAAAATTTTTTTTAATTTGAATATTTCCACGTATACAATTATATTCACATATACAATCACATTAAAATTCAGAATCGTCAGAATTAAAAAAAGTGTTCACAGTTGGGATCCCACATCGGAGAGGGATTCCGGATTGCCAAATAAAAACTCCATAAATGTCAAACTCGAATTCAATTCATTTTCAATTCAATTCAAGTCATTTAATAAATATTTCAAGTCTTATTTATTAAATGACATAACTTGTTTTTCTGCACCATAAAATTATTGGCCCCGGGTTTTTTTTTCAAAAAAAATTAGGTCGACCCTGGGTAAAGTTCAACGAACCAACCTATTGTGTAGGGATGAACGATATTGAAAAACATGAATGTTAACAAATATCGATATCAGAAATATCGTTCACCCTATTTTTCTCGATTAAAATAAATTGAGGGTATTCATGAAACGGCGGAAACCCGTATAAACCTCAGAAACCAGATAATTTTAAATCCTACTAATATTATAAATGTGAAATTTTGGATGGATGTATGGATGTTTGTTGCTCAATAACTCCGGAACGGCTTAACGGATCTGGATGAAATTTGGTACAGTGATAGATTATTCTCTGGAATAGGCCACATGCTACTTTTTATCCCGGAAAAATTAATGGTTCCTGTGGGATAGGTGAGTATTAATTTTTCATAGAGCTCATTCTACAAATAGCCAACATAGCTTTTATTCACAAGACGCATAGAAGCACACGGATTTGCATGAAACTTGATTGGTAGATGGATGGGGTACTGGATTCTCACATAGGTCATTTTTATCCCGAAAAAAATTAACGGATCCTATGGGGAGGCTTAAATATGAAAAAAATATATACATATACTTGGGTGTCAACGACTGAACGGTTTTTAATTGTAGGTGTATAGATGTCATTAGATTCCTGTGGGATAGAAAGTCCTTATACCATCGCACGGACATCTGCTATTAAAAATGGTGTGCAAAAATGTATTGTAATTCATCAATTGAGAACGAATGGGCCGATTTGGCTCGAACTCTTTTTTCGTTGTTTGTAAAATCCAGGAGAATGTTTTTGCGAAAGAAAATTTTGGGTAAACCCTCCAGAAAAGTCGGGAAATTTTAAAAATCGAAAATTGATTTTTTGTATTTAATTGTGTATGCAAATGTTCCGGAATGGCTTTTCGAATGAAGAAATAGAAAATTCTTGATGATATACATATATAGATAAATTTAAAGCATGATTTGATGATTTTGGACAATGTAAAGGTGGAAAATTCGTTGTGAAGCTTGGAAAATTTCGGATAATCCTACTGATATTTTAAATGTAAAGTTTGGATGGATGGATTGATGTTTTTTGCTCAATGACGCCAGAACGGCTGAACGGATCTGGATAAAATTTGGCACATGGACACACACATAATCGATTATCACATAGGTCATTTTTATCCCGAAAAATGGAAGCAGTTCCTATGCCTGTATGGGACAGGCTTATATATTAACAAAATATATATGTACTTGGTTGTTTATTCCGCATTCATGCCTCAACCATTGAATGGATTTTAATGAAATTTGGTAAGCAGCTGGAAGATTAGCCATGATTTATTTTTCCCAATTTTATTTTTGTAGTTCTTACTTTTTGAATCCAATATTAAATCTTCGCTTTGTTCGCGAACATGACCATACACGACGAACATCGAAGCCAACAACTAGGGATGGGAAAAACCGGCCGGTTAAAACTGAAACCGGTTATTGTGTTTCGGTTAACCGGTTTTCACCGGAGATTTGTTTGCCTCGGTTAAACCGGCGATTTTTCAGAAATCCAATAACCGGCTGAAAAAAACCGGTTATTTACATTGACACTTTTATCCCCGCAGATATAAAATGTCTTATAAAAAAATTGTCTTTGTTTCATAAAACATGCATTTGTGTGTGTGCAACCTGCAACGTTATTCACCTCTGCTAACTTTCCTTTTAAAGAGAAATTGTAGTGGTAGGAAGGTGAAACCATTTTGAACTACACACACTTCCGAAAAATTGAGTTGCTTGATGTCGAAACCTACACTATTTTAAGTTAGGTAACTTTTGAAAAAGTTTCATTCCTATCATTTTGGCTTCCCTTCAATGAGATATACAGACGGTGTACGAGTATGTTTACTTGTCTATCTATCAGCTGATTTCATCTCATTGCGATACGGTTTTTGTTGACCGGTTAACGTTTGTGAACTTGAACATAATTTATTATTTGAAATAAGATTATTAACTGAAATATATTGTCGCATCTGCAATTTTCGTTTGTATGGGAGTATTTCAGGAAGTGTAGTTTTTTTTTTCGAAAATAATAGTATTTTCTTTTTGGAAATAAGCTTATCTACATATGTACATGGTCGTAGATATATTTTATTTGACATGATTGTTTTTTAAAGCAAATAAAAAAACTAACAATTTTTGTATATAAAACCGAAAACCGGTTATTAAAACAACCGTTTTTTTTTGTCTGGTTAAAAACGTCCGGTTAAACCGGGAGGGAAAATAACCGGAAAACCGAAAACCGGTTAATTTTTAATAACCGCCATCCCTAATACGACAAAATCTAAATTTTTGGCCAACAGCAAGCGGCTCGCGAACAAGCCCACATACAAGAAGAGCACAGCGAGCGCGATATTGCTAGGCGAGCGTGTTCGTCGTTTGTGCCTACATTCAACAACTGAAGGGTTTTGAATGAAATTTTGTAGGTGGATAGATGATTTCATTAGATTCCCGTGGGTCCGTATCCGTAGCATCGCACGGGTATCTGCTAGTAAATTATAATTTTATAAATATTATTTTCTAACATTTATCTTATTTTGACGATTAAGGGGCAATTTTTCACTGGACAGTTAAGCAGTCAGTTAGTACATATTCTCCAGATAGAGCAAAATTCAGTTTTTCAACAGACAGATACAGCTTAATCCGAGGAATAAAGTCACTGCTCATTTTACAACAGAATAAGGAGTTATTCTGAGGAATAAAATAAATAGCTATTTTCATTATCAAAAACATTTTGAAAACTTATCGAGAGATTGACAAATCAGCTCTAAAAAGGAAATGTTTATGTTTACGCATTAATATAATTTATATTTCTACAATTTAGGTTGGTAATTAATTTTAAATGAAACTTATTCTTTTATTCGTCGGTCGCTTTCATGTGAATAGTCCTTTAGGTGTGTATATATATGTACTTGTATCAAATAATAACAATAGGTAGGTACCTAGGTAATTTCCGAAATAAAAAAGTTTACCTAGATTGTTAAAACTTCAAAGTATTGTTGAAATTGTGCGACAGGTGTTTAATATATGTAGGTACCTACCTACTTTAGCTAGCTATTAGATAGGTAGGAATTAGAATTCCTACTAAAGGGTCCGCCAAATAACTTTTTTTTTTGAAAATGCTATAAAAAAAAACTACTGAATATTTTCTCAAATTTCTTTTTTTATTTGAAAGTACAATCCTTCCGGTTAATAATGGAAAATAATTTCTTTCAAATGGCTGCCTCGGCTGGCCATGCAGTAGCCTTCACGATCGGTCCAATTTTTAAGCACATTATCGATTGTGTGCAGCTGTATTTCACCAATGGCTTCACGAATATTGTCCTTTAAAGCGTCAATTGTCTCTGGCTTGTCGGCGTAACACATATATTTTACGGCACCCCACAAATAATAGTCCAACGGTGTCAAATCGCAGCTTCGAGGTGGCCAAACAACATCAGCTCTGCGGCTGATAATTCGATCTTCAAAACCAGGGCGCAAAACAGCTTCGGCTGTGTGTCACGTAGCGCCGTCCTGTTGAAACCAAATATTGCCAATATCCTACTCTTCAATTTTTGTGAACAAAAATTGGTTGAACATGGCCCGATAACGATCGCCTGTAACTGTAACGGCCACTCCTTGCTCATTTTCGAAAAAAATTGGCCCAATTATGCCTCTGGACCAAAATCCCCACCAAACAGTGACTCGTTTTGGGTGTATCGGCAAGATCAAAATGAGCTTCATCTGAAAAGATGATTTTTTTTTTGGCAAAATCGGCATCTTCTCTAAGTCGATCGCAGGCCCACTTAGCGAAGCGAAAACGCATTGGATGGTCAGTTGGCTTCAACTCCTGAACCAATTGGACTTTGTATGGCGTCATACCAAGGGGCTTATGCAAAATTCGTCTCAATGATGTCTCCGAAATGTTCAATTGTTGAGAACGACGGTGAATTGATGTTGATGGCGCTTCACGCACACTTTCTGTCACAGCAGCAATATTCTCGGGTAAACGAGCTGTTTTTGGCTTTTTACGCTTTGGTTTATCGATGAGGATGCCAATTTCTTTCCCTTTTTTCACAAGATAACGAACATACGGAGCTGACGGTGCTTCTGTTCTTCCAAAATCCGTACGCAATTTTCGCACACATTCTGCAACATTACCATGATTTTCAAAGTAATGTCGCAATATTTCCCAGCGTTGTTCAAGCATATACACAACCATATTCGTTCAGCGGAATAAAACTAATTATCTGTCAAATCAGACATGAGCTAAGTGTTACCATTCACGAAATAAGCACTAGTTGAAAAAAAAACTTTAGATGGCGGACCCTTTAGTATACCTAGGTAGGTACCTGCATTTTGCCCAAGTAAAAATGATATCTGTTACCTAGTTCCTAAATGTGTTAAGACTTTCCCAATTATTGGAATTGAAACTCATAAATACCTAGGTGGGTACCTACATGTAAAAATTTATTTGAGTTTGGTTTGATAAAACTATCCACATTTCTTTTCACATTTTTCTTACTTGAATTTCTAGTAAAATGGGCGACATTAATATATGAATGATGTCTACCTTTATAGTTACCACATCCGTCACTATCAGGAGTATTCGTACCTACCTATATAATATAGTGTAACGATAGCGAACAGGAGAATCACCTCGCAAATTTGTATTGTGTGTGGTGTTGCACCCCATATTCTTGGACTACGATGTACCTACCTACACTCGTGTTACTCCTTCTTTTATAAACCTTACGAATACATCGAATTGAGGAGAACAGTAGAACACAAAATGACGCTACTCTTTGGAATATTATGTAGGTACGAGTGAGCATTAGAAGCTACACGTCCATATCCAGATACATTCCATACACCGAATCGACCCACACCACACAACAGACTATCCAGGCATGTAACATAGATATATAGTGACAGTTTGATTTCGATATTTCTCTTGGAGTGGAAGTGGATGGCTTGGCCAGGGCATGGCAAAAGCAAATGGCATATACATATTATATGGAATGGAGCAATGAAGCCTTCCGTGTTATTCTAGGAAAGAGAAACAGTGCCAGTTTGCCTTTGGTCTGTTAGTGCAGTGCTGGATAAAATTATATTGCCGTGCCGATACTAGAACAACGCAAATCACCATCCCCATCACCCACCAACCATTAACATTCGGATTCAAATTTAACCAACAAACCAAGTGACTGAACGAAACGAGAACGAGAGCGTCGTCGCTGTTGTTTCGTATAAACGTATAAAGACGAAGAAAGCTTCACATTCACATACCTACCAACCAAGCACGCGTCGCGCCGCGCCCGCAGGGACAGATTCCTTGTTTCGTTCGGATTTTGTAATAATAATAATTGTTTGATTCGAACCGAATCGTGTGCGAATTTTCTTGAGTTCCATTCGCTTTTCGTCCTCTTTATATAATTTTTGTTGTTCTTCCTTAAATAGTTGTTATTATTTGCGCTCGCAGACGTGTCGAATTGGAAGTTAAAGTAGTTGTGATTGTGACACAGTCATACCAACCTAGTCTTCCTCTCAACTCAATTCGAATCTCTAGTGTTGGGATATGGTCGGTCTCCTTCTGTTGCATCGTTTTTTTCAATGTGTATTATTATGAGTATAACCAACAGCAAACATAAAATAGCACCGATACAAGATACCAGAACCAGCGACAGGGACCCAAAGTCCAAAGAAGCCAGAAGTATCTAAGTAGTTGAAGTTAAAAACTTGATATCGCGAGAGAGCCAACTCCTTCGATTCGATATCATCGCGTACTCGTACAAAATTTATACAGACACCTATAGGTCCATACATACCTATAAGTATTTCTGCCAAGCAGTAATTGGACATTTTTGGAAAATAAATTGAAATTCCAATTTATAATTATATTCGCCGTGAAAATAACTCCGAGGCACATTGATTTGGTGGTTGAATCGATTTAATCCAACAGATATTCTGGATTTGCTGAAACTTAGAGGATTTGAATTTTGTGGTCTTTGGTTCTCACGGATGTCGATGTATCTACTCGTAGCTTTGGATGGCTGGCCTGGGATGCCTTTGGTGGTGGATTTGGTTTCTTTGAAAAATCGATAATAAGTGCTTCGCTCTATTTTCGGTGTTTTTTTTGCGCCTTGTTGTTTTACGAGTATATTGTTCATTGTGTTGTTGTTAGATTCATTCGCCGAGAGTGTATTTCTTAAGTATTAAGACAGTTCCGGTTATTGTTGAGTTCGATATTCCAATTCGAGTTTTAGATTTGATTTAATTTTTTTTCTTTGTGTCGCGAATCGGTTTTCATCGTTCCGTCGAGCAATGTGGTGTCGTTTCTATTTCTGTTTCGCTCTGTTCGCAACTTTTGCAATTAAAATATACTAAAGCTATACCTACATATATGAATAGTTGGGCCGGAAAAACATGAAATAAAAGTGAAAAAGTTGATTTTCCACTTATTTTTTTTTGTACCTTACCTACCTATCTATAAAATTAATTTATTGGATTACACCTATTCCTGCATGTGGTAAGATGGTTGAGAGTGTCACCTGAATGTGATCGGGGTTGTTTTTAGACTCTAAAACAAACAAAAAAAAAATTGAAAAAAAAGATACTAACGCACAAAATTTAAAGAAACATGCAAATAAGTAAAACAGCTCTGGAGTATTGGCGATGGCCTAAAAACGGTAAGATTCTTAGAACTAATACCTACCTACAGTTAATATTATGTAAATGTAGGTATACCTGTAATTACGAATAATTCAATAATTTAATAGAACCGTCATTTGCATCTTGCATGAGTGTAGACTGTAGAATAATAAAACATTATAGGTATTTATGTAAGTCCCATGGATATTTTAAATTTATGTAAAGGGTTATCCATTTTGCGGTTTCAAAAGTAAACGTAAATAAAACACATATAAAATATTTTTTTTTTCATGATATTTCTTTTTTATTATTAAGCTTGAACGTTGACATTATGAGTGAAACACTATATCTGACATTTCAACTGTCAAAAGTTAAAGTGTTTAAAGCTTTAGTCTCTTGCTAATTTTTTGGATTTAAACTAAATTAAAGGCATTTTTATCGCTAAAAAAGTAGTATTTCAACATTTTCTGAAGTTTTTGTTATATCGGCATTTTAATGTTCATCATTTAAATAAAGGTACGAAGCTTTTCTAATTAATCTCAACCTCAAGTAACACAAGCCGCGACTATACGGGATTTTCCTTATGAATAATAATATAAATAAATGAAATCTAAGCGAAATCTCACCTGAACCAAATCCTGATCATAAAAAGCATTTTGTACACAAAAAATATTTGGCAATGGAAGTGGGAAAGATATCTGTTTTTCTCGAAACCACCTTTGATGTAATGCTCACTGAAAAGTTAAAGATTTTTGCTACAAAAGATGATTTCACTCGTCTCTATGATGAAGTAACCACTTTAAGAACCGCAAACGCTAATCTTAACCTCAAACTAGGCGAAATGTCTCAAAGATGCGAAGTACTCGAAAATCAATTGGAATTGATTTCACGAAAAGCCAATGAATCGTCCGTTGTCGTTCACCTTCCCTTAAATGAAGAAACCGGTGCAACTCAATTCGCTTTGCAGACTTGCAAAGGGCTTCTCAAGATAAAGGAAGATTTAGAATTTGGCCATCAAACGCTGCCGAGAAATTCGCAACAACAACACACAACGCAACAACAATACCATCGCAGGCTAATTATTTCAGCAACGAGTTTTCTTCTGAAGCAATTAGTTATAAAGGGTGATTTTTTTGCTACTTGGTTTTTGACGTTTATATTTTTGACAGATCGCACATGACAAATTCCACGAACATTTGACATTTCGATTCAGTATTGTTTGCCATTTCATCATGAATAGACTTACGCCTGAACAACGTTTGCAAATTATTGAAATTTATTATCAAAATTCGTGCTCTGTGAAAAATGTGTTTCGCAAGCTACGTCCTCTTTTTTTTCCGCTCATTTTTGGCTAAATGGATACGTGAATAAGCAGAATTGCCGTATTTGGAGTGAAGAGCAGCCAGATTGCTGCCTTGGAAGCCAACATTGAACGCGTCATTGGTGAGATTCCGGCCGAAATGTGTGAAAAAGTTTGCCAAAATTGGACCTTCAGAATAGACCACCTGAAGCGTAGCCGCGGGCAACATTTAAGTGAAATTATTTTTAAAAAGTAAATGGCAGAAATTCATTTATCGATCCAAATAAAAATTTCATTCACTTTTTACAAGTTTCTGTGTTTTTTTGAATTTTCAAAAACCAAGCTCTTAAAAAATCACCGTTTATATTTAGAGCCCGAGTCGAAATCTTGAACCTTAACTCTATGCCGCATCGAACTGATCTCACACAAATCTGTAGTCTATGTAACACAAGAGAACCTGAAGACATCACCCACTTCTTTGCAACGTATACTCTACTTTAAGAGATTCGTCGGCTGCATTTTGAAGAAAGCTATCTGCCCCCGACTCGGCTTTATGATATACTTAATGGAGCTCTCGAATGGTTAACAGTGTATAGATACAGCAAACATGCTCTAAATTACCGCAATAGTTTTTTGTAGCCCTACATAAATCCAGCCAGTTATTGCAGTTTAACTTTCAAGCAATGTACTCGTATCTAAGTACTTACAACTTTTTATGTTTCAAATCATTATAAAATTGATAAATCATTATTTTGTGTTTCAAATCATTCCAAAATTGATAAATCTTATTTTTTCAAATCATAAAATTGTTATAATCTTTTTTTGTGTATCAAATCATTTCAAAATTGATACCTATTATAATTGTGTTTGAAATCATCTCAAAATTGTTGAAAACACACTTGTTGGCTTATTAAATTAAATGCTTAATAATTATTTAACTTATATATGTAATTCTTAAAATTTAAATTTAGCTTCTTTATCTATCTGTATTTTGTTATGAAATGTCGTTCAGGCAGACGGCAATTGCCATGTCCTTAATCTTAAAGAAACAAATATTGTAAATAATTTTTTTTTTTTTAAATAAAGAAATTATCTATCTATCACTACATCATTTAAATGACCACCATGCGAATTGTTGCAAGCATCGATTCTTTTGAGGTAATTTTCGACCAATTTTTGACACATATTGGGAGGTATCTCAGCCATAACTTGACGAATGTTGGTTTTCAAGTGTTCAAGAGTTAAATGTTATCTGCATTAACACGGCCTTTCGCGTAGCCCTACAAACAAAGTCCAGCGGTGTCAAATCGCATGATCTTGGTGGCCAGTTGATATCGCCACGACGAGAAATTACGCGGCCAGGAAATGTCTCTTGCAATAAAGCCATATTCGCTCGAGTTGTGTGGCATGTGGGACCGTCTTGTTGAAACCACATATTCTCCAAGTCGTATTCTTCAATAGCAGGCAAAAAAAGTCGGTTATCATATGACCATAACGCTCTGAATTGACGGTGACAGTCGTTCCATCGTCGTTTTCAAAGAAGTAAGGTCCAATCACACCTCCGCACCAAAGAGCGCCCCAAACATTGATTTTTTGTGGATCTAATGGCCTCTCTTCAATTATTACTTGAGGATTCTCAGAACCCCAAATACGACAATTTTTTTCATTAACATACCCACCGAGTGAGAAATGTGCATCGTCACTGAAGAAAATTTTGTTCGAAAAATCGCCGTCCACCACCTGTTGTTCAAGCACCCATTCGACGTATCTACGACGTTGTGAATGGTCAGCTGGCTTCAGTTGTTGTGTGAGCAGGGCTTTATATGGATGTAGGTGTAGATCCAAATGCAAAATATGCCATAATGTGCCGATAGACAGTCCTAATTCCTGAGAACGACGAGGAATCGACACATTCGTGTCTTCGGCAACACTTTCACTTACAGCATCGATATTTTCAGTGGTACCAGCGAAACGATGATGCACAGGCCTTACAATATCTGTAACCAATCCTTACTTACTTACTTTTGATGGCGCTCACAGCACAGGATGGGCTACGGCCTCAAACAACAATCCAGTCTCTTCAAATTTCTTTACAATTTTGCCAATTGCTTGCGTAGTTGGACGATTATGTAAACCATAATCTCCTTTTAAAGCACGATATGTGGCTGTGGCAGAATCACCATTTTTGTAGGAGGTTTTAACAATTTTTATGCGTTGTGCGATAGTTAAGCGATCCATTTGTGTAAATGTCAGACTTTCAACCGAAAAAAAAATTGGTTTAGCAACTAAGTTTGATAGATGTCGAATTCCAGTCCTATACTTTTGAAACCGCAAAATGGATAACCCTTTATACCTTTACACATATATTCATACCTATAAACTAATTTTTGAACGTAAGTTCATTAATATACATGCCTATAAGTAAACGACAGGAAATTTGTGTCAACGTACCTAGGTATATAATGCAGATACAACATGTGTCTCTACCAATGTGACCAATGAAAAATTTCAAATCCTGCTGAAATAGGAAAAAAAACTGCAAAAAATCCTGCCAACTTTGAAAATTCTGTAATTAGAACGCAAAAAAACGTAAATATATGCCTGAACCAATCGAGTAATTTCAGTAGTATATAGAATTGTAAGGACAAAATCTTACAATTTTAATGATTAAAATTTGAATCTTGTTGGATATATGTAGTTCACATTGCTTTTTTGTCAAAAAATGCATGTAAGTTGAACTGAACTTAACAAAAATTGCGTATTGGTAAGGCGCTCACTAACCAACTGATGAGTCCAAGTGAGATTTTGTGGACTAAAGGCCGTTAAAAGATATTTTGGAAACAACCATAATTAATCCATTTCGCAACAAAACAAACAAAAATAAACCAGGTATCAGTTTGTTAATCTAATTAAGTAAAAGATATTTATATACTTTGTTTTACTTCAAATGTTCTCTGCTTCATTTAAAGCATCTTCAAAAATATCACAGGTTTCTTGTTCTTCTTTTACGCTAAAATTATATTTTGATGAAGCAACTTGTTTGATTATATTAGGAGGAATATTGAAGGCATCACAACATTTCTCATATAAATTATCACGGATAAAATTTGACATATCAATTTTCATTCGATTCGTTGATCCTTTATAAGATTCATAAAACTAAACACTCTTTCAACTGCAGCATTTGAGATAGGCAAAACTAAAAACAAATTGACAAAGTTTGACAACTCTTTGTAAGGGTTTTCCTTGGATGCATCGGCCGGGGAACCTATTTACCTCACACAAAAATTCAACACTATTTTCAATATTCTCCCATTTATTTAGATTTATGTTGTTCCATTGCGATTCAATTTTGGAAATAATTTTTTTTTATTCATTTTTATTTAATCTTAACTTATAACTATCTTAAAGCTAGACAAAAATGTTTAAAACTAGCCTAATTATCAATAACTTACAACTAATTTACTGGCCCTTTAAGGGCGCTCTAAACTAAACTATATCTCTTAATACTAATGTCTTTCGACCTTAAATCTATTTTAATTAATTCTAATTATTTTATTTTATTTTTGTTTAACCAAGAAAACTTTTTTTAAAAAACTCGGTCTCGTATCATGTTTTATTTTTTACTTATAAACTACCTAAATCTAGACTAAAAATAATTAAAACTAGATACAATTAACTTATATACTAACTAAAACTAACTTAAACTACTTAAGATACCTAAAAATACCCAAAACCATTTAAAACTACTTAAAAACTAGAACAGCCACAGAAGCATTTTTTTCGTTTTTTAAATTTTTTTTTGTATATTTTGTATACGCATGCAAACACACAGAGACATGCAACTCACACAGCCAAGTACATACGTACATACATATTCGTATGTACATACATACACAGGCACGCAGCTGCATGCACAAATGCCCCCGCAAACATACATATTTTTACATACATACATACTTTTTTTTTGTGCCACCCCGACTGTTCCTTATATCTAATTTACCTAAATCTAAGTAAGTCGGCCAAGACATGGTAGATGAGCGGAACCGCCATTCCATCCTGTATCAGCCCTCGACTGTCTAAAAAGAGGAATGCCTCGGGAGGGATGTAGCCACTTAACCGCGCACTCGCAAAATATTCATTATTGGGGTAGTACGCCCCAAAAATTAAGCTGTTGGTTGAGGACATCGCTCTTGCAGTGTGACCCCGAATCAGCTTAAACAAAAAATTATCTATTCTGTTTATGTTGGCTCCGTTGTATAGAACCTGGTTGGAATAATATCTTATGTACTCCTACTCTGGTGTTCTGTGTATTCCAAGGCAACGTCTAAGACATTGCCTCTCAAACACCCGAATCTTTTCCATTTGAGATGGGGCAACGTTGAACCACACCGGGCATCCGTAGGCAATCATCGGCCTGATGAGGGCCATGTACCAAATCACCTTCACCCTGCTGCCAAGACGGCTGCTATAAAACAGTCGTTTTGTCAAGGCAAAGGCTCCCCTAGCTCTGGCCAAAGCAGCACCTATATGTCTGTCGAAATACAGGTACTGATCCAACCAGATGCCAAGGTACCTTACTACACTTTTACTCGCCAGTGGATGTCCATGTGGCCCTACGATCACCAGCTTGCGCCAGTTCTTTCTCGTATCCCTTGAGGCGCTAGACAACGGAGTCCTAAACAAAATAGTTTCTGATTTCTGGAAGTTGATTTTCAACTTCCAGTCATCACAATATCGCTGAATCTTGTCGAAGTCACTCTGCAAGAGATTTTTGATGACCTCAACTGTATGTTCTGTACGCAATTAGATCGTCGGCGTACGCAATTGCCTGAGTTAGACTACCTATCAGATCGCTGGTGTAAATGCTGAATAGAATCGGCGAGTTAACCGCTCCCTGCTGAAGAGCATTTTTAATATTAAAAATTGCGGTAGAAGTTACATTGCCACTCTTGACAACAAACTTTCTACCATTTAGCATGTCCTAAAGCTTATACAATAGAGGTTTACTTATACCTAGTCTGGTTAGCTTTAGATAGAGACCTTCTAACCATACGGTGTCGAAGGCCTTCTCCAAATCAACCAGACAGGCACCCGTACACTGCTGAACTGATTATCCGGTATAATATTGTTGTCCTCCGCCCACTTGAACAGAGCCCTATTAATAACCTTTTCAAATACCTTGATGATACTCGGAAGAAGACTTATCGACCGAAGATTCGCCGGATTGGAGTTGTCCTTTCCCTTTTTTGGGAGAGGGTGCACCACAGCTGTCTTCCACCGCACTGGATAATATGCATTATTCAGCGCGTTGTTAAACAGTGTGGTATAAACGTCAACTGCTTCTTGAGGCAAATGTCGTAGTACAACGTTGGATATACCATCGACTCCTGCTGACTTCTTTTTCTTTAATGAATCGAAGATGAGCTGGAGCTCATTCTTCGAAATTAACAGGGGACTGGGCCCATTTCAATCGGCGATTATGGCGTTTGCCAAATCTTCATCATTAAACCCGGTAAAATCAAGGTTCTCAGATCGCCATTCGCTTATATCGTTTCGGAGCCATAAGTGATGAAGCAGAGCTCTGTTCTCCAGGTCATTATTCGGGCGAATGCAAGCATTCACCTTGTACACTTGCTGGAAAGCAGCCCCACAACCTCCACGAAGTTTACTTGCTGCAAGATTCGTAGATTTTTTAGAGTTCAAGATTGAAACTCTGTAATGAGCGATACGAATTTATGTTTGATTGAGTGTTAATTTTTTAAGGTAATATTTCATTTTAGGTTTGAGAAATATGAAAACCTGCTAGATTTCCTGCTAAGACCAAATTTCCTGCCTAAAAAAACTGCCGGCAGGATTTGAAAAAAATAAATGTTAAAAGCAAACTTTTCCTGTTAAATTTAGCAGGAAAATGCTGAATTGGAAACACTGGTCTCTACTGTGTGCATATAGGTATGAAATGTGTGTGTACTTATGTGTTTATGTATTTTTCGGTAAAAATTCTTTTAAATAATACCGACCTACGCTGCCGTCATAAGGAAAAAGAGCGTAAAAGCCAAAAATAAAAAATTGAGTTTATGGCATATTTGTAATAATATAATAATACTAAATAATAATAACACATTATTTTTCATTAATTAATAGTTTTTTTTTAAGTTTTGAAAAGCATTAAATTTTAAAGTGAGAAATCCAAAAATAATAAATCGCATTTATCTGAAAACTCAAAAAGTGGAGATACGCTTTTATTTTTTTTTATTACTTTGCACGAAATTTTTTGTAAAAAATATGACACAGAAGCTGCAAAGATCAAAATTTTCCACTCATTATTTAAACAAATTATTCTTTATTTATCCCACAACCGATGAAACAACAAAAATGTGAATTTTTAAATAGAACAATTATTTATTTAGGATTTATTAAAAAAAGTCATATTCTCCAGTGTCCGGCCGCTAAGTGTCGGCCACACAGATTTAGACCTGAATCAGTTTTTTTTTTATAGTTTTTACTTACAAAAAGGCGGCCGAATGTGTTATTATCTACTCATTTATTTATTTTTGTAATTTTCTCAAAAAATTAAATGTTGCCTATTCGGTGAGCCAATTTAAGGAAACTTCCGGCCCCTTGAAAACGACCATAATTACAAAACATTTTTTAATTTTAAAGCAAATTTTAATTGAAATATATACTCTTTTTGCTAATAAACCCCATTTAAAATCATTAACCCAATAAAATTCCCTCAAAATCACTAAATTCTGGTACAATGTTTACTAATGGGGCTTTCGTTTGGTGAATTTATATTTTGATCTATAAATTGATTTTTTTCGTAACGAATCGAATATGATTTCAGATTGATTTTTATTTGCTATAGTATTGGCGTATATTTGTGTCTGTGAACCAGCTATCGGTATCATCTGTTTTGTCAAACTGATGGCTGTCAATTATAATGCATAGTGGCGTTAGTAAAAGAGGGGTAGATCTGCCGAAAAATTCATATCTGTAAAATTGATTTAAAATCAAAAAATAAATCAATTTATTTAGCCAATCGAAGTCAAAAATTGTCAAAATCAGTTTTTTGAAAGATTTAAATCAAAAATAAATTGATTTGTGTTACCAAACGATAACCACATAAGTGTTTCCATCAGTTATCCTTAGATTTCTTAATTAGAATTCTTTTATTTGAAAGAGCCGGCTAGTGGAGGGGGCCGACAATAGGCGACTACCTCTCTACCCTATGTAGGGTGATGGCATGTCAGGTCGGCCACCTCTAGTAGTCGACCACTTCGTTGTAAAGTGCAAGTTAATAGCAAAAGTTTTTGTTTAACCCAAAACAAATATTTTCCGAAAGGCTAACAATTTGTATTCCATAGTGCAAAATTTCATTCCATTGTAGCTACTGGTTTTCTTGTAAAAAGTGCATGTTTTGCTCAAGTTTTCGCTTTCGTTTGAAATGTGCCTTTTCGATAGAAAATAAAATGCACGACTGGATCGCAAGAACTTGCTCTTATGTTCGATCACATTGAATGCAAAAGATTTCTATTAAAAATCTTAATATATTTTTAAAGTCATTTTTAACTCAATTTAGTATAAAATTTTCTTTAAATTTTGTTCTAAAATAAATTGGTATGACAATATTAAATATTTAATAATATAAACTTTAAAACAAAAGATTAAATCGGTTTATTTAAAGAAAAACCAATTCAAAATTCTGAAATAAATACTCAAACTAACTTCTTGGATAAATTTGAATTTACGAAAAAAAAATTAAAAATCTGTGGAGCGGTTTTTGAGAAAAAAAGTTTTTTTTTAAAAACTTTTTGAAAATATTAAAAAAAAATTCAAAAAAGCCAATTCATAGGTATTCAGAAAATACATATAAATATAATTTTTGAAAAAAATTTAATGAGCAGTTTTCGAAATATATTTTTTTTCTTAAAAATGATTTTAAAAATACAAAAAAATATTAATTAAAAATATTGGTACACGGTATAATTTGGGCAACCTAAGCCTATATACGAGTATGTATGAAATTTCGAAAGAATCGGTTGAACCGTTTATGATATAGGCGAAAGAAACAAAAGTCCTATGGAAAGTACCGTTTTTAGACATATTTCTAATTTTTTTTTCAACCATATGATCGGTCGTAGCTAAAAAGCAGCACTGATTTTTTTTATCAAAATCGTTAGAGCCGTTTCCGAGGAAAATAGGTTTGAACGTAACGGTTATATGGCAGGTACCGTTATTTTTTGAGCTAAAAAAAATTTCAATTTCCCCTCTGTGCAATACCTAAAAAACTCTATATACCAAGTTTGAAGCAATTCGGCCCACCCGGTTGGGCTGTAGGTATCTATACAATAATACAGACAGACTGACAGACAGACATACAGACGGACAGAATTTTTAGACCATCTTTTTTCGTCTTCACTATCATCGTAATGTCATGTTTGATTGTTATCTCAAAACTTTTTTTTTCGACGAATGCATAACTTGCCTTATAGTACCTACAATTGCAAGTAAAAAATAGTGGAGGTGATTTTTAAAAAGACCTAAAATCGCCAAACTACTTATATCTTATATTTGTTGTTTTTGGCTATAAAACTTCAAAAATATTGTTTGTTAATAATTTACAAGGAGGGCCGGCTTTAACAGGCAATTTTTTTCAACTCTCCCGAGCTCGGCCCTCCCGTCCGACTACTTTTTTGTTTAAACTGAGTATGAAAAGTTAAAGGAAATTTCATTTTCTATTTATTTATACCAAAATAATCAAAAAATATTTCATTGTTTCGGTAGTCGGCCGCCTATTAACGTTCAGAGATATTGGGTGATGAAGACACGTGTTCTTAAGTTGGCCTATTGGGTTTAGTATAAAGGCCGGGATTACATTATGTAAGTTTTACTTAGATAAGTTACAAATATAAATATTTTTTTAAGAAATATTACTGTAAATAGATCTATAAGTGAGTTATAGTAAAATTAACTAATTTCCGTACGTTGTTTTTACTCACGGATAACTTACAACGTACTCCACTACAATTGACAAGTTTTTTTGTTTTTCGTAAGAAGAATTCACTGCACTCGCCATTATTATACCTAATTGCTCTTGTAAGACACTTATAAAGGAATTTCGCAATTCATAAATAAAACGTACATGTACAATGTCTAAAAAAATGATCATGGATAGGTTTACAAATGTCGAAAATTTGTTTAATATTTAGTTATAAATAACTTTAAAAATGAAAACAACGAAGAGCAAAGGAATATTTTATAACTACACGAAAGAGGCACTTTCTTCAGCACTGAATAAAATTAGATAAACATTTTAAATTGAAATAGGTAATTCGGGAGTTAGGGTTTCCCAGAAGTAATTTACAAGACAAATTATAATAAAAATTGATTCTAATACAGACCTTAGTGCGACCAAGGAATACAAATTTTTAAAAGTGGCCCATATTAATTTGAACCAAATCATAAGGTTTATTAAAAACGGTCCAAACATTTTAAAAGAGAATTTCAATAACCAATTCTAAGATGGAAGACTTGCTACTATGAGTTCTTCAAACATCTTCGAAGTTGTCAATACAAACGGCAGTGACGAAGTAGTTCGCTTCATGTATTTTGATAATGTCAACGAAACATCCTTCTGCCTGTTTTCGAAATCAGGTAATGGCTTAGTTCCCAAATGATACAACAAATTGCATAGGAAACCATAAGGAGGCTAACTACTCTGCATTAAGTGCAAATGAAAGCATTTGGTACAACTAGTGTTCCTTCCTCTGGCGGCCTCGTCACTATGTTAAAACTATGCCCGGCAAGTAGGTTTTAGTTAGGTCAGAAAGTGGCCAGATGCGATCGAAAACGGCTTTTATTATTAAATTAATATCAAACGGCCATTAATGTTTCGGGTCGTGGTATTCACTCAACAAACGCATTTTCCATGGAACTAAGTGATCTTAGCAGTAATAATTTCATTATTTTGTATACACAAAGTCCAAACGCTGACCACCCATATTACATTACTATGTAGGATATATCCTAGAAATGGCATACATTTCCGAAACAAGAAAAAATATTAAGAAAACCAACTTTTTATAAGTATAAATACAAATATAAGTTGGTTGCCTTTTTGTTTCATTTCATTTTTTTGAAATACATATTTAGTTTTTATGGCAAATTGACTGAAAAAAACAAGAATTTCGAAATTTAGACATTCCAAAAAATCAGATAAACTAAACTTTATATCAAAAACTCGAACAACTGAAATTAAAGGGACAGTCAAACGTAAAACAAAGTTAGGTAGCCGACCACTGGCTCCACCACCCTATGTAGGTAGAATTCGGTTATAACGACCACTGATGGGAGACAAATTTTCCGTCGTTATAAGCGAATGCCGCTTTATCCGAAAGAATAAAACACATTGATTTGTTCCCGAAATTGACAGAATGACTTTACATAACCTTTGATGTACGTACCATAAACAAATAACACTCTTCAAGAAAACTAAATATCACAAGCACAACTGACTCAAATTTGTATCAACCACAATAAACTACGTATCTAAATTTGTAAGCCTAACTGTATTTTGTCTAGACACGCAACACAGGAAAAAGGAAATAAATGGGAAAATTCTCTTTAATTTTGTTTTCGGTCGTTATATCCGAATTTCATGACAAACAGAGCCCGTCACAATAGCCGTTATAACCGAAATGGTCATTATAGGCGAAGTCGTTATAACACAAAAGATATTATTCACTATTTAGTGTGAAACCAAACTTTACCTTTAAGTTTCGTCTTTATAACCGAAATGTCGTTCTAACCGAAGTCCCTATAAGCGAATTTAACTGTAGTTATAATTATTCTCCTTTTTATACTAATTTTAACTTTAGTATATTCATGTTACTATTATATTTAGAGAGCCCCAAAAAATGGTTCGCGCTGTCTATCTATCTGTACAACAAACTACAGCCTAAATGGTTTAAGCGATTTTCTTCAAACTTGGTACCTACGTGTGTTAGGTGATTGTCTCAAATAGATTTTTGAATCGGGTTTTTAGCCCCAAAAATAACGGTACTTTATAAATACATAATATTGCATACCAAAATTTTCGAAAAATATTTTTTTGTAAAAAAAAAAATTGAAAATTCAATAGGTATTTCGAAAACGTGTGGAATTTTCTTCAAGTTTCTTCTTACAAAAATGTGTCCGAATACTGGATTTTAGTGATTTTTATTGACCGTTTTTTGACCGAATACTCATGTTATTGTTCATTTATTTATTTATGTTATTTTCTCAACAAATTAATTGTTTGCCTATTTTCGGGCGGGTCGATTTTAGGAAACTCTAATTTATTGTGTTTCCTGTGTATGACCCCTTAAAAACGACCATAATTACAAAATATTTTTAAATTTTAAACCAAATTTAAATTTAAATACATATGTATATGGTAGGTACTTACTTATTAACTTTTACTTTCGAATAAAATTCCCTAAAAATCACTAAATTTTGGTACAATGTTTACTAGTATTTCCATTAGTTAAATATACCTATTTCTAAACATTTTTTCCCGACACGGTTGCGCATTTAATTAAGTCATAAGCATAACTCAGGAAGTACTGTAAAGGTACCTACCTAGATATCTAATGAAAATTTTGACATATACTTACATATACATATATATTATAAGGAAGTGATGTCAAATCGTTATGGGGCTCTAATCAGAGAAGTAGATCCATAGATTAAGTATTTCCACGATTTTCTTTGAAATGGACAGGCCATTGGAGGGGTTGGGGCAATAGGCGACTCTCCCTACTTCTTAGCCAATTTTTTACTTGCGATATATGTAGGTATTATAGGGTAAGTTTTGCATTTGGAAACAAAATCGAACTCGAGACTTTAATCAAAGTTGACATTACGATGATAGAGAACACCAAAAAAGTGGGTCCGGCAATTCCTTCTGTCTGCCTGTAGAACGATCTACAGCCTAAACCGCTGGACCGATTTTTGTTCAAACTTGGTGATTGGGCTTAGGTTTAAGGTGATTTTCCAAAATAGATTTTTGAATCGTTGTTTTAGCCCCAGAAATAACGGTACTTGCCATACAAATTTTTCTACCATCTTAATTATCTCAAAAACGGCTCTAACGCTTTTGATAAAAATTGGTGTGTGTACTACTTTAGGTATGGTCTACATTTTGGTCAAAAAAGTTTTTTAAATATTTTGTTATTAACGGTACCTGCCATACAACCATTTTATTGATTTTCGACCTTCTCATAAACGGCTCAACCGATTTCGATCAAAATTTGTATACAGGATCTCCTTTGAATTCTAATTACTTCATTTCAAAATTTTCGAAAAATAGTTTTTTTTTTTTGGATTTTTGACAAAATATACATTTTTTATGAAAATTCAATATTTCGAAAACGGGTGGACGATTTTTTCTGAAATTTTGTTTCTAAATTTATATTATTAAATATCTAAAATTTTCATACCAATTTTTTTTTAGTAAAAATTAAGGAATTGTTATATATAAAAAATTAAGTGAAAAACGACTTTAAAAATACATGTAGCCGTTTCCATTAAGAATCTTTTGCATACAATGTGATCGAACATAGGAGCAAGTACGTGCGATCCAGTCGTGCATTTTATTTAAACTTGAAATTCGAGTTGCAAACATTTATTTACATACACAGGTACCTACGTCTTAAGATTAACTCCATCTTACCTATCTATCATTTTTTCATTGCATTTAGGTAGGTACCTTTAATAAAAATTGGTCTCTTCGATCTTTCAAAAAGCTGATTAGATTAGTTAGGTACTTACCTAACTACATTTGCATACGTAGGTACCTACCTACATAATGTCAATATAGTATATTTTTCACACCTACCTAGGTACCTATGTACTTGCCATCTTGTTGCTTTCTTCATGCACTTCATTGCATTCATTAGAAAATTTCCTATAAAATAATAACGAAAACAATTAGGTATCAACACTTAAAAGAAATAGGTATGGCAATCCCAAGACTTCATTCAGCCTTGCGACATTTTACCCTCTACTTATGCCCATACTTACATACATTCGTGAAGAAAAAAAAAACGTAAAAAGGAACAAAATTCATGCGAAACCGAAACGAACTTAAGGCGCAATGCAACATTACCTATTAACCGAACGAACCGAACCCAACCAACACACCATGTCATATTCACCGCACCACCCCACACCAAACGAAGCATTTATCTTCTAAAGAGAGCGGTGATTGTTGGATTTTTTCTTTTGTTTCCAATAAAATTGTTTGGTTTGCATCTGTGGCTTTTGTTTGGATGTGTTTGTGTTATGTGCACAAAATTGAGATTCTCTTAGCATTTTATTTGTAAAATGTGAATGTCGTCGGAGTCGTAGTCGAGTTGTACGAACGAACATTCAACATTTGTCTGTTCTTCTGTTTCTGTTTTGTGACCACCGCACCAAACCAATATATATTCCGAACCCGCCCCGCTAGATACAACAAGCAGTTAAGCAATAATAGTCAGTCAGTAACCCGTGGGCTGATTCTCACTTTGTATTTTATATTTTAACGTTTTCGTTTGTGTCGTGCCGTGCTCATTTAATATATAAATGTATGTTTGTTTGAATACATTTATAGGGTTATTGTATCCGTCGCCGTCCGTTTTGCCTAAGAGAAGAGTACCCAACCAATAATAGATATACTTCCAATCCAAATCCAATTCCAAGTTCCAAATTCCATTCAATCGAACTTTTCCCTGTTTTCAGTTTAAATTTTTATCTCGTAATAGGCAGTTAGGGGGATTAGGACAGGAGTGATCATTTTGGGATTACACACACGGTCAAGTGTTTTATTAAGTGAAACAACTAAATCAGCAACTTAACAAAAAAGAAAAAAAAACACTTTATCGCTAATATGTTATAATAGAGTGGTATCTGAAAATACACAAAGTTGTATCTTATTGCAATGAAAGTGATTTCAATTGGAACTCAACTATTTAAATACCTAGAGTTATAGATACAATTTGCTGCTCTCATAACGCCGCGGCAAGTGAAAAATATAGGTAAATTCAATCTGCATCAGGCTTACACAATTCAAATGTACATACAAATACATATGTGCATAAAGTTGAAATTTCGATTACTGGTAACACTGCCGGATATAGTGTATCTTTTAAATGCTTTTTTGTTTTATTTGTTGTGTTAATTTTATGAGAAATTAAAAAAAAATCATATCTACACAGGCGAGTTAAGTTGAGCTCGAGTACAGTGGAAATTATATTTCTTATATGACTATGAGAATGAGACAGATACCTACAAGGCGAAAAGTGGCAGTAGTTGGTGATTGGTGTAGTTTTTAGATGCGAAGACGGTGTGGAAAAGTAGCGTAGCTCTCGGTGCCTATCTACCTACAAATGTACATACATAAATAATACAGCAAAGAAAGATACAATAAAATAAAACGTATCATAGATATTGTGTGTGATTGTTTGTTCAACCAACAACGGGTCTGTCTTCGTCATCGTCGTCGGTTGGTCGGTCAATTGGTTCGCCTTGAGCGCATTTTGGTCGATGCGTCGTCGTCATCTTAGTCGCTTTTTTCATTCTCTACTTGCTTGAACGTCGTCGCGGTCGCTATTTGGTTGGATGTCAGTTAGGAAGTCAGTCATTCAATCATCCGTAAGTCGGTGACACGCATTGTACCTACCTAAATAATATATATGTACATAAATTCATACCTACATAGATACATTTTTTTGTTTAAATTATAAATAGGCAAACACCCCGCCTCGAGAATAGGTACATCACATCAAAGTGGATTAATTAATTTGAAATGCAAATGATGGAATTACCTTTGCAGTTATAGGAACAAAAAATCGGTAAGTTCATACAAAAAAATATATCTGTACATATTTCTGTACCTATCTACATTATATCGGTAGGTAGTTTGCTTACCTATATAGGTATATGTATATTTTAAAAAAAGGCAGAAGGTACATTTATATTATTTATAGTCTATATTTGGTTGATCTAGGTGGGTAGGTAGGTAGGTTCATTTTCTGACTTGGAAAGTCGAAATATATTTTTTTTTTGTTAATTTATTTTGGAAACAGTGGTGGAAACCTTTGCCTCTTTTATTGTAGATAGGTAGGTATGTGTGCTTGAAATGGAAATACGGAGTGGATTATTTTTTTTTATGATTGTCGTCAAATACTTTTTGTATTTCTGCTGCTCTGAGCGGTGTCTGCATGCTACTACCCTTTTTCCCCATTGTTAGCAATATGACTGGTCCAGTGCTGTCGATTTAATAATGAAAATACATAATGATAATGTAGGTAGGTTTGTGTAATCAAAGATTATAAATTATGATTATAATTTTGGTTGAACCATTCTTTAGGGAAGCACGGATTTAACACGCGGATACTTTTGTTTGGTAGACTTATGGTTAAAAGTAAAAAGGGAGAAGACTATTATTTCTATTCTTAATTAATTTTTAAAGTTTTCATTTTTCATACAAAATGTTGGAATTTATGACACCAAACAACTGCGTTCGGTTGTTTTGATAGTTCTTTACCAATACATACGAAAAGATATGCTACTTCGGTATATCTACTGAATATGAATTGATTTTGTACCCACCCCAAATCCTTATTGGACCAAGCAGAAGGGTGGCAGGGGACAGTATTCCACCCCTTACGAGTCGAGCTTTTTGTACGCCGTGAACTTAATTGCATAAAACACAACACAACTAGGTTTTATTGTTAAGATTTACCCAACAAAATTACCAACAAAAAATCGACCCACATGACACTAACCATAGGGCTATAAGTAGGTATTTTATTTGTTCGTAGTCTCGATTTTTTATATCGAGTGACATTTTTTTTAAAATATGTTAAAAATAGAAAAAATAAATATTTTTACATTCAAACTTTTTATTTATTACTTGCAATGATAAATCTAAATAATAAAAGCATATCCGTGTGTTGAAATTGTGATTCAAAAATGAGCGAAAGAACAAAAAACTGCAAAACTGAAAAATTAAACTTTTTAATCACATCTAACCGTAATACCTTCATATTTCAAAGCCCCTAGCTCTCTGTAAAAAAAAGTTTTGCGCGTGCTTCCTTAATGGAAAGTCGTCCACGGCAAATCACACTCGATCCAAGTTTCATTTTTGATTAGTAATGAGTATTACTCTTAAATTTCCTTTTCCCATTCTCGCGAGTCACTTCGCTGTGTTGCTTCAGTAATTGTTAGTGGATCATTATTTGCAAAGTGCTGTATTTATATTGCCATCATCCGTATCGACATCGTGGTTTATTTTATAGTTGTCACCGATAACTTCCAAATCAGTACCTTGGTCAAATGATGTTTCTGTCATTTCAGGATCAATTTTGTTTGTAAAAGATGTGTCGATGGTCTTGTGTCGATTTAATATAGAGCTTTCGTTGAATATCACACTCCTGCCAATGATCAATGTATTATTTTCAACATCCCACAATCTATAACCATTCAGGGCATTTCCTAACAGGATACATTTGACAGATTTTTTATCAAATTTATGTCGCTTTTCTGTTGGAATGTAAATGTAAATTTGTGCCGAATATCAGAAGGTTTGATAAATTTGGTTTAGAACCAAACCAAATTTCTGACGGGGTTTTATTGAAGAATTGTTTTCCAAAAGCACTAGTTGGACTGCGGTTTTTTATGTAATTTGCCGTTAAAATTGCTTCTGACTAAAATTTCTTATCTAGACCGCTTGCATTCAACATTGTCCTTGCTTTTTTTGACCAGAGTTCTGTTTAGCCGCTCAGCCACCGAGCTTAATTCAGGATTATAGGGGACAGTATGAATCAACTGAATGCCCTTTACCTTGCAGAACTGTTTGAAATTATTTGAAATTTACTCATCGACATTATCTGCCTTAAGATTTCCAATCTTATGGCCATGTAATGTTTCGGCACTCGCAACGAACTGCTTAAGCTTTTCGAAAACATTGCTTTTTCCTTCAATACAATAAACTGTTGTAGCTCTTGAAAATTCATCTGTAAGTGTAACGAGGTATTTGGATCCATTGTGTGAAGGAACAGGCATTGGTCCGCAAACGTCACTGTGAATCAACTGTAGAATGCGATTCGATCGCACTTGCTTCTTTCGTGGAAAAGGTAATCGCCCCTGTTTTCGAAGTACACATGATTCAAAAAATGTATCATCAACGTTGACCACTAACTGTTGCATACCATCAACCATTTTTCTATTGACCATTTTCTTCATGTCGCCAATATTCAAATGGCCCAATCTAAAGTACCAACAAATTTGAGATGAAATCCTAGGATTTTGTTCTCCAGTGAATCCAGCAAATGTGCTTCTATCAATGTGAAATTCAACCTCATAAAGTCTTCCAGAACTTCATGCTATAAAAACCGTTTGAACATTTAGAGAAACATATGCGAAATCTCCATCAAAAACTACGCAACACCCACGCTGATTGCTTTTGTTTCACAATTTCCATTATGAAGCGTTTTTACCACAATGTCTCCGCGTTGCTTAGCCACAAGATTCGCATTCTTTTTAGCAACTGAAATTTCTATTTCTTCAATGTCAACTAATATATGGAAAAACGATTCATTGTTTTGCCATATGTAGCACCTGAATCCAGGATAAACTTAATAGATGCGCTTATTTGATTTGAACCTGTCTTCACTGCTGTATTAAACACTGTTTCTGCTTGGTTCGTATCATCTACTTCCGATTCACATTTACTGATCGCACTCAGAGAAACAAAAGCTTCATTTGATGATGTTGCATTTGCGCTGCGTTTAAATGATCCTTCTTTCTTGAAGAAATTTCGTTTCCCCTTCTTTTTTGTCCTCTTGTTGCATTGAGATTTAATATGGCCTGCTTGACCGCAACCATAACAAGTTATATTTGCATTCATTGTAACGGATGTAGACCTACTATTGGAAGTACCTGATCTACGTTTGTTATACTCGTCCAATAGACGACACTTGACAAAATCTAGTGTGAGATTTGTCTGTTCTATCGTCTCTATAGCAATTACTAAACTGTCGTATGATTTTGGCAAAGTAAGCATTAACGAAATTGCGATTCCATGTCTTCCATCTCGTTTCCTGATGCTCTCAATTCACGGATTAATTTGTCCAAACACAAAATATGATATTTCATATCATCACCTTCATGATATGACATTGAGTGCAATTGACGCTCCAACAAAATTCTACCCAACCATCTGCTTTGCTATAGATTTTCCTTTGATGTTCTCCAACTGGCTATCATGCACGCTTTGAACAATAATATTCTTACATCTTTTCTTCTTGACGAATTTTCATCTTTTCTGTTTCAGTATTCGCAACTTCAATTAGCTCCTGAATATCCTTTTCGATATATTTTCCCAAGCCTTTCTCATCGAGGGTAATTTCGATACGAAAACGCTAATTATTAAAAGTGGTTCCATCGAACATCGGAATGCCAGTTTTAGAATTTATGGATGATCCTTCAGACATTTTAATATAAACAATTGACCAAACCTTAGTTCAATAAAATATTATGAAACGTTTCTAGGCCAATAACCTAAAAACTTTTTTTAAGTTTATTTGATCAAAACAATAAAATTATATGAATACTAAGAATACAATAATATACAAAGTGAAAAAATACATAGTGAGTTAAATTACATATTCCAGTATATTTAACTTCATTCCACAAAATCAAAAATTTAGTAAACAAAGGTCACACAAATAGAAATAGGTAGATCGAAAAGATGTTGATATAAAGGTTGCATATCAAATATTTTTGCTTACAGACGCGATAAAGTAAATTTACTTCAATTTCGACCTATTATTAAATTCTTTATATCTACTTCACTTTGAGAAAACCCTTTTTAATCCAATTCAATCTAATCCAAACCAACTTGAATTTACTTCAAAAGGAAAGCTATTATTTAAAAAATGTTTTACACTCTTTTATGTAAGCCCAGGTTCACATTTCAAAAGAATAAATTGCATCTAACTTCACTTCAAACAAAAAATGATTACAATTCTCTGACATTCATTATTAATTTCCTTTTAGTTACTTTTCTTTCAAACAAGTAATGCGTTTGGTCTGAACTGAGTTCCTGTCTGTCTGCTGAAATCTGAAAATTAAATACGCTATGCAAAGATATTTTAAAGTAATCAAGAATGTGTATAAAGATTCGTAGGTAACAATATAATTTTGTAAAAATATTATGCCCCATTTATATTTCTTGCCAAAAAAGCTCTGGCAATCAAAATTTCCCAAAAGTATTAAAAAATGGAATGTCTGTGTCTGTGGTGACTTCAGTAAACATTGAAGAAGAATATGCACATATTTCGGCAAGGTTATTCTTATTACTAATTCGCCTTTCAAATGTTCTGTTGCTGTTGATAAATACATACAAGATATTTGGAATTAAATATATTATTAAAATTATGATTGTGGCATCTACTTCCCTTTTCTTAAATCTAATTCACTTTTTGGGTCAAATCTACTTCGCTTTTTTATTTTGAAGTGATGATGCTGTCCTGCACTTATTACAAATTTATGATAAAATGAAATAATATACGTTTTATCAGCAGAGATAGGACGTCTTCATTTTATCGAGAAAGTCGACGATGATTTTGTGTTGACTGAAACAAACATCATTTGGCAGTATGTATAACTTCAAAAATAAATAAAAAATAATTAATATTTAGAATGAGTTATTCCGGTCATGTTCTACGTGCGCAACAAGCTCAACCAACTTCGTTCAACTTTTCATTCAACTCCATCGTTTGATGAAAAATTTACAACCTCTTGGACTAGCACATATTTTCAAGTTGATGTCAACACAAAAGTTCAACTCACGCACATTAATTTTGCCTCATCTAACGCAACGCACCGTAAATATTTTCACTTCTACGTTCTACCGAAATCAACACCACGCAAAATTAAAATAAATTGATCAATGGAACAAATAATGTACAAATTATCTTGAAAATGTTGCTCAACACGTATAACCAACATTTTCAAACAGCAACTACCTCGTACAAATTATTCCTCACCTCAGTATTTCAGGCGAAGGTGAGGCCGCTAATCATCTCTCCGTATTTAAACTGTTCAACAGAAACATGGATAGTTTCGTAGATAGCCAGGCGGCAATAAAAGCCATTTCATCAATCTTCGCAAAGTCAAAACTAGTAGATCGCTGCCGCAACGATTTAAGATTGCTAAGCGAATCGAACTAAATCACCCTAATCTGGGTCCCAGGACATAGTGACGTACAAGGAAATGAAACCGCACCCGAACTGGTCCAAATCGGATCATCACTTGAACAGAGCCAAATCATTTTCTGGATATTTGTGCCACTGGAGCAAGAGAATTTTAGAATCCATCAAATTTTCCTCAAAACCGCAAACGACAGATGGTCAGGTATTGACATTTGTCTGGTTTCAAAATTAAAAAAAAAAAAAAAAACAGAATATTTACTAGGGGTTTACATACCTCAACAGTCGCTTCTGATCCTAACGGGACACAACTCAATGGGAACCCACATGACCAGAATGGGCATCAGCACATCTGACTTATGTAGAGATTGTGTGGACAAAGAGGCGAAGGAGGGCTTATATTACTTCCTTTGAGAATGTGCTAGCCTAGCCCGAACCAGGAAAGAAGCCGTCGGATATTACTTCTTCGACGAACTGGGTGATATTTTCAATAAGCCACTTAAACATATCCTGAAATTTATTCAAAGGTTATGATGGTTTAGGGAGGCACATCAAACATAATCTCTCAATTTAAAAAATCCATTTTGAATCAGGTTAAAAGCCTTTAGATAATATCAGAGCAAAACAATGATGCTGGTAATCTCTTAACATATTTTCGAAAGCAGTGTAGATATCAATTATTAACTTAATAAATTTCAAAGCTGATTATTGTGAGGAATACCCATCTCGCTGTATCCTACCTCATTGGCCAGTGTCCAGTACAGGTTGCAACGACCCTGGCTTTCTTGGGTGTGCATATGCAAATGGTTACGATTTATTATAGGTGGGCCAAATCTTTCTGGTTAAAGAGCAATGAACAAAGCTACTTTCAATAATACAACCAAAGCGATCACGAAAACGCAGTAGGAAAATTTGAAACAGTATTTATATTAAAGCAAATCGAAAACAATATGTAAATATTATTTTTGTTTTTTTTTTGTTTTTGTGAACTATGTGAATTAAAGCCAAATTGAATAATTTTTATGACCTCTAGTCCAAAATGCGTTTCGATAGCAACTATAGTGGGCGGGCGAAACGCATTTTGCACTAGAGGTTATACAAATTATTCAAATTGAAACAGTATGAAAAAGAATATTTTTTTCTGATGGTCGTTTATAGCAAAAAGAAAATATGTCAGTTGACAAGCCTCACAACCCAGTCCGGTACCAAGCTTTCCTGGTTGAAATATAGAGGAAAGCTTGTTATAATTTTCATTGAAACATATAAGTGAAACGGTCGAATTTTTGTTGGAAAGTAGGTTAAATATAGCTATCATTAGAACTTGGTTGTCATTGAAGAGAATTTTTCATAGCCATCTGTAATTTTTAGGTTAGATTTGATCATTGAAAGAAAAACTGTTATATGAGAACAGAAAAAGAAGGGAACACAAATCACTTTGGCGATTATTTGTGTTCCACTTTTGGGCACAAAATGTCAGCTGTTCATTGAATTCGTTTTCCATCGTTGCGAAATCAAACAAAGTGGGATAGCAAATAAAATATTGCGATTGTCAATTGCAAATTGATAGTTGATAAATACTGAAATTTAATATTAATCCATCCAATTAATAAAAGTTTTAGTCATTGATAATGATGCAGACTATTAAGACCTACCTAGAAGAAAATCGATAATAAACAATGAATAGTTATACAGTTTGTTAACAAATTGAGGCTTTAAAACCTAATTTCAGTATTTATCAATGATCAAATTGATAATTGACAATAGCAATAGGGCCCTGTATCTTATCCAATTCATTTTGGTACCAAAACGACATCAGAGTTATTTGTTTAATTGAATGGAGTACCGCAAGGTTCGATTATTGACCCTATTAAATTACCGACATTTTCCCATACCTCAAGTTCTCTACTTTATGCTGCTATAATTAGAAATTGTTTTAAATAAAACATTTACATGGGAT
Source organism: Philhelius pedissequus (assembly GCA_910595825.1). Lineage (NCBI taxonomy): Eukaryota > Metazoa > Arthropoda > Insecta > Diptera > Syrphidae > Philhelius > Philhelius pedissequus. The sequence goes on from OU343160.1 coordinate 56,858,486, forward strand.
GAGCACATACACAAATAACGCAATAAAATTAATTCATGCCGGCTTACGCTCACTGTGGGCATTAACCTTTTTTTTCTCTTTGATATTGCAATATACCGAAAACGTACTGATTGTAACACATACTAGTAGGTACGTACTACGTATTATGCAAATAAACTTCCTTAAAACTTGCCTGTGTTAATCCTGATTTAAAGCTGCAACTTTTTTTTTTTAAATCTTCATATCTTATAAATACCTATAAACTGTTTCCTAATAAATAAACATAATTCAGGAATTATTACAAATTCGACTACACTGTTCCATGTCACTGCATGATTTTCATATTCTTCATGTGCACACACATTCTTTTGCCACCGACCTGCCGTCCCTTAAGCCTTGACACTGCTTAAAGTATGAACAAAACGGATAACCAGCTAGCAGTAAATAAAAAAAAAAGTATCTTTAACTGGATATTCATCCAACGACAATTTCATAAGTGCATGAGTGAGATAGCGGCAACGAGTGGAGTTCGAGTATACAATAAATCGAAGATATCGAGGGAGACCAAAGAACTAGAGACAGAAAATATAATAGTTAGGTAGTTACATTCATATATATAAAGGAAACCCCGACCCAAGTTAAGCAAGGCAAGTATTGGCCGTGCGAAGTCTTGAATTGAATGGACGATTTTGATTGAGTAAAAATTTAATTTATTACCTACTGCAATTTACTTATCTATAAAAATATGTTCGACAACGGCGCAAAGGCGACAAGTTCTTTCGAATCAAAACTGGACATTAACTTGCATCTTTTCCTTTTGATATTCAGCAAGGTTGATATCAAATATGTACCTATAGGTACCTACCTACTGACTTGCTTCTCCTTTTATAACAAAGCTGAATTCAATTAAAGTCGGTACATGAGAATGAAATTCGGACAAGGATTACCTCGGTTGGTAGGTATCTACTTATGAGGTTGAGGTTGTTTCCAAATATATAGTACCTACCTATTTCCAATTAAAAAGATTTGTTTCAATAATCACTCATGAAAAACCATCGCTAAATCTGAATAATCTTAAGATATTTCCACACCGCTGAATTGCTTGTAAAATTCTACCCTAAAATGTGGTATCATACACCTAAAGTACCTCACTGGCATCAAGATGTTGTATAGAAAACAAATCTTAGAGGTTATGGACATCTCAAAAGGCAAGCTACATAGCGCGCGCAGGGCACACCACACACATAAAACGATTCACACAGAACCCAAGAGCGAACGAGCAAAAGAGAAGGAGATTGAGGGTGCGAGCGAGCGAGCAAATTTCGTTCGAACAAAGAAAAAAAAAATAAAGTAAAAGATATTCATTTTCGTCCACCCCCTCTGATGCTCTGCCCCATCTTTTAAGTTCCCCCTTCCATCTTGGTCTTTTGTTGGTGGCTTGGTGCTTCTGAGGCTGACTGTATACCAACTTCATTTCGGTTCCAGTATCTTTGAGATAAAACTTGAAAAAAAAAGAAATATATAAATTACGACAGCAGTGTTTAACCGAAGAGGAAAAAGATACAAATGTGTGCTGTGATGGCAATGTCGAAGACGAAACAAATGAAAATGATGGGAATGCGCGATGGTACGTCTGTCTGCATGCCTTTTGCCCTGGCGAGCAGAGATGTGCTTCTGCTTGAGGTGTAAGGCTGGATATGTCCACTTTTAGTCGATTCGGTTACTCTACATACGTTCCACTTTTCGTTCGGTTGACTAAATATATTGATTACGATGCCATTTTCGATGTTTTGTTGGCGTCGATGACTAAAAAGTATAATCGTTAAGTATGCGGCCCGGTCGCCCCTTTATCTACAAAGCCTGGCGGTTAGTTCATCACATTGACTGTATTATGCTATCTATGGCTATCAACATTAATCCGTCAGTATACTGTATACAAGACACGACAACAACAACAATAAAACACTTCTCACTCATCATCCAAATAAATTGCGAGCAAAGAGCGCACAATGTGCATCGATAGATAATCGGAATCGGATAGAAGCAGCAGCATGATGTATGCAGTTTACTCTACCGAATGCAAATAGGGTTACCAGCTTTTTTTTTTTTTCAGAAAACAGGTAGGTACATTTATGTACAAAACGCCAATTATTTAGCTAGCGCAATTTATATAAAATTATAAAAAAAATGCTGAATTTAAATCCAAGCTCCAAAAAAAAGTTTCAGGAGATAATATCTTTTAATAGGTATTTCTTTTTGGAATTTTTTTTTTATAATCTACACGCGGTCAAGGGATTATACTACCCTTTAAATGTAATAACACAGCGCCTGCGTGAGGTTAAGCGAGAGAAAGATGGATAGGAAATATGTGTGGCGCGATGTTCTGAGACTGTAGGTGGTTGTGGTCTCAGATTTTATCTCCAGGGATGGAGGCTGAACTAATGCTGAGAAATTTCAGTGTCTTATTTACCTATGTCCCTTATAATTCGCATTATTTTTTTATTCGTCGTCATTTATCGGTATACTAGTTTTACTCAATCACATGTTGTTAGTGCTATGACTAAACAGCATGTAATGAGTAAACCAGCAACTCAACTATCGCGCCACGGCCACACCCCAATGTATCGGGACTTGCCATCAGTGTGATAGAAAAGTAGAACTTTTGCGGCCCCGTGTGGTTAAAAGGACTTCCGTGAATTAGTTGTTTGCTTCAGCAGTCCCCCAACTGCAGAAACAAAAATTTGCAGTATGTATTTAAACAGTTCGAATCCAACCTACAGGTACGGCCTGTTCAATTAAGCGAAAACCGTGCAAGGGCATCAGTTAGTAAATTTGAATAAAAAAATAAAATATTCACCATGAAAAAGCATCAACGTAATAAAACTTCTGAAAAGAACAACTGTAAAAAATACGTTACATACACGAAAATATTGTCAATATTTTCAATTAGATGCAGACACAGGCCGATCTCTCGAATTGAAAATATTGTCGAAAAATTTCAATCATATAAAATCGACTCTAAATGAGTCGGTTTAAATGAGCCCACTCTAAAAAAAAACTCTTTTTAAAACGGAAGTCAACCCTTTCCAATTTTAAAAAAATGGTGGCTGGATGTTGTAGGAACGGGGTGCCTCGAGCTATATCTTTTCCTACACATCAAGTGCATTACCTCCAAGTTGGTAGCCGCCGGATACTGGTCTTGACTTTATGTCATGAATTGCTAAGTATGTAAGTGCGAATGTTGATCACGGAAAAATTGCAACATTGAACCCTTGGCTCTACAGATTGGAGGTTAGTGCGATGGGCTAACGACCCGACCACAGTAAAAAACAATACTATGAGAGACACATGAGAAGCCTCGGATAACGACCCATTCAAATGGCAACCAGACCCGAAAATGGACTACGACCTACGAGTATGCACCTGGAATGTAAGGACGCTCTATACATCCTCTCGCGGTACAATGCAGACATTACCGCGATCCAGGAGATACGATGTATATGATCAGGAATAGCGAAAAGAAAAGATTGCGACATTTATTCGTCGTGGGAAATCGACTCAGATCGAAAGTCATCGATTTTAAGCCGATTAGCGATCGCGTGGCTATGATCCGCATCAAAGCTACCTTCCAAAACATCAGCCTAATATGTGCACACGCCTCTACCGATGAAGCTGAGGATTCTAACAAGGAGGAGTCTTACGACCTCCTGGATGGAGCCTACGGAGCTGTACGGAGTACTATGTCAAAGTCGTGCGCGGAGACTTCAATGCTAAAGTCGGGGAAAAAATGTCTATGGGGGATTAGTTGGAAAGCACAGCCTCCAAAATACGATAACAGATAACGGCTTCCGACTAATCGACTTTGCTACAGCTCGTAATACGGTGATAAGTAGCACTAGGTTCCCCAGGCGAAGGATACACACAGCAACCTGGCGATCTCCAGATGGTCGAACCGCCAACCAAATCGACCACGTGCTAATTGGCGCAAGGCACGCATCAAACATCTTGGACGTGCGAACCTGCCGAGGTGCAAACGTGGACTGTGACCATTTTCTTGTTGTAACAAAGTTCAGAGCCCGACTGTCAAACGAAAGACAGACCGACATTGTCTGCCTTAGCACATCTGAGAAAGCCGGAGACTGCAGTGAACAATTGACCGGGAAACTCTGCCGTACCCCCAGCCACTAGCGTCAACGACTAGTAGAACCAGTATCGCGACATCGTTAAGGAGACAGCCAAAACCACCATAGGCTACTAACCACCCGGGAAAAAGAACCGGTAGTATGATGATGAATGCGCGGTATTGAAGCAGGAGACGGAAAATGTAAGAATGCAATTGAAGAGGTTAAGGAAGCCATCCACAAGCTTAAGAACAACAAACCTGCCGGCTCGGGTGGCCTACATGCGGAACTCTTAAGTATGGAGGAGATGTCCTGGTAATGTACCAAGATATGGACGTAGTCCAAAGCGCCAAAGCGCGTTGGCCATATCGAGCTATTCGCCTGAAGGTGACCTCACAGTGGAAAAACAGCAGATTGGGCCACGCCAACATAATGAACACGTACAGTATCCCAAAAAGTAACATAGACTTCAAAATACCCCAACCGCTCTTTGATAAAAACTTCCTGGTAAGCATACTCTCCAGGTCACAGTGGGAGGAAAATGCTTTCTTGGAACCGATGGGTCAAAAACGAACCGATATATGGGTCAAAAACAAACGATGGTGTAGGAGGTGGTGTTCACTCTAACAGACTAAATCTTAGTCTCTTCTTCCGTCTTCCCAACCATTGTTGCGTGTTCCAGGTGGGATTAATGGCAATTAAAGAAGTTCTATCCTAGCTTAAAAAAACTTGATCTCTGAAATGGATATCATCATTCTCTCCGACAGCCAGGCAGCGCTGAAATCTTTGGATTCAATCTCCACTAACTCCAAAATAGCATTCAACTGTCGATCATATCTCAAAGAGATGGCGGAACAGTTCAACATTCACCTATGATGGGTGTTAGGACACAGAGATATTTCAGGGAACTGTAGAAGTCGTTAATATGTTATTATGTAGATAAACACCCTCCCGTAGTAAAACATATTTGCATTGGACTGTTCTACAAAATACGGCTATTATTTCTTGGCGCCTAAGTTATCGTAATCTTTCCAATTTTAATAATATCTACGAGCCCAAACGCAAAATAGTTGGACTACCTATGATAAAAAAAACAAAAATCTACAGATTCTTAAATTCCATCGCAAATAAACTTAATATTTTGGTATTTTTATTAAGATACATTTATTTTCAATATGAATAGGTAATAAAAACAAAATAACTTCAATTTAATAAAACTATAGAGCAGTCTAACAAAATTAAAAAACGATTGATACATTTTTTTAAGTGCAAAATATTTGCCCTACGGGTCTTAATTTATATTTCACCATGGTGTTACGTCGCTTTTGGCCTTGAGAACTGCTTCTATGCGTCGTGGTATTGTGTCACCTAATTTTTGACATTCTTCGGTACCAAAAGATTACCAAGTATTTATGATTTTAAATTTTAGGTATTGAAGAGTCCGGCATAGTTTTTTCGCAGTTTTTGCATCATTTTATGCCAGATAGTTTCAATTGGTGAAAGATCAGGGCTGCTGGAAGGTCATTCCAGTAAAGGAATTGCTTCAGCAGATAACCACGCAATTGTAGACCTTGCTATATGGCAAGAAGCTACATCCTGTTGGAAAATATAGTCTCAATCACTACCTTAAAGTCGTGATATTGATAGGAGAAGCTCATTTTGCAGAATATCCCTGTACTTGGCAGCATTGACAATTTCATTTACAAAATGTAAATTGCCTAAACCCCGCCCAGACATACATCACCATATCATTAGAGATGCTGGAAACTTGACCGTTTTTTAAGGCAATCTTTCTGAGAAGCCTCTTTTAAATTTGTAATTTCGTTTTCGTTCGTCGCCCACCCAAATTTCAAACCTGGATTCATCACTCCAAATAACGGACCTCCATTGACTTAAATTCCAGTTTTTACGTTGTTTGGCCCACTTTGGTCGCTTTTTCTTTTGTTTAGGTGTTAAAAGTTGTTTTTCTTTGGCATATGTTTTTAACGAATTAAAATAGATTTAGATTATTCTTTTTAAACTGGGCATTCTCGAGGACTCGCAATTGGCGGGCGTCCCGTTTTTTACCAACCTCCACATTTTCACTATTTTTGAACTTTGAGATAATATTTTAAATTTATGAGTGCGGTAAATTTAATTGTTTTGCGAGTTTATAGCTCGATAATCCCTAAATCGTCATACTCCAACTTATTTGCACCCCAGAGAGAGTAGTCCAACTATTATGCTCTTTGTTTAAGAGAATGCGAACTGGAGTCATATGTGTTTTCTCAAATTTAGTTCTGTTTGGTCTAGTTTACTTATTAAATGTAATTTATTACATTGACAAAAAAATTAAACACTAATTGCTTGGGACCAGAAAAAAATAGGTAAATAAAAAGGGTTAATATGTTTGCGTTTGGGTGGTGCATGAAGTACAACACAGTCCGAATTGAAAATGCATAAATGAAAACATCAAAACCAAAATCGACGAAAATGTGAAAATAAATCGGCAAGTACCTATAATTTCTTCAAACCCGTTGACCGGGTATATTTTGCTCAGTTCCCTTAATTCCACCCCTTCCCTACCACAAATTAAAAGTTCCTAAGAGCAAGGATATCCGCTGCGCTATTCACCGCTCTGTATGCATAAGGTCTTTCGCTAACATGCCCAAAAACGTTTTTTTTTATTCAAAGAAAAATGCTTGAATTCTCAATACCATACACAAATCCGCTGGTGCAGATAGTATCTCCTCTATTGTTCTGAAGAGGTGTTCTTCTACGCTGGCAAAACCACTGCGTAAGCTTTTCCATCTGTCCTGCTCTACTGGTCCCTTCCCGAGTGGGTGGAAAACAGCATTTGTCCAGCCTGTCCCTAAAAAAGGCGAATCTTCTTCACCCTCTAAATGCCGTCCAATTGCACTTACGTCCCTTCTTTCCAAGGTCATGGAAACGCTGATTAATTATCAGCTAAGGAAATATCTTGAAGAACGAAAACTCCTTAATGACCGACAGTATGGAATTCGTAGCAATAGGTCCACTGGTGATCTGATGGTATATCTCACCGAACAGTTGCACAAATCTTTACATCGTTTTGAAGAAAGTAAGATTACTGCGCTTGATATTTCAAAAGCATCTGATAGAGTTTGGCATCAGGCTCTCTTATCGAAAATGCGTGCATTTGGTATCGAAGAATCTCTTCTTCGTTGGATTAGAAATCACTTTTCAGACCGCTCAATACAAGATGTATTGGACGGTTTCAATTCTGATATTCATAAAATAAATGCTGATGTGCCGCAGGGCTCCGTTCTGTCTTCGACTCTCCTTTTCATTTTTAACAATGATCTCTTGTCTGAAACTTCTAATCCAATATACTCTTTTGCTGACGGCAGTACCCTCAGCTTTTTATACTCGTTTTTAGATTTTCATCCATGTCCTTCGGATGTGGAACTTGAACGGCAGCGTATGATTAGCTCATTAAATTCTGATCTAGACAGCATTGCCCAATGGGGAATAAAAAACCGCGTAGAATTTAATGCTTCAAAAACCCAATGCTGTCTTTTGTCGTTAAAGCGAGACCCTCCCCCAATGCCGTTGTTCATTAGCGGCGCTTGCATCGAGGAAACCGAACAACTTTCAGTTCTCGGTATGTGCATCACCGACCACCTTTTTTGGAATTAACACATATTCGACGTCGCCAAAAACGCTGCGAGATATTTGGGTTTTCTGAGACTATGCAAGAAATATGTCTCCCCTTCTGATATGGCTGTAATCTATAAATCCTTCATTCGTCCAAAGCTTGAGTAAAATTTTCATATTTGGGCAGGTGCTCCCATAACGCACTTAAGTCTCCTGGACAGAATCCAAAAAAGAGCTTTAAAAATGATAGGTGATGAAACAATGAATAAAACAAATGAGCCTCTCGCGCACCTTCGCAATGTTTCATGCCTTTCATTATTCTATTGGTATTATAATAGACAGTGTTCTAGTGAAAAAGCCAGTTGCATTCCTCCTCTTAAACTATTCAACCGTAACACTCGCGCTTCTAGGAATGCCTATCAGTTTACCCTTGACCCCAACTTCGGACGTACTGTCAAACACAGAGATTCTTTCTTTAGCCGCACAACACGAATGTGGAATGTTTTACCCGTCCGAATTTTTCCCTCCCATTGCGATAATCAGGCATTTAAAACTAATGCACATCGGTATCTCCTTTTTAAAGAAAACGCAAATAATAATTTAATATTATTTTTGTTTTTGTTTTTGTGGACTGTATGGATTAAAGCCAAATTGAAGATTTTTATGACCTGTAGTCCAAAATGCGTTTCGCCCAGGCATGATAGTTGGCCTCATCAGCTAGATGCTATCGTACCCTTCTAAGACGCAATGTATTTCGGTCGATGATTACCGACTCTTATAAAATTTGCAGCATTTACACACTGCAAATTATATTATTCAGGGGAATTTGGTTAAATCGGTATCTCCTGTCTAATCCTATCCCATTTTCCTAATCGCTCGCACTGTGTATACACATTTTAAGGATATTCATAACCCCTTGAGTGCGCGCATAATTAAAAAAAAATATATAAATAAAAAATCAAAAATAAATAACACTTGCTGGCAACACCAGCTTGGCAATAACTAACCTACATGGTGTAATAAAATGTATGTATCTAGAAGTCTATCAAATGAGACATATTATAGATACAGAAATCCATTCTCTGTTTGATTGTAGAGATGGTGTGTCGCTTGTTTTTTTTTTGATAGGTAGGTATACCTACACCAAATGCAAAATACTTCGTTCAATGCAACACATCAAAGGTTCTAGATAGATACGCTGAATGCAATATATGTACTTCTCAGAGCTATAAACGAATAGTTGTTCAGCGCATTCTAGAGCTCTGGTTCAGCTACTGCAAAAACAAAAAAACCTGCCTGCTTTACGATCTTCGTATATAGTGTAGTGATGGATTTTACATGTTAATAGGGCAATAAACTTGAAATACACTATTAAAAGAGCCAAGCAATGAGAGCACCAAATAGCACTGCTGTCGTTGTGTCTCGAATCGACTCGATCTCAACTCGAGTCGATCTCCGAGTTGTGAACTTCTTTAAAACACAAAAGAGTTGGATTTCATTTTGAGACAAAATATTTTAAATCAATTTAGATATTGCAGCTACTTGGGTTTGAGTTGTTTTGTTTGTTTTCAAAGAAAGGGCAATTATGAATTCATTTCATGACTTTTTTATTTGAAAGCCAGAGCACTTTGTTCACTTGAATGAAGTGTATTTATATACTACTCTGTCTGTATCTCTATATCCATACCCACCTATAAATGTTTGCTTAGGAAAAAAATATTTGTATTTAGATAGAGATACATATAATAATTATTATTAGTATTATGAGTTGGTATATGGTTTGATCAGTGCAATGATCTTGTTTGAGCTCAGAAATAATATGTATTTGCTTTGCTGTCAACTTTTTAATTTTTATTGGCGTAATTAGGTACGTGACTTGATAAACGAATTTCTTCAAAATGGCGTGTTAATTTAGTAAGATTTTTTTTTAAATTTAATTTAATATTGGCTAAGAAAATAATAATATACATAAGAATTCTCGATTTATAAAAAATGTTGGTAGGTAAATAAAACAAGTTCTGTGCGAGATTTCCACAAAAAAAAAAACTATCAACTAATGTTTAATGAAGTGCGTTGCTTTGCTCCGTGTCGCAAATTCTATAGCTTCAGTTATCGATGAGTCATAATTTGAATAAATTAGCATTCGTTATGTTAATTTTGTGGACAAAAATAATTGTTATTGGACTGTTATGTTATTTCAATTCAATTTCAATTTCAAAAGTTTATTTAATTCCAGTTAATAATTATTTAATTTAATATATATAATGGAAATAAATAATAATATTCATTCTGTAACTTAAAATTTAGTGTGGATTATTATAATTGAAATGTTATTCAATTTACTTCTAAAGAAAAACCTTTAAAGGAGTTAATATGTACCTACATAGATGTTGCTTGAACAAAATGGGCGCTATAACTTACCGAATTACGAACATTTCCATTGAAATAATATGGTTGATTTCAGAATTGCAACATTGTTGCTTATGCAATGCACAATAAAGTACCTATTCATAAAAATATTCAATATGGCTTTAATCCACACAATCCAAAAAAAAAAAACAAAAATAATATAAACATATTGTGCGTTTTATTCAATACAATTGTGAATTTAAATAAAAAAAAAAAACTTTGTATACACCCAACCTGGACCCCATCCCATGTGTGCCAAGTTGGCACTACCACTTCAAAATTTTAAAGAAATTCTTATTGGATTAATTGTCGTAAATTTGTCGTGAAAGAAAAAAATTTGTCGCGCTTGTTTTTTAAAAAAATAACCCCTGGTTATGCTAACTTGACAGTTAAGTTAGCATTACCACCCCTCAAAAACGGTGTATATGAAGTCAAAAAATAAAAATGGGTATGCCATTAATTGTCGTAAATTTGTCGTAAACCAATGGCGAAACAAAAAAAATTGTCGCGTTCGTTTTTTTTTAAATAACCCCTGGTAATGTTAACTTGACAGTCAAGTTAGCATTACCACCCCTCAAAAACGGTGTATATGAAGTAAAAAAATGAAAATGGATACGCCATTAATTGTCGTAAATTTGTCGTAAACCAATGGCGAAATAAAAAAAAATTGTCGCGTTCGTTTTTTTCTAGCAAAAAACGCCATTTTAGTATAGCCTATACCATAAAGTAGGAATTTTCACTAAATCCAAATACCAAAAGTATTTGTTTAACTGCGCGCGACAAATTATTTGATTACACAACTTATTCAAGGATGTCGAGCGACAATTGTTTAGACAAATTTTATTGCAAAAATAAGTAGTAAAACACATACTTTTGGTACGGTAGTGCTAGATTTAGTGAAAATTCCTACTTTATGGTATAGGCTATACTAAAATGGCGTTTTTTGCTAGAAAAAAACGAACGCGACAATTTTTTTTGTTTCGCTATTTGTTTACGACAAATTTACGACAATTAATGGCATACCCATTTTTATTTTTTGACTTCATATACACAGTTTTTGAGGGGTGGTAATGCTAACTTGACTGTCAAGTTAGCATTACCAGGGGTTATTTTTTAAAAAAACAAGCGCGACAAATTTTTTTCTTTCACGACAAATTTACGACAATTAATCCAATAAGAATTTCTTTAAAATTTTGAAGTGGTAGTGCTAACTTGACACAGATCCTATAACTGGGCCAATTTGGAGAGGGGTAGCATGTCTCCTTTACGCGCCGAGCTTTTTATATATGAATTTTTAACATGAATTAATTGGTAATTATTGTAAAATTGTCATTATTATTATTTATTTGAATACTTTAAGTGCTAACGTTACATTACAATTATTGCTTAAACATAAATAATGAATTGTATACAATATACAAAACATAAATATCTTTGAGAGTACGATAACTCAACCGCCAAAAAATAAAAATGGATGCATGTAGAACAGTGTGTTGCAAGTATTTTTTAATATGGGTGGGACCCGTTTGGCCGGGAGGGGCAATTGTATAAAAAAGTACTAAAAATGGAAAACAACATAATAAAAAATAACAGGAATACTTACAAATAAGTGTTATAACTTTTTTTTAAAGGCAATACCTTAATCTATTAGCTAATTTTTAAAGCAAATTATATAATATTTTTTTTTTCACAAACTTAAAACTATTACCAATATTATGATTGTCAATTCCAAATTGATGGTTGATAAATTCTGAAATTTAATATTAAATAACCTCATTGATAAGAGTTTTGGTAATTGTGAATAATGCAGAGCATTGTGAATTAGACGAAAATCGATTAATTACCATTTAATAGCTTAAGCCGAAGTTTTAAAACCAAATTTCAGTGTTTATCAATAATCAAATTGATAATTGACAATCGTAATAGGGCCCTATATGATTTATGTGTTCTAGTTTTTGATAAAATTGATAAAATTACTATATTCGTGAGCTTTTTTTTGTATTTACGGTGATCTCATTTTGAGGGGAGAGTACCATAACTACGGTGCCGCAAAAAAATAACGGATTTTTGTAGAGAGGCTTAATACAATCAATTTATCATACGGAAAAGGGGTCTATCTCCCTCCTTTTCGGCGGGAGGGGCAATTTTCTAAAAAAAATTACTTAAAATTAAAAAAAAAATAGATTTAAGAACAACGGCAACACTTACAATAATAAAATTATAGGCTTTTTGAAGCCAAAAACGTATCTTATTATCATTTATTTCAACCCAGTTGTTTGCGTTAATAGTTTTTGAAAAAAATACCTTCAAACTCAAAATGTATCAAACATTTTTTTAAGTATCGAAATTAAGTACTAATTGGCTTTAATTATTAGATGCCCTAATATATTCGTAATTGAACTATGAAAACTTGATGGTTTTATGTCCTTAGTTTAAAATTTAAAATTACCAAAACTGTTTTTTTGTATGAGATTCTTAATTCTTGTTTTTTTTTATATGTAGATACCTACTTATTTGGAAAACAGCTGTTGGATATAGAGGATAAATTCAAAGTTTCTTTAAATCCAGACTGTGTAATACAAAAGAAACCTTGAATACGCCCAACCTCGCACCCCGCCCTAAAGCCTAAGGTCTACCCAGGCAGGGTACATACCTCGGTGTTTTTTTTTTTGATAAATTTTGAGTTTGAAGGTATTTTTTCAAAAAAACTATTAACGCAAATAACTAGATTGAAACAAATGATATAAGCCCTGTAGAAAAATGCGGCACCGTAGTTATGGTACTCTCCCCTCAAAGTGAGATCACCGTAAATACAAAAAAAATCTCATGACAAAAATAGTTTTACTCCCAGTTTAACAGTGCGAGGTTAAACTCCACTTTTGGTTTAAACTTCAGATCAACAATTTATTCGGTTTCACAGTGTCGTTTAAACCATAAACTGAGTTAAATTTGTAGTTTAACTTAACCGAGATTATTCTGCCGTTTAAACTTTAGTTCAGCGTTTGTATTGTTATTTTTTTTTCAGAAAATATTATGAACAAAACAAAATTGTGTATTCGTGTTGTTATAGTGATTTTGAATATTATTTTGATTATTATTCTCGTTGTTTCGCTTGTTTTTTTTTGTGTCAGAGAGAGAGAAAGCGAGAACGAGGCAAAAAAATGCTGCCAACTATTTTTTCTATTTTAATTTTTAATTTTCTCAAAAACTATAATGCATAAAATCAAAAAGTTTTCACTTTTTGATTGAGATATAATCAGAACAAACTCGTTGTTTGTAAAAAAAAAATCATTATATAATTTTACAGTTTTGAAAAATTACACTTTAAACATTTTCTTTTATCTTTTTCTTCCCAAAGTTTGAGTTTAAAACCCGTTTTTTCAAAAACTATGCATAAATTCCACTTGATGTAAAAATTAGCTAATAGATTAAGGTGTTGGCTTTAAAAAAAGTTATAACAATTATTTGCAAGTATTACCGTTATTTTCAAATATTTTGTTTCCCATTTTTAGTACTTTTTTATGAAATTGCCCCTCTCGACCAAACGGAGTTGATAGACCCCCGCTCCCACACTAACAAATACTTGTATTAAGCCCCTCTAAAAAAATCCGTTATTATTTTGCGGCGCCTGAATTATCGTACTCGTGCCTAAATATCTATACACAAAAAGTTAGGTATTAATATATTGAAAGAAAAATTGTTTTTTTTTTAAACTATTAGCTTTAGCTTTAACATTGTCATTTACAGAATTTATGAGAAAATTATTTTTATTATAAATATTTATCAACTGGTTTACTGGGCTGTTAACACCATAGTATAATGTCATTCAATTTTGCAGGATCGATGGGAGATCATACAAACAGCAACGGACCAAAATGGCTCCCCTGTGGCATACCCCTAAATTAACTTTAAACTGACTAGAACGATGATTTTTGAACACAACAGAATAATGTACACATATTAGTTAGATAATATGAAGAAATCCATGAAATAAAATGATCATTGAGGCCAAATTTATTTAATTTACCTAAAAGTACTTTATGACTTACTTACTTAAGGTGGCGTTACAGTCCGAGATGGACCAGGGCCTCAACCAACAAGCTTCGGTTTCTAGCTATCTGTCTCCAGTTTCGCACTGCAAGTTGGTTGAGATCCTCTTCGACTAGCGTGCGCCACCTTTTACGCTATCCACCTCTACAGCGCTGTCGCACGGGCAAGATTCACAAGATTCACTTTCCGGGCCGGAGCATTGGTGTCCATTTGCTCTAGGTGACCCAGCCATCTCAATCGTTGGCTTTTCAATTTTGTGATTATACAGCTCGTTGTTGTATCGTCTTCTCCATTCCCCACATATGCAGACGGGACCAAAAATCACCCGGAAAATTTTCCTCTCAAAACACCCTAACGCGTTTTCATACACCGTTAACAGTGTCCATGTCTCTGCACCATACATCAGCGATGATGAGCGTTTTATATATGGACAGTTTAGTTGCTCGAGAGAGTGCTTTGCTTCTCAATTGGCTTCTTAGCCCAAAGAAACATCGATTGGCAAGAGTAATTCTGCGTTTTATCTCAGCACTGGTATCATTCGCTGATTTTGTAGCGGATCCTAGGTATACAACTGTGACCACTTCAAAATTATAGCTTTCTATAGTGACGTTCTGTCCGAGACGCCGGTGCTGGGTGTCCTTTCTTGTTGACAGCATATATTTTTTTTGCTTCCGTTCACTGTTAAACCCATCTTCTTGGCTTCCTTCTCAATACTCACGAAAGCACCACTGACATCACGCTTTGTTCGTCCGATTATGTCAATGTCGTAAGCGTAAGCGAGTAATTAGACGGACTTTAGAAAGATTGTGCCTCAAGTGTCGACGTGCTAGTTTTGCACTTTTCTTTCAAGAATGATGTTAAAGAAGTCGCATGACAGCGTCATCCAGGTTGAAGGTACAATCTGCACAATAGCGGGATTCCGTTCGTCATCACCGTTATACAATTTGCAGAAATAATTTTTCCATATCCTCAGCATCGACTGCGATTCTACCAGGATGTTCCCCTGATCATCCTTGCAGGCTTCGGTTCGGGACTTGTACACCTGGGAGGTTCTTTTTTTGCTAAAGCTTCCGAATTTCATTCAAAAGCAAATGCGGGGAATTGGCAATCGTGGTACAGGAATTTGTTTTGCGTGCAATCTTTCCTCGGGAAATTGTTTTCCGCGAAATCGTAGCTAACCCCTCTGATGTGAATATCCCTTTAAACATCAACCTCTGCGCTCAGATAATCCCGATATGAATTACTTGTTGTTGAATTTAAAATATGGACATTACTTATTTTTTCGTCCATTTTTACTTGCGATTACATATAGGTACTATAGGGCAAGCTTTGAATTTGGAAAAAAAATCCAACTCGATATTTTAATCAAAGTTGACATTACGATGCTACAGAACACCAAAAAGTGGGTCCCGCAATTCCGTCTGCATGTCTGTCTGTAGAACGATCTGCAGCCTTAACCGTTGAACCGATTTCGTTCAAACTTGGTGCTTAGGCGTTTTAGGCAATTGTTCAAAATAGATTTTTGAATCGTTGTTTTAGCCCCAAAAATAACGGTTGTGCCATACAAATTTTTCTACCATCTTAATTATCTCGAAAACGGCTCTAACGATTTTGATAAAAATTGGTGTGTACTACTTTGGGTATGGTCTACATTTTGGTTTAAAAAAAATGTTAAAATATTTTGTTATTAACGGTACTTGCCATACAACCATTTAAAATTTATTTATTGTTTATTATTATTTTTTATTTTAAATTTTTAAAATTTTTATGCAGGAGCTCCTTCAATTTCTAAATAATACTGCGTTTCAAAATTTTCGAAAAATTGTTTTTTTTTTTGAAAATTCAATATTTCGAAAACGGGTGAACGATTTTTTGAAATTTTGCTTATAAATTTTGAATATGAGTATTATTAAATATTTAAAATGTTTATACCAGTATTTTTATTCATAAAAAATTAAGTGAAAAACGACTTTAAAAATACATTTAGCCGTTTCTTTAAAGAATCTGTTGCATATAATGTGATCGAATATAGGGGCAAGTACGTGCGATCTAGTCGTGCATTTTATTTTTCCCGACTTGGACAAAAACATGCCAATTCTAAATGATACTATTTATTTAATAAACTTGCTTATTTTCTGCAATGCAAAATAACCATCAACATCTGCAGCACTTGAAAACATGAAAGTTGAAAATTCGATAAGTTCTATACATCATCGTAGACAATTGTCGGCGACTACAAAGGTCAAGGGCAAGGGCCAAGGCCAGGACCGATTGGTCTTCTTGAAAAAAACAAAACTCTACTAAAACTGAATTAAATAAGGTTTGCTAACCAAATTTTGCTGCAAATACCTAAAAATTGCCTTTACAGCAATCGCATTTATTACATACAGAAGTGTTATTGTGAGTCAAGGTCGTTAGGTTTGTTCTTCATTTCGCCCAATGTTAAAGAGAAAGACAAATCGTCATCGAAAAACTATAATTTTTCCTGAATTGAACTGGTATAATAATAAATGGGAGCATTTGCATCGTAATTCCTTAATGAATTCGAAACAATATTAACATTTTTCGACCAATAATAATTTGACTACCAAATCATATACCTATCTCTTATGTAACAATCCGATTCTCTTCGTGTGCCTTCCTGAAAAATGCATTGCTCCGGTTTATTTCAAGCTTAACGCATCAGGGCCAGGAGCCAAATTCTTCGCAAAATTGTTCTTCTTGTTTTTCTGGAAAATAAAGTTTATTTTTTTTTTAGGAAATAATCCTAGTAGTATTCCATGTACTTAGATGCTGCATGAAGCCTGCTTTTGAGTGATAGACGGATGAATGGATAGACGGACAAACGGAAAAGAACCATCGGCATGCTCCAACAAATGTTTAAAAAATATATATACATACATAAGTACATATATAAAAAAGAACAAATAATTTAAAATAAAACAGTTTTTAAAGCATAAATACCTACGAGTTGCACTGCCAACACTTTATGCTCGTAGCTCAGGTTGTGATGTGATGTGTTGTGCTGTGTGTACTATATAGCTTGCGCTGTAGATGGGGCTTAACTGAGCTCATGCCCAGCTCACCCGGTCGGCCTGATGGTGGTGGTTGTGCTGGTGCTGTTGCTGTTGCCGTCTCCTCCACCTACTTTGGAAACATAAATTACACATGGAACATAGGTACTTTTATGCATGCATCATCCAGAGACCAGGCCCGCAGCAGCTCTACATGTGTGAGGCGGGTGGACGGGCAACCAAATGGACGGGTGGTGGGTAGAAAGAATAGTATCAGCACCACCAGCAGAATCAGCAGTATGGGATACAGGAACAGGGACAAAGAGTGCAAAGCACCTCATTCGGGTGCATGCATGGTCTATGATGAAGGCAAACCAATGATGATGATGATATTCGTTTGTGAAGATGGGAATGGACATGGGGTGGTGGCATAATATAAAGTACGAGCGGCGTACATTGGATTTAGTTCGGGGTGCTGCTGGCTGGCTGGTTGGCCTCTACTGCTGCTTGCTGGTGGCGTTTTTGTACCTTTTGTGAGTTTTGTATCTGTGAAGTCGTTGTCGTCGTCATCGTCATTTTGTGTGTTGTGTGCACAGAGTAGAGAGTCACCACCATCGAATTGGAATCGGAACAATAACAGAAAAAAATTATTATGAAGATAATATAAAAGTGGTTTGCTTTAGGAGTACCTTATACTCGTACATACATATACCCACTATGCGCGCGTGAGAAAGAGAGAAATGTACAAATTTTCAGCTCGGGACAGGATTGCCATTGCTAGCTGGTGGTGCTGCTGCTGCTGCTTTGCTGATGGTGCTGGTTCTTTGGAATAAAACTGCCGCGGCAATGATGATGATAGTGGTGTTCCACACTGCTTCGTGTTGACTGTATTCGGTGCGGTGCGGTAGGTTGAAAAGTGCTGTGACTCTGCTGACTCGCTTTGACTGTTATTTTCTTTACTTAATTTATTTTTTTTTTTGGTCGAGATGTGCGGCAATGGCAACGACAACGGCAACGATGACTACCAACCATCATAGCGAACGCGTTTTGTAGTTTAGTTTAGTTCGATAATTCCACATGAAAGGAAGAAAATTATATTCAAAAGAATTCTAGATATACCTACTGTATCTACTTATAGACTTAACCCAAATTAACACCTCCTTCACTCCCACAGCCCACAGCCAACAAATAAACCTTACCCCTCGCCCTCGGCTCCATAACCGTGAGAACAAAGAAAATCTATAAAATATAATTTACAACAATTATTGTGTGTAGGTATTATAGAAGTTACCTCGTCGTTGTTGAGGTATGCTCAGTTCGCTCTTTATCGATGAGGTTATTTCCGCTTTGTGTATATGAAAAAATAAGTTCGTTCCTTGTATAAAGTGTATCATTTGAGTATCTACTGACTGACTGATGTATCTTTTGCACTTTCTAATCGATAATAATAATTAAAAGAAAAAAAAATTGTCTCGTAATCGTGTGTGAGTGCAAAACGAATATAAGAAGCTTTAAAAAAAAAAACAACACAGTCGGAATAAATTAAAGAAAACCAATAAAACAACCTCAAGAGCAAGTGAGAAGGAGCTAGCTATAGACAGGGATCACCACTACAACATGGTGTTGTATAGTGTAGTGTTTGCCCCTCTGTGTCACATGCACACTTGAACAGAAACAGAAATCTTAGAGTTGTGTACTTCTTCAGATTCAGATTCGATTCGAATTCGGATTCGGATTCAGAGACGCGCAATCCAACAAGATACAGTACGTTTTTGTTTGTTTGTTGTTTTTTTTTTTTTGAATGTCTATAAAAAAAAATGTACTACATTTTTTCGATTGTGTTTTTCTTTATTTTTAATGTAGAATGTATCTTTAAGATTCAGATGAGTTACATTTTGCGAAAAAAATTGTTGGGTTAAGTAGAAACCTGCCAGATAGATTGGTATACCTACTAAATTCAACCAGCGAGCGGTATCATTTTTATTTCAAACAAAAAGAAAAATTACATACCTAAATGTATGGAGGTATGTACATAATGTACTTACTTACCTAAACGCCCGAATCCAAAAACGATAAAATTATTATATTATAATTTTTTTTCTTGTGTCTCTTGCATCTGTGTATATTTTTGAGTTTTTTTTTCCTGTAAATTGGCTTGGATTTTTAAAATGTGAGTGATTCCGATGGATGGATGATATGTGAAATAATGTTTATAAAATTTATACATATATGTAGGTACAAAGCTATATAAATTAATCTGTATAAAATGTGCGTCGCCGTCGTTGTGTCGTTGGCGTTGTAGTGTCGTCGGTCGGTTAGAGTGAGAGTTGATGATGATGGTGGTCAGGTCATATAGGTACCTACATAATGTATAAATATTGTATCTGTTGTTCATAATAATGATCTTAAAGCAAGAGGAGACCTACCTACCTTTTCAATTGAAATTTTTATGTAATTTTTATTTGAAAAATATTTTCGCGAAATTGCGACAGATTTAAATATTTTTTTTATGGTGATTTTTGTGGGAAAATAATTTATAAATGAATACTTGCATCAATTGTGCGTTGCGAAGTGTGTAGTTGGATTATACAAAGCTAGGTACATTTTTAGTAAACATGCAAAAATACATAAAGTGGATAAAATATGCAAATACACATATGTAGGTAAAGGTACTCGATTTGGAAGTTAATCTTTTTTTCTAATTGGATACAATAACTGCCTAGATAAATATAAAAGAACCCACTATCAATGATAGGTATGTATGTATACATTATGTTTGTGCTTTTGTTTCTTGTACCTACCTATATTTTTTTTCGAAGGAAATTAAATATTTATTTTATGAATCATTCAATACCTACTAATAGTAGATGAATGTTTTATTTTTACTTGCGATATAAATACATGGGAAAGTATACTAAGGGCAAGTTATGCATTTAAAAAAAAACTAGAATTTTTAAACTTGACATTACGATGATGGAGGATACCAAAAAAGTGAGTCCTGCAATTCCGAAACGATTTTCTTCAAACTTGGTGCCTACCTATTTAAGCGTTTTAGGTGATTATCTCAAATAGATTTTTGAATCATTGTTTTAGCTCCAAAAGTACCGATATTGCCATACAATTTTTTCTCACATCTTAATTATCTCGAAAACGGTTCTAACGACTGTGATAAAAATAAAATGCACTGGATCGCACGAACTTGCTCTTATGTTCGATCACATAGTATGCAAAAGATTTCTAATACAAATCTAAATATGCTTAGGTACATTATATTTAAAGTCGTGTTTTACTTAATTTTTAATTTGTATACAAAATTTCTTTATATTTTTTCTAAAAAAAATTGCTATGACAATCTTAAATATTTAATAATATAACAATTTTAAATATTTAATAATATAAACTTATAAACAAAAGATTAAATCAAAGAAAGAATAATTAAAAATTTTGAAATAAATATGTACTTAAACTAATTTGAGCTAACAAAAAAGTACGCCATTTTATTTCTTGGATAAATTTGAATTTATGAGAAAAAAATTTTAAAAATCTGGATCTAGCGGTTTTTGAGAAAAAAAGTTTTTTTTCAAACTTTTTGAAACCATTTTTCAACAAAATTCAAAAAACGCCAATTCATAGGTATAACTATAATTTTTGAAAAAAAAAATGAATGAACCGTTTTCAAAATATAAATTTTTTTTCTTACATGCTTTTAAAAATTCAAAAAACTATTAATTAAAAATATTGGTACGCAGTATAAATTGGGCAACCTAAACCTATATATGTATGAAATTTCGAAAGAATCGGTAAGCCATTAATATAATAGTCGAAAGCAAAAAAAACGTTCTATTTAAATTTTCTTTTTTCAACCATATAGGTCGTACCAAAAAGCTTCACTGATTTTTTTTAAATCACAATCATTAGATCCGTTTCAGAGAAAAATAGTCTTGAACGTAACTGTTATATGGCAGGTACCGTTATTTTTTGAGCTAAAAAAAAATTAAATTTACAATACCCTAAAAAACTCTATATACCAAGTTTGAAGGAATTCGGTCCACCCATTTGGGTTGTAGGTGTATACATACATACAGACACACATAATTTTTAGAGTATCTCTTATAGTACCTATAACCGCAAGTAAGAATAAAATGCACGATTGGATCGTACGAACTTGCTCTTGTAGCTAACAACTTTATTGTAAAGTAGTAGCTAACCACTGAAGTTGTTAGTAGATATAGGTAGCCTAGTTTAGTTATCCTGTGCAGGTTTAAAGCCGAAGTAGGTAAGATTACCTTGATTCTTAGTATAATGAATTGTCAAATGCATATGATTAAAGGAATGGTGACATAGGTACCATCCTACAAATGTATATTTAAAAAGATTTTAACTATGTAAATTAGGAGGGTAATGTGTACCTACCTACATAGATGGCGCCATGGTATGTAAATATATGTACATATTTATGTATATAAATATTATACATATCTATAATAATGAAAGTGAATGGTGTATAGGTGGGTAAAAATCGTGTTTTAAACTGATAAAAAGTGCTAACACGATCACTTCAATCAATTTCTTTAAAAAACAAAGAACGCCATTAGATGAAAATTTTATAAAAAAGCATCTCGAAAATTGTAGGACGGATTTTGATGAAATCCTGTTTTTCATTTTTTAGTTTTTTTAAAACAAACTTTTTTGAAATTTTGGTATGCAATTTTGTAGAGCTTATTAATACACATATGACTATAAAATTTAAAATTATTTTTTTGATTAGTTTTAAAAATATTGATTTAAAAAAAAAAAAAAATCGAAAATTAATTTTATTTATATAAAAAATGTTATTTAAAATTTTAATATGCAGAATTAGTTTGGCTACCTAGATCTTCTCAGATATAAAATTTGACAGAAATCCAATGAACAGTTACCGAAAAAGCCAAAAATTAAAAAAACCGTTATATGAAAAGTACCGTTAATAGACTTTTCCCGAAAACTTGATTCATATAAAATTATAGCAATTACCAACAAAAAAAAATCTAAATTTTTTTTATCAAAATCGTTGGAGGCGTTTGCGAGAAAAATAAGATTTTCCTTCAAGGTCATACGGCAGGTACCGTTGTTTTTAGGCCTAAAAATAAAATTTCAATTTCCCCTCTGAGGAATGCCAAAATAATCAGAAATACCAAATTTGAAGGTAATCGCTTAAGCCGTTTAGGCTGTAGCTCGTTATACATACAGACGGATAGACTGACAGACAGACATTTTTTGCCGATCACTTTTTTTAGGCTTCTCTATTATGGTAATGTCATGTTTGATTGTTAGAATTTTTTTTTTACGAATGCATAACTTGCTTTATAGTACCTATAATCGCAAGTAAAAAAGCTACAATATGTCTACTACTTTAGCTATAGTCTACATTTTGGTCAACATTTTTTTTTACATTCGAACACTTAGTGGCTTACAGAATAGTAAATCTCAACTGTGAGAAAACCGTTTCACTTAAATATATGATGCAAATT
This sequence comes from Philhelius pedissequus, assembly GCA_910595825.1. Taxonomy (NCBI): domain Eukaryota; kingdom Metazoa; phylum Arthropoda; class Insecta; order Diptera; family Syrphidae; genus Philhelius; species Philhelius pedissequus. The sequence goes on from OU343160.1 coordinate 56,881,184, forward strand.
TAATTACTTGCTGAAACTCAAAATTTCTTATTATATCTATACAATTTTTTATTTACATTAACTGGTTTTTTATAGGTAAAAAAGTAAAAACTGGAAAATTAATCAGTAATCGAACACTTGTTTCCTCAAGGCGAACATAAAGTTCCCTAATTTCTAACGCAAGATTTTGGACAGAGACTAAACTTTAAAAAAAATAATAAAAAGCATTTGTTGAATTCTTATTTCAGTTTAAATGAACAAATTTATTAAATTATTTTGTTTTTATTCAATTTTATTAAAAAATAGAAACATAAGTGTTAAAAAAACTTAAAAAAAAAAAAAAAACATAAATAGCAATACTCTTAAGAAAAGTAATTTTTGAAATTCTTTTTTAAATTTAATGCAATGTGAAAGTATAAGATGGATTATACAAGCTATAGCAAGCTACCTTGTCATAGCTTGTATTAGATAGTTATATACAAGCCACCTACAAATGCACGGGCTTTAATTTTTCTCGTTGTTAATTTGCTGAAGGAAATTAGCCGACTTCTGTATTTCATATGATTTCAGTTTTTGGTCGACATTTTTTGTCGATTTTGTGCTCACTTACATTTGATTTGAGTAGGGTACTGGCGGAATACGTCAATGGGAAAAAAAGGCAGATAAATCACTTTGAGGGAAAACATTGTTGGATTCTCTATATCAAATTGTTCTGTTTTCCCTCAAAGTGTCAATAGATGGATAGAGAAAGGGAAGGGACACTTAAGATAGAGATAGCTTGGTAAAAAGCCCTATATTAACATCAAATACTTATTCGAAACTAATGGTGAAATTTCCATGAAATAAAAATCATAAAGATGGCTATATACGAGCTATAGCTTGTATTAGATGGCTATATACGAGCTATAGCTTGTATTAGATGGCTATATACGAGCTATAGCGTGTATTAGATGGCTATATACGAGCTATAGCGTGTATTAGATGGCTATATACAAGCTATTGATTTTAGCGCTCTAACTAACAAATTTGGCAGGCCTGTGAGGGCCTTATAAACGTAGTTTTGAAAAGTTATATCAACAAAATATTTAATGTGCATAAGGAATCCATATGCAAGCCATAGCCTGCGAAATTTCAAAATCGGACCTACTACAAGCTAAATTGTTAGCCCGTCCGCTTAAGTCTATCTGAAATTAAACACTCAACACAAACAACCATTTTTATAAATGTTGGCATTTAATTGTGCTAATTGAATATGTCTCAATGCTAAGGGTAGTATCACATTTGGCATTTCGCATTTACAGAAGTTGAAAATCTGAGAAATTACAGAGTTTAAACGGTTTTTTTGAAACAGTGTTCGACTACTGGGAGTGTTCGAATTTAGGCGACTCTCCTACCTGCAATACTACCATCTTTTTTGATTTTTGACTTTCTCATAAATGGCTTGACGGATTTCGATTAAAATTTTTATATTGGAGGTACTTCAAATTCTAAATACAGTAATGCCCGGATAAGTGCCTAACCCGCAAAAGTACCTTTTTTTTTGTTAGAACCGAATTTTTGCATATAAAACTAATCTTATAAGTATACCTTCCGCTAAGCTACCCTTACCGCTTAACTGCCTTTTATTTTGTATACTTTTATTTTAAAATCAGCTGATAAAATACAGAAGTTTGTTTTCCTTCCGCGTTTCCTTTTGTGTTATGCCTTAAAATTCATAAATAAAAAAGTAATAATCTTACAATGACGTACGAGTATAATACAAAACACCTTCCTAATTAACTATGTCTTCCCCAGGACAAAATCTTCCAATTTTAATGATTAAAATTTTTAATCTTGTTGGATATATAGTTCATATTGGTTTTTTGTGGAAACATCTATGTAAGATGAACTGAACTTAACAAGAAGTGCGTATTGGTAAGGCCATCACTAGCCAAACGATGACTCCAAGTGAGATCGCCGGGACGAAACGCAAATTTTTTGGACTAAAGGCCGTTAAAAGTTTTTATGAATTAAATGTTGTTTTTAATCAAAAACATTAGTTTTAATTTTTGTAAATGTACATATAGAGATAAGTACCTATGTGCACTTAAGCGGGCTTTTTATAACTGCCTAACCCTATTAAAGTGGTGTTCCTAATGTGAGCACTTATCCGGGTTTTACTATACCTACCTTTTGTAATACTGCATACCAACATTTTTGAAAATTCAATATTTCGAAAAAGGGTTCACGATTTGGTTTTTTTTTGGAATTCTGGTTTTAAATTTATATATCCCTATTATTAAAAAAAATGCTTAGTCCACCCCTAGTCCATAACTTTACTAACCCATAGAATAAAAGTTAGCGGACTAAAAATTCAATTAATTAAAAATCGATTCACAAACAAAATCATTCAAAATAAGTATCAACTCTATCTCTTTTTATTCTATGTCCCTGTAAATTTTGTACCTAATTTCAATTCTTAGTCCTTCACTAAACCACCGCCTCCGACGTTTTAGCGCGAAGGACTTAATTTGTAAATGTTAAATAGCAAACATTCTGTTTTATTAATAGCTTTTCACACTTAGTCCATCGAATATGTAAGTCCTGAACCTTCCGAAGTCCATGTTTATTAATTTGGGTGAAATTTTGTAATACATATGTAGGTACTTAAAATTGCCATACCAAATTTTTTTTGAATTAAAGAATTTTTGTTTATAAAAAATAAGTACAAAACTAGTTTAAAAATACAGTCAAACTTCGATATCCCGAATGAAATTGGTTGGCAATAGGGCGAAGCCTGAAGTTTACATATAAATTTTGTTTGATAACTCGAACTTCTATAACTCGAAGAAATTATTTGGCATCAGCTTCGATAATTCGAATTTTTTAGGGGAAGTCTCGAATTCGGTGGATTTTTACAAGTTTATTTTTATAATGTATTACGTTTTTGGACACTGTGTTTGGATGTTCTACGACCTTGTATGCATTTGATTTTCTTGAAAGTGTGTATAAAAGCTGTCATGTTCCGGTATTAGAACAGACATTATTAGGTTGGTACACCTATGCATTATAATACGAATTTAAAGTCTTATTTAAAAAAAAAAATAGCTAGTAGGCATGTTCCGAAAAGTTAAAAAAATACGAAATAAAAAGTGTAATGAAACCGACATAGATATTAACAGTGCAGTGTGTAGTTTTTATTAAAATTAAAGCTATGGATATGTCGTTAATGCGAACTTTAAAAACATTTATCATTTGAAGATACATTTAAATTAATAAAAGAGGTGGAGAGTGGTCAACAAAAGAAGGTTCTCGCTTTTAAGTATAGCATTCCGGCAATTAACTAGTCAGTCAAGTATAACAGAATATTTTAAATAATTACACCACTGATCTCTATAATACACTGGATAGTGTATTCCCTACAAAGTATAACAGTTTTTTTGACTCCATTTGAATTTGACAGTAGCACCATTGCAATTGCCTATCTCGTTTTTTTTATAAAAAGAAAGAAAGAGATAGATTGCACTCCTTTTCAAAAAAAAAATTGAAAAACAATTTATTTTTATTGTCAGTTTCAATCAAGATAATAAAAACTACAAACAATTCAGAAAAGGAAAGACGGACGACGGAACCTGGACAATCGGATCTCGCAAGAGATTATATCAATCAAGACGAGGGAGGAATTGATATTGAAACTGCAAAGAAGTCCTTCGTAAAAAGGATAAATTCGATAAGAACGTTTCAAGGAAATTGTCAAAGCTAAGCACAAAGTTGAAAAGAAAAATTGAAAAAGCAAGAATTTCGAAGACGAAGATGAAGTCGACGACTTTGGTAGTGATGAACACGATCAACATGATGTCGATTTGTCATATTTGCCGAATACAGATAAGATTTAGAAGAAGACGACAAAGAAGATGAACCACGTCACAAGAACGTGAAAGATATTGCAGAAAAATTATCATTAAATATGGAAGCTGAAATTATTGCAATGTAATTGTTGGGAAAATAAAACAAGTTCAAGTTCTTTTACAAATTAAAGTCAATATTGTGCGTTTCTCTGTCTTTTTTCGTCTTAACATTCTAGGTTATTTACAATACATATTAAAAATCGTTTTCAAGGAAATTTGTTTTCTTGTTGGTGGAGTTGAATGATTATGCTGTTTTTTTTTCGATTTTCTGGTCGATTTTTATCCAATCTCAATGGTTTATGAGAACATCAACGAGTTGACCCTCACCGCCAGACTAAGATAAATTTGCCGTTATCAGTGATACAAGGCGCGGCTTAAGAAGCCGCTTTTGGCAATATTAAGCTAGCACCGAAACCACTTTCAATTCAATATTTAATATTTAATATTTAATACACACTAGTAACAATCAAATATATCATTAGTATGGCTTTTTTATTAAGAAAAATTCGTACTTACATTTGTTGAAAATAGATGTGTAATTTAAATTTTACATTTTTTTGAAGAAGGTGCCCTTGTTATGGTTGATTAAACAAATTTAATTTCAAGCATAAGCAACCATCTTGAAATGTAACTTTGGCAACAAAAATGTTATACTGTTATACTGACATGGACCCTCTACAATTATTACAGTTTTCTATTGGGATCGATTTTTTTGTGTGAATACACTATCCAGTGTATTATAGAGATCAGTGAATTACACCAACTCTTCCTTATTCGCAAATAATTTTTTTTTTTATAACTTTGCACGCGCTCAAGGGATTATGAATACCCTTTATATGTTTTTTTTTAACACAGCGCGGGCATCCGGTGGAAGAATAGAAAGGAGGATAAGAGAGATGTGTGGCGCGATGTTCTGAGACTAGAGCTGGTTGTGTTCTCAGATTTATCTCCAGGGATGGCGGCTGAACTAATGCGGAGAGAATTACCGTGTCTTATTTATTTATGTCCCTTATAATTCGCATTATTTTATTTATTTCCCTTTCATATTTTGTGGGTATGCTAGTTTACTCAATCAAATGTTGTTAGTGTTATGCCTAAACAGCATGTAATGAACAAACCAATGAATTGGTTTTTAATGGAATAAAAGAAGACATAGACAACGGCAGGAATCGAACCCGCAACCACGAGGTTGACACACTACTATCGCGAAACGGCCACCCCATAATACGTACTTAATATTAATTTTGTGTTGTTTACTGCCAATGGTCTCGTTACCAGTGCACCAGTGCTTCTGTGTTTCTATTTATCTACTTAGTGGTATAATTCTAATGCAATGTAATTTTGTGTTTTATTCGATAACTCGAAGTCTTGATAACTCAAATTATTTTTTTGGCATGTGATGGTTCGAGTTATGGAAGTTCGACTGTATATCTAGCCGTTTCTATAAAAATTTTGTGCTTAGGTACGATGTGATCGAACATAAGAGCAAGTACGTACGATCCAATCGTGCATATTATTTTTTCTTGCATTTCCAGTTAATTGTGGTGTTTTTTTTTACTTGATAAAAATTCAAAGAACTTTTGTTTTTGATTAGGTAGGTACCTATAGAAATATATCGAAAAGAGTTGAATTATGATACCTACCTAGCTTTGAAGTCTTTTGAATTGGTAAATAGGTTCCTATGTATCTATTTAAAGAAGAATTTGCTCTGTGAAATTAAAGCTAATTGATCCCACATTCAAATATAAATACATATGTACATAAGTAGGTTAAGATATGTCTAGAACTAACGGTTATAGAAATTATAGCGTGACGGAAGAAGTGCCAATTAGTCATTCATCACTTGATTATTTTCTTCGAAAAGATAACTTGAAATAGTTACATAGTAGGTAGATAGTACTTTTGATTGTTTTTAGACTAATGTTATCTACGTACATTATGTATGTATCTATGTATGTACTTACCTTGGTAGGTACTTACTTTTTTAATAATTAAATAGTTCATAATACAAATGAGCCTAGTCAAAAAATTTTTAACAACATTTATGGAATTTGAGTTGTATTGGATTTCTATAGTAAGATAGTTAGATAGTATACGCATAGGGCGCAGTGTAGATATAATTTAAAGTATTGGTTCACCTTAATTACAGATTTGATGTATTTTTTTTCAAGAAATGAAAGGTAAAAAAGATGCATTTGAACTTGAGCGTAGGAGACTGGAATCGCGTGATACATAACTTAGAAGTAGGCATTTTCATATAACCACTAAAGAGATAACGACGAAATTATTGGAACATATATTGATATTCAGAATTTGAAAAACGTCCCGCATATATTTTTCTTTTTGTCGAAATCGGTAGATCCAGTAATGAGATTCAGTATTGCTTGTATTTTAAAGATTAAGAAAAGACGGAATTATAACAACATGGCTTCCATTCACTGTCAAATTCTAACTGTTCCTATTGTAAGTTTCTTTTATGTTCTAACCAAAGTGAAATATCGACGATTTCGGGCCAAACTAGTCTCCAGTTTTGAGATTGCATTAACATGATACCTAGGAACTACTTTTAAATGAACTTGTCCAGTTTGAAACTACGTTATGCCTATATACATAATGTTCCATAGTGAAAATTATTTTCCAGTAGGAAAATGTATTATACATTTATGGGGTTTTCGTTTGGTAACAAAAATCAATTTTGACAATTCTTGCATTCGATTGGCAAAAAAATAATTTATTTTTTGATTTTAAATAAATTTTGCTGATCTAGATTTTTCGGCAAATCTACCCCATCTTACTAACACCACTATGCATCATATTTGACAGCCATCAGTTTGACAAATTCTTGTTTGATAATAATTTGTTTCGGTTGCAATAAAGAATTTAAATAGTTCTGAGTTCAAATGGAAGCAGTTTATTTTTTAAGTTATTCATCCAGCTCTTTTTCGGACTTACAAAGTTGAAATTAAAATCAACGTTCGAGTCAATATTTGGCAGCTGATGCCGCTAGCTGGTTCACAGACACAAATATGCACCAATACTATATCCAATAAAAATCAATTGGAAAACGTATTCGATTCGTTACGAACAAAATCAATTTATAGAGCAAAATATAAATCTAATAAACCAAAAACCCATTAATGGAATACGACTTCAAGTTGTCACATCCACATCCCTTGATTAATTTTCAGAATTATATTCTTTTCCCGTTAAATTTACCGATTTTAGGATGTAGAAAATTTAAGGTAAAAGCTGAGATATATAATTGTGAACCTCTTTAGCAAAATACTCATTTAACGTTCGAAGTTAGGTTAGGAAGGGCAAGCACAGTTCAGAGGTTGGGTCCATTGTGATTTCCTTACACGCGGTCTCCATTAGCGATGAATCTAGGGCATGCTTTCAGTATTGCAAATGGAGGCCGAAGTCGCAGCTTTATTTTCATAGCATGCAATGGAAAGCATGCTTTCATCGCATACTGCTCATCGCTTGCTTTATCGCAAGGAGAACTCTCATTTTGTTATGGCGTTTCCAAATATCATTTGGTGTTGTTGTTTCTACCAGCATCAGTTGCCTTCGACATTCTTCAATAACTAAAAAAGTATGCTATGAAATGCCCACCAACGAAAATTTGTCTGTCTCTCTGCTACCTGCTTTGTGCTATTGCTATTGCGTTTGCTTTTAAATTTATCGCTAATGGAGACCGCATGTTAAGGATATTGATGTCCCTAAACTAATCTTTGAGAAAGAGTGGTTCATTTACGACCAATCCCGCTCTCTATATATTTTTTCATGTTTGCCATTGATACTTGTCCAGTTCTCCAACAATTTTTTTCCGAAGTGGTGGAAGCGATTTGCTTAAAGTTTTGGACAATCGCAGAGTTGTGTTTAATGGTTTTTTTTCTTCGACATCCTGACAGTTCCTACAGAAATCGAATATAACCAATCGAGTGCCCATTGTGCCAATGGCACAATGCCGTTAGTAGTCTTAATAAGGTTATAATATCCTTTTTATTCAACGATGAAATATAATGAGTTTGCTTTTCATTAATTCCAGGTCATGAACTTATCATAATATAGGGTTTTCCAATAAGAGGTGTTATTTTGATATTCAAAAAAAAAGAAATGCGTTGTTGAAGCGTGTATCGTTCCATTTTTATTAATAGCGTAGTTTCTACTTGTCAAATGTCAAAAAATGACAGCTTCAAAAGTGACAGCTACCGAAATAGCGGGCTATTCAAAATAACACCTCCTTATTGGAAAGCCCATGGAAAACCCTTGGGTTTTCCAATAAGAGGTGTTATTTTGGTATTCAAAAAAAAGAAATGCGTTGTTGAAGCGTGTATCGTTCCATTTTTATTAATAGCGTAGTTTCTACTTGTCAAATGTCAAAAAATGACAGCATCAAAAGTGACAGCTACCGAATTAGCGGGCTATTCAAAATAACACCTCTGATTGGAAAACCCCTTATTAAATCTTTTTCGTGTTAAAAAATTGATAACAAGATTAAAAAAAAGCAGTTTTAGCCTTCGCAGGTGTGAACGCCAATTTGAATTTGCAAAAGTTTGCAAATAAAATTTCAGATTTCGTGTGTACATGTCTAGAGCCGAACTCTGAACAGAGTTCATTGGGATTCAATGTCGTTAATGTGCCGAATTATCTCATCATTTAGCTCTTGAATTGTTCTTGGCTTATTGACGTACACTTTTTCTTTTAAAATATCCCCAAATAAAGAAGTCCAACGGTGTCAAATCACTTGATTGTGGCGGCCAATTAACTGGCTGAAAGAATGGACGCGCGGTCGATCTCGCGGCACTTCAAGAAACGCTCTGTAAAAGTTAAAATGCATAGAAACTCTTTTAATTAAATACAATGGAGCTAGTCGCGCGTCGTGCTGCTAGTGGCACCATGCTGTTGGAAGCACATATCTCCCAGGACCATATAGTCAATTTCCGGCCATAAAAAGGCCGTTATCATTTCGCGATATTAAACACCATTCTCGGCCCGATGACGCCGCCAGCCTATAAACCGCACCAAACAGTCACTCATTCTAGATGCATCGGCTTTTCAACAATCACTCGTGGATTCTTATTTGCCCAAATGCAGCAATTCAGCTTGTTAACGAATCCACTGAGGTGAAAGTGTTCCTCGTCGCTAAAGATGATCTTCTTTGTAAAGTCACAATTCACTTCTGTCTGTTCAACCAACCAGTCGGCGTATTGACGAAGCTTGAAGTGGTCAGTAGGCTTCAGCTCTTGAGTCAATTGAACCTTGTAAGCGTGTAAATTAAAATCTTTATTCAAAATTCGCATCAGCAATGTCCGTGAGGCGTTCAATTTTTGGGCCCAACGACAAGTCGAGATTTGAGGCTCTTCTGCCACACTTACGCAAACAACAGCAATGTTTTCCGGAGATAGAACTGCGCAGGCATGTACAGGTGTTTTCACATTTCCTACAGACCCGGCTTTCTGAAATTTGCGCACAATTCTACCGATTGTGGACACATTTGGTCGATTGTGTTGACAAAAAAAAATCACCAAGTGCCCGAAATGCATTTTTATTTGAACATCCATTTTCGAAAAAGGCTTCAACAATCGTAACGCGCTGCTCAATTGTTTACCTCTCCATGGTTGAATTTGACAAATACTGAAACAAAAAAATGTCAAATTAAATTTGGCAAAAAACTTGACGTTAAAATGTGACTGACAATTAAAATCTTGCATTATTGTTGGACCACCCTTTATAAGTAGTTATGTGTCTTTAAGCGTTCTCCAAATTGAAACTGCTGACTCGTAGATTTTTTTCGCAGGTCCAATCGTCGTCGAAAAAACTCCCAAATAAGTATGTTAGGTATATACCTACCTATATATACCTACATATGTAGGTATGTATTTGAAATCGAACGACCATTTGAATGATACGGTCAAAGTCTTTAGGGAAATAAAAAAACTACCAAAAAAAGAAGAAACTTTAGGTAACTAATAATCAAAGTTTTTTTTTTAAATTATTAAATCAATCCTAGTGTAGGTAGGAACCTAAAATACATTATCTGCATATTATCTATTATGACACAACATATTTATTGCCATTTGGCAAACATGAACATGAAACACTACCTACCTTCAATATGCATTCATCATTTCCTTTTACATATTATTATTTAGTGTGCGCATAGTGCATGGCAAACGGCACGCCCGTTGCAATTCGTCCCGTGCCCCGTCCCGCTCTTCGACGACCGCATCAAAAACGGGATACCTACAAATAAAAATATACACTTTATTCAATTTTCTTCCCTTTTCCATTTTGTATAGGTAGAAAGAGGTACAGGCAACATAAGCACTGTGTTCCTGCTCCTGCTCCTGCATTATTTGGTAATACATCAAGGAATAGTTTTGCTGTTTCCATTTCGTTGCATTGTGGAACGTGTCCAACTATAGCAGATGTATACTCAAAATAAATTTTGTTTTTTTTTTGCTCTTCGTCTTCTTCTTCTTCAATGGTTATCCCTTTTGTCTCCTTGTGTCCCTGTTCAGTGTTATTTTCTATATGGGATAACCTACCTACCACTATACCACCTTACAGCCTTGCGGGCCACAGCTCGATTTCGGTATTCTATATAGCTCGATGTTCTGTTTCTGTTCCCTTGATGCGGTCGGTTTTTTTTTTTTTTTGTTTGGATTCATTTTGGTACGAGTATTATTTGTGCTTGTATAGGGTATAGGGTTGTTTAAAATGAGCGAGAGAACAGTAGGAATCATAAAGAGACACACTACAGGGTTCCCATTTGCCAACAACAAAGGCAAATATAGAAAAAAAAATTACAAATCCTCATTTCAAATGAATTCGTGTGTCGTGCTCGTGTGTCCCTATTCCTATTTCTGTTGCTGTGTTCCCTTATTATATCACATAACAGCAAAATAATGCTCTAGATGTTCTCTCCAGAGCTGTCGTTTCTAAAACTCTGTCAATGGACTATTTTTGGTTTTAATAATTTCGAAAAACTATGGGCATAATTCGAATATCCATTTGTATGTTTTCGGGACGAGATTAAAAAACTGCCAATTTATAACAGTTTTATAAGAGTTGTTCGCCCTTAAAAGTGTTACATATTCCCCAGTTCGGGCCATCGCGCGCGAAAGCAAATAACTAATTTCGGGAAGTCGAATGACCTTTTTATCCCTCGAAGTCGCATAAACTATTGTTTTCTGTCACACTGTTGTCATGTCTCGAGTCACGTCCATGTTTTCGAGCGTTCAATCTGTAGACTTGTGTAATTCAATGTTATTCACTTAATTTTGTCACTAGATTAATTTATACTTATCATAGAGTAAATAGGTAATCAATATAAGTTAGGTTGCTGAGGAATTAGACTAAAGATATGCCAACTTACAACAGTTTTTACACTTTTATAACAGTTTTTTGTCACTAGAAATGTTAAATATTCACCGCCCTTAGCGCGGTTGGGTGACGAAGAAAAATCAACTAAGTTCCGGGAAGTCGAATGCCCTCTGAACTTGCTAGGCCGCAATATTATGATGGAAAAAGAATTGTGTAGGTATAGCCTTGACAAAGGTAAAAATAAGAAGCTCTATTCTTTCTATGTATTCAAACAGTACAAAAAATTGTTTAAAAAAAATCAAAATGTAGGTCGTGGTAATCTTGTTTTTGGTACCTACTCACTCCGCGCGGCGGCTCTGATTTACTGTTGGCCCGTGCAGAATTCGTGAATTAGTAATGAATGATGTTGATGTATCGCTGTTGAACAGCACTTTTTGTATGAGACTTTAGAGTATGTACATATAAAATACATGTACATAGGTATTGCAGTGGATATTTTTTTATTAATTTAACCATTTTAAAATCGAAATATTTTGGTATGGAAACATCGAATATGTAGGTACTCAGATAAATTGTGTGAATGGTTGGACTTTTTTGTTAGGCTAATAAAAAAACAAAATAGAGAAAAAGACTGTAGCTACCTACCTTCCTATGTATCGATACATAATTGTGCTTACACAGAGTCTATACCTATTTGGGGCTTAGCTGAGGCTTAAAAAGCGTTACCATTTAATACGAATTTTGCAAAGCAGATTGCTAACAACACAAACATATCTTTATAGGTATCTTTACTTAAACCTATGCAATACAGATAAATAATTATAACTACCTACAAGTTGTAATTTTCAGATAATTTATTGGTCTTGTTCAGAAGAATGAGTTATCAAAGATATTAGCAATCTCATTTCTGTCGAATTCTGTGGAACCAAACGTTTAAATTATTTCTAAACAAATTGATTGTTGCCTTGCATTTTTTTTTGAAAAATTTCATAGACTTTTCATTTACACGCATAGTGGAATGATCTGCCATTTGCCTTGTGTTAAATTGAAAATGTTCATTATCTCACAATAATAATTGTTGTTGTTTCCTCAAAAATTGCAGCTATCAATTAGAACTCAAAAATTCACTAAGAAAAATCGATTTTTTTTCCAAATCCAATACAACAAAGAAACAATTTAGAAGAAATCAATTTGAAATGGTTGCAAGGATATCGACATTAAATTAACAGGATTGCTCAGCAACATTTCTCAGTTTTGCTGTCAAATTCTGAAAAAAAAAACTTAAACTTAGGATTTGCCTTACTTTCTGATTCAGCGAAATTGGTGAGGTATCGTTTTTTTCTGAACTGTGACAGATGTCATGAATGTGCGTCCAATCGACATCTAAAGGGATATCAATCCGAATCCGAATTTGTGAACGATTCGGATAGGTTAGCTTAAATCGAAAGTGGTAAAAAATCATTTTCTACACATTCATCCTTTCTCGGATAGCTAGTTATTCGAAATTTTTTTGTAATAACTCGAGATAACTTTTATGGCAACAGTTGGTGTTTCATCAGCTGTGCTTTTGTTCGGATTTCAACAACAGAAAGTTATTCTAGATTGGTGAGAATTATTATATGAACGAGGCCATTGATTAAAAAAAAACTTGATATAATCATTACTTGGCTGAGAATTTCAGTAGTATATAGAATTGTATTATAAAAAAAACACCTTCTTTTATTAACTATGTCTGGCCAAGGACAAAATCTTCCAATTTTAATGATTAAAATTTTAATCTTGTTGGATATAGTTCACATTGCTTTTTTGTCAAAAAATGCAAGTAAGTTGAACTGAACTTATCAAAATTTGCGTATTGGTAAGGCGCTCACTAACCAACTGATGAGTCCATGCGAGATTGCCGGGATGAAACGCAAATTTTGTTGAGTAAAGGCCGTTAAAAGCTATTTTGAATCTAAAGTGATTTTTTTGCTACTTGGTTTTTGACGTTTATATTTTTGACAGATCACACATGACAAATTCCACGAACATTTGACATTTCGATTCAGTATTGTTTGCCATTTCATCATGAATAGACTTACGCCTGAACAACGTTTGCAAATTATTGAAATTTATTATAAAAATTCGTGCTCTGTGAAAAATGTGTTTCGCAAGCTACGTCCGTTTTATGGTCGTCATAATCGACCCACCGAGCAGGCTATTCAGCTCATTGTGACCAAATTTCGCACCAGTTTCACTTTATTGGACATTAATCCACCAAATCGTATCCGTAGAGTGCGTACGGAAGAGAATATTGCTGCTGCATCCGCCAGTGTTGCTGAAGATCGCGGTATGTCCATTCGGCGCCGATCGCAGCAATTGGGTTTGTGTTATTCGACCACCTGGAAGATTTTACGCAAAGATCTTGGTTTAAAGTCATACAAAATACAGCTGGTGCAAGAATTGAAGCCAGGCGACCTACCACAACGTAGAATTTTCGGTGAATGGGCCTTAGAAAAGTTGGATGAGGATCCGTTTTTTTTTATCGCAAAATTGTCTTCAGCGACGAGGCTCATTTTTGGCTAAATGGATACGTGAATAAGCAGAATTGCCGTATTTGGAGTGAAGAGCAGCCAGAGGCAATTCAGCAGCTACCAATGCATCCCGAAAAATGCACTGTTTGGTGCGGTTTATGGGCAGGCGGCATCATTGGGCCGTACTTCTTCAAGGACGATGAAGGCCGCAGGGTTACGGTCAATGGAGAAAGGTACCGTTCGATGATAACAGATTTTTTTTGCCGAAAATGCAAGAATTGAACTCGGTCGACATGTGGTTCCAACAGGACAGTGCCACATGCCACACTGCACGCGAAACCATGCATCAATTGAGAGGCGAATTTGGTGAGCAGTTGATCTCACGTTTTGGCGCAGTCAATTGGCCACCAAGATCATGTGATTTGACCCCGTTAGACTATTTTTTGTGGGGCTATGTTAAGTCTATTGTCTATGGGGACAAGCCAAACACGATTGCTGCCTTGGAAGCCAACATTTAACGCGTCATTGGTGAGATTCCGGCCGAAATGTGTGAAAAAGTTTGCCAAAATTGGACCTTCAGAATGGACAACCTGAAGCGTAGCCGCGGTCAACATTTAAGTGAAATTATTTTTAAAAAGTAAATGGCAGAAATTGATTTATCGATCCAAATAAAAATTTCATTCACTTTTTACAAGTTTCTGTGTTTTTTTGAATTTTCAAAAACCAAGCTCTTAAAAAATCACCGTTTATATTAAAAATTATAAAATATATAAATAAATAAAACACTTGTTTTGTTCCACAAATTTGTAATTTTTTAATTGGTAAGCGCGTTTCGTCTTATGAGGGAATCTGCATCATTCAGTGCCCTGATGATGTCCTAATAAGACGAAACGCGTTATCCAATAGAAAATTTTAAAATTTGTGAAAAAACAAGTGTTTTATTTATTTATTTTTTAATTTTTTATAAGTAAAAAATGTTGACAAAAATAAATTTCTTACAAGTGATTAACACTAGCTCAATCGAGTACATATGTATATAAAAAAATTAAGTAAAAAACGACTTTAAAAATATATTTAGATTTTCAATAGAAATCTTTTGCATACGATGTGATCGAACATAAGACCAAGTTCGTGCGATCCAGTCGTGAATATTTTTAAAATTTTTAATTATAGTCTGGTAAGAACTATAATTAAAAATTCCAAAAAAGGCAAAGGTGCTGGGCCCGAAGAAATACAGTATTTTCGAAAAAGGTGGGAGACATCGGGTTTAAATGGCTCACAATTCTCATCTCCAAGCTTATAGGAGGTGATAGTCTGCCTAAGCAGTGGAGGGAAAGTTGCCTTCTACAAATGCACAAAGGGAATGGAGCAACGCGAAGCTGTGATAATTACCATTCTATCAAGCTGGTGCCCCGCACTTTGAAGATCGTTGAGCGTGTATTGGGTAGCCAACCACGAGATCTGATATGGGTGGTCCTCAGACAACGAGGAGTGCCAGAAGCCTTCTTGCGGATGATCATTGATATGTCTAGCTGGAATCACCGAAGAATTGCAAGTCACATGTACACCAAGGTACTAAGTCCAATGTCATAAGTCATCTGCTTTTTATTACAGTCCTTGAATATCTGCTCGAGGGTAAAGTACCGAACACTGCACATCAATTATTGTTTGCTGACGATGGAACCATCATAGACGACGATCCTGAATATGAAAATCTAAATTTAAATCTGAATCTGAAATGAGCACTTGACGTTTGGGTAGACTTTTTAGAAGGAAGTGGGTACCGCATCAGTCCGAAAAAGACTGAATACTTGTGCTCGAAATCAATCATCAAATATGCGTAGGGTGGATGAAGGAAGCGGCGTGAAAACTCTGATATCTTCTGTGATCGAAAAATGCCCCCTTAGCTGAATGCAAATTCTACACTGCGGTTGTGCGTCCAGCACTCACATACGGTCCAAAATGTTGGACAATGTAGAAAAAGTATGAGAGTAAGTAGACGGAATCCGAGAGGTAGATGCTTCGTATGACAGCAGGAATAACAAAGCTTGATTTAACTAGAATTACAAAGATCCGTGGAAGACTTCACGTCAAAAATACCATATTGCAAAGATAGAGCACGGCCGGCTCAGTTGGTATTGTCATGTTCAAAGGAGAAATCAGGAGAACCCCCTCAAAAAGGTAATGTCTTATAAAGTTCCAACACGATCGAGAACAAAAACAAGAAAAAGAAAAGGCAGACCAAAGCACTCCTGTTACAAGCAAATACAACGACATCCACCATTTGATTGTCCTCAGACATGGAACAACTCAAAACCGGAAGTCTGGCCGACACTTTCTGAGGTCAATGTTGCATTCCCCACGGGCGGATCACTATTGTGAAGCAGATAAGTGGGAGAGTCGCAATCCCTTTGAGATTACAATAGCAATAAACTGAAGAAGAAGAAGAAGGAGTCTGGTATCATTGCCTCGAATAGAGCCTAAAAAGACGAAATTTTACGGAGAAGCTTACACGCTTATATATGATAGTATTCAAAACACCAATCCAATAAAGATAAATCTACGAGGTAGATACACTAAAGGAATATACAGCTGAGCCCACCGAATTAAACATTACAAAACTTTAATACAACAAAAAGAGACACATAAAGAAAGACAACCAACAGAAGCACCACATATCAACAGAACGCGGTTGATTTTAAAGTACAAATGCTTGAATGATATTATAAACCAATCGGATTGTTGACACAATTGTTGTTTACAATTCACAACAGAGCAGAAAATGTATGATAAACAATAGGTATCATTGATCTGATCTGGTAGGGCGACCTTTAACGCTATTTTTGGGAGATTCTCCAAAAATGTTAAAACACAGTGCGAGCGATTGGGTAAATGGGATAGAATTAGGCAACAAACAAAAGACGATGCACATTGGTTTTAAATGTCTGAATATCGCAATGGAAGGTTAGGCATTCCACATTCGTGGAGTGGGGATAAAGAAGCAGTAGTCGTGTTTTATTATCACCAATAACCCATATGGTTCACCCCGGGAAAATAAAACGATCTGGGTTATGTACTTACATGTACAGTCTGTTTGCCGAATTTAATACTAATATTTGCAAACCCAGATAGAAACCCCGATATAAACCTGGATCTCGTGTTGTTTTTGTAATACGTGTTAAAACACAACCCAGACCCAGATCCGTAGATAATAAAACGTAGCTATTATGTATATTTGGTATTACGTCCAAAGTTGATGTCAAGGGTAAACTGTTGAGCATTCCTAGACAAGTATTACGTTTGAATAGTTTAAAGGGGGGAATGGATTTTCGCTAGAAAATTGTTTATAAAAATAACTATGAAATAATGAAAAACATATTGCAATTGTTTCCGTTATTGTTCTATCGCCTATCACGTTTTAAAGTTTTTTTTTTTTATTCTATCCAAGAGACTTAAGTGAGCTGTGGGAGTACTTGCCCATATACGAAATTTGTACTCAAACCTTGGACGAACATGTTTTATAGATTCCAGCCAGGTCAGAGGGGGAGAAATATATCTTGTATCTTCGGCGCTTTGTTTAAATTTATTTATCATCACTTGCTTCTTTCTATCAGCGAAAGACTCCTTAAAAGTTTGCTACTGATTCCATTTTATGAGGACCAATTTGTTATTCTGGTAATCGAAATATATTCCATGACGATAATGATTATAAACGGTGATTTTTTAAGAGCTTGGTTTTAGAAAATTCAAAAAAACACAGAAACTTGTAAAAAGTGAATGAAATTTTTATTTGGATCGTTAAATCAATTTGTGCCATTTACTTTTTAAAAATAATTTCACTTAAATGTTGCCCACGGCTACGCTTCAGGTGGTCCATTCTGAAGGTCCAATTTTGGCAAACTTTTTCACACATTTCGGCCGGAATCTCACCAATGACGCGTTCAATGTTGGCTTCCAAGGCAGCAATCGTGTTTGGCTTGTCCCCATAGACAATAGACTTAACATAGCCCCACAAAAAATAGTCTAACGGGGTCAAATCACATGATCTTGGTGGCCAATTGACTGCGCCAAAACGTGAGATCAACTGCTCACCAAATTCGCCTCTCAATTGATGCATGGTTTCGCGTGCAGTGTGGCATGTGGCACTGTCCTGTTGGAACCACATGTCGACCGAGTTCAATTCTTGCATTTTCGGCAAAAAAAATCTGTTATCATCGAACGGTACCTTTCTCCATTGACCGTAACCCTGCGGCCTTCATCGTCCTTGAAGAAGTACGGCCCAATGATGCCGCCTGCCCATAAACCGCACCAAACAGTGCATTTTTCGGGATGCATTGGTAGCTGCTGAATTGCCTCTGGCTGCTCTTCACTCCAAATACGGCAATTCTGCTTATTCACGTATCCATTTAGCCAAAAATGAGCCTCGTCGCTGAAACGGACGTAGCTTGCGAAACACATTTTTCACAGAGCACGAATTTTGATAACAAATTTCAATAATTTGCAAACGTTGGTCAGGCGTAAGTCTATTTATGATGAAATGGCAAACAATACTGAATCGAAATGTCAAATGTTCGTGGAATTTGTCATGTGTGATCTGTCAAAAATATAAACGTCAAAAACCAAGTAGCAAAAAAATGTTATATACAAAATTGCTCTAATTTTTTTCTAAACAAAATTGGTATTGTAATCTTAAATATTTAATAATATAAACTTAAAAACAAAAGAAAAAATAATTCAAAATTCTTAAATAAATACTTAAATAATTTGAGCTAAAAAAGTACCCCATTTTATTTCTGGGATAAGTTAGAATTAATGAGACAAAAAATTAAAAATCTGTGAAGCGGTTTTTGAGAAAAAAAAGTTTTTTTTTAAACTTTTTTCAAAAAAAATTCAAAAAGGTGTTCAGCAAATATATATAACTATAATTTTCGAAAAAATTTATTGAGCAGTTTTCAAAATATAATTTTTTTTAAATGCTTTTAAAAATGCAAGAAAATATTAATTTAAAATATTGGTATGCAGTATAAGTTGGGCTACCTACACCTATATATGTGTTAAATTTCGAAAGAATCATTTAAGGCATTTATGGGAGCCGAAAGCAAGAAAGCGGTCGTATGGAAAGTAAGTTTTTTAAATTTTTGTTCCACATATAATCGGCCATACTTAAAAAACTGCACTGATTTTTTCAAAATCATTAGTGCCGTTTACGAAAAAAATAGGCAGTAAAAATATATGGCAGATACCGTTATTTTTTTAGCTAAAACAAAATGTTGCCCTTAGCCCTCAGTACAATACCTAAAAAACTCTATATACCAAGTTTGAACCAATTCGGCCCACCCGTTTGAGCTGTAGGTGTCTATACATACATACAGACAGACAGACATACAGACGGACAGAATTTTTAGACCATCTTTTTTCGTCTTCGCTATCATCGTAATGGCATGTTTGATTGTTATCTCAAACCTTTTTTTTCGACGAATGCATAACTTGCTTTAAGTAAAAATGATTAAACCTTGTTAGTGATAGATACGGATATTTTTTTCCAAAAGAGAATACTATTTAACCTAACCGAACCTAATACTCCGCGGTATTTCGGCTTCATAAAAGGCTGTGGAAGAACAAGATAAGTATGTACAATAATTCGTCTATTTTTCTATTTTGGCAAATATGCCTCAAATGTCATTTCCTACTTTCTTTTTGTTCAGCTCAGAGTTGTGAACTGGCTTCTCAGAAAAAGATCTGTTTCTTTTTTTACTCAGTACTACTTCAGAGTCCGTTCGAAGAGTTAGGAGTAAAATAACAATTATTAATTTAATTTGACAGATAAAATATAATGTGACTACAATGCGTTTCATAATTAAATCGACGAGGTCTGTACATAATTTGCTCAAAACCACCAAGACGGACATCAGACAGTTTCTCATAAACGTTTAAAGAAAATAATTTTCGAAAAACAGACAATGAATAACTCAATAGAAATTTTAATTAATAGGGGTAGTTTTATTTAATTAATAAATATGTACCCATGCCTCAGGTCTATTGTAGATATATTTGTTAAGTGGCAACGCTGTTTCATATTTTCAAATTATTTTCTATGTTCTCAATCAATATAATTTAGGGGTATACCTATTTATTGATATACCTACCTATCTGACATAGATGGTACTTTTGAAATACACCCCTTCATTTGATATTGATGACATTTTCTAAAACACGACACGGCGAAGTGCTGTATGAGTTGTATAGCTGTACGGACGATTACAAAAACAAAAATTCCCATATAAATGTTGTAAATCCCAAAGCACATAAAATACCAATTTTTGTATATATGGTTGTTTAATTACAATATTGTCGAGTCGAGGTGAATGTTGGTTTTTGTCATCGAATAAATGTGGGTACAATATTATGTACATGGAATAGGTACAGAATTTAAAATGCATGCTTACATACCTATATTGCTTCACCATACGTAATCCAATCCACAATTTTACATATAGATATGAATGTGTGGATTTAAATAGATACAAACACACGCCAATTCGGGGTTGACAGACTGAATATGAGGGTGTTTTTTTTTTTTTTTTTTGTTTATTATTTTGCAGAAAAATTTAATTGTATTTGTGTAAACCTTCGGCTTTTGTTCACCCCTATAAGCGTTATCACCAATAATTGTGCTAAACCTACGAATGCTGAATATAAGCTACATCATTGGTTTTTCTTCATGGAAATTTATTGCAGAATAATATGGCATATTCCACCACGAATCAATTCTGTGAAAGCGTTTTTTTTTTTGGTTACAATTCTGTATTGTTTATAGTCTTGTGTTAAGTTTATAATGTCTACAATTTTTTCGGCAGAATATTCATATGTACACATGTATTTCTTTAAACATTTAAGTGTATGTATGACAGATTGTCGGTGTGACTTGCCTAGTTTATCGAGATTTTACGGGGGGCATTTGTAAGCATTCGGTATTGGTAAGACTTCACAATATTTGATGGTAGACTACCAGTGTGTTCCCACTAAACTAGAAATTGCGAAATATGTAGACTTCAATTTCAAAAGTACGCAAAGTGCTCACACTGAAAATGAGATACTTGCTGGCTGACACCTAAGTGAAAAACGATAAGAGCAAAAAAAGTTGAGGGCTCTCGTTGCCGACAAAGAGACAAAGAACTTCTATATCGGTTTAGGATATGTATTTACTTTTAACTTTTGGGGTATCAAAAAAAAAATACTGAAGAAGAAGATTTTAAAACGCACGATTAATAAAATACATCCGCTGAGATAAATAGTTCCGATTTTTTTAAGTAAAACTTCTCTTACGGTGTTGAGGGAAAAAAATGTCTATGGAGCTGTCAAACCGACCCACCGGCCGGCGTCTGACGTGACCCAAGTCTTCTTTAAATTTGAAAATGGCATTCATCGTTTGCTCCGATCACTTCTATTTCCATTTAAATTCTTAAAAACGAATTTAACGAAAATACCAATAAATAAATGAACTACATATGTGATTTGTTCAGATAAAATATTGCTTTGAAGATTTGTTCGAGTTTATAGAAATCTATTTACTGTCTTCGATGGCTATTTTTTTTTTTTAAATGATAACTTAAAGCACAAAATTCAAATTTTATAAGATCTGTTCATTTAACCAATTTCTCAGCTCTGTCAATTTTTACCAATGTCAGTTTATTAGTCTTTTTTTATATGACGTGAAACTTATGAAGTGAAATTCGTGAATTTTCAAACAAAGTAAAATAACTTACTTACTTACTTATCCGGCTCCCGATCCATGGAGGGTCGCTGCCTAACATATTGCCGCTTCCATCGGTTGCGGTCCCTCGCACGCTCCCTCCAGTCGTCGAGACCAAGCGTCTGTAACCGCTTGGTCCCTGTAGCGGAGGTTCGGTATTCCTGGACATCTCGAACCTGGGGGCTGGGATTCGAAGATTTCCTTAACTGGAGCGTTGTTGTCCATTCGCTTGATATGGCCGAGCCATATCTTGGTATGGCCAAGCCATATCTTGGTATAGCTCGTACAATTCTCGACTGAATCTTCTTCTCCATTCGCCCTCTTCGCATAGGACCAAATATCCTCCGAAGAATTTTTCTCTCGAAAGTGCCCAGTATCAATTCACTTTTTTACTTATCGTCCAGCACTCGGCGCCGTAGAGTAAAACTGGTAAAATTAGCGTTTTGTTTAGCGTGCACTTTGCCTTTCGAGACAGGAGTTTTCAACCCATTTGTTTGTCCAAACCGAAGTAGCAGCTGTTCGCTAGGGTAATTCTTCGTCGGATTTCCACTAAGGTGTCGTTCGTGGAATTGATGTTTGTTCCGAGGTAGGTGAACTCCTTCACTACCTCGAAATTACTGCTACCAACAGTGACGTTTTGTCCTAAGCAATGGACAGATGATGCTTTGTTTGTTGATAGCATATACTTGGTTTTGTCCTCATTCACTTCAAGACCAACGCATTTCGCCTGTTCATCAATAGCTATGAATGCTTCCAGTATAGCTCGCTTGGAGCGGGCGATTATATCAATGTCGTCCACATAATCAAGCATTTGGGAAGACCTGTTGAAGATAGTGCCTTCCACGTCAACACCACTATGTTGAAGAAGTCATATGATATCGTATCTCATTGTCCGAACCCTGTACACGTCTGGAAAAGCTCAGATGAGCTGTTTCCCATTTGCACGTTGCACCGTGTATTTTGTAACGTCATGCGGCATAGCTGGATCAGTTTTTCCGTGATCCCGAGTTCCGACATCGCCAATAGAAACTCTAGGCGACTTCTGCTATCATATGCGGCTTTGAAGTCGATCAAAAGATGGTGCGTCTCGACTTGAAATTCGTTGGTCTTTTCCAGGATTTGCCTCAATGTGTAGATTTGGTCTATCCTTGATATGCGTGGCCTGAAGCCGCACTGGTACGTGCCGATGATAGTGTTGCAGAAAGATTTTAGACGCTCACATAGTACGTTGGATAAGGGATCTTGTAGGCAGCATTAAGCATTTTTTGTAGATTGGGCATATGGAGCTATTTGACCAGTCGTCTACAATTCCCTGTGCTTCGGTGACTAGGTTCCCTTAGCTGTTTCGAAGTGCTTGCTTCCCAGTCCAATAATCAGATGCCAGTTACTTGGCTGTTTTGTGGAACTGGCGGGTATTGGCGGCGGTGCAAGATTCCTCGAGATACCTGAGCTGAGAGGCTGCGGATGCTCTTTTCTTTCTTCGCGGGGTTTTTTCTCGTTCCTTCTCTTTTCACGGTACTCCTCCCTTGATGCTCTTTTTTTCCATTGTAGCATTTGCATTCGTGCATTTTCCGTCTCCTGCTTCAATACCGCGCATTCATCATCATACCACGGGTTCTTTTTCGAGGGTGGTTGGTAGCTTATGGTGGTCTGCTTCCACTGGTCGTTGACGCTTGTGACTGGGGCTACGGCTGAGAGATTCCCGGTGGATTGGTCACTGGATCGCGGTAATGTCTGCATTGTACCGCTACGGGACATATAAAGCGTCCTTACATTCCAGGTGCATACTCGTAGGTCGTAGTCCATTTTCGGGTCTGGTTGTCATTTGAGGGGGGTCGTTATCCGAAGCTTCTCGCGTGTTTCTCATAACAATATTGGTTTTTATTGTGGTGGGGTCGTTAGCCCAACGCACTTACCTTCAATCTGTAGAGCCTGGGGTTTAATGTTGCAATTTTTCCGTGATCCAACATTCGCACTTACAAGTTTAGCAAGTCATGATATAAAGTCAAGACCAGTATCCGGCGGCTACCAACTTGGAGGTAATGTTAGCACTTAATGTGTAGGAAAAGATACAGCTCGAGGCCCCCAATTCCTACAACATCCAACCGCCAGTAAAGTAAAATAACACTGCTAGTTATTATACCCCTTGCATTGGGTGAACATTTTTCATTCAGTTTTAGAAGTAATTGATGAATGCAGATGATTTTACAATTTTACATATCATGCTGATAAACTTATTGTGATTATTTTGGAGCAATTAGCATTAATGTATTCTCTATGAAAAATAAAGATAAATGCGCAAAAATTTAAACAACTTATTAAGGGCTTAGCATCTTACTAGCAAATTCCCAAGTACTTATTGATTTAATAACTATATCAAAATGTGTAAACCTTTCTAAACTAGTAAATTGCTAATTAAGCAGAAAGCTGAGCATTTGTAGGGTTTGAATTTTGACGAACACAATTATTGTTGTTATGCGTTGTTAATTAATTATAAATGTTGATGAAAACCCTACGTGTGCTCTAAAAAGGTATTTTATCATTTTAACTTCATTAAAATCTTTAAAAAAAATACTTAAAAAAAAAACAAAAATTGTGAACCAGCAGGACTCGAACCTGAGACCCTCGGGTCAATCGGCCTTATACTATCAGATGCCATAATGGATTTAGCAAATTGCTAAAAGTTAAAGTAGCCATTGATAGCCGTGATTTAAACTTTAGCAAAATGTTAAAATCGTTTAAAATTAGCTAAATCATCTTTTTAGCTTAGTAAATAGCTAAAAGTGGCTTTAACATTTTACAAAATCGTTTAAAATTTTGCGCCAAATTAAATTATGTCGAATGAATACTGAATTATGTCAAGTTTAACTAAGTAATGTATGTAATAGAAAATTATTTTACTTATAATATTTATTTAAAACAGTTTATAACTTGCCACTGTTATCTTCATCTTCGAACATTTTCCGTAATGGAGCAACAGCTCAGGCTGTTGATGTACTTACGAGTATATGAAAAGATCTTGGTAGAATTGCAAAAAAAAAACACTAAATTTTCTTTTAAATAAAAATCTATAAGTAACTTCTTCTTTTTCTGTTAAGTTTCAGAAGCAATATTCAGTGAAGTGTGCTTGTCCAACCGACCTTTCGCAATCATAAATTAAGTGAGGCAATCACATGATTTCACACTCTACTTCGCATCGTCGTCGTCGTCGTCGGTCGGCGTTCGTTTCGTCTATAGTACTTATATATTACATTTTCTACAATTGCTTGTTTTTTCGTACTCGTTTTATGAAGATTCTTTTACTCAAGGAGGTAATCGTAGGTTGTTGACCCAATGGGGGCTCCATGATTATTATCTGTATGTTCGCACTCGTGTTATAAATAATGTAAATATGTTCTGGTAGTATTATGGGTATAATAAAAGAACATGGCACTCTGTATGTACAATTACTCATACATAATAATTTGATTAGTATATGTATCTACATAATTTTGTATGTATTAAAATATGTCATACTAAAAATTCATGGTTTTAAAAAAAAAAACATTTTTCGGTATTGTGCGAAAAAGTTTTTTTCAAATAAATAGGAGATTCTAAGGAATATGAAAATACCCCAATCAAATTTACACCTATCGCATGTTACAAAAAATACGGCTTTTGCAACCATTCATAATGTCGTTTTTCGTTTGGCTGTTCCGAATAAGTTTTTCGGAGTATTTTTCTGTTCTCGATTTCTTAAGCGGATTGACATTTACATAAGGCGTTTTTCTTTTTTAGTTCAGAGCAGAATCTGAATTGTTAAAAAAATGTGCTTGTGTTTCTTTTTAACAAAGAGCACTCAGAGCTCCAAATGTGTGTTTCTTTTTTCGTTCTGAATATGTGAAGATCGCAATCGATGTGCTAGAACGTATGAGTAAATTGGTGAACGCACCAAATGACATGTGGGGTAAGAAGGAAAATGTGAAGAAACAAAAAATAATCAGATACAATGAAGTTGGCGAAAGAAGTTGATGTTGATTTTCTGTATCTGGTGTGTATTGTACAAAAAAAGGGTAGGTATTGCTTTTAATGGTTAAAAATGTAAATTTATTCTCATTTGTGTGGTTGAAGTGTATTTAAAAAACATATCAGTGTTCAGAGATCGCTCTGTTTTGAACAAGTTCAGAGCATAATCTATGTGTTCGAACTCTGTTCAGTGCTCTGCTCTGAACGAAAAAAGAAAAACATTTATAGTTAGCACATTTAAAGATTTTCCCAGGAATTTTTGTGAAAAGTAAAAAAAAAATATTTGAAGAAGCCATTATTTAGGTGACGACTTTAAAGTGTGTTTTTGTTTTTGTCAATACAACATTTGCATATTCCAAAAAAAACCAATCGAAACCAAGATATGTATGTGTGTTCAAAGTTCCTAAATTTCGGTACAGATACCCCGAAGAGCAAGGTGGAGTGGCCAAAGGATTGTTTGATTGTTTAAACGATCTTGTATGAACCTTGTCTAATTAGACAAGAGTCCTCAGTCCAATGTTGTTTTCGTTTTAATGGCCGGGGTACTCCTTTTTTCGGAGTATTTTCTTGTTAATAAGGGAGCAGACATAGAACGGCCAAACGTAATCTAATTTATATCAGTCATTTCATTTTTTTTGGATTGGCTATTCGGAGTTACTCTTTATAACTTCCATATTCTATAGGAATAGACCATAAGAAGCGAAAAAAAAGTAATTCCCAACATCCAATCAAAAACGACATAAGAGTGTACTCCTAATTTTTCGCTTGCTCAAAAGGTTAAATTCCTCAATGATTGAAAGCTGATCTTAAAAAAAAAAGTTTGCTTCAGAGTTATGGCGTTTTCGATTGGCCGTTGACCCCCACAAAATGACAGTTGTTACTCTAAACAGAACAGAAAACGATTCGGAATTTCATTTCACAATCGAAAACAGAATCAGTAATACACTCACATAATTAAAATGTCAAAATCATCGGGTTGATTTGTTGTGTAATTTCGATGTGAATGTCATATGATATCGCATCTCATTGTCCGAACCCTGTACACGTCTGGAAAAGCTCAGATGAGCTGTTTCCCATTTGCACGTTGCACCATGTATTTTGTAACGTCATGCGGCATAGCTGGATCAGTTTTTCCGGGATCCCGAGTTCCGAAATCGCCAATAGAAATTCTTGGCGACTTTTGCTATCATATGCGGCTTTGAAGTCGATGAAAAGATGGTGCGTCTCGACTTGAAATTCCTTGGTCTTTTCCAGGATTTGCCTCAATGTGCAGATTTGGTCTATCGTTGATCTGCGTGGCCTGAAGCCACACTGGTACGTGCCGATGATAGTGTTGCAGAAAGTTTATTGAACTTAAACTACTTTTCTCATAAAAAGAAGCAAGTTAATTATTATTGATACAAGAAAATGTGTATATAAATTGAAATCAAGTGTCTTGGAAATTCTTTTTAGCCGATGTGTTTTTTTCTAAATTAAATTTTCACAAACACAGTGATACATACAATTCAGAATCAGTCAAATTGTTTCCGGGTGTTTTATTCGGGGGAACGTGTTCCGGACTGCCAATCGAAAAGGCCATTAATTATGTTGTGAAATGTCAAAAACCAATGAAAATGAAGTTTCAAATGAATGCGTTCGTTGTAATTTAGAAAAATCAAATAAAAAAAATATTTAAAATCAGTATGAATACCTAAATCTTTTAATTAAATATTCATGAAAAAAAAGCTCTTTTAAATATATTTTTTCGAAAATATTATCCCGTAGCAACATTTCGTAGACACAAAGACAAGAATCCCCCTATTCCTTTTTATGCCCGTTATTCCATCTATCAACCAAAGAATTGTCACTTTAATTCTGATTATCTACCAATTAAATTATTGTCTGTATTCTTTGCAGGAAAAGGTTAGGGGCTCAATCCTATAGTTTCAGCATATCCTATGACTATAACGTAATAGGGGGATAATATGTTTCTCAAACTACTTCTGTTTATTTTGCTCCTTATTGTTTGCTTGAATATTTGATACAAGTTATTCATACATATTTTGTAAAAGAATCTCCCGAGATGTTTTGGGGACGATATATAGTAGTAAATGTATAATGGCGATGGGGGCCAAGGTTTTATTTTAAAGCTCATTTACTATCTTTAAAGTGGTTTAAGTAATTTTTCACATTGACCTTTAAAATTTGTGATGTATCTTTGTACACTATATATAAGTGTGGATATAATGTAGGTACCTACCTGCGTATACGTACACACATATAAGTTTACCACGATTCACGTTTTGTAGGTAAAATGCTTACTCACTTTTATTCGCTTTTTGTATATGAAGCAATTCGTCAAAAACGTGTAGGTCAAAGATTCATGGTGCTAACTTGCACACAAGATCCATACATATACAATCATTGGTATGCATCTATGACAATGTACTGAATGTGCAGACATCGCAAGTACCTTAGTCTGTTATTAAACTTAATAATTTGCTTCCCGCTTCTAGTTGCATACGCAATTCCACTAGCGGAATTGATAATTGTACAAGATTATTTGGAAAAGTGTCCACTATCTTGTACTTGTAGGTTGCCTACAATTGATTTGCGGAGTTTTGCTTATTTGTTTGATATTGTTGTTTCTTTCTTCACAGTAATTGATTTGTTTTAGTAGTTTTTCAATTAATTCAATATTTTCCGCTGTTTCGTTGCATTTTGAAAATATTCATACAAAAGTGACACAATGAAACATTTCGTACTAGATTTTCTATTATAATTCTTTTATATTTTTGGGGAGAGTACGATAACTCAGACGCCAAAAAATAAAAATGGATTTCTTGTAGAATAGTAAGATACAAGTATTTTTTAATATGGGAGGGGGGGGGGGGTATATCTCCCTCCTTTTAGACGGGTGGCTCAATTTTATAAAAAAAATTACTTAACATTAAAAAAAAAGATTTAAATACAACGGCAACACTTACAATAAAATAATATAGGTTTTCTGAAATCCAAGAACTAGTCGTCTTATTATTTGTTTCAATCTAGTTATGTGCGTTAATAGTTTTTAAAGAAATACCTTAAAACTCAATATTTATAAAAAAAAACAGTGAGGTGTGTAAGGGGGGCATGCTGCCCCCTGCAACCCCCCCGTCCGGGTACACTATAGGCTTTGGGGTGGGTGCGAGGTTGTGCGTATTCGAGGTTTCTTTTGTATTGCAGAGTCTGGATTTAAAAAAATGTTTTGAATTTATCCTCCCTCTATATCTCAACAGCTGTTTTCTAAATAAGTATACCTACATATAAAAAAAAACAAGAACTAAGAATCTCATATAAAATCAGTTTGGTAATTTTTAAATTTAAACTAGAGGATATCAGACCATCTAATTTCCATAGTTCAATTACGAATATATTAGGGCATCTAATAATTAAAGCCAATTAGTACTTAATTTCGCTACTTAAAAAAATGGTTGATACTTTTTGTGTTTAAAGGTAATTTTTTCAAAAACTATTAACGCCAACAACTAGGTTAAAATAAATGATAAGAAGACAAGTTTCTGGCTTCAAAAAAACTATAATTTTATTATTGTAAGTGTTGCCGTTGTTCTTAAATCTATTTATTTTTAATTTTAAGTAATTTTTTTTAGAAAATTGCCCCTCCCGCCTAAAAGGCGAGAGATCGAAAACCTCTTCCGTAGGATAAAATGATTGTATTAAGCACATCTACAAAAATCAGTTATTGTTTTGCCGCACGGTAGTTATGAGAATCTCCCCTCAAAGTGAGATCACCGTAAATACAAATTAAATGCACGACTGGATCGCACGAACTTGCTCTTATGTTCGATCACAGCGAATGCAAAAGATTTCTGTTAAAAATCTAAATATATATTTAAAGCAGTTTTTTAATTCATTTTTTATATATACAAAATATCTTTAATTTTTTTCTAAAAAAAATTTGTATGACAGTCTAAAATATTATAATATAAACTTAAAAAGAAAATCTTAAATCGGCTTAATCAAAGAAAAAATAATTCAAAATTCTGAAATAAATACGAGTACTTAAACTAATTTAAGTTAAAAAAAAGTACGCCATTTTATTTGTTAGTTTAATTTGAACTTGTGAGAACAAAATTTAAAAAAAAATCTGTTGAGCGGTTTTTGATAAAAAGTTTTTTTTTTAAGCTTTGAAAACATTTTTCAAAAAAAATCAAAAACGCCAATGCATAGGTATTCAATAAATACATATAAATATAATTTTTGAAAAAAATTTAATGAGCAGTTTTCGAAATATAAATTAAATTTTTTTTTTTAAATGATTTTAAAAATACAAAAAAATACTAATTAAAAATATTGGTACACGGTATAATTTGGGCAAACTAAACTTATATATGTGTGAAATTTCGAAAGAATCGGTTGAGCCGTTTATGAAATAAAAAACGGTCCTATGGAAAGTACCGTTTTTACACATTTTTCTATTTTTTTTTCAACCATATGATCGCTCGTACCTAAAAAGCCGCACTGATTTTTTTTATCAAAATCGTTAGAGCCGTTTCCGAGAAAAATAGGTTTGAACGTAACGGTTATATGGCAGGTACCGAAATACCTAAACAAAACTCTATATACCAAGTTTGAAGCAATTCGGTCCACCCGTTTGGGCTGTAGGTGTCTATACATACATACAGACAGACTGACAGACATACAGACGGACAGAATTTTTAGACCATATTTTTTCGTCTTCGCTATCATCGTAATGTCATGTTGATTGTTATCTCAAAACTTTTTTTTTCGACGAATGCATAACTTGCCTTATAGTACCTATAATCGCAAGTAAAAAAATTGTTTTAGTAATTTTCAATTTTCTCAAAAACTAGAACACATAAAATCATATTGTTTTCAGTTTTTGATTGAGAATTATTCAGAGCAACGAGCTTGTGAATAAAAAAATATTATATGATTTTACAGTCTTAAAAAAATTACACTTTGAAACTTTTTTAAATCTTTTTCTACCCAAAGTTTGAGTTCAAAATTCGTTTTTTTTTTCAAAAACTATGCATAGATTCCACTTGATTTAAAAATTAGCTAATAGGTTGGTCTGGCTGGGGATGGCCGTGGCGCGATAGTTGTGTGTTCGCCTGTCAACCTCATGGTCACAGGTTCGATCCCTGCCGTAGTCTATGTCTTCTTATTTTTCCATTAAAATCCAATTCTAAAAATAAATGTCATACAATGAGTTGCTGGTTTGCTCATTACATGCTGTTTAGGCATAGAACTAACAACATGTGATTGAGTTAAACTAGTACCGATAAAATATGACAAAGAATAAAAAATTAATGCGAAATATAAGGGACATCGATAAATAAGACACGGAAATTTCTCCGCATTATTTCAGCCGCCATCCCCGGAGATAAAATCCGAGACAACAACCACCTACAGTCTCCGAATATCACGCCACACATCTTTCCTCTCATTCTTTCAATTCCTTAACCTCACGCCCGCGCTGTGTTGAAACATTTAAAGGGTATTCATAATCCCTTGAGCGCGTGTAGTTTAAAAAAGATTAAAAAAAAAAAAAGGTTTAAGGTGTTAAAAAAATTATAACACTTATTTCTAAGTATTACTGTTATTTTTAAATATTTTGTTTTCCATTTTTAGTACTTTTTTATGAAATTGTCCCTCCCGGCCAAACGGGAGAGATAGACCCCCCCACCCATATTAAAAAATACTTGTATATAAGGGGTTTTCCAATAAGAGGTGTTATTTTGAATAGCCCGTTAATTCGGTAGCTGTCACTTTTGAAGCTGTCATTTTTTGACATTTGACAAGTAGAAACTACGCTATTAATAAAAATGGAACGATACACGCTTCAACAACGCATTTCTTTTTTTTTGAATATCAAAATAACACCTCTTATTGGAAAACCCAAGGGTTTTCCAGGGTTTTCCAATAAGGTGTTATTTTGAATAGCCCGCTATTTCGGTAGCTGTCACTTTTGAAGCTGTCATTTTTTGACATTTGACAAGTAGAAACTACGCTATTAATAAAAATGGAACGATACACGCTTCAACAACGCATTTCTTTTTTTTGAATATCAAAATAACACCTATTGGAAAATATTAAGCCCCTCTAAAAAATCCGTTATTATTTGGCGGCGCCTGAGTTATCGTACTCGTGCTATATTTTTTATTCAAATTAATTTGTCTATAATTTAATCAAAATATATTACATTAAGTTAGTTTTAATAATTTTCTGAATTCCAATACGTTAATTGCCAAGGGTAGAGAAGGTGAGCTATCAGTTGTTTTTCGTTGTACACTGCCATTGCTAGGTATAGTGTCACCATATTTAATATGTAAGATAGATAGTAGTCTTACGAAACCAAGCGAATGCACGAAACTAGTTCTGTTTGTTTACTGTCATTATGAGTGAAAAAAAATGAAATCCAAATATCTATTACGTACTTTAAAAAAGTCAATTTTAAATTGTCAAAAATTGCTTATACAATTTTTATTCAGACCAATAGAAAAATGACAGGTGAATCCAAAATTTGTTTCCTCAGTATTGGACATCAAAATTCAGAAATTTTGCTCAGGAATTCTGTCCCTATAAATGAGATTGGTGATATATATATGTATGTATGTGTGGGATCTTATTATTCTGAGCTCGCAAAATAGTGAGACCTAAATTCAAATTTCAGCCACACTATTTTCTGTGTGCAAGGAGTGTATATGTAAGAAAAGAACCCAACTGTCAAAAACCAAACTGCCATTTTTTCTACGTTTAAAATGGAATGACAAGTACCTACTTGTAAAATGTAATTTAGTCTTTTTTTTTATAAATTAACATTTTTAGCAAAAGTGAATTATTGTAATATGATTTGCGAGTATTAATGAAAGTAGTTGCAGATTTTGACTTGGCTTGAAATGGTTTGTTAATTTTCGTTAAATAGATACACATTTATTTTGGAAGATGATAAAAACTGAAAACCAATCAGAACTCCAAAACTGACATTGTATGACTTAAAGTGCATAACGTCAAAGAAATACCTGACATTAAAATTGACATAGTAAATTGACATTGATCCAATATTTCGCCAAATCAATGTAGGTTTCCTCTATGAAGCAAACGAAAGGTTAATCATGAATGTCATAAGTCACAACCAAATACAAATCTGTCCCCGGTTTTTTAACAGGAGTTGTGGTATGTAGGTAGATACATAATGTTGGTACCTAGAGCAGTTTTTTTTTAACCCGATTTCGAACAAGGTTTTTTTTTTAATTCAAACTTGGCCAAACTTAATAATAATTGCTTTATAGAGTCGGGATAGATGTGTAGATGTACCTACACGGTGTATAGGCATATCCTATTTAAATTTAATCACCGTGGACACATATTGCACTAGATACACATGAAAAACGTTTCTCTTCATCGTCTTTTTCGTAGAACCTTTACTTTCTCTAAGGGCATTTCATTTTTGTCCCCCACTAAAATAACTGAACTATCCTGCATATGTATATGTTTTCGAATGTCTCCACCGAAATCCCTATACTGCAACAATTGAAATACCGCCAGTGGAGGCAGCGGGTGGATGCTTGTTTTCTGTTCTCATAGGATGTGAATCCGTTTTAAGTTCTGAGGCTGACTGACTGCTATTGCTCCGCAAAAAGATAGATACACAATTTTGATTCCCTCTCCCAAGGAGATTCTTCTTTCTGAGTTGAGTTGGCTTTTGTGTGTCCTTTACCTTCCCTGCAATCATAAATGACATCCCATTCTTCTCCCAGTGCCAGATGCCAGTAAGTAGGTACAGTGTATTCACATCGTGTTTCTCTCGTTTACGTTCACTGACTTGTTTTTTTTTTTTTACATAGATATTATATCTTATCCAGTAGGTATACACCATGCAAAAGTAGAAACAGTAAGTGTCTCTGCTGTTTCGATTTTCCATTTTCGTCATCTCATCATGGCGTACCTAGTCCGAAAATTAAAATATCGTTGCCATACTGGTAATCGTAACTACATAGGTACTTTAATTCTCCAAAAATTAGACAGACTCAAAGTTCATTTTCATTATTTATGAATAATTGCGTTTTACACTGTATGCCTAATTCCTATTGTGGTTTGTGAAATTGTTCACCCATTCTTATCAAAATAACGTTACTAAATAATAAATGGACGTATTCACTCACACAAAAAATTAAAAAAAAAAAACGTTCAAAGCTTAATCTTTAATGATATTCATCATTTCTGCTGTTTCATTGAACTGTGTGTGGTAAGAGGTGACGATGACGAACATTCCCCGTATAGACAGCAATTAAAATAAATATAATGTGCGGCGATAAAACAACAATAAATTGAAGCAAATAGGTATCTGCAAAAATAAAGAGAAACAAAAGTGGACGAACAAAAAAAAATATTAAACAAGATTCCATTTAAAAAACCACCACCTTCATGTATTCTCACAACTGAATTCAACAAAAAACAACAACACAACACGGCTTCAAAGAACGATATATAATTTAACCAGTGTGACCAAAGTCATATGTAATGCATATTTGTTGTAAATATTATGTAGGTACCTACTTAAAAGTATTTTATGCAAATAAAAAGATGTAAAATTAGAGTCAGTTCATATCATTTCATGACTTTTTCGGCATATTTTTTTTGTCCAATGTGAGGGTAGGTTTTTCTTCTCCATTGGCATCGGTGGTGTTCGGAGATTTTGGACACCCACACTTTTTGTTAAATTATAACTGGTTTGGTACAATTTAAAGGACCCGTAGGGTGAGTTTCCACATGGTCGGTGAAAATGTACGACCCCGTATTTTTTTTAGTCCTATTTTTTAATATCTTCGAAATATTAATTTTCAATTTATTACAAAATTCTACCAAACGTCAATGTACTGGGATGTAGAAAATTGTAACATGGAATCTATGGTGGGATGTAAAAAAGTGACTTTGTTGTTCAAATGTAAAAATAACAAAGATAATAAAGTCTTTGGAAAATGTTTTAAAAGTTGAAAAATCAAACCCAGCGAAGAGTCGAAGACGACTGTATTAAGTATGAAATATATGTTGTCTTTGATATATTCCTGTACCATGTACCTTTATTTTTATAATTCGAAAAAAAAATTCCGTTTCGGGATAAAACGCACAACTCATCCAAGTTTGTTTTTTTTAATATTACATTTAAGAAGAGTTTTATTCACTTTTATAAACATG
The DNA here is from genome assembly GCA_910595825.1 of Philhelius pedissequus. Classification (NCBI taxonomy): domain Eukaryota; kingdom Metazoa; phylum Arthropoda; class Insecta; order Diptera; family Syrphidae; genus Philhelius; species Philhelius pedissequus. The sequence goes on from OU343160.1 coordinate 56,915,854, forward strand.
TAGGACGAATGGTATACCTATTTTTTCTCAAACAAAAACACAAATTAATTGCTTAGAAACATGCAGACATATTGCGTGTATTTTTATTTTAAATGGCATCAATTTTTATTTTTTTTTCGTAACAAATTACAATTATTGTCAAAACTTTGAAAATAATAATATTAAATTTCAAATCCGACCTCGAAAATGCTTCTGTTTTTGATTCTGAAATAAGATCCAGAAGCATTATTTTGATTGCATCTGTCTAGGAGAGTAACTGCCGTTCTGATAACTAATAGAACACTTTCATCAGCAGCGTTTCCGAACGCTATGAACAATGAAGAATCACACTATGAATCTTTTTTAGTATCAACTGAGTTGTCAAAAAAAGTTTGCGTTTCTTTCTTCACTCATGACTCATAAGTCTTAGAAATTGCGTTTCTTTTCTTTGTTCTGGGAATGATCGGAAAACCCTCGATGATCTTAGACAAGATCCACTGGGTATTCTGAGATAATTACTGCGTAGAACGAATGCCATATGTGTCAAGAACAAAATTTGAAGACAAAAAACTAATACAATAATTTATATGGCGGCGAAAAGTATTTTTTAATAAATAATTAAATAAGACTGAAGTAGACTAAAAAAAATTTCAATAAATGAGATCTGAGAGTTGAAGTGTTAAAAAAAAACAATTCAGTGTTCAGAACTGGATCTTTTCGGAAAAAAATCAGTGCACTATGCCTCTATCGAAAAAATATCATTACATATTAACCCGGGGCGTAATGGTTAGTGTATTAAACTATCGTAGGATTTTAGAATCTCAGTCTGTACCATCTAAAATGATGCTTTTGTTTGAAAGTGTTTCCACGTTAAGCGCTCGGATTTGGCAACAAATTCTACGTTCTTTCCATTCCCTAAGCCAGTTGACAACGCGTTCACAGAAATGTGAGTGCTTTCTAGTTCTTTGCACTAAGGGCCTCCTTTCCTCTTCATTGATTTTTCAATAAATTATTATTGTATGCACGTTTAAGTCAGATAACAGATTTCTTACGTTTTAATCTTTTTTTTTTTAATGTAGCAAATCGCTTTCACACAATTGTATGTATTATATTGGTTGTTTAATTTTTTATTTAACTCGCTGTTGTTATTATTTAAGTTGATGTCTCCGTTCTTATTTAACTTCATAACATTTCGCTTCTATAAGAAAGCACTGTTTTCAAAACTCTGTTAGTGGAAAAAAATACCGTTTAAACAAAAAACATACAATTTAAAATTTAAAGTCAAGCTGCCGGGTCGAGTTGTTTACTAAATCAAATAAGTACAAATATAAGTTCTTCTATTTATGACTAACAGATATATGTAAATGTGATGATTATCAATATCCATGTAAGATTAATAACATTTAATTACGAAAACAAACCACACACGTTATGATCTTAAAAATCTAAAGCGTGTAGGTTGCATTAGAATCTCATGCACCAATGCGTTAGTTTAAACTTACACAATTATTACATTTTGTGCACTATTTAAGTTTTAAGGTATTATTTCCAAATAAAGTTTAAATAGGTATTTTAAAAGAGCACTATCATTTCCTATTCTGCATTTTAAAATTCTGTGACAAAAATACTGTTAATGAATCGAATATTTTGTATATGTACATACCTCGGGAAACAAAGATAAAGTGAATGATAAAAAAACAAAGGCGTATGTAGCTTTCTATTTATATATGTACATTTTGCAGATCCAACCATATCGTTGTGATTTCTCTATAGAAGAGTTTGGAGTACATACTACAAGCTGATGCTCAGAATAGAAACTATCAACTAAAATAGACGGCCCGTAGAATACATACCAATAAAATAATTCAGATAAAATTAGATCTGAGGATTCTCTTTCATATGAATAGGATTCCCCAATACAATTTTATCAATTTTACTGGATTCAGTCCTCAATTTTTAACAAAGGTAAATTTTGTTAGACCTCAGTTTTCTAATCAGGCAAAATGTCTGGAATGCATTTAACCATACTGAAAAGAAAATTGTCCAAAATTTAATTTCAAATAACAGAAATAATTACCTACCCATCGAAATCACAAAACAAATAACAACCTGACTTCTAAAACTGAGTGAAAATAACAGTTTTTCAGGTTTGGTTTTTTTTCGAAATAAAATTATACCTACGAATTTCATAGGTAGTTTTGCATTTATAGGTACTTACTAATTTCATAGGTACTTTTGACAAAAAAAAACAATTAGGTACGTATAGGTAACTTGCAGCGCTCTAAGACTTACATAGTCAAAATGCTGGTTTGCCAAATCTTTCGGCCACAGCAGCATAGTATATTGATTCCAAAAGATTTTATAGACAAACACTGATTACTGCACCCCCACCGTGAATCTCATCAAAAGCTTTAGTTATCTTTCGAGGAGGAATTGGGAGGATGAAATGTCGAAAGTTTTCAAAATCTCAACTTGGCAATAATCACAGACAACCAAGTCGATATCACTTCAATCTGAGTTCCAGGAGACTGGCATCGAGAGTAATAAACGGGCAGACGACCAGGACCCACACTTCGGCACTTCATTGCTCATTTGCACAGAGCGTTTCTATCCAACTTGCTTCTATGAAGGACAACATTTTTCAATTTTTCTTTCGGAATCCAACAGAATATGGAACAATCTAAGCGACTGTCTGATACACTTTAACCAGACTAAGAATGCAATCCTTTGGAAAAGCTATTCTTTCTGATCTAAACTAACTGTCTGATACAAAAATCAGCTAGCTATTGGAACAAGAGGTTGATGTTGGTTAAATTAAAAAGCGCAGCCGATTTCACTCCTTTTTTTGTGAATGGCACTCCTACTTACGCTGAAGACTCGCATTATCTACGACTCCTTATTTTTTTATTATTATTTTCACAGTAAATCAATTATTTCACAATTGCAACATGGTTTTTTGGAGAGTAGTTAACTACAACAAACTTAACTCAATTCGTTTCTATGACGCTCTGTGCTCTAGAAAATGGCAATGATGTCGACGTGATAACCCCCGATTTCAGCAAGGCTTTCGACAAAATGAATCACCAAATTATCTATACCAAATTTGAAGTTTTCCGTTTTTCAACATTGTTTATTAAATGGGTTAAATCTTACCTGGAGAACCGACAATACAGATGCTCGTTATCTCAACCTATTTATTCCACCTAAGGCGTCCCTCAAGGTAGCCACCTTGGTCCACTCTTTTTTGTCCTTGCCATAAATTATGTTAACAGCATTATTTCAAACTCTGACATTTAAATATACGCCGATGATATGAAAATCATGAAAGTAATATCAACTTCTCTGGATTTTCTCCCCAATGATTCTACAAAATGACTTAAATTCTTTTCTCACTTGGTGTAGTAAAAATTTTCTTGATTATATTATTTCTAAAGCAAATTCCCCCTTGGTTTTATCAAACGTTGATCAACAGAATTCTCTAACCCCTACGTTACCAAATCCAATTTCACCACTTCTGTTAGGCCAATCCTTGAATATGTCAGACCTGTTTGGTCCCCGTATCAAACCTAGAATGTGTACAGCGAAGGTTTCTCCGTTTTTCGAGGACCGTTTTCAACTAATGGGTCTTAGTACGCTGGAAAAGCGTTGGGCAATTGCTGACATTCTCTTCATCCACCTACTTTGCGCAGGTGCCATCGACTCTCCGGCTCTTCTTGAATTAATTTTCCTTAATAATAATCCTCGTAACCTTAGATCTGTTCCCTTCTTCCATCTTCCTACTCACCGCACTAAATTTGGTCATTTTAATCCCATCAATAGAATGTTACGATTGGCAAACAGTGCTTAACGCATCCTTGAAATCTGTTCAAGTTTTTCTTGAATTCGTAAAAAACTTTACTTCCATTATAGATAACATAGTTTAAGCTTAGATAGTTTAAGTATATTGTATATAAATGTTTATTATTATGCTTGAATAAAGCTAACATTAAAATTAAAATCAAAAACCTAATCTCTTTCTCTCCAACGGTACAAAATGTCTCTGCTTGAGTGGCTTCCCTCGCGTTTTTCGTAGGTCCGCACGAGTTTTTGGTATCGAAACGGCGCTTTCCAGTGCTACTTGGGTCTAAGATGCGAGTTCGCTCTTGACCGCCATCCTACGTAGTATATCTATGAAAACTCATGCTCTTTTCTTTTCAATTCTGAACTTGTAAGGTACAGTGAACGTCCAGTATAACGAATTATATGATGGACAGTCATATATATATAACGATCGTCTTTGTTTTCTTTGCTTAATAATGCTAGAATATAAAAAACACGTGATTTTTACAGTGAAATGTATGTATTTATTTATAATAAAATAGAAATTAAATACTAAGTTATTGGTAAACAAATCAATTACCGATAACAATTATTGACTTTATTTTTTAATAAACTGCAAACACAATCGATCACTAGAAATACTTCGCGAAATGAAAGGCGTGTAAATAAAACCTAATAAACTAGAACATTTAATTTTCCTTTAAAATTACATCAATGTATGTATAACTGATCATAAAAACCACGAAATAACAAAAAAGGTACACTCAAGAACAGTTATTGTTGTTACTAGAAGAAGTAAGGATACACACAAGAAATGACAATATCGCAGTTAACTTGCGCCTACACAAATTTACTACATTCGTTATACAGAGCGTAAAATTTTTAAACCAGTCGTTATATAGAACCATTAATGGAAAAGAAAAATTCATTCGTTATATTGAAAATTCGTTATATAGAGCATTCGTTAAACTGGACGTCCACTGTACTTAATTAGCATTTATCTAGTATTCATTGTCCTTCTTAATCGAACTTTGCAAATCTGGGGACGAATTACCACTTCAGTAGCCCGAGTGAGTTGAGTGCCTACAATCAGTGATCGAATGACTACAATGGAAACAAAATGGCATGGTAACGCGGTATTGCCACACACGTATTAGTCGAAAACGGATGCGGTGTTTCGGCCCCTGATATTTGTGTTCGCTAGTTTTTGATTTAAACAACAGATCAACCTATGTTACTTTTTGAATAAACTGTTTCCGTTTTCTTAGAATTTGAAGAAAATCAGACTTCAGAAATTAGCGACCTAAACTGTAGGTAGTTTATAAAGATGTTATTCCCACGACATGTGACACATTTTTTCAGCGGAATAACAGTTAATCCACAAAAAACTACGCCAAGTTTATTAAATGTAATTAATTGCATTTTCGTTAATTGCTAATCTGGTCACCCTCAGCGCATAACATAACCAAGAAATCAAGTCGACACGACATACAGCAGAAAAGACAAACAAAAAAAAAAACATAAAAATAACGAGAAACCGTCAGAAAAAGAGAACAAGAAAAAAAATAAAACATTTCTGTGCGAAAATGAAAACTACAAATCCCCACTACCACACCATTCCACTCTCGCGCTGCTTGTGCTTCTACTGTACTGTGCTGTGTGGTGCTGCTGCTTCGTTTCCCTCCGATACTCATCGTGGTCGACATCGTTGCTCGTCGTAGACAGCCAGCCAACAGCAAGTTCGTTTCGTCGCCATCTTGAAAGACGGTCTACCATTCAATATCGCGGTGTGAAAACTGTTAAATTATCAATAAATATTAACAAATTCAACCGGAAAACATAAATAAATTGTTCACTAAGTGATGCCGCCTCAAGAAAATGCAGTTTTTCCACTGTGAAATGTGTGTAAAGTGCATAAAATAAGGAATTAAAGTTTTTTCTTTTCGTTTTCGGTTCGGGCCACACCAGCAGCAGAAAATTCTTATAAGCGTTTGTGTGGATATGAATGTATATATGCAAATTTTCGCATAAAAAAATGTTAAATTATTTACTTATGCACAACAAAATGTCCAAACAAAAACAAACTTAAATCTTTATTTGAAAAAAAAAAAAAAAATGTGTTCAGAAGCAGAGCAAATAATAAAAAAGTGTTACAGTTAAAAATTCTATGAAAAAAAAATCGAAAGAAAAAAATTGAATAATTGGGAATTGGTGTGTGCGTGCATGAGTTTTGTGCCTGAGAGTGTGTGTGGGGTTAAAAAAGAGAGCGTGAGTAAATGGCTGGCTCGGATTTTGTATATGTGTTTGTTTAAGTGTCAGTTTTGTTTTTCTTGTTTCTTTTCGTGCAAGCATCGGACGGGGTAAAGAAAGCAAAGTGAATTTTGACAATGCGTGGTTTTAACGTGTTTAGTACTAGTTAGTAGTGGTGTAAAGTGTTCGATTGGATTTCGATATTCTCTCTTAGGTTGCATTCATTCTCTTAAGTTGTGTATTTCGCATTTGTGAAGAGCGTTTTTTTAAGGAGATACACGGACGCACACCTACACCACATATCAAATATTCAAAAAGAAAAATAAACAAAAAATAAAATGAACTACTATAAAGGAAAATGTCAAAAATAAATTGATTTTTATTTCGTTACCCCATTCTTTATTGTTCGTTCTCGTTCTCTGGAGAGTAGGGTAAGTTTGATGACATTTGGTTGTTGTTGTTGTTTTTTTTTCTTTTTACTATTGTTCTTGCTATTTTTTGTTGTTGTTGTTTTCGATTTCGAATGACCTTCTATGGGGGTTTTCCATGAGTTTACACTTTTAATCGTAGAAAAAGGTATATGAGTAATATTATATAAAAACGCCGTGTTTAATTTGTTGTTGTTTTTTTTGTTTGTTCGTATTACCCATCTAGTTTTGTGTTGGGATTTGTATTTGAAAAATCGGTATTGTATAATGATGATAAATGTTATATGAATGCTAATTTTATACAAGGCTTTATTGTTTATAACACATGGTTTTTATAATAAATACATTTCACTGCTACTGAGATTTTGAACTTTTGAAATTATCTAATAGAGGTTACAGTGTTGTTTGAGTAAAGTTTATGTAGCCAGTGAATTCTCCAACTGAAAGATTTTTAATTCAGTAATTTTTTATATACGCTTTAAGGCTTTTTGATTAGTTTTTTAAAGAGAAGGAATGCATTTTGAAGGCCCTGCACTCTAGAAATTCAAAAATAAATTAAAAGTACATGATATATTTACCTATCTACTTATGTTACAATTTTAACAAGAAGGGGATGTGTATATTTTAGGAAAACTTAAGGTACAATAGAAATGTAAATCTTTTGAAGCACCCCGCCAACAATAAGTCCAGTTAAGTTTACCTGCTCATAAGTTATGTAAGTAAGATATAATGTAATCAGAGATTAAGGCCATTCGTAGGAATGGAAAATTTAAAAACCTTAATTCGGAAAAACTGGAAAAATATAAATTCTATTGGTACCTACCTAATCCAAGAAGCTGAAAAACAATACAATAGAGTTTGATGCAAATTAACTTAACCAACAATTTTTGAATACTTCTTCAAATTTGTCAGTTGAGGAAAACTTTGGCTCTTTGTTCAACAGCACGGGGCGACTTTCCATTAGGGGAGCACGCGTAGATTTTTGCTAGGCGTCTCTATAGAACAGCTTTAAAATATTACGGTAAGGAAACACTGTTAAATATAATTAAAAAATATTTTAATTTTCAATTTTTGCCTTTTTAGTACAACACATTTGTTCAATATGTCTTTAAATTAGAATGTATTTCAACACACGGATACTTTTATTCTGTAGATTTATTATTAAAGGCGGTTTTAAAATGAAAATATAAGTTTTTCTATTTTTAACACATTTTTAAAGCTTACAATATTAATAACGGGTCCGCCAAATACCTTTTTTTTTTTTGAAAATGGGCGCAAAACATCGAGTGTAGCTTAGGCTGTGTGGCACGTAGCGCCGTCCTGTTGAAACCAAATATTGCCAATATCCTCTTCTTCAATTTTTGTGAACAAAAATTCGTTCAACATGGCCCGATAACGATCGCCATTGACTGTAACGGCCACTCCTTGCTCATTTTCGAATTATGCCTCTGGACCAAAATCCGCACCAAACAGTGACTTGTTTTGGGTGTATCGGCTTTTCAAGGTATGCGTGCGGGTTTTCTGTGCCCCAAATGCGACAATTTTGCTTGTTTACATACCCGCCAAGATCAAAATGAGCTTCATCTGAAAAGATGATTTTTTTTCGCAAAATCGGCATCTTCTCTAAGTCGATCGCAGGCCCACTTAGCGAGCGTTGTTCAAGCGTATACACAACCATATTCGTTCAGCGGAAGGATAAAACTAATTATCTGTCAAATCAGACATGAGCTAATGGCCTTTTCGATTGGCCGTCCGGAACACGTTCCCCCAATAAAACAGCCGTAAGCAATTTGACTGATTCTGAATTATATGTATCACTGTATTTGTGAAAATTAAATTAAAAGAAAATCACATCGGCTAAAAAGAATTTCCAAAACACTTGATTTCAATTTAGATACACATTTACTTGTATCAATAATAATTATAACTTGCTTCTTTTTATGTTATTTTACCAGAAAATGAGTTTAAATTCATTAAACACAACGAAATTACACAACAAATAAAGCCGATTATTTTGACATTTTAATTGTGTAAGTGTATTAGTGATTCTGTTTTCGATTCTGAAATGAAATCCAGAATCGTTTTCTGTTCTGTTTAGAGTAACAACTGTCATTTTGTAGGGGTCAGAACAGTTCTGGACGGCCAATAGAAAAGGCCATAAGTGTTACCATTCACGAAATAAGCACTAGTTGAAGAAAAACGTTAAATGGCGGACCCGTTACAAAATATAAAAAATTCGCGGCAACGAAAAACAGATTTGACAGTTCTTGTTAATAGTTACTTCCTCTGGTACTCTTCTGATAAGTTTTTTTTTTGTACCTAGGTACTTTTTTTGGGAAAATTTTAATGAAAACAGTTTTTGGATTAAAAGTACAAGTGTAGTTTTTTTCAATAATAAAACTTACGTGAAAACATTTAACTAAATTGAATATCATATTTTTCGAAAAGCAGTTATGCATCACTTTTAAAATACATATGTACCTACCTATTTACTTTCAGTAAAAACCAATTGCGATTTAAAAAAAAACATTAAACAAAACGTATGTATAGAAACAAACCTACTTTTGTTAAGTTTTTCTGTAATTAAGTTCACGGCGTACAAAAAGCTCGGTGGGTAAGGGAGGGCATGCTGTCCCCCTGCAACCCCCTACAACACCCCTGCCTGAGGCAATTATATGATTTGGGGTGCGGTCAAGGTTGGGTGTATGCAAAGTTTTCTTTGGGATTTGACATGAAACTAAACAAACAATAGTACATAGTTTGAATTCAATTTCTATTATCCCAAGAAAAATGCGCATACCTACCACAGCACTTACCATACAGAAGTTGCATACAGTCATCTGTGGATTGGTAAATGATAAAATTATATAAAGAATGAAAGTTTATTTAAAATAAGCAATTACTAAATTTATTTAAAGAAAACGTTCCTTTAAGTACAGCTTTTCGTTTCGTATTACTTAATTAAAAATATGCTCGGTTGATACTTAAACAAACGAGCTATTTATGTTTTAAGTACAAGCAAGTATATACAATTTGTAAGGTGTTTTATCTTGCTTCATTAGTAAACAACTGCCAACACAAAAAAAAAGTTGTCGGTAGTCATCATTTGCATACATTTTGTATGGAAAATGAAAACTTTAAAAATTAATTAAAAATAGAAATAAAAGTTTCCTCACTTTGTTATATTTATTGTTTTTAAGCATAAATCTAACGAATAAAAGTATCCGTGTGTTAAAATTCGTGCTCCCCTAAAGGAAAGTTCAGCATCCTTTTATTTCACAATTCCATACTCAATACTCTCTTGTTATCCGAAGTCGTGGAAAGATTTAAAAATTATATCGGTTCCTAAAAAATTCAGCCAATTGCAATATAGATCAATTGCAATTCTACCCTTAATTTCAAAAGTTATTGAGACAATTATAAGTAAACAAATATCATCATATCTGACAACTAACCGAATGCTTTCTTCAGTCCAGGCTGGCTTTAGACTTAATACAAGCTGTTCCACAGCTCTTCTGAAAATTGCTGATGATTTAAGGCTAGAAATTGATAAAGAGCAGACTACAACCTTGGTTCTTCTACAGCTTTGATTTTGTCCCCCATAGCATTATTTTGGGAAAATGAAGAAACCATTTTTGTTTTCAAAGATCGGATGTGTAACTTATGCAACAATATCTCGATGGAAAACTCAAGCTGTTTCCCACAAGGTTCAATTTTGGGTCCTTTGTTGTTTTCGGTATTCATAAATGGTCTTTCCTTAAATTTTGTGAAATTGCAGTACGCCGTTGATGTTCAAATAAACTACTCATAACAAAATAGGGCCCGCTAAGTTTTTTTTAAAATCAGTGTTGGAATTTTTTTTGTTGGTCATTAGTATTAGTATTTAGTGTACACATTTTTAACATGGAAACAAATTTTTATTCAAATTATAAACACAAAAACATTTTATAGGAAAATTTACCAACAAAATAAGAAAATTAAACTTTTCATATCACTTTTTATGGTTTGTTGCTGATTCGTTTTGCTTAGTAGCGAGTAGGGTCTCCTTTACTTCGTATGCACTGTGTATAAGCCTGTCTGGTACACTTTCGATCAGATGCGTTACATTCTGTTCGGGTATGTTGTCCCAACAGACTTTTAAGGCGTTTATGAGCTGCTGTTAAGTGTTGACATTGCTGTGGTTTTCTTTGAGGCTTATTTTTTAACTGGTCCCATAAATGCTCGATGAGATTGAGGTCTGGGCTCTTTGATGACCATGGCAAAAGTGTAAGATACGTGGCGTATGCTGGCGAGCATTGTCTTGTATAAGAACAAACCCATCGCCAACTCTGCAAATGGGATCACAACAGGTCGTATTCCCATTTCAATGTATCTGGCAACGCTAACGGTGCCCTCATCCAAGACTATCAGCTCTGTTCGGCCTAGCGAACTTATTCCAGCTCATACCATAACTTAACTCATTTCCTTGCATTCACGGGTCGTTAAAATGTTCACCTTGTCTTCTCCACACGTGAATTCGTTTGTCATCACTCAAAAACTTGATCTTGCATTTGTCTGTAAAGAGTAGGTACATACCTCCAGTTGTCCATTGTGCAATTTGAATGTCATGGGGGTACCAATGGGCCGGCGTAAGTTTCAGCTGAATAGCACGCACTCTGGAACATTGACCGACCATCTCTGTAATGTCGATTGCGAATGGTTTGATCACTTACTTGAATGCCAGTTGACATATGCAGTTGATTTTGTCAAGCTCGGGCGCTTACAGTACGCTCCCGACGTGCAGTTATACGAATGTAACGGTCTTCTTGCTGAGTTGGGGATCTAATTCTTCCAGTAATTTTTGCTACACACACTTTCCTGGAAGCGTTCCCACAATTCGGAATGCTCGGCTCAATTTGGTACACATCTTTGAGAATCCTCTTGATCCAGCATATTTACCGCTCTAATTGCTTTTTCACTACCCAAATGACGTCTAGACCAGGACATGGCAATCACTCTTAATCACGAAGAAATAAAGAATAAAAATTAAAGGAAGCAACACTTAGCAACAACGCTACAATCGGAATGAGAAAACAAATGCAATATTTTTTGCATTTATTGTTTTTTTCGAGCGATGGGCTTTTTTTGCCCCTTCATTTAGAGCGAACGGTAAAATTGTTGTTCAAAGCATTGATATGGACTCATACACCTGCTAACAGTACAATAAAATGCTTCACTGCTATAATGTTCACCGATTAAGTATTTTTTAAGCAAAATACAAAATAATCTTGTGTGTTTTTAGTAGTTTATATCTGAGCTAATCCATTTGAATGTTCGAAGACGCTACAGTTGGGGTTAACTCACATCTGATGAGAATTTTGCAATGGTCTGAACGTAATGGACTGTGAATCAATCTCAAAAAACTGCCAAGCGATCGTTGTTAGCAAAAATTTTATTGAAACGTCTGTGGGCTATGTAACAACCGTAAGAAATTTGGGTATTAATATTATTTATATAAATTCAACCAGACTTGCTTGAAATGACCATTGTTCGTATGTATTGGGGAAAACGAGTTGTGCTTGCCAAAAAAAGTTAAAATAACAGGTAAAAACTCTTATGCTACCGATACTGTTTTATTGATCATTCATTTTCTGCAAGCTAGACAGCGTGAGCGAACGAAAGATACGTTTTAATAATGTTATGCGGTTTGTGTATGGGCTTCGAAGGTTCGATCACATTTCACGATATGCAAACAGTATCTTCAACATGTCCCTTTAAAGAAAAAGAAAAGCTAGTTTTCTCGCAGTTGGATAGAAACAGGATTTTTATTTCCCCAAGATATGGGTATACTGTTTCTCAACAAATATTACTTGTCTACACTGTTGGCTGGTCTGTGGAATTATCCGCCTGTCGTATTGAGGAGGACCAGCAACTGCTATAGACTTAAAAGTGCCTTATATGATCATTTAAACTGCTAAATCTTTAATTGTCCCCCTCAAAAGCAGAGTGGCTTATCTCAATTATATTTATATGTATATCGCAAGTAATAAACAGTAAACATCCCATCTAAAGTGAACTTTGTTTGCAAAACACCTTACATATATCATAATCGGTAGGTCTAGGTACTCCAAGTTTCCATTAAAATTTAATTGCCGTCTTATAATATTAATTAAGATTAAATAAATCAGTGTTGTGTTTCTACCTAAATATGTAATTAAAAACATATAAATATATATTTATTTTTTAATAATTAGTAATATAAAAACACTGCTTGACTCTTAATCAATTGGATAATAAAATTGATTATTGCAATAGAGAAATAACAATATTATAATTTGCACATCAATCTATTGGTTGGTATTGTTCATCATGTTATCGTATTCATTCGGAGATATCAACTATTAGATAGAAGCTTCGGTCGGAAAATTTATTTAATTAAAGTATGATGTGGTATCTGAAAATACCTATACTTGGTTGGTTGAATCTCGGAAAAGTTTTGCTTTGTTCTTATTAATTTACAAACAAGATGCTATTTTGTCTTCCAATTAAAAAAAAAAAACATTACATGGAGAAATAAATATATGTACATACGCGCTCACACGGTTCGTGAACCTTGATTGTTTTCATGTGGAATACATTTAAAAACTGTACCTACTGGTATATACATTATTAGTGTGTTTCTGTTTTTTTGTGTACAAATTTTTAAACGTCAAAATTAAAGTGTATTTTCGAAATGACACACCTGAAAATTTAACTGGAGTCCGAACACTAGGGAAAGAGCTAAAAAGGGATGATTGCATTCTATTCATACAACAGAATATTTTTGGGAAACCTTGAAGACCGATTCCAGAAGGTATCAAGTGGATATACATACATACAGGGTGGCGCACGAATCGTGCTACAATAAGAAATTTAAATAACTTATTTTAATCGATCTATGTATTTCATAAATTTTTTTTTATTGGATTAAAAATTAAATTATAAATATTTTAAATAACTTACTTACTTAAGGTGGCGCTACAGTCCGGGGTGGACCAGGGCCTCAACCAACATGCTTCTTCCAGTCGGCTCGGTTTCTAGCTATCTGTCTCCAGTTTCACACTCCAAGTTGGTTGAGATCCTCTTCCACTTGCGTATGCCAACTTTTACGCTGTCCACCACTACTGCGCTGTCCCACGGGGCAGGATTCAAAGACTTTCCGGGCCGGAGCATTGGTGTCCATTCGCTCTAGGTGACCCAGCCATCTCAGTCGTTGGCTTTTCAATTTTGTGACTAGGTCGTTATCGCTGTACAGCCCGTATAGTTCGTTGTTGTATCGTCTTCTCCATTCCCCATTCCCCATCTATGCACCACAAAATCACCCGGCGAATTTTCCTCTCAAAACAACCTAACGCGTTCTCATCCATCATTAACATTGTCCATGTCTCTGCACCATACATCAGGACTGGGATGATGAGCGTTTTATATGTGGACAGTTTAGTTGCTCGAGAGAGGGCTTTGTTTCTCAATTGCCTTCTTAGCCCGAAGAAACGGCGATTGGCAATAGTAATTCTGCGTTTGATCTCAGCACTGGTATCATTCGCTGAGCTTATAGCGGATCCTAGGTATACAAAGTCTCTGACCACTTCAAAATTAAAATTTTAAATAACTAATGGTTTTTAAAGATGATGACCTCCACGCTCATCCACGCATACCTGATCAGAAAATTGTTCATTGCGGCCTGAAGGGTTGAAATTGGGATCGCCTCAATTATTGTTTTAATAACTGCTTCAATTCAGTCCTGGGTTTCGTTTTGTACACTTCCTGTTTGACATAACCCCATAAAAAAAAGCCTGATGCAGTCAGGTCAGGTGACCTTGGGGGCCAGCCGAAAGTGCAGTTTCTGTATATCAATTTGCTTGGCAATTTTCGTTGGAGCTCCGCCATAACTTGTGTGGCTACGTGTGCACTTGCTGCATCTTGTTGGAACCAAATCCTGCTGAAAGGGATATGTCTTCGGCGAAGTTCTGGGTAAAACAAACTCCTTCAACATCTTTAAATAACGGTCCCGATTGACAATTTGTGTTACACCGTTTTCTTCAAAGAAGTATGGCCGACAATACACCTTGATGAAACTGCGCACCGCACAGTGACTCGTTCTGGGTGCAGTTCCGTCTCGTGGAGCATTTCTTGATTAGATTCACTCCATATACGGCAATTTTGCTTGTTAACATTACCGTTTAAGTCAAAATGGTCCTCATGAGGCATGAACAAACAATTTATCAATGTGTTGTCTTCTTCGGCCATTGCAATCATTTTTCGGCAAAATTCCAGACGAACAGTCAAATTCTGAGTGTTTTACTTGATTGTACGAGTAGTTTGGACTTTGTACGTAAACAAGTCATCATGTAGTATCCGTTTTAATGACCGTCTGCTAACTCCAATTTGGCCCGATAAGTTTCGAGTCGAAACACTTGGATTTGCCTGTATTGCCGATGCAACAGCCACGATTGTATCCTGAACCCGAACATTGGGATCTCGATGATACGGTCTTGTTCGATGCTTCCAGATTCGGCAAACATGTTCACCAGCCTCATAATGGTCCATCTACTCGGGGGAGTACCTCCAAATTCCCTTTGGACGGAAATGACGGACTGCAAAGAATGGTATCGCTGCACTATCCAAATCCTTTTTTCAGTACCCCAAGCATTCATTTTGATAAATCTAAATAGTAGCCTATAAAATATAAAAAAAATAAGAGGATTACTCACACTGAAAAAAAGTTATTACGTTTTATTTTTGTAGCACGATTCGCGCGCCACCCTGTATTTGGCAATACTCGGAGCAATATTATTATTTTTTTTTTTAATTTAACTTTATGCCTGTAAGACCTAAGGTCTTTCAAATGCAACCTGAATTGCACGGCACTAGTTTGAAGAAAGAGAATGATAGGAACCATTTTTTTTGTTGGCACAGTGGATTTGAGAACCAGGTATTGACTATCTCATTTTAACCCATGGGCGGCATCCAATTTAAATTGACGGTATAGAAAAGAATGCGCCTAGCATGGGGATCGAAAAAACACGTCTAAGTTAGCAATCAAGCACTTTATTCACTGCGCCACTTTAACATATGGTAATTTGGTCTGGCGGAATGCAACTGAAAAAATCACAAATATTAAAACTCTGACCATGTGATCCACTCCAACTGCAGGGTTAGAGCGATAATCAGCCTGAAAGCCCTAGATCCGTAGCATATAACGTCTTAAGGCTAATCCAGACTAATACCTGAAAAAATAGGAAATCCATAGATTCTCTAGAAACATCTGGGTGATAGTATTATTGCAGACTATAAAATACCCGAAATTGACTTTCATAAAACATTCCAAAGTGCCTTTCCAAGCAGAGAAGAATGGACGAACGACCAACCCTACATAAGTGAATCAGTGAATAGACATTGTAGTTTGGTGCTGACATTTTCTCAGCACCTCTTGAGCTAAACAACTCACTTAGGCTCCCAGATTACATTAGTATCTTCACAACGCATACAAATTGTTAAAAAACTATTACAAAAATGGTGATTCTGCCACAGCCACATATCGTGTTTAAGAGGATATTATGGTTTACATAATCGTCCAACTGCACAAGCAATTGGCAAAATTGTGAAGAAATTTGAAAAGACTGGATTGGTTACAGATATTGTAAGGCCTGTGCATCATCGTTTCACTCATACCAATGAAAATATCGCTGCTGTAATTGAAAGTGTTGCCGAAGACCCGAATGTGTCGATTGCTCGTCGTTCTCAGGAATTAGGACTGTCTTACGGTAAATTATGGCGTATTTTGCATTTGGATCTACACCTACGTCCATATAAAGTCCAGCTCACACAACAACTGAAGCCAGCTGAGCATTCACAACGTCGTAGATACGTCGAATGGGTGCTTGAACAACAGGCTGTGGACGGCGATTTTTCGAACAAAATTTTCTTCAGCGACGAAGCACATTTCTAATTCGGTGGGTATGTTAATAAACAAAATTGTCGTATTTGGGGTTCTGCGAATCCTCAAGTAATTGAAGAGAGGCCAATACATCCACAAAAAGTCACTATTTGGGGCGCTTTTTGGTCCGGAGGTTGGACCTTACTTCTTCGAAAACGACGATGGAACAACTTTCACCGTCAATTCGGAGCGTTGTGGTCATATGATAACCGACTTTTTTTTACCTGCTATTGGAGAATACGACTTGGAGAATATGTGGTTTTAACAAGACGGTGCCACATGGCACACAACTCGAGCGAATATGGCTTTATTGCAAGAGGCATTTCCAGGCCGCGTAATTTCTCGTCGTGGCGATATCAACTGGCCACCAAGATCATGCGATTTGAAACCGCTGGACTTTTTTTGTGGGGCTACGCGAAAGACCGTGTTAATGCAAATAAACCTTTAACTCTTGAGCACTTGAAAACCAACATTCGTCAAGTTATGACTGAGATACCGCCCAATATGTGTCAAAAAGTGCTCGAAAATTACCTCAAAAGAATCGATGCTTGCAACAATTCGCGTGGTGGTCATTTAAATGATGTAGTGTTTCACACATAATGTCAACGTTCAAACTTTATAATAAAAAAAATATTTTATATATGTTTTATTTACGTTTACTTTTGAAACCACAAAATGGATAACCCATTAGTATACTATAGAATATAGAAGGTGGAGACACCGTGTAATAAATATATGAACGTGGCCATTTTCTGTTATAAACACATAGTCAAAAAAGCCTCCGTACAGCAGTGTACTTTTTGATTATTTTGTAATAAACTTTTAAAATATTATTTAAAAAAAAAACTACCAGGAATTAAAGTAATAAAAACACTTAAAATTTTATTGGAAAAAACTTAAAATTTAGACAAATTCACAGTATAAAGATTAAAAAAAGTAAGAAATTTAATTAATTAAAAAAATCACAATCTTTTTGTTATAATGATGCCCGCACTAAAGGGGTTTTGACTACCCTTAAAATGAACAAGCACAGTGCGAGCGTTACGGAAGAAGTGAAGGATGCACGAGGTTGGTTGGTTTTGAATTTTTAAATATCAAAATGGTAAGGTAAAATAGAGCCGGGTAAAGTATTCCACATTCGCGTTGTACGGCTAAAGAAAGAATCTCTGTACTTGACAGCACGTCCGAAGTTGAGCTCAAGGGTAAACTGATAAGCATTCCTAGAAGCGCAAGTATTACGGTTGGAGCACTTAAGGGGAGGAATGCAACTGGCTATTTCGCTCGAACATTTTTTATAAAAATAGCGATAAAATAATGAGAGACTTATAACATTTCGACGGTGTTCTAGAGATTTAAATGTTTCCATTATAGTTCTTTGAATTCTATCCAAAAGATTCAAATGAGTTTTGGGAGCTCCTGCCCAAATGTGCGATTTATAATCCAGCTTTGGACGAATGAATGCCTTATAGATTACAGCCAGATCAGATGGGGAAAAGAATTTCTTGCATCTTAGAAAGAAAGCCCAAACACTTTGCAGAGTTTTGGCGACATTCGACTATGTGTTCATTCCACAAGAGGTGGAGAGGAATGCGAGCTGATCAGTTTCTTCAATGCAAGTGCCGCTCATGGATAGCGGCATGCTTAGTGGCTTAATAACTAGTAGGACCTCTTCTGTTTTTTTATAAATTCCAGCAGTCTGTTTTTCGTCGAATGGACTAGCTTCGAAGTCGTGTCGGGGGATATCTTCTTCCATTCCTCACGTAAAATGGATTTGAGGTCATTTCTGCTTGAAATAATGTGCTGACGATTTTTTTTCAAAGTGATCCCACAGATGCTCAATTGGGTTGAGATCTGTGGACTGAGCAGGATGTTTTACTTGCGTTCGCACATTAAGCAGCAATCATTCACTTCCCTGCATCCACGTGTGCTTGGGGTCGTCGTCCTGTTGGAATATAAAAGAGTTGCCCAGACCCAGTTTCTGAGCACTTGAACGGAGATTTTCTTTAAGGATGCTCAAGTATCTATATTTATCCATTGTGCAGTCTATGAATACAATCTTTCCGACGCCCGAAGAAGCCATACAGCCCCATACCATAACATTGCCGACGCGCGCCGTGCTTCAGAGTAGGTGTCTAGTGTTTGGTGTTCAAAGCAGTGTTTGGCTGTATGCACACCATACGACGTCGGTCTGAACCAAAGATGCTAAATTTACTTTCATCAGTAAATATAACTTGATCCTAGAACGAATTTTCTTTGTCCACGTGTTCCACTGCGTACTCCAGCCTATCTTTCCTATTCGCTTTTCGGATAAATGGCTTCTTGTAGTTTGGGAACAGATACTTTCAATCTTACTTTGAAATGTAGGTACCTACGTCAAAGCTTTTTGGTCTTTTTCTCAGTAGAAACCATTCTACATTGATTTAAATACATAAACGAAGACTAAGTTTCGGAGGGACAGGTCACCAAAGAAGACAGGTTATTATAATCGTTCACAAACTAATTCCAAAGAAAAAATATGTTAGTTTTGTGAAATTAGGCTATAACTGCACGGATACATCAATTTCGAATGTCATATCGTCAAATCTGCCCATATAAATAAGTCGATAAGTACCTACCTGTTTAATCACAACTTCCAATTCATCGCAAGGTTTATAAATACTTACTTTACTTTAGATGGCGCTTACAATCCAGAATGGATCACGGCCTCAACCAGCAAACCTCTCTAGCTAGCCCGGTCCCTAGCTAGCTGCCACCAGTTATGCACACCAAGTTGGTTGAGGTCGTTCACCACTTGATCGTGCCACCTAAGATAAGGCCTTCCTCTGTCGCGTTGTCCACCGGGGTTGGATACGAAGACTCGTCGGGCTGGTGCGTCGATGTGCATGCGCTCCACGCGACCTAGCCATCTCAGTCGCTGTATTTTTAGCTTTTTGACCAGGTTGATATCGCTGTAGAGCCCGTAAAGTTCGTCGTTAAATTTTCTTCTCCACTCACCACCGATGCACACTGGGCCAAACATAACTCAAAGAATCTTTCTCTCAAAGCAACCCAGCTGGTTTTCATCCGATTTTGTCAGTGTCCATGCCTCTGTCCCATACAGCAGGACTGGGATGATTAAAGTTTTATATAGGGTCTCTTTGGTTCTTTGAGAGAGGGCTTTACTACTCAAATGCTTTCTAAGCCCGAAGAAACAGCGATTTGCAAATTTGATTCTTCGTTTGATCTCCGCACTGATATTGTTGTGCGATGTAATAGTGGATCCCAGGTAAACAAAGTCTCTGACTACTTCGAAGTTATAACCGCCAATCGTGACGTTTTGTCCCAGTCGATGGTGCTGGACTTCTCTTCTCGATGACAGCATATACTTAGTTTTCGTTTCGTTAACAGTCAAACCCATCTTCGCCGCTTCCGCTTCAATACTTCTGACAGCTCGCTTTGTTCTGGCTATGATGTCAATGTCATCAGCATAAGCAAGGAGTTGAACGGACTTTTGAAAATTGTGCCTCTGGTGTTGACATTTGAGTTGCGCACAATTGCTTCCAGCACGATGTTGAAGAGATTGCATGATAGCGCATCACCCTGTCTCAAACCTTTCTCGACATCAAAGTCGTCGGTGAAGTTCTTACCGACTCTGGCGGAGCAGCGAGATTCCTTCATTGTCATTCTGCACAAGGCTCTGTATAACTCGTCTCTATCAACGCTATCATAGGCAGTTTTAAAGTCGATGAAGAGATGGTGCGTATCGACTTGGAATTCTTGGGTTTTTTCCAGGATCTGCCGGAGTGTGAAAATCTGATCGTTAGTTGATTTTCCTCGCCTAAAACCACACTGATAAAATCCGATCAGGTCGCTTGTAAAAGGTTCTAGGTGGATACACAAAATAGCCGACATAATTTTGTATGCGATGTTGAGGAGACTTATACCTCTGTAGTTGGCGCAGTTCAGAGCATCTCCTTTTTTGTGGATGGGGCACACTATGCCGAGCTTCCATTCATTGGGCATACTTTCCTCCGACCAGATTCTAGAAATGAGTTGGTGTATGCTCCTGACCAAGTCATCTCCCGCTGGCTTAAACGATTCAGCTCTCAGGCCATCTGAACCCGCGGCCTTGTGAGACTTAAGTTTGGATATCGCCGTTCTTACTTCTTATAGGTCAGGAGGACGGATATTTTGTATAAATACATATGTAAATATGTACACACCGACATCTGTCTTTATAAATGCCAAAATGTTTAACAAAATCCTAAGTAAACCTACCTACCTACATTCTCCTACGACCATAAGTGTAGGTATAAGATTTGAATGAAAACACCTACGTACACACAGTGTTTTCGTAAATCATTGTGATTGCGCATCGTCAATCGATTTTTAACTTGTAGTTTTAGTTTTTAACTAAAAACATGCCTAATGCGGGATATACACTATTCAAATGCATAACATGCACGTGCAAGTTTATTAGTAAATTCAGATTGAAGTTGCATATACACACATCAAGCATGAGTCTTCAATCTTTTATTTTTACATCGACAGTGTGGTGCGATCTTGTTCTATATAAAATAAACTTTTTAATTTTGTCCGAGTAATTTGTTTTTGTCCATTTCATCATACAATTTTTGTTTCCTATTTTAATAATTTTAAAACAAATAATGAGATAAATTCTAATATACATTTTTTTCATTTTTGAAGTGATAACTTTTTATGGGAGGGTAAACTGATTCGTTACGTAACGCATAACGCACTATCAACTAAAATAATTTTATCTTTTTAAGGGGTGGATCAAGAAATCTGAAATTTTCAGGAATGATAGAGTATATTGCGATTAATGCTTGGTAAAAACAAATTGATTCCTAGAATGTAAGAAAACTGTAATATTGGGAACATTACACATATCAGTCAATTGCTTTTGACTGGTTCCATGAATTGATTTGGTTTTTTCTTTAATTTTCTTAATAAGCGATTATATCAATATAGCGATTATTTTGGTGTACCAAACATTACTCTATGAACTAAACAAGCTTTGCAATCTTAATTTCAAAGCAAAAGAAAAACATTCAAAATTGCCTGCTTAGTTCGACTCCTATCATCGATGTTCAGTGTAGAATAACAGTAAGATGTGGTGGCTGTTTTTAGCTTATATCGTCAGTTCTAGTAGTCCAATCTTTAAGGTTAAGGCCTTAAAACTGAGGTAACACTTATGGCTATATGCCGATATATATATAACAATGTTTCCTACAATATATATATCTTAGAGGGGTTAAAAGAACAAATTTATTCGATTTTTATTTGTTTTTTTGACATAATAAATGCAAAAGTTGATGAAAAAAATTCAATATTTTTAAAAACAGTGTTCCACAAAGTTATTGACCAAGTCTTCGTCTATAAAAGTTGTAGCGTAAGCATATAGATATATGCATCAGAAAAGGCGTAAGGAGGTTTTCAAGTAATATACCTAAAAATGTGTCAATTAAGTTAGCAAAATTAAGTTGTTGAAAGTCAAGACCGTATCTTATGTATGTATTGTATATACACATATGTTTGTATGTATGTATATGCTTAGATCTTTCCAAATGGAGTTGGTATCGCCAATATGATGGGTAGGTTTTCTAGCATACATATATGTATATACACATGTGTACATAACAATATGTAGGAAAGACATGAAGACTTTTGGTGGCATCTAATCTGGCCATCTCCGTTATATCCAATTGTAACATTGACGTTGAGATTAACTTGAGGGCAAGCTTTAAATTTTGAAAAAAATCGTTTTCGAGATTTTAATCAAACTTGACATTACGATGATGGAGACCACGAGCAAAGTGTTTTGCGCAATTCCGTCTGTCTGTAGATCGTCTACAGTCTAAGCCACTGAAGAAAAACCTGGTTTCCTTAACCCCCAACATAACGGTAACGGCTTTAACCAGGTCTGATCCACACTGTGCCAATTGGCACAAATTGGCACCAATTTCTGCCAAAACCTGTTCTAGACTTACAAATTTGGTAGTTTTTGGCAGAAGAGAGAGCTCTTGAGAGAGTAAAATATTTCCCCTTCCTGGCAATTTCTTGCCAATTCCTGCCCAATAAATTTTTGTAGGCAGCAATTTGTGGGCAGAAAATATACAATTGTCAGACTGAAGTTTGTCATAAACGAAAGAAAAAAACGTTTCGTAGTTGGTGTGGAAAAATATTTGTTGAACAAATAAATTAATTTAGAAACACTAAAATACAAAATAATTAGTTTGAAGAGAAAAAAATGTGAATTTACAGCAAATAAAAAAAAAAAACAAACGTGTTGACATTTAAAAATTGGTGCTCAAGCTGTTTTTTCGGACTTTATTTCTCAATGAGAGAATTTTATCCCCACTCTTCAAGTTTTGACAATCTGCCAATTTCTGCCCAAAAAAAAGTCTGGATCAGACCTACCATTTTAATAAAAAATTAAAATACACTCCTATTAAAAATCTAAATATATTTTTAAAGTCGTTTTTTACTTTATTTTTTATATATACAAAGTTTCTTAAATTTTTTTCTAAAAAAAAAATTGCTGACAATCTGAAATTTTAATATAAACTTAAAAACAAAATATTAAATCGGCTAAATCAAAAAAAAAATTCAAAATTCTGAAATAAATACTTAAACTAATTTGAGCTCAAAAAAAGTACGCCATTTTATTTCTTCTAAAATTTGAATTTATGAGAAAAAAATTTTAAAAATATGTGGAGCGGTTTTTGAGAAAAAAAAAGTCATATTAAAGCGGCACTCATTTTTTTAAAAAATAGGCTTTAACGTAACGGTTATATAACAGGTACTTTTATTTTTTGAGCTAAAAAAATTCAATTTCCCCTCTGTACTATACCTAAAAAAACTCCATATACCAAGTTTGAAGCAATTCAGTCCACCCGTTTTGGCTGTAGGTGTCTATACATACATACAGACAGACAGACGGACAGAATTTTTAGACCATCTTTTTTCGTCTTCGCTATAATCGTAAAGTCTTGTTTAATTGTTATCTCAAACATTTTTTTTTCGACGAATGCATAACTTGCCTTATAGTATCTTTAATCGCAAGTAAAAACTGTGTACTATTATAGGCATATATTCTACATTTTCGTACCTGCTATACAACCAATTACAATTTTTTTTGATTTTCAACTTTCCCATAAACGGCTTAACCCATTTCGATCAAAATTTGTATAAAGGAGGACTTTCAAATTAAGCATTACAGCATTCCAAATTATTTGAAAAGTGATAATTTCTTATGGGATAAACCGATTTGTTACGTAACGCGTTACGGCACCACACTGTCTTTCCTTTCTCTCACGCATACGGAGAACTTTTGAATTTAATCAAATTAACGGACAACTTTTGAAGTTTTTCTCAAGTTAAACAATTTTAATTACAAATAGTTCAACTTAGATTAGTTTAGGTTATCACTTCTGTCGGGCGTCCCGAGACGCACATGTTTTTTTTCTTCTCCGTTTCCTATTTTCTTATTACTTCAACGTACTATACGCAAATGAGCCAATTCATGCATGATCAATCATTAATCTTGCATATACAGTGAAATCTCCCTTAGCGAACACCTTGCCTTAGGCGGACACCTCTCTTAGGCGGACACATTTTTTTTGTACGGAAATTGCTCCATAAACTTTTCATTGTTTTCAGTTTCTTTTGGTTGGACACGGACAGGAATTTCAAATATGAATGAAAAATATTTACACGGGCACCAGAGCAGGATTGAATATGTCATCACGCTGATAATTTTGACAACAGTATTTTTTTCTTAAGTTGCAATCTTCTACAGCGAGTATTAAATTAATTTCTATCATTCACGTGATTTTGTTTGGACGTGGGATTTCAGATTTTTGTTTATTTGCGTATTTGCGGTCAGGTAGTTTCAAGTTTGAATTTGGAGGACAGTGAATTCGATCCAGAAGACGATTCTCGTCTACAGAAAATTTAAGAGAAATTCCCAAGCTCCTTGATGAATGCAGATTGGATGGATAATCTGAAGGATTTGTGTTGATGGATGAAAATATTGCAGTTCCTGTTAAAATCAACGAGTCTGGCAGTGAATCTGAGGAAGAGGATCAGGACCTGGTGGGAACATCTAATAAATTCTACGAATAAGCAAACACTTTAATTGAAAATTTAAGAAAAATGTACGGCTAAGAAAAATTACGGTGGCTGTTCAACTTTTGGTTGACCTACAGGCCAGTTTCCAAAATAAATTGGTATTTTATAAAACTAAACAAGCAAATACATATATAAATACGAATCTTCTTATAGGCTGATTTTTATGTGTTAAATCTAATAATTTTATTTCACTTCATATGATAAAAAAGAAGTTAAGTTTATATAATTTTGTTATTTTTATTTTCTGTTAATAAGTGAATACTCTTAATTTTGAAAATTAGTGTTTTTATTTAATTTCGCTTAAACGGACAACTCCCTTAGGCGGACAAAAATTTCTGCACCATGGCTGTCCGCCCAAGGGAGATTTCACTGTTCACTATTTCTATGCAGTACGCTTGATTGAAGGAAAATCAAAAAGATTTGATTTTACTTCAATCATACACCCAATCTATACGTGTGATTTTTTTTATTATTTGAACAGTTTATATCTGGCTTAAAACAAAATTGGTACCTAATATATACATACTACCTACGGTTCGCTTCAACCCAGTGGGAAATATTCAAAAAATCGCAACTGAAAAAGTAGCTTTTTCTTCAAGGAAAACAAGTATCACCAATGAATTTTCCGGGGGAATCCTATAATTTGCGTTTTTCTTTTTTTAGCTCCGAGTAAAGAACTCAGCTGCCAAGAAAAGATCTGTGTTTCTTTTCTAGCTCAGACACATTTAATCTCCAACTCGTGTTTCTTTTTTAAATCAGAGCTAAATCGGGGCATAAACCATTATCTCAAAATAAAATGACCGATCAAACGGAGCAAAGTAATCACTAAAGTAAAACCAATTAAAAACAAAAATGAATTCGGAAAATGAAAACTTTGGATTTGCTGGTAAATAAGTTTTAATAAAAACAATTATAATAATATATGACAGTTCGCGCTTAAGTTTATTTCAAAATTAAATCGGAGATATCTGACCATGCTCTACTCAGATCTAACTCGGTTTACTCAGGCTCTGCTCAGAGATCTGCTCGGAGATAAAAAAGAAAAACGCCAAATGAATTTAACATAGGCTTGGCCTAGGAGGTAAGTAGGTGCACCCATTCTCGATAAAGATTTTGTAATGAAATCACCAGTTACATGGAATCATGAAATTCATGAGTTCATTTTCTTTATTGTTAAGTTATTGACCAATTGGTTGAATTATTATGTGGTGTTCGAGATTTAAATATATCTCTTTCGGCTGTTTTGGTCGTAATGTTTTTTTAATGAAACAATTTCATTTCCTTTTCCGACGTTTCGACGGTGGTTGCCGTCTTCTTCAGGGGATCTTTTATTAACAAAAATAAAATGAACTTTTTATACACATAAGAACATTTAGTGTAAAATTTTGGCAAACTTACATTTAGTACGTATTACAGATAAACATAAATAATACAATGAAAGACAAATATAAAGCAATGTTTAAAAAAAAAATTGTATGATAAAAAAAAACACTTCGATTGAAGTTTAGTCGGCTTTAAATTGTCACGGATTCCTCTTAGTCACCAAAGAGCAGTAAACACTGATCTCTATAATACACTGGATAGTGTATTCACACAAAAAAATAGACCCCAATAGAAAACTGTAATAATTGTAGAGGGTCCATGTCAGTATAACAGTATGACATTTTTGTTGCCAAAGTTACGTTTCAAGATGGTTGCTTATGCTTGAAATTAAATTTGTTTAATCAACCATACCAAGGGCACCTTCTTCAAAAAAAAATATAAAATTTAAATTACACATCTATTTTCAACAAATGTAAGGTAAGTAGGAATTTTTCTTAATAAAAAAGCCATACTATTGATATATTTGATTGTTTCTAGTGTGTATTAAATATTAAATATTGAATTGAAAGTGGTTTCGGTGCTAGCTTAGTATTGCCAAAAGCGGCTTCTTAAGCCGCAAATTTATCTTAGGCTGGTGGTGAGGGTCAACTCGTTGAAGTTCTCATAAACCATTGAGATTGGATAAAAATCGACCAGAAAATCGTAAAAAAAACAGCATAATCATTCAACTCCACCAACAAGAAAACATATTGCCTTGAAACGTTCTGTTACCAGATTTTTAATAGGTATTGTAAATAACCTAGAATCTTAAGACGAAAAAAGACAGAGAAACGCACAATATTGACTTCCATTTGTAAAAGAACTTGAACTTGTTTTATTTTCCCAACAATTACATTGCAATAATCGACATCATGTTGATCGTGTTCATCACTACCAAAGTCGTCGACTTCATCTTCGTCTTCGAATTTCTTGCTTTTTCATTTTTTCTTTTTAACTTTGTTCTTAGCTTTGACAATTTCCCTGAAACGTTCTTATCGAATTTATCCTTTTTACGAAGGACTTCTTTGTAGTTTCAATATCAATTCCTCCCTCGTCTTGATTGATATAATCTCTTGCGAGATCCGATTGTCCAGGTTCCGTCTTCCGTCTTTCATTTTCTGAATTGTTTGAAGTTCTTATTATTTTGATTGAAACTGACAAGAAAAATAAATTGTTTTTCATTTTTTTTTTGAAAAGGAGTGCTATCTATCCTTTCTCTCATTTTATAAAAAAATTGCAATGGTGCTACTGTCAAATTCAAATGGAGTCAAAAAAACTGTTATATTTACTTTGTAGGGAATACACTATCCAGTGTATAATAGAGATCAGTGGCAGTAAACCGATGAAATGTTCTGGCTGTCTTGTTTACGATTCATATTGTTTTTGTTGTTAATAATATGAAGCGTTTCTAGAGTTGGCCGCTTGGAGACATGTTTCTCCCTTTCCAGGATTTCCATTCTGTCAAAATCTGGTTTGTGTCCACGCTCATTTTCTTGGTGAAAAAAAGTGATGCTTGAGATGTGATGATTTAGTAAAAGAAAAAGAATATATGAAATCGCTGTGGTCTTGAAATCTTCGAGTTCATAAGTTATTTTTCTTGGTCGAAAATACAGATTCTTGAGATATAATAAATAAATTAGTCACAGAAAAAGATTACATGTCTGTCGGTTACTGTACCTACCTATTTACAAAGTTATACTATGTACATCCCAAGTATTTTTAATAAAGCATTCATTCATTTGTTAGTTGTTTATATTCATATGCAATTATATTATACAGGGTCTGCCAAATAACTTTATTTTTGAAAATGGGCGCAAAACATCGAGTGTAGCTTCGGCTGTGTGGCACGTAGCGCCGTCCTGTTGAAACCAAATATTGCCAATATCCTCCTCTTCAATTTTTGTGAACAAAAATTCGTTCAACATGGCCCGATAACGATCGCCATTGACTGTAACGGCCACTCCTTGCTCAGTTTCGAATTATGCCTCTGGACCAAAATCCGCACCAAACAGTGACTTGTTTTGGGTGTATCGGCTTTTCAATGTATGCGTGCGGGTTTTCTGTGCCCCAAATGCGACAATTTTGCTTGTTTACATACCCGCCAAGATCAAAATGAGCTTCATCTGAAAAGATGATATTTTTGGCAAAATCGGCATCTTCTCTAAGTCGATCGCAGGCCCACTTAGCGAGCGTTGTTCAAGCGTATACACAACCATATTCGTTCAGCGGAAGGATAAAACTAATTATCTGTCAAATCAGACATGAGCTAAGTGTTACCATTCACGAAATAAGCACTAGTTGAAAAAAAAAACGTTAGATGGCTGACCCGTTATTTTATTTTTCACAACAAAACACTTAGAACATTTGTTGACGTCTTTTCTGTATGATCACAAAATATAAATGAAATCATTCTAGAACAAAGAAATCACGCCCGACAAAAAACAATAGTTGGTTAGTGGCGGGAGCCGAACGAGGGGAAAACCAAAAAAAGATTACATTTACGCATCATTTATTTTTTTTTGTAGCAGGTCAAATATCTTTTTATGGAGGAAATCTTCGCCTTCATATCCATATGAAAAAGGATTGTGCATTCATTAAAGTTTTTTTGTGTTGTCTATTCTCTTCTTTCTTACTTGAGCTAAGCAGAACATATTACTTAAATGGCAAACTAGTGACCTGCTGCATTACCTTTCATGAGTGAAATCAATGATAATCTCTTCTATATCACCGCTGTCATATAGGATTTCACTAAGCCATTTTTCATTGAGGAGTGAATTTCCTGCTGGGAATATGTGGCCACCTTGTTGGATTGGAGGAAGATACCTACTTATTTACAAAAATCAGCCTAAATAATTTCAGACTAGTATCTAGTCATACCGATACTTAGGTACCTACATATAAACGGTGATTTTTTAAGAGCTTGGTTTTTGAAAATTCAAAAAAACACAGAAACTTGTAAAAAGTGAATGAAATTTTTATTTGGATCGATAAATCGATTTCTGCCATTTACTTTTTAAGAATAATTTCACTTAAATGTTGCCCGCGGCTACGCTTCAGGTGGTCCATTCTGAAGGTCCAATTTTGGCAAACTTTTTCACACATTTCGGCCGGAATCTAACCAATGACGCGTTCAATGTTGGCTTCCAAGGCAGCAATCGCGTTTGGCTTGTCCCCATAGACAATAGACTTAACATAGCCCCACAAAAAATAGTCTAACGGGGTCAAATCACATGATCTTGGTGGCCAATTGACTGCGCCAAAACGTGAGATCAACTGCTCACCAAATTCGCCTCTCAATTGATGCATGGTTTCGCGTGCAGTGTGGCATGTGGCACCAAACACATTTTTCACAGAGCACGAATTTTGATAATAAATTTCAATAATTTGCAAACGTTGTTCAGGCGTAAGTCTATTCATGATGAAATGGCAAACAATACTGAATCGAAATGTCAAATGTTCGTGGAATTTGTCATGTGTGATCTGTCAAAAATATAAACGTCAAAAACCAAGTAGCAAAAAAATCACCCGTTATAAAAAAGCCGAAACTAATGTTTTTTTTTTGTAATAAACAAACTTTCCATAAAAGAAAGGGTTTATAAAAGAGTCATTTTACGAAATAACCTATTTATGTATGTAGGTATACCTACGCATCAATTACTATCGGCCTATGAACATACCTACATACCTATGTACGTAATGTAGGTAGAGAACCTATCTATGACTAAAAAAAAAAACGAGTTGAAAAACTTGTTGATGTTTTAATTGACTCGTCCCCCGCCCCATTTCTCATAATAAAATTATAATATACAAATGTAAAAGCCACCCACGCTAATAATAACAACAAAAAAAATTATACAAAATTGCACACACAAAAAATGAAAAATTCATTGTCTCTAATCTCTCTTTTTGTCATTCATTTTTATCTGCCATTACTCCTTTTTATATAATAAAATTTAATACCCTCGAAACAACATATTTACTAGGTATGAATGTGTGTGAGTGAGTGAGTTGAAGTAGGAAAGGAAAAAAAGTATGAATGAAAAATGTGTAGCCGAAGAATGGGGAAATCGTAAAATCTAAAAATCTTGTAGTAAAAAAGAGAGTATATTGTCCAAAGAGTTACTACTCTCACTTTCTGGAATGTTCTCTTAGAGTTTATTGTGTTTTCCAATGAAAGAGTAAAAATGTAAGCAAGATTGGCGAATTGGATTGTAAGAGAAAAGTAACCGCACACACACTCAAATCAAATAGGCGCCAAAGATTCTCCTGTTCCTGTTTTATTTGTTAAATTTTCTCTTTTTTTCTTTAATGAGGTTTAATTTAATACACTATTGTTATCTCATTTTATCTAATCTATGGAAATTCAGTCTTTTTTTTACCACGGTTATTTGGTGAACTTAGTTTAATTCGTACGCTCCCAAAGGGTGAGAAATGTGAATATAAAAAAAAAATAGTTTTATTTTAATTTTGTATTGTACCTACCTATTTTAAAAATCTTTTATTTGTAATAATACAAACTAGGTATAACCATTAAATGTGAATTTAAAGCAACTTTTTTTTCTCTCTCTCGTTTCAGATAATTTAATGACATTGCAGATTCTAAAGTAAAAATACAAATAACAGAACCTGTCACTATGTAACAGAACAAATACTCTCAATATGGAGACAAATATTCAAGCAAAATCTAACTTCTGATAAAACACATAATTTTGTATGATAAGATTGTTTTGCAATCGAAAAGCAAAATAAGAAAAAACAAAATATCGAATTAAAATTAAAATGAAGAACATGGATAAGAACAACGATGGAGGAGATGGAAAGTCCGGCGGTAACAAGTCAGGCTCTTCGAGTGGTGGCGGTGGAGGTGCTGGCCACGACCAGTCACTCCTTGACGCAGCCTCATTATTTGGTTAGTTTTTTTTTGTTGTTGTTGTTTATTTTTAGAAAACAAATCTATTGTATATCTTATTTGTTTTTAAAACAACATTTTCTTATATATTTGTTTAGCATATTGGGGCAGAGATCCAGCCGCAGCTGCAGCAGCAGCATCTAATCCGCTCTTTAGTTCTCAATTCAATGCGGCTGCAGCCGCTGGTCTTGGATTGCTACCAAGTCCAAGTTCGTCTAACGATCGTTATTCGATGGCGGCAGCCGCTGCGGCCGCTGCCGGTCATCATCATCAGAATACAATGGCAGTTGCTGCATCACAAGCCGCAAGTTTAGCAGGTTTGCATCCAGCAAGTGAGTTTGAAACCCCGAGGGCATGCTAAAAGTCTAATAAATACCTATATATTGCGGTATTGCAAAAAAGGGGAATTTATTTGAATACCTACTACATCTCCTTTTTTTTTTTAGAGATAAAAGAAGTTTTTTTTTTATTTTATCAGTTTTAATTATTATTATTGTTGTTGTTGTTACTTTTGTTCCAATGACCCAGTTTTTGAATTGATTTTGATATCGTATTGCAGGTTGGTGGTCAGTGGCACAACTGGCAGCTCAAGATTATTTTAGTCGTTTACAGGCATCAGGGTTGTCACCATTTCCTCATCCAGATTTAGCGTCTGCCTTTCCCTCGGCATTGGGTTTGGCCGGTGCTGGTGGCAGTGGGAATAGTAGCAATTCAGCTGGAGTATCGGGTGGCGGTGGTTCGTCCTCGTCGAATAGTAAATCGAGTTCAAGTAAAAGTCGCAAAGAAAAACGCCAACAACAGCAGCAGCATCAGCAAAATCTTTCAAACAGTTTGAACAGTGGTGGAGGCTCATCAGCGTCTGGTATGCATGGCCTTGGTGCAGGAACCACAATAACACCAACATCGGGATCTGGTTCCAGTGGCGGTGGTTCATCATATAAGGTAAATTATATAAAATCAAGTGATTTTTCTTCCGTAATTCTGGGGTCTTATTATGTAAAATCATTTATTATCGTTTAAGTGCGACTATGTAAAACTAAAATCGTTTTAACTTAAGGATACATATCATACATACTTGTTTTTTCTTATAACAGCCACTTGGCAGAGAAAAGCTTTCGGTTTCGTTTATCTGTTATAGATATGTACAGTGGCGACAAAATAAATAGCACATGTATCCTATGATTCCTTTAACCAAAGTTTTTCGTACTTTGTTACACTTTAAAGAATTGTTTGACTTATGAAGTAGTAAGAACAACAATATGTTGGATTTATTAAGCAAAAAATAATTAATATTGAATTGAAACAAGGAAAAATAAACAAATTATGGAAACAAGTTAAGTTATTCTAGGACTGTGCTCTCAATTTGTGCGGATAATGGAGGCACAATTATTTTAATTAGAAATACGGAACTCGGTGGACTTTTCATTTTTCGATATATTCTTTATTTAGTTTTATAATTCTTATTCTAATTTTTAGTTATATCATTTAGTTTTATTTTAGTTTTAAGTTTTTGTTTTAAGTTTCTAGTTTTAAGCGGGTGTGTTTACACGTATGATTTCTTAACATTTGTTTGGTGTGTTTACACACGTAATTAAGGTGTAAGCACACGCAACACACTTCATTAGAAAAATATTTGGCCTATTGAAATTTGAAATTTCCACTTCAAGGGCATTTTTTTTATCAGCATACAGTATCATTGTATTCCTCGGGATTTCTTTATATTTTATCTGATCCATAATATCTTCTTTGCGGTCCCACACCATACCAGGAAAACATCCACAAACAAGAATGCTATCTCCGCCATGCTAAAACTTTTGATGGTATACTTTGGATAATATTCCTGATTTTTTCCACGTCGCAAATATTTTTTGCCATCCAAACTTAACTTATACGTCCACAAGATATTTTTATACCAATTTTGATCTTTTGAAATATTCTCCTTTGATCTTCCAAGCAATTTTTTTCACGGAGGCGGTTTTTAATAATGCTAACAGACACGTTCACACCAAAATCTTTCTCTATCGCTTGTTTAATTTTAGAGCAGTCATGAATGGATCTGGTTTTATCATGTGGGCGATGGCAACATCAGTTCGGTTCATGCGTATTTTGTTTTGAACACTTCCTGCTTCTTGACAATGGTGAAGAGCATTAATAACCTTCTTCCTCGAACATGTTAGTTTGAACATGATTTATTGAAGAATTTGGGTGACCTTCATTTTTAAAATTAAGAACTCGTACCAGAAATGACTCTATTTAAATGCTTGCCACGACCCATACTACATATATATTAACAATTACCAATTCTATTAAACAACTAATAACAAACTCCAAGCTTTCCCACTTACCTTTAAAATGTTTAAAATATTTACCAAAAATGCAATATGTTCACAACGAAAACAATATGTGCTATTTAAATTGTCTTCACTTGAATGCACCTTGCTTAACTTCTGACTTACATTTGACTTTTATTTATTAAATAAATTGAAAAGAAGTAATATCCCGTTACTTTACACTCAAAAGCCACAACAAAACAGTTCTTACAGTTTGGTTTTAACAATAACAATAAAATGACATTAAAGATAACACCTTATTTTGACTTCACTTGAGTCGATACACGAACGTTTAATTGTTTATTACAGAAAAATACACAGCATTCAACAAAAACGAATTAAACAAACGCGTAACTAACCTGAATGTATTTCGAAGCGTATGCACTTCATCATCAGCAATCGCAACTAAACTTTGTCAGACAGCAACAATATTATTGTAAACAGTAACTTTGACTGTTCTTTTTATTTGTTTTGCATTTCTGGACTTAGAAATCCAATATGTGAATGAAAGAATAGAACTTGGTATATTTCATAATCCCACAAGCACTATGAGAACCATCACCAAAGACCCTTTTTGCCCAGTCCAACATAAAGTAGTTGTGTACCACTCAATGCTTCACAGATTATGCCGTTTGCCTCTATCGATAGTGAATTATAAAAAAGAATATGAATACATAAAAACAACTGCTTGTGTAAATGGTTTTAGTGAACAAATGGTTAATAAGTTGATTTATAAACATACGCGCAACGTGAGAAACTACAATTGGTGTTTTTCTTTTTTAGCTCCGAGTAAAGAACACAGCTGTCAAAAAAGATCTGTGTTTCTTTTTTAGCTCATTTAGTCTCTCAACTCGTGTTTCTTTTTTAGATCAGAGCTAAATCGGGGCATGGACCATTAGCTCAGAATAAAATGACCGATCAAACGGAGCAAAGTGCTGGGCGCGGCTAACTTTACTCATAATTTTAACAATAATCACTAAAGTAAAACCAATTGAAAACAAAAATGAATTCGGAAAACGAAAGCTTTGGATTTGCTGGTAAATAAGATTTAATAAAAAGAATTATAATAACATATGGTAGTTCTCCTCTTAAGTTTATTTCAAAATTAAATCTGTTTACTCAGGCTCTGCTCAGAGATCTGCTCGGAGATAAAAAAAACGCCAAATATGACAACCTTATTCTCTCAAGTTGAACAAACTAAAAATAAAAATAAAAAAGTGGCAATGTTTTTTGAACAAAAAATTACAAACAAAATAAAACAAGTGTTTAATAATCATGAAATGGACAGAAAATTAGTTAATTTACTTGGTTCCATAAAAGACAAAACAAAAACATTACACAAGTCAGGGATGTTATTGAATGTAGTGACTGCCAAAGAAAATATTATGGCTCAACAAAACCAAGCATTGAAACTAGATTTCAAGTACATTTAAATTGTATTCGTCTCCATCAGCCACAAAAACCCGCATCACATATTTTAAATGATGGTCATAAAAACATAAACATTGATAATCTAACCTTACTTAAAGAAGTAAATGACCATAGGCGATTAAAATGCACTTGAATCAATCTTCATACAAAAAGACACAAACTCACTTAATTTAGACAACGGCAATATCGAATCTTTCCGACTTAACATTGTGTGTAAAAAAGAAAACAAATAAAAAGAAGAATCAAAGTTACTGTTTGCAATAATTGTTGCTGTCTAACAAAGTTTAGTCGCAATTACTGATGATGGAGTGCATACGCTTCGAAATGCATTCAGGTTAGTTACGCGTTTGTTTAATTCTTTTTTGTTGAGTGTTGTGTATTTTTCTGTAATAAACAATTAAACGTTCGTGTATCGACTCAAGTGAAGTCAAAATAAGGTGTTATCTTTATTGTTTGAAATTGTTAAAACTAAATTTAATGGACTTCACGCCGTTCAACATAGAACTGTTATTTGTTCTTACAGTATTGGCATTTAAAATGAATTTATGATTTAAAGCTTTTTCAAATTTCTTAACAAAGCTGTGCTATTTATTTTGTCGCCACGGTATATAATTGTTTCTCCGTCTGTTAAAAGCCTAGTATTCAGTTCGAGGAAAAACAAATTGTATCTACACATAAACATAAAAATTCAAATCAGAACAGGAGCATATCTAATAAATAATGTTTAGTAGGGAAAATAATAACACTGTCAATGATGATATTAATGTTCAAAATTGTTTTTAATGAACTATTGATTTAATTCCTGTCATCAAACAGATTATATACAATGTTCAATAACACATATACAATTTTATAGACTATTGAAATAAAGTAACATGCAATAGTTTACAATACAGCTGAGACACCGGCTAATCGCTTTAGAGCCATTTTTTTCACTATTTCTCAACTTGCCGCAAACTCTCAAGTTATTAAACTCTAGAGTTGTTGATACAAACTTGAGAGTTGAGTAACAAGTTGAAATTTGTTTTTCTTCACGCGCTTAAGGGAATATACTAGCCTTTAAATGTTTCAACACAGCGCGTGCACGAGTTTAATTAAGAGAAAGAATGATAGGAAAGATGTGTGGCGCGATGTTCTGAGACTAGGTGGTTGTTGTGTCAGATTTTATCTCCAGGGATTGCGACTGAACTAATGCGGACAAATTTCCGTGTCTTATTTATCTATGTCCCTTATAATTCGCATTAAACAAACAAAATATTACAAAAAAAAATGTTAAACGTTTAAAAATTGGCAGAAAATTGTGCTCAAGTCGTTCCAGATCTATTCGGACTTACATTTTTAATGAGAGAATTTCATCCCCACTCTTCAAAATTTGACAAGCTATCAATTTTTGTCCAAAATAGTCTGGATCATACTAATTAATGAATTGTTCGGGCAAATATCAAATTTTACAATAAATAAATTAAACCATCTCACAAAATAATAAATATGTCATTTCAGAAAAAAATGATATGTTAGATCTTAGGGTTCATAACATTTTCACGAATTCAAATTTGTTGAGATGTCAGTTTTTATTTGGACTTTGGAGAATTTTTAAAGAGTGATTCTCATCGGCTTTATTGGTTGTAATGATGATTAAATGAAAGCAATTTTCATTTTATTTTCCCAACGTTTCGCCGGTGGTTGCGGTCTTCTTCAGGGGTGTCTTTATTTACAAAATTAAACAGAGATATAATGTTGTACATATTGATACCAGTAAACGAACAAAATGTGACTTACTTAACGTTTCTCATTTGAAGATTAGTCTACGTTTTATGATATTTACTGTCAGAAACTAACGAACAGTAAACGGCAGATATATTTTGTGTGTCTTGTTTGCAGTTCATATTATTTTTGTTGTTAATTATATGGAGTGTCTCTAGTGTGTAACGTTTAGATGTATGTTTTTATTTTGCAAGGATCTCCACTCCCTCGAAGTTTGGTGTGAGACTGGTATCAACGATGTGAGAAGCTAGTGCCGTCCTCTCAGAACTTTTTAGGCAAATATCTGACTTGTGGTTCGCCATTCCTTGCCGAGGGAGTTTTTTGGCGGTGCCGATGTAGGAAAGATTGCAGGATTCATCCGTTTTCGCCTGGCAATTGTTGGCATTGAGATGTCAGTTCGCCAAAGTGAAGATCACGAGTGATAATCACCCCTATCAAAGAGTCCCTCGTAGCCAATTTTCGTATGTTTTGTTACGCTACTATAAATACAGTGTCTCTCAGCTAAAATGATGTAGTCAATTTCTTTGTTGAAAAACTGAAAAAAACTCGTAATAAAATGGCAAATGGAATAAAAATTAAATGTCATCTTATTAACAGGGTTTGTCTAAATAGCGGATCAGCGAAAAAAAACAAAATTTACAGTTTTAACATTTGAAAAAGAATTTATTCAATATTTTTTGTTAAAAAACAACGTCACAGCTTAAATTATGTACTCAGTTTTAACGGTAAATAGTCTGTCGTACTGGTTTTGTTGTTTGATGGAAAACAAGGAAACAATAATTTTTCAGTTCGCGCTTCCTTTGCATCGCGTAATTAAATTGCCCGAATTATTTTTCTCGATATGGGACGCCACACCAGCATTGAAACTCACGAATTGGTAATTCAACATTTTAAAGATGAAAAAAGCTGACAAAAATATCAGAAATGGTAAAACAATTCAACAAATTATTGAGCGTTATGTGCGTGAAAATCGAATCCTTAGTAAGGGAAGGAAAGCCCCAAATAAAATATTTTCCGAAAGTGATTGCCGAAGATAAGTTAAAGAAAATCCTACTTTAAGGGCACCAAAATTGGTAGAAGAGGCGGAAAAGTATTTGGGCAAAAAATGTAGTGCTGAAACCATACGCTGAATACTGAGAGATGCTAGTTTTAATGGAAGAAGTGCCCGTAAAAAAGACATTCATCAGCAACAAAAATAAAACAGCAAGAGTTCAATTTGCTCGTGAACACATAAACAAGGACTCATCATTTTGGAACACCGTTATCTTTACAGTTGAGAGCAAATTTAACCTTCACGGGTCGGATGGCAAGGCTTAAGTTTGGAGGCAGCCATATACTGAGTTCCAGCCCAAGAGTTTGCGTGGCACTGTCAAACATGTTGGAGGTCACGTTATGGTTTGGGAAAGTATGTCTTCTGCTGGCGTAGGAAACTTATTTTTTACGAAGGTAACATGGACAAAAATATGTACTTGGGTATTTTGAAAGAAAATTTGAAACAAAGAGCTGAAAAGCTCAATATCAAAGACACCTTTTGACTTTACCAAGATAACGCTCCTAAGCATAAGTCAGGAATAGTGCAATCGTGACTGATTTGGATCTTCCCCCATGACATGCAACTCCGTGCACAGTCGCCAGACCATAATGAAATTGAGAACTTGTGGTCCAGACTTGAACGCGAAATTCGGAAACATGACAACAGATCAAAGGCAGACCTCAAAACGGCTCTTTTGGAAGAATGGGGCCTTATTTCTTCGGAATGCACCAGAAAGCTCGTTGAATCAATGTCTAAAAGGATACCCTACAAAATATTAGCAACCCTATTTATTTTTTTTTTGCTGTTGAAATGGTATTTTTATTTGATTTAACACTTTGCATCATTTAAGCTGTGATCTTGTTTTTTGATGAAAAAAAATTAATTAATTCATTTTCTAATTCTAAAAATATGAATTTTCTTCTTTTTTTTTAAATAATTTAACAACAATTTCTTTTTCGATGAAAATATTACAAAAGAAAATGTTTTTCATTCAAACCAAAATCTTGGTCGCAATAATATTGGGAAAAACTTATTTTTTTTTAAATTTAACTATATGCCTGTAAGACAAGGTTTTTTAAATGGAACCTGAATTGCACGGCACTAGTTTGGCACAGTGGATTTGAGAACCAGGTATTGACTGTCTCATTTTAACCCATGGGCGGCATCCAATTAAAATTGGAGGTATAGAAAAGAATGTGCCTAGCGTGGGGATCGAACCCACACGTCCTAGTTAGCAATCAAGCACTTTATCCACTGCGCCATTGCCACCCACTTATGGTTAATTTGTTCAGCTCTATAGTCGGGATAAGATGTTATGTATGTATATACTGACTTAAAACCATATAAACACATATTGATAAAGAGGGAGACTATCAGGATACCTACCTTCGTTAAGTTTTTTGCATGATCAAATGTTCTAATCGTCTAACTTAAACTTTCAAACAATAAATTCAAATACGCGACCGCAATAGTGGCTAAGTGAAGCTTTTAATTTTTGTATGGAAAGCCTAAGTACATAAAGTCCTGAAATTTTAGCAAAAAACTGTCAAATTAAAAAAAAATTAAATGCAGAAATGTTTTTCAACATGTACATACAGATTTAATTTTCGTAATAAACTATTTATATGAAATTGCAGTAAAGCCACACTTACTCTCAAGGCCTCATGTGTTATTAACAATTTGACGATTAAATGTATTTCAGCTATATTTATGTAGGTATATGTACATATGTGTTATTAGAATCCCGTAGGCAAAAATGTCATCTAAAAACTAAACCTTATGACAAGCGATTAGCATTTCAATAATAATTAAAAAATATTTTTCCTGTTTTATGTTGATACATTTTCACATACATTATGTATACAATACATAATATGAATTCGTTGCTGCATTCACATTTAACAATAATTTTCACAAATATTAATTACGAATTCCAACCAATTCAAATTTATGTGCATCCCTTCTACCAACGAATTCCACCAGCGATACACCAAATTAC
Organism: Philhelius pedissequus; assembly: GCA_910595825.1. NCBI lineage: Eukaryota > Metazoa > Arthropoda > Insecta > Diptera > Syrphidae > Philhelius > Philhelius pedissequus. The sequence goes on from OU343160.1 coordinate 56,955,246, forward strand.
AGGTTCACTATACTATTTCACCCCCAAAATTGCGAAATGATTAATTTGAGATTTGCATTTATTTTTATTTGGTAAACCCCCTCTGAACATAATATCTTGAATAATGCAACAAAAGGTAAACGCAACAACAACAACAAATCCGATGTGTTTGCATATGCACAAATGCACACAGCAAAATGAAATGTTGTGTTTTGGCAATGGAGATATTGAAAAGTGGGTATAGAAAGTTCCAACTCCACTAATATTAAATTATTTTGACACAAGTTTCAAATCGCAACGAAATATCCAATTATTTGTGGTTTATGTATAAATATTATTGTGTATGTGTTTAGGGAAGGGCTATTGAGGAATAATTTTAGAACTAACCAAATCAGCTGTCGAAATCGGAAGATATGTATGTTCGCTTTTTGGGTTTTCAAATATTCGTTATTTAATTACTGGATTATTCATGATTATGTAATGTAAATTGTATTGATTTTCATTTTGTTATTTTGGGCTTGGGTTATTAAAATTTCCACAAACACATGCAATTTCATAATTGAACAAAAGGGAACTGTAGCGGATTATTGGTAGTAGAATATTGGTTATTTTGTTGTGTTGTAGTATTAAACTAAAAAAGTTTCATAATAATTTTTTGTCCATTATGAAATTATACTTCATAATTAATTCTTCAAAAAAAAAAAAAACAACAATAATTAATAAAAGGTTGAAGACTAGAATTAGAACAGATTAAAAAAAAACTCATCAATTAAATGAAATTGCCTAGACAAAAATATGTTATTTTCAGTCCCGGATAGTATTTGAGTGTACTCCTCCTCTACAACACATGTACTCCCACTGCCCACTGAACACTGAACTCCTATTCTGAGCCACAGGAATAACTTTAAAGCTTAATTTCTGTGCAGGAATGATTAGGAGAATGTCGTTGTGATCATTTTTACTAATGGCATAAATATATATATGTGTTCCGGTAACTGCAGCCTTCGCAGCAACACTTTAACTCCTCCTGGAGCATAGGGCAACAACAGATTCCCTCCATCTATCTCGGTTCACGGCATGGTGCCTTAGCTGAGCCCACGAATGAAAGTTAAAGGACTGAGCTTCATTAAGTACAGTTGACCTCCATGTTGTTCTTGGGCTACCAACTCTCCTTACACCCTGAGGATTCCACCCGAAGGACTGCTTTGCTATGTTCTCGTTTGGTTTCCTCAGAATATGGACAATCCATTGCCATTTTCGTTGTCTAATGTCAAGATCTACCCTTCTCTGGTGAGTCCAATACCACAGCTCAACATTTCTTATGGTTTGTGGCCATCGAATCTTGAGAATGTATCGAAGACAGCGATTGATAAAAGCCTGTAGCCTGCTCGAGATGTCGCCGGAGCATTTCCAGGTTTCACAGGCGTACAGGAGGACGGATTTCACGTTGGACTCGAAGAGTTTTAGTTTTGTGCGTAGCGTTATTATGCTGGAGTTCCACACGGGAGAAAGCAGTCCAAAAGCACTACGAGCTTTGTTTATCCTGCTGACAACATCAGATTCCGTTCCACCATCAATTGATAAAATACTGCCTAGGTAGTTGAACTGCAAAACCTACTCAATACTCAAAATTGGTGACAACACATCTCCTTGTCTTACTTCTTGACGCACCTCGAATGAATCGGAAAGCTGTCCATTGTGCAGCACGCAACACCTTGCATTATTGGCATAAATATGAAGTGTGGTATTGGTTCAGAGATTTTGCTCCCATAACTCATAAGTCTCTTAGACAGAATCCAAAAAAAGAGATTTAGAATAGATAGGTGATAGAGCAATAACGGAAACAATTTCAGCTCTTGAACACTGTCGCAATGTTTCATACCTGGCAATAGCTAGTTACATTCGTCCCTTCCAACTTCGGACGTACTTTCAAGTACAGAGATTCCTTCCTTAGCCACACATCACGAATGTGGTCCTATTTTCCTTCCCATTATAATATTCAAACATTCAAAACTAATGTGCATCGTTATTTCTTATTAAATCCTATTTAATTTTCTTAAACGCTCGCACTGTGCATTCATAACCCATTGAAATCCGTTGAGCCGTTAATGACAAAGTCGAAAATAAAAAAAATCGGTTCTATGGCAGATACCTTTATTTTACATTTTATTTAAAAAAAGTAGACTTTTCCTATAATTGTTGAATTTTAATTTTCATTTTTTTGAATTTTGAATTTTTTTTATCCAAATCGTTAGAACCGTTTTCGAAATAAATAAAATTTAACATTTTTGGTACAAACAATTTTATGCCAGGTATCGTTATTTTTGGGACTAAAAAAAGATATAAAAAAAAATCGAACCAATCACCATCATCAATAATAAGCTTAAGTACAAATTTTGAAGCAAATCGCTTCCGCGGATCGATCTACTTTTTTCGTGTTCTCGATCATCGTAATGTCAAGTTTGACATCTCGAGTTCGATTTTTTTTCTCATATAAAAAACTTGCCCTATAGTACCTATCATCATATGAGTATATTATTTCTGTAGTCAAACTCCTTTTTTCTCATTTATAAAATAGTCGAATTCATTAAATTATCCAGTGATAGATAGGAATTATAGCGATGACATTGCACAAAAACTTTACCGTACACACACCACCTTATTTTCTATAAATTTCGGAAATTTCAAATAATTCAATATAGGAATAATTTGATATAAAAATGCCTCAGAAAAAATATGTATTACTTCTGTAATTTAAAATTCCTTTTTTTTTTTGCTTGCACACTGAGTGAGTGGTGGAAAAACATTTGTTTCGCTGCACCGTGAATGATTGGGGGAGACACATATTTATTTGTCACTCCTGTTGTTTGTATTCTTTTTTTTTCTTCTCATTTTTAAAAAATCGAATGCACTAAATTAGGTATCACTCTTTAACATTGTAACTGATTTGACCGTGTTTGTGTAGACTTTGTAAAACTAATATGTTCATATCAATAAAGAATTTATTTATTTTGTTCAAACATTCTATATAAACATTTAATTGCAAAACCTTATTGAATGTGTGAAATTTTCTTCTGGTATATATTATTATTGACAATTAGGCAGTCATGCATTATACTCAAACCACATTACACATCAGAATCGAAACACCTCCAGCGCGCTGGGCTTAAGGCCATCTGGCTGTCAAAGACATTTAATTGTCTACATCATTCTTAAAATTGGTCCATTAATGCCGTGATGACCTCGTAAGTCATTATATTAATTTCAACGCCATTTTAAACTGAGCTCCCGGACTCAAAGAAATTCAATGAAATGCGAACAGACTAATTATACGAACTATACACAATTTGCCTCACCTTTGATAAAACGAGAGTATTTGATCTGAAAGACAAGACGGGGCTAGGATCTTGTAACATACTGGCCAATAGAAAACAATGCGCCTGAGCTGGGCATTTATTATAATTCTCACTGTTTTAGCTGTGAACCAGATAGAATGTTGTAAATCACTCATTTCATTTATGTATTGGACTTGGTGGTGTCTTTTCTCAAAACGGCGAATTGGATCTAAGATGAATCCTGACAACTTACGTTCTGTGTTGTCCGTCACATTCCTTCAGATCATGTATGGGACTTTAGTTCTGTGAATGCTCAGAGAGCTTATTGATGGGAGGTTCAACCAAGTACAATTCAACGAGCTATCTAGTATTTACACAATGTGAATGGTCTCAGGAGCGAATGGCAGTCCAATCGAGCAAGATCCTTAAACCCGCCAGAGTGTAGTTGGTGATTCGCTAGGAACACTTCCACAAATCCATCATCCCATATTTAACAACTTTCATCCATAAATCAAACTAGTCATGGTATAAGAAAAGGCTGCTCGATCACAAAACCTAATACTTAAATGCACTGAATAAAGCAGTCTGTGCATGAGAATATTACGACGGTGAAGGAAAGATGTTTTATTTTATTTTCACTTATACTCTGAATTCAGAACATTCATTTTATTGACTAAGATATTTTTTTTATACTCTTTCTTCGATTTAATTAATCGAGCAGATAAGTCGAATCGATCGAATTTCTGCTGATGAGTACAATAATCATGTTTATTATTTTTACTTTAATTTGATTTTGTCATTTCAGCAGTCTTCTGGTTATGGCAAGTCATCAATCACATCAAACATGACAACAGCCTCTTCATCTGCTTACGACCCAGTTACATTGCACAAAGAACTCTTGGCCATGCAAGCGGCAGCTGCTTCGGCAGCAGCCTCTTCACAAGCTTCTTCATCTTCGAAAAAGTCATCATCATCGTCTCATCACTCGTCCCAGTCTCATCAAGGCCTCTCTGGCAACAAATCATCATCCAGTGGATCTTTATCCCATCATCATATGGTTGGTGGTTCAACGAATACTAGCTCCGCAGGTGGTCATCATAGTTCAATGATGGGTTCGCATTCTGGAAGCGGTGGAAATAGCAGTGGTGGTGGTGGTGGCAACTCATCCAAAGACCGTGACAAGAATAACTCACTTAACGCCCTCAACTCACTCTCGCAACTTGGTAATCTCGGCTTGAATCCTCAACAGAGTGTTCAAGCTGCAATGAATGCCTGCCTCGCTGCCAATACTGGCAAAGTGAAGGACTACATGCCGTCCGGAATTTTGAGGTGAGTAGAAGTAAAAACAAAATGTTATTCCCCATCAGGATATAAAAGCGCCGAGTATGAATTGCTCTTTAACACATTTGTTCCAATCATTGTTCATTATGTGATATTTTTTTTTGTATACTTTTCTTTGCAATTGTTGAAATAAACAAAGTGCTGCACTGGAAGGAAAGTAAGCTTCCTTGATGTTCACATTGATGTTATGTTATGTTATTTATATTATTTTAAGTAGTCTGTGTATAATAATAATAAAATGTAACTGTATTTCCTTATTATTTATTTTATGTGTGTGTAATACCTCATGTGTTGGTTTATTTAATTTCAATGAAACTAAACCCAAAACAATTTTGTTGTTTCCCGTATTTTCGTTTCCAGTGAACCATCCTTGCTGGGAGTCCGATTGCCACCCGATACCGAAATCATCAAATACACCTCATCTATAGTTGGCCCCAAAATCCCTGGTACTACAAATCGCGGACGAAAAAAGACAATATCTCTCGATCCATCAAATCCTCTGCTTGCATTTCCAGGCTTAAGTCCAGCTAAACGGGCACGACTCGAGATGGAGTATGCAGCCATGGCCGCAGCAGCCGCTCAGCAACAACAGTCATCATCTGGTAGTGGAAGCAGTACTGGTGGCGGCGTTGGAGGCGGGATGCTTGGTCTATCTGGTTCAACGCAGTCTGCAACGAATTCTGGTTCTTCTTCATTGCTGGGAAGTCATCTGAGTGTTCCATCAGCGACATCTAATTCTGGAGTTGGTACATCATCGTCATTGACGTCTAATCGTGCTAATAGTGGAATGGCCACCGATCTAACCGGCAGTGCCGACCGTGTAGAGGTCATCAAATTACCCCCAACTATCACATCAAATGGGGCTTATAATCTGACGAGCAAATCCAAGGATCCACATGACTCGGATCATTTGGGAATGATTGGTTCTGGAGTCAATCTTAGTATGAAGACTGCTCCACCAGTTTCAGCAGCTGATGATTTCGACGCTCCACTCAATCTATCTATGAAGCCAGACAATAAATCATCAAGTAACGACTATAGTAGTTCTAGTATTGGAGGAGGTGCCGTTGGTGGTAGCCTAAACCTTAGCACTGGTGGTGGTAATATACCATCAGCTGGTGGTACATCGAATAGTTTACAAAGCCTAAGCTCAATAACGGCTGCACTGGGTTCCGGCAGCTCCAGTGGCAGTGGTGGAAGTGATCGCTCTCAACCGCAATATAAAGAAGGGCGACCCAGGAATCTAGGTCGTGGAGTGTCTAAACCGAAGAAAAACACGGTTGCGTCATTGCTTGCGCAGAGTCGAGCTGTTGGTTTAAAACCCATGTTGTCCACACAACAGCTTATGCAACAGGGTGCCGATTTTGTAAGATTTTTTTTTTAGAAAGCTCTTTGGAGAGATACTAACAGTATTTTTTTTTTAATTTTAAAGGAAAAAATACGGCAGGCCTTAACAGAAGTTAGTGCACAGCTTGACGTATCCACTGACTCCGAAAGTGTAGCTGCTGAGAGTGGACTCTCAGAATCTGAGGGAGAAGACTCACAAATAATCAACATCACTGAACTTCGAGCACCACTCGAGTTGGGATGGAAACGTGAAACTGTCATCAAAGGTCTAACCAAAGCTGGACAGATTCGTGGTGACGTGTACTACTACTCCCCTGGAAGTTCCACCAAATTAAAGACAATTGGGCAGATATTTTCTGTAAGTTGTTGCAAATATAAATGTTTGTCAAAATTTATTTTAATCGATGCATTATTCATTTAAAGTATATGGAAAAAAATCCATCAAAGTTAAATCGCGACAATTTTAGCTTCTCTTCACGAGCTATTGTTGGATCCTTTCTTCAGCCCGCTCCTCCACCATATGCAAATGATGGAGAATACATTCGCATGTCAGATTCCGACGTAGCAAAACGCTTAGAAGACTTAAAGATGTTCACTCGCCAAACATTAAACGTCGAACAGCGAATTGAAATTGCAAAGCAACAACAAGCAATGCGCGAAGCAAAAAAGCTTGCAAAAGAAGAACAAGCTAGAAATAAGGAAAAAGCACGTCAGGAAAAAAACGAAAAACTTGAACAGCAAAGAAAAGAGAAAGAGCTGAAAAATCAGCAGGCGATTGAGGTGAGCGGTGTGGCTCTTTTTCTTACTAACATCGTTGTTATAATAAAATTAAATAAAAAAGACATATACAGCTTAGAATATTTTTTTTTTATTAAAACTATTTACTTTTTTGTCACCAGGCTCGCAAAAAACGCCAAGAAGAACTCGAACGTATCAAACAAGAAGAAATTATAAAAAAGCAACAGGTAAGAGTTTTCTTGTTCTTTATTAATTTCAAACTCATTTAATTTCTCTTCTTTAATTTTGTTTTTAATTTATATTTATTAAAAAAAAAACAGCAAAAAAAAACAACTCTAATATTTCGTTTGTTATTATTGTTTTATAGGAAAAAGAAAAGAAAAGACAAGAAGCTATTTTAGCTAAAGAACAGGTATTGCATACTTTAAGTCATCCATACTTTTAGTAAATCATTTCTTAGTAGTAGACAATATCCGTATAATTAGTATGATTTTGATTAGTTGCGATAGGGTTTTTGTTTATTTGTTTTTTTTTTTTTTGGTAAATTTATTTTGTGAAAAATTAGTTCTTTTAGTTATCATCGCAACTGATCATTAAAAAAGTGTGCCTTATCAGATTCCAATTATCTATCTCCTTTTGTGTGTCCTCTTTGTCTGTTTTGAAATAAATTTTATGTTCGTGATAAAGTGTGAAGAGTTGTTGTTGTTGGTAGTTTTGTATCTTAAGAGAGCTTCTAAAGGCTGGTTTTTAATAAGCAATAAACTTTAAAGTCAATTTATTGTTGTTTTAGTTTTTTTTTAACTTCCGTTGAGCGTTTAATTTTTGTTTGTATCTTTTGTTTCGATTTTGATTATTTTCAGTAAAAAAAAGTGGCGCAAAATTTTAAGCGGTTAAAAAGAGGATTTTGTTAATTTTAAACGAGTTTAGTACCGTATTATCTTCTTAACATTTTACTATAGTTAAAATCCACAAATGGCTACTTTAATTTTTCAGTATCATACTAAATACATAATGTCATCTGATAGTATATCAGCCATGCACGCGGGAGCCCAGTTTCAAGTCCTGCTGGTGTACAATTTATTTTTGTTTTTGTAAATAATGAAGTTAAATGATGAAAATATAAACGTCGCATACTTATTTAGAGCACATGTTGGGTTTCCTTCAACATATAATTAATTTACAAAGCATAAACACAATAATTGTGTTCATCAAAACTACTATGTAGTCGTTGGGAAAATAAAATGAAAATTGCTTTCATTTAATCATCATGACGACCAATAAAGCCGATGAGAATGAATCACTTTTTAAAAATTCTCCAAAGTCCAAATAAAAACCAACTTGGTCAAAAACTTCTAAAATATTATTGTAAACGGTGATTTTTTAAGGACTTGGTTTTTGAAAATTCAAAAAAACAGAGAAACTTGTAAAAAGTGAATGAAATTTTTATTTGGATCGATAAATAAATTTCTGCCATTTACTTTTTAAAAATAATTTCACTTAAATGTTGCCCGCGGCTACGCTTCAGGTGGTCCATTCTGAAGGTCCAATTTTGGCAAACTCACACATTTCGGCCGGAATCTTACCAATGACGCGTTCAATGTTGGCTTCCAAGGCAGCAATCTTGTTTGGCTTGTCCCCATAGACAATAGACTTAACATAGCCCCACAAAAAATAGTCTAACGGGGTCAAATCACATGATCTTGGTGGCCAATTGACTGCGCCAAAACGTGAGATCAACTGCTCACCAAATCCGCCTCTCAATTGATGCATGGTTTCGCGTGCAGTGTGGCATGTGGCACCGTCCTGTTGGAACCACATGTCGACCGAGTTCAATTCTTGCATTTTCGGCAAAAAAAATCTGTTATCATCGAACGGTACCTTTCTCCATTGACCGTAACCCTGCGGCCTTCATCGTCCTTGAAGAAGTACGGCCCAATGATGCCGCCTGCCCATAAACCGCACCAAACAGTGCATTTTTCGGGATGCATTGGTAGCTGCTGAATTGCCTCTGGCTGCTCTTCACTGCAAATACGGCAATTCTGCTTATTCACGTATCCATTTAGCCAAAAATGAGCGGAAAAAAAATGGACGTAGCTTGCGAAACACATTTTTCACAGAGCACGAATTTTGATAATAAATTTCAATAATTTGCAAACGTTGTTCAGGCGTAGGTCTATTCATGATGAAATGGCAAACAATACTGAATCGAAATGTCAAATGTTCGTGGAATTTGTCATGTGTGATCTGTCAAAAATATAAACGTCAAAAACCAAGTAGCAAAAAAATCACCCGTTATATAGTAAATTGTTAACTAGTATCGTGTTAAGGCATTAATAATAGGTTGTTTAAAATGTTGCGCCAGTGTCTTTAATCTAAAGCATCCAATCTTTTCAACAACCAATTCGATGCTAGATGGTCCGCAGAACGGACAGTTTAATAATTAGGATTATCAGTCTTATTCATAAACACATTTTAGAGACTGTTACTCATATAAATTATGTTACGTTGAATATACCATTTTAAGTTAAAAGCGTTTAGAGGTTCAGAATCAATGTTTTTGATTCATAAATAGTAATAGATATCTCTTTGTGGTACTAAATTTGACACAACCGTATTGTAACTAAATTGGGTCAGGCAATGAATGAATGGTATGAATGTTAATTTACACAAAAAAATGTGTAACTATTCATCTGTTGATAGATAATTCTCTTGAATACGATATATTGTGCAAAACGCACCATCTATACTGCACTAGATGGATTTTTAGCGAAATGCTCTTTTTCAGAAAATGTTGAAGTAGATATGATTAATTGGCCTGTTCAGAAAAATGAGAACTCGGAAATCTCACCAATATCACCAAGTAAAATGCTTAGGATAATAACATTTTGGGATAGTTTCCTCACATTTTGACGCGACAGTATTTGTTAGATTCTATTTTCCTAAATTGATGGTGTATCTTAACATCATGTCCTGCCTAAATACGGACACGATACGTTTAACGCGCGGGTCTTATTTATCTGCCATTTATTTGCGGAGAATGCGGAGTGTCCTATTACAACACGATAGTGCGTTCATGTGAATAACATCCACAGAAACTTTATAAATAATAATATTCTCTCAAAAATGGCTTCAGTTTCGGCACGAAAGATTTTACTAATGGAAAAATACTTTCCAAAATTTAAAAATTTTAAGGAATCGAAAAAAGAAATGTAATAAAAGAGTAAAAACAAGTGTTATATATAAAAACAGACTAATCTATCGGGAATTTCATCATCAGATGATAAATAAAATATACACAAATTCATCTTTGCGCCACCAATGACGACCAGATGAAAACGCATTTTGTGGGGTACACGAGAATGTCAACGAAGACTTTCGATCATATTTTAAGAAACACATGATTCTCGTTATCATATCACACACAATTTTCAGATACAAATTGCAGTCGAAGAAAGGCTTTTCCTTGACTTGACAATCCAATTCCTATTCCACGTCTGCAGCATTTTTGTCTTTATATTGACAGTAGCTTTTAGCACAGTCAGAAATGAGAACTTCCATGTTGCACATTTGACATCCCACAAAATACCGCGGTTTTTAATAATTCGTGCGATGCGACAAGGTCGCCTTAATCGCAATATCGTTTTAACGTTGGGCATCTACGTTTGATTTTGTTTTGCTCTCGTATTCAACGCATTGCCCGAGTTTAAGCAGGCCATCTTAATATTTTTAAAAATGATCTACCTCTAGTAGTTTAAAAATTTGTTTAAAATTTTAAGATATTTATATGCTTATCCGATGGACCATATATAATTGTCTTTTCTCTAACTTCTGAGCTGAAGAATCAGCAAGCGCCCATGTTTTACAATACTTTGATATGATGTTGTTGGAAGTTTAGAAAATCTAATATTGGACATATTTCCAAAGCTAAAAAAACGTTGGTAAACTATTTATAGTTCATATTAGAAAAGCAGTGTGTTTTTGGCTAACAATCTTAGAATTTATTTAGAATATTTCAGAGAGGACTATTTATTTTCATACCCCCTCGCTTACAATTCCGTTTCTTTTTCTTTGTTTCCTTGAGAGGACAAGGGTTAATGTGGCATAGGGATTACTGCAATCGAATTTAATAACATTCATCTCCATGCTCCAATATCTGGGGCCTATTTCAGCGCTACTACATCATACAAACACATTCTACAAATACATCAGCTACATTTTTCTGTCTCACAACTACAAGTGGAAGTGCTGTATGATGTGGCTGGATTATGTACATAGTTGATGTAGTTAACTTGAAGTGTCTTATGGTGGGCCTACATCTATCTTGATTTGGTTTCTCCAAAGAAGGACGATGTAAAATATTAAATGTATACAAGTTGGAAAATATCAATTAATATATAATGAAGGTACATGTTAATCCAGCACTTATTTTTATATTTCTTCGAAGCTAGGATCAGTATCGTATTTACTTAAGGGCGTGTTAACGTAGAGAACAAAATGCTCTTCGAAGAATAAAATTCCTTCAGAAAAACATTAGTTCTTCCTTGACTAAAAAATATGAAAATTAAACTTTATAATATAATGACTTGTTATGCTAGCACACAAAAATTACTAACATTCCTATATTTTTTCGTTGCTACATCAACATTTTTTATTGTAAGATTGAAGCAAGAATTCACTCTTACATTTACTACAACAATGTAGGTTAAAAAGCTGTGAAATAGAATCATACATTTTTCCAATAATTGTAGTACATTCTCCATATCTACACTTGTGTACTACAACTAAAGGCCGAACGTACCTGTGAAACAGAACTGATGTAATACAACAGTCAAAATGCTACATTGTTCTTAATGTAGTAGAGCTGAAATAGGCCCCTGAAAACTACCCTAACCCGGTTTTTAGTACATTAAGTATTAAGTTCAAAATTCAGGGCATTATCTATCTATCACAATGATGTTCTCTTAGGTTTTTTAAATATTCGATTTAAGGTTCAAAAATGCCTAAAAAATGTCATTTAATAAACTTTTGTATGGGCTTAAAGTCGTCCGAAAGTCTGCAGTGTTTTCAATAATCATTTCTTACTCTGCTAGTAGGGTTAATTTCATAGTATGTTTTGTGTGAGTGCATAATCATATTTGCAGCAATGTTATTTTTAATCATTTCCATTCTATATGACTTGGGCGTTTTGTAAGTCATTCCACATTCTTGTAGGATTGAGTAATTTGAAGAGTTTGCACAAATTGTTGCATATCATACTCTTGAAAAATATTTTTTTAGTGCGTTTGAAATATAATCTCCTTACTGAATTGACCTCCATTTTATAACAAATTCATTTTTCCACTTTAACCAATAATTAAGAACCTTTTATAAATGACAGGAAATGTTTGACTATACTTTTCACTACTATTAGTTTTATTTACTGTCCTTAATTGAAATTATATAAATATATTTAAAACTGACACGCAGATTTATCTGCAGGAACTCAACAAGCAGAAGGAGTTACTCTACGCTGTCGAATTGGTATGCAAATAAAAAAATCTCTTTTAAATTTCTATTAACGCTTTTCAAACTACTAAAATTTCATAGTCCTGGCCAGTGACTAGTTATGAATTAAATACATTATGTTATCGTTATGAGTTTTGGTATCATGGAAGTTGCAACCAACAGAATACAGTACTAAGATTCAAAGCTTAGGATTCATAGGTTAAGAATTAAAACCATTTGCTTAAAACACAAACGATCGAACGAAGAAGATTCAATTAATTGTGTTTTCGTGAGAATTATACAAGAAAATGATGAGAAACAAATTGAATGCTTGCTGTGTAAAAATTGCATAATTCCAAATTGTTCTAAATATTTGACGTAACTCACATTTGACAAAGAATGAAAAATAAAACAATTAAATGTCAACTAAATTAAATATCAACTAACTTCAATTGAGAAAAAAACTCAGTAAAAACACGGTTTTATTTTGTGCGGGCCACTAATTTTTTGAACCTCTTCTCTTTTTAAATTAAATATAATAATTATGGATGAGCTATGGTTTCGTCAAGAAGTTTATGACTTAAAAAAATCCAAGAACGCTGTATAGAGCTTGGAAGAAGTTCAAAGGCTAGATTTATTTGCGCTATAAATCTTTGAATAAGAATTCTATTTATTTTAGTAATGTCTACACTTTCATTTGATGTTCCCAAACGATATGATATTAAGGCCCGTTACACAACTTGAGCATATAAGTTCTACATAAGCACTTATGAGACAGTTTACGCAGAGGAAACGTAGCCCTTATGCGTTTTAAGTTGAACATAAATATTAATTATTCGTAGCAGCAAACGGGCCTAAGTTCGGTAACTTGGTAATTTTGCAAATTGAAATAGTAAATTTTGAACTTCTATACTTTATTTTGTGCCAAATCAAAGAAAAGTAAGCGTTATCTTAGACTCTTAACTATTGAAAAATTGAATTGCCTTTCGGTTGTTGAAATTTCCTGAAATACCTTTGATGAAATTAATCTTTTAAGTTATGTTCCTGAAACCGAAACTCGTAAACCAAAATAACGTATACATCCATCACTGGCTCTTGGTCTGTGTCTCAACGTACTAAAAATAAAACAAATGAACAAAATACACAAAAACAGTTTTTCATATACAAATTTATTTTTACACAAGTGTGTTCTTTTTTTTTTGTAAATTCAAACACAAAAACCCATTTATTACAAGCTACACCAATTGTGCATGATTTTAAACAGTTTTTTGTATTTTAATTTAGTACACAGTAATATTATTTTGCCGGTTTGCATTTATTTGACAATACAAAATTTTTAAATTTTACTTTTTGTATCATTTTTGATTTATTTATTTTTTAATTGTAATTGATAATAGGAACGAGAACGACGCCGGCAGCATATGACACTGATTAGACAACTAGAAACCAGACGAAAGTATGAAGATCGTGAAAAAAAGAAGCATCAATTAGTATTGGATAGACTGATTTTACGTGAAAAGAGAGTAGCTGCTCGAAAGCGTGATGCTGAAATACTTAATCAGATAAGGTAAGCCCAGTTTTTTTTTTTTCATTTTTTTAAATATAGATTAAGGATACTTTACTATTACGGAATTTTTCATAGACAATTGTGACGTAATTTTTACTTGAGAGAGTCAACGCAATTTATTTGTGTTTGGGTAGTGTTATATTTTGTATCTACACACTATATTTTTATCAATCCTTATGCGAAACATCCTGTTTAATAAAAACAAACAAAAATAGTACTCCAGACTACGAGTATTTATTTTAAATCGTTTTCTTTTGTGTTTTAAAGGAAACCCCAGGAGGATTCTGAACTTTCTGATCAAATCGATTTGCCTCAGCTGAAGCGAATCGCAGGTTGCCGACTACCAGGCCAAGCAATGGCCGATCTACTAATGGTCTTCGAGTTTTTGCACAATTTTGGTGAAACTCTTGGTTTTGGTAAGTTAATTAGAAATATATAAGTAATTTGACCAAAGACTAAATTTTGTAATTCATTTAGATATGGAATCCCTGCCAACTCTTCAGAATCTTCATGACGCCCTTGTGCCCGATAGTAATGTCGAAGCCGAAGAAGAACTACTCTCTGTAATGACACATTTACTTGTGTGTGCCATCGAAGATCCAGGTATTCCGAATCCTGGTCGACACACAACACTCCTGGGTCAATCACTCCGCAATGCCGACATCACAAATTCAAATGTTTCCGAAATTTTGCGAATATATTTGTATGCCACTGCCACAGGCGAGGTCCGTCAAATGCATGGTATAACCCTTGACCGAGAAAAAGAGAAACGCATACCAGACCATCATCAAATTGATTCTGATAGTCTGAACGTTACTACTGGGAAGAATCAGCAGTATTATGAGCTGTTGCATGAAAACGATACGTGGAAGCTATCAATTTGTTTGAAAGATCGGCCATTTGTTGCATTGAATCCAACGAAGAAAACCCAAATCCTAGCCCATCTCTGTAATGACTTACTAATGAACAAAGCAGTACTCAAACAAATCGATGGAAGTCTTGAGTCGTGCGCACAAATCAAGAAAGAGAAATACATGACTGATATGAAAATCCGCAAATATAAGTCATTGCACATAAGAAAGACTCGTTTAGAGGCTTATGAGAAGGCTCAAATCGAACGAGAAGCTGCAATGGCAGCTATAGCTGCACAACAACAACAACAGCAATTACAGCTACAGCAACAGCTAGAAGAGCAACAGCTGCAGCAGCAGCAGGATGAACTGGCTCGAAAAGAGGAAGAATCTAATACAGTGGCTTCGGAAATAGCAGTTCTTGGAGAGGGAGAAACCAATAACAACAGCAACAACAAGGATGAATTGGAGAAAATGGATGTAGATGATTGTCAAATCGGTTCTTTAAGTGATACAAACGCACCTAAGGAAGTCGATTCTGATGCAGGCATGGAAATAGGAGAACCGAGCAAACCGGATCTGTTAGTTCCACCGTCTACTCCTGGAGAAAAATCAAACTATGATAGCCCTTCAAAGAGTAGCGTGGACACACCTGTCAAATCAAAAATAGACGAATCCTTGACTTATCAAAATGGAGCAACCGTCCCATCTGATCTTAGCCAGTTGATCAACAAGAAAAATAACTCACGATGTGATGATGCCTCAACTGATGTAGGCATGGATGATGATCTGAGTGACGTTGAGAGTGAGATGACTAATATTGAAGAGGATGAAGATAATCGCATGACTGCCGACGAAGTGCAGAAGAAGCTGGAGAAAATGATCAAATCTTCTTTGAATTGCAAAGAATCACTAGAGAAAAGCACAAATCAACTACGCGCATGTTGTTTTGGGCAAGATCGTTTTTGGAGGAGATATTGGAAGCTGCCAAAAGCAGGTGGCATCTTTATCGAAGCATTGGAGTCAGCTCAGAATGAAATCTACGAATTCAATAAAATTCTTGAAAGTGCAGTAAAAATGGAAGCTCCTACTGATGATGTCAAGGAAGATCAGTATTGCGATACATCGAAGAACGAGATAGAATTGGATAATCCGGAGAAAATCCCAGAAGGTGAGTTAAACCCGGTAGCTGATAAAATCGTGAAAATGGATTCCGAAAGCGAATGCATGCAAGTGGATGAAAGAAACAATGAGACGTCACCGTCGGTACTTGGGGATGGCTTCCCTTCGAACCCACCAAATACAACGAGTTGTTTGAAAAACGATTCTGAATTGCTTCCCCCACCCCCACCACCGCCACTCACTCAAAATGTGGGTGATTTGAGTGAAATGGTTATGGACAAGTTTGATTCATTATCATCATCGGCCAAAATCGAAGAAAACGAAGAGAACGTCTGTGATACTAGCAATCGAGAAATAAAATCCGAAGCCGATGTCAGTATAAAGAAGGAAGATGATGTAATTGTAATCCCTGGTGATGAGTTAAAACCACCAGCTATGCCGGCCGATCGATGGTTCTCGATTGCCAATCGTGAAATGCCACTTACAACAAACGAAATGCAAGGAGAGACTCCATATTTCCAGAGAGTCTATTCGAATATCCACTGTGGAAGTGCTATTCAAATTCAAGGACATCGCTGGGACATTGCCAATAACGCACAATATTTTACGGTGCCATTAGAGAACGGTAAAGTTGACTTGCATTATGAAAACGAGACTATTCTCACGTTATCAGGCCTCGATGATAAAATGGTAGAGCGGAAGCTGAGAGCATATGCTTTAAAAGAATCTACTGTGGAGGATAGTGGTCCTTCACATGAAAACAACTATGACTTGAAAGAGCAGAAGTTTTTTCCCTTTCTTGATGATACCTGCGGCGGTGGAGGGAGAGAAGAAATTAGAGAAGTAGCCACTGCTATCGCAAATAGTACAGGTGCCGAACAGAAATCAGTTCGTGCCGAAATGAAACTTGACGAAGCAACTGGAATATCATTTCAAAATTTAGCCAACATGTCATTGGGAAACATTAGCGCTTACATCACATGCGACATTCCAACCCCTCTCTCAATGACACCGGACGAGCATCGTCTGCTAGAGCAGATAAAAAACGAGGGGTTTCCTAAAAAACTAGAGAGCAATTTTGTACCACGCCAATACCGACATGGCTGGTGGAAGGTGGACACTCTCGAGTTAATCCAAGACGTTATAGACAATCTCAATCAGAAGGGTTTGCGGGAACGCGAATTAAAACAGAGTCTAAGTCGAATTCTTTCTGAAGAAATCGAACTCGCTACACCATATTCACTTACCGCCAAAGAGGATGACAACGAAGAAGAGAAAATTGTCCTGCCAGATGGACCTAATGATTGGAATCCAAAAGTTGCTAAGCGCGTTGAACTAGCTTTACTGGAACAACTTGAAGCACTTGAAGATAAAATTGCCAGTGCGTCAATGCAGATAAAGCACTGGGTTCTACCACCACGAATAGAAAATGAAATATCACTCGACCAAGAGGATATAACGGAGGAAGAGTTTGTGACAATAATTCCAATGATTCGTGATCGAATTGCAAGTTTAGAGGCGGCCATCGAACGAAGATATCTGAAACCACCATTAGGCAGTCAAACTGGGGATGCCCATCTAGCTGTAATCGCACAAAATCAACAAAATCAGAAATCCTCTTCATCAACGTCTTCTTCAGAGAATAATAGCACATCCATTGGTGGTCAGCAACAGCCAAGCAATACTAGCATTAATGCCTCGAGTAACAGCAGTGATAATGGCGGACAACAGCAATCGTGCTCTGTCAGCGCATCTGGAGATAATTCTGGAGCAGCTTCACCAGCCAGTGTTTGTGACAGTGAAAAAGATATGCCCCAAGAGAACATCCCTAAAGGCTTGGTTTCATGGCGCGAAGCAGTTTCTCGTTCACATACTACAGCTCAATTGGCTATGGCATTGTATGTGCTGGAGTCGTGTGTTGCCTGGGACAAGAGCATTATGAAAGCGGTAAGTGATGATTAATACGTTTTAACCTAAAACCCTGAAAAAGTAGAATATATATATTAATTTGCTTTAAAAACATTTTAAAAAAATCAGTAATAAATTTTGTGCCGGGTGCTGCAATGCTTTTAACTTCTGATAGAGTTGCTTTTATTTTGCTTTTTATGTAGAAATTCATTTTTTGTCCCTATAAGTGTGATGGTTCTATTTAATTTAATTAATTTATTGATACATAAGCCGAATTTTATTGGTAACCTATAGGTAGCGCAGGTATGAGAGTCTAAATAAAACAATTATGCACTTTTTATATGCACTCTTATTTTAAATCTCCCTCTGCTTGCCAAGCATGGCGTACAAACTTTTTGTCTGCAACCCGAACGAGTAGTTCCATTACAAATTCGCAAAAGCTTTAAATAGACTATTAATGGCAACATTTTTACTGAATGACTTATCTACACTAATCTTTTTCAAATAAAATTTTGCTGCGCTGTCTATACATTTACCAATAAAAAAGGGCTATAGTTTTAAAATCGAAATATTGTTTTCTTAGAACGTGTAAACATATTTACGTCGTTTAGAATATTCATGAACTGTGTCTATTTTTGGTTAATTTAGGAATCAGAAAAGTAATCCTATCATAGGCATTAAATACGTAAAAAATTTATTTTGATATTTGTATGAAAGCTGACATTACTATGATTGATAATAGATTACCCAATTCTGTTTATCGGCTGTATGACACCATCAGCCTAAATGGCTTATCCGATTTGCTTTGCGATGTGGGCTTTTCCCATACAGGTTTTAATTTTTTTTAACCATAAAATAACGATGACTGCCGTACAATATTTCCCCAAAATTGGTTTCGACTGGTTATATTATAAAGCAATAGTATTTGGTTCTTTTCAACAAAATGGCTAACGATCTGCAAGCTTGATACTGCGGTTTCCCTAATTGAGAAATTGAATTTGTGTAGCTCTAAAAATAGAGCTATCTGCCATACAACCGTTATAAATAAAAAGCTTAATTGTTTCGAAAACGGTTCTAACGATTTTAGTTTAAAAAATTATCGCTACTATTGTTGGCATATTCTAATTTTTTTTTAGCATAACAAGTTATTAAAGATGCAAAAGAACCATTTGCGCTGGCTGGCTCTATCGATTTTGATCAAAATGTTTATAATATGCTTATTAAAATTTTCGAAAAAATATTTTAAATACTTAAAATTAGCAAACTTTTAAATATATAAACAATTTTGTATAAATAAATATTTTACTCGAAAACGACTACTTAACAATTTTATCAAACATCGTTACTTTGCAGTTTTGATTTCATTTTCGACTTTCCTGGGGAATGCTAACACGCTGATTTAACTAAACTTTCTTTTGGACTGAATCTCATTGTAGTAAGGCTGCATTGGTTTTATTCAAATATTCCATAAATTTATTTTCAAAAAAAAAATATATCTAAAAATTTCGTGTATTTTTGCAAATGAGACTTTCATTCCGAAAACTCAGCTTCATAAACTTATTTATCTTTTTCAGGTATAATTATTCAATTTATTATTCAGGACCCTATTTCACAGATGATACAACACATACATTTCATACAACATACATTCTAATAGTACATCACACAAAACATACAACTTTCTGTTTCACAGATTTCATTGGAACTGTTGTATGATTTTTGTTTTGTTGTATGAAATGTATGAATTGACATTTCGTTGTTTTTCAATTTGATATTATTAGTCAATTAAAGGAAATTGTCATATTAACGTGAAATAAAATTATTAAAATTGTGTAATTTTACATCAAGAGACATTGGATTTGCTATTTGATGGTGAAGATATTTTGGATTTAATGGAAAGACGCCTTAGGATAATTTTAGAGCATGCGAATTTTAATTTGGAAGATCCCTTTTATATTAAGAAAATTCATAATGCCTAGAATGTGTGTTGAAATAATGGGCCCTAGCGAGGTAACCGTCGAAGCGGAGAATTCTCCGAAATTGTCCGAATCGGAGAATATTTTGTTCGAGGTAAACTCGCGAACAGCTGTGCGGAACATTTTTGCGACAAAGCGGAAAATGTTCCGCTCCGACGATTACCTCGATAGGGCAGAATATTAAAACGTTCGGGAGTATAAAAAAACAGCAATTTAACAACTTGCAATTAAGCATTTTTCTCGTGCTGGAGATACTGAAATCGAAAATGGTTTTTGATAACCGAAATGCAGTGGAAACAATATTTTGATTAATTAATTTTGTATTTGGTATAGGTAGAGTCCATAAAGACAGTCAGACCAATACGTTCCAATACTGCAATTAAAGTTTGTTTAAAATAAATACCTAATTCATTTTAGGTATTTATTTATGTACATATATGCACACAAGTAAAAGTGCATTATACATATATCAGCATCGGAAAATGGCCACTTTAATACCCGTGGGGCCCGCAAACTTCCCAAATGCAACACTTTATTCTCGTAATTTTTTTTTGAAGAACAAGAATTTGCTGCTTCTTGGCTTAAAGGTTAAGCTTAAAGGTTAGGATTTGGTTAATAGACCAAATAGTTAAAAAATTACTTGCATTGTGTTATTTTTGTTTATTTGTAACTTTTTCAAAGGACATTAATTATTCAACAGCAAACTATTACGAGTATCAATTGTATGATAAATTTGACTTTAAACGGTTGTATGATGTATGTATTTAAATAAAATCTATGAAACAGTTTCATACAATATTCAAATACTTCCAGACAAGTTTTCGTTCATAAATTATTGTATGACAGTAAATGATACAACAATTTTGTGAACATGCATGAATCATACAGCAGAATTTTAAAAATCATATATTGTATGTGTTGTATGATCTGTGAAACAGGGCTCAGAACGTCTTTACAATCAGTCTTTAGTTTAGAAAAGTTTTCAAATGGGATGTGTGGCGATATTTTGAAAAGTCTTTAATAATTGTATTCAGTAACACTCTTCATCATTCACGATAGGTATTACCGTTGCCAAAAATCAAAATTTTTGAATGATCTTCAAATTTGAGTGAATGGGTCCTTTGGTAACTTTGATCTTATAGATGTCAAAATTTGTGTTGGGTTTAAAATTTTAATTCAATTAGAAATTTGGGTCTGATAAAACTAAATAAAAATGTCTACAATAGAACAATAGAAACTGTTGGATATTAAAGAAGACAATATTTGTAATAAACATGCTTTCGGAGAAAACCAAGCGATGCTTCTAGTCCGCTGGACTTCGAAGAATATATGTATGTAACTGGTGTTTTTCTTAGACGTGTGGTTTTCAATCTGGCAATACTTTTTTCGGAGTTGGTCTTTTTGACAGCTGTCGCTTGATTTATGCTCAGTTTGGTTTGCCATTTCATAAGGCCACGGCTCCATTAGAAATATTTATTTCGGCCATTATTGCAGACACTACTACTAAAAATTTGTATTTCTGCAAAAATAAATCGTGAAATTTCATTCTTTTCAAATTACCGCCAAACGCTTTAGGTACTTCAAAATAGATATAATCTGTTTTTTAAAGAATTATTGGAATTTACTCGTAACATAAAACTAACAAACTATGAACAAGGTGCTATTCCTTGTGAGAAATTTGTGCACGATAAATGTAGGATGTCATGAAACGTCAAATTTTATTTATCCCTTTATTTCTTCTGAGAAGACAAGAAATAAATACAGACTCTTTTATGTCTTAAAATAAAAAAAAAAATTCAGACATAAGGGGCCTCCACAAGAAATATTGACTACATGACACATTTCTTGCAATCATTTATATCAAGTGGATGCCTAGGGTAATGAAAAGACTTACTCCCGCACAACGTTTGCAAATCGTGCAAATTTTATTACCAAAATAGTTGTTCGGTTCGCGCGACGCATCACAAGAAATTTTTGTTCAACGATGAAGCTCACTTGGTTAAATGGGTACGCTAATAAGCAAAATTTTCGTAGTCACTGTTTGGTATGATCTATGGGCAGAGGGAATCATTGGTTTATATTTCTTCAAAAATGAAGCCGGCCATAATGTTACACTCAATTTAGAACGCTATAATAGAGCCATGATTAATGACTTTTTCGTGCCTGAATTGGAGGATGTTGATGTGGACGACCTTTGGTTTCAAAAAGACGGCGCTACATGCCATGAAGCCAACGAAACAATCAATTTATTGAAGGAAACTTTTGGTGAGCGCATTATCTTGCGTCGTGGGCCTGTGGCTTGACCTCGTGCGATTTAACACCGCTGGACTTTTTTTGTGGGGTTATATGAAGTCGCTTGTCTACACAGATAAGCCCGAGACAATTGACGCCTTGGAAGAGTATATTCGTCATCGTTCACATACGGCCCCAATTGCTGCAAAACTGACAATTGCACGAAATCATTTTTTAAACATACAAACCTTTATCTTTATAATAAATCTAATTTCTTGGCCATAACATTAAATTATATGCATTTCCTTTCTTTTTGAAAACCACACCTCTAAAAAAGACACCCATTAGATAAAAAATGCTATAATCAATAAACTAATTTGGTTGTGTTTTAGATTTGTACAGAACTGAAGCTGTTTTTTTTTGCTTACAATTTTACTCTTAATGCTCAAAAACAATTGCATCTAAAAAAAAAACTTGTATTTAGTGCTAAATGAGCAGTATTCACAATAGTATTTTGATTGTTGTTCACAATGGGTTAAACATTTATGAATTCTTGTTCATAATACCGATTAATCAATTTATTGACAAATATTGTGCATTGTCAAATAGTTGATCTTTGGGAACTGTAATAGGGGTGTAAGTTTTGCGAAGTTTATTATTTTTTGTATTTATTGAGTAATTATTTTGTTAATTTTTCGTTTATACCAGCAGTACTCTTATGTTCCTGTTGCACTTTAAAGCCAGAATTACCACTGAGATATTATAGTACCCCCGGGTGGATTTTTTTTGCTGGGCACATAAAGTGACCGCTGTTACAAATTTCCTATTTGAAAAGAATAAACATATTCCTTTGCATTTTGGCTTTGAATAAACTTAATATTGTAATTTCTGTTTTCGAAATCGTCAAATCAAGATTAATTTTAACTTTTTTTTTGAGGCTCCGAGTTTTCAATCGTCAAATATAAAATCAACTCAATTGCGCAAATGTTTTTTTTAAGCAGGAATTTGAGTTTTTCAAATAAAAAGCTAGGCCGAGTTTATTCCCATCGATTTCTCTAGGAAAAATCAAATGCGTTGTCAAATTGTTCAGAATTGATACAATAAATCCTGCCTTATTTTTTGAACTGACCTAATATAATATGTTTACTAATCTAAGTTTATTTAGACCTTTTACCGCACCTGTAAACTAAGCGCATATTCCAACCTTTTTATTGGCCGATATTTTAACTAGCAAAGAGTGGCCATACTCAGCCGATTTGAAATCGACCGATTCTGAACCTTAATAGGCGATACAATTCTCTTCAAAATCAATAGTATGTAAACTAAAAAAATAAAGATGCGTCCAATGGGACTAAACTATTGATGGGTGGCAATTGCGCAGTGGGATCAGTCCTTGACTGCTAACTTAGATGTCTGGGTTCGCAGTTGTTTTCTATACTTCCAATTTTAATTGGAAGCCGCCCGTGGGGGATAAAATGATATAATAAATACCTTATTTTCAAATACACTGTGCCAACAAAAATTCTTTCCTATCTTTCTATTCCTTCTAACTAGTTGCGTGCAATTCAGGTTGCATTTAAAAGACCTTAGGTCTTACAGGCATATAGTTAAAATTATTATTATATTATTATTGTACGAAGGGTTGGTTGCTCTAAGAGAAAGGGTTTATAAATATGAACTCACTGTTTTAAGTACTAAGAATTTTAAATTGTATTGCAAAATAAAAAAGGCGATGCATTCTTAATCTTAAAATTTTAATCTGCTACTTTTATAGCCATTTTTTAGATACAGAACCAAATTTTCTTAGTTTTAAAATTTTATTTTAACCTAATAACCGTATATTCATGTTAGGGTAAAAGTAATGCGCAATATTGCAGAAGAAATCACTAATGTTAAACAACATTTTTTACGTGTAACATTTTAAAATACCGTAGAACAAGTATACAGAGGTAGTCATTTGACCTATGTATATCATTTTTTCAAATTAAAGCCATCAATTTAATAATTGCCACCACTCCCTGATTCAGACTTTTAAAATTGGTTGTTTTGGACAAAAGAGAGCGCTCGTGAAAGTAAAAAAAAAATCTGCACATTAAATTTTTGTAAGCAGCAAATTGTGGGCAGAACATTTATAAATGTCAGATTGAAGTTTGTCATAAAAGAAAAAAAGTCTACGTTGTTGTGAGAAAAGATTTGTTTAACAAATAAATAAATTTAGAAGTCAACAAATACTAACAATCTAATTTAATAGAATGCTCTAAACAGATGAATAGTTATGCAGTTCATAAGGGTTTATGTAGTCTCTATTTTAGCTTTCATAAATTGTTATTTATAAAACATTTTCCCATAAATTATTCTCATGCAGGGCTTATGTCCAAAAAGTGCCATAAACGGGAAATCTATTACATTTTTCAAATCAGCTGTTTGGCAGAAAAAATACAGGTACACCTTTAGTTCGGTTTCGAGCCGTAAAGTGTTAGCTCTTCATGTCTTTCAATGTAGATAGGTACGTTAGTGCTATTCCTAACTTTTAACATTCTTCAATCCATCCCCAATAGCGGATTGCAGCCATTACTTGCAGGTCTATTGGGATGTGGCCTACTCTATTATCCCTGCTGAGTTGGATTGAATCGTTTTTTATACAGTTTTCTTCTTCTTGGCGTAGAAAGTATTTCATTTAAATTATTGAAATTATTTTAAAAAGGATAACAAATTTAAATGCATTTTTTTTCCTTTTTTTTTGTAATGTTCAGACTCAAAATGACATTTCGACACTATAATTTCCTTATGTAGACTCTATTCAACCTATAAACGCGTTTATGTAGTTTATAATGATTGTCTGCAACGTTCCATAAGTTTTACAAATAACATTTTCGAGTACATAACACTATATACTCGCTATAATATTATAAATAAGGCTGTAAATTATTAGTTTAAAGAGAACAAAATGTGAATTTTAAACAAACATAAATATAAAACAACAAATGTTGTGTTGACATTTAAAAATTGGCAGAAGATTGTGCTGAAACTGTTGTAGACTTTTCATGATAGAATTTCATCCCCACTCTTCAAAATTTGGTAAGCTGTCAATATCTGCCCACATACGACAAATCTAGTGATAACGGCTGAATTCAATGGTTAACGTGATTTCAAATGTTTTTGGCCGACTAACACTAGCACCACGTTTGCAGTGGTCGTGGTCTATTGAAATAGAGTTTAGCATCTCACACGTTGTGTTGTCCCTAAGAAATGCTTCACATCCCTTATGCAGAAAGTCTAACGTTAACTCAATGATTCCTTCGTACTAACTTTTAGTTTTCAAGCACCAATCATTTTTAGTAGCTCCACACACTTCGTTATTATTTTTGTTTGTATTAGTGTTTGTTGTGGTTGAACTATCTGCACTTATAGGCTTAAGTTTGTTTTATACGTATTTTACTTTTATTCAATTAATACTGATTCCTATGTTTTGACTAATTACATTTTTTTCTTTTTTATTTTCTTTCTTTTCCGCATTTAATGTAAAATTTATTTGGATAAAATATAAATAAATGTTAACGTGGCTATACAAAATATATATGATATAATTATAATTGCCTGCCTGCTGATATCCTTAAATAAAAAAAAAAACGAAATACGTATTAAATGAAACATTATATAATTCTACATGATAAACGTTTATGTATTTTCTGCACGCTAATATAAAAAAAAATACAAACAAAAAACAACAAAAACACACTCACACAAAACAATTCGATTAAAAAAAAAACATCTAAATTTACTTACTACTCTATATACATAAATGGTGTTTTTTTTTATATTTTTTTTCTATATCTTTGGTGTATGTGGTACTTCTTTTCTGTTTCTGTTAACGCTTCTTGTGGCTTTGAATAACATACAATTAAATCAAATTGCAAACAAAATTTATTTAACTGTTTAAAAAATTAAATAAATAAACAAATTAAAAACAATGTTAGCTTAATAAAAGTAAAAAGAAAAAATCAAAATCGAAATCAAAGTCGAGTAAAAACGGTGAAAGTTGTAAGCCCACTACCATTAGCACCCCTAACAATAAGAACAATAAGGAGAGTAGTACGACAACAACACCAAAAGCTGACAAAAAGTCTTCCTCCTCGTCGAAAAAATCAAAAAAGTCTTCGAAAAGTAAATCGAAACCAAAGTCACCAAATGCAAAAGCGAACAAAACTCCCAAAAAGCTTGGCCAATCAATGGTGAGTGATCCGAATGAGGTAATGACGGCGACTACGACAACGACAAGCACAAGCACATCAACTAGCCTAGAAGAAGTCGTTTCCTTTGGAATGATGTTGTGTTCTACTACTACTCCTAATTCTGCTACTAACCACAAAATCACGAAGATGTTATTCACTGAAACTAGTACACCAACAACTACTACTACAACAACAACCACAACACCAAGCACAAAACGTACTACAATTTCCCAAAACAATTACTTACAGAATTGCCAGTTCTGCACATCTGGCGAGAATGAGGATAAACTGCTGTTATGTGATGGTTGCGATAAGGGCTATCATACATATTGCTTTAAGCCGAAAATGGATAATATCCCTGAAGGAGATTGGTAAAATAAAAGAATTGTTAAAAAATAGCTCACATACAAATTAACAATTTGTCCTTTCTTAAGGTACTGCTATGAATGTGTAAACAAGGCGACAAATGAACGCAAGTGTATCGTTTGTGGCGGTCATCGACCTCCTCCAGTGGGTAAAATGATTTACTGCGAATTGTGTCCACGTGCATATCATCATGATTGCTACATACCACCCCTGTTGAAGGTTCCACGAGGCAAGTGGTATTGTCACGGGTGTATATCGAAGGCACCGCCACCGAAAAAACGTCCCAGTAAAAAGCCTTCCAATAAGGAACTAAAACAGCATAATTCATCACAGTCATTAAATTCATCACATGATGAGTCTATGAACTCTATTGTAGCGCCTCTAAGGTGAGCTTTTTTTATTGTTTTTATTATTTTGAAAAACTCAAATTTTATTTTAGTCCTGCACACTCAGTAGCATCGACGTCCTTCGATGAACATCACAACAATTCTGTAGATGCATCTCGTTTCCAAACTCAAATGACACGTCCATCAACGCCGATGGCCATCAATAACGACTATGTAGATATGAGCATGGAAGCAACACAACTAGGACTTGGTGTAGGTATCGGAGTCGGAGTCGGCATTGGCGTTGGAATGTGTCCTGCACAACCCAATCCAATCCCACATATGTCACCGATGCAACAACAAATGGTACATGCATTATCTCCGCAACATATTGGCAATCAGAGCAATCAACTATCTATGATTATTCCACAACCACCAGTGATGTCTCAACAGCTGCAACACCAACAACAGCAACATCAACAACAACAACAAGCGCAACAGCACCAGCAAGCACAACACCAGCATCAGCATCAACTTCAACAACTTCCACAATTACAACAACAACTGCAACAAATTCATCAACCACCCCCGCCGCCGCAACAGCAGATTCAACCGCATCAAATACAACAACAGCAGCTGCAACCAATAGCACAACAACCAATACAGCAAGCACCCCAAATGGTACCATCGCCACCCCAACAATTTCAAGTAACTGCTCCGTTAGTTCCCCAACAACAAATACAACAGCAACAGCAACAGCTACAGCTACAGCAGCAGCAGCAGCTTCAACAACAACAACACCAACAACAACAACAACAACAGCAACACCAACAACAGCAACCGCAGCAACAACAACCACCACAGCAACAGACAAATCAACAACAACAAGTCATAAATGAGGCTAAAGAGAAACTTAAACAAGAAAAGAAGGAAAAACATGCCACCAAGAAGCTAATGAAGGATTTAGCTGTTTGCAAAACAGTTTTAGGGGAAATGGAGGTGAGTTACTGTCTTTATTAATAATAATTAATTATTTTCTTTCAACTTGTTTGTTGTTTCTCTTGCTGCAAGTAAAATTAATTCAATTTTAAATGGGTGGAATTTGTGATCATAATCATAAATTGGAATATATTTTTTCTCAAATTGCAGTTACACGAAGACTCTTGGCCATTTTTATTACCTGTGAATACAAAGCAATTCCCAACGTATCGTAAAATTATTAAGATCCCAATGGATCTATCCACAATCAAAAAACGTCTTCAAGATTTAAGGTAAGCTTTTGAAAAAATCTTTGTCTATCTGTTGTCCTTTTTTTTGGAAACATTTTCTTTTTGAATTTTGTCACGTTTGAAGGACATTTTTTTTCCAAAATAAGGAATAAGATAGGAAATCATTTTACGAATAAAGACAATCATTTTATGCATTATGTATGAACTCAAAAATATACTGATCTGAAAATGTAAAAATATGAAGAATTTGCACCATCTTTCACTCTGTACTCATTTAATCATTTTTGAAGTGATAACTTTTTATGGGAGGGTAAACTACGTCCTTACGAAAAGAAAAGAGTTTTACTGCCTACTCCTATCATCGATGTTCAGTGTCGATTGTAGAAGAACAGTTATGTTTGAAAATTAATTAAAAAGAAAAGATGTGGGTGTTTTGAGCTTATATCGTCTGTTCTAATAGTTAAATCTTTAAGGTTAAGGTCTTATTGAGGTAAAACTTGAGGCTGTATGCCGGTATAAAAATAATACGAATGTGTCTTACTAAATGTATAGCTTAATAGGGTTTTTTGACATTTTAAGGCCCGTTTGCTGATACACACCTTAAGCATTTAAGTTCTGCTTAAGCACTTATGTGACAGTTTACGCAGAGGAAAAAGTAGCCCATAAGCGTTTTAAGTTGAACATAAATATTTATGATTCGTATCAGCAAACGGGCCTAAATGCAAAAGTTGATGAAAAATTTCAATATTTTTAAAAACAGTATTCCACAAACTTATTGCCCCAGCCATCGTCTACAAAAGTGTTAGGCGGGTCCATAAGTCCGTGACTTTTGGAATAAAACGCAGATTTTTTGATAAAAAAATAATTTTATTTTTCAACGTAGTCTTCCTTGAGCTCTATACACTTTGTCCAACGCTTCTCCAATTTTTTGTATCCCTTCCAAAAAAAAATTATTTGTCGAGGTCCCAAAATAGGCCTTTGTTTGCGAGATGACTTCATCATTGGAGTCAAATCTTTTTCCACCAAGCCATTTCTTCAGGTTTGGGAACAAGAAGTAGTCGCTCGGAGCCAAATCTGGAGAATAGGGTGGATGAGGGAGCAATTCATAGCCCAATTCATGGATTTTTGCCATGGCAACTGCACATGTGTGCACCCTTGCATTGTCTTGGTGGAAAAGAACTTTTTTCTTGGCCAAATGAGGTGGGTTTTTTTCAAATCGTCATTGAATCGGTCCAATAAGTTGGCATAATATTCCCCATTGATTGTTCTTCCCTTTTGAAGGTAGTCAATGTGGATTATCCCGCGTGCATCCCAAAAAACAGTCGCCATAACTTTATTGGCTGACAAACCCACCTTGGCCTTCTTTGGCGCCGATTCACCCTTAGAAACCCACTGTTTTGACTGTTGTTTGGTCTCTGGTGTGTTGTGATGGATCCATGTTTCGTCCACGGTTACAAAACGGCGCAAAAACTCCTCCATATTGCGATTAAACAACGCCAAACCTTCCTGTGAAGTTGTTACACGATTGCGTTTGTGGTCGACTGTGAGCAAACGCGGCACCCATCTTGCGGAAAGCTTTCTCATGCCCAAGTGATCATTCAAAATTGAAACCACTGAGCCATGCGAGATCCCTATGGCTTCCACAATCTCTCGCACTTTCAATCTTCGGTCGGCCAACACCATATCGTGAATTTTTTCGATTGTTTCGGGTGTAGAGACCTCAACTGGGCGTCCAGGACGTTCGGCATCTTCAGTGCTTGTACGGCCACAACGAAATTCAGTAAACCACTTTTTTACCATTGAAATCGATGGTGCAGAGTCCCCACAGTATTTAACAAGCTTGGCCTTGGTCTCGGTAATGGTTTTTTTTCGCAAGAAATAATGCTTAATAAGCACACGAAATTCACTTTTTCTCCTCAAAATAGTGAGTAGTCTGATAAAAATAGCTGTCAAACACAAACTAACTGACGCAGCAAGTTTAAATTTTGAAGGAGTCAACTGACAGATGCCTGTTGACAGGAGCAGTGTTGCTGTTTCAGTAAAGAGGTCAGAAATTCAAAAAGTCACAGACTTATCGACCCGCCCTCTATATCGATAAATACACGTATGTATACGTAAAGCCTTACGGCGGCACCAGTCTATCTGGCTCTCACGCATACGGATAACTTTTGAAATTAATCAAATAACTTTTAAAGTTTTTTTAAGTTTATCAATTTCAATATTAAATAGTTCAACTTAGATTAGTTTAGGTTATCACTTCTGTGGGGCGTCCCGAGACGCACATGCCTTTTTTTTTAGTTTTTTGTCCTGTTGCAAACTTCAAAAAATTCGCTAAAGAAATTTGTTCTTTGCTATTTCTGGTTCATTTTTTAAATGCCAAAATAATGAATACAAATGTATGGAAAAAGAAATTTAAAAAATACATCTCTACTATTATTATAAAATTGTAATTTTGTTTCGATGTCAGTTTGTCTGTATATGACAGGTAAACTGACGACTTATCATTTGACACGCCATAAAAATGATTCTATCTTTTTCTGTTGTCCTTTGGGCAACTTATAAGCTTTTAAATTTAATATATAAGTTATGCTTAATACACAAATATTTGCACTTACCTCTTAAATTTATCCTGATTTTAAAATATAATTTCCAAATTTATATTTCGTTTTGTTTACGTTTTGCTGTTTTCATGGATGTTATATCCTAATTGGTTTTTGTTTTGTTTACTTCCGCTGTTGTTATGAATTTTATTTCCAAACTAGCAGAAAGTCCCCGGTGTTGCACGGGCACCCGAGGCAAAAGTATTTTAATGCAATATCTTCTTTTTAAAGAAATTGTTTATTAAAATTTAAGTAATGAAGAAATAAACCTTATGTACGTTAACTTGTGGGCTTTTTGTTTTCAGGCAGAACAAATAAACAAGTTCACAGCAATATGAGCGAATGATAAATCTGCCCAGCGAATATCCCGATATTGCATATCTAAAATTACACAAGAAGGACACCAGAAGTTGTGGCTGTGTTTTAGTTTTGAACTAGCTACATCATATATTTTTTAAAGGTTTGGAATGACACCATCAGACCGATAATTTGTTTTGTATATGTGTTGAATCTGCTCCAAAACAAAAGCAAACACATTTTTATTTAGGCGAAAGTTTTTCTTCAATCTTGAAGGGAATTATAAAATTAGAGCTGCGTCAGGTAGTCAGCGTATATTGTTTTCGTTCTTGCGAAATTACAAGTTTTTTTTGTTAACGGTTCAAACGGAAACAAGTTTGGAAATAGAGAGGGACTTTATTCGATAGTTTTGATTTTAAAATCGGTGCATCTTAATACATTTTTTAAAAACGCTTTCTATAAACATTAAATTACACTCTCCCGCTCCGCTAATTTAATGGCTTAAAACGTTTATAGTGTTTATTTAATAAAAAACTATCGAAAATATATCGCATTTTCGATATATCAGTTAAGTTGCTCATCTCTGCCTTAAGTTTATATCCATCGCAATGCGTCGTCGTATTTCTTTAAAATTTCTTCCGATGACAGCTACTTCGAACTGAAATTGAATTTCCGACGAAGATGCGTTGCGGAGAAAACTCCGCTCCGACGGTTACCTCGATAGGGCAAATATTTGTATTTTTGTTTACAAACGAACTATTCTTCATTTTGAGACTCTTCGCTTTTTTACATGCGATTATAGTTAGTACAATATAAGGCAAGTTATGCATTCTTTGAAAAAAAAATTTAAATAATATTAAAAAAAATGTATTATAATGAGTGTAAGCTCACGCTTTCGCTTAAGTTGATATATGCATGAAAGTAAAACAAAATTTGGTGGGCCCCAACTTTTCATGTGCCACCTATAAGAGTTGATAGGATTTTACACTTAACTGCCATCTTTTTCATTGACACATGTAAAGAAAATCAAGTTTGATGTGTAAACTTTCAGAGTCCCAAAATGTTTACTTTCACAAGTACTGTTTTTTGCGCTTAGCCCATTTCACCCTACAAACAGCTAAGTTTTGCAAAAAATATTTAATCCTCAAGTCACTTGCAAACCGTTCTTAGCTATCATTGGTAATTTTTTTCCAACCATATAATAGTTCCGAAAAAATACTCGGATTTTCTTAAATCAAAATCGTTAGAACCATTTTCGATAAAAAATGAGCTTATGAAGGAATTCGGCTATACTAACATACAGACGAACAGAATTTTTGGTCCATGTTTTTTCATCTTCGCTATCATCGTAATGTCATGTTTGATTGTTATCGCAAAACCTTTTTTTAGACGAATGCATAACTTGCCTTAAATTGTATTTACCTATCGCAAGTAAAAAGACAATCTCCGGAAAGCGAAGAGTCCCAAAATGAAGAATAGTTCGTTTGTTAAAAAAATAATCCTGTACCCATCTTCTGTAACTCAGGCGATAGTTTTTCCTCACTTACAGCCTCTGAAAAAAAATGGGTTTCTGTTATTATGTTATGTGTTATTATTTCCAATGGAAGGCAATAAATTTTGACATCGTTAAACCAAAACAAACAATTTTTTTTGTTTCTCGACTATTATTCTCGAGTCGAAAGTTACAGAACATGGGTAGAACGACAAAATAAATGAAAAATCTTTTTTCTTACAATTTTGTTGTCTTTATTTTTCATTTCATTTGGAAGATATTGCATGAACAGACTCTTGCCTCGGGTGCCCGGGCAACGCCGGGGACTTTCTGCTAGTGTTTAACTATAACCAAATATAAGGTGACTTAATCGTATATCGAATTCTTCTTGCATTTAGGTAATGAAACGTTATCATACCTGTTTCTATGGACTTCAACAACTTCCAAGAATTTGAGTAAGATCTACTGGTAAAAATTCCACTACGAATTTATCATTAGGTATCGCTTAATGATGACGATGAAGAACAATATGAAACGTTTTTTTTCCATTTAATTTTAAATTTCAAAATAACTGCAACAATACAAGGCTTGGTTGTATTTTCCCGCGTAACGTTTTCCTGTATTACTGCTACCCATCTTGTAAGAATTGACATTAATAACAAAATTTACAGAGACATATAATAAAAAGAAATAGAGTTGATACTTATTGTAGTAGATTTTGTTCGTGGATTTTCGATGTTTTATTAACTGAAAATTTTAGTCCGTTTATTCTATGGTTTAGTAAAGTCATGGCGCATATTCATAGTTATGTTTGAACTCTAGATCTAATCCTGGATTTTAACCAATGTTAATAAGATAGAATAAACTCAAGTTTTTCTTAGCAACAACTTAAACAGTGACTATCACACATGATCTGCATTCCGAGTGAAAATGAATTCAAAACGAATTTCAATTTCACTTAAAATGAAATAACGTGTTCTGCATTTCGAGTGGATTCAACTCCTTCCAATTCACTTCGAATTCATTTTCGAACGGTCTAAATCACCTGTTGCAGATAATTTGTATAAAAACGGTTCATATTCGGAATGTAGAACACGAATTTTCATATTCAGAACCCTAAAATTCCACATTCGGAATGAGCTATTTACACACTTTATTTTATATGGAATACAGAACATCTAAATTCACTTTCGTTCCTCAAATTAACAAAAAGTGAAATACATGAAATGTGAGTATGAATCCGTGGACTAAGCATTTTGTTATTAATATGGCTGTTAAAGTTTATAGTTTTATGCAAAACAAGGCTAAATTTTCCCGAAATCCAGAGTTCGGCCGTCGCCATTTAGATCTCTCGAACTTGAAATTCGTTGCTCATAATTCACATTCATTAACTAAGGTAATAATTCACATTCATTAACTAAGGCCACAATGTTTATCTAATGTTCTACAAAAAATTGAATATTTTGGACAAGTTATCAAAAATAAGAACATGCAATTACATTTTATGTACATATCGCTCATTTGCTGCAAGAGCAGCATAACTTAAAAACACCCGAATTTAAGTACAAAATTGTGGATACACAGGTTTGGTCTTATTTTTGCTTAGCTCCTCATACATCAATATCTCTATATCAATATTACATAGAATAAGAAAATTTTAATCGTTCTTATAGAAAAAAATGTAATTGCATGATCTTATTTTTGATAGCTTTTGAAAAAATGTAAATTTTATGTAGAATTTTTTGTATGTACAGTACAGTACATGTCTTTTAAATAAACACGCACAGTTATTATATTAAAAAATGGTAATACAAATGCAATTTAAATCACAATTTTGTTTGCCATAATTAAACAAAGTTTTTTTTTTAATAATTGTAGCTTTGTCTTTTGTTTCAGTTATAAAACCCGTGAAGATTTCTGCGTAGATGTGCGGCAAATCTTTGACAATTGCGAAATGTTTAACGAAGATGACTCGCCTGTCGGCAAAGCAGGACACGGCATGAGGAAATTCTTTGAAGTCCGATGGGCTGAACTGACTGATAACAAACATTCATGATATCAAATGCATCACCTAAAGTATTCGAATGATTAGAAAGCTTAAATAGTATTTATAAAAAAAATCACACACAAATCTAAAAAAAAAAAATTGATTTAGAAATATAGCATTAAAACAAATCTTAGTTATAATTAAAAAAAAAATAAACAAAACAAAAAAAAAATTAAAATACAATTATAAAATGTAAAGCAAGGCAAACAAATTATAAAATAATAATAAAATACAAAAAAAAAAAAAAACAATGTATTCCAATTCGTATGGAAGAGGATTTAGTCTTAAATATTTTTTAAAATATATATATATATTTTGTTCGTTAAGAACCAACTTCCGTTCTGTAAATAGTTTACTTTTATATTTAAAGTGCTGAAACATAATATTTTTAGTAATTGATGTATTTTTTAAGCTGAATGCTTTGCTACACAAAAATAATATTTTCCTATAATTTTAGTTCACACACTCAACCCAGATGAAAGCAGATGAAACATTTTGAAACAAATTTTTGTACAAACTTTTTAGAGATTTTACTTGACAGTATTTTTTATTTTTGTTTTGCTTATGTTAAAATATTTTTTTTTTTACACGAGAACATTAATAATCACAAGCATACGAGCAAGGAAAACATTTTCGAGTTATCACCAAGATAAAAACGAAAAAAATGTATCATGCGAAATTCACCGCTTTTAATGATATTGTCGCTAAATTATATTTTTTTTTTAATTTCAACATGACATTATTTTATCATCACTATGCGCATTTTTATTTTCCTAACAAAAAATAGTAACGTACTTATGTTAAGGAAATTGCTTTGCAGAGCAGATTTTTTTCTCTCCCTTTAATGGTTATTCTATATATATCAGTCTTTTCTTATTTTTTTTTTACTTATGTGTATTAAATATTTATAAATATATTTTATATGTATAATTGGTATTTTTAGGATAATAACTTTATGTCTATATAATATAGGAGTGTATAATTTTCTTTATGTGTATCGAGATTGTTTTTTCTTATATAGTTTTTTTCCTAATTTATTTTCCATGCATTGTTCTAGTTTAAGTTTTAATTTCTTTGACATAATAAAAAATATATATATATACACAAAAATATTATATACACTTAAAAAAACTCATAACGTTAAGAAAAAAAACGATGTTCGATATGCAAGAAATATATTCGTAAATACAATACTGAAACTATGAAAAACTAGAATCACAAATGTTTACTTTTTTCGGTCAGGTATTTGATATTCTGCCCTATCGAGGTAACCCTCGGTGCGGATTTTTCTCCGCAAAGCATCTTCGTCGGAAATTCAATTTCAGTTCGAAGTAGCTTTCATCGAAAGAAATTTTTAAGAAATACGACGACGCATTGCGATGGATATAAACTTCAGGCAGAGATGAGCAACTTAACTGATATATCGAAAATGCGATATATTTTCGATAGTTTTTTTTATTAAATAAACACTAAACGTTTTAAGCCATTAAATTAGCGGAGCGGGAGAGTGTAATTTAATGTTTATAGAAAGTATTTTTTTCAATTATTATGCGCTAGCATTTTTAAGAAATGTAATTATATCACCGATTTTAAGATCAAAACTATCGAATAAAGTCCCCTCTCTATTTCCAAACATATGTGTTTTGTTTCCGTTTGAACTGTCAACAAAAGAATAATTTGAAAAAAAAAAACTTGAAATACCTACAATATTAGCTGCGTTTTATTATATACGGGTCTGGGTCTAGGTTATTTTTTAACACGCATTACAAAAACAACACGAGATCCAGATTTCTATCGGGGTTTCTATCTGGGTTTGCAAATATTAGTATTAAATTCGGCAACAGAGGGTACATTTCAGTACATAATCCAGATCGTTTTATTTTCACGGGGTGAACCATATGGGTTATTTGCGATAATAAAACACGGCTATTATTTATTTAGAAAATAAAACAACACTGTGAAACGAAAGTAATGTACTCGAACTACCTGAAACAGCTGCAATTCTATAATTCCGTTCAAGATTGAAGAAAAACTTTCGATTAAAATGTGTTTGCTTTTGTTTTGGAGCAGATTCAACACAAATACAAAACAAATTATCAGCCCTATTCTGCTATTCACGTGAATCGTATATTCGATCAACCCATTCGATTCCCTTTCACACTGCCTTTCTATTCTGCTATCCATCGGGTGAACTGCACTATCACAAGTTCATATTACCATTTATAACAGATGCTCATGCGAAAATCATTTGAAGTTTGGATACAAATGTGTATGTATGTATGTATCGCACATTTTTTTCTGTTTCAGAAACAAATTAAGTTAATTCCCAAATTGATAACTATGTATGAACGACATACAGCCCTATTATGCTATTCATCGGGGGGAATTTTTCTTGAATTTTCACTCATCACTATTCATTCGAAGTGAATCTTGTATACATTGGTAAAATCGATAATATTGTGCGGTATTCTGCTATTCACGTGTTGCGGACGTGGTATGATGTTTGTTTTTAATGTTTAAATAGAAAATTTGTTATTTGAAGCTTAAGATGTATTTATAAACAACTCCATCAGAGTTATCTACCAAATTTATCACATTTCTAGACCCGCTAACCTTTAAGCACTCAACCAGACATAAACAAATACTAAATCCGCAACAATTGGTATGCGGGTTTGAGTTGTATGGAGTGATTGGGTTCACGTGAATAGCAGACTACCGCACAATATTATCGACTTTACCAATGTATACAAGATTCACTTCGAATGAATAGCAGAATAGTGATGAGTGAAAATTCAAGAAAAATTCCCCCCGATGAATAGCAGAATAGGGCTGTATAGGTTTGATGGTGTCACTCCTAAAACACAGCCACAATATCGGGATATTCGCTTGGCAGATTCATCATCCGCTCATATTGCTGTGAACTTGTTTTTTAGTTCTGCCTAAGAACAAAAAGTCCTCAAGATTCGTAGTAAAGCGGAGAAAACTCCGCTCTGACCGTTACCTCGATAGGAAAGAATAAGCATACGTCATACAGTTACTTATAAAACCGAATTTGTTAATTACATTGGGCGGTAAGGAAATACTTTATTTTTATTAAGACTTTCTTTTATTTGATTTCGACAAAAGATTATTGATGGATTTTGTATGGTTCTAAAACCAAGAATTGGCTACCGTCTGTGCCCCTCGCAGCCTCAAAAAAGGCATTCGACTTCTGGAACTTAGTTGTTTGATCCAACAGCCACCAATCATGCAAACCGCAGGGAATAATTCATACTTTAATTCACAAATTCCATCGTAGTGGATTCGGTGTGAAAAATTCGCCTACGATTTTCGAAGTTCGTAGAAATTGGTATCACTGAATTCGAATGGAATGAAATGAAACAGACTTTTTCTACGACAAATCATTTGTGTCGGACACTGAAAGTAATGCGTCGTTAACAGTTATTTTAAAGAAAAATCTAAGTATTTTTACAAATTCTATGGTTTTATGAATAATATTTGATTTTAAATTTCAATATGAAAGTCTCTAAAGATAGGCGACCTGGCCTCCCAAGGCTGTAAGAAACTGGCACAATAAGAAATTGAAAATTTCTGGGAAATTGTAGAAGGCAACCTTGGACTAAAAGATTGGTGTAATTTTCACATAATCATGTGTGCAAGCTTAATTAAAATTGAAAATAACACGGTATTGCTATTTATCCTTTCATTTTGACATACACCGCTGATTTCGAAACTAAGAATATTCCACTCGGATTTTGTGAAGGGCGTAACAGTCCGTGCGGGGAATTATTACGATGGAATTTGTGATAGGGTTGATTTCCTCTCGTCGTACTCACCCCTATCACAGAGGATGTACGACGCGACGGGAGCATTGATACTTTTTCTCGGGATAGGTAAGTAGAAATCCATTTAGGTTGATATTATGCCATAAATATTGGGCCCTATCGGGAATCTTCCAGAGAATTTCGTTTCGCACAGAATATTTTATTCCCTCGAAATTTTTCCTGCGATCGGGAATCTGATACGGAATAAATTTCCCTCGAACAAAAAATCGTATGAAATGACAGCAAAATTCCTGGGAAAGTTTATTCCCGATACCAATAAATTCCGAAGGAAACTTTCGAACATCGTTAACGTTCTCAATATTCGAATTGGAGACAAATTTCTAGGGACATTTTTATTCACGATAACTCCCATTTTCTTTTTAAATTTAGCATAAGAATCGTCTTCATCTTCACTTTCCGAATCATAAAATATTATATTCAATGCGAATCTTAAAATTGAATGAATTATTTTTAAACTATAAAATACCCATTTGATATTTCACTTTGTAGTTCACAATGACATTTCTAATTCCGATTTCGTTTCAAATAATGTATAGGATTCGCTTTTAAAACCAATACTTTTTCGATTCGTAACGAACGATTACGGATCGAATCTCTTTTATGGCTTGGCAGGTCTAAAAAAAACAAATCTTCAATTCGTAAATTATTTTTTGGTTTTTGTTTTCTGATTCCGCCGCGGGGAATTCTTAAATCCACTTTTTTAACATTTGTTTCTAAGAAGTTTTTAACAATTATTTTATTTTTTAATAACATTAAATTATTTTTTTCTGTACACTGCCACAATATAAAAACTTCATTGCCAACACAACAATTGAGAAACTTAGAAACAAATATAGTATTGTGTGTAAGAATCTGTGTACAAATCCGTTTTGAATCCATCTCAAAAAAGAGATTACATACGGATTTGTTTTTGGTTTTAATTTGAAACTAATCTGATTTTCAGAGAAAATATAGTAACTTCAAACAGGCAATCGAAAACGAAGTCGTCAAACTTTTAATGGCTAATAAATGTTGCAAGCTGTTAAAAATTAGCATTCTCTAGTCTTGTCTATTTTTCGTCCAATATGGATATTAAGACAAAATAGGGGTTGTCGTGAATAAAAATTTCCCTGGAAATTTTTCTCTCATTCGAACGTAGGGAAGGTGAAATGTCCCCGGAATTTATTGGTAGCGGGAATAAACTTTCCCAGGGAGTTATATATCATACTTTGTTTAAGGGAAATCTATTCCGTGGGAGATTCACGATCGTATGAAAAATTTCTAGAGAATAAAATATTCTGTGGTAAACGAGCTTCACTGTGTGATTCACGATCGAGTCCATTTTATAATAATTATTAAAGACCAGATTCTGAATTGATTAAACTGAATGCATTGTATATAAATTTATTAAATATACAAAGCTGAATGCACTCAATTGAGCGGTTCAGATTTCCAATGGAAATGTTTCAGATCATTTTTTCCTAATTCTCAAACCTATAACCAACATTGGTTCTGATATATAGTTTTTCCGATTGAAAAAATGCTAAAAGGTTGGTGTCTACAATAGCTGGAAGAATTACGAATTCACCATATCTTACCACAAACGTTTCCGGAAAAATGTTTGATTCAAACACCTAATAATGGTGTTAATATAATAATTGATCCTATTATTCCAATGAATTTAATGGAACATTAACATTAGAATCCCTATCACTTTATTCTACTATGCGTCAGGGGGTCAATTCCCGATCTGTGAAGATGTGAAGTGATAAATTTTATCACGCTTTCACGTCTAATTCGATTCTCGATTCGTGAAAAAGTGAAGTTAAATGCCAAACATTTTTCATATGATAATTTTTTATCACAGTCAATTGTTTTGTGAAGAAAATGTTTCTAATCGAATATTAAGAAGAAAAACAGGATTTGGCATATGACAAGTAAGCAACAATTATATTTATACACAAATTTATTTTGGTATTAAGTTATATTTGTGTTAATTCGAGTAAATAACGAAATTGTTAAATCAACAGATTCACAACAGCCGACGCGACGGTGCTCATTCCCGCGACTGATCGTTGGAGACTGCCCATTGCAAAAAAATGCAGAGTACTTTACCATATTTAAATGGCTTTAAAGCGCACTTATAAGTTGAGTGTTTTTCAAGAATGCTCTCAATTCACGTATTAAATCCATGCATAAATGTTTTGGGAATCTATATATAAGGTTCAATAAAGTGCTCCTAGTTGTAACTTCGAAT
The DNA here is from genome assembly GCA_910595825.1 of Philhelius pedissequus. Lineage (NCBI taxonomy): Eukaryota > Metazoa > Arthropoda > Insecta > Diptera > Syrphidae > Philhelius > Philhelius pedissequus. The sequence goes on from OU343160.1 coordinate 56,995,796, forward strand.
AGATTCTGCCCATCTCGAAGGGAAATCCTCAATATCCTCACATGAAACAATAATAATATTTACTCAAAACAGAGATACTTTTGAATATAATATAAAACCCACAATTGTTGAGTATGACGTCTTTTATTAATTTATTAAACGAATTATTATTCCGGACATTATTCTTAAGCAAATTTAGAAACTGAAATGAAATATTTACCTTTCCCAAGACAAAATCTAATCAGAAATGACAGAATTTGTCATTTAGTACTTTTTAGTACAAACGTTATCACAATGAGTTCTAGAATCGCATTAGGCGTGTGCGTGAAGTTGGAAAATGATAAACCTCTGTGAAAACTGAAATGATATTTTTTTTTCACTTCAGAACTTCACTGATCGGGAATTGACCCCCTGGTAAATTATACTATCCCAAAGCCATTTAGACCGGGGCCTATTTCATAAAACTACAAGACTAATAATTATTTGTGAATTCACTTGTAACTTGTAAATTATGTCCAAATTTTCGTTTCATAGAGAATACCAATTTACTAATAACTACAAGTATGCTTGACTTGTAACTACATGTGAACTTACAACTGCGGCGAACTTTTCGTTTCATAAAAGTATTTGCACAAGAATTTATTAGTGACGGACTTGTTAGCGAATTTATTACAAGATTAAAGAGAATAATAAAATCAAGTACTGGGAACATTTGGCACTTTCGCGGTTAGCATTTAGTGCTTGGACATTGAACTTGGGCAACGTGTGCTTAAAACATTTAAAATAAAATGATTTCAAACAGTGACGAATGATGATAGTGACTACGAAGATTATCGGATACGGGATAATTGACGGGACAATTTGATTTTTATTTCAGTTCAAGTAAAAATCAAAGTATTTAAGAAATAAAGAAACAGGAAGAACGATAAATGCTTATATCGCTTGCTTAACTCTGAAGAGTAGCTACATATATTTGTTGTCCTACGCAAATATTTTGTAACTTGTAGTTGCCAGATTTGTATGCTTGTAGCAGTTTCCAGCAGCAGTTTTGTTGTCAGCTGTATTCTTGTATGGGATTACAACAACACCAACCTACCCGATCGTTCGATTTTTGAATGTACCCAATGAATTTATAAAAGGAATCTAATGTCGAATTATCACAACTGCCAAATTGGCAGTATTACTGTCAAAATCTTGGCATTATTTTGTTTGTCGTTTAAATGGTAAAAAATGTGGCAGTATATTTGTCATTTAAAAACTGCCAGCCAGAATTTTTGTTAAGGTGTGGCATTATACTGACATCGTGTAGATTCAGTACTGACAACAATTTTCAAATAATAGCCGTGTTTTATTGGAAAATTTATCCACCGTAAGTTTATCCGTCGTACCATTTTACATACAATTCGCTACGGTCGATAAAAAGCTAAAGTAGAAGTTACGGTGGATCGCTGGTTGACGTTTATTCGAGTCTCGAATTTGATTTTGTTAGCTTTGTTGGTACGATTAATAATTTGATTGAATCTCGATGGATGTGTTCATGGAGTGTTATAATTATTAATTTCATTCGTAAGACAAATCGATCTTTCTGATTTTTTTGTTTTTCTTTTTTTTATAGTTGGCCAGTTTATATTTCTAAAATCTTAGATAACTCCATTTTTAATAAATTATAAGCTGTTTTAACAAACTTTGATTTCCATTTTGAAAAAAAAAATCAATATCTATTGAATGAATTCCGTTTTACTTTTATTTTCCGTTTTGTGTTCAATTTTTATTGATAGTTATAAATAAACGGAGTTTGGTGCAAAACAATCATCTTATGAAATTCTATGAGCTATTAGGCTTAGGCGCGCACATAAGCAACTTTTAGTTTTGCAACAGTTTGGTTGCTAAACTGAATACCATGGACTTATATGAGAGTGCGCGCACATGCAAAAACTATTCAGTCCACGATTCTAGTAACTTAAAAATTTGTGTTTTATCACAAATCGAGCGATCGCCCCAAATATGTTCTTCAGTTTGTATCTCACCAAACTATAATGAACATGTGCAAATTAAATCAAAATATTGTATGTGTGTTGGTTTATCTCGTTGATTGATTTTAAGTTGCTTATGTGCGCGATCATTGTTCAACTAGTGATTAAACTATTTCGGTTCGGAAAAATTGCATGTGAGCGCCTAGCCTAAGCGCACTAAGCGTCAACTGAACTTCACAAAAGGTGCTTTCATAAATGCATGGTTGCTTTGTTTACATGCGATCAGTTGCGATCATATTAACGTCAGAAAAACTATTTGCGCATACATTTTAATATGCATTTATGAATACTTTCTCTGATTTGCTTCATTTTCCTGTGGACCAGTAACAATTCTGATGTGTATTTTTAATTTTGAGTTCAACTTTGCATTTCTTGGCGGAAAGTTGGACAGATGTGAACAGTAAGGTAAGGTATACCACCAATTATATGATACTGTCTCTTTCGTTAAGAAAAAATCGGAATGCATGTGAAATTTTATATTTGCGCATTTGCGCTGCAAATATTTGCGTTATACATTTTTGAAACTCTGACATTCATCATTTGCATTTATGAATGCTATGCATTCGTCGGACTTTCGCAACCACGCATTTATGAAAGCACCCAAAATGTGCTTTTTCTTCACTGTTTAATGGACGTTGGCCATGGATTATATTCGCCTCACTACATGGACATGGACTGGGCGTACATTTTTGTCATCCCATTGTTTGTTTTGCTGGACATGTGAATGGAAATAGCAAACCAAATGTTAACTATTTGTTCCTTACTCCGCGCATGTTAATTGCACTCTGATGAGTGAATATTGAATTGAAAGCAAAACATACTCAGAAAATAAATTTGTAAATTGCCTTGAAAAATAAAACTCTAGCTATCGATCTACACAGAAAATAAATAAAAGCATGAAATATAAAGGGGAAATGTAAGGGGAGTAAACAATTTAAACTACGTTGTAGTGTGCGTTCAAAACCAAGAAACATAAAGGAAACGAGCGAATCTCCGGCAATTTTGTTTCCTCGTGTGAAAGGCATAGACGATTTTTAAAGCCATACAAAGATTTCCCTGTGTAAAAAGGGACTTGACCATAGTCTAGGAACAAACCCATTCACTTATCATTTCCTTTCTATTGGTGCAAAATGAATGTTAGAATTTAAAATTACAAATGCAGAAAAAATGAAAACAAGAAATAGGTTTGTACATAAATTAAATATTGATACGTTTTTCTACTTTCTATTTTATATGAATAAAAGCTAATTATTGTTCATAATTTTGATATTTTCTTAATTTTACTTTGCAAAAGACTCTTTCAATACTTGTGACTACTGTGCAGGGGTACCATTTTTACAAAAACAAAAAAGCTACTGTCCATGCTACGATCGATGCGTTTTTTTGGGTATTACTTACGGTTCAATGGATAGATTCCCAATAAAACACAACAATTTGCAATAAAGAATGAACTTGCTCATTCTTTACTGCCAGTTGGCAGTATTCTTATCTGTCAATATTTTAGCTTCGTGTAAACGAATGTTTAGTACATAATGTACATGTTGTATGCAAGTATATGACGAATATGAAAAAGGCTTTTGAATTTTTTTGGGCTTCGCATTCAAGAATGAAGTTTGAAACAAATATGACGGTAACAATTACAAATAAAATTTCCATGAGAAACTAAAACCAATCTTTGATCTCCTCCGTTAAAAAAACCTACCTCCATTTATATAGATACCTTTTTAACCATTGACGAGTAGCAAAACAAATTTGTCTGTGCCGACAAATTGTCTAATCTTCACCTTGGCATTTATATATCTATATTTAGTGAGAAATTCAATCAATCTAAACATAATTTTTAAGATCATAAAAATCAACTTGTGGGAACCATTCAGGTTTTTAATACTTTATTACCAGGAATATGGAACCCATTTAAAGCTCACACATTAACGCTTAACTCTTTGGAGTTGGTTTTTATTTATACGGAATAATAATAATAATAAAAAAAAAAATCTGCTAATTTAACCACCTTCAATCATGCTCGCTGTCAGATGATTTACGATTCTCTTTCATCTGAAATTTTTGGTATCCTGCATCAGTAAGTCAAACTGACATGTTGTGAAAGAACTGTCAAAACAAGAAACCAACACATTCTTTTGTTTGACTGATGATGGGTCATAAATTAGCTTTTTTTTTTTTTGGATGTGAAGCTAAATTTATTTTGCGTGAAATTTAATTGATAAAAATAAACTGATTTAATTGGAATTTGCTTGGTTGATCAATTAATAAAAATCAAGTTAACAAAATTGAACGATAATGAAGTAAACTGCCTGTTAGCACCAATGTTTTATTCTGTGTTATAACTTTATCGAGAATTTTAATAAAAATTAGAGTTTTTTGAATTCTATTTTTCTCTCGATCTCTCTTTGGAGGGTCAAATTAGAGTAAATAACCTCAAACTGAATAATTTTTCTCGACGATATAAGTCGCGGGAAGTCTAAACAAAAATTTAAAAAACCGCATTTCCAGTTTGTACGGTAAGACTGCTTTTACATCATGGAATTTCAGCTTGCGATTTTTAAGCACAGTGGTGAAGGTTGTATGTGATGGCCGCAATTGACAAAATTATTGAGGTTGAGAAGTTTCTTTATGGTACGATTGTACTTTTCTTAATTAGGTGGAGTAAACTGTGCGGATATAGGGTTGAAGGAAGTTAACATCTATTAAATATCGCAGGGCTTAAAAGTATCTTAGCATAGAGTTGAAAACAGAAACAAGGATTAAAATAGCTTTGGTGGCAACACAGTTATTTTAGCTCAGCACTTCCTTTCTTATTATAATAGTAGCGTTTTTTTGCAATCCCTGGGGGAATTGGTTGAAAAAAAACGACCAAGAGGCTTAGTGAAATACTTGGCAGCACTATTAATTTGCGAGATGACATTTGAAGAACAGCTGTAATGCAAGAAAAAAACAAACATCACTGTTTGCCTCATCCTCATCCTTCTACAAATCATCGGGTTGATTTGTTTTGTGTAATTTCGATATATTTATTGAATTTAAACTACTTTTCTATTAAAATAACATAAAAAGAACCAAGTTAATTATTACTTATACAAGAAAATGTGAATCAAGTAATTTGAAAATTGAAATCAAGTATTTTGGAAATTGTTTTTAGCCGATGTGATTTTCTTCTAATTTTAATTTCACAAATACAGTGGTACATAGAATTCAACTACTTGAAAACTACCCAATTCCTCGGTCACTGGCGACATAATATTGGTGGACGAGTTGCTTAATCGGGACGGGACGCTCAGTTCCTATGTCATTAGGAATATAGATCTGAGCAAGAGCGGACGACGATCAAGAAGATTGAAGTATGCCTAGGATGTAGCAGATAATCTGTATTGAGTTGCTTCCGTGTACAACAAAACGCAGCCGAAAACAATTTTCTCAGAGAAACCGTTGTCTTGTAGTTCATTCAATTCTTGGTAATTGAACGAATATCAACTTCAGGAAATACTTTTTTATTTAATAATAATTTCACAGTCAAGTCTTAATATACATATAATAAGAATAAACGCAAAAATGAAATTGTGCTCATGGCGAGGTGGAAAAAATCTACAACACCATAAAGGCAATACAAAAGCGGAAAATGTTAAAATTGATTTGGGGTTGTCTTGCGGAATGTATATTAAAAGGTAGGTTAGGTTAGGTTGACATGGTCGTCAGGAAAACAACTGACACACTTAAACCAAAAGCTCAACCAAACCAAACAAAATTGATAATTATTTGACATGTCAAAATGTCAGTGTTGAAGTTTCTATACATTTTATCGATAACTTAGTGAAAAAGTTTTTGGTAGCACAGTTTTTATCCTCTCCAATAGCTAAGCCCCGAGAATTCTCTTGGTTTAAGCTAAGCACCCCCGGGGATTAGTCGTTGTTGGATTTAGTATGCAAATTGTTAATCCTACTCATCGTTTTTTCGTCCAATTTCCCCGGGGCTTAGAAAAAAACACCCCTAATGTTTCATGGTTTGAACCACAGCTTACAATACAAAGATGGGAAGTTTTGGCAGCCATTTTTGTTTGAATACAAGCTAGTACCCTTGTGAAACTATTATTTTTGCATCTGTGATCTGTGTATAGTTTTAGTACACCATAATATTGTTGCTTGATATCACATCTATTCATGGGTAAAAAGTCAAATTTACAAATACAACATTTTAAACGAATATGTTTTGTGGGGTAAACGTACGAAAGTTTCCCATATTGGTATTACTTATCTGTAGTTTGAAGGTCAAATTGTTTTTTTTTTTATTACAGATCAGTTTTCGCGTTCTATTCTTTTTGCTTGTATTGAATTTTTGTTTGTATTGAATATTAATATTCAAATCAAAATGTCATTATTATTTAAATAGAGCGTACTGACGATGGAAGCATAGCTTCCGAAATGTACATTTGAGCAATTAATAAATAATTTGTGTTTGTTAATTAAATAAAATCTTTAATTTATAAAAATAAAAAACACGTTAAAAATCTCCACTATCAAATTAGTTCTATTGTACCAAAATTATCGAGTTTTATTTGATCCGGGATCAAAATTACAGATCTCGTCAAACGGTTTAGTTTACTCTTTATAATAAAAAAAATAAATACACACGCCTACAATTAAGAAATAAGATTTGCGTTATGTTTTCCACGATAAATCCGCAATCTTAGATCAAAATTCCTATTGGCAAATAGAAAACGCTATACGATTTGACGCAAGGATATTCTCTTGACAGTTTACAAGATCAATTTCATGTCAAAATATTGAAGACAAATGATCATATTTTTGGAAATTTCTTACAAAAGCACAAAATAAAAAGTTATGTTCAGTGATAAGCCATTTTCTAGCGCAGATAAGGCCTGTTTCTTTAGTTTTAGGTAAAGTTTGGGAAAAAGCTTGCGAAAAGCTTGGGCTCAAACTTTTTCATGTTATTGTATCAATTTTTAACCAGAAACGAAAAGTAAAAAAACACATTTGGGTTGTTTCTGGGTACTTCCTGCATTTAGCAACAGAAATTAGATGTGGTGAACTCAATATGTATGAAAATGTTTTCACGAAATAAAATTTAATTTGCATGAACTTATCATTTTAAGTTCTACCAACAGAACCAGGAGGTAAACTTATTATTATATTATCTTCAATCATTTGGTTTTCTTCTTATTAAAATTGTAAAAAAGAGTTTTAATTACACAACTTCACAAATTCAAATTCAAATTATTCGATCAGCTGATTTCTCCTTTGACAAACAAGAAATTGGAGTAGCTAAAATGTTCTTTTAGATTCTTGCTGGAGGGAAAATGACAAAACAAAAAAAAACTAAAGGAACGTCAAAAGCTCTGGCATTACAGTGTCAGAAAAAGTAAAGAAACACGTTGTGGGTAAATTTGGGATCCCGCGGGATCCTAAAGGTGAGTAAAGAAACAGACCTATCTGCATCAAATTGATGAGGCTTATCAGCTGTTACGGTAAACGATATTTGCAATAATAGATTCATGACTTCTCCATTTCCCTATTGAATAGCATGAATTTGGAAGAGATCTTGTTCTAGCAGGATGGCGCTAATTTCGCGTAATAGATCTGTAAATAAAAGGTGATTTTTTAAGAGCTTGGTTTTTGAAAATTCAAAAAAACACAGAAACTTGTAAAAAGTGAATGAAATTTTTATTTGGATCGATAAATCAATTTCTGCCATTTATTTTTTAAAAATAATTTCACTTAAATTTTGCCCGCGGCTACGCTTCAGGTGGTCCATTCTGAAGGTCCAATTTTGGCAAACTTTTTCACACATTTCGGCCGGAATCTCACCAATGACGCGTTCAATGTTGGCTTCCAAGGCAGCAATCGTGTTTGGCTTGTCTCCATAGACAATAGACTTAACATAGCCCCACAAAAAATAGTCTAACGGGGTCAAATCACATGATCTTGGTGGCCAATTGACTGCGCCAAAACGTGAGATCAACTGCTCACCAAATTCGCCTCTCAATTGATGCATGGTTTCGCGTGCAGTGTGGCATAAGGCACCGTCCTGTTGGAATCACATGTCGACCGAGTTCAATTCTTGCATTTTCGGCAAAAAAAAAATCTGTTATCATCGAACGGTACCTTTCTCCATTGACCGTAACCCTGCGGCCTTCATCGTCCTTGAAGAAGTACGGCCCAATGATGCCGCCTGCCCATAAACCGCACCAAACAGTGCATTTTTCGGGATGCATTGGTAGCTGCTGAATTGCCTCTGGCTGCTCTTCACTCCAAATACGGCAATTCTGCTTATTCACGTATCCATTTAGCCAAAAATGGTGGGTCGATTATGACGACCATAAAACGGACGTAGCTTGCGAAACACATTTTTCACAGAGCACGAATTTTGATTATAAATTTCAATAATTTGCAAACGTTGTTCAGGCGTTAGTCTATTCATGATGAAATGGCAAACAATACTGAATCGAAATGTCAAATGTTCGTGGAATTTGTCATGTGTGATCTGTCAAAAATATAAACGTCAAAAACCAAGTAGCAAAAAAATCACCCGTTATAAGCATTTCAGATCATATGACTTTATGTCTGTTGAGTTTTATCTAAGAGGAAATGTAAATGTCGCTAATCTAAGCTGACAAGCGAACAAAAATCGATTTGGGGTACCCATATTAAAAATTTGCAGCCACAACTTCTTGGAAAAGTGGTCGAACCGATGACATTTCATGGATACATAAGTCGAAAAGGGGAAGAGTGGTGAAGTAGGCCATATTGGGGTTATCGTGAATAAAAATTTCCTTGGAAATTTTTCTCCAATTTGAATCTTGGGAACGTGAATGATGTTCAAAAGTTTCCCTCGGAATTTATTGTTATAAATTCCGGGAATAATTTTCCCAGGGAATTTTGCTGTCATTTCATAGAATTTTTTGTTCGAGGGAAATTCATTCCGTGGGAGATTCACTATCTTATCTGGATTAAAATATTCCATGGGAAACGAAATTCCCTGGGAGATTCCTGATAGGGCCCATTAAACCACTGAAGCGTTGGTGATATGCTTGTGTGTGTTTGTGTTGTTTTAGTAGAAGTTCCAAATGAGTGAAAAGAATTTTTTTTACAACTTATAGGCAAAGCCAAGCGACCGTCTGCGACGTTCAACTTGTCTATTGCAAGCGAAGAAATTATGACCCAAGAACAACGGAGGAGAAGAGCCAGTCGACAAAATATTTGTTCAGTCTGTCTACAACAAGCTTTATTAAACAGACTGCGATCATTTCACATTTCGTTCGCTCTTTTATACTTAATTTAAGTAGCACATTACAATTTATTCCTAATTTAAAAAATGTGTTTTGTAGTGATTTAAATATCACTTTTTAGATTAAGTATGAGAAGAAAAAATGTGCTGATTACAAGTTTTAAAATTAGGGACTTCAGATACTTTTATAGATATAGATTAAAATTATATAATTCAAAATATATAAACGTAATATTTTTAGGTTGTTTTGTGTAATGGTTTGTGTTTGAAGGAAGGATGGCTGTTACACTACCAAAATTAATATTGGTTAAAAACTTCGACCAAAATCCGATGTGATAATTCACTATACAACCAGTTCCACACACAAATTTGAGGTTTCGATCAGTTTCTTGCTTTTTTTCGGCCACTAACTTGACTAAGCATACACGAAATTGCCTAAAAGTATACAGAACTTCCCTTTCTTTACCCTTCAGTCAATAACTAATATATGTATGTACATTTAATACAGTTTAATTTTTTTGTTCATATCTTCTGGCCCTGTCGAATGTCTTCCTGCTAATTGCACCTGCCAAAAGCGATTTAAATCAAACGATAACAAATTCACCCAAAGGCCAACCAATTATCAACTCGCACATACTCACCTGAGAAATCTGTGTGGTCACCGGATCATCAGACATCAATCAGTCTCAATCTCGATTAATCGCTCAATGGATGGCGCGTTGATTATCACAGGTAATACAATAACAAACATGATCATTATAATCTTTGCAATCAACATCAATTTGCAATCGATAATTACTGATTGATGATGTAATGATGATTGGCCAGAAATTATTCAGCCTCTCTCAATTTACTGTGCGTCCAGTCAATCGCTCAAATTGACCTTTATCCAACATTCCGTTCGCATCTCTTGGCCCCAGGAAAAAAAAAACAATCAAATCGACTTACTGACAGACATTCAGACTCGTCTCGCACAAACAAATATCATCGCGTCCAATTTAAAAGCCATCTGAAGCTCACCACAATTGGCACACGATCTCGCAGTTTTGTATACGCGATGCCGATCGACCTTAATGATATAGATGGCGCGATTGAGACCGTAATCGAAACGTATTCATTTGTGGCGGCCGCAGCAATTTGAAAATTGCAATTTTTCTGTATGCGGTTGCGGATGCGGTGGGTGGGCTCTGAGACTCTGCGGGCTTATTCTGTTAAGTAATTTGCGATTGTAATGCTTCGCCGATCAGATTCGTGATTGTAATTGTAATGAATGATCATCATCATCATCAATCGGTCAAGATGTGGCTTACAATGTTACAATTTGACTGTGAACACACTCAAGCGATCGTGTGGTCAGTGGCTAACTATTGAATTGGTCTAATGATTGACTTCGTGCCAATATCATCATCATGAAGAGGGCGTATACACAACATGTCTATTAAGGTTTTCAATTGTATTGTTTACTCTTTGAGGAACGTTTTTCGATTGAATAAATGTTAATTATGTTGTTGAGAATATGCAGATAGATAAATTGAATTTTAAATGATAGTACGTTTTTGAAACAAGAGGTATAAATATAATAGAAGCGTTTAGCATTGGGAAATTTTATATATTCAAGAATTTTCAATTTAAAAGTTAATTAAAAGTTAAAATCGTCTTATTGAATTTAAATGGAAACAAAAGAGCTGATTTTAGAACTCTGTTTAAACCATTTTTTATTTACTGGTGCATTTTAGCTGCATTGATGGACTTAGTTCCTAAATAATAATTTGCAGTGCTTAGGCAGGCTTAAGATACAATTTTACTTTTCTAAAAAAGAAAATCGATAACCTCCTTAATACAATTCGATGTTTTGACACTGCACACAAAAATAAAGGGTACCAAATAGACTGAAATTTTATGTGTATATCCATTTTTGTTTTTATAATCTACACGCTCTCAAGGGATTATAGTAATCTCCAAATGTTTCAACACAGCGCGGGCGTGAGGTTAAGGAAGAGAGAGAAGGATATGAAAGATGTGTGGCGCAATGTTCTGAGACTGTAGGTGGTTGTTGTCTCAGATTTTATCTCCAGGGATGGCGGCTGAACTAATGTGCAGAAATTTCCGTGTCTTATTAATTTATGTCCCTTATAATATCCATTATTTTTTTATTTGTTGTCATATCTTATCGGTATACTAATTTTACTCAATCACATGTTGTTAGTGCTATACCTAAACAGCATGTAATGAGTAAACCAGCAACTCATTGTATGACATTTATTTGTGAATAGGTTTTTAATGGAAAAATAAGAGGACATAGATTACGGTAGGGATCGAACCTGTGACCATGAGGTTGAAAGGCGAACACAAAACTATCGCGCTTAAAAAATAAATGTTCTTTCTTACGAGTTCCATTTCTGTATTTAGAAAATTTTATACAGTTTGTATTAAATAGTGTCAATCGAATTTGCAATCTTTCTGACTTTATTGCTTGCGATATATACGAACTATATGATGTTTTTTTTTAGCTGCATGAGAAGTTTCGATGGTTATTGTCTATAGTTTGACAGTTGACGTTTCTATTTAGTAATGTTTGGCAATTTATCATGAATCGTTTAGGGCCGGAACAAAGCTTCCAAATTGTGGAAATTTACTTTAAAAAGAATAAATTTGCCAGCGAAGTATATAGAGCATTTTTACCGAAGAATTGTGCTTCGTGATGAAGATCATTTCTGGATAAATGACGTCGCCAATAAGCAAAATTTTCATATATGCAGCGAAGATAACCCCCAAACCATTAACAAAACACCATTGCATCAATTAAAATTGACTGTTTGTTGCGGTTTACACAATGGCGGCATCATCGGTATTTATTTCTTTCTTGTAAGACCTAAGGTCTTTTAAATGCAAACTGAATTGTCCTGCTATAGTTAGAAGGAATTGAAAAATAAAAAAAATTTTTTTGTTGGCATAGTGGATTTGAAAATTAAGTCTTAAGTGTCTCAATAAAACCTACGGTTGGTATCCAATTAAAATTGAATTGAAGGTATAGAAAAGAATGCTGCCTAGCCGGGTGGATCGAACCCATACGTCTAAGTTAACAGTCAAGCACTATATCCGCACTGCGCCATTGCTACCCGCCATACGGCGAGAGTTATTGGAAAAAGTAGTAAAAAAATGGACTATCGAATAGACAATGTAATTTACAACTCGTAGCCGCGGCAGACGTACCTATGCCGGAAATCATATTTAAATAAAATGCACGAATGTAAACTAGATCGTACGTACTTGCTCCTATGTTCGATTACATTATATGCAAAATATTCTTAATAGCATTTTTAAATCGTTTTTCACTTAATTGTTTATATATAAAATTTCTTAAATTTTTTCTAATAAAAAATTGGTATGAAAATTTTATATATTTAATCATATAAATTCACAAAAAAAATTTCAGAAAAAATCGTCCACCCGTTTTCGAAATATTGAATTTTCAAAAAAAAAATTTATTTTTCAAAAATCCAAACAAATATTTTTAGAAAATTTTTAAATGCAGTATTATTTAGAATTTGAAGGAGCTCCTGTATAAAATTTTGATCGTAATCCGTTGAGCTGTTTAAGAGAAAGTCGAAAAGCAATAAAATTTTTGTACGGCAGGTACCGTTAATTACAAAATATTTAAAAAAAAAATTGACCAAAATGTAAACCATACCCAAAGTAGTACATATACAATTTTTTATCAAAATCGTTAAGATAACTAAGATGGTAGAAAAATTTGTATGGCAAGTTTCGTTATTTTTGTGGCTTAAACAACGATTCAAAAATCTATTTTGGACAATCACCTAAAACGCTTAAATACTAAGTTTGAAGAAAATCTCTTCAGCCGTTTAGGCTGTAGAGAGTTGTACAGACAGATAGACAGAAGGAATTGCGGGACCTACTTTTCTTATGTTCTACATCAACGTAATGTCAACTTTGATTAAAATTTCGAGTTCGATTTTTTTTCCAAATGCAAAACTTGCCCTATAGGTACTATATCTCTGTATATCGCAAGTAAAAATTAATACCAAGAAATTATTTACCAGATTATAATACTAAAAAAAAATATTCCAAAAATATTTCTGTGTTGTATTATTATTTAAAGTTCTCAAGATCTTAGAAAAACGTATGGTAAGCTTTGGATTTGTAAAAAAGTCGAACTCGAGATTTAAATCAAACTTGATAATGATAGCGAAGACGAAAAAAGTGTGTTTAACAATTCTGTCTTCGATCTCAAAGTTTAATCTGGTGGATGGATTTTTTTTCAAATTTGGTAGATATTGTCTTTTAGAAACACGTTTTATAAATGTTTCTTTTTAAGACCAAAATAAACGGTATACCATACATTTTATTTTAGCCAAAATGGTAAATCTTATTTTTCTCGAAGACGACTCCAACAATGATAGTAAAATGTGTGTGTTCATAAATTAGCGCAGTCCACTTTAAAATTAAAAAAAATATTTCATTTTGCGTTCTTATTAACCACTTTTCATATGTACTATAGCTTATCACTATTGGATGAACCAATTATATTGTTTTTTTTTTATACAAATGTCCCTTAAAGGTAAAACAAATTTTTTTATATTTAAATTTAAAAAAAAAATGTTCTTACGATTTAAAAAAAACGATTTTTCAAAAATTTTGTTGTTGGCCTTTTTTTAATAAAATTAAAGTTTTATAGGGATATTAATAACTATTAAATATTTTTATTAGAAATGTTTTAGAATATTATACATACATACAAAAATATAAAAAAAAACGATGGAACGATTTTCTTGTAAATATATTCATATTTGTCCAAGAATTCAAACGGCATCAAATAATACTATGTATCAGTATTTCATTTTTTCGACAACAGCTCTTAAGCTTTTGCGAAACTATCTTATGGAATGTTTGGTGTTCCACAAGGATCTGTTTCTTGACCACTTCTGTTTTCGTTATTTATAATGATCTTCCTGATATTATTGAAAGACGCTTGTGCGTTTGATCATTCCGAGTTTTTTATATACTATTGAAGAGCGATATTTTTTTGTATCTGCTGCTCGACTGCCGAATGGTCTTCCAATCGGTTTGAAGAGAACTATATATCTTATCAGCCATTTTTAGTAAGAAGATGTTTCAGTTATTTTCTGCTCAAAATTATAAACATATTTTTAATACTATTATTATTTATCTTTACTCTTATTTTATATTTTCTTTGTAAATTATGCTCCATTGTTTTTTTTTGATTTATAGGTAGGTACATTTATATTCATAATTTGTATATTCATATACCTACACGTTTTATAAATTTCATTGTAAGTTTGTAAAACTTGGTAAGCTTATAATCAAATAATATTTAATTCGTGTTATTTTATTATGTAAAGATCATTCAAATAGAAATATATATACGGAACAGAAAAAAAAATTAATAATTTTTTGTTCTATAACCAATTTCGACGGTGTGAAAAGTTGTGACAGCTCTTATAACTCAAAGGAATCCTAATTACTGTTAATATGTCTCAAATCACTGGCAAGCAGACATGCGTAATATCTTATCAAGTCTTATAATCGTCTTTTTTCTTGCAAATTATGTCTCAATGGAAATTATTTCATAAATTTATACACAATTTTACCATCTTTGGTAAAATCACTTCACTACACGGAATACTCACTCCCATATCAATAGTTTTTTTAAAATTAATTTCTACATACATAAATGACATGACTCATAAAAAGGATAAAATGTGCTTGGACTCGTTTAATTACTAAATTGTATTTATAGTCTGGCAAATTGGATTGCAAATAATATCTAGTAAATATAATTTAAAAAACTTATTATATCAGTGCTGATCGATGAATTTATATTATTGTACAAATTGTGGATGTGAACTGTTTTTCCGTTTTGATAAATTTATTTTAAAATGAATATTAAAATATAAATTTCTCATTAACATCAAGACCGATTTTGAATATTGTTACTTCTATATGCTTCAAATCGATTAATAACACGCACATAGCAATGATTGAGGGTTGAATATCATCAGACCTTAAGGTTCTCAATGAGTTGTTTCATCATACTATTTATTTTTACTTATACGATATACAAAGGATAAGAAGTTTTGCATTTGGTAAAAAAAAATCGAACAAGAGATTTTGATCAAACTTGGCATTACGATAATAGAGAAAACAAAAAGTTGGCCCCTAAATTACGTTTATCTGTATGTGTGTAGGTCGACCTATGCCCTAAACCACTGACGCGATTTTCTTCAAACTTGGTACTTAAGCGGCTTTTGGCGATTGCCTCAATTATTTCTTGAAATATTATTTTTAGCACAAAAAATAACGGTACCTATCATACAATAGTCTACATTTTAGATAAAAAATTTGTTTAGATAAAATGTTTTTAATGGTACCTGCCTTATATACGCAATTTAAGATCAATTAACTTCAATAACTTACTTTATTAATAATATTTCGGAGTAAAGATAATTCGTGTTTAATTTGAATTTATTAATTGAGTTTGTTAATTATTTTCTCAAGGAGATAATCTAAAAAATTAAAAATGTCTAACTGTCATTAAATATGTGTTAACCCGCTACAAGAATACGATTATAATCTACTAAAACTGCAACACTATGCCCCTGACTCTTATTATTAAGTTGGCAATAGAAAATGAGATGGTGTTAATTTAACAATCTGTCCGACCAGATACCATTTATGTGCGTGTACAACTATAAAACCTTATTTCCAGAAAGATACAATACTGTTAGACTTGTCTCCTTGATTGATGCTAAATAGAATGTTTTCTCGAGAAACATGGGTACCATAATAGTATGTCATTAAATATTGGTAATAAAAATATGGAATTTAGTATTGCACCATTATTAGATTCGCTTTTTTTTCATTGCATCTGCGCAATGCAGATTTCAAGGCGGTATGACTATCAACAGTTAATCTTAATTATGTATGCTGTGTGCATCGTTTAGCAAGTTTATTTGATAACTGCAAATGAAATCTGCTTAATTTAGATATGTGGACAGAGTGCCATATAAAGAAATAAACAAAAATAAAATAAAATAAATAAACTGATAACAGTGTGAAACAAATATATTTGATGGTAATACACAAAATAGAGAATTTTCCATTGAGGTGAGAATCTGTTATTAAATTATCATTTTTTTCAGGAACTAAAACCAAAACAGAAAATGGGCCATGAAACCTTTTGAGCAATTTGCAGTCGTGCTGCGTTTTTAACAATCGAAAACTAATCATGAATATTTTATAGAAATAAACTAAACTTCACAAGATTCTTTTTTTTTTTTAGAAAAAGAATAACAATTGTTAAATGGATTTATTTTATAATAAATATTCTTCGCTATATGTAATCGCACTTCCAGGAGATCAATAAATTCTTCATTTTCTTGTTTGTATGTATTGTAAATAATTAATTTCAGTAATCTTAAGGCAATATTGTCATAATATGGATGGCCTTATGAGGAGAATTATACACACTACTGTTAGCAATATTATGCCAGACGACTTGTTTTAGCGAAAGAAATAAAAATATATTTATTTTCATTATTTATTTTTAAAAAAAGCATTTAACATAAAAATCTTACTCTCTAATTAGGAACAACTTCATTCATGCCATAGTCTAACCGAATATGGTAGCCGTTTAGCAAAAGTCACATACATATACATATGTACGTTAGCTACTATAGTATCGTTAAAAGAAGTTTCATTATAAAGTCAATATGGCGAATGAATCTGTGTTTTGTGTTTTAATAATAAATTATCTTGATTGAATCTGTCCTCAGGCTAGACTGGTTGTCATTGGTTTTGGCAAAGAGAATAAGAAGACGAAAAATCACATTCTACAGATTGAACGTTGAGATTTATTAGTTTTTATAATTTATTATAATTAATTGAAGAAAACGCAAACAATATGTTTATATTATTTTTGTTTTTGTTTTAGTGGACTAATTTATTATATTTGTAAAAATATCTTACAATTTTTTTTGTCGTATAAAGTGTTGTTAAGCAGAAAGTATATACGAGAATGGTTAGAGATAAAGATACAGGAATTGAGCATTCAGTGGTAGGTACAAGCTGCGTCCATCTGTCAATATTGTTGAACTTAATATGGTTGATTTATGTTTGTTAGAGAAAAGTTTATTTTTTTTTAATTGGAGATTTAACTTAATTGAGGAATTCAATGAACATTTAGTTGTTTTTGTACAAATATCAAGCTCTAAGGGGTTTTAAATTAATTTTGATTTCTAATTAATATCGATAGCAAGGATAATCATAAGCAATCCCCCGCATATCTTAAGACCAATCTTAAGACCAATCTTAAGATCAATCTTAATTGGAAATACAAAATAACAAGCATTATTAATGATTATTTCACATATATGAATTCACTCACAATAAAAAAACTAAACAAAAGAGCTGGACTACAAACTTGAATTACTTAATTTTGTGAAACTGTGCTAGCTATAGAATATAATCTGAGATACAAGTGGCTTATAATTGTTACATCCGATTCTGTTATATTTTTTGTCTGTGGAGAGTGACACCAAAACGATTCAAAGTGTAGAATTTTTAATTTCGAAGAAAATTCGTATATTTTAGTGGCCGTTTTTATTTGTTTTTAATTTTCCTTTAAAATTCATTTATTGTGAATCTTCCAAAAAATAAGGAAACAAAAGATAATTTTTTTCTGAGAATTATGATTTAAAAAAAGCCACAATGCAAATGGAAAAATGGACACTCTAGATGGATATTTTTTGTTCTGTTTTCGTAAGCATTGTGTTTAATTCGCATTGACTAGACTTTACGTCATAAAAACGTTTTTTATTTCGTGCTGGAGAAGTTATAGAAGAAGAAGAAGAAGAAGAAGCATTACACACATTTAAAGTCATTGCATATGGTCGTCTTTTTTGCTGAAGAGGTGTCAGGGTGACATGGTTACTTTATTTAGCAAGCGAAAGACAACCATGATCACCGAGTGATTACTGCAGCAAATAGTTGAATTGGAAGTTTAAGTAAGAGAGTATGAAATTGCTCTCCCAGCTCAAGCGAAAACAGACATTTTAAGAGATGCATTGGTTTTGATCATTTGCACTGTAATGTTTTAAAACGCTCTTTCTTTGTTTTTTCTTTGAAATAAATGGTGTGTGAGAATAAGCCAAATACAAAAGACTCATGCGAAAGTTCTCAATAGATAATCTCAAAACAAATTAAAAAAACCCAAAGTTAATGAACAATCATTGTCACGCGTCGCCCAGTAAACCGATGTTATTTTCAAAATGAATGTATAAGAGAGCTTATAAAGTTCCAAAATATCATTTCCTTCAGATGCCAACCAAAATTGGCTGAAATGTTTTGGAATACCCTGCAGTACTAAACTTGATCTTATAGTAACACACTGAGAATAAAACCCACACTAAAATCAATAAAAACTTAAAATATACGAAGGATTAAAAATCAATTTTGACAACAATTGCAAATCAACACTTACTGACAGTTAATTATATTTATGATAAACAATTCTTGAAAACGGTCGTTGCCAAATCAAACAATAAGGTCCTCACATGGGCCCGAAGCAAAAAAAAAAACTATGAAATGCGAAAAATATATTTCGCCACCCCCCATTAAAAAAAAACAACCAATATTGCATGCAACATCGTCAAAACTTTTCATATTATTTGTCAAATGTTAATGTCCTTCGGAAATCATTTCCTTCAGAGACATCTGTTTGAGTCACATAAATTGAAAAACTTTTTTCTTTGTCAACAAAATGGTATGTGTTTTCTTGATTTGATGGGTTTCTTGTGTTTTTTGTTTGCTTAATTTGTTTTTAGCCAGAAGTTGTAGAACAAATAACGAAAATGCTGTTTATTCAAAATTGTTCGGAAACTACAACTTTTTCTGTTATTGTTTCCAATCAGTCTTAAGTCGAATAAAATAAAAATCATGAATGTGAATTTATTATAGTGATAGCTTTTCCATTTTTGTATATAACAAAAATGAGGGCTTATATCTTTCTCTAAGTAGTGATGTATATGTTACATTTAAAGCATTTATGCGCTACTAATTGAAATCATCACTATATTCAATTAAAAATAGTATAATAACGGGTGATTTTTTTGCTACTTGGTTTTTGACGTTTACATTTTTGACAGATCACACATGACAAATTCCACGAACATTTGACATTTCGATTCAGTATTGTTTGCCATTTCATCATGAATAGACTTACGCCTGAACAACGTTTGCAAATTATTGAAATTTATTATCAAAATTCATGCTCTGTGAAAAATGTGTTTCGCAAGCTACGTCCGTTTTATGGTCGTCATAATCGACCCACCGAGCAGGCTATTCAGCTCATTGTGACCAAATTTCGCACCAGTTTCACTTTATTGGACATTAATCCACCAAATCGTATCCGTAGAGTGCGTATCGAAGAGAATATTGCTGCTGCATCCGCCAGTGTTGCTGAAGATCGCGATATGTCCATTCGGCGCCGATCGCAGCAATTGGGTTTGTGTTATTCGACCACCTGGAAGATTTTACGCAAAGATCTTGGTTTAAAGCCATACAAAATACAGATGGTGTAAGAATTGAAGCCAGGCGACCTACCACAACGTAGAATTTTCGGTGAATGGGCCTTAGAAAAGTTGGATGAGGATCCGTTTTTTTATCGCAAAATTGTCTTCAGCGACGAGGCTCATTTTTGGCTAAATGGATACGTGAATAAGCAGAATTGCCGTATTTGGAGTGAAGAGCAGCCAGAGGCAATTCAGCAGCTACCAATGCATCCCGAATTGCGGTTTATGGGCAGGCGGCATCATTGGGCGGTCTTCTTCAAGGACGATGAAGGCCGCAGGGTTACGGTCAATGGAGAAAGGTACCGTTAGATGATAACAGATTTTTTTTGCCGAAAATGCAAGAATTGAACTCGGTCGACATGTGGTTCCAACAGGACGGTGCCACATGCCACACTGCACGCGAAACCATGCATCAATTGAGATTCGAATTTGGTGAGCAGTTGATCTCACGTTTTGGCGCAGTCAATTGGCCACCAAGATCATGTGATTTGACCCCGTTAGACTATTTTCTGTGGGGCTATGTTAAGTCTATTGTCTATGAGGACAAGCCAAACACGATTGCTGCCTTGGAAGCCAACATTGAACGCGTCATTGGTGAGATTCCGGCCGAAATGTGTGAAAAAGTTTGCCAAAATTGGACCTTCAGAATGGACCACCTGAAGCGTAGCCGCGGGCAATATTTAAGTGAAATTATTTTTAAAAAGTAAATGGCAGAAATTGATTTATCGATCCAAATAAAAATTTCATTCACTTTTTACAAGTTCCTGTGTTTTTTTGAATTTTCAAAAACCAAGCTCTTAAAAAATCACCGTTTAGTAATAAATAATATAGATAGTGTCCTTTATCTGTAATGGCATAAGTTTTTTTAAACGTTGATATGATTAGACATTTAGAGCTGCCTACACTAATGATGCCCGAATTCGAATGAAATAATCGATTTTTACATTATCTCGAGACATTTCTATAGTTCACCTGAATTCAATCGAATGAT
The DNA here is from genome assembly GCA_910595825.1 of Philhelius pedissequus. Classification (NCBI taxonomy): domain Eukaryota; kingdom Metazoa; phylum Arthropoda; class Insecta; order Diptera; family Syrphidae; genus Philhelius; species Philhelius pedissequus. The sequence continues at coordinate 57,016,669 of OU343160.1, forward strand.
TTCCATTCATCATTCGAATGGTGTCTCATCTCTCATACATCAGTCTTCTAAATTTCTACTTCACTACACTACTATAATTTTAGCGTAAGATTAATGCAAACAAATTACCAAGAGCAAAAGCAAGTACCAAGGGTAATTGTGATGTGTGAGTTTCTAGTTTAGTGTATATTATTCTGTACGTGTACGTGTAGGTTGGAATTGGAATTGAAGACTTTGCACGTATCTGTTTCTGTTTCAGTAAAACAGTAATAGTAATACTATCACTCGATTCTTGCAAACATTGATTTTTTTTGTATCGAATGAATTAGTAATAGTAATAGTAATCACATGGTTCTCATATACAGTTTTGTATATGTTGGTTGATCACTCGAGATACAGATATCGTACTTATTGTTTTATGGTACGTTTCGATTTGTTTTTTGACTATTTTGTATACTAATTAATTAATTTATTCTGTTGGTATCATTTAACTTTATTAATGAATGGTTGTTGTTGAATACAAATATAATCTATTAAACTTCAAATCAGAATTAAACCTGAAGAAGAGGTAATACAAATGAGTTGAAGGAGTCAATTGTAGAATATTTTTACAACATTATTTTTATAAATTTTAAACAACAGCAGTAATTTTGGTTCTTTATGTTTTGAATAAAACTTTATTTTCGATAGGTATTGTTGCTAACTATGCAATAGTTTTGTTTTGTTACCGTGATTAGAATTCATCTATATGTTTAGTAAATTAATATATTATAGCTAGAATAGATTAAATGAAAAAATTTTGGACTAGAAAAGCATAATATGCATAGTGAAATAATTAGAGTAAGCTCTTCCAATTTTCCTACTCTTTCATAATTGGAATGATCATTCGGTAATTTGATCACTCGAATACTATGATAATATGCTGCTACTCACGACGCAAGCTTTCCTCTAAGTGAAAGTTACTATATTTCTGGTCTATTTGGCAATATCGATACAAAATATACAGTCAGCATTTAACTAGATCAGACGTAACTTTTCAAAAGATAATAACTATTTCTGTCCTTCACTCTCCATAGATGCTTATTCGCAAGGATTACATTTTACGCTATTTTGCATTTTTATCCTTATTTAACTGTTAAGTTCAAATTTATTAAAATTTAATTTATAATTCCCATGTTATAATAATCGTCTGATATTATATTCTCCGAAAATATTTCTCTCCCTGTATGTATATCTTCCACGATAGCGTGATATTAACATCAGCGTTGCCACAAGGAAAATAATTTTGAGGGCATTTCTGAGGGCCACTTCCAAGTGGCCAATACTCGTCAGAAATTAAAAAAAAAAACTAAACATTATGAGGAAACATAAATATTAATTCATATATTCGCGTCAGTCTGAATGAAATTATTTCAGTGCGAGGAAACACATTGATAATTTTTGTGATGAAATTAGAAATATTATATTATAAAATATTACAAAAATTAAATACGCAAAATTTGTACTCGCTTAATATAGTTCTAACATCTTATAATAATCGCTTGATATTGTTTCCTCCAAAGATATTTTTCGAATGATATATGTATACTTCATATGATGCAATAATAGCGTGACATTATTTTCACTCAAGATATTTAACTCGCGTGATATATTTTTTCGCAAATTTTTTATTCGCCTGATATATTTCTCTCATGTTATAATATTCGCTTGATATTATTTTCTCCCAAGATATATCTTGCATGATATATGTTATGTATATCTCGCATGAAAGCGTGGAACTAATTAACTTCTAGCAAGATATTTGCGGGATATATTTTTCCCATTGTATAATCTCGTGCTATTAAATTCTCCCAAGATATTTTTCGCATGATAGTATATACTTACGATGATATAATAATAGCGTGATATTAGTTTCACTCAAGATATTTAATGAAAGCATGAAAATAATTAAATTCTAGCAAGATATTTGCGGGATGTATTTTCCCCATTGTATAATCTCGTGATATTAAATTCTCCCAAGATATTTTTCGCATGATAGTATATACTTACTATCTAGTTTCACTCTAGATATTTAACTCGCGTGATATATTTTTTCGCAAAATTTTTATTCGCCTGATATATTTCTCCCATGTTATAATATTCGCTTGATATTATTTTCTCCCAAGACTCGCATGATATATTTTTTCGCAAAATTTTTATTCGCCTGATATATTTCTCTCATGTTATAATATTCGCTTGATATTATTTTCTCCCAAGATATATCTTGCATGATATATGTTATGTATATCTCGCATGAAAGCGTGGAACTAATTAACTTCTAGCAAGATATTTGCGGGATGTATTTTCCCCATTGTATAATCTCGTGATATTAAATTCTCCCAAGATATTTTTCGCATGATAGTATATACTTACGATGATATAATAATAGCGTGATATTAGTTTCACTCAAGATATTTAACTCGCGTGATATATTTTTTCGCAAAATTTTTATTCGCATGATATATTTTTCCCATGTTATAATGTTCGCTTGATATTATTTTCTCCCAAGATATATTTTGCATGATATATGTTATGTTAATCTCGCACGAAAGCGTGGAACTAATTAACTTCTAGCAAGATATTTGCGCGATATATTTTTCCCATTGTATAATCTCGTGATATTAAATTCTCCCAAGATATTTTTCGCATGATAGTATATACTTACGATGATATAATAATAGCGTGATATTAGTTTCACTCAAGATATTTAACTCGCGTGATATATTTTTTCGCAAAATGTATGTATATCTCGCACGAAAGCGTGGAACTAATTAACTTCTAGCAAGATATTTGCGCGATATATTTTTCCCATTGTATAATCTCGTGATATTAAATTCTCCCAAGATATTTTTCGCATGATAGTATATACTTACGATGATATAATAATAGCGTGATATTAGTTTCACTCAAGATATTTAACTCGCGTGATATATTTTTTCGCAAAATTTTTATTCGCCTGATATATTTCTCTCATGTTATAATATTCGCTTGATATTATTTTTTTTCCCAAGATATATCTTGCATGATATATGTTATGTATATCTCGCATGAAAGCGTGGAACTAATTAACTTCTAGCAAGATATTTGCGGGATATATTTTTCCCATTGTATAATCTCGTGCTATTAAATTCTCCCAAGATATTTTTCGCATGATAGTATATACTTACAATTATATAATAATAGCGTGATATTAGTTTCACTCAAGATATTTAACTCGCGTGATATATTTTTCGCAAAATTTTTATTCGCCTGATATATTTCTCCCATGTTATAATATTCGCTTGATATTATTTTCTCCCAAGATATATTTTGCATGATATAGGTTATGTATATCTCGCATGAAAGCGTGGAACTAATTAACTTCTAGCAAGATATTTGCGGGATATATTTGTCCCATTGTATAATCTCGTGCTATTAAATTCTCCCAAGATATTTTTCGCATGATAGTATATACTTACGATGATATAATTTCGCTTGATATTATATTCTCCCAAGATATATTTTGCATGATATATGTTATGTATATCTCGCATGAAAGCGTGGAACTAATTAACTTCTAGCAAGATATTTGCGGGATATATTTTTCCCATTGTATAATCTCGTGCTATTAAATTCTCCCAAGATATTTTTCGCATGATAGTATATACTTACAATTATATAATAATAGCGTGATATTAGTTTCACTCAAGATATTTAACTCGCGTGATATATTTTTCGCAAAATTTTTATTCGCCTGATATATTTCTCCCATGTTATAATATTCGCTTGATATTATTTTCTCCCAAGATATATTTTGCATGATATATGTTATGTATATCTCGCACGAAAGCGTGGGACTAATTAACTTCTAGCAAGATATTTGCGCGATATATTTTTCCCATTGTATAATCTCGTGATATTAAATTCTCCCAAGATATTTTTCGCATGATAGTATATACTTACAATTATATAATAATAGCGTGATATTAGTTTCACTCAAGATATTTAACTCGCGTGATATATTTTTCGCAAAATTTTTATTCGCCTGATATATTTCTCCCATGTTATAATATTCGCTTGATATTATTTTCTCCCAAGATATATTTTGCATGATATATGTTATGTATATCTCGCATGAAAGCGTGGAACTATTTAACTTCTAGCAAGATATTTGCGGGATATATTTTTCCCATTGTATAATCTCGTGATATTAAATTCTCCCAAGATATTTTTCGCATGATAGTATATACTTACGATGATATAATAATAGCGTGATATTAGTTTCACTCAGGATATTTAATTCCCGTGTTATTTTTTTTCCATATTATAATAACCTCTTGAAATTTTTCGCATGATATATGTATATTTCTCATGAAAGTTTGATATTAAGAACTCCCAAAATATTTTACTCGTGTGATATATATTTTTCGCCAGATATTTATGTATGTTTCATGATACATTTTTTTGCGTGGTACTATTTTCTCGCAAGATATTTTATTCGCATTGTATATTCTTCTTCCATATATTCAATACGAGAGCAGTTCCAGAAAGTTTCCGAAAAAATATTATACTTCCGCTATTTAAAAAGATTGATGCCAACGATCCCAACAACTATCATTCATGAACTCAGTAATGAAAATATTCACTAGAATTATTTTAGGTAGGCTCACAACCTGGATCGAACACCGCAAATTACTGAGAGAATTTCAAGCTGGTTTCAGGACAGATTATTCTACAGTTGATAATATTTGTTCACTCACTTGCATCGCTTGATCCTACCATGAAAGGGGGAAGAAGTTATATCGATTCTTCGTTGATTTCAAAGAATGCCCTCTTTTGCCTTGGAATATCTACAAAGATGCTAACGATAATACAAGGACCTTACGAACAAAATGCAACGGCAGTTTGGGATGTCAACGTAGGTTCTGCTTGGTTTAATACAACGACTGGAGTTAAAGAAGGATGTTTGCTTAGTCCACTCCTTTTTTTCTCTTTTTGGATGATATCTCATCAGCTTTAACTAGAGGCATCAGTCTTACGGGAGTTAACATCGAAGCATTCAAGTAGTAATACTGATTTTCAGAAAAGGAACAGGCAGATATGCTAGAGATGGGAAAATGATCCGCTCGAAATCGTAAATGAATACAAATATCTCGGAGTACTCATAACGTCACAACTTTCTTTCAATAAGCATCTACAAGGGAAACTCATAGACTCGAAAAAGGCTATAAATTGCAACTGGAAGGGAGTCCTTGGAAAAAAGCGGTGATGCAATCAATCATGTGCTATGCTGGACAGGTTTGGGGTTTTCAACCTGGAGACCGGTGTTTCGCCGCTTTATATTTTTACGCTAAGAATGCATTTTAAATACGTAAGGAAAATATTAGCTCTGCCAAATCAACGTCTACCAAACATAATTGCAAGAAACCTGCTGCAGCGAAAATCTCAGTTTTTTGCAGAATGGTCGCGGCTGGAACATCAGTATAACGTCCAGCTGGTGGAGAGTAGTTTGGAGGATTGGAGTAGAACGTTTGAGGTGTTGCTGGCAAGGATCGATGAGACATGCTTCGGGGAGTTTGCAGAGAAAGCGCAACGGAGTGAGACTTGAATAATGTACAGAAGTCTCCAACATAACCTTGGAATCAACAATTATTTCAATGATTTTCCAAAAATCAATCAAAATTTCCAACCATATGGACCAGAAAGAAACACAGAATGTTCACTTTGCAACTTCAGATCGCCTTACGATATTGTAATCAAATTTTAAATGAAGCATTTTAATACCCTTTTAAGATATTAAAAATGTCAATATCAATTTATTTTCTTTCATATCATTTTTATAGTTAAATATTTAAAGAACAAATTACATTGTAATCATTTATATAAATACTCTTTTTTTTCTGGCTGACGGCAAAAGTCAATGAAATGTAATGTGAAATTGTAATCTTGATTTTTTATTCTGTTGTTCAATAAAATCACACACTACTACTACTACTACTACTACTACTACTACTACTACTACTACTACTACTACTACTACTACTACTATTACTACTACTACTACTACTACTACTACTACTACTACTACTACTACTACTACTACTACTACTACTACTACTACTACTACTACTACTACTACTACTACTACTACTACTACTACTACAACTACTTCTACTACAACTACTACTACTACTACTACTACTACTACTACTACTACTACTACTACTACTACTACTACTACTACTACTACTACTACTACTACTACTACTACTACTACTACTACTACTACTACTACTACTACTACTACTACTACTACTACTACTACTACTACTACTACTACTATTACTACTACTACTACTATTCTTCTTCCACATATAAAGAGAAATAAAGAGAAATTTATATAAAAGCAAACATTTCCCAGATACAATATCGTAAGACATCACGTTTTCTGAATAAGTTGGCTTTCGTCACTTCCTCCAAATCTAGTAGACTGAAATTGTAATAATTCTAAAATTATATTAATCTTATCTTAAAATATTCAAGCCCGCATTTTAAGCCTAACACTAGGTACATAATAAAAATAATTTAATCTGTTAGTTAGCATTATTATTCAAAATTGTAAATGATATAAAAAGCATATAATTTTGTATGTGCTATTATTTCTTATTTCATAGCTTACGAATTGTTAATAAAGCAGAAGGCACCAAAGCCATGTCCTTTATCTACTATTGTATGACAATCTATTAAAATAACGAATTTTAAGCGTTAGTTCCAATGGTAGTTATATACTCGTAGATAATTACAATACCTATTAATCAGTAAAAAATATGCCTAAACAAATGGGCGGATATACATATAGGTACATAGGTGCATCAGTTGGGTAGTGGAAACAAAATATTTTTTCCTGGAAAAATCTTTTCTAATGAAAATTTGAATATAAATCATAGAAAACCAAATTGACCAAACTAACACATATCCATGCCTTACAAATGAAGTCAGTTAAGTCCTCGGGGAAAATAAAATCATACTTCCATAAAGATTATTTTTATTCTCCATTTTGTTTATTTTGATTCCTTCCCAATGTCATTTCTCACGAATATAAAATGAACATTTTCGTTCCCTTAACTCGTATACTAATATAATTGAATAAATTATCCCTTTTTTTTCTTAATGCCTATGCCAAGTCTCTACAAGAGACTCCATTTTTCCAAACCAAAATTCATTTAAATGGACGCAACATCTAAATTGCTTCTTATACTACACATCCCTCCCGCAGCTACATATATGTACGTTTCCCTGTCGTACATAATTATTATAACCAACAGCTCCATGTATAAGATAATCTTTCAAGAGCCCAATCAACTTCACAAAAAAAAACTCAGGTATTTCTTTGTTGGAATCCCTTTGAATCTCCCACAAAATAAAATTAAAAAAAAAAGAAAAATTAAATCACATTTCTAATAAAATTATTTGGTAGACATTCCGATGATTCTAAGAAACCTGAAACCAATCTGAGCCCTGTTGAACCAACCGGTCGGAGTCGGTTATGTAAAAGATGCGTTTAATAAATAAAAAAATATATATATATCTTAGGTCTAGAACTCTAAATCTACGATCTTAGAAAATAAATTTATTTGTTTCTCCATCCAATGGGACCTGATGGGAAACTGATGGGGACGCGACACACTCAAAAAATCCCATCAGGCCGTCAGGCAATCAACTAACTGGAAAACTGAGGTTCCATTTTTGGATTGCTTATATGTATCTGGATCTCTTATAACAAATAAAAAAGCAAAAAAAAAAAAAAACAGGAATAGGGAATAATATGAGCTTATTATGTGTGTTGGTATATAAGATCGACGAAATTTGCCCAGCATTTGGTCAACAGGGTAATGGCTGTAGTTTTCTTGTGATTCTGGTCACATCCCGTCGAGGCCAGCATTTAAAATGCTATTAAGATCCTTGGCCAGAGATGTGATTTTCAACTGGAAATCATCTTCGGACGTCGTAGTCTTCGTCTTTGTCGTTGTCATTTACTTTTCTTATAAACATTAAGTCGTAAATTTAGTTTCCGTATACACATACTGATAATCACTTGTTTCTTTTTTTTTTGTTACTTTCTGATTTGGAATGGCTTTTTATTTTTGAATTCTTTAATGTAGCACTCTGGAAGATGGGGACAGATCATATTCCAGATGTCGTGTCGGTAGTCTTTTGATTAAGCGAAATACCAGTTGAGCTCTCACTGATGGGAGACTTTGATAGACTGAGACTGATTGAAAAATCCTGAAACGAACAAGAGTATAAAAATCTTTATTAGCATACGATTGGAGCACCATTAATTATACGCTAGAATTATTTAATAATTGACATGGGAGATATTATTAGAGTGGTTCTTTAGATTGTCCCGATCGATGTAAGCAGAATAAAGGTTATGGCCAGCGGATGACTGGATCTTGAGATTAAAAATTCCTTTGTCTATAAAACAAACAGAAAATATATGTTTCTATAACCTGAAGCTTGGAATGGATGATTTTAACCATCAACCATCAGTCTTGCCACCGAAATTAGGTTGGAATGTGACAGAAACCAGAATCTTATAGGGTCTTGATTTTATGCATCGATTTTGTTTAAGACAATATGGGGCTTTCGAAAATAATAATATGATTTTTCTAATTACTCGTACACATGTCTCAATTTGCCATATCATGTTTTTAGCTTTTTGTAGCGTTTCTCATTATTTTACTAGAATCAAATTATGCCTTCTATTCTGTCTCGCTCCATGGAACTTTAATTCCAGTCATCCAGACCAAGTAGTCGGGCTGCTAAACAGAAGTCTTTTTTGCAAAATCCAAACAAATATTTGTCGAAAATTTTGATATGCAATAATATTTAAAATTTGAATAAGCTCCTGGATAGGGGGCACAATAGATGTCAATGTCGCAGTGCAACTAAAACCCCAAAATAATCTTTCATTCGTTCAAGCTTCTGGATACACATTTTGATCGAAATCCGTTGAGACGTTAATAAGAGTCGAAAATACAAAAAAAAATTTTCTATGGCAGGTCGCATGTACCGTTTATACTATCTTATTTTTAGCAAAAATCTAGACTATGCCTAAAATAATGAACTGGTATTTGTTAAATCAAAATCGTTAAAGCCGTTTTTAAGATAATTAAAAATTTCCATTTTTAATACACAAAATTCTTGAAATATTGTTATTTTTGAGGCTAAAAAAATATTTCAAGAAAAGAAATTGAGGCCATCACCCAAAACGATTAAGTATCAAGTTTGAAGAAAATCGCTTCAGCCGCTGAGGCTGTAGATCGGCCTACAAGCTGACAGACAGACGGAATTGTGGAACCCACCTTTTCTTGTTTTCTATCAACGAAATGTAAAGTTAAAATCTCGAGTTAGATGGTTTTCCAAATGCAAAATATGTCCTATAATACTTATGCATATCGCAAGTAAAAATACATACAAGTCATACAAAAGTAAGCTGAAGAATATTATACCGTACGCATGAATTAATGAATATTACTATGGGGTTGTTGCACTGCGACCTTGAGATCTATTGCGTCGCCGTCAAGAGCTGGGTGAGGATAGCTCATTTTACAGGTCTTCCTCCAAATTTATTTGCCTCGTGAATTTGAGTATTTGAAGTATTTTTAGAGAAGGTTAGTCACTTTATTCCACCTGGTATCTTCCAAGGTGTTTTTTCCTTTGATGGACAAGTGCATCGCAATTGCCCAGAATATGGTCCCGCGTTTCCTCTTTTATATCACAGAACATGCATGTGGCACTACTTACTAAGCCAAGGATGTTTAGATGTCTTTTTAATTTACAGTGTCCTGTAAGAAGACCCCTAATTATTCTGAGGTTATTCCTGCTTAAGGTTATACAGTCTGTGAAACGTTGTTGGTTATAATTCCCAAGTAGTAGCTTGAACTGTCTCAGTTTGGGGAGTTTTATCCAATTTTTGGCCACCTCTTCTTTTTTGATTTTATTTTTAATCACATTTTCTCCTATTCCGCAGTATGGTTCAGGCCCCACTAAGGGAGTCGACGCACCTATTTTTGCTAAGGAGTCTGCCTCTTCATTGCCCTGGACACCTACGTGGCCAGGGGGTCAATTCCCGATCTGTGAAGATGTGAAGTGATAAATTTTATCACGCTTTCACGTCTAATTCGATTCTCGATTCGTGAAAAAGTGAAGTTAAAAGCCAAACATTTTTCATATGATCATTTTTTTTATCACAGTCAATTGTTTTGTGAAGAAAATGTTTCTAATCGAATATTAAGAAGAAAAACAGGATTTGGCATATGACAAGTAAGCAACAATTATATCTATACACAATTTTATTTTGGTATTAAGTTATATTTGTGTTAATTCGAGTAAATAACGAAATTGTTAAATCAACAGATTCACAACAGCCGACGCGACGGTGCTCATTCCCGCGACAGATCGTTGGAAACTACCCATTGTAAAAAAATGCAGAGCACCTTACCATATTTAAATGGCTTTGAAGCGCACTTATAAGTTGAGTGTTTTTCAAGAATGCTCTCAATTCACGTATTAAATCCATGCATAAATGTTTTGGGAATCTATAAAGTTCAATAAAGTGCCCCTAGTTGTAACTTCGAATAGATTCTGCCCATCTCGAAGGGAAAGCCTCAATATCCTCACATGAAAAAATAATAAATCTTACTCAAAACAGAGATACTATTGAATATAATATAAAACCCACAATTGTGCAGTACGACGTCTTTTTTTAATTTATTAAACGAATTATTATTGCGGACATTATTCTTAAGCAAATTTAGAAACTGAAATGAAATATTTACCTTTCCCAACAAAAAATCTAATCAGAAATGACAGAATTTATCATTTAGTAATTTTTAGTACAAACTTTATCACAACGAGTTCTAGAATCGCATTAGGCGTGTGCGTGAAGTTGGAAAATGATAAACCTCTGTGAAAACTGAAATGATATTTTGTTTATCACTTCATAATTTCACAGATCGGGAATTGACCCCCAGGTACCCAATGAAGTGTGACATTATTATTTTTGCCGAGTTCATTTAACCTGCCTACACATTTCCATACCAGTTTAGAACTGATAGAGTAGGAGCTCAAAGCTTTGAGTGCGGCTAGGCTATCTGGTATGATGGCAATATTTTGTACCGTACGCATTCCGAACACACACATGCTAAACGTGACAAAGAATATACAAAATAGTTAAGTTTTTAATCCACTATCAATCGAATCAGACCTCACGCGGACGTACTTCCTCTCTTGAGTTATATTCTGTACACAAGGCAGGACTAGCAGAGGGAGGGAGTATATGTGAATAATAATGAATTACGTTCCCTAGAGTTGGATGGGATTGATCGTCCTACCGCTTTCTTCGAAATTGATGTCTTTGCGAAACTTGAGAAATTCATCCTCTCCAATTTGGTGCTCTCTTTGCTCTGAACTCTTTTCTCCATGGGAATTTTGCCTTGTTAGATATTTTGTTTTTGGGATTTCAGGTGGCTCCCCGATTTACTACTTGGGGATTTTCTCTTGGGGATCTTACTTTTGCTCCATTTTCACTTGGGGATTTTTTTAAGAGATTTATGTTTTTGGAGCAAACATAACCAACCCTTTTTATTACCTTGAATACCTACATACATGGCCTGATACACAATTGAGTATGGCTTTGTTTGTCTCGCCAAGTTTGTTTAGCCTGCCCACACACTCCCATACATGTCTTTTGGGTGAAATACTTTTAGAGCAGCTTGGCCTCAAAAATTCTTGCAAGAATCGCTATGTCATCGGGCACGCTTCCGCTGGTATTCTATAAGAACCGGCAACTTTTGATGGCACTACAGTTCTAGATATACTTGGAACATTGGCCTCATACAACCATACAATCTTCTTCTCCACTCACCGCTCCCACAAAATCTTTCTCTCGAAGCAAACAATGACTCTGAACAATAAAACAAGACTGGGATAATGAATTCGTTTGAAGAGGACACTTTAGTTACACGAGAGAGGGCTTTACTATTCAATTGACTGTTTAGTGTTTCTCCGATTATGTCAATATTATCGGCGTACCTTGTCTAAATCTATTTAATTTAAAATTAAAGTTGTCGGTGAAGTTTTTACTGAATTTAATGGGAAAACATAAGGTAACATAAGGCATAATTACACGGTGGGCCTACCCACCTACGGACTCAACGAAAAGGCGTGAGTGTTCCTTGCAATAAACTTCTATTTATGATCACTCATAGTATGCGCGAATTGTATAGTAACCACAACCACTGCGAGCCCTCCGATGAGGCCAACACAAGACTTGTATTTTCGGGCATTAGCAGGAAAATAGTAGGATACAAGTCCCCGCAGTACCGAATTACGGTATTACTGGAGTCTTTTCATTCACCTAAGTGACGAATGCACTACCAGGTTTTCTTTGGCGAATGGCTACCCAGGAACGATAATCCTGCCCTTTTTTATGTTTTGCTGCTCAACTTAGGGACAAGGGAACCCTATGTAGAAATTATTCCTCACCACCGGGATAACGGATCATCATATTTCTGCTAAAAGCAAGGCCATATAGACCTTGCCACATGGGTAGTATCCCACAACTTGCCATATTAAACCTTCGTTCTATGACATTAGTAGAAATGCTTCCCCAAGCAGTTCGTACCTGCACAACTAAACAACCATCTTTCAGGATAAATCCCGAAAGATGGTAAGCAAATCAATAAGCCGAAGGTTACTCAAAGACTGCATGTATTATAGAAGAATAATATATACCCTTACTTTCGCAGGGAGATGATGACACAAGTATCATACTTATAACAATCTTCTAGACCTGTTTTCCTTAATATGTAGTTTTAGCTACACACACACTTCTTTGATTACTGAACCATAATCGCTACTATGTAACTCTGAACTTACCATTTAATGAGATCGTTTACCCGGGCAGACTCCTTACCCTCCATATACCTGATCGTCTACCCAGTCAGACGATCTCTTACCTTACTGTCACTATTTGCACCTACCTAATCCCCGATCAGCCCTCACCCCCTTCCGAGTGTTTTACCCCACTCTTCCAGTCCGTGATGAGCTATCTTTCACCCCGAAGAGGGTGAAAGACAGCTCATCACGACGGACCAGGAAGAACGGCTCCAACGTAAAACCACTTTTCGTATATTCCCTTGAGGCCCGCCGATCAGATTTTCCGAAAGACAGTCGATGGTACAGCTAAGAGAACAAGCAATAAAAGATAAAATGATATGTGATCTCGATTATGTAATTTTCTATGTAATGAAATTAAAACACATGATGGCCAATATTACGTTTTAAATATATACTTTTAGATTTAATAATACATTACGTCTACAAATGTGAGATTTCTTACAATATGTATACCAAAACTGTCACCTCTATAGATGCTGTCATATATGGCCTTAAAATCTAAATGAAATTTGAAGCTCCTATCTTTTTCAAGAATTCTGCCGTAGTGTGAATATTTGATCGATGGTGGACTTGTCTGGCCTAAAACTACACTGATATGGGCTTATTAACTTGTTGACGAACGGCATCAGGCGTTCGCACAATAAAGTAGAGAAGATCTTTTATTCGATGTTAAGAAGATTGATACCTCTGTAGGTCACAGTTCAGAGGGTCTCCTTTCTGCTTTCTTCCGACCATATTTTGCAGATGAGTTGGTGCATACTCTTCAACAAATCATTGCTTATAAAGAACTTTGCTTGACTTGAGTCTCAATATGACTGTCTTAACTTCGTGCAAAGGTTGGGTTCGAGTTGACTGAATTGTTGGTCTTCGTCTATATTGAATGATTTATTCTGCCTGACAGCGGAATTCGGTCCGTAATGCAGTCTGCAGTAGTGGTCTTTCCAATTTCTTAGTATATCGCCTGCGTATCTACTATGCAGTTTCTCTGATACCTAGACTAACCTTTTCCATATTCGAAGATTAATTCATTAATTTGAAGTATATAATGTTCTCTCTCTCTTACCAATTAGTCTACAGAATTGCCATTAAAAGCTACAGAAAAATGTTGCTTGAACATCTTATCTACTATTCACTGTACTTCTAATCCATTAATGTTATAACTTAAAAATGTTGCAATTTATGTAGTCCTCCCAAATTATATCGCTTTCAAAAACACCACATGTTATATGATACACGTGTAGGTATATGTGTCTCTATATACTTCTAAATGCCTGTTGCATTGCAAAACATTAATACTTAAAAACTCTTATTCACAATCTTCGATCTTGGGCATTTAATCATTAACACCATGTGTCAAATCCTTTTCAGGTATATTATACATTGTATAGATTCTTAACTCAAGGCAACTGTGCTTCGACTTCGGGGAAGAAGGTGCAGAGAACTACCATAAAGAATCCACGTTAGCCGACCAGTTAGCCAGATCCAGCAACATTTATACAAACCTAATTGACCTCCAATTATTTTTTGTCTGTCATAATATTTATGTATGTATGATTCGCAATCTTGTTGACAACACACAGCTAGTCAAACATAATTTACCGCAGTTTGCTGTTGGCCCAAGATTAAGAATGCCACAACCAACAGCAAGACCCAACCATCCCAGTCAGTATGGCTGGTCTTTGTTGGAGTTAGAGCTATTGAGCTGGCAGCCCCATGCAGTCCCGATTCCCAATTAAATGCCATCGAGACATTTGTTCATGCTACTTTCTCGCACGTGGACATAAATCAAAAAGATTAATCGAACATAGCTCAATTGGAAATGGCATAGCGCATGGATAACACCAATTCCATGTTCCATGGCATAGCTGCCTCTGCTGTAACTGGTGACTGTGACATGAAATACACGATTCATGGCCCGAAAATTGCTGCTTAGAAAGGCATCCGCTCTGCGCGCTCCCTCACGGCATAAATATCTGTTTAATTCCCATGTATAATAATGTAAATTGTGCTCATTTGTCACTGCCTGACTGTCTATGCCTCTTGCGCGATAGATCGACCTCCTTGGGGGTAGTTAGTCGTAGATATGTGTACGATTTTTTTTTTTTTTTTTTTTGTGTAACGGCAACATGGCGAATGCCATCTCCCAGTAATAGCTCTTCCTCATAGCTCCCAGCTCCCTCTGGGTTTATCGATGTGAAAATCGTGTCAAGAGGCAATCAGCATTATTATTTGTTGCAATGATGTATAGCGTAAGCTTCGAGCGAGCACACGTATTCAAATATTTGGATCATGGAATAAACTCTGCGAGAACTGATTTTTTTTCATTCGAATAAAATAATAACACTGACGTTACAGCGAATTGTATCTATAATCAGTATCGATCTGCAGAAAAATATGAGAGAAATAAAAATGGGGCATGAGAAATTGCTTAATTATAAGCTGAAATTTAAGACCTAGCTTATATACATATAACATCAACATAGATTGCACGAATTCGAGGAAGATGTGGGGGCATTTGAATTGAGAAAGGCAGTTTGTGAGTTAATTTCAAAGCCATTCAAATGTATGTACCTACATAAATTATGTAGGTGTATCTAAACACGAATCTTATACTACATTTCCACATAGATCTACTAAAATCTCTTACGAGAGGATTTTCCATACAAATTTTAATCTTCTCAGATAAAGCTTTTAAATAAATCTCATTTAAATTTTCATAGGCCCATATAGATCTAGAAATCGAACTTACCTATTCCCATCTCGAAATGAACACATTCATCGGGAAAGTGAATTTTTCCCTTTGGTTAACACAGATGAAGCTGTCTGTCTCACTTGTACATCATTAGAGAAAATGAAATACAATTTGCCTTTTTTAATAGTGCCCTCAAAATGTATCTACTTTTGGTAAAAATACTATTTGAGATTTAGTAAATCTACAAGAGATTAACGTTTGGTGCAAGCGTAATATTAGATTTATTAAAAAATGTAAATGATGAACATTTCAAGATTAACAGTCAGCTCGCAATAAAACTTATAGCCAATACAACACAAACACATTTGCTCTGATAATTTTTTAGTCCCAAAATATTTCTCAATTTAATAATTTTACTTGCGATATTTTTTTTTTGACAAAATGAAGTTGACACAGATCATTATTTATATAGTAAAGTAAGAACAAAAATAATTTTTTCACGATTTAAATTTTACAACAATTTTATGTCGAATTGCTTACGATATTCGATTTTTTGCTTGCAATATACATATGTACATATATTATGTAGGTAAGTACATACTATATATGCCAAGTTTTAAACTCATATATAAAATCGAACACGAGATTTTGATCAAACTTGACATTACGATGATAGCGAACAGAAAAAAAGTTGGTTTCACAATACTGTCTGTCTGCCCGCGAGTCGGTAGATGATTGGCGCAAAATTTTAGTCTATTTAGTAATATGTTAAATCATTTTTAGTATGATACTAGGCCAAAAAGAGGATTTTGCTAATTTTAAACCAGTTTAATATCGTACTATTTTCTTAACATTTCACTAAAGTTAAAATCACAAAATGGCTACTTTATTTTTTTAGTATCGTACTAAATCCATATGCCACTTTGACATTTACAAACGTCAAAAAGTTATGTTCGCTTACTTTTTTGCACTATTTTAGGCGTGTTTAGTTGTAGTTTATCAAGAAAATAGATTTAGTATGGTACTAGTTAAAAAGTGTTTAAAATTAGGAAAATATTAGTAAAGTGCTTTAGTATTAGCTAATTGTTAAGTAGTATCATGCTAAGCCCTTAACATCAAGCTGTTTAAAATTTTGCGCCATTGTTTTTTGCTAAAGGTTATTTTTTGATATCTCTAGTAGAATCATTTTTTTTATTTTCGATTTTCTGTTCAATTGATTTTTTTATGGAGCCGAAATTTGTTTGATATTAAAAAAAAAAAAACATTTTACAACTTAGTATATATATTGTTAACGACTTAATCGATTTCTTCGAAACTATGGCGCAAAATGTTAAACAACCTATTATTAAGGCCTACTAATTAACAATTTACTACATACATAGTAGTCTACTAACTTTTAATAAATTTTAAACCTTTTGTTAACTTGTAAAATGCTAATTAACCAGATAGCAAAGCATTTGTAGGGTTTGATTCTGAAGAACACTATTATTGTGTTTATGCTTTGTAAATTAATTATATGTTGATAAGAACCCAACATGTGCTCTTAATAAATATTCGATGTTTATATTTTAATGATTTAACTTCATTATTTACAAAAAAAAAAATAAACAAAAAACAAATGTACACCAGCAGGATTCGAACCTAGGCCTCCCGGATAAGGCTGATATACTATCAGATGAAATTATGGATTTAGTACGATACTAAAAAATTAAAGTAGCCATTTGGTGATTTTAACTTTAGTAAAATGTTAAGAAGATAATACGATACTAAACTTGTTTAAAATTAGTAAAATCCTCTTTTTGACCTAGTATCATACTAAAAATGATTTAACATATAACTAAATGGTTTAAGATTTTGTGCCTATGTATTTAAGTAGTTTTTTTTTTACATTTTCTAGAATGCTCGAATACATTACATTACATTTTTTATACGACTCCGCAGATAAATCTACGAAGTAGAGACACTGCAGCACTGGTAACTAGACCATTGGCTTAAACTTTTTACCTACATTAATACAACAGAGAGAGACAGAGATATGAAGAACACACAACAGAAGAAACACATGTCAACAGCACGTGGTTGGTTTCCGACGGTCCGCCATCGAAGTACTAACCACGCGCAACGATGCTTGATTTCGCTGATCTATGGGAAGCGATGCTTTCATCGTAGCCAAGGCCGTTGACAGAATGCTCGAATAAGCTATTTATCTAAAGTAAAAAACAACGTTAGTACATAAATGTTTAAAACCAATTAGACAAACCATTTTTATTCAAAAACTGATGATAAAAAAATCTCTTGGTGCTGTCTGCTTTCAAATGAAAGAAATATTTTTTTTGGCGATTAAAATATTTTTTTAAATTATATTAAATATTCAAATTTTCAAAAATTGTTTTTTTTTTCGTTAAAAAATTCAATAATACACGTATCTTTCGGTAAACATAAATTCATATATGGGCAGTGTTGGTAAGTTACACTAGTCTTACAAATTTTAATTAGTTACGCTTAACTAATGTAATCAATGTAACTAATGTAACTAATTGAATTGGTTTTAGTTACGTAACTAATGTAACTAACCAATTATTTTGGCATTTCTCATGAAAAATCTTCACATCAAAATAAAATTCGAACCAAAAAGTCACGTTTTATAAGTTATGATTTAAAGGTTACAAAATATCTGATTTAAAAGGTAAAATATCGTAGTCAACAATTGAAACAAAGCATCAATCCGGAAGGCGTGTTAGCAAAAGATGCCCAACAAAAAATTTAGTTATTCGATCCAGCTAATAAATAATTGCCAACAGTCAACAACTTCATTAGCTGACGCTGTCAAGTTTTAGTGGTTAGAATTAAAAGTTCCACCATAGTTCGAAAATCTCTACAAATCTCGTCTTAATAATTCGCCTAATGTTTACGCATTAGCATCGTACTATTTATATCCTTGGTACACTAATGACAAATTAGAGATCAATTATCATTTTCAAATTAATAACTTTTTTTTTAAATGTTAGATTCTAAAGGACTTAACGAATGGGATCTTTTAAATCCAAAGACGGAGTTTTTAAAACTTTATATGAAAAAAATATTGAATATCCAATTTTGTTTTGGAAAACAGCCGATTTCTATGCACCCAATCTTACACAGATTGCACAAAAATTGCAGAAACAGAGCGTACTTTTTCGAAACGGTCTTTTATTCACACCCCTTTGAGAAATCGACTGTCTTTCGAACGTTCCAAAAAATGTATGTTTCTTTATGGAACTTTGAGAGTTAAAGACATAATTTTATCTTCTTAGGACTTTGAGTTTGACGAGTTCAACGAATTTAATACCTACACACATTATGTATTTGGGTTACATACACGCATTTGATCTCTGAATTCTTTTATAATCTTTCTTTTGTTATTTATTTATAGAACAAAAATGTTTGTTTACGAGTACTTATAAATGTTACTTAATTATTTATTTATGATTTATGTTTTTTTTCTATGTTCAGTCAGCCAATACTTTTTTATCCATTAGTTACATTAGTTACATTAGTTACGCGGAAAATGAGATTTAACTAATTGCAATTAGTTACTCGTAACTATATAGGTAACTTACTCTTAGTAACTTACGTTGCCAAACTGAATATGGGTTGACATAAGGGTTTACATATACATATGTAATGTACATTCTTTACCAACTAGAGCTACGTATACCATTTTCTAAAATACTTGGTTTAATTTTAGTTTAAATTAATTTTCGAGAATTTGCGTAATTCTTTCCCTCCTAAACCCCTTGACAGATTTTGATGATTTTTACTTGCGATATACATGTTATAGATGAAATATACTTTGTGTTTATTAACTTCGCTTGATCGCATAAAAATGATCAAGACTTTGCTTATTTGTTGGTTTTATGTGTCGGCTCGAATTTATATAAACAGAGAATCTGTACTTCTGGAGTTCATTGGTTTTTGGACTGTGAAGGAAGCAAACCAAGGGAAAGTTGGCACAGAATCTCAAAGTTTTAATCTATCATACATATGGGTCCGACAATTCCGTCTATCTGTCCTCGGTGGTTGGATGGATTTGCTTAAAAACTTGGTACATATTGTTTTTTCGGTAATGTACCCAAAAGTGTTTTCATTTTTTTTAAAGACGAAATTTAACGGTATACCTGTTATAACTGCTATACAATATTTTGGCCAAAAAGAAAAATCTGGAAAACGATTCATTTGATATTTTTATTCATAAACTCCTAGAAAATTTAAACACTTATGTAATCCCAACATTTTTTAATTAAAAGAAACAACATTTTTCGAAAACTAAGTTTCGAAAACGACTCAATGGATTTTTGTTAAACTTTGAATATTGCACCTAAATTATAAGTTATATGCATAGCCTGGCCCACCTATGTATATCCTTTACTTTCCCTTTTTTTTTAATTTCTGACAATTTTGTTCTGAACTGAATCCATATAAATAGTGTCGCATATCGATTTCAATGGATTTTCGGCATCTGAAAGCTAAAATAAATCCACCGGTGAAATACTGCTTTGTTGGTGGCAATGGCGCAGTGAATAAGGTGCTTGATTGCTAACTTAGACGTGGGGGTTCGATCCCATGCTAGGCGCATTCTTTTCTATACCTCCAATTTTAATTGGATGCCGCCCATGGGTTAAAATGAGACAGTCAATACCTGGTTCTCAAATCCACTGTGCCAAACTAGTGCCGTGCAATTCATTTTGCATTTCAAAAACCTTAGGTCTTACAGGCATATAGTTAAATTAAAAAAAAAAAAAAATACTGAGTTGATAGTCAGTGAAAAAGTATTTCTTATGGATAATGTTCAGTATATAATATATAGGTATGTACTGATGCATTATGTAATGATAACAATATACACGGATGGTATCATTTAAATGCAGGTATTGAATAAAACCCTATAACCAAATAGATTAATTTATTTCAAGTTATAACTATTATTTAATGAACGTGTACTTGGTCAGTGAAATATGTACTGAGTGCAGGGTTCACATGAAAAAAGATTTTGGTGTTATTAAGGCATATACAGTCATTTATTTTTTGCATCAGTATTCGTCAGTATTGCTAAATGATATAGTAAGTTGTGTGTTCTATCAAAAGTTTGACATGTTTAAAAAAAAATAAATAAATGTGAATTCCATATAGATAAGATAAATATGACCTACAATCGTTACAACGGTTTTTTGAACTTTAACAGCCCTATTAATTAAAAACGCTTAATCCACCTTTAGTCCAACCACTTACAAAACCATGACCATGTGCAAAAAGAGTTAGACCATGATGGACTAAAATTTCCTATTAATATAAAATCGAACAAAGTCTACTACAGTAAGTATCAATTCGACCTCTTTTTAATCTATGTATGTCCCTGTAAATTGTGTTCTTAAATGTCAACTCTTAGACCATCGCTAGACCACCGACCGTTTTCGATGGTCTAGCGAAGGACTAAGTTGGTAAACGTTTATTACCAGGAATTGTGTTTTTTTTTAATAATAATTCGCACTTAGTCAACGGAATAAGTCCTAAACCTTCCCTAGTCCATGTTTATTCATTTGGGTGTAACACTTTAAGATATATCGAAAAAAACTTTTACTGTGCTATGCTACTCGTCCAAGCATTATGAGATTGGATAAGAATTTAGGCACAAATAGTTGTTGTTTTCTGTATTATTTAGTGAAACAATAAAATATTTTTTTTGCAAATTTGGTATAGTACAAACTTGTGCTTGCAATGCTTGAAGAATAATGTTAGCCATTTTTTTCAAGTATATAGGTATATATACGACACGATATTGTTTGAAAAATCGATTTATTTTAATTTTATTAATTTAATTTAATTTAGTTACTAAGGCATAATGTCTTCACTTACCATTAAATTTCGAAGTTTACAATTCATAATTGTGACGAACAAACAATTTGCAATCGTATGAGGTAGCTTAGCATGCTGACCAGGACATTCAACTTACCGCATTTTAAGTAAGCTTATGAAACTAAAACTTTATTGATGTCTGGGTTAGTGTACATCTTCTTATCATTCAGGTTGCCTATATTTCTCAAAATTTAATAGATATAATTAGTGAGTATACCTTTGATGAGTTTTATCTTTGGAACCCACTGATATTTCGCAAGGAGATTAAGTTCCTTCAGACTTTACAGCAGCCCGGAGTTGTTATTTCTTAGTTCCGTACATCGTAAAGAACTATCAGTGCTCTGAAACGGTAAACCAAATACAATGGTTTCCCCTTAGATTATAATGCCTATTGTTTAAATTAACGGTTATGATGATGGTGGTTAAACGATACAAAAATTCATTAAATTTAATAGCAATCCCAGGCCTTTGAAGTCTTTAAATACTGCCAGTTCTTTTGTGAACTTAAATTGATCTTTTAAAAAGTACTTCCAAGTTTATTTCCAGGTCTATAAAATATTCTTCCAACACCATTCATCTGGGATCTTTCAAAATTTTACAGTGCACCTACAAAAAAATGAAAAAAAAAACAATTACCTTTAATAGCTTTATGAAATTGCTTTGCTTCTTGAGAAGGCTTTGATTTGAGAGTAGAGCATTTCTGAAGAAAGATATTAACCAAATTCCTCATCATCATCATCATTCCGATTCCACCATCTTTAGCTGATTTTAGATGCGGTAACTGCGGTAGCCATTAAAGGAGTAATTTTTATTTTTCTTCTTTTAAATTTCTTTAATAACTCTTTTGCTACTGTTTCCCCATAAAGCATAAAGTGTAACTGCCTCAAAATGTTAATTACAAAAAATACAGTGAATAATGGTTTAACTACTCTTCCCGCATGAGGTCTATAAAATACAAGAACAAAAATAACTCCATTCCATCACCATAACATAACCATCGCCATCGCCATCACCATAACCTCAACAAATGGAAGAACCCTAAAAATTATGTTTTAATGGAACTTATGTTGTATGTTCGAGGAAATGGTATACATTGAGTTCAATAATGGCTTTAGTCCGTCCATCTTGAATATCAGAACGAATAAAAATGAGATGTGCGCGAGCCCTAAAAAATTAAAAGGTATTTAATTCGGCGTTTTTCAAAAGGTTCAAATTAAAAAACAAAACAAAAAAAACCCACGTGATAGGACCACCTCTTTTTTGATATGAAACTAACAACAATTTTTTTTTTATATCATGGAATCAAACTAATTTGGATCGCGTCATTAAACTCATTTCCATTTAATTATCATGCCAAAGTAAAAGTGTCTTAACTTAAGTTGTTTCGGGCGGGCGGATCGTGCGTGTAGTTTTAGTTTTTTTTTTATTTTGTTTTAATAGGTATGCGCCGCGTTTCGGTTGATTTGATACTTAATGAGTTTTAACAAAATTAAGTGAAATTTCTATTTCGAAATAATTTTGTTGTTGCATAGATGTGGATAGATTAGAAAAAAGCGTTTCAAATTAAACGAACGGTTACCTTTCGCTTAAGAGAATAAATATGGTGACCATATAAAAAGTTACATTTAATTTCTGGACTAGATTATATATATAGACTTCTTTGGTACACTTTAAGACCCAAATTTAATACGCATAAATCGAAAATCATGGGCTTCCGAAATGGAACAGGTCGGTACGCTGGAGAGGAAAAGGTGATCATGACACAATGAGAAACTGGAAACGGTCAAACAATATAATTACTTTGCAGTTTTAATCACCACAAAGCTATCTTTCAAAAAGCATCTTCAAGAAAAGCAAACGAGTCCAAAAATGCAATAAATTGTACTTGCAAAAAGTTTTTAAGCAAAAGCATTATTGCTCCAAGTCGATGAAGTCGATTATGTACCATGCAGCAAATGCTTGGGGTTTTTCTGAATTCGAATAAGAAGTTGAACAACTGTTTAGATATTTCATTAAAATAATTTTCAAACTGAGAGAAAATACACAAACACACATGTTCCATCTGGAAACGGGTCTACACTACTACCACACTACATCGACACACGCTATGACTGCACTTCTCAAAAATAGTTAAAATTTTGGGACAACATAGCCATCGTCTTACAAATAAGATTGTTTTAATTCTCAAAGAAAGCAACCTATAATTCTTCACGGAGTGAACGAGATTGTTGGAATAATATTTCGATCGGCGTACGAATTCTTACTTACTTAGGTCCTCGGATCTGTTATGTCCGTGAGGTTCCCCTTGCGGGGCATGGGGCCTCCACTACTTCTACGAGCCATCGTGTACGGTTTCTGGAGATGCACTTCGGCTCTCTCCAACTCTTCTTCAGTTGTGCTGATTCCTCTTCGACCGTCCTTGGCCAAGTAACGGGTTATTTTTTTGCTACTTGGTTTTTGACGTTTATATTTTTGACAGATCACACATGACAAATTCCACGAACATTTGACATTTCGATTCAGTATTGTTTGCCATTTGATCATGAATAGACTTACGCCTGAACAACGTTTGCAAATTATTGAAATTTATTATCAAAATTCGTGCTCTGTGAAAAATGTGTTTCGCAAGCTACGTCCGTTTCAGCGACGAGGCTCATTTTTGGCTAAATGGATACGTGAATAAGCAGAATTGCCGTATTTGGAGTGAAGAGCATCAATTAAGAGGCGAATTTGGTGAGCAGTTGATCTCACGTTTTGGCGCAGTCAATTGGCCACCAAGATCATGTGATTTGACCCCGTTAGACTATGTGGGGCTATGTTAAGTCTATTGTCTATGGGGACAAGCCAAACACGATTGCTGTCTTGGAAGCCAACATTGAACGCGTCATTGGTGAGATTCCGGCCGAAATGTGTGAAAAAGTTTGCCAAAATTGGACCTTCAGAATGGACCACCTGAAGCGTAGCCGCGGGCAACATTTAAGTGAAATTATTTTTAAAAAATAAATGGCAGAAATTGATTTATCGATCCAAATAAAAATTTCATTCACTTTTTACAAGTTTCTGTGTTTTTTTTGAATTTTCAAAAACCAAGCTCTTAAAAAATCACCGTTTACTGCTAGGTCCACCCACACGTCTACTTTGCTGCGTGAGGGGGTTCCATTGCATCCGCCTGACTCGCAATGCACTCTTGACCTTTTCGAAGCGTGGACATACGCTGCCACTTTCGTTTTCGTATAATAGTGTCGATGGGTTCCTGGCTTGTCCTCGCATGAAGTTCATCATTGGAGATATTGTTTTGCCAGAAAATCCTCAAGATATTTCGCAGATATCTATTCACGAATGTTTGCAGCTTTCTTGTGACAGCGGGTGTTACTTTCCAAGTGCTGCACCCATACAGAAGCACGGACTTAACATTGGAGTGGAACAGTCGTACCTTGGTCTTCAGGCTTATAGAGTTGTTTCTCCATATTTTGGACAGCATTCCGAATGCAGCCTTTGCTTTCCCGATTCGATTTGTTATATCTTGTTCGGTCCCGCCATCAGTAGAGACAATACTCCCAAGATATTGAAAACTCTCTACCATCTCTATTGATTATGGCCAGAAATATCTCTTTGGGTAGATGATGAAGTTCCAAGGCTGATCCTTTTTTTTTTGCCGTATTGGTCTTAAGCCCGACGGTTTCAGCTTTTTCTCCAACCTTATTGTCATTTGATGGAGATCAATGATCCTATGAGGGAGTAAGCATACGTCGCCCGCGTAGTCCAGATGTTTGAGGAACGATTGCAGATTCCACTGAATTCCTCCATTTGCAGTCGACAGAGCTGCATGCAGCACATCACTTATCACCAACAAGAACAGTATTGGTGACAGTATACAACCCTGTCTAACCCCACTTTGGATTTCAAACTCCTCTGACAACCTTCTTTTATTCAGCACGTGACATTTGGATCAATCATATGTAGCCCTAATAATAGCAATCAATTTATCCGAGATTCCCCTCCTGCGCAAAGCAAGCCAGATAAATTCTCTATTAACACTGTCGAATGCCTTTTTGAAGTCGACGAACAGCAGGTGAAGTGGTGATCGATCTTCAACAGACTGTTCGATGATGATTCGCAAGGTGTTAATGTGGTCCACACATGAAGATCCAGAGCGGAATCCTGCTTGGTGGGCGTCAAGTGTTTCTTCGAGGTGGTCTTTTATTCGCTCCAGGACGATTTTTGCTATTACTTTCACTTTTCTTCGGGAGCTTCACAATCATTCCCTTTTATCATTTTTGAGAAAAACTCTCTGTTTCACAAGATCTCTCAATGAGTGGGTTGCAGGAGCTCACTTGATGTTGTTGGCGCTGCTTGGTAGAGCTCTGCGGGAATACCGTCAAGTCTAACCGCTTTGTTGTTCTTCAGTGCTCTGATTTCGGCTAAGATTTCTTGCCTACTTGGGGATACGGTGCGTATTCGGGAATTCGTGACTACGGACAGGTCATTGCGTGTTGGGATACCTTCACTGTACGTACGAATTGTTAACAAAAAAATATGTCGACTGGACAAATATGAATTTTATCGACTGACCGACAAAACAAAAGTTGGAAGTTTAAATAAAACCCAATAAATTTCGAAAAATGTCTTCTCAACTTACCCGTTCAAATCCTGCAAAGAAAAACTATATGTCTCCCCAATTCCTGCAGAATAAAAAACATACATACATGAATTACAGTTTGCTGAAAATTGGTAACGTCAATCAATCTCTCGATGGCTTGTCATCAGATGTGCGTCAGTTGTTAACGCAACAGTGGCATTTCCGCACTTTTTATATATTGAGGTCCAATAAATGATAGCTAAGTGGCAAAGTTATTGACTGGCAGTAAGTTTCCAAGACTATATATCCACAAAACAACCTTCCAACTTTCCAAATAGTTAAACTACCAATAAAATAGACTTTGTGCACGGCAAGTATTGAACATTTTAGACGTTTTGAGGAAAAACATCGACACTGACAATAAATTTAAAGCCCTACTATCAAACCAAAAGAAATTTCCTTCAAAAACAGAGAACTTCCGTGCGCATTTATTGGTCGCAGTACCGTGCAATCATAAAAGAGTTAGCCAGAACTACAAAATGTTATCAACCACTCCTAGAGAAGGAACCCATATGGTATATGTCTCGGTAAACATGCATTACACAAAAACCAAGCAACTGCGAAGACCATCAAGTCAAAAGAGGATTGTGGGAAATACGGATCATTATCAGTTGATAGGACATTTAGGAGCTGCGTCGTCTAGATAAGTCACTGAGTGGTAGCGATCACCGGCGGTCACTGGCAATTACTGATTTCCCGAAAGCTGTTGAGTACCGGCCAAAGCTATTTAATGCCGATGGAAGCCGGTGGCTACGGGCAAAAGCCGTTAATAGTAAGGTAAATAATGCGAAGCCTATCAGGTACCAGTTCCAACCGATCAATAAAATTGAGCAACGATTCATTGTTACTGGTACTCATGGACTATATGGAAAAGAGTCCACTTTTAAAGTTCGTGCATATTTTAGGATAGCATCCTGGAATCTAGAATACGTCGAGCGAAACTCGGGTTTATACAACTAAGTACATCACTCAAAAACTTACCGTGAAAAGGCTCTTTGAAATAGCGAAGGAAACCTTTTGGGTTCAGTTTCAATAAAAAACGCACGTAGTTTGAAGTGATATCTTTGAGAAGAAAGCATCTTTTAGGAAGAACCGCTGTAGCCTTCCTACTTGGTCGTGCTCCTTATACCCCCATTTTTGGGACATCGCAGAAAATGATGAAACGGTTTATAAGATTTTTTATAGCTTAGGAGCGCTGTTAGAGGGTAACAGTGTCATCAGCATATAACATCAATTCTTAGTGATTCCAGAAAAATGCTTGTCGTTCAATATAAGGATAAAGAGTAATGCACTTAGAGCATACATCCTTGCTTAAAACTTTGATCGGTTGGGAACAAATCCGTTCTTCTTCTACCATCCCAGCCATCAGTGCTGGTATCCCTATATAATGATCTTAAGGTTCCTTACATTTTTGTAAAGATGCCAAGTGTAGCTAGTTTGTAAAAAAGGCATTCCTGTATATATTGTCCATTACGCAAACAAAAAAGGCATACAGTTAATTTCTTTTAGTTAAATAGAAGAGGCAAACCACAAAGCCGCATGGTTCTTATGGAATGTCATATCGAAGCTATTCAAATAAGGGCACATCCCTAGTGCAGCATGAAAACTCAAAACAAACGGCCATTCCTATACATCACAAGATCCCACTGATTTCAAGTCAAGAAACATCACTGATAATAACACCAATTTCGACGTAATTAATGATTAACTTTGCGGTAAACATTAACTCCATTAACCAGTAATCCACTGCTACTTCGGTTTGGTCTGGAAGCAGCGTGTCTGGGAATCAAGAGAATGGTTTACTGCGGTGCCTAATGCCAAGACTTTTTCGGATCTAGGGTCCGTTAAGTAAGTGCAAATTCCTTTACCAAACATCAGTCTAAAGTCGTAAAGACTTTTTTTCGCGCATCATGTTAAACTATAAGAACAGGTAATTTCACGCTTAGTACGCAATCAAGTCGAATTCGAAATGCCAATCACACAGTTCTTCACACATCAAATTAACCAACCCATCAGTTTGTACACATACAATAACACCATTTCTAACCTTATCATTTTCAAATTGTTATATACTTCTTTCGAAAGCCAATTTATTACTGATGCGAAAGTTCTGTAATTCTAGCTTTAAATCAGTCCAAACACTATCACTATACGTATACACCTTCCTTTAAACTGCATCTCTATTAGATCCATTCAATTCTGATGCATTCGCGAGCATAAATAAACGTTTCCATTTAAGAAAATCACTTGATTATGCACTGCGCACATAACTGATAAATTATACACAGGCCGTTTGAGCGCGCGGGAATGGTTTTCGATGTCTGCGCACTCTGGCATGGCGTTCAAATTCAAAAGCAACTCCACCTAATTATATCCTATCGTATACGTTTGACTCTTGGGTTCAATATAAAGGATATGTTGCGCACGTCCCTGGAAGTAGGAAAACGCATTTATATATACTTTATGTACTACACCCATCATGAACGGCCATCAAGGGGCAGCCATGATAGCTTATGCGAAGTTTGTTACTTGCATGTGTTTATCGAATAAAGTCTGTAAAGCCTAAAGGGGCGGCCGGCGGACAATTTGGGAAGGGAGGAGGGCAAATTCCAATCAAAATACCATCAGGACCAGGATTGAACCAATGAGCCACCTCGTGCGAAGAGAGTTCAACTGCAGGCGAACACTCTCGACTCTCGACCATCAAAACTGATAATTTTGATTTACAACATGCCAGTTATTATTTATAACTTACTTATGCACAGTCCGGAGATTTCAATGGAGGTGTTCCTACTTAGATACATTCCAGGTCGTTTGATTGTGGTCTATTTTGTTAAATGCCAATTTTTATAAATATTTACTTGTACGATTATTTGATAAATAAAAAGAAAATTATCTAAGGAATAGAAGGGATCAGAAGTCAACAGAAGCAATCAAGAAATTGAACACTTATTTGTTTTTAATAAGAGAGAAAAGTAAACGGAAGATGGAGCTAAAACTAATTTC
The DNA here is from genome assembly GCA_910595825.1 of Philhelius pedissequus. Taxonomy (NCBI): domain Eukaryota; kingdom Metazoa; phylum Arthropoda; class Insecta; order Diptera; family Syrphidae; genus Philhelius; species Philhelius pedissequus. The sequence goes on from OU343160.1 coordinate 57,045,861, forward strand.
CTCAGTTAAGATATCCATATAATTTTGTGAAGTTCAATGATTTAATATGAATACCAACTTAGATATAAATAAAAAAAAATGTCCAAAATAATACATAAATGTGTTCAACGTTACGTACTGCATGCATCACTGCATTCTGTTTGGTATTTGGTGTTTGTCTTGCCTTTTTAAAATCATGAATGATTAGAATTATAGAAATGTAAATTAACATTTACATTTAAAAACTCCAAAGGATGTGATAAAAATTTTTCAAATATTCCAATTTTGATTTTACTAGCGATGCAGAGTGTATAATTATATATGAGCCTTGCAACACCATATTGAAACCACAAAACCACCCCCGGCGACGCTGCAGTTCGGCATGAAATAGGCAACGAAGATGCATGCACCACCACCACATATCCTGACCAATATTTATGTATATGTATCTACGTGGAAAACGAAAAAGATATACACAAAAGACGTACAATTCGCAAACGCCCATTTAGCCCGCGCAATAACTTTGCCCCTTACAAAGACCGACGTACGGACCCGGACGACGATGACGTTCAGGATTTGAAATAAGTCTATGCTGCACCTCGTTCAGGCTTTTACTTTGGCCACTAATTTATGTGTTTGCGATGAAATCAATATATTCACGTTATTGCGTTATTACCGCACAACCATGATTGTGTAGTTATTCTGTTCTTTAAGCGTGGTCCTCGACATGATGGAAAATGGACATGGAGTGTAAAAGTGGTGCATGCAGAACCATTTTTCTGACTTGATTTAAAAAAAAACCCCAAGTCTTAAGCTGGCGTACATACCCCAACCGCCTAAAGGAGTGTTCCTGTTTTAGGTCTTCCATAAGGAGGAGAACTTGGACCTCGATTACACGGGTCAGTTCCCGTAGCCATTTTGTGTTGAGAGATAAACATTTTAATGTACACTTGTGCGGGTGCGGTGTGTGTTGTTCATTAAATTAAATTGTACATGTGGCTTCAACTTTGCCCTTGCATGTTAGAGGATTGTAGTTGTACCTATACCAATTGAGTGTGGGTGAATTTTGAGTGCAGAGAAGAAAAATGGCGTGGGTGAATTATTGAAGCTTTCAATTTGTGTTGTGAGAAAAATTTTGACATGATACTTTGTGGAACTTATTCGTACATATATACTGTTTACTTTTTCTTTTTTTATTCGCAAATCATAAAAATACATAAAATGTTGTAAACCAGTCAAGACTCCGAAGAAATTTCAAACATGTTCGCAAATTTCTTCAAAGACGCTTTTGAAGTCCCTATCTCTTCTCAAACTTCCGATCCATTCTTTCCGTCTCAAAATTTTTCTCCCCTTAACACACTTAATCTTACCATTAGTGAAGATTCAATTGTTCACAGCGTTTCGAAACTTGAAGATTGTTTTAGCCCCGGTCCTGATGGTGTACCATCTTGTATATTAAAAAAAAAGTGTATCCAAACTATCTTATCCTCTTTATGTTCTATTCAATGAATGTCTTAGGTGCTCAAGTTTTCCAAAATTGTGGAAAAACGCTTTTATAACACCTGTTCATGAATTACCGACATATCGCCAAACTTTCTGTTATTCCTAAATTGTTTGAGTCCATTATGTGTAATGTCTTATCTTTTAATTGCAAATCAATTATTTGCGACAGCCAGCATGGCTTCGTCCAAGATAAGTCAACTGTTACAAACCTTTTGCATTTCACTTCCTTTTGTCTTGAAGCCTTTGAAGATAGGAAACAAGTAAACTGTGTGTTTACGGATTTTAGTAAGGCCTTCGATAAATTATGTCACAAGACTTTAACCCATAAACTAAAGGCCTTAGGATTTAATGAAAGTTTTTTAATGTGGATTTCATCTTATTAAAACAATAGAAGCTATTGTGTAACATTTAGAAATGAGCATTCTGCTCAATTTTGCGTCAACTGTGGCATCCCTCAAGGAAGACATTTAGATCCCTTATTGTTTATTTTATATTTAAATGACTTAACATCGATCATAAAATCCTCCTCGCTTTTAATTTATGCCGATGATATTAAAATCTGCAAAAATATAAGTTCAATAAACGACTGCTTACTTCTTCAAGAAGACCTATATAGGTTTAGGGAATGGTGCAATAAAAGCCGACTTTTGTTAAATATTGAAAAAATGCAAAACCATGTGCTTTACACGCAAACAAAAAATTATAACTTATAATTATTCATGAGATTATTCTCATCTATGCAAACTTTCTATTTTTTCCGATCTGCGTATTATATTTGACACTAAATTATCTTTTACAGACCACTATAACTATATAATTAAAAAAAGCCAATAAGATTCTAGGTTTCATAAAAAGATTTTCTCGTGATTTCCGTGATCCATATGCCCTCAAACTTCTTTACATATCTTTTGTAAGGCCAGTACTCGAACACGGCTGCGTAGTATGGGCCCCATACTATACATTTCATATAAACAGACTTGAAGGTATTCAGAGAAGGTTCATGCGTTTTTGCCTTCGTCTTCTTCCGTGGTCACAAAGATCGGTACTTTCTCGTTATAATCATAGACTCATGCTAATAAAGCTTCCGTCACTGTTGAAACAAAGACAGTATCTTCAGCTTTGTTTCATTATTAAATTAATCAATGGATCAATAAATTCTCCATCAGCCTTGTGTCAATTGAATTTTAGCTACCGTCTAACTAGCATAAGAAGACAGTTGTCCTTATGTCCGATATTCAGCAGAACAAATTATGGTATGATATTGATATCAGTCTTCAATAAGTATTATTATTTTATTATTTCTATATACGACTATTTTAAAAGCAAACAATTTACAGTAAACTTTTTCAATACATCATTATAATTATAATGTGTATTTATATTATAGGTAATACTAAGTGTATTAAAATTGTAATTAAATAGTTATAAGTTCTAACGTTAATGAATTAACGGATTAAATTAATAAATAAACGAATCTGCTAAATATCTTGAAAAATGACAGAGATAATTATGAAGATACATATTAAAAAAAAACAGAATGTTTCCTTAAATTCTAAGTATGATTTTCTAACCGTTTTCGAAATATTGAATTTTCAAGAAAAAAAGTTTATTTTTTCTAAAATCTAAAAAAAAATACAGTTCGAAAATGGTATTATTGATAATTCGAAGGATCTTCTTGCACAAAATATTTAATCGGGATCCGTTGAGGCGTTAATAATAATCTCGAAAATTACTAAAAAAAATCTTCTATGGCAGGTACCGGAATTAACATTTTATGTAAACATTTTTTAAACCAAATCGTAGACTTTATACCTAATAATAGTGCACTTAATATTTTTTGATCAAAATCGTTATAATCGTTTTCGAGATAATTAAAATTTATGTTTATTGGTATAAAGAACATGGCAGGTACATTTATTTGTGGGTCAAGCCAACCAATTAAATATCAAGTTTGAAAGAAATTGCTTCAGTGGTTGGCCTACAGACAGACAGACAGAATTGCGGGACCAATTTTTTTCGTGTTCTCTATCATCGCAATGTGGAGCTTAATAAAAATCCCTTTCTACCAACGCACACTAAATTATACAACTATACATATATTCCTCACAGTTTCCTTGTAGGGACCTAAGTAGACTATGGCAGTTCGTGGTAGCCATGTTTTTTTTGTCGTTAATATAATTTTGTTTTATATTTTACACACAATTCACTGTGCTAAATTACAGCGCTGAGTAAACGCAAGCGTAAATGATACTTAAAACTTTTATTAAAATCCATGTTCTTTTGTTGCAACCATGTTAGCTTACGTACAAGAAATCCGGCTTTTCACATTCAGTCAATAACTTGGCGAATCTTGCCTCAGGACTAAGGCATACATCCTTACAAAATTCAACTGGCCAAGGATCTGAAGAATAACAGCCGTAACCAACTCTTTGTATTCTCTGGCTGGGTTTCAGGGTTGACACTTTGCTGTAATTACAATAGTTCTATTGCATTTTTTTTTCGAAAAATAAGTCTACTGCACTTTTGGGGTTAATAAACCACAAAATATTTTTGTTTTAATTCTGTCATGCAGTCATTTTTCGACCCTTTAATAAATTATACATATGGCTTTGGTTTAATGGCGATTGAGAATTGTCAAAGATAATACAAATTATGTTTTTTTTTATCTGCGTTTTTTTTATTGTTAAAGAAGGGGAGACGCTTGACAATGTTTTTAATCAAATCTGCAATCTAAAAGTAAAAGCTTTTGTGCGTGGTTGAAGTTTTTCAACCAGACCTCGATTTTATTAAAAAAAATCATTTGCCGTACTTAGGCACCTTTTTGAATAAACAGCTACTTCAATAAGCAAGCTTTGGGACAATGTCTATAATAACACGAGGTCCATTAACAAATTAATAACGTATCTGACACGAATTTGCAGAACCGCATTGTCGGATTGATCAAAAATCTTATCTAGCGGATTACTCATGGATTAAAGGTCGAATAAGAGTTTAAAAAAAAAAATTATTAAAAGGGCTTCATAAGATTTACTTCCGGTGAGTACCAATAGTATTAGAATTCGAACTGGGCGCTGGGCCTGATAATTTTCGGCATAGTCATATGTTTTTTATTTTGTTGTGTATTTTCCCAAATTTTTGTTCCAGCCATGACCAAAATGGAACGAAAAAAATATTTTTTTAGTGACACTCATTTTTTTTTAATTTAAAAATTGTTATGAATTTATTTAATAATAAAATGTATCACAAATTCCTTGCAAATTTGAACAAAAATGTAAATAATCTATTTGACAGGGTAACGTGAATAGAGTTTGATAGTTCATAACAATCAGATTGCAATTTACGACGACCAATATGTTTTCTCGAATTTATCCTTTTGTGGCAATAAAAAATCAAATTTTGTCAAAATATGTTTTTGACAAGCATCTTTCAGAATTATTTACTCATGTGGTTTTCTATTGGTAAATCCAGATTTCAATCTAGATTTGATTGATTGATTTTTTTAAGTGGCCAATGGAACATGTTTTCAGATTGATTTTTTTGTTTTTTGGAATTTGGGGTCTGATAAATTGGTATTTTATAATTTTGACTCAAGTTTTCATAAGTCAATAAATATACACTCAATTTTATTGGTATGTATTACTGAATAGAAGGGTAAATTTGCCGAGAAATGCAATTCGTTTTCCATTGGTAAAATAAATCAATTTATTTCGGATCTAGATCTGTCAAACACTGATTTTTTTCCTTTTTTCCGTTCTATTGTGCAGTACAAATTGATTCAATTTTGAATCTAGATCATATCTTGCAGATCTTTTAATATTTGCTCTTTTGAAAAATCACTTATCAAAATCACTAACAATTTGACAGCTATACCGATAACAATAAATAAATACGAAATTCTGCAAATACAATAACAAACAAAAAAATCAAATCTGAAATCATGTTGCATTGGACTCCGAAAAAGATCAAATTAATAACTAATTGAAATCTAAATCTGGATTTACAGTTGATATCGCAAATGATAAAAAAATAAGACAATTTATTTTGCTCAAGGGAATACAATAAAGGGGAAAATCGACGTTTTGACAGAACCAAATCAAAAATAAATTGATTTATTTTACGAATGGAAAACCACATGTAGTTAACTCTACGAATTTTTGGAAAAAGCTCGATATATATTTAAATTTCTAAAAAAAAATGATTTTCAACAGTTGACTTAGATATAGCCCTGAAATTAAACTACGATATTCCCAAACTGAAATCTAGAACTAAATTCCTTCAGAAGTTGGTTGGACATTTCTCTCTCGCTAGATCAGTGTAATGGTTATAACGGGTGATTTTTTTGCTACTTGGTTTTTGACGTTTATATTTTTGACAGATCACACATGACAAATTCCACGATTTCATTTCGATTCAGTATTGTTTGCCATTTCATCATGAATAGGCTTACGCCTGAACAACGTTTGCAAATTATTGAAATTTATTATCAAAATTCGTGCTCTGTGAAAAATGTGTTTCGCAAGCTACGTCCGTTTCAGTGACGAGGCTCATTTTTGGCTAAATGGATACGTGAATAAGCAGAATTGCCGTATTTGGAGTGAAGAGCAGCCAGAGGCAATTCAGCAGCTACCAATGCATCCCGAAAAATGCACTGTTTGGTGCGGTTTATGGGCAGGCGGCATCATTGGGCCGTACTTCTTCAAGGACGATGAAGGCCGCAGGGTTACGGTCAATGGAGAAAGGTACCGTTCGATGATAACAGATTTTTTTTTGCCGAAAATGCAAGAATTGAACTCGGTCGACATATGGTTCCAACAGGACGGTGCCACATGCCACACTAAACGCGAAACCATGCATCAATTGAGAGGCGAATTTGGTGAGCAGTTGATCTCACGTTTTGGCGCAGTCAATTGGCCACCAAGATCATGTGATTTGACCCCGTTAGACTATTTTTTGTGGGGCTATGTTAAGTCTATTGTCTATGGGGACAAGCCAAACACGATTGCTGCCTTGGAAGTCAACATTGAATGCGTCATTGGTGAGATTCCGGCCGAAATGTGTGAAAAAGTTTGCCAAAATTGGACCTTCAGAATGGACCACCTGAAGCGTAGCCGCGGGCAACATTTAAGTGAAATTATTTTTAAAAAGTAAATGGCAGAAATTGATTTATCGATCCAAATAAAAATTTCATTCACTTTTTACAAGTTTCTGTGTTTTTTTGAATTTTCAAAAACCAAGCTCTTAAAAAATCACCGTTTACATGTATAGCTGTAGGTATTGATGTTTTAATTAATTTAATTATAAATATAAATCTACTCTATATGATCTAATAACCTTAGATCTTTTAAGTTATCACAATAATGAATCTCAACTAATGTATGTATGTACCTTCCTTACCTACGCTATTTTACAATCGATCAAGTCTTAAAGTTTCCATTAAAAACGCTCCACCGTTCTGAGCTAAAAATATTTTATAATTAAATGATTTTTCAACGTGTCTCTGTCGCCGTTGGGTCCTTGAGAATCCCATACAAATAATAAAAAAAAAACACTGCTAAAGACCTTAAGAGCGTTAAAAAGATCAATTTATCCGTTGATTGCAATATTTTTCCATTTAATTACCTGCTAACTAAAACAAAAAAAACAAAAAAATTCTGCATAGACGAATACATGTCATCACGAAAAAATACTATAGTTGACTGCAACTTCAACGATCATGATGACGCGACGAAGACGACGCGCCGGCCGACTTTTATGCGCATGGTGATGATGGTGTCCGGTACCTAATCATGTGCGTTTTGCCGGCTTTTGTGCAAATAAGTTATCTTCTTCCAACCGATTGACGGCCGACATCGACATCTCCTCTGGAAGTGCTCAATTTTATTTGCTTCTCCTCGTTGTCGCATCGTTTCCAACCAGTCGTCATGCGTCAGACACAGGCCGACCATCCAGCCCGGTCTGATCAGATCTGGTCTGGTCTGGGCCGTTTGTCCGTCCGTATGTCTACCAATAAAAACCGGATAAAATTGGTTATCATCCAGGAGTTTAAGTGGCATTGTAATTACCACTGACCATCACCACAGCAGCCCCGAAGATCAACGAAGTAGACATTGCGCCTAACCGCAGAGAGTCACCACCATCGCACCACGACCACGAGAGGAGTTATTTTTACTTCGGCACACAGTCAATTAAGCCTTAAAGTGGTCAGTCACTCACTTTCCCCCTCTTTTTTTTATACTGCTGCTGCCAGAGTCTTCCCGAGGGAAATAAGAAAAAAAATCCTATTGCGTGATAATTAAAATCGCTGACTGGACAACTCCTCCTGGCCATACTGCCATATGCATATGTGTCTCACAACACAACTGAAACCAGCCCAATAAGCAAACTGGACTGATGGATGGACATGGACACGAAGGAACAAAAAAAAAACAACACCAAAACCAGTCTGAAGATGGTTGTGCAGATCAACGAAATAATTACGATCATCAGGTGAAGATGTGCTCCCGGCACACCCGACGGACCGGACGATCCGAAGTGGACGTATGGCATCATCATGGGTATGCACGTGGATCGTGACTCCTAATGATATAATGGTCTCTTTGGGCTCATTATAATTTTTGGCCGAGCCAATTACATTTTTCCGGCCACATACTATACGAGTATGTGGTTGTGGTTTAAATTTGCAGGTTTTGTAATGTTGATGGTGTGTTTGCATATGCAGACATGAACAAGCTCTAGACTTTCTGACAAGCTCCCAAATGATGATTCCATCATGCACAAATCATGAAATGGAGTCACCGAATCGTATATTTTGCATGCAAGCCCGTCTATAGCCATAGATCCTTCCTTCGGATAAGGAAGGACCAACGAGAACTACAATGATGATTCCATCACGACAAACGGACGATATATACTCTCTCGCTCAGCTATGCTTGGTTAGGTTATGCCTATGCCTGTTGTAATGGGGTAAGCTCGTTGAAGGACAACTTAACTAATAAAGTCTCCTTGTTCTGTGCCCGCATAGTCCATTACACTTGGAACATGTTACGGGCATTTTATTTCCATTTAATTTCGTCTTCTCTGATGGTTTTCCCTGCTGCTCTTCTTCTTCGTGATGATGTGGCCGGTTCGGTTCTAAAGTAAGTGGTTATAGACATTCGCTGGAATCATGTACGATGTGATGTTCGCGCGTCAACATGCCACGAAATGGCCGGAGCGGTAACGGGTGATAGGAGGAGGACGCATGCAGGGAATGAGCGTTTCTTTTCGTGCACCATCTCTAATTTACAGCATCTCCTGATGTCGGTTTGTCGGTAGTGAAGGAGGCAGATGAGGATGGCCATGATGTTACACTGGAGTCCTTGCGAAAGAGCAAAGCGATAAAACATGTATGTTTGGTCGTCTGGAGCTGTTTTTCTGCACATAAGAACTTTTAATTCTGTTCATGTGCCTGTTGTTGTCATCCATCGTCCATCGTCCTCCATCAGTCCTCCATCGTTTTCCATCGTCTATTGCCGTCATCCTGGAGGAGTGAATTTCTTGGTTTATAGCTGTTGCAGTGCTCCCAATTCGCTGTCTATATCGCAGCGCAGCGACCGATGGAATTCATTAAAATCACATTTGTATGGACGGGATGCGAAGTCTTGAATTAATGTCCTCTATATGCTTCTGATCGGTCGCTCTGATGGTTGTGGTGTTGGCTTTTTCTGTTTTTGGATTGTTTTTTTTTGTGTTGTGGGCTTTTGTTCCTCTGTCAATAATGGAGGAACATGGCACATGAAAATAAGATTGTTCAATGTGATCATCCATTGTTGTCCTTTGCGTCCTCGTCGTCGCCACTACTGACATCAAAGAGTTATTTTTTTTGTCCAGCTTTCTTGTTGTTGTTTTTTTTTTTTGACTTCGATTGGATAAAGAATTGTTCAAGTTTGGGAATATACGCGAGTGCTTTGTACTTTGTACGGTTGTCGTCTCTTGGAACAGGGCTTGAGATAGAGCACTATATTAAGTGCAATCTGCAATATATGAAAGGTCTTAAGGAGTTTTTCTTTCTTATAGGAGTCGACTTTGTTTGTTATTTTGGTCTTGACTATATGTACGAAGTAATGCTAATGAAATTGCTGTCTCGAATAATGTTGTCCATAATTATTATTGGTCTTTTGCAATTCGGATTGAGGAATATTCTTTGTTGTGGAGATATGGATTGACTTGAAAAAAAAACTATTTTGAGTGTTTGTTGGTTCCAAACATATGCGTTGTTTTGTCATCGATAATTGAAACTAATAAATACGTTTTAAATATTTTTAATTTTAAGCTTAAGAAATTGGAAAAAGTATGATATTGAGTCATATTTCTTCATATTATTCTGTTCTATCATTATTTCTACAATCAAGACCTCGAAGGGGCAGTTGGTCGTGGGAATTTTTGTGTAAGTGGTGAGTGGAACCCAACTTTAAGCGTTTTTCATTCATTATTTTTAGGGAGGTTTTCTAAAATAAGTAAAATGTATAATATGCGAATGCACAAAAATTATGCTGGCCGTTCGAATGGACAATGCTGGCTAGCCAGAATTTCAGAACTGCGTCAAATGCGAACCTACCACAAAATCTAACTGACTCAAATGGCACGATTTTAGTGGCCAGTTCTATGTAAGATATGCTTGCCCTCAAGACAGCTGTGAAGAAACTCCAGTGTGTCACCAGTTGTCTTGTACAATTGGCCTCAATCGAAAATCGGTGTTGTTGTAATCGTTCAGGAACTTAAGTGGATACCAACCTACCTTAAATATGCTATCGTACCGACATTTGGATGTACCCAATATCGTGCTTCGTGCACATTAAACAAAAAAAAAACATGGGTTGTATTATTTTGGTAGTGCTTTCTGTTGATTCTTGATGGTAATGGGATTGTGAATGGTTCCCAATTTTGACGTTTTATTTGAGTCATAGTTCATAAAGAAGGCAAACAAGTAAATTGTAAATGACAGATATTGATTCAAATTCCAAATAATATTTTATTTTTCATGTTTGTGAAATGCGTACAGATGTTGTGGATTGCTAATTTGTGTTTGAATAGAAAGTTCAAAGACGATATGCTGTTGGTCACTGTTACGTCATTCAATGAGTATTTTCACATGTGTGCGACCAACCGCCAACGAATTAACCAATGTTCTTCTATTTTGACATTTCGTTCAAGGCTTTTTTTATATTCGTCGTGAATGCCATTTTATAATTGATAATCTCTGATTTTGAGGTTAGTCACGGGTGAAAAATGTATTCCTTGAAGTATGGATTATATGTGGAACACGAATAGCGTTTGACAGTTCGTAACGATCAAGATTGCCACCTATATCATTTTATTATTTAAAAATCAAATTTTAATATCTAAAGATTTGATTCATTGTTTTGAATTTGTGAAGAATTTAGGTTTATAAATTGTTTAAAATACATTCGCAGTCGTGTGAATAAGTCTTAAATGCTTGTACATTAGACATGAACAGCTAATTGTGAATTATAAAACGTATGACCATTTTTGACATTGTACTCGAATGATGATTTTTGTTGGGTCGCTGACAGTTGTAAATTGCAAGTAAAATAAGTAAATTAACTGTATAGATTTGTAAAATGCATTCTGTGCTATTGTGGATTGTGAATTTAATTTATAGCCTTTTGACACCAAACCCAAAACCGGGTTTTCAGCTAAAAGTTTACGAAAATTCGAAAACCGTTCACACTGAACATTTACAAGTTTTCGTTTGACATTTCAATTATTTTGGCACCACAGCCAACAACAAATACGTGGTGAATTGAAATTGAAATTACCCCAAACAGCTGTTTTTTTTTCGTTTTTACTGGCAGTAACCCATCAGCTATTTATGTGACGATTAATTGAGCACTGAATGTTTCAGAAGGTATGTTTGATTAGTTCATATTGCAAATCCAACATGTTTTCGACAGGTTTTATTTAACACTTGTAGTTTATCAAAACGAGTGTTTTCTTGTGTTTTCGCTTTAAGTTTTCAGCCAAAACCGATAATTTCGCGAAAACCGTGTTTTGAGTTTGGTGTGAAAAGGCTATTACTCAATATTTTGTATTTAGACTTTTTTTTTTTAAATATAAAACTTAATAGATATTTTGTCTAGAAATTGTTGAAATGATTTATTTGCTTTTTGGTACTTACGACCAAAATGCATAATGCGTTGCGTAATGGTGTCTTGGACTATCATGCCAACATCATAAGAACATTTATCAACATATTACATGAAACAGATAAATTGGAAATATTTAACGGCCCCGTGTTTCACATCTTTATTCCGCGTACAAATCCAACAAAATTCGAATTAACTGAATAGCTATTATACAAATGCAAATCTGACACATGCTGCGCCATTTTTATTACTATATGCATGTAAGATGTAAGGTATATTTAAGTTGCAATCTAAATTACACGGCATTAGAAATAGAAAGATGAGAATGAATTTTTACAATTACAATAATTTACATTCCTCTGTGAATGGATTTTTAAAAAATAATCGATTCTCTGATTTAATTTTGTTAGTTTTTTTCTTAGATGTTGATACGTGATAGTTGAACGAAACATAGAAATTGAATTAACTTTATCCTTAAGCCGGTCTACAATGTTTTTATAGTAATTTAAGTACATTAGAGAGCTTTATGAAGAGCTTACTCTCTCTCTTTTCTTTACTTGTATGTCAAGTAAGAGTATAAACTCTAAAACATCATGGCGGTCTTGGACTCACTTTCTGATGCGAGGTTGCATATCTTATGAAAGTCTATGGAACTGAATCTCGAAGGATGTGCTCATGGAGTAGTTATAATTCCAAATTTCTAGAACCGATCTTTTTTATTTCTTTCTAGTTCGCCTATTTAATTTCTAACATTACACAAAACTAAGTAAAAAATATTTTAAAATAACTTAAAATAAAATTTTACAAATTTCGGGGAAAAAATAATAGAAATAAGTCTATGTTGTATTTATTCGAAATTGTGAGATTACAATATACCTCTTGAATTTTCGTTTGTATTTTTTTGCTATTTTAAGTTTTTAATTGAATACTGAAACAAGATGAGTTAAGGCCTGATAGTTTTCGAGAAAATTAAAAATTCTCAAACTTAATTTAATTCAATTATTATTAGAATAATGAATTATTCTGCTTCCAAATGGGGCAGATAGACCCCATACAAGAAAATGCTTTTAAATAATTGATCTTCAAAAATCCGTCATTAAACTTTGTCGCCTGAGTTAGCGTCCTCTCCCCCAACAAATTTTCGATTTTCATTCTCAAAAGAAAAATCAATCTCTTTTGAAACAATGCTGTTTTCTTTTTTGACTAAGACCCATTTTCGTTTTTTAACGAATTTTTTTTATAAGCTCTATTTTTTTTTGTACCTAAATAAAAGAGATTTGGTAAGAAAATATAATTTTTTATTTTAAAATTAATTTACAGATTTCAAGACTAATACAATTTGAAATGTTAATTTGTAAGTTTATGATTTTGTTTGCGCTGTGAAAATTCTGTTCAAAATGTGTTGACTCGAAAGTCGTCGTATAAAAGCAGACTTAACTCTCAGAACTGTATAAAATTTCAAAGTTTTTTTTTTAACTTGCGATATAGGTCTTAATTATCTCGAAAATGGCTTTAGCGATTTTGATAAAAAAAAATGTGTGCACTATTTTAGGTATAGTCTACATTTCAATTTGTTAAATTTTATTTTTTAGATATTTTGTTATAAACGCTATACCTGCGATACAACCATTTTTTTGATTTTCGACTTTCTCATAAACAACTCTACGGATTTTGATACAAAATTTTATATAGGAGGTCCTTCGAATTATAAATAATACTACATACCAAAATATTTCTAAAGATTTTTTTTTGGATTTTGAAAAAAAAAAAAGATTTTTTTTTGTTTTTGAAAATTCAATATATTTTGAAAACGGGTGATGGTTTTTTTGAAATTTATTTTATTAAATATTTAAAATTCCAATACCAATCTTTTTTTAGGAAAAAAAAGATAAATTTTGTATACATACAAAATTAAGGAAAAAACGACTTTAAAATTATATTTAACCGAACACCATTTTCACTTTCGATTATAGGTAGATACTATAATCCAAGTTATGTATTCGTAAACACATTACGACATTACGATCATAGAGAAAACCAAAAAAGTGGGTCCGCAGTCCGCAGCCTTAACTAATCGGTGGATTTGCTTCAAACTTGGTACATATTATTTTTTCGGTAATATGCCCACACGTTTTTTTTTAAGACGACAAATATAAGTAGTCCCGATACATTTTTTTAGCCAAAAACAAAAATCTTATTTTTCTCAAAAGCGGCTCCAACGATTTTTATAAAAAAACCAGTTCATTAATGAAGGTACCCTTTTGATAATTTTTTTTTTGGAAAAAAAAATGTTATTTTTGGTACCTCTAGTACAACCATTTTTTTGATTTTCGATTTTCTCGGAAATGGTTAATTTGATTTAGAAAGTTTAAACACTATTGTATACCAAAATTTTTCAAATTTTTTTTTTTTGGAAATTAATTTTAATTTTTGAAAACTCAAAATTTCGATAACGACTCAATAGATTCTTTCAAAACTTCGTATTTGGTGGTTTTTATATATCTTATATTTTAAAAACCTATTTTTTAAAATAAAAAACAACGGTACCTCCCATACAAATGTTAAAAACCCTTATGAAAAAAAATGTATTTCTCGAAAACGGCTCCAAAAATATTTATAAGTAAAAGTGTGTGTTCATAAATTATTACAGTTCACTTTCAAGCATAAAAAATATTTCTTTTCGTACTTATTAACGGTACTTTTCATATATTCGACTTTCTCAACATTGGATGAACCGATTAAAATAATTTATATTATTCAAATGCTCCCTAAAATTGTTAATAAAACTGAATATTGAAATTTCCAAAAAAAAAGTTTTTCGTTTATTAAAAAAATTTATAAAAATGTTTTTTTTTGAAAAATCGATTTTTCAAAAATCCTAGAATTTTTTTTGAAATTTGAAGTTTATATGGATCTATATTAATAATATCTTCAAAATGGCTAACCTCAATGGTTAGCTACATTAAAGTTGTTAGCTACAAGAGCAAGTTCGTGCGATCCAGTCGTGCATTTTATTTGGTTTCATCTCACAAGGAAGTATGTCGGCTTAACTGGCTATGAGCGATGCTTCAATGCATACGCATAGATTTTTGAGCATTGTTTTTTTTGTTTTGTTTTCTAGACATGTAAATATGTACATCATTAATGGGATGTAACTACTGTGATTTTTAATAGATGTTAACTTCATTCACTACCTTACTCTGCTGCGTGAATATCGATCTGAAAATAAGGCATATTGGGAAAATAAGTAACAGCATGAAACTAACTCCACGTTTCGTAAATGGCATACTCTACGAACGAACCCATGTCCAATTATGATTTCCTTTCGATGGCTGCAAAATAAATGCTCGTATATAAAATTGAAAATCAAGAGAGAAGGTAAAAGAGAACAGATTTTGAACTCAAAATGTATATTAATAAAGGGTTTTCCATTTTGCGGTTTCAAAAGTAAACGTAAATAAAACACATATAAAATATTTTTTTTCATGATATTTCTTTTTTATTATAAAGTTTGAACCTTGACATTATGTGTGAAACACTACGTCCTTTAAATGACCACTACGCGAATTGTTGCAAGCATCGATTCTTTTGATAAAATTTTCGACCACTTTTTGACACATATTGGGCGGTATCTCAGCCATAACTTGACGAATGTTGGTTTTCAAGTGCTCTTTCGCGTAGCCCCACAAAAAAAGTCCAGCGGTGTCAAATCGGATGATCTTTGTGGCCAGTTGATATCGCCACGACGAGAAATTACGCGGCCAGGAAATGTCTCTTGCAATGAAGCCATATTCGCTCGAGTTGTGTGGCATGTGGCACCGTCTTGTGAAACCATATATTCTCCAAGTCGTATTCTTCAATAACAGGCAAAAAAAAGTCGGTTATCATATGACCATAACGCTCCGAATTGACGGTGACAGTCGTTCCATCGTCGTTTTCGAAGAAGTAAGTTCCAATCACACCCCCGGACCAAAGAGCGCCCCAAACAGTGACTTTTTGTGGATGTAATGGCCTCTCTTCAATTACTTGAGGATTCGCAGAACCCCAAATACGACAATTTTGTTTATTAACATACCCACCGAGTGAGAAATGTGCTTCATCGCTGAAGAAAATTTTGTTCGAAAATTCGCAGTCCACGGCCTGTCGTTTAAGCACCCATTCGACGTATCTACGACGTTGTGAATGCTCAGCTGGCTTCAGTTGTTGTGTGAGCTGGACTTTATATGGACGTAGGTGTAGATCCAAATGCAAAATACGCCATAATTTACCGTAAGACAGTCCTAATTCCTGATAACGACGAGAAATCGACACATTCGGGTCTTCGGCAACACTTTCACTTACAGCAGCGATATTTTCATTGCGAAACGATGATGCGCAGGCCTTACAATATCTGTAACCAATCCAGTCTCATCAAATTTCTTCACAATTTTGCCAATTGCTTGCGTGGTTGGACGATTATGTAAACCATAATCTCCTCTTAAAGCACGATATGTGGCTTTAAGGGAGAATGGGTTACGATAGCATCTAATAATGAGTCCAACTATCGTGCCCGGGCGAAACGCATTTTGGATTAAAGGCCACAAAATATTTCAATTTGCTCTAATCCAGACAGTCCACAAAAACAATAATAAGAATAATATGTAAATATTGTTTGCGTTTTCTTCTAATATATTATTATTTTTATTATTATTTAAAAGTTTATAATAAAAATCAATTTTTTTAAATAAAACACTTTCTGTTCCACTGTTATTTCTTTATATATATATATAAAAAAAATGTTGTCAAAAACGTATAATTCCTGATTTCGTTTTTGTTAGTTCAGTCGGTGGATTTCCTTGACATAAACTACTTTGCGTTTGTTCAATACACATAGTTTAAACGCTTAGTGAAAATTCGTATTTTTGTTGCGTAAAAAATTAAAACGATTTCTAAATAATACGTTTACACTGATTCCTATCTAACCTTGGACGACGTACACGTCTTGCAATAATTAATCAGAATGTCCGTGATAATCAAATGCAAGAGGTACGAGGACGAGCAGAGGAAATAAATGGAGACGTGCCCATATTGCACAGCTTAAAACTGCACTACAAATTCGACAAAAAGTTATTAGAAGAAGAAAAGTAGTAAATACAGACTTCAATCGCGCTGCTTTGAAATACTATTCCGCAATCGCATTTAATTGTTCGATGCTCCCGTTGGGACATGCAAGACATTCGTCATTTAGTTGATTTTAGCAACAATTCGGCCAAGATTGCCTTTCATTGCCTGTTGCATCCTATGGCATCTATGACATTGATACCACACCGTTTGAAGGCGGTCGAACTGCACATTCCGCTTTGAAACTGGCGATGAATTTTTTCACCGTTGACAAACCAATAACCTGGACAATGGCCAAGACTTCGGAGACAGCGAATTTGATGCGAGAATACAAAATCATAATATGGGATGAATGCACGATTGCGCATAAACGAACTTTGGAGGCAGTTGACTTAACAATGAAGGACTTACAAGGGGATTCGAGATGATTTGGTGGGAATATAATATTTCTCAGCGGAGAGTTTCGTCAAAAATAAGTTGAAAGTGACCACAAATATGAGAGTCGTATCGCAGAACGATCCATCAGCTGCTGAATTTTCAAGACAACTGCTGGCGCTGGTAATGGCCAAATTTCTGTTGATGTCTCGACTGGGTGGCTATCATTCCCGACAAATTTTTGCGAGCTAACAACATCAAAGGAGAAACTCATCATCAAAGTAAAGTGTTCCCCGGCATTCTAAAAAAAATTATAAAAATCTCGATTGGATTTGTGAACGGGCAATACTAGCAGTGAATAAAAAGAACGTCGTCAATAGCTGGGTAAATGGTCTTTGTTGTTTGTTTTTGCGACGAAAAACAAATCGAAAAAAATTGTTTATCACATCACTCTCTACTTATTTTTATTCCATTCAAATAAATCACATTGAAATGTGAACTATCTGTGTCTTATGCACATATTACTTATAAGCTCAGAAAATGAAGCATAATTATCCAATTAATAAATACGTAATAAAGTAATAAAAACATAAAATAAAACCCATATCTGTACAAAGTTCCAAAACAAGTTAGTCGCAAAGCTTTTTTCAAATTAACACGTTCTACAACAATCAGACACAATGGAATAAGAAAAAAACCTTCACAAAACCTCCGTCTCGTCCCTAGAATGTAGCTACCTATAGAACATAATTCAGCCTTCCATTTATGCATGACGATGAGAACTTGTGAAACCTCATGCAGAGCATCATCATCCATTTCAAAAAAAAAAACACAAAACCTTTAAGAAGAATTAATTTTTTTAAGCTTCAGATTGAGCTCCTACACGGGAAGCATATACATACATACAAAAGATACAAGTTCTGGAATAAATTAGTGTTAACGCGTTTCTCCGCATCCAATCAAGGGTGGATCCCGCACTCTTTCCCATTTCGATTCCAGAATCTTAGGCTGATGTTATATCGTTGCTGTCACGAAAAAGAAATATGTTCTACGTATAAATAAATTTACAAAAAAAAAAAAAATGGACACAACACAAAAATACCCAAAAAGGAAACCAAACCGAGAATAACAAAAAAAAAGGTAAAAAAGCCGACAAACTAATCAAAATCCCCGAATGAACCATTCGATATAATGGAACGATCATTGGGAAAGAGATGCACATGGTCTTGTCTTTATGTCTGATTCGGATGGTTCGTTCGTTCGTTCCTAAGGTTTTTATACCTACAAGCAGTTTATACGTATGTGGATGCTATCCTGCAAGTCCAGGTATACTCTCATTAAAGAACATGATGAAGGGAAATAACCATGCCCATTCGTGCCCCCTCCCTATACATATATAACTCCATTTGATCATCAGTAGTTGTCCGGGATCGGCATGAGGCGGGTAACAGCAGGCGCATTATAAGGACCGCCATGCTGAATTCCATAGTTCAGCCTTTCTGATGAAGGGCTTCATATTGGGCAGACTTGAGAGCTTATCGGTTGCCTGATGTATATATATGTATCTACCTATACAATAATTCCAGGTTGCGAATGGGAATGAGACTGAGAATCCTGTTGGTGATGGCTGGCTGCCACTAGTGTCGGTTGGTGCCCCAGGAGTTCGCGGGGCCGGGGACCTTGATTGGATCTTTATAGCGCTGGTTAATTCTACTGCTTTGTGTGCAGGTATGACGACCCAACGTTAATTAAGATTATGAAGTCATAAGAACTTGCGGTCTCCGGTCTCTAATAGGCTCTTCGCGATTGCATGATGCGAGTTCTCTCCGACTCGTTGTAGAGCTCCATCTCCCGGGGGACCTTAATGGCTAAAGTGCTTTTCGTATAGGTATAAGGTACCTATATCGAGTTCGAGTCAAAGGATATATAGGTACCTGCCTTTCCTTCTGGATGGCGAATTGCGAAGCAAAAATGCCAGAGCCTGTTTGGAGTCGACAACTTGATTTTGCAGCATTAACAAGATTAAATTATATTCTCTTCGTGCGTCGCTTCTGCCGCTCTGCCTGCCACAAGCTTCAGCTTCGGTGCAACTTCATGTGTGTATTTCTCAATTTAATATTATTTTAACCTTTCTCTATATTTTTTTTAATTTTTTTTTTGTTGATGGGTCTTTAAATGCTGGAATTGGAATTACTATTGAAGCTATTTTATATCTTTTTAGCTTTGGGAGAAGTACGAATATATTTATGTTGTTTTTTCTCATCGATTTAAGCCCCCTCTGCAATATGCTGAGTTTGATTGCAGCTTAGATAGTTCCAGCAATATAATTATACCGAGAAATAAATTGTGGAATTTTTAGTAATTAACTTATAGTCGCAATCAAATTGGTTTTATATTACAAGCTTAACTCCGCAGGACATGGCTTTAGTTTCTCGAATGTCACGCTTCGACTTGGAAGAAGGAGAACAAAATATAAATTTGTTAATTTTTTTTTCAAAAAAGCTTATTAAGAAATTCGTGAGTGTATTTTGTGCGATTAAAGTAAGGTGCCGACTGCCGAGAGGTCGCTATAGGCAGTAGCGCCATTTATATTTCAAGTTGGTAAGGTCAATGAAATTCATTAATGGTTAATATTTTTTTAAATTAACTATTAAGAGTGGCATTACAGATTATTTAGCTATTAGATGAATAAGCATATATGGCGCACAGTATGAAATAAAATGCACGACTGTATCTCACGAACTTACTCTCATGTTGGACCACATCATATGCAAGAAGGTTTCTATTAAAAATCTAAATATATTTTTAAAGTCGTTTTTTACTTAATTTTGTATATGTACAAAATGTCGGCTTAATCAAATTAAAAATTATTCAAAATTCTGAAATAAATTCTTAAACTAATTTGAACTCAAAAAAAGTACGTCATTTTATTTCTTGGATAAATTTGAATTTATGAAAAAAGAATTTTAAGAATCTGTGAAGGTTTTTTAAAAAAAAAGTTTTTTTTTTAAACATTTTGAAAACATTTTTCCAAAAAAATTCAAAAACACCAATTCATAGGTAGATATTCAGTAAATATATATAGATAACTATAATTTTTGAAAAAAAAAAATTAATGAGCAGTTTTCTAAATATAATTTTTTTTAATTTGTTTTAAATGATATTAAAAATGTAAAAACATATTAATTAAAAATATTGGTATGCAGTATAAACCCATATATGTGTAAGATTTCGAAAGAATCGGTTAATCCATTTCCTATTGAAAGTACCGTTTTTAGACATTAAAAAAAAATTTCAACCATATGAACGGTCGTACCTACCTATAAAGCTGCACTGATTTTTTTAAAAATCAAAAACGGTTATATGGCAGGTTAAAATGAATTTCCCACCAGTACGCAATACCTTAAAAAACTCTATATACCAAGTTTGAAGTAATTCGGCACACCCGTTTGGGCTGCCGACAGACACACAGACAGACATACAGACGGACAGAATTTTTAGACCATCTTTTTTCGTCTTCGCTTTCATCGTAATGTCAGGTTTGATTATTATCTCAAAACTTTTTTTTTCGACGAATGCATAACTTGCATAACAGTTAGTATACCTATTCATACATATAATTGCAAGTAATAAAAATACTTTTAAATAAAATTTGTCATTACTTGAAGTGGCTTTTATTATTTTGTAAATTGAGCAGGAATATTAGTAAAGTGGCTTACATTTTTTTTAATGTCTCCAAGCAACTTTTGACATTTCAAATTAGCACCAACATTTTTGGAGGATGCGAGTAAGTTTTGTTAAAAAACTTTCGTCAAGAAACAATGGAAAGCACAAGAACCTATAGGTAGATACATATGTCAAGTTTCATAAAAACTTAATTTTTGGACAAAAAATCAAAGCCAGATTATGGGTATGTTTTTTTTTACATAGGAATATATATATATATAAGGAAATTAAACACAGACAAATTGTATATGATTTGCCATAAAATGGACTTAGTTTGTAAAGTAATTCTTTGAAATTTTCATTTGAATATGATTTTTGGCATATGGCCACCGCGACTGGCTCGGATGTGGTCCAATTTGTGATCAATCACTCTTTGCAGCATTTGGGGTCGAAAATTGGCAATAAAGCGAGTTAAGCATCCGTTATACAATAATACTAGATATATAATATTATTTGTCTGCAATGATATCTTTATCAAGTATAGTCATACATTAAAGATGCTGCCAGTCTCTGAAAAGTCATCTCAAAGGATTTCTAAAAGGACCGAATATAACCTGGATCACTAATCAGCACTCACTTCCCAGGAACTGTCATTGATTCATCTCCTGTAAGCAGAGAGCTTCAGATAAGTGAATTCTCGAACTTTAAAAACCAAATCATAGACTATAAAAAGGAGGATTGGAAAATCGACTCATTCTCAGTATGCAGGGCCTGATGGTATAATCCTTTTTATTAACTGTTGCAATCCTAGTGGATATATTCAGGGGTTGTCTCAACATCACCCCATACCCTCTAGTTGGCCAGGTCATTGTCATTTTCATTCCGATAGCTGGAAAGCCCAGCCACACTGAACCAAAAGATTCCAGGCTTGTACGCCTAATCTTCCTTCCTATTGAAGACCCTGGAAAGACTCATAGATCTACATATTCGCCTGAAGCTAGAGTATGGTCTTTTGTCTCAGCATGCATATAGTAAAGGCAAATCTATTTAGACAGTACTTCACAAACTGATAGCCATAATTGAAAAAAAACTATCCAATACAAAGAGTTTCCGCTGGGTGCATTTCTTGAAATAAAAGGGGCCTTTTACAATGTTGAAAATAAAGTAATTCGACAAGCCCTGGACTCAAATAGCATTGACCCGTTACTGTCAAATTGGATCGACTCTATGCTTCAGTCCAGTATCCCCAGCTACTCTACAAGGGGTTGTGTTATCTACCGTTCTATGGCTTTCTGGTCGTTAACCAAATCTTACTAAGGCTAAGTCCAACTATGGTGTCAAAGTCGTGGCATATGCTAATGACATGGTGATATTGACATCAGGGAAACTCGTTCACACACTGCGTGAAATTTTTCAGAACGAACTTAATCTAAACCGAGACGAAGAGGTGGATGAGGGTTCATTGAATGCCCCAGCCTTTAGCCCGAACTCTTTGCAGAAAGATAAGGAAGAATATAAATATGACTGTGTGATCAGTAGATCCTAAGTCTTATAGTAACCAAATCTATCTATTATAATTCTCGTACCACGCTGATGTGTTCGATATAGGATAGTTTTTAATACTTAATACTTAAAAATAACGGTACTTGCCATACAATATTTTCTTCCATCTTGATTATTTTGAAAACGGCTCTAACGATTTTGATAAAAAAAAAGTTTGTGCACTGTTTTAGGTATAGTCTACATTTTGGTCAAACATTTTTTTTCATATTTTGTTATTAACGCTACCTCACATGCAACAATTTTTTGATTTTCGACTTTAAACGGCTAGACATTAAACGATCAAAATATATTATAAGTCCTTAATATTAATAATAATACTGCATACCAAAATTTTCGAAAAATATTTTTTTGGATTTTAAAAAAAAAAAACATTTTTTTTTTTGAAAATTCAATATTCCGAAAACGAAATTTCGTTTTTAAGTTTATATTATTAAGGCCCGTTTGCTGATACGATTCATAAATTTTGATGTTCTACCTAAATAGTTTAAGGGCTACTTTTTCCTCTGTGTAAACTGTCACATAAGTTCTTAAGTAGAACTTAAATGCTCAAGTTGTGTATCAGCAAACGGGCCTAAATGTTTAAAATTGTCGTTGTTGTTTAGAAAAAAAACTAAATTAATTTTGTATACAAAATATTAAGTAAAAACGACTTTAAAAATATATTAAGATTCTTAACTCGGAAGAGAACATAAGACCAAGTACACGTAGCGATCCAGGCAGTGCTGCCGGAGAAAGAAGCATAGAAACCAAAAAAGAGTAGTATTTTGAACAAAATAGTAGTACCTTCCCAAAATGTAAAATTTTTCAAATGAGCGCGTGTAAAGGAAGACTTAATGCAATCACAAAATCCCGTGTTAGAGGAAAAGTGTTTAATTAAAAAATAAATATATATCTGACCAAAATTCTTCGATGTATTAGATAATATGCTTTGATTAAGAAGTTTTCACCATTCTAGATCAAGGTTTTAAATATTGGTTTTATCTATCAAATCAGGAAAAATTATGGAAGTTGTGGTTCTGCTAAGTTTGAAGGGTTAATTCCTTAAATTGATTTTAAAATTTTGTCATCAAAATCAATGCGTTTGGAAATTTGCTCACATAAGGTCATGTAATATTTTCAGCAAACTCCTTTAGTTTCGATTATTTCATTAATTTGATATTTTTTGTTTTTAGAAAAAGTTCAGCTTTTGCCAATTTCGGCAGCTATTTTGGTTTGCCTACAAACTATTACCGTTGTGAAAGTGATATTTTTGAATTTGTGTGTAATTACAATCAGATTTCGAGCGCCAAAGTGCAAAAATATCAGTTTCACTACACCACAAATTTATGTTGGATTTCATATCTATTCATGGATAGAAAGTCAAATTTACAAATACAACAATACTAACAAATGGGTTTTGGGTGAAACGTACGAAAGTTTCCTATTTTGGTGTGGCTCATCTTTGAAGCCAACGCAACGACAAAAAAAAGTAATAAGAACAGGGGAATTCCCTTTTTTTAATGACAAGTTGGAAATTAAAATGCTGCCAAATAAACGTTAAATTAAAAAAAAGCAATTTTAAAGGGTGACGTTTCACCTCACTGCATATGCAAGATTTGTCTCGCTTTTGGAAAAAATAGTATTACTAGTGTGAAAGGAGGAGTACGGTAGTACGGAGGTGTCGGAAGTAGTACAATGCTACTATAGTAGTACTTTCGGCAACGCTGGATCCAGTCGTGCATTTTATTTTACATTCCATTTCGAAAAAAAGGGAAACGTCAAAACAAAAAATATTAGTAAGATTCTCTGATCTCTGCGCCGTTGTTGTCAGCCAATCAGGACTCATACTTTATTACTTTTATTTAGTATATAGTTTAATAAAAATTGAATGACACCACATTTTTAAGTATTGGTTTTGGCATCAGAATAAGAATAAAGAATAACCAGAAATGTATTTTAGAAGCGAAATTCAGTTTTTAATAGAACCAAACAATTGTTGGTACCTATATTTATTGGAAATTCGTGTACAGATTTTGTATCGTATGATTCACAGAAGAGAATTTAATGATTGGCAACACTGATCAGCAGCGAGGTTGATTATAATCAATAAATCCAAGATGGCTGCACCAATGAAATAACCCCTCAAACTTGTATGTGTACGTACTCTTATGTGCTACCAAATAGTCATATTGTTGGTGATTGTGGACCGAATTTCATGAAACATTGAACATTTTGATTTGATACAACTTACTACACATACAAAGTATTCTCATTACAGGGTGTCTGAAAAAATTACACAAACAAACTTTAACTTTAAGTTTATTTAATTCCATAATTATTTTACGGATATACTCCGCAGTTGTGTTGTTGCTGTTAAAGATTTGGTAACTTCAAATTCCTCCAATTCTTCGCTGAAGATTAATGATGCTTCCCTCGCTTCGTCCTTAGTACTGAGACTTTTTTTAAGGACACCCTGAAATCAAAGAAAAATATTAGTAAATTAATATACATAATATAGGTTGTGTGTGCTTACCAGCATCGTTCTCATCCAGCGTCAAAACGTAAATAAGAGACATTAAATGTATTCTTTTCAATTTTGTATTGCCAGGTGATTTGGTGACTTTTAAGTCAATTTTTCGACTTAATTTTTAAATTCTCTGGATATGCGAGGAATTCAGACACACAAGCTCCATCTCGAAAATTGGTTCACCGCTCATTTGTTTTTTCGGAACTCAAATCCACAAAAATTATGCAACGATGTACAATTAGTCATCAGAAGAATTACTTGAAGCAACGATATTGACTGGAAAGTTTAAATGAGAAATCGTTCTATTATCTTGAATACCTATGATTCCATTAGAATCAACAATATCTTTCAAAAGGCTAACATTCACGATACGTTTGCCTTACGCGATGACGATAAATAGGCTGCAATGGCAGACAATGACAATTTTTGGCTATAACTTGGAGAATCCGTATTTTTCCCATGGTCGGCTCTATGTTGCATTCTCACGTGTTTGAAAACCATCAAATTTATTTTTTTTAAAGATAGACTTAACTTTAGTTCTTAAATTTATTGAAAGCACTGATTGCAACTAATTATAAATCTTTAAATCTTTACCAATAACTTCATTAACAATATAAAATATTTTTTTTCATGATATTTATTTTTTATTATAAAGTTTGAACGTTGACATTATGTGTGAAACAATACATTATTTAAATGAATACCACGCGAATTGTTACAAGCATCGATTCTTTTGAGGTAATTTGCGACCAATTTTTGACACATATTGTGCGGTATCTCAGCCATAACTTGACGAATGTTGGTTTTCAAGTGCTCAAGAGTTAAAGGTTTATCTGCATAAGCACGGTCTTTCGCGTAGCTCTACAAAAAAAAGTCCAGCGGTGTCAAATCGCATGATCTTGGTGGCCAGTTGATATTGCCACGACGAGAAATTACGCGGCCAGGAAATGTCTCTTGCAATAAAGCCATATTCGCTCGAGTTGTGTGGCTGTGGCACCGTTTTGTTGAAACCAGATATTCTCCAAGTCGTATTCTTCAATAGCAGGCAAAAAAAAGTCGGTTATCATGTGACCATAACGCTCCAAATTGACAGCCGTTCCATCGTGGTTTTCGAAGAAGTAAGGTCCAATCACACCTCCGGACCAAAGAGCGCCACAAACCGTGACTTTTTGTGGATGTAATGGCCTCTCTTCAATTACTTGAAGATTCTCAGAACCCCAAATACGACAATTTCGTTTATTAACATACCCACAGAGTGAGAAATGTGCTTCGTCGCTGAACAAAATTTTGTTCGAAAAATTGCCGTCACCGCCTCTTGTTCAAGTGCCCATTCGACGTATTTACGACATTGTGAATGGTCAGCTGGCCTCAGTAGTTGTGTGAGCTGGACTTTATATGGATGTAAGTCTTGATCCAAATGCAAAATACGCCATAATGTGCCGTAAGACAGTCCTAATTCCTGAGAACGACAATGAATCGACAAATTCGAGTCTTTGGCAAATCTTTCACTTAGAGCAGCGATATTTTGAGTGCTACGAGCGAAACGATGATGCACAGGCCTTACAATATCTGTAACCAATCCAGTCTCTTCAAATTTCTTCACAATTTTGCCAATTGCTTGCGTAGTTAGACGATTATGTAAACCATAATCTCCTCTTAAAGCACGATATGTGGCTGTGGCAGAATCACCATTTTTGTAGTAGGTTTTAACAATTTTTATGCGTTGTGCGATAGTTTAGCAATCCATTTTCGTAAATGTCAGACTTTTAAATGAAAAAAAAAATCGTTTAACAACTTAGTTTGTCAGATGTCGAATTACAACCCTATACTTTTGAAACCGCGAAATGGATAACCCTTTATCTAAAAATCATGAGCGCAATGCAATTAAGTCGCAGCAACGCGCTGCGGGTCTGTTAGTAATTTATATATTCTGACTCCGAAGCTCCTTTTAAATTTAAAATAAATTACTTTGTAATAAAGGACATAATATGTAGTTCAAAAAAAATATTTATTTAAATTAAAAAAAAAAATTGTGTTTTCTAAGTCACTAATCGTATATCTGGGGTATAGACTTCACATACTTCCACGAAAAGTTGTCTAATTAAATCGGTTCTTGGAGTAGGAGAATATAGCATTTAGGTGGTATAATTTTAAAGATATATCACCCCAAAATATGGTACGGGTGTTTTTCAACCACACTGTATAAATAAATTATCACGTAAATACCGTAACTTATTAAAATCAATATATACCTACCTAACCTCATTAAATAAAATCTACCGCATGAATAACTAAATTGAATTTAAATTAATGTAACAACCGTTTGTACTAAGCATAGGTACACACATATTAATATACTCCCTTAGTGAATAATCTTAAATTATTAACACAACAATTTCACCATCGAGAGCCATATAGGTAGAGAGCCACCCCCTGCTATAACATGTTAGTCTTGCTTAACACCAAATAATCACTCCAATTACAAGCAAAGAAAATAATAAGAACAACAACAACAACAGTTCCTTCCAAAGTCCTTCCTGAGAGCAGCAGCGTGTTGAAATCGTTATATTTTTGTTTGTCCACCCACAAGAACGCGACCCCTAAACGTCTGCAGTAAACTTTCAATTTGTGTTTGTTGCTGCTTTTATTATCGCTTGTTGTGAACTTACCCACATTTACCGCTATGCAATCCAAGGAACAGAGTAGTTAAAAGGATCCCAGATGGGGTGGAAAGAATAACAAAGTACAATAACAGTGAAACTGTGGAAACAACCCTCATTCAATTATCGCTTATTCCCCGGCGCGGCGAGTGTAGTGTATGCTGCATACCAAACCAACAAAGTCGGGTTCCGTCTATTCTTGTTTTTTTCTTAACCCTCCATGATGTTATCTTCCGGCGGCAGCCATTGTGCTCTGATTGGGGATGAACTCTCCATGAAATTAACCATTTGTCGATTGTACTTATAAGGGAGTGGTTGGTGTCATTTTTTTCTACTGTAATTTTTCGTAACAGTGTGTTGTTTATTTGGTATGTAGTGGAGTGGATTTGTTAAAAGATAGCAAGGACTTCGTGGTGTTCATCCCTTTTGTGTTATCTGATGGAATAATAATATTTTCGCCTCGCAGGATTTTATGTATACTTTTCCTTAAGTGGAATCATGAATTGCGGCAACGATTTTATTTTGTTTTTGCCTCGGTTTTGTACGAGTATGTCCGTCCATAATATCTGCGTGGAAAAAAAAGGATAAGGGAAAGAAGTTGTGTCTTTTTATTCAATTTTGTAGTTATACGCCGAGACTTAGCGGTGAAATGATGGGTGTATGGGGTTGCGGGGGTCTGATGGGGTGAAATTTATTATCTTGTGTTTTTCAACATGTTTTAGTTAAGCAAACTGAATTATCTCAACAAATCCATGTGTTGTGAGTTGGAAAACGGAAGTGTGAAACACTCTTAACAGTTGGGGGTTGGGATATTATTCATTTTGTGTTGAAGAATAAATACAGTTGTACAGAATGATGAGCCACCCTCTTTGTGTGCTTGGGATTATTTATTTTCTCTTCAGTTAATTAAAATCACTTCATAGATTGTTTTAATATTATGGACGGGTTATGTTGGTTAGGGGAAGTTCGGTGCTTAATATAATGGGGTCTTATGAATTTTTCATGTGGATTTTTGGGAGTGAGTGGTATAGATGGTATGTAGATTTATGTAGAATTGAATTTATTGGAGCAGACATTTGTTTTGTAAATTATTGAGAGATAGTATACCTACGTATCTGGTGGATAACTAATTCTGAAGAAAATGAGAACCTCACATGCAACTTCCTTAGACCTTGCTGCAATAGACTCGCATTCTTGAAGTTTTCTTCTTTCCTGATGGAGACATTTCACGTTCCATATAGTTTATAAGGACACCATAGCGTCCTGCGTTTAGAATTCTTAGTCGCTACAAATACTTCAACTCTGAAACAGCTGCTGTAATTACCTATATATCGGAATGTTACACTTTTAATCGCGAACAGAGTATCGAATTAATAAATTAAAATGCAATTAAGAAAAAAACAATGGAGATTAAACACGACGACCGGTAAACTACTTTAAGACGATTGACCAAAAAAAAGAACCCAAGACGAACTGTCAACGATGGGCGAGAAGACTAAAACAAAGCGAATAAAAAGTGCAACAGGCAGCAATAAGAAGTGCTGCCACTACGGCTTAGCTCAGTGAAATAAATTTTTTTTATGATGATAAAAAAAGAATAAATGTTATATAAAAGTAAAATTAGAAATTGATTTTCTTATACACTACCTCAGGAGCGTAGTATCTGAAAATAAAAAGGGCGCCAGTGATTTTTTTTGAAAATAAAAGGAAATCACAAACCTCTTGGAGCGAAACCGACGGTGAAAGTATTTTGAATAAAAAAAATGTAAATTAATGATTCCAGTTGGATTTTGAAATTATTTATTGATTTTGCTTGGAAACCTTGCAAATGGAGGGCTAAAACCCAAGATATTTTCAACAAAGAGAACGAAGGTAAATATATAAAAATGAAGATGGACCGTTAAGGCGTTGTCCCGAAAGACACAAAACGAAATTTAACGGGTCGCGAGTTCCGCTTTATCGGAAAATTTTCGAACAAAAGCCAAACGAAAAAAAATGGAAGCCGATTAAATAAGTTTAAGAAAACGACTGCTGCTACTTCTCCTTCCTAGAAAATATTTTTTTCCCTCCTTGCTCGATCAATTTAATATCGTTTCCCAAAATTTCCTTTTGTAATTAAAAAAAAATATGGCCAAAGTCTCAATTCTGTTACGTTTTTTTTTCCTTTTTTTTCCTTTGTTTTTCCAAGAACCTCCTGTTCGCTATCTAAACGGGTAAGAAGTGATCTTCCAGCCTTTTACTTTCACTGGATGACCTCTTCTTTTTTCCAACGCCCAAGTGCTTTCGGCAACTCAGCGAGCGTGTATTCCGACCGCATTATCATTCAGCTACCCTCCGCCTATTTGCGGGAGCAAGCAAACACAGTTGAGATCCAGTAGCCCTTCCTACTCGCACTTTAAACCCCAGCTTCATGCTTAGTCATCTTCGAATTTGTCGAACTCTGGCAGGACTTGCAGTGGGCAGCAATTCAGCCACCTAATTTCACCCAATAAGCTCTTAAAAGAAGGTTTTGAAAACCCGAAAAGAATATGAACTTTTATATCGCGCACATTTTTCCCCTTTCGTTTATAACTAGTAGGGAAAAATGGTACCAAGCTATTTCAATTATACGCTTTAAAGGATGGAGAGTTTAACTAATTTTATTTCGCGAATTTACACTAAATCGTTGGGCTTTTGCGCAGATTTGGGGAATAAGGACGTTAACGTTCCATCTTTTATATTGAAAATATAAATACATAATTGAATTAGGTTGGGCAAGCAGGCATTCTCGCAACGAGTAACTTCAGCATCGGAGACCAACTGTCATCCGTGCTTCTTTTTGTACAGTCGAACAACCGTCAATCGAATGAGATGAAGTGGATCACCCATCCACTTAAATGTCAACCTTGGCCATCTCCATATTTTGTTTCTTCACTTTACTGAGAGAAAGAACAGATGGCTGATGGATCATGGCTGCCCTCTCTCGCTCTCAGTAAAATGAACGAAACAACTGTAAAAGAATATGGAGAAAAAGGAAAAGGGAACTAAAAAATTAGTTTTTGTTGTATTAAATTTTTACCGTGACAGGAATTCTACAAGTTTCTGAAAAAAAGACTGCTTGGATCCAGCTGTATAAATGCTCGCTGCTGAAGCGGGAGACATATAAAGAAGGATTCATCTAATTCAAGATGGAGTGATTTCTAGTCTGAACTTATGTTATAGGTACTCAAGTGTACTGCAGAATCTGAGATTGCTCATCGGGCTGGTGTCTTGAGCTATAACCGTTTGATTTAGATGTAGAGCATTGTAAAGGTTACTGAATCCATACAAATGCAGGTCTAAGGATATTATGTTTCCAGTATCATTGTGAGAGTAGTTCTTGTTTTCCCAATGATTTCCATACTAAAAAATTTACAACTACATTCACCAAACCAAATTGTCATATTGGCGTGTTCAACCATAACATGGTATTTTTGGACTTGACGGCCTTGTTTAATAAATGGGAATTGAAATGTTTCGGTCACTAATAGAGCTAAATCATTAACACATGCTCTATAATAGAGCTAAACCCTCAGCATATGTTACTAATTTGACTACAGAAATTCGCCACATACCTTATCCCTGCGAGGTGTTAATATGGCCGGGGGCATACTCTTCTGTAAGTAATCCTCCAAATTCTGAGTTGAACTTAACTTGCACATAATGAAATTAATGATGGTATTGCCGACCTTAAATTTAACGAACGAAGAAATGGAACAAACCAACTCCGTTGATGCTGATGATAATGCCATTTGTTATTTTCGACTAATTACCAATGATACCAATACCACGGGAGTGCAATCTATGCACATGGATTTTTGCGGTTACGTGCCGGTAACCGCTCATTTAAAAAATGGTTTCGTATGCTGAAAAGGATTTTGTTTTCTGAAATCGGGGTTTTCTTCCAATACTCGACATTGTTTTGATAATGATTTGGTTATTTGCTTATAATCTATGTATAGTTATGTAGATATTATCTGAAAAAAAAAATAAACAGAAAAATTAACAACAGATAACACCAGCGCCGGGCGGCAGGTAAATCTGAGCAGAAATTCACGTTGTTGAAAAATTACTGCTGAATTATTTCTTTAAACAAATAGTCAGGAATTGTATAGTATATTATCTATTCTGTATCATTTTACAAATGACAAAAAGAAAGACTATTAACCGACAGTTACAAAAGTCATAGGATTTTCTGATTAGGTGACAAAATTTGGACCACCATCTACCTATTATATCTACATAATAAAGTATGGGTCCGCCAAATAACTTTTTTTTTGAAAATGGGCGCAAAACATCGAGTGTAGCTTCGGCTGTGTGGCACGTAGCGCCGTCCTGTTAAAACCAAATATTGCCAATATCCTCCTCTTCAATTTTTGCGAACAAAAATTTCTTCAACATGGCCCGATAACGATCGCCCTTGACTGTAACGGCCACTCCTTGCTCATTTTCGAATTATGCCTCTGGACCAAAATCCGCACCAAACAGTGACTCGTTTTGGGTGTATCGGCTTTTCAGTGTATGCGTGCGGGTTTTCTGTGCCCCAAATGTGACAATTTTGCTTGTTTACATACCCGCCAAGATCAAAATGAGCTTCATCTGAAAAAGATGATTTTTTTGGCAAAATCGGCATCTTCTCTAAGTCGATCGCAGGCCCACTTAGCGAGCTTTGTTCAAGCGTATGCACAACCATATTTGTTCAGCGGAAGGATAAAACTAATTATCTGTCAAATCAGACATGAGCTAAGTATTACCATTCACGAAATAAGCACTAGTTATAAAGAAAAACGTTAGATCAACTTTATAAATTTTGAATTTTTTTTTGAAATTATCATACTTCTTATAAGAAAAGTAACAAAGACCTTAATTGGCTTGAAAATTTCCATAACCGATTGCAAATTATCTCATTTCTAATACAAATTCACTTTTAAAAATGAGGTGATTTCAATTTGCACGAAATTACAATTAAAATTGTTGAAAACATCAATTTACGTGATGAAAATGTCAAACATAAATGTAAAAAAAAAGAAAAAACAGAAACAAAAAGATAAAACAAGCAACTAATTGTCGGTTTTAATTTAAAAATCAATATTATGTCAAACGAAATTTAAGAGGAACACATAAACCCATTTGGTTTATTCGTAGTTGTTTGCCGAAGAGCGCACTGGGAAATGTCAGTGGCGTTTCACTTAAATGCAAAAAAACTAGATATCTACTCGGGGTTTGACTTCACATTCAACACTTTAGAGCTTAAAGATTCGATATATTTTTACTTTTTTTTGTTTCCGTATTCCTTAGTGACAGGTTCGTATTTTAATAAAATGAGCAAAGAAAATCAAGAACAATAAATAGAAAGATGAACATTTAAGGAAAATATCTAATTTTACTATTTAAGTTGGCAAAAATTGCAAAACGATTATATTTGCTTACAAATAATCTTCTGTGCCGTGAAATAAGGTAGATGGCAAAAAGTTCGATTGAGACTCAATCAACTTTATTTCCATCGAGGTGAAAGTAAGACCGATTTTACATTGTCTGCATTATTGCCTTACCCGATGGAAATAATGTCGAATGAAAAAGTAGGCAATAAAACCGACTGAAATTTTTGCAAACCGGGTTTTAAGGACTTTTCATATGAGAGCGACCAACGACCGACCAATAAATGAATAAATTCCATTTAAAACAATTTACCAACCTTAATTCTTCACAAGTTGTAAGCAAAATTGTAGAAATATAATTATTAATAATGTTTAGACACAAAAGTTTACTTTTTAATAACCAAAATGAGATAAATCTTAGAACACAATATTGGTAGTCGTGAATTGCAACTGATTGTTACCAACAGTCAAGCTCCATTCGCGTTCCACATACCATCCACCCTTCGACGAATAAATTTTTCGTGCGCGTCGAACCTGAAATTCGACATTCAACTTGTATGTATGTCAAAATGAACGAATATTCGTTAATTCGTTGGTCGTTGGTCGCGCTCATATGCATAATTCTTTAGTGGGCAATTTGTAATTGGTAATAAAATAATATGGAAAGATATGGAAATAAAACTGGTGCACATAACGGTGCACTCAAAAATTGTGAATTTAAATCCAACAAGTCTTTGTATACACCCAAACTGGACCCCACCCCAAATCCTATAACTAGACCAAGCAGGGGGGTTACGCGCCGAGCTTTTCATACATTTATTTTAAATATTAATTTCATTCGTAATAATATAGAATGCCTTTTTTCAAATGGAAATAACATTGAACGAAATGGAAATAACATCGAACAAAATTTCCTTGTGCACTGACTGGAAATAAGGTGGAATTGCTGATCGACATCATTACCATTTTTGTAGGAAATAGAGTCCACAAACAAAAACAAAAACAAATTCTCCTCTATTTCCATTTTATTTGCGAAATAAAACCGATTCGATCTTTTATGCTATCTACTTTATTTCTCGGCATATGATCTTCGAACACAGTGAAAATGGATTGAGAAAAATATTTTGACATCGAACAATTCACTGCGAATTCAGATTCACGAAATCTCATTTCGTTAGATCAATAATTTTCGATGACTTTTCCATGCATATCGGCCAATAACCTGACCATGACTTGACGTTTCAACTCATAACTTCGTTTTCAAGCCGCAATGCAATCTGATAATTACCTCTGTGTTATCGATAGTTTATGTGAAAATGACAATTTTTATCTGCAATGGCGTGAATTCTCGATATCGTTTTTCCGCCCAATTCTTATAGCGGTTACAAAAAGAAAACCCTAGTTCTGTATTAGAAGTATCTACACTATTCGTTTATTCGGAAAACTTTGTTCACCTATCAAAAGAACAATATATGCAATTGGAGCCTTATATATATATATACACATTAGAGCGCTGAAGTTGTGCTTCTTTTTTAAATCAGGAATTCTCGGAGCTGAGAGAAAAATAAACTAATATAAGGAGCAAAAAGCCCCGACCTGCGAGACTGGGTTTTCACAAGAGAGCGAATTTTAATCTTTGTTTCTGTTTTGGATTTCTTTCAGTTTCAAAGATGCTTTTAACCTTTGCGACTGTGATATTTAATACAAGGTTCGTTCAAAAATCTCCGAACGCCTTACTCCAATTAATTGTAATAAAATATTTGTAGCAAGGTCAAAAAAACACAGTCACAAATTAAAAACGACGGACAGTAGTGGAAATATATTTTTTCAATATCTGTGTAAATGCTGCAAAATTAATTCAAATTTTTTTTTTTGCTGCCTGATGAAGAGTGTATTCGTGCTCGAAACGTTGTTTACCATATAACACCGTGTTTCTTGACCTGGAGCCTGCTACAAATATTTTATTGCAATTAAATATTAGAGGTCACAAACAAATTCCTATAAATATTTCTCCAATTGATTTAGAAAAGTTCAATTAAATCACCACAGAAAAAAGGGCGATAAAACCATTAATGCTTAAGAAAAGCAAGGTAAAATTGCACGGTCATTTGCATATAGTATGCGACTGAAAGATTTGTGGCCAAGATTTGTATAATAATTGAGTGCTTATGTCTGTTTCGATTGGTAATCCGATCCGGAACCCCAATCTAACAAGTAAGCATTATATATTTTCGCGTCTGAAATATATTGAGTCGAGTGTATGTGTAAAGAGTGTTTATAGTTTCGCACATTGATTTCAATAGTTTTTCGCACAGATTTATATACATATACCCAGGCGACTTTTTTGAGTATACTTACGTAAAAATTAAAAAGTATATTGCCATCCAAGCATCCAAACAAAATTTATTGTATAACAAAAATTTAAATAAAAAAAGATTTAATTTCCGAATGCACGGAAAATTATAAAAATAAACCAACATTTAAATAAATACTGAGTAATCTTCTATAAGTAGTAATCATTTGTTTCTTTAAAATCTTACATGGCAATAATGTATACTTATCTAGGTGTTTTATTAACTTTAGGTAACACTTTACTTAACCGGATAAAATCCTCAATCGCCCAAAAAATGTTTTTCTTTAAATCACAGAATTCTCCATGGTAAAGCAAGAATCTTTATTTTTGTCTTTCTCCGAGATGTCAGCCAGGCTGCTGGGAAAATTATATAAGTTGAGTATATAGATATATAAGATATTCTATAGTTTTATGACAAGCACCTGTCAGAAATATTTATTAAGTTAACCTGACACATAGTTAATTCAAATAATTTTTTGATAATCGACTGAAAACTAGTTTACAGATTTATTTTATGTGGCAATTTTTCTAAAATTTTATTAAAATAAAATAAAACTGCGAAGCTTGCGAGCGTGGGTTCGCTAGTATAATTTATATTTTCGTTTCTAGAATGTTTAAAATGTAAGAAAGAATTTCATATGTTCATTAAAATAATATTGTGAGAGTTTATTTTGAGTATGTTTTCCATTTTATATACAATTTATTATTATTTTTTTCTTTTTCACACGCATGGCTGAGCGCATTAATTTTTATAATCTTATACCCACAGTAATTATCTCATAACTAACTTTATTTATTTGATTGCAATCTAAGACTCACTCAGCCGGCAGTCAGCACTTAACCATTTGGCGGAGCGCGGCTTTATTCTTTCATGTTTGCACAAAAATAGCAAATTGAATTACTGAATTTAATTAACAATTAAAACAATCACACATAATAACAAAACAGCAAAAAAAAAAAACTCAATTCGTGCACTTTTCACGCGCCTCTATTTTATTTTCAACGCAACAACGTCATTTGCCAGGCAATTGGAATCAAGCCAACCGAACCGTTGCGTTGCGCGCATTGCATTTCCAATCCTCATTATGCTCGTCGTATACTAATACTAAGAGTTAAAGAATCAGACGTGGTGAGATTTTTCCAAGAAATTTTTCAAGCTATTTTCGCTTCAAACACTGTTGCCGGTTAAGTGAAGAATTTTCTATTTAACGCTTCTTGCAGATGCAATTATGCTATACTAACTGCTCTGGCAAGTTGCAACACTCTTGTTAACGAGCTAAAAGCCGCACAAGAATTAATCCCTCCATTTAGACGCGCTTTTATCTGTTAATTGTTATAATAATCGTAGGTAGTATCTAAGTAGGTACATAATGTATGTGGATATAATGTGAACGCCATTTTAACGGCCATTTATTTGATGATTGTGCGAAATATTTATAAGTGAGATATATCATGCGATATTTTTTGTTAGTTTGCACATTTATAGCATTTGTGGAGCTATTAAGCGATTTGGGGTTTTCAATGACAACGTCATCGTAAATGACGTTTTATAAGTGATAACGCATAAGTTATGCGCAAACAGTTAATTCGTTGCAGTGTGGATGGTATGTGGAACTCGAATTGAGTTTGACAGTTCATGACAATCTGAATGCAATTCAGGATTACCAAGTTCTCAAATGTATCTTATTTTGCCAATTAAATAACAATTTTTTATATCTAAGCATTAATATTAATTTTTTTAACATTTTATTTAGAATTTGTTTTTCATTTTTCATTTTTAATGACTTTTATTATGGTTTTAATAAAAAAAACCTTACTTTAAGCTTAACGTTAACATCGGTTGACGTTTCATCCAGGATCGTTCCTATCCTTCGCAAAGAAGGAATCATAATTGACGGCTAGGATTCGTACCGCTTAACATTCGCAGCTAATGAGCTAAGTATGATACCACTTATGAAATCTAATTGTTTGCAACTGACAACTGAGTAATCATGCGATAGAAATCGCAAGAACATTACACAAGGGTGTTAAAATACGAATAATTTCCTAAAAACGCATCACTTAAAATACCATTTTCATGTTTCATTTTTATTAGGACAAAAGCCGTAAGTATATAAGTGCACTTGCGATTTTAATAAAGAATATTTATCGCAATAAAATATGATCATAAATACTCTTGCGCTCGCATACGGTTTGCAAAACATAATTTCAAATTTTTAAATACACACGAGACTTTTAATTCGCAGCGATTAGAAAAATGAATTTTGTAACAGAATTTTCGAGGCTTTTTGAGTGTTTTGCGGCAAAACACTCGCCAACAAAATTAAAATCTGTTTTTCCGGCGTTGGATGTAACATTTTCTATGGAGCTGTCAGTGACACGTCAAGCCGACACGTTTTCTGTCAAAAACCGACACAATTTTTCGCAAAATAGCATTGCGTGCATTTGGAAGAATTCTTTATTCTTGAATCGAATGGATGCCATAAGGAAACCATAAACGTGATTGATGACGAGATCTCGCCATTATTGTTAAAATAGTATCAAGCTATTACGAGGATCCACATAATAAAGGATTTAGGTTAAATTAATACATTAAGTGAACAATATTATGTTTTAAAATCTCGTCGGGAAAAGTTTTTTCCTATTGAAATTGGTAATGGGTTTCTAATTACAAAATGCGCTTACAGTGAATCATTTCACGCCCTCGTCCCATTTTCTTGGTCATTGTGTGTGTCCATTGGGTAACGATTATATAACTACTAAATTGTGATAGTTTTATTGCGCATTGTGAGTCATTCTTTTTTTAAATCTCTTCCCGGATTGGACATTTTACTGGTGCAAATCTGGGGCTGGTAATGTGTGCTCCAAAAATATAATCCCCAAAAAATATTCCCCACAGACAAAATCCCCAAGTGGAAACAGAGCAAAAACAAAATCCCCAAGAGAAAATCTCACAAAAAAAAATCCCCAACAGAAAATACCCAATAAGCAGTGCAAGCAGTAAATCAAGATATAAATTCGGGCGATTTTATTTGGGGGCCACCTGAAATCCCCAAAAAAACAACATCTCCATCGGACGAAATCCACAAAAAAATTATATCCAATTATATATTTTATAGTTAAAACAAATTAATTTTTGCGATGCTATTTGAAACGGGTTGGTGATGTTTGTTCTAAAAACATAATCCCCAAGGACAGAGTCCCCAAGTAAAAATGGAGCAAAGATAGAATCCCCCAGAGGAAATCCCACAAAAAAATCCACAAATAAGCAGTGCAAATAGTGATTCAGTACTTGCACTGATTATTTGGAGATTTTCTCTTGGGGATTTTTTTTGTGAGATTTTCTCTTAGGGATCTTGCCTTTGCTCCATTTTCACTTGGGGATTTTGTCTTTGGGGATTTTGTCTTTTTGGATTTTTTTGGGGGATTATGTTATTGAAGCAAACGTCAGCAACCCGTTTCAAATAGCATCGCAAACATGAATTTTTTAAACTTTAAAACTATGTAGGGGATACAGGGCTTAAAGTAACACTTTTTACTACAATTGATGCTGTTCCCAAGGTTTTGAAAATGAGTTAGCCAAACTTTTTTCTGTTGAAAGAGCAATATTTCAGATAAGAAATCAAATAAAAAAACCAAAAAGAAAAAAAAATTTGATCAGAATTGGTAAAAATATAACTTTTAAACAAAAAACCGTGTTGTTACGACTTACCCCATATTCCGGAAAAGTTGTAACATAGACCAGGGTTAATTGTAGCAAAACATTTAATCTTCTTTTAAAGAAGTTATCAATTTATAAACAAGATTAACAACACAAAATATAGCATATACACCAGCATGGAATTTATATTAAAATTTAAAAATTATTATATTAATTCACAAATTTAATTAACTAATTCTTAATGTTCCTAGAAAAAAAAAACAAAACCAATATTATTTTTTTGAAAAACACAAAACTGAATTTAGTCACTAAAAATTTGGAATGTAATATGCATACGAATTTAACTAATTACCGTGGCCGTGGCGCGATAGTTGTGTGCTCACCTGTCAACCTCGTGGTCGCAGGTTCGATTCCTGCCGTTGTCTATAACGTCTTGTCCTCCATTAAAAATCAATTCTAAAAATTGTCATAAAATGAGTTGCTGGTTTACTCATTACATGCTGTTTTTCGTTTTTTTTTGTGTAATTCATTTTTATGTAATATTAACTTATAACTATCTTAAAGCTAGACAAAATGTTTAAAACTAGCCTAATTATCAATAACTTACAACTAATTTACTGGCCATATACGGGAGCTCTAAACTAAAATATATCTCTTAATTTTAATGTCTTTCGACCTAAAAACTATTTTAATAAAATCTAATTATTTTATTTTTAATTAACCAAGAAAACTTTTTTACAAGAACTCAGTATCATATCATTTTAAAATTTTACTTAAAACTACCTAAAGATAAACTAAAAATAATTAAAACTAGATACAACTAACTTATACTAACTAAAAATAACTTAAGCTACTTAAGATACCTAAAAATACCCAAAACCACTTAAAACTACTTAAAAACTAGAACAGCCACAGCAGAATTTTTTTTTCGTTTTTTTTAAATTTTTGTTCATATTTTGTATACGCATGCAGACACACATGCATGTATCTGCCACCCCGGCTGTTCACTACACCTAATTACCCTAAATATATGTGAGTCGGCCAAGAAATACCATCCTAATCGACTTTAAATATCATGATGCTGTTCAGCTAGCCACCAGAACTGGTTCTCTTGTTTCGCCCTATCCCTCCGGTCCCGATCGGACACAGTCCTACTGAGCCGAAGGCGCTCCTCTCCACCTTGAGGGATGACGTCTCGACCATACAGGAGTCGACTATCTACAGTTTTCCGGCTGGCGTAGATGAGCGTAACCGCCATTCTATTCTGTATTTTGAGGAATGTCTCGGGAGGGATGTAGCTACTTAACCGCGCACTCTCAAAATATTCATTATTGGGGTAGTAAGGCCCAAAAATTAAGCTGTTAGTTGAGGACATCGCTCTTGCAATGTGACCCCGAATCAGGTTAAACAAAAAATTATCTATTCTGTTTATGTTGGCTCCGTTGTATAGAACCTGGTTGGAATAATATCGTTTGTACTCCGACTCTGGTGTTCTGTGTAATCCAAGGCAACGGGCAACGTCTAAGACATTGCCTCTCAAACACCCGAATCTTTTCCATTTGAGATGGGGCAACATTGAACCACATCATGCATCCATAGGCAATCATCGGCCTGATGAGGGCCATGTAACAAATCACCTTCACCCTGCTGTCAAGACGGCTGCTATAAAACAGTCGTTTTGTCAAAGGCAAAGGCTCCCTAACCCTGGCCAAAGCAGCACCTATATGTCTGTCGAAATACAAGTACTGATCCAACCAGATGCCAAGGTACTTTACTACAGTTTTACTCGCCAGTGGATGTCCATATGGCCCTACTATCACCAGCTTGCGCCAGTTTTTTATCGTATCCCTTGATGCGCTAGACAACGGAATCCTAAACAGAATAGTTTCCGATTTCTGGAAATTGATTTTCAACTTCCAGTCATCACCATATCGCTGAATCTTGTCGAAATCACGCTCCAAAAGAATTTTGATGACCTCAACTGTTGGAGCTGTTCTGTATACAATGAGATCGTCGGTGTAAGCAATTGCATGAGGTGTAAATGCTGAAAACAATCGGCGAGTTAACCGCTCCCTGCTGAAGACCATTTGTAAAATTAAAATCTGTGGTAGGAAGTCACATTGCCACTCTTGCCAACAAACTTTCTACCATTTAGCATGTCATAAAGCATGTACAATACGGTTTAGTTATACCAAGTCTGGTAAGCTTTATATGGAGACCTTCTAACCATACGGTGTCGAAGGCCTTCTCCAAATCAACCAGACAGGCACCCGTACGCTGCTTTTTATATTTGTTCCATTGGACATCAGAAATGAGTCTATACGCGGCATGAATTGTGTCATGTCCCGCATTAAGACCGAACTGAGTATCCGGTATGATAATGTTGTCCCCCGCTCACTTGAACAGAGCCCTATTAATAACCTTTTCAAATACCTTGATGATACTTGGAAGAAGACTTATCAACCTCAGATTCGCGGGATTGGAGTTGTCCTTTCCCTTTTTAAGGAGAGGATGCAACAGTGCTGTCTTTCACCGCACTGGATAATATGCATTATTCAGCGCGTTGTTAAACAGTGTGGTGTAAATGTCAACTGCTTCCTGAGGCAAATCTCGTAGTACAACGTTGGATATACCATCGACTCCTGCTGATTTCTTTTTCTTTAGTGAATCGAAAATGAGCTGGAGTTCAATCTTCGAAATTAACAGGGAACTGGGGCCATTTTGCTCGGCGATTATGGCGTTTGCCAAATGTTCATCATTAAACTCGGCAAAACCAAGGTTCTCAGATTGCAGATTACCTGTTACTTTTGACCCCTGTTACGTTACTTCTAGCCCCGGTCTCCCCTACATGGAACATTTCTTTGAATTCCAATAGCCAGATAGGACATAAATCCACAAATTTTGTTTGCTTTGGAATAATGTCTTTGCTGATATGTAAGTCGCCGTTAATCGAATCCAATTCGATTATAGACTTATAGACATGTTCCAGAATACCATTAGTGCAATCCTAAATTAAATTCGTCCACGCATGTAATACAAAATCTCATTCGTAAGAGTCTATTTCTAAGCCCCAATACCCATACACGTATGTATACGAAAGGTAGCGAAAATGTTGACGTCTAGCATTCTATTTATCCTCAATTTTAATAACTTGATCCGTTCTGATTTGAATTGTAGTTTTCTTCTGGATTTTATTTTGCGTCCTTACTGGTCAATATAGCAGGAACTTGAAATTGATTTTTTTAATATCCCAGGAGGTATTTTCATGACATCTTTTCTGTGACAAAAGTAAATCCATTTATCTTTCAAAATTGTTCAATTCAAAAATCTTCCAACAATTAATATATATGCGATACAAAATACAATTGATGTCCATATAAGAACGATATATCCTTACAAATCCCTATCTCCCCAAAATCGACTTAAACCTTCTCGGCTCACTTCAAAGCGATACACAAAATAAAAAGAAAGACAAAACGTTTAAACCTATTTTCCGGCAGAATTCGAAAGACCATAATAATTCACTTGGTCATTCCAAAGGTTGCCACAAGAAATCGATTAAATATAACATTGCAACTCAAAGTCTGATAAAACCAAATTCAGGGTTTTGTACTTATATGTACCTGTTACTTACCC
This sequence comes from Philhelius pedissequus, assembly GCA_910595825.1. Classification (NCBI taxonomy): domain Eukaryota; kingdom Metazoa; phylum Arthropoda; class Insecta; order Diptera; family Syrphidae; genus Philhelius; species Philhelius pedissequus. The sequence goes on from OU343160.1 coordinate 57,088,404, forward strand.
ATACTCCTACATAATCCCAATTCACCTAAGCCACACAATGTCAAAATGCAATCTTATTTGAAGGATGACACTTTGCCTAGCCAAAAAGTCATTACATCCAATAAAAAAAGGACATTTCTTTCTTTAAATTCATAACAAAAGCGCACCGACAAATAATATTTATCCTGCCAATGAATTGCTCTTATTACAATAAATGCACACAAAAAAGGACAATCTACAGGTAAGCACGGCGAACGTCAAATGCTGAAAGGATCCTAGCTTAGTGCGCAAAGTATAAAACCGATAAAGTTTGTCAACAATAAAATCAAGACACATAAACAAAGCCTCCATATAAAACGCACACCCATATTGAATGAGAGTAAAAATGGACCTATACCTACTATCAGAGATCCTTGCGTTAGAAATTATTTTAGTTGACACAATAACGATATGTCCTTGCTGTGCATATAGTGACAAAGGAAAATCCTTCAAAGCTATCACCGACAACGTGCATGAAATGGATGAGCACGAAGAGTGTCTTTATGAATGCAGGATCAGGATACACCATACACCTCCGTTTATATTATGTGTATACCTGATGGTATATATGACACTCGGAGAGAGAGATCCTTTATTATAGGTATACTATGTGATGAAGAAGGTCGTGGGAAAGGATGTTTCCTGGTATTAATGGCGCTACTTGCTTGCGTGATGGTAAACAATCGCAACCAACAAAAAGGCTAATTTGAATTTTTATGGTTTATTGGCATTGAGGATAATGGACCACCCAAATACAGTTCGAGCACGGTTTTATGATTCCAAAGAGGTTATATGGCATGTGATTTGAATTTGAAAAAAAAAGAAACACATAACATATAGATTGAGATAGCGGGAGGTTGCTGCGATTTTAATCGGGGTTTTTATGATATCCAGGTCGATTGTGGTCCATTAGCGAATGTGCTAATGCATTTTGATTAAGGATAATGAGACCGCTATTTGTGTGTGTGCCTTGTTTTTATTGTCGGGATTAGGTGTGCCAGCGAGATGTCATATAACAGGAAATCTTCACTTTCACGCAAACTTTATTGTTTTTTGCCTCAGGATGTTTTATTTTTATCACTTTTCTATAAAAGGGGGCTCATAGGTATTATGATGAAGAACATAGTCTTTGTGTCACTATAAATATAGGTAATCAATTGACCATGAGTAGTAGATTTTAATTGGAATGAAGCTAAATTAATACCATGTACATACTTGAAACAATAAAACAAAACAATTTGTATGTAACTCAGTGGTTATTTTCAGTGGCAGTTTCAGCAACAGGCACTATAGTCTATTCAATTTTCATTTATAGTACAGTGAAGATAATATATTTACCTTTCACCCTTACTATTATGGATTTCAATAAGCTTTCTCTATTTCTATAAAGCTTTACCATTTTCCATGGTTGCCGTAGTGATCATTATAAATTGACATATTTTTCTGGCAAATGTCGGTAGGGTTACCAATTGTTAATTTAGATTTCATGAACAGAAACATGTAGCTATAAACTAAATCTAAAAAAAAAATTAAACTAAATCCAAATAAAAATAAATCTATCTTTCTCCACACAACCAAGAAGTAATATAGTAAGTGCGTTTAAGAGTTTCCCAGAAAGCCTAATCTGTTTTAACGTAAAAATAAATCACAGAAAAATACGTAAACGGTGATTTTTTAAGAGCTTGGTTTTTGAAAATTAAAAAAAAACACAGAAACTTGTAAAAAGTGAATGAAATTTTTATTTGGATCGATAAATCAATTTCTGCCATTTACTTTTTAAAAATAATTTCACTTAAATGTTGCCCGCGGCTACGCTTCAGGTGGTCCGTTCTGAAGGTCCAATTTTGGCAAACTTTTTCACACATTTCGGCCGGAATCTCACCAATGACGCGTTCAATGTTTGCTTCCAAGGCAGCAATCGTGTTTGGCTTGTCCCCATAGACAATAGACTTAACATAGCCCCACAAAAAATAGTCTAAAGGGGTCAAATCACATGATCTTGGTGGCCAGTTGACTGCGCCAAAACGTGAGATCAACTGCTCACCAAATTCGCCTCTCAATTGATGCATGGTTTCGCGTGCAGTGTGGCATGTGGCACCGTCCTGTAGGAACCACATGTCGACCGAGTTCAATTCTTGCACCAGCTGTATTTTGTATGGCTTTCAACCAAGATCTTTGCGTAAAATCTTCCAGGTGGTCGAATAACACAAACCCAATTGCTGCGATCGGCGCCGAATGGACATATCGCGATCTTCAGCAACACTGGCGGATGCAGCAGCAATATTCTCTTCGGTACGCACTCTACGGATACGATTTGGTGGATTAATGTCCAATAAAGTGAAACTGGTGCGAAATTTGGTCACAATGAGCTGAATAGCCTGCTCGGTGGGTCGATTATGACGACCATAAAACGGACGTAGCTTGCGAAACACATTTTTCACAGAGCACGAATTTTGATAATAAATTTCAATAATTTGCAAACGTTGTTCAGGCGTAAGTCTATTCATGATGAAATGGCAAACAATACTGAATCGAAATGTCAAATGTTCGTGGAATTTGTCATGTGTGATCTGTCAAAAATGTAAACGTCAAAAACCAAGTAGCAAAAAAATCACCCGTTATATATAAGGTATAATAAGGAACTTGTATCCTTCGAAGAACTTGAAGCCATTTTAAATGTAAATAAACACAGTATAAAAATAATGATATCACCTCAAATTGCAACGCACTATTTTAAATATTATATTTATATACAAGAAACCATCTTTATTTTATTTTTATTTTCATGAACATAAAAACTATTTGGTAATTCAAGTTCCAATTAATTAATGAATCAAACTCCATCAAAAACTTGCTCAAATAGTATTTTTTTTTAAAAACAATACCCAACAAATAATATATAGCTGCATTTTAACCGATTTCCAAAAAAAACAAACAAAAGATGTAAGCAGAAAAGTACGCAGCGAAAATACCATTTTCCTTAAACCTAAAATATATGCTCTAAAAGCTCTAAAAAGCTTTCTACGAAAGCTCCATAGCGAAAACCAAAGTAAAAGGTATTAGAATTTTTATCAACGGCCCAATGGTAACTCTTAATCAATGTGTTTATTTTTTTAATAAGCACTATAAGCGAGAGTCAAATTGGGGATCTCCACTCAGCAGCGGGGACCATACAGGTCATTGTGGAATATGCGTGGGCTTATGCTATATTTCAGTAGCAATTTCTTAAGTTGTGTGCCATGCAAACACAAACTGGCACCAGTGTGTTTGAAAAGGCTCACCCATAAGGCCGTACTTACTATTTTTTTTTTGGACAAAATATAGTTAGGTCATAAGCGGGATATACCATAATAATTCGAAAATCTCCTATTTTTCTAAAAAGCTGTTTTTCTAAGCTGAAAAAACCACTGCGTATGCTTTTACATCTGTCCTACACTTGGTCTCTTTCCGAGTGGATGGAAAACAGCATTTGTTCAGCCGGTCCTTAAAAAAGAGGAATCTCCTTCACCCTCTTACTACCGTCCAACTCCACTCAGCTTTCTGTATTCGCTTGATTCACACCCATGTCCATTTGATGTGGAACTTGAATGACAGCGTATGATAAGCTCATTAAATTCTCATCTAGACAGCGTTGTTCATATGGGGATTAAATAATGCTTCAAAAACCTAATGCTGGCTTTCGTCGTTAAGGCGGGACCCTCCCCCAATGCCGATGTCGGCATCGAGAAAACTGTCCAATCAACATCTGTCATATCTTTTGCTCCCATAACTCACTTAAGTCTTCTGGACATAATCCAAAAAGAGCTTTAAGAATGCTAGGTGATAAAACTATAACAGAAACAATTGCAGCTCTCGAACAACGTCGTTATGTTTCATGCCTTTCATTATTCCATCGGTATTTTTATAGAGAATGTTCTAAAGAAATAGCCAGTTGCATTCCTCCCATTTTGATATTTTAAACTTCAAAAGCAATGTATACATGCGAAACTAGTTGGTCTTGAAGTGAATGAATGCAAACCCAAGTTATATAATATCACAAACAAACAATTGTCCACCGGCTAGGACAAAACGTCACTATTGATACCAATAACGTCGAGGTAGTTAATTACCTCATCTACTGTCACTGCTACTTCGGATTGGCAAAAAAAAAAGTTTAAAACTCCTCACGCGGAAGACAAAGTGTACACTCTATAAGACTCTAATCCTACCAGTCCTTCTCTATGGCGCAAAGTGCTGGACGATCATGTTTTTCTCTATACTAAAGGAGAGTTCAGGCTTAATTGTGCCATACTTTTGCTACGAAATCTCTATCTTCATTTCATCGTATATATGTAGCCAGGTACCCAAAGAAATGACAGTTTTTTCTTGACAAGTTCATTCAACATTAAAACATTTATTATGATCGCAATATTTTGGTTCTAGATTTCCATATAACTTTAAGTTCCGCTTAGTATATACCCAACAATTGATTTTTTCTCAGACTTTTTTCAGTCGAGCACTGCTTTTTTCGTTCAAATCAGAGCACATAGAGTATGCTCTGAACTTTTGTTGCGAACAGAGATATCAACACTTTGAATTGTTTTTTAAACACACTTGAATCACACAAGCCAGAATAAATTTTCATTTTAACCATAAACGTAAAACATAATGATCATATGAAATCATATTAGTTTTTTCATAGAATAGTTTAACTGTAATATAAAAGCAACTATCACATGGAACAGATGAGACATTTGGGCAGTGGCGTAACTATACCATCTGAGGCCCGTGGCAAATTTTTTGGATGGGGCCCTCCGGCGTCCCAGGAAAATAGTCACGTAAGAATTTAATCTAAATAAACCATTGATGTAAGTAACGGGTGATTTTTTTGCTACTTGGTTTTTGACGTTTATATTTTTGACAGATCACACATGACAAATTCCACGAACATTTTACATTTCGATTCAGTATTGTTTGCCATTTCATCATGAATAGACTTACGCCTGAAGAACGTTTGTAAATTATTGAAATTTATTATCAAAATTCGTGCTCTATGAAAAATGTGTTTCGCAAGCTACGTCCGTTTCAGCGACAAGGCTCATTTTTGGCTAAATGGATACGTGAATAAGCAGAATTGCCGTATTTGGAGTGAAGAGCATCAATTAAGAAGCGAATTTGGTGAGCAGTTGATCTCACGTTTTGGCGCAGTCAATTGGCCACCAAGATCATGTGATTTGACCCCGTTAGACTATTTTTTGTGGGGCTATGTTAAGTCTATTGTCTATGGAGACAAGCCAAACACGATTGCTGCCTTGGAAGCCAACATTGAACGCGTCATTGGTGAGATTCCGGCCGAAATGTGTGAAAAAGTTTGCCAAAATTGGACCTTCAGAATGGACCACCTGAAGCGTAGCCGCGGGCAAAATTTAAGTGAAATTATTTTTAAAAAATAAATGGCAGAAATTGATTTATCGATCCAAATAAAAATTTCATTCACTTTTTACAAGTTTCTGTGTTTTTTTGAATTTTCAAAAACCAAGCTCTTAAAAAATCACCCGTTAGTTGCCCAAAACTATTAATAATATTATGTGCATTTTAGTTAAATGTCTAAAAAGTTTTATTTTCAAGAACATAGATAAACCTATGCTCTTGAAAATAAAACTTATTAGATATTTAACTAAAATGCAAAAATATTTATAATGAAATAACAATTTACTTTCAATTAGATTTTTTTATTAATACTAATAAAATTTATTATAATAAAAAAACTATTTAACCGTTCAAATAGGCACGTTATACCCTTCCGACCAAATGAAGTTTGACAGCTAAATTTTCGGTTAATTTGCGAAATTTCCTTTCGAATTAACTATAATTCATCAAAATCCGTGATAACAATAAGATACATTTTTGCTGCTTATAATAGGTAATAAATTGTATTTAACATATTTTCGGCTTACTAAGTCAACGCGTACCAAGTTGATTTTATTCGTATAATTGTTAACTATCGGCTTACATATACATTTTTCAAATTCGCAATGACGAGACTTTCAGTGTCACCGTCGTCTAGCCTATATGGTTAACAAACTGAGGGAATTCCCCGACCGTCACTAGCTCGCCCGCGTTACGAATGTACCGCGACAAAAAATGAAGCAACCAATGGATGCGTTCTGAAAATTGACATCTTTTTGTTTTGAATGTGTTGAAATTTTAATGATTAGTTTGAATTTGTATATGGTCATTAGTTGTGCCGCACTTTGATTGATTTTTAGTACTTAAAAATATTATAATTTTTAAGTAGTTAGGTACAAAATATTGTTAAAAATGTAAGGTTATTTCTGAGCTCGTGGCCTCTTGAGTCGTGGCCCTCTTGAGTCGGGGGCCCGTGGCATTTTGCCAGCCCTGTCACCTTATAGCAAAGCCACTGCATTTGGGTTCACTTTTCCACACATTATTCCTAAAGATTATTTACATATCTAATACTATCGAAATTTTCCGGCAAGTGGAGAACCTAACCCCCAGTTTCACAGGGCAAGTTTAAACTCCACTTTTGGTTTAAACTTCAGATCAACAATTTATTCAGTTCCATAGTGTCGTTTAACCTTGAACTGAGTTCAATTTGTAGTTTAAGTTAAACCAGATTATTCTTCCGTTTAAATTTCAGTTCAACGTTTGTAATGTTTTTCTTTTTCAAAAAAATTATGAACAAAACAAAATTGTGTATTCAAAGGTTATCGAGTTGATATAGTGATTTTGAATATTATTTTATTTATTATTCTCGTTGTTTCGCGTGTTTTATTGTGTCAGAGAGAGAGAAAGGGAGGACGAGGCAAGAAAAAGGCTGCCAACTATTTTTCATAAAATATAGTTAAACGAAGTTCAACTGATCTGAAGATCAGATTTCACTGTGAAAAAATGTAAACTCAGTTTAAGGTTCAGTTGTTCTTAAGTTTAAACTCCCACTGTGAAACTAGGGGTAAATAATTTGCGAGTTAATTTTTATAAACATCTTCTTTATAAGCAAAACATTTTTGAAATTTCTTTGATTCCCACGACACACTTTCCAGTCGAAACCATATACCAGATCAAAGTTTCACATCGCTATCAAACTAAAGTCAAGTTATGATCTTTGATCTACAGTTTACAGTTTAAAAGTAAAAATCCCTTGTGAAACCATCAATTGCACATCAATTACCATTTCTCATTCAAAAAAAGAAAAAAACAAAAATCTAATAACCCGATAAGATCCTTTACAAATTATTTAGATGGAAAGCAAAACAGAGCAGCCAGTCCAAATTGCAAGTCATTTCAAACAACATATTACACACAAAAACCATAACATAAATATCGGAGCAAAAAAACGCCAAAAACAAACGAAACATCGTACAAAAAAAAAAAAAAAAATCGCAGTCACTCGTCGTTGTCATCAATATAAGAGAACCACAATCGGGCATTCGAGCTCCATCATCAATATCGGGAGCCAATGAAGCCGCAGACTGTATGCCCGAATCGACCGAATCGAAAAACTCTTCGCTATGAACCACCTCATCATTTGATTCCCCATCGAGTTGTTGGTCGTTGTGTTCCATTTATAGACTCGCTATTGCGGCTTGGCTGCTGCAACAGCAGCCATCGATTAAGAGGCCACATTAAGGCATTTGCGATATCATTTGATAAGTTCCACCAAACTGCACTCTGATATATGGTGCCCATCTATACATATACACGAACAACAATCCGCAAGCAGCTCGCACACAAACCATCACCGCACAGAAGATGATGGTGAATCTGGACCTGGCGAGCTGCGACTGCGATTGGGATTGGGATTGGGACCACTTCTTTTCTTGTTTTGTTTGGTAGTGCGCTTAGTAAAACTGCATCCGTCGATGCAATAAATGTCTGACAAGCAATAAACAACCAAAGAGGATGCCCATGTTCGGAGGTGCATCAGCAACGGCTATAAGAAGTCAGGGCCGCATTTCTGATGCCGTTATTAATATGGGCGAAAATCGTTATTATCAAATCAATCCCAAAAAGAGCAACAACAAAAATATGGATGTTATTAGCAAATAAGAATATGAGGTTTCCAAGCCCCCTCAGTCCATCTGCCGATGTATCACCCCATGAAACATACTCCAAAAGTTAATTTATCGGCCATTATGTTGTGGGGCACAGCTTACAAATTTAATTACACTCAGCCCAACCTAAACATACATACTATTATTTAACAATTTTAGATGTTTCTTATTTTATATTTTTATAATTTATTTATTATAAAATACCAAATCCGCTCCTGTATAAAAAGCTTGTCCGCAAATAGATTCCATCGCGGGCGCGCTTTTGCAAAGCTATCTGCGATCTGGAATCTATGATGCTGCGCGAGATGTGCGCTCGCTCTGTGATCTGATTTCCCGTGCCCCATTCCCCTCCATATTATCCTTCTACATCCACCATTCCCCACTCAATCTGAACAACTCATGTTCCTTGGGAGTTGTTGCTTTGTTTGTTGCATTAAATGCGCTTCGCATGTAATTTGACAGCAAATGTATTACTCTATCACATCCTTATTATTATGCTCTCCAGCTGGTCGGGAGATGTCCATTGTTGGTGGTAATACATTAGCCATTACTCCGACAATAGATGTTTAGATGTTTTCGCTAGTTGTGGCTGCGGTGCGGTGGTGTTTTTCTGCAATGGCAGCAATGAAGTCCCCTGCTATAAGATTGGATGTTAACGAGAAGCGGAGCTGCGCGGCACGGAGCATGGTGATGCTCTGCTTTTCTTGGACTCTTATGGACGAGCTGAGCTGCATATATACATTCATACATATACATTTATAAACAAAATGCCGAATCGGCTTAGTGGCGGTACTTGCCAGTTGGAAGTACGAACGAGTATAAGTTGTAGTCTTCGTCTATTGAATTCCGATTTAGGAATGTAATTTAGCACAGTTGATGAGATGGAACGGTTGAGATAGTAATGTAATTGTGTATTAGTGGAAATCGGAAATCTTTCAGTTAATTGGATTTAGTTTTGTCTTCGGATGATATGGTTTATTGTTGAGTGGGAGTGGATTTTGGGAGACCTCATTGCCCTAAATTCCAAATATATGATCGAGAAATGTCAAAGTTAATTTTTTACAAATTTGAATTGATTTTCAGAAAAAAAACAAGAACATGCTGGTAACCGCCCAAATTTTGCCATTAAGCCACTAACAAAATTTAAGACATGAATTGGGCATAATTTACAAGCACAAATTCATCAAGCCAAAAATTCTTGGAACTTAAAATATTGTTTAAAAAAAAAAAACGTTTAACATTAAGCTAGAATTACAGTTTCAACGTAATGTGTCAACTTGTTAACTGTCTGGCATAAAAATGACGTCAATCTATCCTAATTGTGCCAAGTGTTGAAAATATCAACTCTCAGGGTTTCAGTTTGGGGGGGGGGGGGGGGAGTTCAAGTTGATCGAAGACAGAATACCGAAAAAGATTATTTTATTAGATACAGCTACCTATACTTAATATAATCACATAAAGAGTCTTGGTAGTAGTTGGTAAAAAAGAATTTTATTGTACCCATACACAAAATAAATTGACAAAGATTTTAATACAAAAACATTATCTACAGAATGTACACTTCCTTAAGCAATTTATATAATTACGTCTAGTCTTCTTTGTTTTTTTTTCTCAGTAAATCTTGCTACAATTTCATCTAATCTATTGTGATATTGTGATGAACGTTCATCATGCAATACCGGGTAAGGCGATCTTCTCTCATATATTTGCCCGCAACCAAATTTTAACGCGCCTAAGAATCCCAAGTTAAGTCTACTGGCACAATTTTTTTCAAGTCTGTGCAATTGTTAGCATACCCTGATGACATAGACATCATTGACAGAACCCAGCGAGCTGTCACTGGAGCGTTTACTAACATTGAAGCTGAAGCGGCTAAGATGGGACTAGCAGTCAATGAGGCCAAAACGAAGTACCTGCTGTCCACAAAAAGCGACACACAACACCGGCGGATTGGACAAAACGTCACAATAGACAGGTACAACTTTGAGGTAGTTAGGGACTTTGACTACCTCGGATCCGCTATAACATCTAACAACAACATCTCGTTAGAAATAAAGCGAAGAATAACTCTTGCCAATCACTGTTCCTATGGGCTAGGGAGGCAATTGAGTAGTAAAGGCCTCTCTCGAAAAACAAAGGAGACTCTGTATAAGACTCTGATCATCCCAGTCCTGCTCTATGGCCCGGAGACATGGACTCTATCAAAAGCGGATGAAGATATCCTTAGTCGTTTCGAGCGTAAAGTTCTTCGCAAGATTTTCGGCCCTATCTGCGTTAACGGGCTTTGGAGGAGAAGGTTCAACCACGAACTATACGAGCTGTACAGCGACATTGACCTTGTACAAAAAATACGTATATCACGTTTAAGATAGTTAGGTCATGTAGAGCGTATGGACAACAATGCTCTGGCTCGCACGATCTTCGATTGCAACCCAGAGGGAAGACGCAGTCAAGGAAGACCTCGCCTAAGGTGGCGCGCTCAAGTGGAAGATGACCTCAACGAACTTAGAGTGCGTAACTGGAGGCAGCTAGCCAAAGACCGAGCTATCTGGGGAGGCATGTTGGTTGATGCCCAGGTTCGTCCCGAACTGTGGAATTGTTTGGGTATAAACGTACTTAAAAAACGTCTAACATTTCTGATGGCAGAGACCCTGATACAATACGTCTTTCTTCAATTTCCTTTTTCCATTTTTGTACCTATAGATATCTATATAGATACATATATTTTTATATATACATATATCTATGTATATATTGAAAAGTTGGCTGCCAAGTCAACTTCAGTGCATGTAAATTTTTGTCAAAAATGCTCCCAGCTGTAATATTGGCAGTCAGTGCATCTGCAGATAGCGATAGAGGTGAATTCCAATTTCCAATTCGAATCTTGGGAACGTGAATGTTGCTCAGAAGTTTTCCTCTGAATTTATTGTTATCGAGAATAAACTTTCGCAGAGAATTTTGCTGTCATTTCATACGATTTATTTTTTTTTCCATCGAAATTTATTCCTCGGGAGATTCACGTTTACAGAATAAATTGCGAGGGAATAAAATATTCCGTAGGAAGCGAAATTATGCCCTGGGCGATTCCCGATAGGCTCAGTCCTACCAAATAAAATCTCAATTCCGCATGCAATGTCAGATTCACAGCCTGGGGTACAATTCCGCAAGCGTTCGTTTTATCTATGTACACAGAAAGTCGTATACAAATATATATTTTCATCTTTGCGATACCACAAGGGTGCGATTTAGTTTTTTTTGATAGATAGGCAAATTTGTTCACCCACATTTTGATCGTGAATATTTTTTCATTCAAAAACACAAAAAACATATTTTCTAATAAAAATTATATAAATTATTAAAACAATTTCTGGAAATAAAATTACAACTTCGCAAAAATAAATTGCTCAAGCATGAAACTTCAATTGAATCAAAAAGAACAACAATTTTATGTTTTTAAATTCCGTCTTTATATTAAATTAATGGAAAACTTTTGTACATTCAGCCGGCGCGCGCCGTCTTGCTTAAGAAAGAAAATTTAAGACATTTTTGCATCGGAAATGTTCCACAAAAACTAAAAATTTATTATACCACTTAAAATATATGATTCCTCTAAAGGCTTAAAGATTTTTTACTTGCGATTATAGGTACTATAAGGCAAGTTATGCATTTGTCGAAAAAAAAAAGTTGTGAGATAACAATCAAACATGACATTACGATGATAGCGAGGACGTATAAAGATGGTCTAAGAATTCTGTCCGTCTGTATGTCTGCCTGTCAGTCTGTCAGTCTGTCAGTCTGTCAGTCTGTCAGTCTGTCAGTCTGTCAGTCTGCCTGTCAGTCTGTCAGTCTGTCAGTCTGTCAGTCTGTCAGTCTGTCAGTCTGTCAGTCTGTCAGTCTGTCAGTCTGTCAGTCTGTCAGTCTGTCAGTCTGTCAGTCTGTCAGTCTGTCAGTCTGTCAGTCTGTCAGTCTGTCAGTCTGTCAGTCTGTCAGTCTGTCAGTCTGTCAGTCTGTCAGTCTGTCAGTCTGTCAGTCTGTCAGTCTGTCAGTCTGTCAGTCTGTCAGTCTGTCAGTCTGTCAGTCTGTCAGTCTGTCAGTCTGTCAGTCTGTCAGTCTGTCAGTCTGTCAGTCTGTCAGTCTGTCAGTCTGTCAGTCTGTCAGTCTGTCAGTCTGTCAGTCTGTCAGTCTGTCAGTCTGTCAGTCTGTCAGTCTGTCAGTCTGTCAGTCTGTCAGTCTGTCAGTCTGTCAGTCTGTCAGTCTGTCAGTCTGTCAGTCTGTCAGTCTGTCAGTCTGTCAGTCTGTCAGTCTGTCAGTCTGTCAGTCTGTCAGTCTGTCAGTCTGTCAGTCTGTCAGTCTGTCAGTCTGTCAGTCTGTCAGTCTGTCAGTCTGTCAGTCTGTCAGTCTGTCAGTCTGTCAGTCTGTCAGTCTGTCCGTCTGTCAGTCTGTCAGTCTGTCAGTCTGTCAGTCTGTCAGTCTGTCAGTCTGTCAGTCTGTCAGTCTGTCAGTCTGTCAGTCTGTCAGTCTGTCAGTCTGTCAGTCTGTCAGTCTGTCAGTCTGTCAGTCTGTCAGTCTGTCAGTCTGTCAGTCTGTCAGTCTGTCAGTCTGTCAGTCTGTCAGTCTGTCAGTCTGTCAGTCTGTCAGTCTGTCAGTCGTCAGTCTGTCATTCGAAAACTACTCATTAAATTTTTTTTCAAAAATTATATTTATTTGTATTTTCTGAATACCTTTGAATTGGAGTTTCTTAATTTTTTTTTTAAATATTTTCAAAAAGTTTTTAAAAAAAACTTTTTTTCTCAAAAACCGCTGCACAGATTTTAATTTTTTTTTTCATAAATTCAAATTTATCCAAGAAATAAAATGGCGTACTTTTTTTTTGAGCTCAAATTAGTTTAAGTATTTATTTCAGAATTTTGAATTATTTCTTCTTTAATTAAACAGATTTAATCTTTTGTTTTAAGCTTATATTATTAAATATTTAATATTGTCATACCAATTTATTTTAGAACAAAATTAATGAAGTTTTGTTTATGCATATACAAAATTATGTTTAAAATGACTTTAAAAATATATTTAGGGTTTTAATAGAAATCGTTTGCATACGATGTGATCGAAAATAAGAGCAAGTTCGTGCGATCCAGTCGTGCATTTTATTTTTTTTCAGAATAAAGAAAATCAGCTACGCTATTATGACGAAATGCAAAAAAATCCACCTTTCTAAAGTTCTTAAAAATTGCAGTCACTTTGTGTCATATTGTCAAAAAAAAAAAAAAAATAGCAATTTAGTAAAAAAAAAAAACGTTTAAATTTACGACCAAAAACTACCAAACTGATTCCACCGCGTGTTCAAATTTCAAAATATAATATTATTTATTGTTAATCGGTAATTTTCCTTTAGTTTTTTTTTTAATGCAATTTGCAATCGAGAATAATATAAAATTGGTAAATAATTCAATGAAATGATGTCAATGTTGTTTTATTTCGTTCAAATTATTGAAATTAAAAGTAATGATTCAGGACTTTTAAGTGTCAATATCATCATTTAAGACATTCTTGCAAATTTCAAACAAAAAGTCTTAAATACCTTAATTCTGAGCTAGGTTAGGAAACTGGATTCGGTTTTCGGGATTTACATCGCATTTTGCTTAATCGGCTCTAAAAATTGTCTCCGTGTTGCTCATTATTCTTTTTTTTGTTGCTAACTGTACACAATTTGGTTGAGCTGCCTACGACCCCTCCTCTGGATCCGCCAATGCGTTGACACCAATTTTTCCACCATCTTTTTAACGATATGGTGACAAAGTGAATAATAAATTTTGCATTGACGTCAGATCGTAGAGCTTTAGAATTGCTAGAACAAAACGCATATACATAGCTAAATAGAAATTGACGTCAACTTTTGGGTTCCTGTTTTGTTGTTGTTCAAACCAAGTTAAACCCTGTTATTAAATGTTTAAATAGACGCACCTAGCTGTATACTTATTTGTCAAGATGTCACATTTCAGACTATTTACACGCCACGTCCTATTTTAGCTGTTAAACATCATCGACAGCTGTAATATTAGAATTCCAAATTTAAAACTTAAACGGATTCAAAAACTTTGCTATTAGAAATAAATAACTTATAAACGAATTTCGGTCATCAATATATTATGCCCTTTCTAAAAAAAAAACTATTTTACCAATAACGCATCATTATCAAGTTTTCCAATTAAAAATAAAATAGGTACAATGTCCATGTCATGTTAACATCTCTCAATTTGATGGTTGAGCATAATTAATTCCATTCTTTTCTATTATGACATCGAAAAATCACCATTAACGTTTCGAGCGCCATATTTTTTTATTGGTTGGCATTCAACCACTCCCTTTGTTTGTTTCCCCATCTTCATCATTATGTACACTATATATATGAACTTCAGTTTTTATGGCATGTCTCTAAGTTATGTTCATTTTTGGAGGAAAAAAAAAAAACAACAATAATGAAAACCTTAGAAAATTGCCTAAAATTTCCTAAGCAGCCTGTATTTTTTTTTCTATTCCCATCGGCATGAATCAGCGTCGTTATCGTCGTCGTCGTCAGTCGTTCGTCGCTAACTTTGTTCCGGTTCTTGTTTAAAGGTACAACAAGCAACTCGTATAATAAATTGTGGTTTGTTGAATATGTAGACATTGTTCTTTTCATTCTATAACATAATTTATGAACATTATTTAAGAAAGGTATTTCTCTTAAGCATGCCTCTAACTCTCAGGGCGCTCAGTCCGCGCGGTTGCCTCTCTTTGTCACCCTTTGTTATACCTACCTTAGCGTGACGCACGGAAATTAATTGTTTCCCATTTTGCTAGTAAGCCCATTAAATAAGTTCATTTTCTTCAATGGCGGGAGTTTCTTATAGTTTTTGTACCTTAACGTCAACCCTCTCTTCACTCCCGCCATATTTAATATTGGAGAAATAGTGGAAAGTGAATAGGTAATTCGGTTTCTTGGCCATTTTCCTTAAGCCACCACTTCAAGCAAGCTACACTGAGCAAAACAATTTTGTTAAATTAATTTAAAAAATGTATTAGGTTTATCGAATTGTATAGAGAAATTTACGGAATGAATACTCTCTCAAATTTGTATTTAGAAATTCGTCGAAAATGTCTCCAAGCAATTGCTAAAAATTCTGCCATTACACGACGACATTTGGGTAGTGTCTCTTTTTACAATTCTTAGATATTAATTTTGTTTAAATATCTCTTCGTGCTCCTTACTCCAATTAATTTAGAAAAGTTTACTCGAGTCATATCGTGGTCGAGGTGCAAGATAAAGTTGTATGGTGTAAAAGCAAAATGACATTCGATAAAGCCCTACGTTTCTTCAACACATGTTTTCAGGGCTACCGGAAATTACGCCCGAATTTTTTTTGGAAAAAACGCTAAAGAAAATTTATCATGCAAAAATCTGGCCTTTTTTCCTAGAAAAAAAACAAAGTTTTCTGATATTTTTTTTATAAAATTCTGCCCTTTTTTCCAAAAAAAAATTTAGAAAAAAACCCAGAAAATAAATACGGGCACGTCCCTGCCTTGGCCAAATATAGGATTTGGGGTGGGTACAAGTTTGGGGACCTGTGTATATGCAAATGTTTTTTTTTGATTTAAAAAGTTAAAAAAAAAAATGGGTATCCACCCTAACTTGTACCCACCCCAAATCCTATGTTGGGAATAGCAGGGGCGTTGCAGGGGGCTTTTTAAAATTTATTGTTTACATTTTAAAATTTTCTGGCATAATTTCCATTTTGCTTTCAGGCTCTTTTTCCATACCTATCTGGCATAATTTGCAATACTTCTGGCTTATTTTCCAAATAAAATTCTGCTCCTTTTTCAAATTTTGAGCCAGAAAAAAATTCGAGAGCGATCTTTTCCTTCAAAAGCAAAAGTGAACGAAACTTAACGAAAGGCAGAAATCCGTTTTTTTAAAGTTAATTATAAAGACAATAGGTGTACAACAAATGGTGTGATTTTTCCATAAGCTGATGTGATTTTAAGAACCTTATCTGGCATCACTGATGAGATGGACCTTACATTGCGTCATAAGATTCTGGAGAGCTGTCGACTCTGTAATGAGCTGCTTGTTTAAGGAACAAACACACGGCTCTTCGAAACAGCCATAGTTACTAAGTTATCGAAGAACATGAAATAGACATATTTAACCATTAAGCAAGAATTGCTGGGCGGAAACATTCAGTTTGACTGGCATCTTCAGGTCCATAATAGGTTTGCTTTCCCCATAAAAAAAGTAATTCTATGTCCTGCAAAAATTGTAAATACTAATATCCCTGATGAACGTTGAATATAAAATCAATAATATTAGGATCGTCTATAATAGCAGTATGGCCTTTGGGGCGCTTGATCGACCATATAGACGAAATTTTCACAAAAATATTTATCCTCGAAAGACCAACCATCCCTTCGTCGATTTCAATGGCTATCGTTTAAATTGAGAAAAAATAAAATGCACGACTGGATCGCACGTACTTGCTACAATGTTCAATTACATTATATGCAAAATATTCTTTATAAAAACGGCTAAATGAATTTTTACTTGCGATTATAGGTACTATAAGGCAAGTTATGCATTCGCCGAAAAAAAAGTTTTGAGATAACAATCAAACTTGACATTATGATGATAGCGAAGACGAAAAAAGATGGTCTAAAAATTCTGTCCGTCTGTATGTCTGTCTGTCTATCAGTCTGTCAGTCTGTCTGAATGCGTGTATAGACACCTACAGCCCAAACGGGTGTACGAATTTCTTCAAACTTGGTGTATAGAATTTTTTAGGTATTGTACAGAGGGGGAATTTAATTTTTTTTATTTCAAAAAATAACGGTACCTGCCATATTACCGTTATGTTAAAGCCTATTTTTCTCGGAAACGGTTCTAACAATTTTGATTTAAAAAAAATCAGTGCAGCTTTTTAGGTACGACCGAATATGATTGAAAAAAAAAATTTAATGACTAAAAAAGCTACTTTCGATTATCTAATAAATGGTTTAACCGATTCTTTCGAAATTTCACACTCATATAGTTTTAGGTTGTCCAATTTATACTGCGTACCAATATTTTTAATTAATATTTTTTTTGTATTTTTAAAAGCATTTAAAAAAATTTAATTAATATTTTGAAAACTGCTTTTTTTTTTTTTTTTTTTTTTTTAAACTATGCGTGCACTCAAGGGGTTATGAATACCCTTAAAATGTTATTACAAAGTGCGAGCGATTAGGAAAATTGGATAGGATTAGACAGGAGATACCGATGTACATTGGTTTTAAATGCCTGATTATCGCAATGGGAGGGAAAAATTCGGTCGTGTAAAGCTTTCCACATTCGTGTTGTGCGGCTAAAGAAAGAATCTCTATACTTGACAGTACGTCCGAAGTTGGGCTCAAGGGTAAATTGATGGGCTTTCCTAGAAGCGCGAGTGTTACGGTTGAATAGTTTAAGGGGAGGAATGCAACTGGCTATTTCACTAGAACACTGTTTATTATAATACCGATAAAATAATGAAAGGCATGAAACATTGCGACGCGACGGTGCGAGAGAGGCTCAATTGTTTTACTTATTGTTTCATTACCTATCATTTTTAAAGCTCTTTTTTGGATTCCAGGAGACTTAAGTGCGTTATGGGAGCACCTGCCCAAATATGACAATTGTACTCAAGCTTTGGACGAATAAAGGATTTATAGATTACAGCCAGATCAGAAGGGGAGAAATATTTCTTGCATAGTCTCAGAAAACCCAAACATCTTGTAGCATTTTTGGCGACGTCGAATATGTGTTCATTCCACAAAAGATGGTCAGTGATGCACATACCGAGAACTGAAAGTTGTTCGGTTTCCTCGATGCAAGCGCCGCTAATGGACAACGGCATTGGGGGGAGGGTCTCGCTTAAACGACAGAAGACAGCATTGGGTTTTTGAAGCATTAAGTTCTACGCGGTTTTTTATTCCCCATTGGACAATGCTGTCTAGATCAGAATTAAATGAGCTAATTATACGCTGCCGTTCAAGTTCCACATCCGAAGGACATGAAAGAGAATCTAAAAACGAGTATGAAAAGCTGAGGGTACTGTCGTCAGCAAAACAGTACATTGGATTAGAAGTTTCAGACAAGAGATCATTAATGAAAATGAGAAAGAGAGTCGGAGACAGAACGGAGCCTTTGGGCACACCAGCATTTATTTTATGAATATCAGACTTGAAACCGTCCAATACAACTTGTATTGAGCGATCCGAAAGGTAATTTCTAATCCAACGAAGAAGAGATTCTTCGATACCAAATGCACGCATCTTTCGATAAGAGAGCCTGATGCCAAACTCTATCAAATGCTTTTGGAATATCAATCGCAATAATCTTACTTTCTCCAAAACGATGTAAAGATTTGTGCCACTGTTCGGTGAGATATATCATAAATTTTTTTTCAAAAATTATCTATTATATATAAATCTCGTGTCACGTTGATGTGTTGAAAGAACTCCGAAACTATCTAACCGATTTTCATGTTGTTTTTTTTAATGTTTATTTTGCTGGCGATCCTAAGATAGGATAGTTTTTAATAGTTAATATTTAAAATAAACGGTACTTGCCATACAATTTTTTCTACCATCTTGATTATTTCAAAAACGACTCTAACGATTTTGATTAAAAAAGTGTGTGCACTATTTTAGGTATAGTCAACATTTTAGTCAAACATTTTTTTACACATCATGTTATTAACGATGTTTTTTTTTTGATTTTCGACTTTATAATAAACGGCTAGACGGATTTCGATCAAAATTTTTATAAAGGAGGTCGTTCGAATTGTAAATAATACTTCATAGCAAAATTTTAGAAATTATTTTGTTGGAGTTTTGAAAAAAAAAAATGATTTTTTTTAATTCAATATTTCGAAAACGTGTTAATGATTTGTTTTTTGAAATTTCGTTCTTAATTTTATATTATCAAATGCTTAAAAATTGTCACAATAGTAAGTACTCTTATCTGCTTCTATACCAAATAGTCATATTTTTGGTGATTTTGGACCGAATTTCATGAATCTTTGAAAATTGCGATTTGAGACAACTTATTTACGTATGTATAAAAAATATTCCCATAACAGGGTGTCTGAAAAAATCACACAAATAAACTTTAACTTTAATTTTTTTGCAGTTGTTGCTGTTGAAGATCCGGTTGATTCAAATTCCTCCAATTCTTCCGATATATAGTACCTACGTACCTAGGATAAGTTTTACATTTGGAAATAAAATCGAACTCGAGATTTTAATCAAACTTGACTTCAAATTATAAATAATACTGTCTACCGAAATTTTCAAAAAATATTTTTTTGGATGTTTGAAAACAATAATTTTTTATTGCCAGATGATTTGATGACTTCTAAGTCAATTGGAATCCTATATTATTACCGAAAATTGTATTACTATGTAAAGTTTCAAGAGATAAAACTCAATTGACACTATTATTGATGAAAATGAGATCGCCAATTTTCCGACTGAATTTTTAAATACTCTGAATATGCCAGGAATGCGGCCACACAAGCTCTGTCTGTCTGAAAATTTGTTCACGGCTCATTCTTTTGCGGAACTTAAATCCACCAAAATAATGCAACGGTAGCAACGATATTGACTAGAAAGTTTAAAGGAAAATTCCCGATATTACCTTGAATACCTATGATTCCATCAGAATCAACAACACCTTTCAAAAGGCTACAATTCCCGATACATTTGGCTTTCGCGATGACGATAAAAATAAGCCGCAAGGGCAGACAAAGACAATTTTGGCTTGGACTTGAAGAAACCGTGTATCTCCTATGGATGGGCTACTATATTTTGCATGCCCACGCGTTGAAAAACCATCAAATTTATTTGTTTTAACGAAAGACAGATTATAGGGTAATATCGTTCATCATATTTTAGTTCTTAATTAATATAAAGCAGTGATTGCTACTAATTAGAATCTATATCAATTACTTCCTTAACACTTTTTTAAATCTAATAATTGAACACAATACAATAAAGTCGCAGCAACGCGCGGCCGGGTCTGCTAGCAGTTTTATGTATTTGCTAAATACCTATGAATTGGTGTGTTTGAATTTATTTTAAATTTTTTTCAAAAAGTTTTTAAGAAAAAACTTTTTTTCTCAAAAACCACTCCACAGATTTTTAAATTTTTTTTCTCATAAATTAAAATTTATACAAGAAATAAAATGGCGTACTTTTTTTTGAACTCAAATTAGTTTAAGTATTTATTTCAGAATTTTGAATTATTTTTTCTTTTCTTTTTTAGAGAGTCTTACAGACAGACAGGCAGACGGAATTGCGGGACCCACTTTTTTGATGTTCTCTATCATCGTAATGACAACTTTGATTAAAATCTCGAGTTCAATTTGTTTTCCAAATGCAAAACTTGTGCTATAGTATCTAAATATATCCCAAGTAAAAAACTGATCAAGTATTGTCACTTGACAATAGATTTAGGGAGTAGTTACTCTTCCGAATTGATAAGGAGGCGCGCCTTTTTGTCACATCTTCAATATCGTTCTGGAACAGTGCATAGGGCGAGCTTTAGTACAGTTGTTAAACCAACTGACTCAGATTGTTGACGAGCCAACTCGAATACCTGACGTTGCAGGTCAAACCGCAAACACTCTAGACTTGTTCCTTACATCTGACCCTAATAAATACACGCTAAATGTATTATCGCCTCTAGGCACATCAGACCATTGTGTCATATCTGCAAATTTCTGATGCCAACAACACTCAGTTAAAGAAAAACCACATATGAGAACCGTTTGGCAATATGGGAAAGCCAACTGGGACGGTCTCAATAATTTCTTCAGAAACTTTAACTGGTCATTATGCTTCCTCGGTAGTGACATAGAATCCTGCGCAGATATGATAACAAATTTAATCCTTTACGGAATGAGAAATTTTATCCCGAATAGGGTGAAATCTATCAAACCGAAAGAAAATGCATGGTTTGATTCAAGCTGTAAAGAGGTTATTAGGGTTAGAGAAGTCAGTTTCCGGAATTATAAAGCCAACCCCACTGAGGAAAACCGGAAAAAGTTTCAACAATCTAGAAAGACTTGCAACGTTCACATTCGTAGAACCAATTTTTTTCATGACCAAAAATTAAGGCAAAAAATACTACAATGTCCCAAAGGTAGTAAGAATTTTTGGTCATTTGTAAAAACTATTCGAAATTCAACTTCTTCTTCGGTTCCAACGCTCGTCTTTAATGACACCCCTGTTAATTCGACGCTGTCAGAAAGTGATATGACTCATCCAGTACTTGAGAGCGTAAACGATTTTATGGGACGAATCTTCTTTCGCACCCGTGCAGTTGCTAGAGTCCTCAAAAATCTTGACATAAACAAATCCGCTGGCCCGGATAGTATCCCTCCCATCTTTCTGAAGAGGTGTTCTTCAACGCTGACAAAACCACTGCATAAGCTTTTCTATCTGTCCTACTCTACAGGTCTCTTTCCGAGTGGATGGAAAACAGCATACCGGATAAGTAAATAAATTAATGTATTTACATGATTTTTATTTTTATTCATGTTGTCACTGTAAGATACAATATCTTTTTTAGGTGAAGCTTTCTTATTAAACAATAACTACAATAATATGTTCGAAAACTTAAATTGACTAAATTAATTACTAATTAATATTATTAGTTAAATACATACATGGAAGTTTAATTTTAATTTAATTTAATTTATAAATTAGTAAAATATGATTTAAGTTGCTTTTTAAAGATTGGGGCCCAATAGTTCTTGCTATCTGCGGTGGTAATGTATTTCATAAGCGTGTTGAATTAACAAAAAAAACTGTCTTCCTGAGATTAGACTATTAAAGCGATTCGAATTTAAATATCGTTTTTCTTTTTACAGGTCATATGGTTGTTAGTTAAAAAGTATATCCGAGAATAATGTAAAGGCCCGAAATATAAAAAGTCTTTCTGTAGACATTCCTGATAGGTACCTACTTTGTGGACTGTAAAACCCGGTCAATTCGTCGTAGACCAAAAACATAACGTACGACACTATTGAAAGTTTTATTAAGTTTCATTTTACTTTCGTAATCAAGATTACAGAAAATTTCACAACCATAAGCCATTAATGGTATTAAATGTGGTTTTTGCCAGTAAGGTCCATAATTTAAAGTATCTGCTCGAAAAAAATAGATTTGTAAAAGGCACGATTGTTTATACTGGTAATGTAACATTTAAGAAAGTGTAAAATTAATCGTATTCGTGTTTAATTTAAACAGTATTTTTTTCTGAGTGTAAAATAACGCAATTCTTATGAGGTACAATTAAACTAAATATACCAGTTGAGAGAAAATTGAATGATTTAAAAGAAAGGTTTATGTTGGTGTTGGTTTTTTTCCTAAATGGGTACTCGGTCCTCAATGAGGGTTGGAATATTAATACCTGTACATAATTCATTAGGCTTTTATTATTTCATTTCACTCTGTCCAAAACCAAGTCGAAAAAACATTTATTTAATTAGTTTTCATAAAATTTTCAATGGAACGGGAAATTTCCATAGGGATTTTAAGGGTCTTTCTTATACTTTGAATGTGATTTTCATCGACATCCAACAGTGTAATTAGAAATGTTTTTTATTCGTTACCAAAATTTCCATCAAACATGGCTGATTAACCATAATTAGTATGGGAAAATTAATATGAGCTACGACACGATGAATGGTTGTTAGTTTTTTTTTTTTTTTTATGTTTTGAAGTGGGACACAATTAATTATCAATCAAGCAATTTAGCCTGTAATTAAACATGTCACAAAGACTTTGAAGTGATGTTTATGTGTGTGTGAGTTCAAAACGCCTCTTTTCACAAATTATATTAAATGACCAATAGTTAAAGATGTTAATCGCCTTTTAATTGAGCCTCGACTCGACAAGCTCCTAGCAGGTTGGAAAAAATTAATTTTCCCAACGTCAACTCATACATAAGGAAAATTATTATTAACTGGTTTTTAATATGCAATTAGCCAAGTTTTTGATAATGGAAAATATTGTAAGCACTGTATTTATATAGAGGGAATTTAATTCTCTATTCCTTAGGTCCTCGAAATGCGTAGTTTTAACAAAATTATGCAGTATATCATTCATAGGAAATACGGAAGTATAGAAAATATAGGAATTTCTGTCAAAACTTTAACATTCATATTTTAGTTATATGTTAATTTATATAAAATTATCTAAATTTGCATAATACTATTTTGTGACAAATAATTATCAGTATTTTTATTGCGGCTAAAAACTAACTTGGGTTTTTCTACTCTTATATGTAAATAAAAACAAATATATAACCTTAGTGCTGCAACAACTTGTAGAGAACCTGGGCCTCTAGGGACCTGCAACTCATAAACATTTATGTGCGAGTTATTATGCGGGACCGAAATTGTTCGCTGAGTCCGAAAGGAATTATTTTTTTGTAGCAAGAGATACCAAATTTAAAAGATTGCAAAGTACGCAACTGTGCATTGATTTGGACTCTACATATTATATGTGTTTGCTTTATTGAGAGGAAAAGAATCAATAACGTTTTGGGGCTGTCTATGCTTAATAGGGATTTGTTTGTTTAAATACATTTTGGGACTAAGAATTTACATATATGCTTGAGCGCTTGACTCTAGATGCATTGACGTTTAATCTGAGTCAACGTATGAACACTTTTGGCTTTGATTCCAAAACGCCAATGCAGAATTTAGGCCAATGGCAAGTCTTATAATTTGTTCCACTTTCATTATACTTATTAGAGCTAAGTCTTTTTTATATACAACATTTTGAATACATATTTTTTTTAAATTTCTAATATGATAATTTAGAAACGGACTTTCAAAAAAAAAATCCACCCGTTTTTGAAAAAAATATTTATAACAATAAAGGGTCCGCCAAATAACTTTTTTTTTTTGAAAATGGGCGCAAAACATCGAGTGTAGCTTCGGCTGAGGGGGACGTAGCGCCGCGCCGTCCTGTTGAAACCAAATATTGCCAATATCTTCCTCTTCAATTTTTGTAAACAAAAATTCGTTCAACATGGCCCGATAACGATCGCCATTGACTGTAACGGCCACTCCTTGCCATACCCGCCAAGATCAAAATGAGCTTCATCGGAAAAGATGATTTTTTTGGCAAAATCGGCATCTTCTCGTAGTCGATCGCAGGCCCACTTAGCGAGCGTCGTTCATGCGTATACACAACCATATTCGTTGAGCGGAAGGATAAAATTAATTATCTGTCAAATCAGACATGAGCTAAGTGTTACCATTCACGAAATAAGCACTAGTTGAAAAAAAAACGTTAGATGGCGGACCCGTTATAATAATATATATAAAATATTTTTTTTTTTTCAAAAAGTCAAAATTAATATTTTTCGAAAATATTGGTATGCAATATTATTTAGAATTTGAAGGACCACTTGTATATAACAATTTGATCGAAATCCGTGGAGCCGTTAAAGAGGAATAAAAAAAACGACTCTTTAAGTAAGTAAGAAATTCATTTTATTAAGACATTATTTCGTTACATATTTCTTATAATTTATGAATTTAAACGCTTTGGCTTAGCCGTCAGCTCGATCGGTTCTATGGCATGTATACAGTTATTAACATTTTATTTCAAACAAAATCAAACCAAAATGTGGAACACTTACTCGTTACTCCTATAATAGTGAACTGATTTTTTTTTATCAAAATCGGTTAGCCGTTTTTGAGGAAATTAACATTTACCATTTTCATGCAAAAAATTGTTTGACAGGTATCGTTATTTTTGTGGCTAAAAACAGATTAGAAAAAAAATCGAGACAATCTCCTAGAAACGATTAAGTACCAAGTTTGAAAAAATGGCTGCAGCCGTTTAGGCTGTATATCGACCAACTGACAGACGGAATTCAGAAGTTATTGCTCTAGATCATTTATTGCCAAATCAGGTGGTCCGCAGGGAAGCCATCTGGGACCGCTACTCTTTACATTGCTCCTATTTGTGTACGCAATAGCGAAGTTCTTATGAAAATTTATAATCTTCAAAGGATCGAACTCTATTGGAAGAGGATATTAACCACTTTGCCTTGTGCTGTGAAATGATCTGTTTGAATCTTAACCCGACAAAATGTCAACAACGCCATTTTCAAGAAAAAAAAATTCCCCTTCTTCTCATGACTATGAAATCTCACGTCATATTTTTACTCGTGGGCCTTGGAGTTCCTTTTACGCTCAATTTAGAAGTTTCTGCTTATATTAATATCATCGCTAAATAAGCACATTCAATGTTAGGATTATTAAGCGTTGGCCCAAGGAATTTTTCGATCCCATTGTGCCCGTGCCTTATAAATACAACTAGTTGGTTCGTCCCCATACTGAGTAAGCATCGCATGTTTGAACTCCTCTTTAAGATATTCATATTGAGTGATTAAAACTTTACTTGTTTTGCATTGAAAGAGCTTCAGTGGAGTGATCCTTCTTATGACCTCTC
The DNA here is from genome assembly GCA_910595825.1 of Philhelius pedissequus. Classification (NCBI taxonomy): domain Eukaryota; kingdom Metazoa; phylum Arthropoda; class Insecta; order Diptera; family Syrphidae; genus Philhelius; species Philhelius pedissequus. The sequence goes on from OU343160.1 coordinate 57,114,005, forward strand.
TTATGACCAACGTTTATCTTCTTTAGATGAAAATATTGGCACAATCTAGAACAAACAATTATTTGGTATTCTTCAACCAAATATTAACAGGAGTCACAGATGCACCAGACCTACTATGTTCAGTTTTTTTTTTAATTATCGAGGAGAAGGTTATAATGTCCGTGGCTTCGACTTGATTAAAATCCCAACACATAGGACCAACTATGGGATGCATGAGCCCTTGACACGTATGAGTAGACTTTTAAATTGGAACTCAAACATTTTCATTTTAATTACAGTAAAATTAAATTTAAAGCTCTACTCAAGATAGTGTCCATGCTACTAAATTTTTTATATTTTCATATTGCCTACAACTAATAACTAACACTGCACTAAAGGATGAGCCGGTGGTATTACATGGAGCAGGCTATATGTAAGCCAATTCCGATAGTGTGGATATAAAAATTGTCAAGTTTGATTAAAATCTTCAATTATTTGCACGAAAAGAATATCCGAAGAAAAAAAGAAGGGAGATACGTTAAAAGGCCAACAACATTGTCTAAGTTGATCACACAGATTGCTGAATTCGCTGAGTATAGAAATGACCGATTTAATTTTTTTGAAGATTTTTGAAAAAAATCAAGGTATTTTCAAAAATGTTTCCCAAGCCCATCGACATATACCTGAAAAGAAAGGTCTATTAAATACCTATCCACGCCTGAAAACCAAACGCTTCTGCAGCCTCTGGTTCTCGAGATATTGCAATCCAAAATGGTTGCCGTGATTGTCAACCAACCTGCCATTGATTTGCTTTGGAAGCTGATATCTAGGCAACCAAGCCTCAGAAAAAGCTGCGGTTTTCAGCACTTCAAAGGGATTGAACAGACCTTTGCATTGGTGTAAAATTTGCGGATTTAATTTTTTTGAAGATTTTTCAAAAAAATCAATCAACCCCTGCGGAAAAAAATTGTATTTTCAAAAATGTTTTGATTGAATAGACCTTTGCAATAAAGCGCCTTCAAAATAATGCATATTTTAAAATATTTAGTTTATTCTTTTTATCAAGAATAGGGTTACATTGTATACTTTTGGGAATCAATTAATTTTTGAAATTATAGTGGATGATTTGCAATCCTAAATGCATAAAAATTACCTTGTGAGTCAATCTAAATCTAAAAAGCAATTCATATGACACACTAAGAGCCTTAATACTGCATTTACACAAGTGACAAAATGTAATTGTTGGTAGATATTTTAATGTCGTAAAACAGAAGTAACATTTTTCATCTCACAAAAGGTTTCAATAGAGAAACGTCGAAAAGTTAAAGTAATATCCATTTCGATTGTAAAAAATTTTGTACCGAGATTAGAAAGAAACTATTAATTACATGCTATTGTTTTGCCACTTATGTTTGTGAAATTTATAATGCATATTTAAAAAAAAGGGTTTCTAAAATAAATAATTTTTAGAATTATTATCCACATTTTGTAGGTGTGGCAACCCTCAAAATACTCAGAGAATATTTTCTGCGTACTTAAATATGGCTGCTGTTGGGATGAGAGAATACTCATACTCTACTCTACTTTTACTCACTCTCACTCTCATTTACTAAGTTTATATTAAGTCTTCTTATGGGAATATTCTTTATATTATGGCATTATTTAAAAAAAGCGAGCGAGATAACAAGTTACATATATATTAAACTATTAATCACAGACGTAGTAAGAGAAGGGGGCCTCAGCTACAAAAGTATAACGTGAATTTGTTTTTATCATAGCACGAGACTAGAAGAATGCCAATTTATTGCAGTTGTTTGCCATTGAAAATGTGAACTATTCAATTATTATTCGAAATATCGAGCCCAATAGAGATAGCAATCATACATTATTTTAAAAATTTGATTTACAAAATTATAAAAATGTTTCTTTTTGATGACACGTTTAAGTCGACGGTGACGATCAATCGTCTACTAAAATCCTCAGCCCTTTAAAAACAAATGTTGGATGCTTCGCTATTTAATATGTGTTAATTTTTGGTCGCGAAACACTTGCATTTTCAAATATTGAAAGAACCTTTAGAACAATAAACACTTTTCGGAAAATTAAAACAGACAATTCACATCCATTATATAATCTCGACTACGTCCCTGACTTGGCGTGTGAGGAGTAACTTTGTGATTCCATGTGACAATTGGAAAACTGCAACTCCTAATGGAATCCTGTAATAAAATGTTGTGTACCTTAAATTCTATAAGGTTCGTAATAGAATTTTAAAATAGCTTAGACTCCGATAAGTCAGTTGTTATGAGATATATAGGCGTTTAAACTTCATAACAAGATTTTTAGAAAACTCTAAGTTCTTGGAATCTTGTGAAAGGAGGAAAATTTGTTTTAAGTTTAAGATTTTAATTATTTGAAAATTGTAGAGCGCTAAGTTCTTACTAAATAAAATGCACGACTTGCTCCTATATTCGATCACATTATATGCAAAAGATTCTTAATGGAAACGGCTAAAACTATTTTTAAAGTCGTTTTTCACTTAATTTTTTATAGATAAAAATCCTTAATTTTTTTTCTAAAAAAACATTTAAATATTTAATAATATAAATTTAAAAACAAAATTTCAGAAAAAATCGCCCACCCGTTTTCAAAATATTGAATTTTCAAAAAAAAAAAATCACCCTTTTTACGATAGGCGTTTTGCTTAAATGACAAATGTCATTTTCAAATATTTTTATTACGATTGGGGTTTTATTGTCATTTTTCTGAACGCAACGCCTTAATTCGAGTGGAACTTAAATTTTTGTGAGAAAAACGTATCGTAATAACGACACTAAAACGCCTAAAAAGTGACTCGACACAAAAAGTGAGAGCTGTCGCTCAAGATAAATTTACATTTTTGGTTTTTTGTGACATTTAGTCCAAATTATGCGTTTCTCCGGTTTAAGATAAACGCCTATCGTAATAAAGGTGAATATATTTTTTTTTTTTCAAAAATTAAAAAAAATTGTTTTTCGAAAATTTTGAATTGCAGTATTATTTAGAATTCGAAGGAGATCCTGTATGAAAAAGTCGAAAATCAATAAAATGGTTGTATAGCAGATACCGTTAATAACAAAATATTTAGAATCGGCCTAAATGTAGACCATACTCAAGTTAGTACACAAATCAATTTTTATCAAAATCGTTTGAGCCGTTTTTGAGATAATTAAGGTGGTAGAAACATTTGTATGGCAAGTACCGTTATTTTTGGGGCTAAAACAAACGATTCAAAAATCTGTTTTGGACAATCACCTATAACGCCTAAGCACCAAGCCTGGACAAAATCGGTTCAGCCGTTTAGGCTGTAGATCGTTCTACAGACAGACAGACAGATAGACAGACGGAATCTCGGGACCCACTTTTGTGGTGTTCTCTATGATCGTAATGTCATGTTTGATTGTTAGAATTTTTTTTTTTACGAATACATAACTTGCCTTATAGTAATCGCAAGTAAAAATGTTATGAGAATAATTTAACTCTTTTTATCTTATTAGATATAGTTCACATTGTTTTTTTTTTTGTCAAAAAATCCAAGTAAGTTAAACTGAACTTAACAAAAAGTGCGTATTGGTAAGGTGCTCACTAGCCAACTGATGAGTCCAACTGAGATCGCCGGAACGAAACGCAAATTTTGTTGACTAAAGGCCGTTAAAGGCTATTTTGAATCAATAATTCAACAAGTCAAATTAAATATAATGCTAAGTCTTCTACTTGTCTGAATAATTTCAGTAGTATTAGGAATTGTATTGTAAGCAAATAAAACACCTTCTTACAGAATAATTTAACTTTCGTAACAAGAAATTAACTCTAATGATAGTAATGGGACCTAAATAAGTCTTACAAGATTTTTTTTTCAGATTTCGGGAGCTTAGCTCTGGAGAGTATGTTAGTTGGGAAGTTTGTATTCAAACTAAGTAAACGATGATATTATTTCAGAATAATACGGATTATGTAAAAAAAGATAGCAGATCCAGAAACATTGTTAAGAATTAAAATTTCAAAAAGTATTTACAAGAAAACATAACAATTACCACTTAAAAAAGTCCCTGCCATAGTACCTATATCGCAAGTTAAATTAAATAACTGTAGTCATAACCATACACGATGAACAAAATTCCAGTATTTATGTCATATTTGAGTCAGTAATTGGCATAATCCTAAGCTCTATGACTATAACACTTGGTATAATTGGAATACAATAATTTTTCCAGTACGCAAGCAAGGGTTAAACAATTCAACTTAATACTCCTTCTGTACACACACATTATCTTTCTATAGAACTTTATTGTATCATAGTTTCAAATTAACACTTTTACAAATAAACTATGAGATAATAACCATTAAATCGAATTAAGATTCGACTAATTTATAAAAATACTGGTAGCTATTTAACAATTTTAAAGTGAAATATTTAAAGAAAACCTATTTTTGAACTTTGTTAATCTATTTAATAACCAATTTCCTTCTTAATAGAAGAAGGTTAGATAATATCAAAGTTCGTTCTTACTAATAGACCAGCATTTTTTTTTTGATGAAATTAAAAAAAATCAACTTTAAAATTGAGATTTTTTTAAATAAATAGATTCTTCATTAAAAATAGATAAATTTCAATTGTAGCATTTTAGCGTTTAGTCAATTTAATATTTTATTAATAAGTTAAATATTGTTCTATTCTCTTCTCGATACTTTGAAAATATTTCATGTTTCCTTCCTTGTTTTGGTCATGAGAGCCAAGAACCACTTAACCCCAAATGTTCACTTTTATTAGTTCAAAGATGAAATACCTAATTGAAAAAAAAACTGTATCTTTTCTGAACCGAAATTGCTTTCTTTTTCTGTTCTCATTTGTGTGTTGTGTGTTTTTTTTTTATGAGTTGTGTCAGAAAAACCTTGTAATAAATTTCAAAAAAATCTGACACAACTAAACACCATCATATAGATACATATAGCGGAGATGACGATGCAGGATTTTTATCGCCAGTGGCAGATGTTCCGAAGTGCTAATAATCTCATGGAGGAACCACAAAGTACACTCATCATCATCGTTCTCCTCGTCATCATCATATTATCTGCGTTCAGTATTTCTGTTTGGTAAAGCATATCTCCGCCTTCTTTGGTTGCCATCACCATCATGGCACAACCCGGCGCAGTTTCTATTGTTAGTCGACCTCGAGTAAGTCCTAGAGCTAAGGGATGAGCTACTATATAGTGTATATGGCTCTGACGACGCGACGGACCGAACGACGCGACGCGACGACGACACGCTGACTCTGACACAGGGGTAACCGCACTCATCATATATCATTGTAGCTTCTTTCCAATACCACAATATACATATACATTCGCACCCCTAGTAGCGCTATCGCGCAGGCAGGATAGAAGAATGATGATTGTTGGAAAAATTCACAGGACCACTAACAACACATCGCATATGTTACTCCATGTTGACAGCCATTTTGTGTTCGCTTGGTTGTTGGCAAAGGCAAAACCAATGGCAACCACATCCGGGATAAGATCGGTTTTGTTCGGGTTCGCTCTACCCATACCCTGACCAAATTGGGTGTTTATTATGTTTCTCTTTTAGGATTAAATGGAATATCGACATCAATCCACTATGTATAGTTGAACCAATAATGCCATGTAGGTATTGTGGCGCACAACTAGCGCAGCATTTTGTGGTGCCTCCTCCATATTCTGGTTGCAACACTTGGTGATAATCACCTGGAATTAGAGCTGCGGTAGAAGGTTTTTCCTGAGCTCTCCTCGAATCCGGATTAGGAATGAAAATGATGATGGATGACTTCAATAAAAATGAAGAGTAGCTATATCCTTGTTAGGAAATTCTGTGGTTATAGTCGACATCATGGCGATGGGATCATGTGGTTTGGATTGTTTTTTTTTTGCATGTTATCCTCTCGAGAATTCCATTCAGCAGCTTGTTATCCTGATTTTTGCTGATTTCAGTTTGCTCATCCAATTGCCTTGTGGCAGATGTATGAAATGTTTTATTTCCACACAATGAAGAATTTAATAATGGTAGGATGGTGGATGGCTAAGGCTGGGAATAGAAATGGGAGGATCATCCTAAAAAAATTGATGGTTTTTTGTTTCTATAAAGTTATGAAGTACGTGACGAGGGTTTATTTTTTTTTAACGGTTGAAATTTGCTTCTATTTTATTGACTTTTATGTAGAAAGTCAAACTTAATTGCTGGGTAAAATGTTACTTCTATGAGAGAGCAGATTGCATAATCTATAGATGGATAAAACAGCTTAAAGATGTATTGATTATTATGGCCGTACCTATATCTAGACAGAAGGGAAATTAATTTAAACAAAGTGACAAATTACATTTTAGAATTCTCATAAGGGTCCAATGCTCTACGAAGCGGTAATGGAAAATAATTCCGATTTTCATTCGACTGGCAACCCGACTTACTGGCCGACTGATCCATCGAAAATACCTGACCTTATTGATTTTTTTGTGTTCAAAAGAATATCCTCAAATAAAATTAGCATAACAGAAAGCTTTGATCTTTTCTCAGATCATTCTGCTGTTATTCTCACTATGAGCGAAAATCTTGTTAAAAATGAAAAACCACCCACGCTAACCAATGAGAAAACCAACTGGGAAGGTTTTAAGACAGATATAGAGGATAACGTTGAATTAAGGGTTTCACTACAAACGCCTCTTGAACTTGAAGACGCAGTAGATAACTTCATCAACATCGTACAACAAGCCGCATGGAAAAACACCCAGTACCAAAGAGAAATGACGCGCTTTAAAAACCTAAAATATCCGCAGGAAATAAAAGATTTAGTAAAAGAGAAACGAAAAGCTCGTAAGTAATGGCAGCAACCTCGAGCTCCTCAACACAAGGTAAATTTAAATCGCTTGTGTAATTTACTAAAAAAGACGATAGCAGAATTAAAAAATTCTGAAGTTGGAAATTATCTTGAAAGCTTGACAGCAGGAAAAGAATCCAACTACTCACTCTGGAAAGCTGTTAAAGTAACGAAGAAACCAAAGCGCCCAGTGCCTCCGATTGAGAATGATCAAAACGAATGGGCAAAAAGCGAAAAAGAGAAAGCAAACGTTTTCGCGGATTACCTGGAGAACACATTTGAACCTTTTGATGGGCAAGTACTCAACGAAAATTTAAATATAAGTTCTAACTCCAGCGAAAATTACATTACAAGAAATGTTACCCTTGCCGAATTAAGTAGAGAAATAAGAAAGCTTAAGCATAAGAAAGCTCCGGGATATGACTTAATTACAGCCGAAGTTCTAAAAATGATTCCTCGCAAAGGGTTAATTGATCTTCTTTATATAATAAATGCCACTCTAAGGCTAAAGTACGTTCCGAGCCAATGAAAGATAGTTATAATGGTTCTCAAACCAGGTAAACCATCACATGATAAGAAATCTTATAGACCCATTTCGCTTCTGCCCGTTATATCTAAGGTCTTGGAAAGAATATTACTCCTGTGCCTGCAACCAATAATACAAGAAAAGCGCCTAATACCTGAACATCAGTTCGGATTTAGAAGCAAGCATTCGACAATTGACCAAGTGCATAGGATCACTGACGTCATTGAGAAAACTCTTGAAGAAAAGAAAATTTGTTCGGTGGTCTTCCTAGATGTGTCGCAAGCTTTTGATAAGGTGTGGCACGAAGGCCTTAATTTTAAATTAAGACAAATTCTGCCTAAATCACTTTATACGCTTCTAAAAGCATATTTAGAAAATAGACTTTTTAGAGTAAGACATGGAAACGATTACTCGGATCTCAAAGAAATAGTGGGTGGGGTACCACAGGGAAGTGTTTTAGGTCCAATATTGTACCTATTATTTACACGTGATATACCTTAAATAGAAGGCACTATCGTAGCCACGTTTGCTGACGAAACTGCAACACTTGCAGTGGGAAAAACGATAAATTACAAAAAGCTCTGAATAATGCCAGTGAATGGACAAAAACATGGCGCTCAACGAAGTAAAATCAGTCCATGTAGATTTTACGTATAAGAAAATTAATAGATTACCGGTATTTGTCAATACGGTTCAAGTTCCGTTTGCTAACGAAGCAAAATATCTCGGAATGACTCTAGACGCGAAATTAAAATGGAAACCGCATATTAAAAAGAAATGCGAAGAGTTAAATAATAAACTCAGAGATATGTACTGGTTGGTCGGGAAACACTCTAAGCTCAGTATCGAAAATAAGCTAATTTTGTATAGGCAGGTGCTTAAGCCTGTCTGGACTTACAGTATACAAATCTCGGGTTGTACGCAAGATTCTAATTTAAAAACCTTACAAACATTTGAAAATAAACTCCTAAGCTCATTTGTAAGTTCAATTTGGTACATTAGAAACGAAGATCTCCACAGAGATCTCGGGATTCCCACGTTTCGCGATGAAATAAAAAATTTTGCCCGAAATCATAGAAAACGGCTATTACAACACTGCAATAGTACTATAATCGAATTTATCGATGAGACCAATTTAGTACGCCGTCTGCGAAGGACAAACCCTTCCGATCTGGTGCACTAAACGAGAATCTGCTTTAAAATCGCGGTATAAGGAGGAACTATCACCGGATAGTTACCTGCAACACGATAATTAAATTCGTTAAAAATAAATTGCTAGATAAGTTTCAACTTAGTTGCAATCAGGAGGAGGAGGTGTTTTAAGTGCAGTAAGAATCTCATACTCCTATGAGCACGCGTGTTTCGGTCTTCATAGAGCCTTTTGAAGGTTTTACAGCTACCCACGGAAAAAAAACATTTTAGAATCATACATTTTTGCTAGTCATAACTTGGTCAGATACTAAGGCGCCAGTTATAGCTTTCATTGAAATTCATTATTGAAAATAAATCAGTGATTTTTTTTGGCAAGTTCCGTAAAAACGCTTTTCATCATTGAAAAATCAAAAGTGATTTTACAAGAAAGTGGTGGAGCAAATAAAATATTTTTTTAACAAAAAAAAATTAAATGTCTTATTACGTTTATTTTGGTATCAAAACGACATCAGTCTTTTTTTTTGTTTAGGTTCCTCAGAATTGATAGACAAAGTTTTCAATGATGAGTTTCAATGAAAGCTATAACGCGTCTAAGTTATTAATTCTTATTTTAAATTTATATATTAAGACTTAAGTACATATAATAAAACATGGTGTTTTTTTTTTTAAATAATACTTTTATTATTTTAGGATAAATAATTATCTATGGACAAATTGGTGACATTCATGAGCGTGGGTGAAAAAAACCTTTAGCTGCTAGTGAAATTTATCTGTGTCGCGATTGAGATCATTTTTGACTTCTATTGGGGTACAAATGCTAACAGCTTATTTAATGCAGTGTTTATTTCCAAAATAGTAAAAGAGTCTCTCCGAAGGAAAACAGTATTCCCAACAACTAAATGTAGATCTGTAGACCCATGTTATGGAGACTACACAATTTTAAAATTCACTAATTAACCTACATTACAACTTACTAAAAGGGAATTATAATGTTGGACCAACACACCACCACACAGCTTATTTGATAGAGAGCTGAGAAAGCGTACTTACCAGTGCTTGGTGATCATCTGGAAAAATCCCTTTTTATGGGAATTTCGAATTCAAACGACACAAAGGGAAAGACAGCTCTGTTTCTTGGAGGATTTCTGCTTTTATATATAAATTTACTTCACAAATCGATTAGGTACTATTAATAGCTGTTAATATACCATATTAATATTAGATTTTAGATTTAGATTTTTATTTATCAATATATGTTTAACCTAACAATATATAAATGGCATTGCCGTCTGCCTAGATTGACAATTATATACATACAAACATTTAAATAATATGGTTCAGTTAATGTTTTTTTTGTCTAAGCTTTTAGACGTTAATCTGAAGGATATGCCAACAAAAACATACTTGGAAAGCATATGCGGAGAAATTCGAACTTTTCAAAAAAGCAATTTAGAATTACAAACCCAACTGAATCACTTTGCAGTTCGTTGCACGTCATTAGAACGGCAGGTCGAGATTCTAGAAGAAAAATCAAATGAGAGAAACCTAGTGGTACACATTCCGGTGCAAATTAACGAAGATGCCGTTCAGAAAGCCAAAGGTTGTTGCATGGATATATTGAAATCTAATGACGTAAACGTTATTGAAACAGCAAGAGTTATGAACTCCAAGAACAGCAAAACAACAAATGTCATCGTCAAGTTTTGCAAAAAGAAAGATACGGATCTCATTGTAATATCCACGGCATCACTCAAAGGCACTGGCATAACTATGCATAGGGACTTCCCCATGGCAGCACGATTACGCAGAAGAAGCCTATTTGCTTTAAGATCAGAAATTTTCACAAAAAATAAAACAATTAAAACGCAAATCCGTGTCCAAACTTTCAAACTTTGCTAGTGAAAGGAAAACCATTTTATAACGACATGGAAAACAAATTGAAGTGTGAAGGCAAATGCGGATTGACAATACTACAACAACTGATGGATGGCAGCATAAACTAATAACATAAAGACCCGAAACCTCTGCTGTCTTTTTACATTTGCCAACAAGCTGAAACACGCACACAAGTAACTTTTCCGTTCCTCTTCCAATAGACACATTGATAAAAACGCACACAAGAATCTTCTCTGTTCTTCTTCCTATAGACACATAGACACCACAACCCTAGTAATTTGTTTTTGTTTTGTTTTTCGATTTCACATCTATTCATGGATAGAGTTTCAAAGGTACAAATACAACAATGTAAACAAATGTGTTTTGGGGGGTGAAACGTACGAAGGTTTCTGATCTTAGTATGGCTTATTTGTGGATGGCAGTCAATGTGACAGATCAGCAGGAAGCGTTTCAGGTCATGTAAAAGAAAATAACAGATTTGCGGGCCACGTCTACTTTTTAATCCATATTAATATTTATTAATTTACAAACTCAATTGTTTTTGAAGCTTATGTTTTTGATCTTTCTATTTACTTTAGAATAGAAAAGGTTGCAGAGTTAGTGGCAAAAAACCAAAAGAAAATTGTTGAAATGGTTTATTTTGTACGAAGACTTAAAATTAATTTACATTTTCAGTGATTGCGCTACTCACTTTTTGTCCAAAATAAAATTTAATAAATATTTGCCTTCGAATTATATAAATCTACCTACTGAGGTAAATATTAGAAAAAACTTATGTTTATAAGTGAACCATAAATAACAACAAATGTAATGAAATAAATTTATTAAATCTAAGCCTCGTAAAAATCAAGTTTTTTTTTTGACAACAAATGGAAATAAGAAACTATTTGTGTGACGAAAAGGGAATTTTCGAATTGGTAAAAGGAATTTACAAAATTTCACGCCGTTTATTGAAATTTATTTTGCTGTTTTTCAAGAGGGTTTCTTGCGATTAATTCTGATAATTTATAGTGTTTTCGTAGGTCAAATAACAATTCGAATACTTTTTTTAAAATAATTTATCTGGCGGAAGTAAAATACAGAGCTTTAATAAGAGATCCTGAAAAGAAGTGTACAGCATGTCGCACGATGCATGAAATGCTATGGTAGTGGCAGAGGTTGGAAATTTGGAGTTGATTTAATGGGTGGCAATGGCGCTGTGGATAAAGTGCTTGATTGCTAACTTAGACGTGTGGGTTGGATCCCCACGCTAGGCGCATTCTTTTCTATACCTACAATTATAATTGGATGCCGCCCATGGGTTAAACTGAGACAGTCAATACCTGGTTCTCAAATCCACTGTACCAAACTAATGCCGTGCAATTCATGTTGCATTTAAAAGTCCTTAGGTCTTACATGCATATAGTTAAAACTAAATTAAATTAAATTAATTAATTAATTAATTTAATGGACGATGGACAAAAATTTGTTTCAAAGTGTCAAATATTTGCGAATTCATCCAAACGTGTGGCTTTACTAAGACGTTGGCCAAAACACAAGTCAGGTAATGTATAAGCCTGACGTATTTGGAACTTCCCTCATTTGATGAGACCTCCGGCGAGTACACTTATTGAAAATGAATGCCAACTAAATTTTTGTGGGCTTTGTTGGACCACAATATTAGAAAATACTATTAAAATGGGACAGAAGTATTGACATGAAAGAGATTTTTGCTCCACATATGTATGTCGAAAGAGTGTGACCAATGGTGTAACGTGTACGCAGCAGGAGAACAACTTTTAACAAGTGTCGCCAGCAAGTGGAGAAAGCCTACATTATTTTCGAGCATTCTTTTAAGTTCACACATTATGCGGTGTTCAAATTAGCCTCAATCAGCTGATTTATTCTGAAGTTTATACGCCCAATTTCTATTCGTATGTATTATGTAGTTAAGGCGAGATGACGAAGTGTGCAGAATTTTTTTATATTATTTACAAATATTTATAATTTTATTTAATATGGAGAGTAAGACCAGTAGAGTTAACTTATTTCGTTTGCACACACAATAATAAAGAAATTCGTACTAATTTGTTACTTATTACGACCGAGTTAGTCAACTTATACACAAGAGCAATTTTTAATCCTTATATCTGGCTTAGGTTCCTTTCGATTGCAAAATCGAAATTTAATAAATGCTAACTTTATTCAAATATCCCTCGCCGCAGTGAAAACTCCAATTGATTTATAAAAAAATTTAATCGAACCATATCTTAGATATTTAAAAGTTGATAAAAGTAGTTTTCCAAACTGGAAACGCCATTCTATAAAGCTTGAACAATTACTCTAAGTTTATTCTAGAAGTAAATACAAGGCGTTTTTTTTTGTAGATTGGAAGCAGGACTTGCTCAATAATAAAGGCTTAGTTGATTAGCACAAATTTGACTAACTCCAGCTAACTGGAATACTTCGTTATAAGATCTAACTTTGGAAAGTATAATAGCATCTTCGACCAATTCGACAGGTAAACTGAGCAAATATATTTGCGTACATCATCCATAATTACATAACTGCTTTACAATGTGTAAGAACATCGGGAAGGTCGTATAAAAATAAAGAAAATAGAAGGGGACCTAGACTAGAATCCAGTGGGACACCAGCATCACCACAGTCAATTTCTTTTCTTTGTTAATTTTATAACGATTATCATCAACTAACAACATTCCTTCAAGATCTGTCTGGGTGGACTTAGGCTACTTGGAATCTTGGAAGATGATGCTATTCATTTTTATACTGATGGATCAAAAACTGATGATGGGATTGCTTGGAATGTGCACTCAAACAGACTAAAATCAAATCTCTCGCTCCGTCTACCTAATCATTATAGCGTGTTTCAGGCGGAAATTATGGCAATAAGTTCTCCTGACTCAGAGAAAACGTGATATCAACTACTGATATCCGTATTTTCGCAGATAGACAGGCGGTTATTTAATCCCTGGAATCGTCCTCTACAAACTCTAAAACTGCTCTCAACTGCCGTTCATCTCTTAGGGAACTGGCGCAGCAGTTCAATATTCAATTATGTTGGGTGCCAGGGTACAGGGATATTCCAGGAAATTGTAAAGCTGATAAGCTTGCCAAAAGGGGAACGATACTACCTTATATAAGAAGGTATACAAGATGCTTCAGAAAAGACAAACTGAAGATGGAAAAATACATCAAAACTTGATCTGAAACGCTCCAAGTAATTGATATCTTTAAGCAGATTGCGCATCAGCTCCGTAATTGTTGTCATAACCAGACGCTGCTTCATAGGTAAGTACGCAATGAGGCTTGGAAGAAGCTGCATGAAAAAAGAAGACGTGAAATCTATTCCTCATATTCTGTGTGCAAGTCCTGCTTTATTTCTGGTAGACTTTTTCTTCGATGATCTCAGCAATCTAAGCCAAATAGACATCTACATTCACCTTCTCTTCATTAGGAGCTCCAAATTGTTCACCGAATCTCATGATTCATTTGCATCATATAAGGGACCAACCTTGGTCTAAGTGTGTTATTTGGCAACGCTGACAGCCACTTCAACCTAACCTTCAACCTAACCTATTATCAACTAAATATAAAAGTGTTGTCAAAAATCTATTCGCCTTAATTGGCGAGAGAAAATTGTTTTCTGACAAAAACGCCGAAATTTTTTGGTGTTAAAATAAAAATCGGACAGTATTCCATGAGGTTTGAGAAGAAGCATTTGGAAGAGGAATGATTTTAAAAGCTTTCCATATTGTAAGGTAAGAGGAGGTTTTTTTTCCATGGGTAGGTTTAAAATCTTCAAAAGCCTCTATGAGGACCTTAAAACGCGTGCTCATAGAGATCCTTACTGCACTAAAAACACCTCCTCCTCCCGATTGCAACTAAGTTGAATCTTACTTAGCAGTTTATTTTTAACGAATTTAATTAAAGTGTTAGAGGTAACTATCCGGTGATAGTTCTGCTTATACCGCGACTTTAAAGCGGATTCTCGTTTAGTGCACCAGATACGCAGGCGGCGGACTAAATTCTTCTCATCGATAATTTTGATTATATATAGTATTATCACAGTGTTGTAATAGCCGTTTTCTATGATTTCGGGCAAGTTTTTTATTTCATCACGAACCGTGGGAATCCCGAGATCTCTGTGGAGATCTTCATTTCTAATGTACCAAATTGCGCTTACAAACGATCTTAGGAGCTTATTTTCAAATGTTTGTAAGGTATTTAAATTAGAATCTCGCGTACAACCCCAGAGTTGTATACCGTAAGTCCAGACAGGCCTACGCACCTGCCTGTACAAAATTAGCTTGTTTTCGATGCTGAGCTTAGAGTGTTTCCCGAGCAACCAGTACATATCTCTGAGTTTATTATTTAACTCTTCGCTTTTCTTTTTAACATGCGGTTTCCATTTTAATTTCGCGTGTCTAGGGTCATTCCGAGATATTTTGCTTCACCAGCAAACGGAAATTGAATCGTATTTACAAATACCGGTAATCTATTAATTTTCTTATAGGTAAAATCTACGTGGACTGATTTTAGTTTGGTAAGCGATATCCGCCATGTTTTTGTCCATTCACTGACATTATTCAGAGCTTTTTGTAATTTATCGTTTTTCCCACTGCTAGTATTGCAGTTTCGTCAGCAAACGTTGCTACGATAGTGTCTTCTATTTCAGGTTTATCACGTGTAAATAATAGATACAATATTGGACCTAAGACACTTCCTTGTGGTACCCCAGCCACTATGTCTTTGAGATCCGAGTAATCGTTTCCATTTCTTAATCTAAAAAGTCTTTTCTCTAGATATGCTTTTAGATGCGTATAATTCAGGCAGAATTTGTCTTAATTTAAAATAAAGGCCTTCGTGCCACACCTTATCAAAAGCTTGCGACACGTCTAGGAAGACTGCCGAACAAATTTTCTTCTCTTCAAGAGTTTTCTCAATGACGTCAGTGATCCTATGCACTTGGTCAATTTGTCGAGTGATTGCTTCTAAATCCGAACTGATGTTCAGGTATTAGGCGCTTTTCTTCTATTATTGGCTGCAGGCTTAGAAGTAATATTCTTTCAAAGACCTTAGATATTACGGGCAGAAGCGAAATGGGTCTATAAGATTTCTTATCATGTGATGGTTTTCCTGGTTTGGGAACCATTATAACTATCTTCCATTGGCTCGGAACGTACTTTAGCCTTAGAGTGGCATTTATTATATAAAGAAGATTAATTAACCCTTTGCGAGGAATCATTTTTAGAACTTCGGCCGTAATTAAGTCATATCCCGGAGCTTACTATGCTTAAGCTTTCTCATTTCTCTACTTAATTCGGCAAGGGTAACATTTCTTGTGTTAGAACGTATATTTAAATTTTCGTTGAGTCCTTGTCCATCAAAAGGTTTAAATGTGTTCTCCAGGTAATCCGCGAAAACTTTTGCTTTCTTCTTGTCACTTTTTGCTCATTCGTTTTGATCATTCTTAATTCTCAGAGGAGGTGGCATAGGTCTTAAGCTAGCAGCCATTTGATTATTTGCTTTCGGTTATTTCTTTCGTGAAACTCCTGTCAGGATATTCTTTCTCTAACTTCCCTTTCTAAATACATTTTCTTCTCTCCTTTTGTTTTTCAATGCATCATTTTCGTTTGTGCTTCCCTTGTATCGTGATTCATAATATTGGCTAGAAACCTATTGTATAATCTCGTCTATAATTTATTTTTTCATTTGGGATACTGGGGCCACCGATTATTAACTTTGATTTGAGTTACATACACAACTGGGAGCTTCTAGTAGTTTGTTTATATTCGTTTCGCAGCTGCTTCACCACTATAACTAAATATAAGCATCCTACCATGGCCTAAAGTTTATGAGCTTGCCCAAAATGTCACCTCAAGTTCTATGGACAAACTCTTATATCTTAATGATTTGACGTAACAAGTGTTGCTACCATTTGAGGGTGATGATTATCAGATATTCCTCGCGATTCTCTCATAACCTACCAAAAGTGAGCAAATTAACTTGACGATAAGCCCCCAAAACTAGGGGCGGATAACCTTTCTCTAACATTAGTATAGTATTCCAGATAACCCTATGCCTGTAAACCACGACAAAAATGTGGTAGCTACTTTTTTGCAGCTTCGTTAGTTCTAAAAATCTCTATACGCAACTTCAGATCTAAGTATGTCTGAGTAAAGTGTCACATAAAGCATCTGCATAACTTTCTTCCAGTCTGTTGATGACACCTTTGATGAATTCAATTTCCACATATTTTTTTCTTTCCTTCAAAATATTGTAATTCAAGTCATTGAAACTATTGATCATCATTGCCCTCAACTATTTTAACTTTCAGTTTTCGAAATTTATTGGTTCCTGTTTTGACTATAGTATTTTTTAAATTCCATTTTTTTTTCTCACATAGCTAAAGTTGGTCTGTTTTAAAACGTGTGATACCTACAACCATCCCATGATGATGAAATAAACCATAAATTTCCAAGTATCTTTTCTCCAAAATTTATCAACGCATTCATCACTCTATTTGACAACATTTCTTTGGTATCTCATTGTCACTAAGTATTTGATTCATTATAAGTCCCCAAAGCCATGCATCACCAATATTACTCTAAGGTCTTCTAAACCTTTTCTCGTATGGTTTTTTTTTACATAACCTGTGAATCTGAGTATTGACACATTTTGAAAACAATTTAAATCCGAAAAAAAATTTCCCTGCGCTGCAGTCAGTAATTTTGGTGATATGAAAGACTATGCACTGTGCAGTGTGTATAGTGCACAAAGAGCCTATAACGATTTTAACATTTACACCTTTAAGAAGCCATATAATATGGTTAATGTTGTGACTTATAAGTCTGTAAGCCCATTAAGTGATTTGGAACCGCATCAATCACTAATTTCTCAACACAATTCTGTACCTATATAATAGCTCGCCCACAATTTACACAATCAGAAATGTGAAAGTGACAATAAAATTCAATATAAGCCTCCAACCATCAGGAGGACATACTATCAGATTCTACATCACTTATATAGGTATATACCTATACGCCTTGCTCAAAAAAAGAGGGACCACAGAATAGCCCAATAAATTAGGCATCACCTGTGTGCGATGCGATGTTATCACAGAGCAGCCTTTTAACCCAACCATCTATCTATCTTAACACTACTTAGCGGCAGTCCCCATAAATACACAAAATGATGGCTTAAATGTTCTCGATAACAAACTGGCACTCCAAGTGTCCATACGATGAATATTATTAGGATGATGACGACACGGCGACACGGACGGAGCTGAAGTAGATGAGATGGTGTCACGCATTGTGTCCCATGTTTAGCTCACCAACCGACAGCCAAGCCCAGCCTCAGACAAAGTATCCATTTAATGTCCATCGGCGCGGCATTGTCCCTTCTTAAAGAACACAACATCATCCTTCTATAGGTATATATTAATTGTCCCACCACCATCACCACCACTAAGATTCGGGTTCCTCCTGGCCGCCATAATATTCATCCTCATCGTCTTCGCCGTAAATATATGAATCTCTCACAACTCACAAGCGAGAGGACGAAACGCAACAAAAATGATAACAAGGATGCCGCCTGATATTAAAGTGACGAGCCTGGCTAACCGACCGACCGACCCCAGCCAGCGGGAACAATATATAAATCGTAATGTTTTGACAGCTAGCTGACCGCATTTGAAGTCAACACCGACCGGCCGGTGTGTTTTGTTTTTGATCGGTCAGGCCACACACATGGACATCAGCAGCGGCTCCTCGTAACAAATCGATGTTGGCCCAACACACAGTTTACCTATTTTATTAGCTCCTTTATCAACTACCTGGGCAACTGTGACACAAGAGCTCACGCTGTGCAGAAGAGATAGTGAGAGAGTACCTGTCATTTTGTATACCTACAAGTCGTCGTCGAACTAATACACACTGTCAAATGCATAGGTACCTTTTTCTGAAACAAAAAGGACACTGAAAGAATTTGACTTTCCTTTATATAAATGGGCTCGGGTTATCGAGGCGAATTGGATTTTGCAAGTTAATTATACCGTTACCGTACACAACTCGTCCTATATCGAAAAAAGGTATTGGCAATAGAAACAGTTGGGATGCTCAGGTGCCAGGACATTTTTATCATCATCAGAAAGGACTCGATTCGCCTCGCAAACGGATTATGAATTTTGCGGTCTGATGGTAAAGTTGTCAAATAGTCTCGTTGTTGTTCTTATACAATTTTTTGAGGTTTACCATTTACCTAGCCTGCAGTTTTGAGGCAAATTCAAATTTGTCACACAGTGCGAAATGTGGACAGGATGTTTTTATTGTTTTCTTCTTTGTTCCTTTTTTTCTTTAATTAGTCAGACTTTGAGGTGTGAAATGCGGTTAACAACATTATAGGTAGATACTCTGAACGTCAAACACAATAAATCCTTCAAAAATGTGTCAAAAATATACAAGTATGTATATGATAGGCTGTGTTCTCTCACACGAAAAGTGATGAAGGTGCATATTTAATTAACAGCTCCTGCCAACGGGCTTAATTATTGCACTCAATCTTACTTAAACGACAAGACGCGACCACCAGACGACAACACGGCATATACAACAGCTCGGATTGTGAAAATAAAAATTAAATTTTTGAATTCATTCGAACCGGGAGCTAATTGTTTAACGCATCGTTGGAAATTTTTAATTGAAAATTTTTGTGATAAGGATCGTTGTGGTGCAAGTATAGTGAAACTGAAGGCTGGCCTTGGCTTGACGGAACTTGATGGTACTTATACTTATTTCAAAACAATATTGCGATAAGTCAATGAATTTGATTAACATTTTGATCATGAGTAAGGTAAACTTGAAATTACGAAATGTCGTAAATCGCGAGACAAATGAAAGGTAATTAAGTCAAAGTTGTTAGTACTCGTATGGATGCCATGATGGTGTAGAGAAGGTGTGGATGTAAAGGTGTGAGAAGTTAACGTATAATTATTGGACATTTACATAATTTAAGAATGAAAACACAGGGAGCTCCTGCGTGGTGAAAAGTTATCAAATTTGGCATTACACATTATGGAACAGATATCTCTTTGTTTCAAACAGGTGAACACGAAATCATCCAAGGTACATTGTATGTGTGGCGTCTTTGGAAAAAAAAGTCGTCCTAGGGCCTTAGGATTTAGAAGGTAACTTTTTATTCAACTTGCGTTTTAATTCTTTATATTGCATACATGCAACTTAAATGTAATATAAGATATAGGGTAAATTTGGAATAGAGATTTTGATCGAACTTTACATTATTGAAGATAGAAAACACGGACATTTTGGGTCACGTAATTTCGCCTGTCTTATAGGTCCCTTACATAGGTGATTTCGAATAGAGGAAACATTTAAATTTTCTTAGTCAAAAAACTATTAGCCCAAGCACTATTTTTATTTATTGAAGCATGTCTTCCTGATCCACCAAAATCCCCTATACACTCTAAAAAAGCGTGGAAATTTGTTGCCTACCATAATTGCAGTATTTTTACACACGTATTAATTCTAAATATATGTGTAAATGTTAAATATTTTATGTGTAATTTCAAACAAAGATTTAAAATAAAAATGTGCATTTCTACACCTTAAATGATTAAACTTAATAAATATATACATAATTTATATTTAAAATTCAACAGAATTTAAGCAAAGGTTCTTATATATAAGCAAAAAAATGTGTAAATTTAAACTTTTAATTTGTAAATTTAAACATTTTATTTGTATATTTATAGCGAAATTCGACAAACAAAAATCTTAATTATCTTGAAAACGGCTTTAACGATTTAAAAAAAAAGAAGTGTGTTCACTAGTTTAGGTATACTCTACAATGTGGAATTTTTTTTAATAGGTCTTTTGTTATTAACGCTACCTACCATACAACCATTTGTTTTTTTGAACTTTCTCAAAAACGGCTCCATGGATTTCGATCAAAATTTTTATATAGGAGGTGCTTCAAATTCTTAATAATACTCCATACCAAAGTTTTCGAAATCATTTTTTTTTTTTTTGATTTTTTGAAAATTCAATATTTTGAAAACGGGTGGATGATTCTTTTTGAAATTTTGTTTTTAAGTTTATATTACTAAATATTTCAAATTGTCATACCAAGTTTTCTTTAGAAAAAAATTTTAAAAAATGTGTAATTAAAAAACAGCTTTGAAAATATATTTAGATTCTTAATAGAAACCGCATATGATGTGATCGAACGTAATAGCAAAATCGTGCGTTTCAGTCGTCATTTTATTTTTTATAGGAGTAAACTCCTCAGAGCACATAGACATTCAGAGAGGATTTCCTTTAATTTTGTGGAATTAGACAAGACTCAAGAAGCAGAATGACACTTACATACACCGGCTTTCAGAATTCGCCACGAAAGTAAAGGCATCTGATGTATAGTATCGAACTGATGTGTTTATTCCTTTTTGTGAAACAGAATTCATGTAACCACTTCGTTTGAAACAATTCCTTTTACGAATATGTTTGAGAAAACCTCTATGAAAAATAAAAATTCAAAAATCCATTAAAACCAATCAAAATAATTGATAACCTGTACCTCTGTACCTGTAATGAAAACATGGAATAAAACTCTCCAACAAAATAAAATTTGGTCTGGAAGGTTTTCTAGGTTATTTTGGCAAATAATGTGATTCGAATGAAAAGTTTAGAATTTTTTTTTAAATATATTTTAAGATAAAAGTCAACGATGACTATTTTTTTTTGTATTTGAGAAATACCAGGTGAACGCACTTAAATATGTGCAAGACGTAAGTAAACATAACCCTTTGACATTTGTAAAAATTAAAATGTCATATTTTAACGTTGGTAAAATGTTAAAAGATAGGTCGATGATTCACTTGTTTCAAATAAGCAACATCCTCTTTTTATATTAATATCGTTCGAAAATTGCTTAATCTTTTCATAGTTTATGTTATTTTGTATATAAATAAAACTCAACACTGAATCGCACGTACTTGCGCTTATTATCGATCTCAATGTATACACAGGATTCTCAGAAGAACTTTACTATTTTTTTTTACAATTTTATTTTTTATTTTATTTTATTTATTCAAAGCTCAGCTTAACACTTTAAGATACAATGTTACATATATGTATACAAAATTTCTTTTTTTTTTCCTAAAAAACATTTGGTATGACAATTTGATGTATTTTAATAATTAAAGTTAAGAAATATAATTTCGAAAAAATCGTCATTCGTTTTCGAAATATTGAATTTTCAAAAAATATAAAAAATATATTTTTAGAAAATTTTGGAAGGCAGTAGGTATTGTTTAGAATTTGAAGGGGTTCCTACATAAACATTTTAATGGAAATCCGTCAAGCCGCTTGGGGTTTATGAGAAAATAGAAAATCAGCAAAAATTGTTGTACCTGCCATACACCGTTAATAACAAAATATTTAAAAATATGTAAATTCGACCAAAATGTAGACTATAGATAAGGTATTGCACACATTTTTTTTATCAAAATAATTAGCCGTTTTCGAGATATTTAAATGGTAGAAAAAATGTATGGCAAGTACCGTTATTTTTGTGTCAAAAAGAACGATTCAAAAATCTATTTGAGACAACCACCTATATAACTCTTAAGGAAAACCGCTCCAACCGCTTAGGCTGCAGATTGTTCTATAGACAGACAGACGGAGTTTCGGAACCCACTTTTTGGTGTTCTCTATATTATCGTAACGTCAAGTTAAATTAAAATCTCGAGTTCGATTTGGGAATCGAGCAAGTACGTACTTGATGCAGTCATATCGATTTGGAAACTTAAGTTTGACCAAAATATCTATATTAAATTTAAGAACAATTCTGTTTAAAATAATGAATAAATCAAAAACACAATTTTTTGTTAAAAATTCAAACAATAATTTTTCGATTTTTTTCTGCAAAATTTTGATGATTTTGTACTTAACGAAAAAACTAATTAATAACACTTTGCATGAAAGTAAATAGGTTTAATATGTTGCTAGTGGTAAAAATTGGGAACATCTTAGTAAAATGCATTAATGTTAGCAAACTGTTAAGTAGTATCATGCTAAAACTTTCTTGGAGGTTGTTTAAAATTTTGCGCCAATGACTTTAATTTTTTTTAAATGTTGTTATGCAAATTTTAAGTATTTAACAGTATGTTTTAAAAACCATAATGTCAAGAAAAATCGATCACTGGAACGAATTTTCAAAAATGAAAATTAAAATTTTTTTTTCATAAAAATAAAAAAAAAAATGTTGGATATGCAGTTACTTAAGAAGGAATTGACATACAGAAGTCGTTAATATGTCATTTTGTAGATAATTTTACTGTCTTAAATCTGCTTTCAAAGCTCTTTAAGAAAAATAAAGATTTTGAGAGTTATTAAGCAAAATAAAAAAAATAGGATTTTTAAGATGGCAGCATTACCCTTCCGGTTCCGCACTTAAAATTTGTTTTTTTTTCGTAGAATATGTTTTCGCAAACATAAATAAAAACAAAAAAATCCCCACCCAAAAATATAAATTCATTAAATTTTTTTGAATTAATGTACTACACCCTAATGTTTTCGGCCATTTTTCTCCAAATCTATCAATTGCACTATAAATAGCGTCTGCATCTTTTTTGTGTAGAATAGCATTAGCTACAATGCGTACCTACAACTTTTTTCAAAATAACCTATAATTTTCGAGTAATTTGAAATAAAAAGGAATTTTTCCCACTCCCTAAAAATTTTTGCTCCGCACCAAATTTAGGGTACTTCTTAGGAAGTGTTTAGGACATTAAGATGAAACTCTCCACCAAAATTCAGCTTCGTCGGACTTTATTCGAAGTTTCATCATTTTTTTGTCTAATTTTCCTGGACTAATTGTAAAGTTTTCGTAGATATTACTTTGTTGACTGACTTTGTTTTGGAGCAGTTGAAAGCTGACCCGTAAAATGGATACAAGGTGTCATCGTTGGTTCAAAAGAGTTCATAGTTTGTAAGCACAGTTTTTTTGTTCGAATGTGTTGGTTTGTTTTTGTGGCTTCCGAAAAAAATTAAAAACAAAACAAGTAAAACATGGCCGCCATTAACTGTCAAAATATTTCGGAAAATGTCTCCTAAGCAATTTTCCCCAATTAAAGGTTTTATTGAACAGTTCCGAAAAATGAGAACTGAATCCATTTTTTACTTGCGATATATGTAGGTACTATAGGGCAAATTTTGCATTTGGAAAAAAATCGAACTCGAGATTTTAATCAAAGTTGACATTACGATGATAGAGAACACCAAACAAGTAGGTCCCGCAATTCCGTCTGTCTGTCTGTAGAACGATCTACAGCCTAAACGGCTGAACCGATTTTGTTCAAACTTGGTATTTAGGCGCTTCAGGTGATTGTCCAAAATAGATTTTTGAATCGTTGCTTTAGCCCCAAAAATAACGGTACTTGCCATACAAATTTTTCCACCATCTTGATTATCTCGAAAACGGCTATAACGATTTTAATAAAAATTTGTGTGTGTACTACTTTGGCTATGCTCTACATTTCGGTTATTAAGGGTACCTGTCATAAAACTATTTTATTGATTTTCGACTTCTCAGAAACGGCTCAACGGATTTCGATCAAAATTTGTATGCAGGTTGTCTATCAAATTTTTGGATTTTTGAAAAAAAACATTTTTTTTTTTTGAAAATTCAATATTTCGAAAACGGATAGACGATTATTCCTGAAATTTTGTTTGGAAATTTATATTATTAAATATTTAAAATGTTCATACTAATTTAAGAAAAACAAAAAAAATAAAGAAATTTTATGTATACAAAATTAAGGGAAAACGACTTTAAAAATGCATTTAGCCCTTTCTATTAAGAATCTTTTGCATATAATGTGATCGAACATAGGAGCAAGTACGTGCGATCCAGTCGTGCATTTTATTTCCTCCGCAGTAGTTGACTATAAGGTTGCTGATGAAGGCTCTGTTCATTTAAATAATATTGATGAGATGTTATTTTTAATTATTTTATTGATTGAATCATACTTTTTCTCATATACCCTGAACATTGAAATCCTGCTAAGAAAGAAAATTGGATATGGCTGTTAAGTCGGGCAATATTTGTCGAAGAGCGCCAAACGCCAAAACGCAAGTTCCGAAATCTCCATTGTCGTTGTCTAAACTCTGTGTGCAGAAGCAGATATACCGTTCGTTGTTTTTCAGTCTAAATTCAACAATTTACGGGCATTAAACTCCCTGTGATGTCGCGTCTTCAAAAATTGAGCCCTCCGCTTACTTTCGGCACCTCTTTTTGTAATGTGTTTTTCCAGCCTAAGATGCTACAGGAGGCTTAATATTTAACTAGCTGACAGAAAAATCTGCGGCATAGTCACTAACGAATTAGTCTATCAGAACAATAGTAGATGTTGATGAGTGTATAATGCTCTAAAATTTGACGATGAGTATTTTGCATCTTTTCACTTTACATCAGCATAAAAATGACAGTTGCTATTTTCAAAAGCTATTTCCTCCTACAATCAGGTAATAAAATTTAGGCCAAATTTATTTATTTTCGATTTTGTGGATCTCAGAACCTTGATATAGTTCTATAACAATCTTTATCCAATTCTTTTAAAAGGTCTAGCCAGCTTAAGACATAAGTTTGTCTGAATTTCAATTACCCATAGACTTTTTATCACTGATTTAGCATACGACCGTCTTAAAAGGTTTCTCCCACGAAACTCGAACTGATGAATTCCTCCATTTAAAAGTCCAAACTGCAAGAACTCCAAATTACAAACACCAACCAGCAGTAAATTGCTAAGTTAATTGGATTTCCTACACCTCCCCGGGCAAACAAATTAAAGAAAAAAAAAAACGATTGGAAATTGTTTACATTTCGTTGGGTTTTATTGCGCCATTCATGAAACTCATAAAGCCAGGTAAATTGGCCACCACCCTTCTATACGACTTCGTGACTAAATAATGACCAATTTTCTTTAAAATCTCTTTAAGTCTCAGCCAAGCACTCCCACTTGCCTCGCTCGCTCCAAGACTCCTTCTCAAGTCTTTCTTCTGTCTGCTGACTGATGGACCGGTATCGCGTCATATTTTTCCAGACCGGATAATGCAAATTGCATATTGGCATGACCACAAAGCTGCACCGGGAAAGCTGGAGTGTGCTCTTTTCAGCGTTGTTTATTATCGCCTCCAGTATATTGGCCAAAGTGGCCAACCCAAACACAACACCGCTCCGCCCGATGATATATAGACAGTATCCTTCCAATTGCAAATATTTTCAATCTGCAGTAGATTAAGTTAGTATCTATAGACCGCTCCACGCGGCCAATGTCTAAATCGAGGCATGGCAACTATATCTAGTATATGGCTTTGTTTAGATGCTGAATTTTTGTAAGAGGTCTCGTTTCGTACACACATGTTTGCCAATTGCCACTCAACTCATTCATCTTTTGTTGGGTGCGACTTTGGCGGCAAGCATCACAGGAGGTCACCTACTGTGAGTCTGGTCGTAGACCACCCAAAAAATCTAGCCGCAATCATACGACTAGAGTATAATGTAGGTCCGAAATATATGTCAGTTAATTGTGGTGCTGCGGACAATTTTTCAATTCAATATGCCGCCGCGCTACAACTAAAGGACTCTCTAGGGAGATCCGTTTAGGAGCGAATGAAAAAAAAAACAAAAATGATCCTTGGCCATTATAATATGGCAAAGGATCCTCCTCCTGTTAAAAATGTTGTGATTGTTATTTTTGTAAGGAGATGCTCTTTGTTGTCATAATATTGCTGCAATAATTTTCAATTTGGAAAAAAATGTACCTAATTGTCTAGGGGATGATACAAACAAGGCGGCGCAATAAAATCAGATCAAAGGATTTTTGTGCAGGATCTGTCTTTATGTAAGTCGTAGTCGTTGGTATATACATACCTGCAGGATATTAAGGAAGAGTCATTTGAGAAAGTGAAATGAAAAATGACTTCGGACTGATAAATGGTTTGTTTTCAATTTTGTTTGTTGCATGCACCTGTGGTATAGTCTTTGAGTTGGGTCATTTCCGAAGGTGTGTTTTTGATGTTGTGGGAGTTTTTGTTGTGAAGCGATTTTTTCATGTTTCCAGATTTGTATCTTCAAATAATTACATATTGGTGTATGTTTACAAAAAAAAATTAATAAAAAATAGTTGACCTCATTACTTTTATACATTTTGTGGTGTCCCGACCTGCTTACCGTGTAATCAGACTGCTGAGCTTTATTGATTTTTTTACTTTCGATTATAGGTACTATAAGGCAAGTTATGTATTCGTAAACAATTTTTTTTTTCTAACAATCATACATGACATAATGATCATAGAGAACACCAAAAAAGTGGGCCCCAATTCCATCTGTCTGTCTGTATGTACAAGTTTTTACAGCCTAAACGGCTGAAGCGATTTTCTTCAAACTTGGTATTTAAGCGTTTTAGGTGATTGTACAAAACAGATTTTTGAATCATTGTTTTAGTCCCAAAAATATCGTTACTTATCAAACAAATTTCTACCATCTTAATTATCTCCAAAACGGTTGTAACGATTTTGATAAAAATTGGTGTGGTTTCTACTTTGGCTATGGTCTACATTTGGCCAGTTTTTTTTTTGAATATTTTATTATTGACGGTACCTGCCCTACAACCATTATTTTGATTTTCGGCTTTCTCAGAAACGACTCAACAGATTTCGATGAAAATTTTTATACAGGAGCTCTCTCAGATTCTAAATAATACTGCATTTCAAAATTTTCAAAAATAGCTTTTTTGGATTTTTGAACAAAAATTTTTTTTTGAAAATTTTAGATTTCGAAAACGGGTAGACGATTTTTTCTGAAATTTTGTTTTTGAATTTATATTATTAAATATTTAAAAGCGCATACCAATTTTTTTTGGAAAAAAGCTCAAGAATTTTTATTTATAAAAATTTAACAGAAAAACGACTTTAAAAATACATTTAGCCGTTTCTGTTAAGAATATTTTGCATATAATGTAATCGAACAAATGAGCAAGTACGTGCGATCCAGTTGTGCATTTTATTTTTTTTTTGGCAAAAACAAAAATCATATATTTCTCACAAACGGCTCCAACGATTTATAAAAAAAAAATAATTAGATAATTTTTTTTTTGGAAAAAAATTGTTGTTTTGATATCTCTAGTAGAACCATTTTTTTGGTTTTCGATTTTCTTGGAAACGGTTTATTTAATTTTTTGGACATTTTTTACGCAGAAGCTCCTAGAAAGTTTAAACATTATTGTAAACCATATTTTTTCAAAAAAAAAATTTTTTTGGTAATTATCTTTTTTTTTGGAAAAATCTAAATTTCGAAAACGACTCAATAGATTTTTTTCGAAACTTCATATTTCGTGTTTTTTGACAAATACAAATGTTACAAAACCCTTAAGAAAAAAATGTATTTCTCAAAAATGGCTCCAAGATTTTTTATAAAAAAATGTGTGTGTTCTTAAATTAGTACTTTCGAGCAAAAACATATTTTTTTGCGTACTTATTAACGGTACTTCCCGTACAACCACTTTTCATATTTTCTGAACATTGGATGAACCGATTAAAATAATTTTACTGAATACTAAAATTTTCCAAAAAAAAAAGTTTTTAGTTCTTTAAAAAAATGAATAATTTTTTTTTTTTTTAAATCGATTTTTCAAAAATCACAGAATATTTTTGGAATTCGAATTTTATATATATCTTTATTAATAATATCTTCAAAATGACGTTTCAAATGTTTTTCTAAAAATTTTTTCAATGTTTTATACATAAAAAATTAATTTATTAATAAACCGCTCCAACGATCTTTGATTTTTTTTATATATTCTTATTTATCCATGAATTCAAATTGCATCTTTGTTTTCCCCCAAACTATAACGACTAAGCAAAAAAACATTTAATTATGTGTATTATCCATTTATTTCTTCCCATTTTACGAATTTTTGCGTACGTCACTTAATACTAAATACAATGTAGGCCCTAATACATTTATATACTATACATACGTGCTTTAAGAATCGCATGAATCTTACGTATGCATATTGCACCTAAATTATGTAGTTGTATGTATATGGCTACCTACCCACTTACGTCATTCATTTTCATTATTATATGTACATGTTTACATACTTAGGTTCCATATATGTAAGTAGATACATTTTACTCTCCTAACTTACATAATTAAAATCCAAAACTTACATTTAAATATACATTTGTAGGTAGGTACATATCCTGCAAAGGATAACTACACCTAACTAACTAAACCTCAATGGTTAGCTATATTAAAGTTGTTAGTTACAAGAGCAACTTCGTACGATCCAGTCGTGCATTTTATTTTATTTACAATAACAAACGGGAAAAAAAAATAAAACCAAACGATCCATTAGGTAAGCTTCAGTATGAACAAAAATTTCAGAAAAAAAACGACAAACAAAGCCAAAGAGAACTATGTTTTTTGAAATGCGCCTAATATAGCCAAAGTGACTTAGATCGGTTATCTTTTTTACAATTCTTTTTATATGTTCATTTTTCGAAATACTTTTTCTTTTTTTCTTTAATGGACACTACCTGAATATTTATTAAACTCTTAAGAAAGCAAGAGTTGCGGGTTGGGGTCAAAATTCTACCGGCAACAAAATTCTTCTAACAAAATTCTACTTTCAAAATTCTTCTTTTCAAAATTCTTCTCATAAAAACTCTGCAAAAAGAAAACAACGGTTTGGAATATGTTAGAAAGCGCACTCTTTTTAACATTTTCCAAACCTTTGTTTTCATTATTATTTGCAGAGTTTTGATGAACAGAATTTTGAAAAGCAGAATTTTAAAAGCAGAATTTTGTTAAAAGAATTTTGACCTCGGTATAATTTTGTCCCCAACCCGCGAATATCAAACAGTATTGTGAACCAACAAAACTTTTTTTCTTAAATTAAATATAAAATATTTTTTTTTTAAACTCAATGTTTCGAAAACCACATAATCGATTTCTTCAATACTTTGTATTTAGTAGTTTTTTGACATTTTCTAAAAAATCTTGTTCACAGAAATGGCTCCAAGAATTTTGCTAAAAAATTGAGTTCTTAAATTGGAACTTAAAAAATGAATTTTGCGTTTTTATTAAAGGTGCTTTGTATAGATCATAGAACTTCTTTTTATGTTTTCGACTTTCTCAAAAGTGGATGAAGTGATTAAATTTATTTTTCTTATTCAGAAAGTTAAAGTATAAATTTTCAAATTCTGAAAAAAATAAATATTTTTTCGACTTAAATGAAAAATCGTTTTTTTTTAAACAGGTTAATGTTTCTTTTAAGTTATTGATAAATACTATAAATTGGCAATTGAAAATTTTTACCTTAATATATATGTAGCTATTTATTCAAAATTTTATACAACAACAATCATTTTTTTTGTAAAAAACCGCTCTAACGAGTTTTATTTATTTTTTAATTCATAATTTTCCAAGGAATCAAAAATCATTTTTATTTTCCTCAATCTAGGCCTGTCAGCTAAGAATTGTATTATGTGTTTCATGCAATTTTACTTTAGGTATAATTTTACATTGCAATAATAGCTACTCATTTTATTTTATTTACATTAGAAAACATTGGTGCAAAATTTAAACGATTTAGTAATATGTTAAATCATTTTTAGTATGATACTAGGTTAAAAAGAGGATTTTGCAAATTTTAAGTTTAGTATCGTATTATCTTCTTAGCATTTTACTAAAGTTAAAACCACCGAATGTCTACTTTAAATTTTTAGCATCGTATACTAAATCCACATGTCATTCTGATAGTGTATCGGCTTTGCACGCGGGAGGCCCAGGTTCGAGTCCTG
This sequence comes from Philhelius pedissequus, assembly GCA_910595825.1. Classification (NCBI taxonomy): domain Eukaryota; kingdom Metazoa; phylum Arthropoda; class Insecta; order Diptera; family Syrphidae; genus Philhelius; species Philhelius pedissequus. The sequence goes on from OU343160.1 coordinate 57,144,337, forward strand.
ATGGCGTCAATTTTTTTTCATTTTTGTAATGAAAGTATAAACATCGAATACTTATTTAGAGCACATGTTGGGTTTCTATCAACATATAATCAATTTACAACGCATAAACACAATAATTGTGCTCATCAAAATTCAAACCCTACAAATGCTTTGCTATCTGCTTAATTAGCATTTTACTAGTTAAGAAAAGGTTTAAAATGTATGAAAAGTTAGTAGACTACTTTGTATATAGTAAATTGCTAACTAGTATCATGTTAGGGCCTTACTAATAGGTTGTTTAAAATTTTGCGCCATTCTCTTTAGCAGGATCAAATAGCCACAACGGCCTGAAAATTGTTCAGAAAATTGAAATTCTAATTAATTAAATTCACATATGTAACTCTCCATATATACTTGTGTGGATAGAATCTGCTTTTTTGCATTTTACCAATAATGGCGGGTAGGCTTCATTGTTTTAATGCTAAGTTGTTGAGAAAAATTTTTACGAATATACTCTATCACAGATTGATAGAATGGGTGGAAACGAATAAGCACCTTAGTATTTTCCAAGCTGGTTTTCGATCAGGGCTATTGACTGTTGACCAGATATTTGCCCTTACTAGCATTGACAAGCGATACGTTGATAATAAAAGAAAGCTCTTTGAGTTTTTTGTTGATTTTAAGGCTGCGTTCGACAACAGTTATAGTTAGAAAGCCTTTAATATACACACTTTCCAAATTTCTGATGCTATATAAGCAGCTTGTTACAAATACTTGTTCATCTGTCTGGAACGGCACTACCTCATCTGACTTTTTCAACACGGAAACAGGTGTCCCCCAAGGATGTGTTCTTAGTCCGATTTTATTTGCTATTTTTATCGACGACGTGTCTAGTGTCGTGCCAGGTGGCGCCAAAATAGGAGGTCTGAATGTTAACGTGCTACTGTACGCGGATGATCTCGTTTTACTAACTGATAACCCCTCAACTCTGCAACTGCAAATTAATCGCCTCATGGAATATTGCACCTTATGGGACTTACAAATTAATACTTGTAAGTCTAAGATAATGATTTTCGAATCTAATAACAGGAGAAGGATGCCTTCCGAAAATTGGTTTTTAGGTTCTGATCCCATTGAAGTTGTCAAAGACTATAAATATCTTGGTTTCCTTGTATAAAAAACTCTCGATTTACGCCCTTATGTAAGAGAAAAATGCTTAACAGCTAAAACGGCGATCAACTTGATGTGCAGCAGATTTTTCTGTAACCAACAAGTTGACACTTCCTCAAAATTTAGAGAACTAGATGCCACAATAAACACCTGCTTATGTTATGGTAATCAAATTTTTGGTTTTCAGTTTATCGATGAATTCGAATTAGTTCAGCGTTTCTTCTTCAAACGTATCTTTAGTTTACCACCTACATATGCTTTGCATGTGGAGTCAGGAATCTCACAAATATATCTAAAAAATTTGAGAGCCAATGCTGATTATATTATGAGGGCAATGCAAAGATCTCCCGACAACTTACAACAGCAAATAATGAAATATTCACGTCGATATAATCTCACGCCCTTTAAGGAATGGATTGGTATTGCAAGGGCCCACGGTGTGGTTTTGGAACTATCTTTACACTCAACTGATAACTGGCGCGACGAATTTTATCAGTCTATTGCTAAAGTTGATGAGTCATTTCATTTGCAATGCATTCATAGTGCCCAGATATCATCAAGTCGTCATATATATAGAGAGTTAAACCACACCCTGGGTGCCAGTAATTATTTTGACAATGCGTTTTCATCTTATCGAATCGGTTTAGTATTCAGGGCAAGAGTCGAAATATTGGGTCTGAATTATATGCCACACAGGCAAGATATTTCAGCTTTGTGTGGTCTTTGCAATAGACGAGAATAAGAAGATATTCTACAAGAATTGCGTAGATTATACTTTTCAAGGAATTTTCTCTCTCTCGTAGAAGCTAAAGATATCTTAAATGGAAAATATGGTTGGAATGTAGTTTTTAGATACTGCGATCATACCTTAAAATATCGCAATAGTTTTGAGCTATAAATATTACTTAAACAAAAGTTTTTTATTTATTTATTTATTTTTTTTTTTAAATTAATTTTTATTTCATTTTAACTTATAACTTAAGTTAAAGCTAGACAAAAATGTTTAAAACTAGCCTAATTATCAATAACTTACAACTAATTTACTGGCCCTTTACGGGCGCTCTAAATTAAACAATAACTCTTAAAACTAATGTCTTTCCACCTAAAAACTATTTTAATTAAATCTAATTTTTTTTTATTTTATTTTATATTTCAAGGGACTTTCACAAAAACTTGATATCTTATAATTTTTTTTATTTTTTTATTTTTTACTTATAAACTAAACCTAAATATATATTAAAAATAATTAAAACTAGATACAACTAACTTATATTACGAGTAACTAAAAATAACTTAAACTACTTAAAATACCTAATAATACCCAAAACCACTTAAAACTACTTAAAAACTAGAACAGCCACAGCAGGATTTTTTTCGTTTTTTAATTTTTTTTTTGTTTATTTTTTATATGCATGCAGTCACACACCAACATGCAACCCACCCATACATGTACATACGCACATACATGTACAGACACGCAGATACATGCACGTATGCCCCCGCATACATACATATTTTTAATTTTTTTTTGGTGCCAGCCTGACTGTTCCCTATACCTAATTGCCCTAAATCTATGTAAGTCGGCCAAGATATAATATCTTCATCAACTTTAAATATCGCGATGCTGTTCAGAGAGCCACCAGAACTGGTTCTCCTGTTTCGCCCTATCCCTCCGGTCCCGATCGGACACAGTCCTACTGAACCGAAGGCGCTCTTCTGCACCTTGAGCGATGACGTCTCGACCATACAGGAGTCGCCTATCCACAGTTTTCCGGCTGACGTAGTAGATGAGCGGAACCGCCCCTCCATCCTGTATCAGCCCTCGACTGTCTAAATAGAGAGCCTCGGGAGGGATGTAGCCACTTAACCGCGCACTCTCGAAATATTGGTTATTTGGGTAATACGCCCTAAAAATTAAGTTGTTAGTTGAGGACATCGCTCTTGCAACGTGACCCCGAATCAGCTTAAACAAAAAATTATCTATTCTGTTTATGTTGGCTCCGTTGTTTAGAACCTGGTTGGAATAATATCGTTTGTACTCCGACTCTGGTGTTCTGTGTAATCCAAGGCAACGTCGAAGACACTGCCTCTCAAACACCCGAATCTTTTCCATTTGAGATGGGGCAACGTTGAACCACACCGGGCATCCAAAGGCAGTCATCGGCCTGATGAGGGCCATGTAGCAAATCACCTTCACCCTGCTGTCAAGACGACTGCTATAAAACAAGCGTTTTGTCAGGGAAAAGGCTCCCCTAGCCCTGGCCAGGGCTGAAATACAAGTACTGATCCAACCAGATGCCAAGGTACTTTACTACACTTTTACTCGCCAGTGGATGTCCATGTGGTCCTACGATCACCAGCTTGCGCCAGTTCTTTCTCGTATCCCTTGAGGCGCTAGACAACGAAGTCCTAAACAGAATTGTTTCTGATTTCTGGAAATTGATTTTCAACTTTCAGTCATCACAATATCGCTGAATCTTGTCGAAGTCACGCTGCGAAAGAATTTTGATGACCTCTACTGTTGGAGCTGTTCTGTACGCAATTAGATCGTCGGCGTACGCAATTGCCTGAGTTAGACTACCTATCAGATCGCTGGCTGGTGTAAATGCTGGAGAGAATCGGCGAGTTAACCGCTCCCTGCTGAAGACCATTGTTAATATTAAAAACTATGGTAGAAGTTACATTGCCACTCTTGACAACAAACTTTCTACCATTTAGCATGTCATAAAGCATGTACAATAGCGGTTTACTTATACCAAGTCTGGCGAGCTTTAGATAGAGACCTTCTAACCATACGGTGTCGAAGGCCTTCTCCAAATCAACCAGATAGGCACCCGTACACTGCTTTTTAGATTTGTTCCATTGGGCATCAGAAACGAGTTTAGACGCGGCATGAATTGTGTCATGTCCCGTCTTAAAACCGAACTGATAATCCGGTATGATTTTGTTGTCCTCCTTTTTTATTTATTTATTTTATAATACGTTAATCCCACCAAAGTTAGTTCTTGTATCTACAATTATTATCCTTTTTACTTTTTTATATTTAACGAATGTAAGAATATGTCAATTATTTCGACAGACGGCATCTCGTTCTATTTTTTTTTACACTCTGTTTTATCGTAATCTTATATTCTATTAAATAAAGAATTTTATAATAATAATAATAATAATAATGCTGAGATACTAAAAAAAAAAAATTTTAAATTAAGAAAAATTAATTAACTATAAAAAAATACATTTTATAGTTACTATCCCAAGAGCAAGGCCCTAAAAATTCTTGTTCAATGTATAATGTGAAAGTGCCGAAATAAAGTTGAATGTAATATAACCAAAACATTGGCAGTAGAACACTAATTGACAGTTATTTAGAAAATCCAGCATGTACCTTGTTCCATAAATATAACATATTCGATATTAACAGATTCAACAGCCTAAAAATCTTGATCCCCCATAGTTAGAGGCCTGGTTATTCCAAATCCACCGATCCAGCCATACATTTTGTTTAAATATGTAAATTAAACTAAGCTCTTCAGCATCCTAATGGCTTGTTAAAACAAAATATTTCTACAAAAAAAAAAAAAAAACACACACAAACAATGCATTCCACTTGTTTAAACATTGAGAATTGTGGTTATTTAAGTGCATAAATTATCGACCAATAAAAATACCCCATAATACACTTATTTCCTACATGTAAATACAAACAAATAAAAACCATCTCCCACATAAATTCACATGACTTCCAACAAAAACAACAACACAATGGCAGGATAAATTATGTATATCAACATAATCCTACAAAAAATGTCGCTGTTGGATCAAATATATTGTGTATGTGTGTGTGTATTATTTGTGTTGTAATTTAATTCTTAAATTTGTTGTTTGTTAAAGAATTAAATTATATTTAACATAAGAAAGAAATAAACAGAACGGAAATAAAAGAAATCACCTGTAGGCGTTGTTTCTTTTTTTTTCTTTTTGTTAATAAAAAATGCATTTTGTCGACAAGCTAAATAAAAAAAGAAAAAAAAATCGACAGACTGTATTTCGAATCTTCGTCAAATAATCGAGCTCCAACTGTTGTCGTCGCCATTGTTGCTTACCATATAACAAAAATAAAAAAAAAAAAAAAACTTCACCAAATGGCTTACACTAAACGACATTGGGTACCCATTTTACATGACAAGAGAATGTGGCTGTCACCAGACGGGCCGACCAATAAATTGCCTTTTTATTACAAAACGATCGTGTCTTAGGGCGTAATGCACCTGTGTGTGATAGGATCGAACCCAATCGATTAAAGAATTGTCTCGCATGTAAACATAGTAACGTATACTCGTAAAGTGAAACAGGTTGAAAACGCCATCTTTTGAAAAATGTCCCCAGATCGATATAAATTTATATAATGCGACAGAAGGACATCTGTGAACGACAAAAAACAAAACGATCATGTCAGGTGCAGCCACAGGCAGCAAAGTCTCTAGTTGAAGGTCAGCTTATTGAAAATTAGAGCAGCACAATAATAATAATAATTGGTATTTGTAAGGAGATCCCACATCACATTCATGACCAGACTATATAGTATCTGTGCAGCACCACCCGTTGTGCATGCCTGAATCTCGAATTGCTATTATGCTGGATGGTATAGACGTTGGTGGTCTGAGAGGGCGGCGATGTTCAAAGGAGGCATCCCAGCCGCAAACAATCTATTAGATACACCACTGGACCTGTCGCATCATTGTCCAAGATACAAATCATCCGGTAAAGTGCCATCACCAGATACACATCACACTGTACCGCCGCCACGCCGGCCGCGCCGCTCCTCGTTGTTACCTCTCTGATATGCTCGTACATCACGTACATATACGTAACCAGGAGGCTCTGTTTTGACTGCCAAGAAAAGAAAGAATAACTTTCCGAGACCGATACTGAGACCGAGCCCGACCCGACACATACTTGACTCCTATTTATAATCTGTCCGTCCATTGTTCGGCCTGCCTGGGCTTGCATTGTATTCATTATTTGTTGCAGTCGTTAAACGTCAAAATATTTTGTAGCAATGAGACGAGGATTAGCAGCATTCGTAGTCGTTGGCTGAGCGATCGACCGCGCTTAGGGAAGACCATCACATCATGTTGCTGCAGTGTCGTAATCCCCTAATCGGCTATTAGGGGATTTCTGTTTGTAATAAGATGATCATAATGAGATGGTTTTGTTCGGTTGTTGTGTGAAATGATTGCTTCCTGGAAGTTTTATGGCACGACCAGTCGTCTTCGGCGCGGATTGGTGTCGGATTTACAAAGGTATAAAGTGTTTGGTGGGAGGATTTATTTTAGGTCTTATGATCCTTTTTCGTCTTTGGAATTGGTTTTTATTTTGGGATATGTTCATCATGGTCAATTGGATTAGTGATTGAGTTTCATTAAGTTGAGACTAAGTCTTGAATAGGTCCGATACTTATGTAGCAGGTATGGTTGTTTTCACAGATTAGATAATTTCAAAAAGGTATTTTTAGAGATGTTACCTAACTTTGTTTTTTTTTTTTAGATAAATTCGTATTATTGGAATGACTGAACTTTGTCAAAACCTTTAGCGTAAAATGAATATCTCTAACACCCTTCAGAATAAGAACGGGCAATTTGCTTGAAATTCTGACATATGAACATACATTCTATATCACTCTGGTAGATAATGTAGAAATACTAGCAATTGAGTGTGGCCTACACTTCAAGGCACAGTTGAGGTTTTCGAACGGTGTTCCATCTTAGTACTAACCACGTTCAATGTTACTGGATTTTGCTGATCGATGGGAAGCGATGCATCCATCAAAGTCAAGGCCGTTAACTTGAATTTCTGAAAATTTTAAGCCTCAAGTAAAGCTTTATAATAAGTGTGTGTGCTTTCGGCCTTAAGGACTATACTCTGTCCCAGAAAAATAGGCAGTACACGTCTTATGGGAAAGCTTTTTCAAAATCAGTAGCGTGTCATATTTTTGAACCATACTAAATTGAAAGAACTTCCTCATAAAAAGAGTTTGCACGCCCGTAAATATATAAAATAAGCGCACATCTGAGTGTCGACTGAATTGCATTAGCTGTGGCCTGTGGCTGCTGCTGCCATTTAACACCCATTAAATATCTATGTGCTCGATCGGTTTTTTTCCTTGGGTTTCTGTTGAGCTGCTTTTGATTTGAGAGACTTAAAAAAAGCTTTGAATGATGAGTGTTATCATGGGTTGTTTTCATTTTTTTGCACTTCCTTAATTGTGTGGAAAATATGGTAAAATGCGGGAACAGAATTTACACTGTTTTCTTTGAAGAGGAACATTATTTCCGTATATTTTAATTAATGTGAAGTAAAGTATTTTTGTATAAAAATTATGTTTAAAAGATGTATTTATTTTAAAGTTTTGTGCAATTTGTATTTTTAACTCATGTAAAAGAGGTGTGTTTTTTTTTTTAAGTTTTGTACAATAAGTTTGAAATGGCTTCGAGGATTTCAAAAGATTTAAGTTCCGAAAAATAAGAAATTGTTAACGCGACAAAAAATTGATAAAAAATTGCAAAATAAGGCAGAAGCTCTGAAGCAAGTAGCTGAAATTTTTCCTGTAGGTGACCGAACAGCTTACAGACTTCATAACGATAACAGTTCCAAAGGCCAAAATCTCGCCATCAAAGAAAAACAAATCTGATAATGAAAAATTTTTTATTTTGCTTAATTTCTATTTAAACGGGATTAGGCCTACTGGTGATACCATTCACAAACGCATCTTTTATCTTACCTCATGGAGATGTAAAAAATATAAACGTGTTTTAATGTTTATAAACAAAACGATTAAATAAAAAATCCTATCGAAAAAAAGAGCGGTAACCCTGCATACCATTTTTTCATATTTGGTTCCATTTAAAATGCACACTACGAAAACCCTACACTCAAAAATTTTTCATGTGTAAATAGTACAATGCACGAATATTTTTGCATTTTAGTAATACATTTTTTGGGTGTACGAGAGCTTTATTGAGTGACAGACGTATGCAATCCCCTGTAGCGATAATGAGAGGCAAACGTCTTATCTTGCCTACACTGCCTATAATTCTAAGACTGAGTATAATACATTTTAAAGTCCAACTGATTCAAAACAGCTGCGAACTTAAAAACTTGCAGTTGATGCTTAAATAATAATAAAATTGATTTAGAGGAAGCTATAGTACTCGTATCTTACCAATTTTAAATTTCTCACAAACTGCAAAAAACATTCTTATAGCATAATTAACATTAAGAGAGTATAGGAAACAGCATGTAAGTCTTAAATATTGATCTGTGTATGTTTCCTGAAAATTTCAAAAACAGAGTAATCTATTTTTATGAAATTTGTAAGCAATCTTCAGATAAGATCAACAGGTGATTTTGAGAAGTGATCGGATAAACCGTCATACTTGACAATTTTGTATGTAATTTAACCCTTGCTACTTCAATCCATTATTTCAGTTGTTCCATGAATCCCCAGGTGACCCAAGGGACATAGAAATTATTACCCAGCCAGTTTCTTAATACCAATCTTTGTGCAGGAGATTCAACATGCTTGAAGATTAAATTGTGTGCTATGTATCCAAAGTAACGTATACAAGCGAACCCGAAAAGAAGTCAGTTATTAATTCTATCTTACAATGAGCTTCTTCGTTCGGAATATTCTTGAAAAAGAGATGTTAGTGCATTTACACGCAATAATGATCGAAAAATTCTACTCTCAATAGCGCGTTTTAGGTTAGATCCTGTATTGCAGTACAAGCACTCTTCATAAATACATACCGTTGGGAGACTTGGAGTAGGGTTATCCATTTTGCGGTTTCAAAAGTATTTATAGGGCTGAAATTCGTCATCTGTCAAACTAAGTTGTTAAACCAATTTTTTTTTCTGACATTTACGAAAATGGATCGCCTAACTATCGCACAACGCACAAAATTGGTTAAAACCTACTACAAAAATGGTGATTCTGCCACAGCCACATATCGTGTTTTAAGAGGAGATTATGGTTTACATAATCGTCCAACTACGCAAGCAATTAGCAAAATTGTGAAGAAATTTGAAGAGACTGGATTGGTAAGGCCTGTGCATCATCGTTTCGCTCGTACCAGTGAAAATATCGCTGCTGTAATTGAAAGACCCGAATGTGTCGATTCCTCCTCGTTCTCAGGAATTAGGACTGTCTTGCGGCAAATTATGGCGTAATTTGCATTTGGATCTACACCTACATCCATATAAAGTCCAGCTCACACAACAACTGAAGCCACCTGACTATTCACCACGTCGTAGATACGTGGAATGGGTGCTTGAGCAACAGGCGGTGGACGGCGATTTTTCGAACAAAATTTTCTTCAGCGACGAAGCACATTTATCAGTCGGTGGGTATGTAAAATTGTCGTATTTGGGGTTCTGAGAATTTATTACATCCTCATACATTTATTACTCTTTGGTCCGGAGGAGTGATTGGACCTTACTTCTTCGAAAACGATGATGGAACGGCTGTCACCGTCAATTCGGAGCGTTATTGTCATATGACAACCGCCTTTTTTTTGCCTGCTATTGAAGAATACGACTTGGAGAATATTTGGTTTCAACAAGACGGTGCCACATGCCACACAACTCGAGCGAATATGGCTTTATTGCAAGAGACATTTCCTGGCGGCGTAATTTCTCGTCGTGGCGATATCAACTGGCCACCAAGCATGCGATTTGACTTTTTTTGTGGGGCTACGCGAAAGACCGCGTTTATGCAGATAAACCTTTAACTCTTGAGCCCTTGAAACCCAACATTCGTTAAGTTATGGCTGAGATACCGCCCAATATGTGTCAAAAATTGGTCGAAAATTACCGCAAAAGAATCGATGCTTGCAACAATTCGCTTGGTGGTCATTTAAATGATGTAGTATTTCACGCATAATGTCAATGTTCAAACTTTATAATAGAAAAGAAATATCATGAAAAAAAATATTTTATATGTGTTTTATTTAGGTTTACTTTTGAAACCGCAAAATGGATTTTTTTATAACTTTGCACGCGCTCAAGGGATTATGAATACCCTTTATATGTTTTTCTTAACACAGCGCAGTCATCCGGTGGAAGAAGAGAAAGAAGGATAGGAAAGATGTGTGGCGCGATGTTCTAAGACTAGGGCTGGTTGATGTCTCAGATTTATCTTCAGGGACGGCGGCTGAACTAATGAGTAGAAAATTACCGTGTCTTATTTATTTATGTCCCTTATAATTCGCATTATTTTATTTATTTCGTTGTCATATTTTATGGATATTCTAGTTTACTCAATCACATGTTGTTAGTGTTATGCCTAAACAGCATGTAATGAGCAAAGCAGCGCCTTATTTTATGACAATTTTTAGAATTGGTTTTTAATGGAATATAGGAAGACATAGACAACGGCAGGAATCGAAACTGCAACCACGAGGTTGGCAGGCGAGTACACAACTATCGCGCCACGGCCACCCCCGTTACTAGCCACCCACCAATCACCAATTTGCAATTATGCAAACTTCATTCTTCGTTCTTACAATTCACACTGTGTCACACCAGAAAATATAAGATGATGTAAGAAATGATGATTCTGGGAGAAACTTACATACTCAAAGCAAAACTTGGTCTCCATTGGGATTTGCTCCAGGAGTAAGTTTCTCAGTGATCAAAAGTGGTGACCACCTTTTTAACCAATTCCAAAACTATATTTGGTGTACTCGGGTACCTTTTATAGTTGAATACTTTGGGTAATAAAAGTTGTTATTTTTCCCTCAGATAAGTGCTTGGCTGGAATTAGATTCCTACATACCGTCTTCCCTGCTTGCTCATTTTGAGTGAGTTCGTCGGCTATTGAAATTATATAAAATACCGTGTTATATAATTTAAGATTATTATGAAAGTGTAAGATTGCAAAAACACCATCTTATAAGTTTTAAAGTTAACCAGAGTTTGAGACTTCTTAAGCCCGAGTCTTAGTTTTCTCTTCAGGATGCCCCGGGCTCGCAGAGCTTACGTTACCATGGGAAAAAAAAACATCATAACATTTTTACTGTCAAAATTGAGCCAATAACTGCTATAATCCTCTTTTATGACAAGGCATTACTATACGCAATGGCATCAATTTTGGGATTTTATCTTCAGTTACCATCCTAATTTGAAAGGATATAATAATAGTTTTATACTATAATTATTATATCCTATAAATGTATAATTGTGAATTCATCTTTGCTGGCATTTTAAGTTATAGATCTTGGGTTATGAGCTAATAGTTTTGTCTTTTCATATTTTTGAACTTTAAAACAAAAATTGTATTTTACTGAAATAAGTTTGCAGTCACTTTAACAACCTTTTTATATAGTAATAATTTGCAAATCATTGACAAAATGATATGAATTAAAATACTCGTTTGTATATAATATTTAAATTGCCACTTGCATGTTAGCTGTTATCCCCTTTTACGCAAATCAATCTGAGTAAAGTTCATCATTTCATAAATGTTGCGTCAATGTTACTTCAACAAATATATGTATTTCTGATGCATAATAATATAATGTATGCAGGTCTATTCTGACAGAGGGTACAAAATGCTTAATTTTTTGTATGCAATGTTAATTTATTGATTCAAAATGGAACTATTATCTTTCTTAACAGCAGCCGAATAGCTGATTTGTGGCTTCTTCATTTATTTTATTCAACAAAACCAGAATTTTTATCTCTTAGTTTGTTATGTTTTTCTTTTATATACAACCAATAATCATTTATCCATAAATTCGTTTTATACATACCGAATTGTGTATGGATATAAATAAGGAACATTTTTATGTAAAATGGATCAAGATTCCTCTTTATAGTTTTTGTTGTATTCTTTCCGTTTATTTATGAGCGAAGAGTGAAACAGCCATTGATTGGACAATATCATGTACCTGTATTAAAACCTGTATGGTTTTAATATAACATAAATTGAATTGAAAGATGGGTGGAAAGATATATGTTTTTCAGCAAAATAACTAAATAATTGTTGCCACTTAATTTTTGGTTGTTTTGTATTTCTTTTTCGGTTGGAATTTGTTTATTTATCTTCGTTTTGTTTTCGTTTAAAAGATGGATTTAAATATTTAATTTCTGTTATGGATGACAATTATTGAAAAATCATGTAAATGAAATATTTTTATACAATTGGTTTTAATTTAAGAGATGAAAGTATTTTATTTTTATTGAATTGGAAATGAGAACGTCTTTTTAAATATTCTACTGAACTAGATTTATCTTCCTCGTAGTTACTTTATTTTTTTTTTCTAAAAAAATCAAATAAATATGAAAGTCGAAGCCGATTCAGTGGGCTTCGACTGTGTCGGCTTTAATAATGTAAATTTAATTTAGTTACATCTCCTGAAACAAGTTGTAAGAAGATAACGGCATCTTACAGTAGAATCTTGTAGATTAATGTGTATAGGCAATTAAAAACGAAAGAGCTGTAGTCCGAACTTGAATTTATTGTTTATTTAATTGCGTTTTGTTTTTAACCATAAATATCAGATTTTTTTTATAAAAATCAACAATATCTAACAACGGTATAGTTTTGTTATTTATAGTCCAGCAGGTGACCGCTTGGTACGATTTATGAAAGTGAAAAGCGTTCAGATGGAGAAGGAGTTCAGCACGAATTTGTTTTTTTAGAATTCCATGTAAGATGATTGAAATATTATCGAATAATTCGGTACTGGGTATTTGTCAGTAAAAATGTATGAGTCCAAGGGTAAAAGGGCTAGGCGAAGTTAAACGCTCTTCTGAAGAAGTTAATTAACATTTAAATTTTTTTTGTTTGCAGCAATTGATGGTATAAAAATTTAAATTTAAATTTGTTTGTTATCGAAGTCTTTAGATTATAAGAACTGTTTAAAAGGCGGTTCATCAAATACAATAGTTCTAAATATAATTGGAAGAAGGTGTTAGTCATTACACAGTACAATAAAACAAAAAAGTAATTATTTTTAGAATGTGATTACGATATGATCCAACATATAAGAGCAAGTGGTTGCTGCCTTTTATCTATTCTTCTTCTTCAATTGAATTTAATAATATGTATAATATCTAATTTTTGGTGAGTGAATCATTATACTATTGTATGGGCCCAATTTGCGCATAGAATCTTTTATAGGTATTTGCGTTTAGAGTAAATATGAACAATGAACTTACAAAAAAACTAAGAATAATATTCCATTTTCAACTTTGCCGGTTGTACGGATTTTGTGAGCGTATGGGTATTATAGTGTATTTGTTGGTCATAATTTGTACACATATACTACATATCTGCTAGCAGGAGGGTAGCAGTGTAGTCCTTTATTACAATGTGATGCTGGAAAAAAATCCACAAAACATTGAATAGGCTATAAGTCAGCATTCGAAACTCAGAGGGTTGATAAGGAAAAACTCTCTTCTATGCTTATAAATTATAATTATAATGAATGCAAAAGTTCTAGTTTAAAAATGAGTTAATTTGCTTTTTTATGCTAAGCTATATAATTTGTTCAATTGTATATAACTCTAGTAATAGATTGTTATTGCAAAATTCAATTTAAGCATCCTCAATCTCACCTTAATTAATAAATATAGACTAGTGAAGGCATAGAACTTATTGCGTGAACTAAGTGCAAAATGCTATTAATAAAACAGGATTTCTGCTATTTGACAGTTACAAGCTTATTTCTTCGCTAGAGCATCGAAGATGGTGGTTTAGTGAAGGACTCAGAATTGAAATTAAGGACAAAACACGCTGGGACAAAGAATAAAAAGAGATAGAGTTCATAATCATTGCACAAGATTTTGCTCATGGATTTTCAATTTTTTATTAATTGAAAATTTTAGTCCGCAGACTTACTTTAATTCTATGGTTTAGTAAAGTCATGGACCAGTGGTGGATTAAGCATTTGCTTATTAATAGAGCTGACAAAGTTTTTAGTTTGAATCATTGTTTTAGTTTGTTTTGAATATTCATACGTGATTTTAGAAAGGACTATGACAACAGACGTTGGTTCTGCGGAAAACAGGTCATGTGGTTCGGCACTGAATGAAGATAAATTAATTGTATTTTCAGAGCATTCGGAATTCAATCTGTTTGGTTGCCTTTATTTTTTCTTCAATATGGTCCCACTGTAATGTCAGAAATGATGTTGCATACCAACTTCAACTACAATATGATTTTTGTTCAATTATTGTTGTTTGAGTAATTCTAATTTCATGTGGTTCAAATTCTAGGGTAACAAGTAAATCATATACACACTTGTTTATTTATCATTTTTCAATTTTGGATAGAAAGTCAAATTTTAATAAATTTGGGGCTTTGTTCAAAGAATTGTTTCCCAACATACATACACACTGAAATTTTTATAATGGACAACACAATTCCAGTTGAATCCGATTTACGTTTTTAACTAGAAGTCTATACTACAAGTATATTCAGCCAACTGACTGCCAATTTCGTTTATCAACACATTACAGTTAATGAAAAGACACCGTTTGGCAATAAGAGAAACCCTACTGTGGGAGTCTCAATAATTTCAGGAACTTTCACTTTGTTTCCTTGATAGTGACAATTTAATTTTGTATGGGAGAATAAATTTGATCCCGAATAGGGTAAAATCTATCAAGGGGCAGTTACTCTTGTTAAAGAAGTGAGTTTCCGCAATGATAGAACCAACCACACAGAGAAAACCAAAATAACTTTAAGCTAGCTAAAAATAATTAAAACCTATACTTCGTCCTCAGTTCCGAAAATCGTCTTCAATGACCCTTGTTTTATCAGTTCAATTCAATTTGCTTACAGCACAGTTCGATGTCAATTCCCCGCTGCTGAAAATTTGTATATGACTCCTACTTAAAAGTTGCGAGAGTCCTAAAAGACTTCAATGTACACAAATCCGCTGATCCGATTGGTATCCCTACTACCCATCTGAACATTTCACATTTAACTGTAATGCTCATAGTCCAGATAAAATGCATTCAATGGTATCGTTTCTTGCTTTTCAATTTGTTTTGGAATTTGTTCTTCCAACCGTAAAGGGTGAGTATATCAGTAGTCCTTTTTAAGTAATAATGAATTCGTTATCTTCACAATTCCACGGATACGGAAGAGTTGCGAGAGTTGATGATCCCTGAACAAATACGTGACATGCCATAATGGCGAATGGTTTAATGATACAAAATATAACCAGAACCGTAACGGGAAATAATAATTTATATCAAACGAAAACAATATCTAAAATTGTATAAGACAGTCAATGTATTTGTATCTATTGTGCCAACAAAAGTAACCCCTTTTTGACGTCCTTAACAACAGTGGGCATTATTAAAAAAAGAGAGATGGCAAACAAAAGACAACTAATAACGTAATCACCACAGAATCAGCCACGAAACGAAATAATAATAAAAATAATCATAAAACCCTTTTCCCATGCGGATTGAGCGTTTACGTTTCGTATAAATCAGTTCAGTTAAATCTGAATACCATACAAGGGGTGTTTATCGTTGTCGTGGTGGTGTCGTTGCGTTGCGTCGCTGGGAATTGATATGTGATGAATGAATCCTTGTGATGCATCCTTTCTGTCCTTCAACAAAGACAGAGCAGCGCAAACAATAACATAATCAAAGTATAAAATAACACTATACATATGAGGGTAGCAACAACCTTTGAGCAACCACCCTTAGATTTTCAGTAAACTCCCGGAACAAATGAACTTGGACACTCTGAGATATTTATTCCATATAGTAAGTAATGTTGCTCCGTACCACTTCTTTTCTGTTTATTACTTTCTTTTGTTGGAAACGGGAATCGCAATTGTCAAATTGATTCAGGGGGGTTCGACAAAATACATTTATCTCCGGAGGGGTGTGGTTTCATTTGAGTGTGCCGAATTTTGGAAATGGATTACGTTTAGATAAACAAGGTACTTAACAAGTTATAAGGGTTGATTTTTTTTGAGAATATGAAAACATTATTTTAAAACTAGAATCCATTATGAATTCATGAGGTTTTTACGACGTTTGCGTAAGAGCACTAAATTGAACTGAAAGGATATTATTTTCTTTTAACTTAATTTATTTCCATGTGAATTATTTATTTCGAACACATTTCAATTCTTTTGATTCTGTTTGTGTTATATTTCTTTAAATTTTTAATTTAATTGATCTGTTCATAATCAAGAATTTAGCGTTGATAAAAAGTAACTTTCTTTATTATACTTTTTGAAGCTGGATTCTACAATTCAAAATGGAGTACATTAGGGCTTAGGCTGAACTTAAAATATTGATATTTTGCATTAATCTACAAAATCATAAATAAGTCGTCTTATTTTTTATTTATGAATACTATTCCAAAGATTTAAGATTTGTAATTGTTTTACATCAGGAAGAATTTGGTTCAAGTAAGGAAACGCACGAATTTTGTCTCATTTTGTGCAAATTTTATTAAGAAACGAAGAACACGAGGAATTGGCTGACCTAGTTATTTTGCCTTTCGAAAGCTATACTGATTTATAGGCAGTAGAGAAGGCATGGCTTTTTTCAAGATTGTCAACATTTTTCAGTCCTCGGCATGTGCATCACACCCCACCTCTTGTGGAATTAACACATTTTTGATATCGCCAAAAACGCTGCAAAGCGTTTGGGCTTTCTTCGAAGGTGCAAAAAATTCTTCTCCCTGTCTGATCTGGCTGTAATCTATAAGGCTTCCATTCGTCCAAAGCTGGAGTATAACTCGCGCATTTGGGCAGAAGCTCCCAAAACTCATTTGAATCTTTTGGATAGAATTCAAAATAGAGCTCTAAGAATGATTGGCGATATAACTATAGTGGAAACATTTACATCTCTAGAACATCGTCGAAATGTTATATGTCTCTCACTATTTTATCGCTATTTTTTTAAACAATGTTCGAGCGAAATAGCCAGTTGCATTCCTCACCTTAAACTTTTCAACCGTATTACTCGCGCTTCTAGGAATACTCATCAGTTTACCCTTGAGCCCAACTTCGGTCGTACTGTTAAGTACAGAGAATCTTTCATTAGCCGTAAAACGCGAATGTGGAATAATTTACCCGGCTCTATTTTCCCCTTTTGATATTCAGAAATCCAAAACCAATGTGCATCGGTATCCTCTTGCATCCTTCCCTACTTTCCTAACGCTCGCACTGTGCTTGTTCATTTTAAGGGTAGTCAAAACCCCTTTACTGCGCGCATCCGTTTAAAAAAAAGACAGCAACATAAGCGAAAAAAAGTTTCAACACAGAAAAAAAATCAGTAAAATAAATTTAAACATTAAAATATTTAACACATTTGCAAAAATAATATTTAATTAACAATAACGTGTTCATATATACAAAGGATGGCAAAATAAAATAAAAAATATGCATGATTTTAAAATAGAAAACTTTTTTTATGGAGCTGTCAGTGGCATATCAAACCGACACGTTTCCTGTCAAAAACCGATAGAATTTTTCGCTACAGATTTTTATTTAGCTCACTTAAAGACATTTACCCACCAATCAATATTTAAGAAAATTAAAAAGACAACTGTTTATACCGAAAGAGAATGTTTTTTCTGCAAAAGAATGCAAAAACTAACCTGCACAACATTAAGACACATTTTTTTTATAATCTACACGCGCTCAAGGGATTATACTACCCTTTAAATGTTTCTACACAGCGCGGACGTGAGGTTAAGGAAGAGAAAGAATTATTGGAAAGATGTGTGGCGCGATGTTCTGAGACTGTAGGTGGTTGTTGTCTCAGATTTTATCTCCAGGGATGGCGGCTGAACTAATTCGGAGAAATTTCCGTGCTTATTTATCTATGTCCCTTATAATTCGCATTAATTTTTTTATTATTTGTCATAAATATTTTGTTTACAATTTTTTAATTAATTAATAATTAATAAGCACTTAATTCCTAATTAATAACACTTTAAACTTTTTTATAATTAACTCACATTCTTAGTAGTTAAAAGTAACAAATAAATTTACATAAAATAAAAAAAAAAGCAAAACAAACGAAACTGTCTTATTGACAATTGTAGACCAGTCTAAAATCTAAAACACCACTGAAAGAACTCTTTATTTTCGAACAGAATGGATATGCGATAAAAAACGATACGTGAGTGTGATGAGAAGTCATCGTTCTTGTTAAATTAGTGTCAAACAATGGCGAAGATACACATAATAAAATATTTTATGTCATCACGTTATGTTAAATTAAAATAGATTAAGTAATTTATAATAAGTTAGCTTCAATATTCTAAAAAAAAATAATTCGTTGAGTTGGAATTGCTGAACTACGGATCAAAGTTTGAACGATTTTGAAATATTAAATATTTGAATTTATGCAAATACGGTGCCGGAGTCAAAAAATTTCAACTTCGTTGTGCTCTACCCATATGAAAATGAAATATGTTCATAGATGACATACAGTTATGAAAGAAAAAAAAATGGTTTTAAATTAGGGTGGGTCACAAAAAAAAAAATGTTTTTTCGCTTATCCTAATTTTAATTTAATTTTAATTTTATTATTAAGCTTAATACAAGCCACTTAAAAACTAAGTCTTAAATACTAGAATAACATTATATATTACAAAATTTATATACAATATTGTGACTTAAATTCTAAACAATCAGTATAATACAAACAAAAAAAAAAAAAGAACAGTCTTGAATCAATATTAAAGGAAGGTTTTCAGGAATTTAGGAGTGCATGACTTAAAGCGGGCTTACTAAAGTAAATGTCAAATACGTTGGAATTATTGACTGTGCTCAACAGTCTAGTTAAGGGCTCATTTTGGCCGTATTCAGTGCGGTGGTATTGGAGTCGAAACAAAGTAACGGATCTAAAACGGCGGGGATTCGTATGAATATAAATATTTTGAAGGAGAATAGAACAATCAATACAACCATTTAATAACTGATGAATGAACAGGATGTCAGCATTCTTACGGCGGGTAAACAAAGTTTGTAAGCCTAAAACCTTCTGAATATGGTGGAAGGTTGAAAGGATGATCCCAACCCAGACCACGTAATGCAAAGCGAATGTATCTTCGCTGGACGGGTTCAATTCGTTTAATGTGGACTTGATAATAGGGGGGCCAGACCTGAGATGAACAAAAGTCATCTAAAGGGATTTAGTGACATAAGGATCGGCAAATTCTTTAGAACAGCGTTTAATAAATCCAAGAGAAGAGTTAGCTTTGTTTAGTGCACTATCAATGTGGTCACGAAAATTAAGTTGAGAGTCACATAAAAGACCTAGATCACGGATTGAAATGACTATAGGAATTGGTTCATTATTTAGAGTATATTTTCTTTGTAAGGAGGGAGTGCGCTTACGGGAATAGGTTATGACTTGGCATTTCTTGATGTTGAGTTCCAGAAGGTTTTTTTAACACCAAATATAGAATTTGTCCAATTTGAATTGCAGTGATTTGGCATCTGCAGAATTGGAACTATGTTTATATATTCTCATATCATCTGCATAGATTAAAACATCTGAATCAGAAAAGATTTCGTCTACATCATTTGTGGTTAACACAAAAATAGGAGGTCCTAGGTGACTTCCCTGTGGGACACCAGACATTCCACAGATTAAGTTTGATACACAAGACCTAAATATAACCCTATATTGACGATTAGCCAAATAGGAAGTAATCCCTGATATTATTAAAGGGGGGAAACCGAGCTTTTTTAGTTTGAGTAGAATAATATTATGCGAACGCTTGCTAAAATCAGTAACGATTGCATCGACTTATTTATCTTCTTCTAAGGCACAAAGTGTACTGGACACAAATTCAGTGAGGTTAGTGGTCGTTGACCTTCCCTTCAAAAATCCATGTTGCTTTGGTAAGAAAATTGGTTTGCAATAGAAGAAAAGGGAATCGTAGATAATGCTTTCAAAAAGTTTTGGGATACAGGAGAGTTTTGCTTTAAGTCCGTAGTTATCAGTATCATTTTTAGGTCCCTTTATATGAATCAGTATTATGAAAGAATCCTTTCATAGCTTAGGGAAAACTCCAGTTGCAGTAGACAGTTGAAAAAGAGCAGTGAGAGGTTGGGCTAGGTTATCCATACATTTTTTTAAAACAATTGAAGGAATTCCATCAGGACCCGAAGAATAATCATATTTGAGCAGGTTTATCTTATCGGTGACTGAAGATACATCAATTATGATGGAAGTTAATGAAGTCTGAGCGCAGCCGTACATGAAACTAAAATAACTTACGAGTAAATCAGCTTCAGTGTTGTCGCAAGAAAAAGCAGTACCAAAAAATTCCGCGAAAATGCTGCATATATTTGTAGGATCAGCAGACGAAGTTTCACCCAATTTCAATATTGCTGGGTAACCATCTAGATTTCTTTTGCTATTTATAAATTGGAAAAACAATTTCGGGTTATATATCAGATCAGTTTGAATTTTGGAAAGGTAGTTTGAGTATAGAGATTTATATAAGACAGAGAAATTTTCATAAGTTAAGGTGTAGTCAGAAAAGTCAGAGCAAGATTTTGATTTAAGAAATTTTTTCCAA
Organism: Philhelius pedissequus; assembly: GCA_910595825.1. NCBI lineage: Eukaryota > Metazoa > Arthropoda > Insecta > Diptera > Syrphidae > Philhelius > Philhelius pedissequus. The sequence goes on from OU343160.1 coordinate 57,165,071, forward strand.
AGTTTGTTTCGTTTATTGCGGAGGAAGCGAAGTTCTTTGGTATACCAGGGAGGGGAAGACGTAATGTTTTTTTTGAAAGCATTGTTATTGATTTAGAAAAGCAATCAAAAATAAGTGCATAGAATTAAGTAATAGTTATGTTGATATGGGTACTTTGATCATAGATGAAATCAAAATTTATCCGACCAATAAGAATATTTAGCTTATCAAAGTTACCCTTACGGAAGTTGAATTTATGTTGGGTAAGGATTTCAGGGTTAGAATTGTTACACATATAAGAACAAAATATAGATATTGGAGGATGGTAAGAGTCGAGTTTGGTGATAAGATGGTTGCTTTTCATGACAACGGCATCTGATGTATAAATTAAATCAAGCTGCCTACATAAGCTATTTTTGACATCTTGAAGACGGTCTGTGAAAAGGATTTCTTCTTCTGAGGTTGCGCTGTTTGAAATGAAACGGATCTCATCATCAGAATTGTTCCAAATTAAACGAGGTAGAATGACGTCGCGAACAATAATAACATCGTCCTCAGGGTTAGCAGATTCAACAATAAAGTCAACAGCATTAGTGAAAACCTGGTATTCTATAGTTGTTTGAGATGGGGGGATATAGCAACACAGAATATAAAGAGAACATTTGGTCAAGTTTATCTTAATACATACAAGTTCCAAATTTCTAGTATCAGGTATAGAAATTACAGATGCGTCAAAGTCGGAATGAAGTGCCAATCGAACACCACGACCTATAGGGTTGTTTGCATTAGAGCTAGAATTATCGGGAACTAAAATATCTTTCCGATAAACTGTGAATTATTGTTTTCGGAAAGGTTAGTTTCGGTTAGGGCATATAAATTATAAGGCAATTTTTAGGAGTTAAGATAAACTTCATTGGTTTTAGTTCGAAGACCACGTACGGTTTGATAATAAATAGACAGATATTCATGGTTGTTTGGTTTGTGGGACGTCGCTGAGGGTTGAGAGGGATAGCATTAGTGACGAAAAAACTTTTTTGGAGCATGTGATCTCAGCCTGGACCTCAAAAAAGTGCCATAAGCGGAGAGTTCGTTGGCTACATTAAGAGGCGAAATATCAAAAAAATTCGTGATATTGAAAAAAGATTTTTTTTAACGCAAAGAAGTTGATAGGAAGGCCTTCCTTTAATATGGAAAGTTCTAAGTTTGTTTGGGTCTTCCCATCAATAAAAATATAATCAGGTTTATAGTGAAAATAGGCGAGGTAATTGTATTACTTATCATGGCTCAGGACAAATTACTCATTCGAATTTGGGTACTTTCGTATGCATGTAAAATATAGCATATATGTAAGTGCTTTTCAACTATGATATTGATTTAGAAAACTAATACATTCATCTAAAGTGAGAAAACTGGATCTTAGATGAATCTATTAGATATACCGATAGATAGATAGAATCCTTTTACCTCTTACAGAATTAGAATAGAATATAGAAATAGAATTAGACACCAGTTCTATATTGAATTTTAACATTTGAGTTCGAATTTTAAAAATGAAATCCATTGCATCACTAAAGTAGTTTATCATCCACTCTTAGAGTTTCAGATAGTTGTCTATTAATAGATCTTGAGTCTGAGACTCTTGCCATTTCAAGATAAATTCTATCATATAGATACTGCTTATGACATCAGGCCGAAAACATAAATATTAAAAAGAAGCCAAGTTCATGTATACAAAAACCTCTTTGTAACAAGTCAGCCGTAAAAAGTAGTGATATCTAAAATTGCACTTAGGTCCAACTTCATATGGAACTTTAATATAAAATATTTAAAGCAGAATAAAATTGCAACATTTAAAAATTAAGAGATAAATTTAATTATTTAATGAATATCCACTGAAATTATGGTGGGTTCACTGGTCCACTTTTTTAAACCTTTCTGTTTGGACATAATAAAAAACTAAACTTATTGATTGTAATGCAGTGAAATCTCCCTTGGGTGGGCAGCCATGGTGCAGACATTTTTGTCCACCTAAGGGAGTTGCCCGTTTGTCCGAAATCAAACAAAAACACTAATTTTCTAAATTAACAGTATTCATTTATTAACAGAAAATTGGGGTGGCCGTGGCGCGATAGTTGTGTGCTCGCCTGTCAACCTCGTAGTTGCAGGTTCGATTCCTGCCGTTGTCTATGTCTTCTTATATTCCATTAAATAAAAATTCTAAAAATTGTCATAAAATAAGTTGCTGCTTTGCTCATTACAAGCTGTTTAGGCATAACACTAACAACATGTGATTGAGTAAACTAGCATACCCATAAAATATGACAACGAAATAAATAAAATACTGTGAATTATAAGGGACATAAATAAATAAGACACGGTCTCTCCGCATTAGTTCAGCCGCCATCCCTGGAGATAAATCTGAGACATCAACCAGCTCTGGTCTCAGAACATCGCGCCACACATCTTTCCTTTCCTTCTTTCTCTTCTTACACCGGATGCCGCGCTGTGTTAAGAAAAACATATAAAGGGTATTCATAATCCCTTGAGCGCGTGCAAAGTTATAAAAAAAAAAATAAATAAAAATAACAAAAATATATAAACCTCACTTCTTTTTTATCACATGAAGTGGAATAAACTTATTACATTTAACACATACTTATGTAAATGCATAAAAAAATCAGCCTCTAAAAACTTTGCAATAATATAAGAAGACTCGTATTTATGTATTTTTCAAAAAAGAAAATATTTCAATATTTGCTTGCTTAGTTTTAGAAAAGACCGATTTATTTTGAAATCTGGCATGTAGGTCAACCAAAAGTTTAACACCTACCGTCATTTTTGTTGGCCGTAAAATTGTCTTAAATTTTCAATTGAAGTGTTTGCCTCTTCGTAGTACCAGGCCCTGATCCTCTTCCTAAGATTCACTGACTCTGACTGAAAATACACCTTTTTCACGTCCAAACAAAATTACTTTCATCACGTGAATGAGAGAAAATAATTTGATGCTCGCTGTAGAAGATTGCAACTTAAGAAAAAAATACCGTTGTCAAAATTATCGGAGTGATGACATATTCAATCTTGCTCTTGTATCCGTCTAAGAGAAAATATTTCCTCATTCATATGTGAAATTCCTGTCCGTGTCCGCCCAAGAGAAACTGAAAACAGTGAAACGTTTATGGAGCAATTTTCATTCAAGAAAATGTGTCCGCCTAAGAGAGGTGTCAGCCAAAGGAGTTTTCACTGTATACCAATTTTGGCGGTTTCAAGACCTTGAATCAGTGTTTGCTTTAAAATTTCTAAAATATATTAGAGGTAAGCCGGACTTTACATAATTTCGTAACTAAGGTTGTTAATAGGCAACATAAAAATGCGCTTAAAAAAGTATCTTTGCATAGCTGTCATTTCGTTAGTCCCTTAAAACCCATACATATACACTGGGGCTACATATTTGTTAATAATAAGAATTCTGGACACATGGCATTATATGTATTTCACCACATTTATGTTGTCCTTAACAACTGCCCCAATAACCAAGTTGTAAGTAGACATTTAACGTATAAATATTTAAATTCGTTGTTTGATCATCTAACGTCCAATGTAATGTACATTTTTTTTAAAGGAGGGGAATGTTTTAATGTTAGGGGATTATTAGAAACAAATTAAAATACAGCCAGCGTAGATCTGTACTTTATAATTATCCAAAGTATCCAAAAATAATTCCAACCAGAATATGGTTAATAACTAACGCAAATATTAACGGACTCAAAATGTAGCCTTGCGGAACAACTATTCGACCCTGAACGTATCTTTACAGTTATGTATTACTTCGGTCATATTTCGTAGACTTTGATAAATTTTGTTGAAAGACAGATAGTTGCAAGCTTAATAATGATCTCCGGTTAATAGTGCCAAGAGCTTTTTTCAACAAAAAAGGCGAACAAAATTTATTTTTCCTAAAGGCCCTTTTAGGAACAAGCAATTGTTCTACTGTAGAAAGGTTGGATAGAAAACTTGCAAGCAAATAATTAGATTATTTTGTTCAGCCTAATTGATGAGTCTATTATAAATGATTTTAGTAAACACTTTTTTAAGGGCATTGAGAATAGAAAGATATCTATAACTTTCAGGTATATCCCGATTAATTGCTAATTAGTTAATTAATTAGTAATTAGTAATTATTAAAAATTACAAAAATGTTTATAAATAGAAAATTTTCGAATATCATTTCTCTATCCAACACCTTTTTAAAACGCCCTAACATTATACACTAAGAACTTTTGTGTAGAAATTTTGTAGAATTTTACCAGAATACCAACAACACCAGAATCTGTGTTGTTTTTCATTTTTTTAAGGCGGTTATCATTTCGAACATTGAAATTTGACAGTTCAATTCTGAGACAATAAACTGTAAATAAATCATTTTTCTCTTTATTGATCAGAATATTTCTTTCATGACGGTTTTCAGCCAAATAGTTTCTTTTTCGAAAAGATATCTTCCTTGAAGTCTATATAAATAGGCGGAACAACAGCTCTGATACAAATTCGATGGGAAGCAATTTCGAGGACCATATGTCACTCGAGCTCCTATTTAGTTGAATTTTAGCAGACCGCCTGTCAGTTATCAGGCAATGGATTTTTCAAAATATAATATCGGTGGGTTTTCCCTACGCCTCCTCAGTAAATATAAGGAAATACCTGCAGAAAATGCATTTTGGATATATTGAGATATTTGAAAGATAACGTGTTTGGTTTTATTTAAGATTCCTTCACGTTAAGAAATATTAATATATTTAAACTAAGACCAATCCCATCACAATTCTTCATAAAATTGCCTGAAATTAACCAATTTCAGAAAGGATTTAAATGCTAATACAAATATTTTTGAATTGCAAGTTAAATTAAAGATTTTATTTTAACAACTTAAAACTTAATAATTATAATAATTATAATTATAATAATCTTAATATTTAAATAGAACTTACTGACGATGGAAGCATAGCTTCCGAAATGTAAATTTAAGCCAAAAAATAAATAATTTGTGTTTTAAGTTGTTAAAATAAAATCTTTAATTTATAATAAAAATACATGTTAAAAAATCTCCACTATCAAATTAATTGCAAAGTTAATACTCTCCTCTGACGTTTTGCTAAAGGATTTTTCTATCGAGAAGAAAATGAAAGAAAAAACGAAAGATTTATCTATATCATGGTAAATGATGAAGGGTTATCCACCTGTCAAACTAAGTTGTTAAACCAATTTTTTTTTCAGTTGAAAGTCTGACATTTAGGAAAATGGATTGCTAAACTATCGCACAACGCACAAAATTTGTTAAAACCTACTACAAAAATGGTGACTCTGCCACAGCAACATATCGTGCTTTAAGAGGAGATTATGGCTTACATAATCGTCCAACTACGCAAGCAATTGGCAAAATTGTGAAGAAATTTGAAGAGACTGGATTGGTAAGGCCTGTGCATCATCGTTTCGCTCGTACCAGTGAAAATATCGCTGCTGTAAGTGAAAGTGTTGCCGAAGGAATTAGGACTGTCTTACGGCACATTATGGCGTATTTTGCATTTGGATCTACACCTACATCCATATATAGTGCAGCTCACACAACAACTGAAGCCAGCTGACCATTCACAACGTCGTAGATACGTCGAATGGGTGCTTGAACAACAGGCGGTGGACGGCGATTTTTTGAACAAAATTTTCTTCAGCGACAAAGCACATTTCTCACTCGGTGGGTATGTTACTAAACAAAATTGTCGTATATGGTGTTCTGAGAATCCTCAAGTAATTGAAAAGAGGCCATTACATCCACAAAAAGTCACTGCTTGGGGGCGCTCTTTGGTCCAGAGGTGTGATTGGAACTTACTTCTTCGAAAACGACGATGGAACGACTGTCACCGTCAATTCGGAGCATTATGGACATATGATAACCGACTTTTTTTGCCTGCTATTGAAGAATACGACTTGGGGAATATGTGGTTTCAACAAGACGGTGCCACATGCCACACAACTCGAGCGAATATGGCTTTATTGCAAGAGACATTTCCTGGCCGCGTAATTTCTCGTCGTGGCGATATCAACTGGCTACCAAGATCATACAATTTAACACCGCTTGACTTTTTTTGTGGGGCTACGCGAAAGCCCGTGCTTATGCAGATAAACCTTTAACTCTTGAGCACTTGAAAACCAACCTTCGTCAAGTTATGGCTGAGATACCGCCCAATATGTTTTAAAAAGTGGTCGAAAATTATCTCAAAAGAATCGATGCTTGCAACAATTCGCGTGGTGATCATTTAAAATGATGTAGTATTTCACACATAATGTCAATGTTCAAACTTTACAATAAAAAAGAAATATCATGAAAAAAAAATATTTGATATGTGTTTTATTTACGTTTAATTTTGAAACCGCAAAATGGATAACCCGTTACTAATCGAATTAGCAGCCATTTTGATTCGAAGTAGAAATAAGGAAACCACATATTATGTAGTTAGAGCTCGAAGAAATTTTTGCAAAAGTTGCAAGAAAAAATGCTCGGAAAATCCGTTCAACAAAGTTCATTAAAAAAAGTTACTTGTTGTAGTAGAATAAGTTGGTTCCAAAGCAATACTTTCGAATACGCAAAAACGTAAACAATTACCCATAATTACAGGCGATAAAGTTATGATGGAAGTGGAAAACTCCAAACTAGGATTTCCGTGAAATGATGGCTGACTCTTATCCAGAAGTGAACAATCATCTAATCAGTACAGGAAAAGTTACTTTTCTTACCAATCGATCGAGGGAACAAAACTTGATATTAAGCGGGAATATAATACGTCAAACAGAGCGGGTTTGCTCCATTAACACTTTCATACAGCACGACCAACTCAACTAGTAGAAGAATCCTTGAAACAGAGTATACTATATCCATTATCATATTCGAAAGTCCGACGCAATTCTAAAAAATGTGGGACACGCCTAAGAATTCTGGTATACAAACGAATGCCCTTTCACATGAAAAAATCCAAAACTGAGAAACTTTCCAGCGTCTCCTGAGCTTAAACCCACGAAGCTCAATGGCGGTTGACTAAGAGTGAAACATTAAAGAGGGAAATTTTATTCCAATTGAGGCTGTTGAAAAAAAAACGTTTCGCTGGGAGTTGCAATTGCAGTCGAAATAGTTGTCGTGCTTGGAATCAGCTTGTGCGACATCTGATGGTGCCAGAGAGACGTGGAATAATTTATTCAAGCACCAATCTGCGTATGTAAAAATAGTTTGAGTAAATATAAATAAAACAATTTTGCAATTCTACATTTAAACAATTCGAACTTGATAATATGAACCTTGAACATTGAGACAATTTCGTCTATAAATTATGTATAATTTCGGAACGGTATCTTCAACTTATTTAATTACAACGGACTAAGTATACTGTTAATGTTCAAGAAAGCATTGTTGGAAAACTAATTAAAAATCCACCACCCAAATCACAGATGCGACAGCTGATAAAATTCCCAGCAACCATCAACTCCCCTCCCCTTCCACATATTATAAGTCACCCAGCGAACTCAACAGCATAATCATAATCACATCGCGAACAACCAAGTACACCATCAGCCTCCTCTATTTTTCCTGAAAGTTAATGAATTTTTAATGAACTCATAAGCGTTCTTTAAACAACAATGACACTCGTTAAGTTTATCTAAGCAAACATTGCGGATCGGAAGCCATGCATGATATGGCAGTGGAGCGGCACCACGAAGCTCAGGTTCCATTCTCTGCGAGCATTTGGCTGGGTTGGTTTGGGAGCTGAGAGCTGGAGAGCTGATGACGGCAATAATGTTACCATGTGTACACAATGTGATTACAACTTTGGTAAACCATTGTTCCTCTATAGGTTAGTCTAGAATCCAGCTCCGCATGTTGTATAGTGTCGCGAGAGAGTTTCCACCATACTACCTATACCTAAGATGGTATCAGTTGAATGTTTTTCTATTTCGTTAGTGTGGAAAAACATGCCTCATCATTTGATTGTATCAATTGCGGACAAACAAATAAATTATCATTTACCTGTCCAATTGTGCATCATAGAACATTATCTGGTTTGCCTCTGCTGCCTGAACAAAACGTCCCACTAAATAGCATCTCGATAAGGTCTGCGACAGTGTCAGGCATTAGAATATCAGAGAGCTGTGTAGCTTGTGCATAGAGCTCCGCAAAGTAGCAATCATAAATAAAATCGACCAAACGACGACGAATACGTGCAATGCGCGATGATAGCTGGTATGGTTATGTGGTTAGACCATGCCGCAATTGCAGTGGCAGCGGCAGCAACAGATTTATTGCAACCAAGAAATGGAATTGTAGCAAGGCTATATTTATATATCTGGATGAATCTCGTCTCGGTATAGTTTTGGATGTACACTAGCACACAGTGGGATTTTTGCGAGATCATGGCATGCCCGGTAGTAATTGCACTTATAGGCGCACTCCACTTTCACAGTTGAGAGAGCATTATCGTTTAAAAATGTAGACGAAGTGCTGGGTGCACTTTGGGGTTCCGGAGCTTATACACTGCATGCTTGGATGGGTTTTGCGAAAAATTGTTTGTTCTAATTTCAGCACTTGAGGTTTATGTTGAGCAGTTAGCAAATTATCACCTACGTTTATATGTGTGCCAGGGAATAAGCAAATAACTTTTATTAGGATAATTACAGTTGGAGCTAATGGTTGATCCCAGTTGGTGTATTTATCTGAGGTATCTATTATTTATATTTCCAAGTGATTGTTAATTTCGATTGGAATTGGAGAAAACTTGTATTTTTAGCTAGGAGAAATAAATGTTTTCAGGACAAGCATCCTTTATATTTTCTATGTTGTTAAGTTTTCGATAAGCCTTGTTTTGCAGGATAATGGATAAATTATATTTTCAAAGACAAAACATTTTTATTTAATGTAAATTTACAGATAATTTTTACCTGCAATATAGGTACTAACGGGTGATATTTTTGCTACTTGGTTTTTGACGTTTATATTTTTGACAGATCACACATGACAAATTCCACGATCATTTGACATTTCGATTCAGTATTGTCTGCCATTTCATTATGAATAGACTTACGCCTGAACAACGTTTGCAAATTATTGAAAATTATTATCAAAATGCGTGCTCTGTGAAAAATGTGTTTCGCAAGCTACGTCCGTTTCAGCGACGAGGCTCATTTTTGGCTAAATGGATACGTGAATAAGCAGAATTGTCGTATTTGGAGTGAAGAGCAGCCAGAGGCAATTCAGCAGCTACCAATGCATCCCGAAAAATGCACTGTTTGGTTCGGTTTATGGGCAGGCGGAATCATTGGGCCGTACTTCTTCAAGGACGATGAAGGCCGCAGGGTTACGGTCAATGGAGAAAGGTACCGTTCGATGATAACAGATTTTTTCTTGCCGAAAATGCAAGAATTCAACTCGGTCGACATGTGGTTCCAACTGGACAGTGCCACATGCCACACTGCACGCGAAACCATGCATCAATTGAGAGGCGAATTTGGTGAGCAGTTGATCTCACGTTTTGGCGCAGTCAATTGTCCACCAAGATCATGTGATTTGACCCCGTTAGACTATTTTTTGTGGGGCTATGTTAAGTCTATTGTCTATGGGGACAAGCCAAACACGATTGCTGCCTTGGAAGCCAACATTGAACGCGTCATTGGTGAGATTCCGGCCGAAATGTGTGAAAAAGTTTGCCAAAATTGGACCTTCAGAATGGACCACCTGAAGCGTAGCTAGCTCTTAAAAAATCACCGTTTATAAGGCAAGTTTTGCATTTGGAAAAAAAATCGAACTCGATAGAGAACACCAAAAAAGTGGGTCCGGCTGTTCCGCCTGTCTGTCTGTAGAACGATCTACAGCCTAAACGGCTGAACGGATTTTGTTCAAACTTGGTGGTTAGGCGTTTTAGGTGATTGTAAATCATAAAATAGATTTTTGAATCGTTGTTTTAGCCCCAGAAATAAAGTACTTGCCTTACAAATTTGTATACCAACTTAATTTTCTCGAAAATGGCTCAAAGGATTTTGATAAAAATTGGTGTGTGTTATACCTTAGGTATGGTCTACATTTTGGCTAACATTTTTTTTTTTTAAATATTTTGTTATTAACGGTACCTGTAATACAGCCATTTTATTGATTTTCGACTTTCTCATAAACGGCTGCAAGGATTTCGATCAAAATTTGTACACAGGATCTCCTTCAAACTTTAAATAATACTACTTTGCAAAATTTTGGAAAAATATTTTTTTTTGGATATGTGAAAAAAAAATATTTTTTTTTTTTTTGAAAATTCAATATTTCGAAAACGGGTGGACGATTTTTTCTGAATTTTTTTTAAAATTTTTATTATTAAATATTTCAAATGTTCATACCAATTTTTTTTTGGAAAAAAAATTAAGAATTTTTATGTATAAAAAATTGAGTGAAAACGACTTTAAAAATACTTTTAGCCGTTTCCATTAACAATCTTTTGCGTATAGCATAGGAGCCAGTACGTGCGATCGAGTCGTGCATTTTATTTCCTATGATTTAAGAGGCAAGGTATTTAAACCTTATCCTTGCAAATCAACACTTTAAAGCTGTAAATACTAGTGAAATATGAAACGCAGAAAAAGCACAAAATACAAACTATTAGTTTCAATGCCTGCATCCTATAAAGTTCAGCAGAGCACAGGGTCAGACTAGGGATTAAAGTCCGTCGGACCCCATATTACAATTAACTTACTATAGATAAGTAGTAGTGTCCAGTTAGCTGAGAGCTTTTTCTGCAAAGCCAATTGTAATGAACTTTGAAATCTTTTATATTTTCGGTTTCGGTATACGGTATAGCTAAATCTTAAAGTTTTCTGCCAAAATTTCGTGGTTCGATAAATTTTACCTCAAAAATTACCTCATGCAATGCTTTTGTGTTTTTTCCACTATTTTTTCAAAAACGACTCTGAATGTCTTGCAGCCAGTTCTATCTAATTGGTTTGAATTTTCTTTTTGTAAAATTCGCCTCTGCTGCGCCCACTTTTCTTAAATGTTATTTACTCAGCAACGGCACTCACAATTAGACAGACATTTTAAGAGTTTTTGCCTTTCAGTGAAAAAAAAAATTTATTGAAAACTTGCTTTTAGTAAATTCCGCCTACTTCCATGCCCACTTTTCTTAACTATTGTTTTCTGAAGACGCTAAATTTTTAGAAATTTGTTTATACGAGCGAGAAATGATTTTCAAAGTGATTTAAGAAAAATTCGCACACTCTCACCCACACTTTTAATAATAATTCATCAGTGTACATAAGGGGACGGAAAGTCCGAGTGTGTTGATTAAGTACGGGATGTGCTCGTTTCAATAGTTTCCAAACCGCCCTTGAGGTAGAGCTCAAAGCACGTTTTTTTTAAAGTGGATCGCCCTGTCAACTAATCTTTTAACTATGGACAAGCTTTGCACTTAAAAAAAATATAACTCGAGATTTTAATTTTTATTTCATTTGGATGAAATAGAATTCCATGAAAGTGGGTTGTGCAATTTCTCCTATCTATCTCTCCATATGTCTACATGCCCTGGGTCGATCTACAGCCTAAACAACTTTAGCGATTTTCTTCAAACTTAGTACCTATTTAAGCTTCTAAAGCGATTGTATCGATTCTTTTTTAGCGCTAAAAATAACATTCAATTTTGTTCACCATGGTAAATTTTAATTATCTCGAAAACGGCTCTAATGATATTGATAAAAAAAAATCAGCACTATTATAGTAGTAGTCTATATTGTCGTTTAATTTTTTTTTACAGAAAATTGTATTAACGATGACTGAACAGAAGGTTTTTATTTATTTTCGACTTTCGTATTAATGGCTTAACGGAATTCGATCAAAATTTTGATAATACAGGAGGTCCTTCGAGTTCTAAAAGAATACGCCGTACCAAAATTCAAAAAATAATGTTTTTATTATTGAAAAAAATATATTACTTTTTTGAAAATTTAATATTTCGAAAACGGGTGGCAAATTTTTTTGATACTCGTATTATGTGGCTAAATTTATATTATGAAATACCTAAACTTGAAACACAATTTTTTCTAGAGAAAAATTAATGAAATTGTATAGCTATACAAAAATAATTAAAAAAGACTTTGAAAATTTACTTAGCGTTTTCTACTAAGACTCTTGTGCCTACGATGTAATCGAACACAAGAGAGTACGTCCGAGAAAGAACTTGTAGTTCATTAATCATAGTCCTCAATTTTTTAAGGATTTTTCTATTTAGTAAACTACCTAAAATAAAAAGTAAATACTGATGCCAAGTTCTAAATTTCCGTAGCTTAATTTAATATTTTGAGGGAAGCGAAATTGAATTCGCACTAGGCGAATTTACCTAAAAGGTTGTCTTAAATTTTATTGTCACTAATAAAAAAAATGCATTTAAATCGTTAGAACCGTTTCTTAGAAATAAAAATAAACGGAAAGTTGCCGCCGCACTAAATAAGAATTTTTACTTACGATATTATTACTAGCTTATAGAGCAAGTTTTCCATTTGAAAAAAAAGAGCTCGAGATTTTAATCAAATTTGACATTACGATGATATTGAACACCAAAACAGTGGGTCCCGGAATTCAGTGTGTTAGTCTGTCTGTCTGTCTGTCTGTTTGTACAATGCTCTACAGCCTAAACGGCTTAATCGATTTTTTTCAAACTTGGTATTTAAGCGTTTTAGGTGATTGTCTAAAATAGATTTTTGAAACGTTTTTTTAGGTCTTAAAATTAACGATACCTCCCATACAATTTTTTTCTACCATCTAAATCATTTTGAAAACGGCTCTAACGATTTTGATAACAAAAAAGTTTATGCACTATTTTAGGTATACCCTTTATTTTGGTAAAAAATTTGTTTAAATATTTTGTTATTAACGGTACCTACCATACAACCATTTTTTTGATTTTGAACTTTCTCATAAACGGCTTGACGGATTTCGATCAAAATTTTTATATTGGAGTTCCTTCAAATTAGAAATAATACTACATACCAAAATTTTCATAAATAAATTTCTTGGATTTTTGAAAAAAAAACACATTTTTTTTGAAAATTCAATATTTCGAAAACGGTTGGTTGATTTTTTTTAAATTTAGTTTTCAAGTTTATATTATTAAATATTTAAAGTTTTCGTAGCAAGTTTTTTTTTGAAAAAATTTAATAAATTCAAAAAATTTTGTATATAAAATATTAAGTAACAAACGACATTGGAAATATATTTAGATTCGTGTGATCGAACATAAAAGCAAGTTCGTGCGATCCAGTCGTGCATTTCATTTAAAATGATTTTCGCTTATAAGACCACACTCAAATCGTCAGAATTGATTTCACGAATCAAACAAGCAAGATTTATTTCGGGATATTTTGCTTCATTCTTAAATTTGACACTTTGATTTTAACTCGTTTGAGCGAGTTACATGGCATGTTTTTTGTCAATTCATTGACATCGCTAACATTATTATGTAATTTCATAGTAGTTTAGTTAGCCACTGCTAGTATTGACGGTATCATGACCAAATATATCTACGATGGTGTCTTCTGTTTGAAGTTCCTACGTATACCACGCGTAAAAAGTAGCAACAAAATTATACCGAGAACACTTCCGTGTGGTTCCCCATAAGTTTTTAAGATCTGATAACTAATTTTTGGATCTTACATGAAAAAGTCTGTTTCCAAGATAGGTATCCTTTTAGAAGTGTATAGAGCCTTTCATACAGGATTTAAATTCAACTGTAGTGCACGTGTCAAACTTTGCCAAGAAATTGCAATATATCCAAGAAGACCGCTGAACAAATTGTCTTACTTCAAAAGATCTTTCTCAAATAACATCATTGGTTCTATAAGCTTAGCCAATAAGTTCGTCGTTTGACTGACGATGCAAAAAAATATATTTTTAATTAAATTGTTTATGTAATTGATGATTTATTTCATTTCACCCTCACCCTCTATAGACATTGAATTTATCCTAGATATCTTCGAATAAATAAAAAAAAGAAGTAAGAAGTCATATATTTTTAGCTCACTTTTACACTTGACCATACAGCAGCTGTGGGTATTCGTATTTTTTCATCACAAACTTCATATCCTTAAGTTTTTATCTATATTTCGTCCATTTATGCCCATAGCATCTGTGCATACATGGCGACACATCAAATATAGATAACTATCAGAACGAGTCAGCCATTTCTATTCTATATAATAATATGTGCAACGAAGTATTTTTCTGAGCCAACCCTAATCAAACAGAATATAATAGATATAACTCCTGAATCAGCGCACACACAATTACCAAAAAATTCCAATAATAAATCCCAAATTGCTTCCTTAATAAAAAAAAATCTATGGATGAGCAAGCAGATGTTGCGCGAGTTATGTAATGAAGCAAATTACACACAATTATACCCAAAAGGACATCAAAAAGGTAGGACCCAACAGAAAATAATACTAAAATGTCTCCAGTGAATTAATAACTTTTTTTTCTTTGACTTTTGTCACTGCAATCTGTGATGTAAAATGTCAATTGTTGCCTGTTGGCCACAAACAAACAAATAAAATCCTCAGCCTATTCAAAAGTAGGATATCCTTGTTTGCACCATAGCACACACACAGAAACCGCAGCCATCCATTGGCATTTGCAGCTTCTTCTGCAGGCATGTTGCATTATTATTATATAAGGTAGGTACATTCCTTTTGCATTGTTAGTATTTGTTATGGACAATGTACTGTTGCAGTTGGCCTCTTTTTGTTGCCAAAACAATGTCGAATTTGAAAAGGCCGATTAGTGTACGCACCACAGGACACGTGTATAATGTCCCATATGGTTTGTAGAACAACAAATAAAGGATAACACTCACAAAAAACTGCAACAAAAAAAACTATTAAATAGTTTGACATTTATTCCTTATTGCATCGGTTACATATAGAGAAACAATCGGTGGTAAAGCCTCAAAGCCGAAAATGAGTTTATCCGGCTCAATTCGACTCGACTGGTGTTGTCTTTCTAACAAACGATTAAATGCACGAAGGATGTAAATATTCGCCTTGAGGACGATCAGCAAAAAATATCCTTTCTCTGTATTTTGTTATAATTTTTGGGTAAAATATTGTTTTGCCAAAAAAGAATGTTTGCAAATTTTACCAAATGACAGTCTAATATTTTAGCAAGTAATCATTCTGCCAAGGAGAAATATGTTTTGAGTAAATACGGTTAGTCACGCAAAGTTGGATATTTCAAAAAAAAAAATAATAATAATAAGAAATAAGGGAAAGCTATCCTATATGGTGGTATAGAAGGCTATAAGGCATTTTTGTTGCATAAGAAGGCAATTTAGCAGGAAGACAAATTATCTTAGATATGGTCGTTTGTTATAAAAATATATTTTAGGTATTTTTTTTTAGATTATTTTAGCTGCTGTGAAAAGTGGTAATAGAAAATTACAGGTGTCGTTCGGAAGGAAATTGCTTACTCCAACTTCTGTGTCTGTTATGTGGTTTGGTTGTTGATTTAAGTAGGACACACTGTTAGTCGTTTGTATAGTGGCGTTTACTTTGAGAAATATAGGTATGGTAATAGGTCTTTGGAAAAAATTTCCGTGTTTGACACATGGTGTGACAAAAAAGAAAAAAAAAATTGATTGTCTTTGAAAGTAATGTAAAACCAAAAAAGGAATTGCAAACATGAGGTTTTTCCTATTTACCATTAATATTAAATTGAGGACGAGGCTACCTATATAGAAATAAGTTATATAGGAGTTTATCTTTATCAAGCGTCGTTTTATTGGTAGGCTGCTCAGCCAATAAGACACTTCACTCACTCCAATACTTTATTTTAATTTATATTTCAAAATTGGTAGCTGTGGCTTAGGACTATGTTCTCAAGCGACGAAAATTCATGATGGATGATGGAGATCAACTACTATCGAGATGAAATCCGAACTTCCACAAGGTAGTCACTTATGACCACATTTGTTCGTAACCGATGTTCTTAGGATTTAGGATTGTTTGATATTTCACCTTTCTATAAATAATAATCCCTCCTAGTACGACGGCAAATTCGGTTGCCAGTCATATCGGCATTTATTGTATTTATGGACTATGCGAGTATGGAAGAAAAAATATTATGGAAGCAGTTAAAACATAAAATACAAAAAAATTTAGGATCAGTAGATTTATAAATTAAAGAAAGAAGAGAAAAAAATATATTTAAAAAAAAAAGTTTAAAAAATTAAAAGGAGCATGCTAATGCATTTGTTAATTTTAATAGTTAGCAGTTTCAGTTTCTCTAGAAAATTTGATTTTTTCGTTAGATACTATCTATATTTATATTAGTGTTAAAAAGATGACGAACTATGTAGAAGTTTTTTTTTTGTGTGATCTTGCTATGATTGTAATTAAATACATCAGAATTTGCACTTACTTTCCTCAACATTCTTGTGACTGGTTCATTTCTACCATAGTCTGTTTTGTGAGGAGCTTGATGAGGGTACTGATTGGGGTACTGATCTTAGAGTATGTGAGTTGATGTTAATACTCATTAACGCGAGTAAGGTAGAAGAATCAGTAACGCCAGATAAAATTTGGCATACGAAAATAATATCAGCCACCTCACGACGCTTTTAGAGAGATTGTAAGTTAATGAGCTTTAAGCGATCTTGATATGGGGCAGGTTATAATTGTCAACCCAAGGAAGGTCGCTGAGATCAAAACGGAGGAATCTACGCTGGATTGCTTTTAATATGAACAAGGCGATACGGGCACCATACTTGGCTAGCATACTCAAGTAAAGGTCGGACAAAGGTTGTGTACAGAGATTTCGTAACAAAAGGGTCTGAAAACTGCCAAGAGCAGAGTTAGCCCTAGAAATAATGTTTTCATAACGAGATCTGAAATTGAGCTCACTGTCACAGATAGCGCCAAAATCTCGAATGGCTGTTACTCTGGAAACAAGGTCATTATTTATGTAGTAGTCCCGTGGTGTCGGACGAAAACGTTTCCGAGAATATGTGATTGCTTGTCATTTATCGACATTAAGTTCTAGATTGTTCTTTTGACACCACACAAAGTAATTATCCAAGTCATTTTGCACACGCAAAGCATCATAAGGTGAAGAAATTACTTTTAAAATTTTCATGTCGTCTGAGTATGTGGAGAGTTCAGAATCATTTATTACTAATTCTACATCATTTATTGCCAGAATGAAGATAATAGGACCCAGATGGCTACCTTGTGGGACGCCAGACTTAGCAGTGAAAGGATCCGATATAGAAGACCTGAAAAAGACTCGATATTTACGATCAGAAAGATAGGAATCCATCCATTAAACAATTCCAGGAGGAAATCCAAGAGCTATAAGCTTGAAAATGATAATTTTATGTGAAATTTTGTCAAATGCTTTGCTTAAGTCCGTGGCAATCACATAAACTTCGTCTTTCTTCTCTAAAGAACTTAAGGCATATGAAACAAACTCAGTTAAGTTAAGCGGTCGTAGATTTACCCTTAAGGAACCCATGTCATTTGGTGGAAAATAATGGTTTACAATTAAAGTACATTGTGTCAAAGACAATGCTCTCGAAAAGGCTGGGAATACATGACAGTTTGGTCCTTAATTAATTAGAAACATTTGCTTTACAGCCTTTTGATGGATAGGAATGATAAAAGAATCCTTCCATATTGATGGAAAAATCCCTAAACCAAGTGATTTTTGGAAAAGAGTGGCAAGGGGTTGTGCTAAATTGGCTGCACATTTCTTTAAAACAATTGCAGGCAAACTGTCTGGGCTCGATGAGAAATCGTCGTTTAGTTTGTTAATCTTGTGAACCATATCATCAACGTTAATGTTGATAGATACAAATGACGTTTGGTTACAATTATTTAAATCAGAAAATCTGATTCGAAATTATCGTCGGAAAAAGCGTGACTGAAAGAATTTGCAAATAAATTAGTAATAATTTTAGAGTCATTAGAAGAATGATCCAAATAGGTAAGGGTAGCTGGATAGCCA
Source organism: Philhelius pedissequus (assembly GCA_910595825.1). Taxonomy (NCBI): domain Eukaryota; kingdom Metazoa; phylum Arthropoda; class Insecta; order Diptera; family Syrphidae; genus Philhelius; species Philhelius pedissequus. Next base: position 57,183,111 of record OU343160.1, read on the forward strand.
TCGGACTTATTTTTTAACTTTAGAATTTGCCATAAACGTTTAGGTTCAGCGTTGATATCGAATTGTATTTTATTAATGTATGCATCATATAGTAGTTTGCAAAGAGTGGAAAATTCATGGTATGCATCCAGATAGAGATAATAATCAGTTTCTGTTCTGGATCTCAAATATTTTCGCCACAGACCGTTTTAGTGAATAATTTAATTTTTAAAAGGATACGATTTTAATATATCAAAATATAAAATTTTAGTACCATCAAACTGGTAGTGCTGACTATTGAATCTTACGTACATATATGTTTAGAATTGAGCAACTTTCTAAAGTTAGAAATTTGAAATATCTTGGAGTTATCTTTGACTCCAAGCTCTCTTTTGTGGTGCAAATCGATTATATCGTATGGAAGGCTAATTCCACTTTCAGGTCTCTCTTAAAGGACGTGTCTTCTTTAAAGGTAATTTTTTTTTGTCATTTGTACTGTCCATCTTTGAGTAGTTGCTGTGTCGCTTGCCTTTTTACGAAAATGCTTTTTTAAGAAAGAGCGAATTCAAAAAAATAAAAATTAAACGTTTTGAATTTAGAAATCTAAGATTGCCCGACGAAATACCTAATTATTTTTTTAAAATGTGCGCCGTTAGATCTGACAAGCTGAATTAATGATATTAAGTAAAAATATTATATCTGAATAAACTGCTTCTACTATAGAAGTGCATTCAAGAAAGAAATTTAAGAATCAAAAACGATCTTTCCTATGTGCCCAATCATTGAACAAATTTTGGTCTAAGCAAGCCCAGTAGCTCGTCGTATGATATTGTAAGTTTCAGCTTGTAAAGACGTCAACTTATCCTTGAGTTGATAAAATTGAAAAAAAAATTGCTAAAAATCTATTTAACTTTTAAGCTCAAGCTTTACTATGTATATTATCTAAAAATATACTATAAAAGATTGTAAGTCCATACCTTATTACCTTCATTTTGGTACCAAAACGAGATCAGTTTTATTTGTTTAAGTGCCTCAGAATTGATAGTCAAAGTTTTCAATGATGATTTTCAATGAAATCTATAACTAGCGCCTAAATAAATAAATAAATAATGCAGGTAGTTAATACCTATGTTTTTGCATTCAATCCTTTTTGCAAAACAAATCTACACAATAAGGATAAATAAGAATAAAAGTGACACGGAAAGCCTTATAAATCGTGGGCCGAATTTCAACGAATCCGTTTTTAACTGGCGATTATAGGTACTATTAGGCAAGTTATGGATTATCCATTATTCCCTTTTTACAAATTTTTGCGTACATCACTGAATACTAAATACATTGTAGGCCATCATACATTTATATATACATATATCTTTAAGAATCACATGAATTTTATATGCATATTGTACGTAAATTATAAAGTTATAGGCCCTTTATTTTAATTATTAACGGGTGATTTTTTTGCTACTTGGTTTTTGACGTTTATATTTTTGACAGATCACACATGACAAATTCCACGAACATTTGACATTTCGATTCAGTATTGTTTGCCATTTCATCATGAATAGACTTACGCCTGAACAACGTTTGCAAATTATTGAAATTTATTATCAAAATTCGTGCTCTGTGAAAAATGTGTTTCGCAAGCTACGTCCGTTTTTTTTCCGCTCATTTTTGGCTAAATGGATACGTGAATAAGCAGAATTGCCGTATTTGGAGTGAAGAGCAGCCAGAGGCAATTCAGCAGCTACCAATGCATCCCGAAAAATGCACTGTTTGGTGCGCTTTATGGGCAGGCGGCATCATTGGGCCGTACTTCTTCAAGGACGATGAAGGCCGCAGGGTTACGGTCAATGGAGAAAGGTACCGTTCGATGATAACAGATTTTTTTTTGCCGAAAATGCAAGAATTGAACTCGGTCGACATGTGGTTCCAACTGGACAGTGCCGCATGCCACACTGCACGCGAAACCATGCATCAATTGAGAGGCGAATTTGGTGAGCAGTTGATCTCACGTTTTGGCGCAGTCAATTGGCCACCAAGATCATGTGATTTGACCCCGTTAGACTATTTTTTGTAGGGCTGTGTTAAGTCTATGTCTATGGGGTCAAGCCAAGCACGATTGCTGCCTTGGAAGCCAACATTGAACGCGTCATTGGTGAGATTCCGGCCGAAATGTGTGAAAAAGTTTGCCAAAATTGGACCTTCAGAATGGACCACCTGAAGCGTAGCCGCGGGCAACATTTAAGTGAAATTATTTTTAAAAAGTAAATGGCAGAAGTTGATTTATGGATCCAAATAAAAATTTCATTCACTTCTTACGAGTTTCTGTGTTTTTTTTGAATTTTCAAAAACCAAGCTCTTAAAAAATCACCGTTTATATGTACATGTTTACATATTTAGGTTCCATCTATATGTATATGTATGTAGATACATTTAACTCTCCTATCTTACACAATTAAAATCCATAACTTGGATTTAAACATAGATTTGTAGGTATAGGTACCTATGTAACTCTTCCTTCGACAATTCATTTTACTAAGAATCAAGGTAATCTTACCTACATAGGCTTTAAATCTGCATAGGACAACTACACCTAATTAATCAAACATCAATGGTTAGTTAAATTAAAGTTGTTAGCTACAAGAGCAAGTTCGTACGATCCAGTCGTGCATTTTATTTTTTTTTAATTTCTCTGGAAGCTAGAAAATCAAATACCGAATTGTTAAATTAGAGACACGTCGTCGGTCTGCATGTCTGCCAGTAAGTTAATTTTCTTAAAAAATTTTTGATTTTGATAAAAAAGTTTGTGCACTTCTTTAGATAGTTTTCATTTCATTGTGGGAAAACATTTTTTAAAAATAATTTGTTATTAATGGTACCTGTCATACAACCATTATTTTTGAATTTCGACTTTCTCATAGACGGCACGACGTATACCGATCAAAATTTTTACGTAGGAGGTCGTTTAACTTATAAGTAATACTGCATATCAAAATTTTCAAAACTATTTTTCTGGATATTTGAAAAAAAAAATATTTTTTTTTTTTGAAAATTCAATAATTTGTTTTTAAGTTTACATTATTAAATATTAAAAATTGTTTTTAGAAAAAAAAGATATATAATTAAAATGCCCGACTGGGCACGTACTTGCTCTAATGTTCGATCAAATCGTATGTAAAATATTTCTAAACATTTTTTTTCTGTAAAACCTTCAAATGGCTCTATAAGGACCGAAAAACGCGTGCTCATAAGAGTGTGAGATTCTTACTGCAACTAAGTTGAAACTTATCTAGCAATTTATTTTTAACGAATTTAATATAACGTGTTGCAGGTAACTATGCGGTGATAGTTCCTGCTTATACCGCGATTTTAAAGCGGATTCTCGTTTAGTGCACCAGATCGGAAGGCTTTGTCCTTCGCAGGCGGCGTACTAAATTGGTCTCATCGATAAATTCGATTATAGTACTATTGCAGTGTTGTAATAGCCGTTTTCTATGATTTCGGGCAATATTTTTTTACTTCATCGCGAACCGTGGGGATCCCAAAAGCTCTGTGGAGATCTTCATTTCTAATGTACCAAGATGCGTTTACAAACGATCTTAGGAGTTTATTTTCAAATGTTCGTAAGTTATTTAAATTAGAATCTCGCGTACAACCCCAGAGTTGTATACCGTAAGTCCAGACAGGCCTACGCACCTGCCTGTACAAAATTAGCTTGTTTTCGATACTGAGCTTAGAGTGTTTCCCGAGCAACCAGTACATATCTCTGCGTTTATTATTTAACCCTTCGCATTTCTCTTTAACATGCGGTTTCCATTTTAATTTCGCGTCTAGAGTCATTCCGAGATAGTTTGCTTCATTAGCAAACGGAACTTGAACTGTATTTACAAATGCCGGTAATCTATTAATTTTTTTAAACGTTTAAACGTAAAATCTACATGTACTGATTTTACTTCGTTAAGCGATATCCGCCATTTTTTTTGTCCATTCACTGACATTAGATTATTCAGAGCATTTTGTAATTTATCGTTTGGCCCACTGCTAGTATTGCAGTGTCGTCAGCAAACGTTGCTACGATAGTGTCTTCTATTTCAGGTTTATCACGTGTAAATAATAGATACAATATTGGACCTAAGACACTTCCTTGTGGTACCCCAGCCACTATGTCTTTGTGATCCGAGTAATCGTTTCCATGTGTTATTCTAAAAAGTCTATTCTCTACAGGTAGAGTGCTTCAGGCAGAATTTGTCTTAATTTAAAATTTAGACCTTCGTGCTACATCTTATCAAAAGCTTGCGACACGTCTAGGAAGACCGCCGAACTAATTTTATTTTCTTCAAGAGCTTTCTCAATGACATCAGTGATCCTATGCACTTGGTCAATTGTCGAATGCTTTCTTCTAAGTCCGAACTGATGTTCAAGTATTAGCCGCTTTTCTTTTATTATTGGCTGCAGGCGCAGAAGTAATATTTTTTCAAAGACCTTAAATATTACAGGCAAAAACGAAATGGGTCTATAAGATTTCTTATCATGTGATGGTTTTCCTGGTTTGAGAACCATTTTAATTTCCCTAACCTTCCAATGGCTGCGAACGTACTTTAGTCTTAGAGTGGCATTTATTATATAACGAGGATTAATTAACCCTTTGCAAGGAATCATTTTTAGAAATTCGGCCATAATTAAATCATATCCCGGAGCTTTCTTATACTTAAGCTTTCTTATTTCTCTACTTAATTTCTTGTTATGTAATACTTTTTTCTTAAAAAATATTCGTATGAAAATTTAAAACTTTTAATAATATAATATTATTTATATATATCAACTTAAAAACAAAATGTAAAAAAAAAATCATCCACCCGTTTTCGAAATATTGAATTTTCAAAAAAATATGTTTTTTTTAAATCCAAAAGAAAATATTTTTCGAAAATTTTAGTAAAACTCGATTCAAAAATCTATTTGAGACATTCGCCTAAAACGCTTGATTAGCAAGTTTGAAGAAAATCGCATCAGCCGTTAAGGCTGTACCTCGTTGCACATATAGACATACGGAATTGCGGGCCCACTTTTTTGTTTTTTTTTATTATGGGTAATGTCAAGTTTGATTAAAGTCTCGACTTCGATTTTTTTTACAAATGCAAAATTTGCTGTATAATAGATACCTATAGTAAAAATCCATATTTTCATTTTAAGCGAACTATCAGTCATCACTCTCGCCCTTTGCAGATCCAATTTAAAAACCTAATTCTTTTAGTTTTAAAGCATAAAATACCAAAAAAAAAAATACACACGTCAGGTACATATGTATATAGGGTGTTGAAACAACTCGCTGCATTATTAAAACTCCATTAACTTTAGCCAACCGATTCACCAGAATATGAAGCATTCATCATCTATCAAAGAGAAAAGGAGAATACGAACTTATTCCTGGAATTCCTTATTCAACAACAACAAAAACAAAAATGATTCCCCGAAACAAAGATATTAATGAAACCATAATAAATAAAGTGAAGACCCTAATTAAATGAATACAAATGAAATATTCTGATCCATTAATTTCGGAGCCCTCTCTTACGAACAAGAACCAACAGTCCTCAGGCCCAAAGAGGAAAATACAGTGGTCGTCGTCGTTGTTCGAAGAAAAAACGCCATAGCTAACATTTTAATTTACGATTGCGCGTCCAACTGTTACTAAAGATCTTTTGAATAATAATTTGCTCGTTTGCCCAAAAATGCATCCGAATAACAAAAAAAAAAAAACATGGAAACCAAAGCCCTCCCCTCTGTCCATATGTAGGTAAATATATATTATATGAAGCCACTAAGAAAAAAAAGAGGAATACTAATGGATTCCTAACGTATCAATGCATCAGAGCGGACCATCAGGGAACCTATAACATTCCACAAATTGAGTTCGAGTCCGAGTCTGATGGTCTGCTATTAAACAGCGGCCGGTGTGGCGGAGCGGTTGGCCATCATATCTTCTTCTATAAAACGATGCACATCTCTATGTAGGTATATCTGCTTTATATATTATATTCCAAGTCCGAGACCTTTTTAGGTAATCAATGGACAAATGGAACCCCAGTCCAGTCATATAGGAATCATCGGTAAATAAGGCTCAGCGAGGGCTCGGCCATCATTAAAATCCGCTTTACACTGATTAGTTGAGGGTCGATTTTTTGGTGGCTTAGTTAGGTACCTATATCTTTTCAGTGTCTTTCATTTTGAATCCTCTTGCTTCAAAAAATAAACCTTCATTTATACATAATTGTATGTATAGTCGTATGTGTCTTTAGGGAACCTGAATTTTAAAGCACCTCTACTATACCTAATCTATATAACGAACGAACATCATTATCTGTGTTCTGTGTATAAATCTGTGCTTCTTCTCCGGGGCAAAAGATTCGGCTCCCAATTTAAAATTCCCTCGAAAACGATGATGTTGATGATGACGATGCTTTACATATATTCGTATAAGCTGGTTCGCTTCGAAGGAAGGCAACAGCAGGCAATGGCGTTGAATTAAAAATGGGTTCTCGCGAAGACTGTTTAAAAATTCAACAGCAAATCTGCGACCGACAATCGATACAAAAGGTAACTTGCTCCTGGATTGGCTAAGTATAGGTGACCATATATGCATGGAGGAAAAAATGTCTTTTTTTTTAAACCGCAAACTCGCTATAAAGTTTAAATTTTAAGCGACTTTTAGAATTGAATCTTTCGATCAGCTATCGAACTTTGAAACTACGCAGAGAAAAATCTTTAATAAAGTTTTATGATAGGTTAGGTTGATGGGCTAATAGCCATAATTAGATCAATCGAGATTCAATTTGATAATGTGGGGAGTGTTGTAACTAACTTAATCGTGATGATTCTTTTATGCCATTTGGAGGCATTGATTAAGTTCAACAGGCTATTGAATAAAATGACAGAAAGTTTTTCTATAAACTATCAAAGAAATATCTTCCCAACAATTTCTCTCCCAAGGGGCTAATTGGGGCTTGTGAAACCTTGGCCATATAATAAAGGGTTATTCATTTTGCAGCTTAAAAAGTATAGGGCTGAAATTTGACTTCTGTCAAACTAAGTTGTTAAACCAATTTTTTTTTCAGTTGAAAGTCTGACATTTACGAAAATGGATCGCCTAACTATCGCACAACGCATACAAATTGTTAAAACCTACTACAAAAATGGTGATTCAGCCACAGCCACATATCGTGCTTTAAGAGGAGATTATGGTTTACAAAATCCTCCAAATACGCAAGCAATTGGCAAAATTGTGGAAAAATTTGAAGAGACTAGATTGGTTACAGATGTTGTAAGGCCTGTGCATCATCGTTTCGCTCGTACCACTGAAAATATCGTTGCTGTAAGTGAAAGTGTTGCCGAAGATCCGAATGTGTCGATTCCTCGTCGTTCTCAGGAATTAGGACTGTCTTACGGCACATTATGGCGTATTTTGCATTTGGATCTGCACCTACATCCATATATAGTCCAGCTAACACAACAACTGAAGCCAGCTGACCATTCACAACGTCGTAGATACGTCGAATGGGTGCTTGAACAACAGGCGGTGGACGGCGATTTTTCGAACAAAATTTTCTTTAGCGACGAAACACATTTCTCACTCGGTGGGTATGTTAATAAGCAAAATTGTCGTATTTGGGATTCTAAGAATACTCAAGTAATTGAAGAGAGGACATTACATCCACAAAAAGACACTGTTGGGGCTGTCTTTGCTCCGTAGGTTTGATTGGACCTTACTTCTTCGAAAACGACGATGGAACGACTGTCACCGTCAATTCGGAGCGTTATTGTCACATGATAACCGACTTTTTTTTGCCTGCTATTGAAGAATACGACTTGGAAAATATGTGGTTTCAACAAGACAGTGCCACATGCCATACAACTCGAGCGAATATGGCTTTATTGCAAGAGGCATTTCCTGGCCGCGTAATTTCTCGTCGTGGTGATATCAACTGGCCACCAAGAACATGCGATTTGACACCGCTGGACTTTTTTTGTGGGGCTACGCAAAAGATCGTGTTTGTGCAAATAAACCTTTTACTCTTGAGCACTTGAAAACCAACATTCGTCAAGTTATGGCTGAGAAAAAGTGGTCGGAAATTACCTCAAAAGAATCGATGCGTGCAACAATTCGCGTAGTGGTCATTTAAATAATGTAGTGTTTCACACATAATGTCAACGTTCAAACTTTATAATAAAAAAGAAATATCATGAAAAGAAATATTTTATATGTGTTTTATTTACGTTTACTTTTGAAACCGCAAAATGGTTAACCCGTTATATTCCTGCTATAGATAGGTAGGTTGGTTTTTACGAGTTTCCATCTTCCAATGTCCTGTCTTACATTTTCTGGCGGTATCTTACCAACTCATCAGCCTCTTCGTTACACAGCTTCATGCCAAAAAATACTCTTAGCTCTACATAACAGCAAGTTTCCAATTTTAATTTGACTTCGGTGGAATAAATAACTGCTATTGCCCCTCGGTACTTGAAAACACCTATTTATTGTCATTTGTCACTGCCAATCGGGTTATGGAAGACGCTGTAGAATATAGAATAGGCCAAATACAGCCTAGAACAATTTAAAAGTAGATAACATGAAAATACTATAATTTATCCAAGGTAAGAATCTGGTTTGGAAGAAATAAATCTTTTTTTTTTTTTAAATGGGGTTTTGTCGAGCTTGATCGGGCAGTTAAAACTTATAATCTGCGTTGTCTTACAAGTTTTACAAGAGGATTCTGAAAGGGTGATTTACAATGAAGAATCTCTTTTAGAAGTATTGGTATCGGTCACAAAAGCGCGTGTAGAGGAATATCGGTGCCAAAAAAGACTCTCAGTATGGTCACGATCAGAAATTTCTGCACTGTTCGGACTACTGATTTTAAAATCCAATTCGCAATTTGCAAGAGACTCCTCCTAGTAAAACTTGCGGCAAATTTAACCTAGCACACTCTAGACAACCCATTTGAATGAATTGCGATTGGCGTTATTGAGCCTTTACTTGTCACATCAAACAGGAACCGATATTTCACAAATCGATCAGGTGTTTTGTAGTTTGGTACTACCCCATTTCATTTACTCGGACCAGGTTTAAAATTTCGAGGCCGAGACCTTTAAAAGCGTGATAGAAACTCTGGGATTAAAATATACTACCAGAATGCCGAACGTTAAGACCTTAATGCAGTCGGATGGAATGGTCGAAAAATTCAACTGTACGACTACCTCGCCAACTTCAGGCACGGGCCAACAAAAAACAAACATGCATAAAACATCTATAATTCAATGTCTTGGCTTATCGCACAGCCGATAGCCAATCAACAAAATTTTCTCCACCTATGACAATATTTTGTCGCTAACTTAAATTACCTTTAGACCTATTGCCTGGCACTCGACCATCGGGAGATGCAAAACCAATACCCGGTGTTGTTTTAGAAATACATAGGAGGCTTCAGATTGGTCACCAAGATACCCAGGCGAATCTACCGAAAAACCCGATGTGATAGGATATTTTGTATAATCCAAAAAGTCGGTTGATGATTGGAAGGTCCCAATCAAGTTGGTAAAGAGTCTTCCAGATATCGTATATCGGATATTTCGGGCGGAAGAAATTAAAACAAAAAATTTCCAGATGAACGGTCTTGTTGTTTTGACTTAGAGAGGAGATTTCAGTCTTGTAGGGTTAGCTAATAGGTACAAACATTATTTCATCGATCAATATTCCACCTTAAGATAGAACAAACCAAACACCTATTTTTTTTACAAATGTCAAATTAACAGCTGCTCTTAAAAATGGAGAAATTTTATGAAGGGGACAATTATTTGTTGAGACACAATTTTCATAGAAACAAAATACGCAATAAAAGATTAAATGGGTGAAGTGTTCGTCTTGGCGGCTAAAAAAAGCTTTTTAGGCCCGTTTGCTGATACGCATAATAAATATTTGTGTTCAACTTAAGATGCTTATGGGCTACTTTTTCCTCTGAGTAAAATGTCACATAAATGCTTAAGTAGAACTTAAATGCTTAAGTTGTGTATCAGCAAACGGACCTTAATTATCTGGCGCCGAAAATCTTCGAAAGAGTAAACATTTATGAAGTTCTTCTTTTTCTCGCCCTTTTACGCTTTTTGTTAAGTTATTGTTCTATGTATAAAGACAAAAGAATTTTTTTAATTGATCATGAATTATCTCAGAAGCAATTTAACAGATTTACCTGAACAACATTTTAAAATTTTCTTTGTTTTTATAAAATTGTTTTGGAAAATGTTGAAAATGTTTAATGTTTGTAAAATAAAACAATAATTGTTTTCGTTTTTCTTCTAATTGCTTGACACTTTTTTTTGCAATCACATGCGTGATTGATAATTTAAAAAAAAAATAGAATTGTTTGTTAATAATTTTACCAAAAAAAAAATCCTTTATTAAAAAATCATTTTAAAATTTTAAAACTTTTTTGATATTTGTGCATCAAAAAAATTAACAATCGCAAATCGACAGTTAACCCATAAGCCACACAGAGAACAAGAAACGATTTTAAATGAAGTTCTGATTAGTAAAATATAGAACGTATGGTCACCATGGCTTTGGTTAAGTATGGCTACCTACCTCTTCTCTAACGCAAAATCAAGACACAGTTTGCAATAATTTAACGTTTTTATTTCGGGCTTTTCGAGATGTTCCCATCGCAATTTGCTCCCCGAAAAAATATGAAAAAAAAACAAAAATTCAAACTGAAGATATAATATTTATGAGCAACAGATACTTTTTTGCCGCGGGATACCGGCCAATAACATCATTATAAAAACCACATCCATTTTCTGTTTATTTTTTTTACTGTACGGAGTGTATTATGCATTGTTTTTTTTTCGTTATAAATATTTTTTTTAATAGAGTCCGTGTACGTGTATACACATATAATATAGAATTAAAAAAATCAAATGGAATAAGTTGTGTCCATATTAAGCTCTTAATTTGTGACTCGAAATGCGCGCTGATGTCTGAGCAAAATTAATTATGGACTTTTGGCCAATAAAGTCTCAGATCAGTCTCAACGTTGTTCGTTGTTTTATCAATATCCATTGGATTTTTATTTTCATACAAATATTTCAGGCGCGTTTTATTGCTTTTTTTCAAGCTTCTTTTTCTTCAATCGAAATTAGCATTTGATTATGGCTTTTAGATTTACTAATAATTTATGACCGGTAAAATAATAAAATGATTTTTTTTTCAATAAACAGGAAATTCTGTATCTTCGAGTATTTTTTGTTCGTATGAAATTGATCCATAATAAAGTAATAATTTTCAAAAAAAAAATAATATAAAATTAAGACAAGAATTCATTAAATTGGGTATCATTTGATGAGGTTTTTTTTTGAAAGACATAGAATCGGAATCATATTTCGTGTATCTAAGTTTGGGTGAAATAGGAAAAACATTTAATGTTTTTAAATACATATATTGTTTGTGAATATTTTTTACGTGGGCAAAATTGTTAAAAAAAATTTAAATATTTATGGATATAGCTATGTACATAGTGTATTCGGATGTATATTTTTTAACCTTTTTGAAAAGTTTATAAAATCATTTAAAAAAAAATGTGGTGCTACTTAAAAGCGGCTTCCAAGATTTAAGTGAAGACATTGACTATGATAATCATGATTATAAAAAAATGTAGGACTTGCTTCGCTATTTTGAACTTCAACTAAATGTCTTACTATGCCCACTAATTTATTGTTATTCTGGTATACCCCAAGGAAGACATTTGAGACCATTACTTTTTAATTTATTTTGTCCAATTAGAGGCTGACAGAAATATGAGGATCGAAAAGCTGAAGTCCATGGACACTGATGATATAATCATAAATATAAAGCATATGACCATAACTTCTGAGTCCAAAAGATCAGTACTTGAATGGCTAACCCAGAACGTTAGGGCAAGTTTACTGCAGAATGTGGTGTTCGTTCCAAGTTCGTGGTTCCGAAAAGTGGTAATTCGCCAGTCTTGTAACCTAGAATCCGTGCAGCTTTTATACATTGCATGCTTCTTAAGGAAATTCGCAGTGGCGTTACGCCCATACTGACAGGCAAGGCAGCCATTGTTAGGTGTCAACAGTTAGATAGACTAATACTTTACCAAGTATTAATGAAATTTCCAATGTCACATGTGTCATTGGCATCAAGCACTCTTATCTAAAATGCATGCATTTGGTTTCGATGAATCTCCCCTTCATTGGATTAGATATAATAAACTTTTGGATCGCTCAATACAAGTTGTATTGTATTTTTTCAAGTCTGATATTCATCAATTAAATGCTGGTGTACCACAGGGCTCCGCATTGTCTTCGAGTCTCTTTCTCAATTTCATCAATTATCTCTTCTCTGGAACTTCTAATCCATTAAATTGTTTTGTTGACGGTATTACTCGCAGCTTATCATATTCGTTTTCAGATTCATCTCCTTGTTCTTCGGATGTGGAACTCCAATGGCAGGGTATGATAAGCTCATTAAATTTAGTTTCCGACAGCATTGTTAAATGGGAAATAAAAAACAGCGTAGATTTTAATGCTTGAACTATCGGAACCATCCTTTAATGCAGTTGTCAATGAGCGGCAGCGCTTGCATTGAAGAAACCGAATAACTTTTTCTCTTAGGTATGTACATCACAGATCATGCTGCAATGTGCTTGTGCTTTCTTCGAAAACGCAAGAAATTTTTCTAGCCTTCTGATATATCCACAAGTTCTTCATTCGTCCAAAGCTCGAGTATAACTTATACATTTTGGCATGAGCTTCTAAAACTCATTTGATTCTTTAAGGTTGAATTCCAAATAGAGCTCTAAGAATGATAGACGATAGAACTACATATAATGGAAACATTTACATATCTCGAACACCGTCAAAATATTTCACATCTTTCATTACTTTATCACTATTTCTACAAACAATGTTCTAGTAAAATAGCCATTCCTCCTCTAAATCTGTTCTAATACTAATAATAAGTAATACTCCCGATTCCAGGAATTTTCATCACCATACCTTTGAGGCCAACTTCGGACATGCTGTCAAGTGCAGAGATTCTTCTTTAGCCGTACAACACGAATGTGGACTGCTTTACCAAGTTCTATTTTTCACTTTCGTGTTGGTATTCTGAACCTCAAAACCAATGTACATCGGTATTTACTTTGAAATTATTCCCTATTTTCCTAATGCTCGCACTGTGTTTGATCATATTTAGGGTATTCAAAAACTCTTTAATGCGTTATCCGGGATCACTTGTAAACAAAAAAAAAATAGGTTCTTGTAAATTGTAGCCAAGCACTGGGCATCGTCTTAGAAACGAGATACAAAATGCAAAAGGTACTTGACGGAGGTAATGACTTGTCTAATTCGCGCACCAGGTTCGAAATGTATAGATAGCCCCACCGTGGGATATTGGCATTAATTTGCACGTTAAGACAATTTTCATTTCAGCAGCTAAGTAGGTGCTTTGCTTATGGGTTATGTTGGCCTTGAAGGCAACTGTGTCTTTGCGGCTTATAGACATAGATCAGCGACTTCAAAATACGGTACCACCGGGTGTGATAACCAGTAGCTTCAAATTGCTCGTTAGATGGAGAATGTGCACTCTAAGGCATCATGTGCGTGGAACGTAGCACCCGACTGTCAATTACATATAAATCTTCGAATTCTTCCATTGATAAAAGTGACAATGGCGCAGTGGATAAAATGCTTGATTGCTAACTAGGGCGTGTGGGTTCGATCCCCACGCTGAGCGCATTCTTTTCTATACCTCCAATTTTAAATGGATGCCGCCCATGGGGCTTAAATGAGACAGTCAATATCTGGTTCTCAAATCCACTGTGCCAATTCAGGTTGCATTTAAAACACCTTAGGGCTTACAGGCATATAGTTAAATTAAAAAAAAAACAATGATGTCAAGCCAATACGGTTTTCGAAGAGTTATACGGACTTATGATTCTACCGGCCCACAATTAACACAAACAATTTCTTTCTGCTATGGTCTTCGTATAGACTTGACTTGTTGACATGTCCCAGCCCAGTGGACTTACCAGCTCACACACAAAAAATAAATTGAGGTTCATAGCTGATTATGAATATGTTGCTGAAATTGGCAGCGTCAGCTACTTGGTGATTTGTCCTCTGTGCGTAAAAAATAAAAAAAGGAAAGAAAATAGCATGGCCCCATTGAATTGTAAAATTCTAATCGTTTATTAATTGAAAATGTAGGGTAATTGCGGGAGAGATGCCGCGCTGGAATAGATGCCACACTCAACGAAACTCATACATCTAGTAATCTGCGAAAAAATTTTATCTTGCTTTTTCTTCGTTAAGTATTCAACTAAAAACACAGACAAAACATTGGTTGCAGCTGCAGCCGACTTGTAACCTGATTTTTTTATATTTGTTTTATTTTACGCTCTCTTACTCACTAGGGAATTTTTTTAGTTTGTTACAAAAAGTTAATGCGGAAAGAAGTTATCGCATAATTTTCCAAGGGAAATTATTTTATATGATGAAATAAGTGTGTGTATTTTTTTTGTTTAATTTTTTTCTTAAGTTTTGAATATCTCTCCCTCCCCTTTGGGGAGAGATGCCGCGGTTTTTTCTATAAAAAATGCCTCATGTTATATTTGTCTACCTTATTACCTACGATTATAGGTACTATAGGGCAAGTTATGCATTCGTCAAAAAAAAAGTTTTGAGTTAGCAATCAAACATGACATTACGACGATAGCAAAGACGAAAAAAGATGGTCTAAAAATTCTGTCCGTCTGTATGTCTGTCTGTCAGTCTGTTTGTATGTATGTATAGACACCTACAGTCCAAGCGGGTGTGGGGAAATTGCATTTTTTTTAGCTAAAAAAATAACGGTACCTGCCATATAACCGTTACGTTCAAACCTATTTTTCTCAGTAACAGCTCCAACGATTTTGATAAAAAAAATCAGTGCGGCTTCTTAGCTACGACCGATCATATGTTTGAAAAAAAATAGAAAAATGGCTAAAAACGGTACTTTCCATAGGAACGTTTTTTTTGCTTTCGATTATCTCATAAACGGCTCAACCGATTCTTTCGAAATTTCACATTTATATAGATTTAGGTTGCCCAAATTATACCGCGTACCAATATTTTTAAATAGTATTTTTTTTTGTATTTTTAAAAGCATTTTTAAGAAACATTTATATTTTGAAAACTGCCCAAAAAATTTATATTTCGAAAACTGCCCATTAATTTTTTTTCAAAAATTATATTTATGGTGTATTTGCTGAATACCTATGAATTGACGTTTTTGAATTTTAAAAAATTTTTTTTTCAAATAGTTTAAAAAAAAACCTTTTTTCGCTTAACAGATTTTTCAAATTTTTTTGTCATAAATTCAAATTTATCCAAGAAATAAAATGGCGTACTTTTTTTGAGTTCAAATTAGTTAAAGTATTTATTTCAAATTTTTGAATTATTTTTTTTTTTTTGGATTAAGCCGATTTAATCTTTTGTTTTTAAGTTTATATTATTAAATATTTAAGATTCTCATACCAATTTTTTAAAAATAAATTAAAGAAATTAAGTAAAAAACGACTTTAAAAATATATTCAGATTTTTAATATAAATCTTTTGCATACGATGTTATCGAACATAAGAGCAAGTTCGTGTGATCCAGTCGTGCATTTTATTTGTTATGAAATGTAAAGCATCAACTGGGAAAAGTATAGTTTAGGAAAGATAAACAAACGTTTTGCTCTGTTTAAGGTTAGACGACCTCTTTAACGTCAAAGTATACTTTTTGTAGTTTAAAATTATCAAAAAGCCGACACCCATTTTAAAACTCATTTTTAGAGTCAACTCCCATTTAGAACTCATTTAGAGTAGGGTTTAAATGTTTAAAATGTTGCCCTATTATTTATACTAATAAAACGATAACAAACATGTAATTGACATTTTTGGTCATAATTGCGGTTCTGAATATCTGAAAATTCCATACCAATCGATCCAGCCGAAAAAAACGAAGATAACGCACAAACATAATTTATTGGATTGGTCTTTATATATAAAAAGTTTCAATTAAATTATGTTGGTGCCCAGATTTATTCAGTTGCTGTATTTTGTCGGTGTTCCTTAAATAGCTATTCCGCTAGTTTTTAATTATAATTGCTATTTCCATATCTTAAGCATTTCACTCCAATTTATGTTTCTGACATCACGATTAATGCTTATCCTTGATCCAAACTTTCCACATCAGAGAAAAATAACGTTAAATTAAAACCATACGTTAATATATATTTAAAATAACTGACCATAGTTTAGTTAGTCTTCAGTTTGATAATTTTGTTTCCAGGCCCAGTCAGTCCTACTCGATAAAATTCCAAAAAAATAATTTTGCTTCTCTTAAATCTGCTTAAACTTTTGAGTTTTGGGATGAAGTTTTTGTATAAGCGAATATGTCAATTGCATTTGACCTCTTTCTGGCCAAACTTCAATTCCACATTTCTAATAATAGTCATGTTCAGGAAAGGAAAGATTTGAAGTTAACATGCCCCGTAAACCTTGGATGAATTTCTCTCTTAAAAAACATCCGAATAACATAAGGCTAAAGTTATGTTATGAAAAGCTTTGTCGAAAGCTAAACACTGAAATTCCCCCTTGTAGAGACACTTTTTATGGTAATAAACTTGCTGAAAATTTCGGTAACTCAAAAAAAGAATGGGAAATAGTAAATGGTATCCTTAATAGAAACAAAGCCGAAGTGAATATCACAATAGAAACTGAAAACTCAACTGAAACATATCCTGAAAAAGTTGCCAACCTGTTTAATAATTTTTTCTCAAACATTAGTGAGAATTTATCAAATTTTTCATCTTTTGAAAATGCGTTGTGTTGTAATAACACTATCATTGATGATAGTTTTCAACCAAGAAGTTTTTTCTTTAAAAAGTTTAGTTCGGATGAATTATTTAAAATCATAATGTCATTAAAAAATTCGAACTCTTCTTCTGATGATTTGATTTCTAGTATAACTGAAAAAAAATTGCATTTTACATTTCCGATATATTAAGTTTCATTTTTAATCTTAGCTTGCAAAAAGGATTTTTCCCTGATGCCTTGAAAAAAGCCTTTGTTATACCACTTCATAAAAAAGGTACCACCTCAAGCCTTCAGATTTTTCAAAAAAAAATTGAAACAGGGATGAAGTGCAGAATGCTTTCTTTTTTAAATAAAACAAACTTTTTTAGTGACTACCAATACGGCTTTATGACTGGTAGGTCTACGGAGGATGCCGTCTTAAAAGTTTGTGGTGAAATTTATAGCAGCTTGAACAATTCTGAGGTAACTTCGTCTCTGTTCATTGATATAACTAAGGCTTTTGATACGGTGGATCATGTTTTGTTGCTTGATAAATGGTATAAAGCCGGCTTTAGAGGTACCCGTGTATGATTGTTTTGTAACCTATTTAATGAATAGAAAACAAAGAGTAAAGATTCGGGATAATCTTAGCTCAATGAGGTTGATTAAAATGGGTGTCCCCCAAGGATCTATTTTGGGCGCTATTCTTTTTTTGATTTTTGTTAACTCCCTTTTTGTTCAACCTTTTAAAGGCAGTATCACAGCTTTTGCTGACGATACTGCTTTGTCATATTCTACCAAAAACTATTTCCAATTATTTATTGATTTAAATTATGATCTCGAGATACTGCGTAAATGGTTTTATATTCATCGACTTATTATAAGTGACAAAACAAAATTTATGATTTTTAACTTAAAAAGTAATATCTGCGAAGATATATCAATATGTTACCATTCACCATTCTGTCTTCGTTATCGGCTTAATAATGATTGCTTCCATGATTCTATTACTTCTTATAATGAACACCAGCTTTGTTCTGATGGTATTTTAGAATTGAACGAGTTGAAACTTTCAAATACCTAGGTATACTGATTGATTTACAGATGAGCTGGAAAAACCACACTTCTATCTTAAAAGAATATCTTAACAAAGTTGTTAGACAAATCTACCATCTTAGTCTGTATTATAGTATGCCTCTTCTAAAATTGGTCTACAATGGTTTATTTAAATCCAAGCTTCAATATGGACTTTCTTGTTGGGGAGGTACGCATTATAGCAAAATTGAGCCTTTACTTATTAAGCAAAAACATGCTATCAGAATAATTGCTAGCGTAGAACTCCAAGTTTTGATTTATTCAAGAATCTTAAAATTCTGCCACTAAAGCACTTATATTTCTATAAAGTTTTAAAAATATTTTTTGAAAATAATGAATATTCAGCTGCTAGAATATATGGATCTCATAGCTTACGTGTCAACAGCCTGAATTTGGTCACTGTACCTAATATTAAAAAATCACACTTTTGTTACGTTTATTTAGTTACTGCACCTCGTTTATTCAATAAGCTGCCTGAAAATATTATATGCGAGAGAGTCGAAACAACGTTTCTAAGAAATATTAAGCTTTTTCGTTTTTCTCTGGACTATTAGGAAAATTATTATAATTTCGTAGCTTGAATTTTGTTCTTGATTTGCTTGCTTGAATTTTTCATTGTGTGCTTCAATTTCATAAACTTCTGCGTTATTAATGATCCCTATAATTTGAATTGTTGTTACTAAAGTGGACATCCGCCTCTTGCCTTTCGGCAACAGGATGCTCTTATCTATTTCATTTTGAAGTATAATGCTATTTCTTATTTAATTATTTGCTTTGAATTGTAATTACTGTTAGCTTTAAGTCTTCATCTGAAATAGAGTTAAAAAAAAAAAATACAAGAACCTATTTCAAATGAAATTCTAATTCTTCTAATTTATCTTAAGAATTTGCCAAAATCAGGAATTCAATATTTAAAGCTTCTTTTTAAATACTGTCTTAAATTATGCTACTTTCCTAATACATGGAAGACAGCTAAGATTATCCCAATTTTAAAGCCTGGTAAAAGTGATAATATACCTACCAAATATAGGCCTATAAGTTTGTTAAGCTCTTTAAGCAAATGCTTTGAGGAAATAATAAAAAGTAGAATTCTTTTTCAAGTAACAAGAAATAACATATTACCACTCGAACAATTTGGGCTTAGGGCTCACCATAGTATAGTCCATCAAGTTGATAGAATATCTAAATATATTAAAACTAATTTTAGAAGAGGAAAAAGTACAGGAATGATTTTCTTGACGTTGAGAAGGCATTCGATACAGTTTGGCATGATCGTTTATTACATAAGCTTTCTAGACTTAATTTTCCAATCTACTTGATCAAAATAATTCAATCTTTTTTATCCCAAAGAAATTACAAAGTTTCTATTAATAATTGGTATTCTAGTATTTACGATATTGCAGCAGGTGTACCTCAGGGATCCTAGGCCCAATATTATACATTATTTTCAACTACGACTTCCCATGCCTGACTAATTTCGAAAAAGCAATGTTCGCCGATGATACTTGCATCTATTCATCAGATTCGAATGGTTTCAATATTGAAACGAACTTGCAATCTGCACTTGATGTTATACAAGATTATTTTTTCGATTGGAAGATTAAATTAAATGCTTCAAAGACACAGGCTATCTTTTTAAACCGAAAAAGAAAACCCTGTTTCCTGCCTGGCAACAATCTTCATGTTAATGGCTTAGGCACCGAATGGTGTTCAAATGTTAAATACAAATACAAATTAATTACATACAAGCAAAATTGTCGCATTTGGGGCACAGAAAACCCGCACGCATACATTGATAAGCCGATACACCCAAAACGAGTCACTGTTTAGTGCGGATTTTGGTCCAGAGGCATAAATCGAAAATGAGCAAGGAGTGGCAGTTACAGTCAATGGCGATCGTTATCGGGCCATGCTGAACGAACTTTTGTTCACAAAAATTGAAGAGGAGGATATTGGCAACATTTGGTTTCAACAGGACGGCGCTACGTGCCACACAGCCGAAGCTACACTCGATGTTTTGCGCCCATTAAAAAAAAAAAAAAGTTGTTTGGCGGACCCTATATTTATTTATTCGTTAAGTTATTTATTTGTTAATAATTTATATATTTGTTAATTTATTCATTGTTAATTTATTTATTTATTTATTCAAACTTTTATTTATTTATATATTTTTTGTCTTCTCTCTTCTTTTTGGGAAGATAAAGCCTGGTTTGAAAAATTCGCACCGCCCATCCTTCTACTCCTTACTGTACCATATAGTATTATACCTACATAGTTTTTATTAATTTATTTATGAATTTTTTTTTTGTGTATTTGTTTAATGAAGGTTTTTGAGTAGCTTTTCCTTCAAATCATATTTAATTCATTGGTCTTTTATACTTAAAATACAAAAAAAGTTATTGTCAGTAGTAAGGTAGATTTATACCATAACTCTGTAAATTGTGCAATATAGTTTAAGAAAGTAATGTATAAATATTCTGCTACAATAAAATATATATACGAGTATATATAAAAATTCTAATTCCTTCAACACCGTTTGAATGCCACGTGTAGAGTTAGCAATGTATACGTTCTTTAACATATATAGAGTATCGACTACCGTAGCGGTGAGCTAATATTGTAGAGATACTCTTCAACTTCTCTAACAAACAATTTAAACTACTTTTCAATCTGTATAGTTCGTTTTATTTGAAGACCGAGCGAGTCGTGCAATGAAATTGAATAGGACATTGGAACTCTATTAAGATTTCGGAGCTGATTTGACTGTCACACACTGCCGCAACAGCCACGCCGCAACCGCTTTAGCCGACAGCGATGATGAGGACGATGGCGATGGCGATGACGATGACGACGAGTGGAGAACAAAATAATGGCTTCGCTTGGTCTATGAAGCAGATAGTCCTATATAGAACGACGAGCCACATCAGAGACAGCAAGTGATGGCTGATCCCTGATGGTCGCCTGCTTCATTATGGTTGCCCATGCCCAGGCTCAGATTACTGCTCTGCGATAGGCAAATCAATTGGAATCGTGTAAGAGACACTTTAGAGTGGAACATTTAAAATATTTCTAATTTGTTGCAACTTGACACGGCCTGCTCCGCTCCGGCTCGGTTCGTCTATATGGGACGGAAGCAGAACACAGAACACATAAGAGCATCGAAAGGGACGGCAAGACCCACAAATGGACGACAATGCGATCCAATGATAGTGCCTGCTTAAAGTGAGCTGAATTATAGACTACTAGCTATACAGTTGTGGTCTGGTCTGCTTTGTGCTATATAGTGATTCAATCGATGAATACATTGACATTCATTGATAATGTCACGTTTGAGCCGATTAAACAGCGCGCGGCGGCGCGGCAGGGCGATGTTGTTCGTCCGCTTTGTGGAGCATGTGAACTGAACTTGTCGATATACTATTCGGGGATGTGACTTTATGTGCAATAGATATCTATGAATTGTCTTCTCTATCTCTAATGGATGGAGCAACAACCAAGCCATATTTGGAAGTGTAAAAGTTTAATTTAGGACAAGTTAACGTTCAGCTAATGAGGGCCATTCGGGGTCACAGGATGTTGTTTATATATTATAACTCGACATCGACACACAATACATAAATCGCAAAAGGTGGGAATTAGTTTTTTATTCCTCGGGATGTATATTTCGACTTGGCAGTTTCTTGCTTATCAATGCAGGAATTGACAAAAAAAAAATAGTTTTAGAGTCTTAGATCAGACTATATAGCTTAGCTGGTGGGTGAGTTAAATTTTATAATCTCTTCATAAAAGTTGTACCTCTTATAGCCTTTTGAACAATTAAATTTTAATGACGAATAAATTAAATTGAAGGTTTTATATGAATTCTTATAAGGAGCAATCTAATTTTGACATAAAGTCAGAAAAAAAATCAGTCTAACTATAAATTCGCATGACTGTCTTTTCGATCACGGCGTTTCTGTGTGGGAAAGAAGCCCAAAATTGGTATATCCCTTGACGACTTACTATTTATATATAGCAATTATTTTAAAATACAATAATAAGTAAGTATTTAAAAAAAAAGTCAAATATAGGGTTGCCAGATTTTGTTTGCAGAAAAGCGGGATAAATTTGAAAAATATAGAAAATACTTAGGCGTTTAAATTAATTTTCCGGGACAAAATAAAAAAAAAACCGTAGTAAAATATTATAATTTTTATATATGAGATATTAGGGTTAATTTTATAAAATAAAAACAATAAAATTATTTCATAGATATTGTTTTATTTTAATTTAAAACTATAACTTTATTTATCTATTTATTCATCAAAGGATTTGATTTAACAATCTGCTGATAACAAATAGGTATCTTGCTTTAGATGTCGCTTACAATCCAGGATGGATCACGGCCTCAACCAGCAAACCTATCCAGCTAGCTCGATCGCTAGCTAGCTGCCACCAGTTACGCACACCAAGTTGGTTGAGGTCCTTCACCACTTGATCGCGCCACCTAAGATAAGGCCTTCCTCTGTCGCGTTGTCCACCAGGGTTGGATACGAAGACTCGTCGAGCTGGTGCGTCGATGTGCATGCGGTCCACGTGACCCAGCCATCTCAGTCGCTGTATTTTCAGCTTTTGACCAGGTTGATATCGCTGTAGAGCCCCTAAAGTTCTTCTCCACTCACCACCGATGCACACTGGGCCAAACATAACTCGAAGAATCTTTCTCTCAAAGCAACCCAGCTGGTTTTCATCCGATTCTGTCAGTGTCCACGCCTCTGCCCCATACAGCAGGACTGGGATGATTAATGTTTTATATAGGGTGTCTTTGGTTCTTTGAGAGAGGGCTTTACTACTCAAATGCTTTCTAAGCCCGAAGAAACAGTGATTTGCAAGTGTGATCCTTCGTTTGATCTCCGCACTGATATTGTTGTGCGATGTAATAGTGGATCCCAGGTAAACAAAGTCTCTGACTACTTCGAGGTTATAACCGCCAATTGTGACGTTTTGTTCCAGTCCATGGTGTTGGACTTCTCTTCTCGATGACAGCATATACCTAGTTTTCGTCTCGTTAACAGTCAAACCCATCTTCGCCGCTTCCGCTTCAATACTTGCAAATGCTCCACTGACAGCTCGCTTTGTTCTGCCTATGATGTCAATGTCATCAGCATAAGCAAGGAGTTGAACGGACTTTGGAAAAATTGTGCTTCTGGTGTTGACATTTGAGTTGCGCACAATTGCTTCCAGCACGATGTTAAAGAGATTGCAAAATAGCGCATCATCCTGTCTCAAACCTTTCTCGACATCAAAATCGTCGGTGAAGTTCTTACCGACTCTGACGGAACAGCGAGATTCCTTCATTGTCATTCTGCACAAACGGACAAGTTTGGCAGGGATGCCGAGATGTGACAAGGCTCTGTATAACTCGTCTCTATCAACGCTATCATAGGCGGTTTTAAAGTCGATGAAGAAATGGTGCGTATCGACTTGGAATTCTTGATTTTTTTCCAGGATCTGCCGGAGTGTGAAAATCTGATCGTTAGTTGATTTTCCTATTCTAAAGCCACACTGATAAGATCCGATCAGGTCGTTGGTAAAAGGTTCTAGGTGGATACACAAAATATTCGACATAATTTTGTATGCGATAGTGAGGAGACATATACCTCTGTAGTTGGCGCAATTCAGAGCATCTCCTTTCCTGGTAGGCCATCTGAGCCTTGTGCGACTTAAGTTTGGATATCGCCGTTCTTACTTCTTCTAGGTCAGGTGGACGGATATTTTGACCATCATCGTCCAAGTTGAATGGACGATGATGGTCAAAATTCAACAAATAGGTATCCATTTACATTAATATTAATTTACTTGTTCTAGCTCAACTTGTATGGAGTATATTTTGAACAAAATTTTTGAAATTATCCCTACTCATGGACAGGTCGACTTCACTGCAAATGGAGTTATACAATGATAAAGAACGAGTTACAGGATTATTTAAACGATAATTTGTACCATAAGTGGGAACATAAAACAGATCATTTCGTATTCGTAGATTTCTTTCTGGAACATACCAAGAATCTTGCGCAAGTAATTCTTCATAATTTATACAATTCCTTGATATGTCTTTTATAAAAAGGACGCATTGGGCTTTTAAGGGTTTTTAAATCTAATAACGCACATCTTGAAAAGTATGCAGGCATTCCGTCGGACCATCATAAGGCAAAACGCGAGATCATTTTTTGTAACTTTTCTAATTTTGTAATTGCATTTTCGTTAAATGGTGACCAAACTACAAGTTTAGGATTTGCTACGCTTTTCGGAGTGTGTTATTGCTCCATCATCGAGTGAACAACTTTTGATTTTGGTTAGTGCTTATACAATTTTCCATTAATTTCAATTTATTAATATCAATTACGTTCCGTTTCATTTCTCTAGATATAGGTTAACAAATGTATAGTGCGTTAAAGTAATACCTCTGTTTAAGAAAGGAGATCGGAAAAATATGGCTCTTCTTCCAACTATTTCTAAAATTTTTGAAAAAATAATGATAAAACGAATCACTTCTTTCTTAACTTAAATAAATACAAATATTTGAGCGATAATCAATTTGGCTTCCGTTCAGGCAAGTCAACTGAAGATACAATTCTTAGGCTATTTAGCCAGCTTTATGATAGTTTGAATAAGAACAAATCCACTTTTGCTCTGTTTATAGATATGACAAAGGCCTTTGACATGGTTGATCACGATTTACTTCTTATTAAGTTGTATAATGCGGGACTTAGAGGTATAATTTTTCAATGGCTGAAGTCATATTTGATTGATAGAATTCAAAGGTTTTCTGTCAATGGAAAAATAAGCGAATCTTGCTTTCTTAAAAATGGAGTACCACAGGGTTCCGTTCTTGGTCCCATGTTTTTGCTAATTTATATCAATTCACTCTTTTCGCTTCCGTTGAAGGGTCTTTCAACAGCTTTTGCTGATGATGTCTCCTTCACCTACCAATCAAATTCGGAACTAGACTTTATCATTAGTATTGAACAGGATCTTGAACTCTTGAGGACGTGGTTTTTTGCTCATAAATTAATTATAAGTGTAAAAACAAAACTAATGTCGCTTAAAACGTCTGGACTCTATCCTTGTCTTGTAAACGTTCAACAACATTCAAAAAAAATATATATATTTTTGACATTGCGGACAACTCAACCAACACTACATACTTTTTACTTACGATTATAGGTACTATAAGTTATGTATTCGTAAAAAAAAAATTGTTTTCTAACAATCAAACATGACATTACGATCATAGAGAACACCAAAAAAAGTGGGTCCCGCAATTCCGTCTGTCTGTCCTCGAGTCTGCAGCCTAAACGGTTCGGTGGATTTGCTTTTTTCGGTAATATGCCCACACGTTTTTTTCATTTTTTTTAAGACGACAAATAACAGTAGCCATTTTTTTTGGCCAAAAACAAACATTTTATTTTTCTCAAAAACGGGTCCAACGATTTTTATAGAAAAAAAATCAGTTTTTTTTTTAAATAAATTGTTGTTTTTGGTACCTCTAGTGAAACCATTTTTTTGGTTTTCGATTTTTTTTACGCAGAAACTCCTAGAAAGTTTAATCATTATTGTAAGCCAACATTTTTCAAAAACATTTTATTTTTTAAATAATTTTTTTTTTTTTTGGAAAAATCTAAATTTCGAAAACGACTCAATAGATTTTTTCGAAACTTCGTGTTTTTTGACATTTTCTTGAATAGGTAAAAAAAACTATTTTTCTAAAATAAAAAACAAAGTTACCCCAATTCCAAAACCTTAAGAAATAAATTTATTTCTCAAAAACAGCTCCGAAAATTTAAAAAAAAATGTGTGTGTTCTTAAATTAGTATACTCTACGAGTACTTCCGAGCATACAAATAGTTTTTGTGCGTACTCATACAACCACTTTTCATATTTTCGACTTTCTCAACATTGGATGAACCGATTAAAATAATTTATTTTATTCAAATGCTTTCTAAAATTGTTAATAAAACTGAATACTAAAATTTTCAAAAAAAAAAAAAGTTTTTCATTTTTTAAAAAATGAATACATTTTTTTTTGAAAAATCGATTTTTCAAAAATCGCAGAATTTTTTTGAAATATGAATCTTATATTTATCTATATTAATAATATCTTCAAAATAGCGTTTCAAATTTTTTTCTAAAAATTTGTTCAACATTTTATACATACAAAATTAATTTATTAAAAAACCGCTCCAACGATTTTTGATTTTTTTTTATATATTCTTATTTCTCCATGAATTCAAATTGCATCTTTGGTTTTCCCCAAACTATACCGACTAAGGAATATAAAAACATTTAATTATGTGTATTATCCATTTATTTCTTCCCTTTTTACGAATTTTTGCGTACGTCACTTAATACAAAATACAATGTGGCCCTCATACATTTATATGTACATATGTGTCTTTAAAAATCACATGAATCTTATGTATGCATATTGCACCTAAATTATGAAGTTGTATGTACATAGCTACATACCTACCCGCGCATACATCCTTCATTTTCATTAGTATATGTACATGTTTACATACTTAGGTTCCATCAATATTTTACATTTTACTCTCCTAACCTACATAATTAGAATCCAAAACTTACATTTAAATATACATTTGTATGTAGGTACCTATGTAACTATTCCTTGAATCATCCATTCGACAATTCATTATACTGAGAATCAAGGTAATCTTACCTACATAGGCTTTAAACCTGCATGGGATAACTTCACCTAACTAACTAAACTTCAATGGTTAGCTACATTAAAGTTGTTAGCTACAAGAGCAAGTTCGTGCGATCCAGTCTTGCATTTTATTTTTTAATATTCCCAACCTGACATCAATTTCTCGTGTCAATTAAGGACATATTCCGAAAATAACAGTAAGCACTATGAGAGAGCTAAATTTTAAATGATTTTTTCAGGAACGTTGATGATCAGTACAGGCTTTCTCTAATTTGTGAACTATATATTCTAGAACTGACATGGAAAAGCTAATTTCCCAGCAACACAATTTAATGCTTATTTGACGATTCCACAAAATGACACCTCTGCTATACTTGACAACGTTGCATATGAAACATACCCTCTTTCATACTCGTGCAACCGCTAGAGTTCTTAAAAACATTAAAATATACACACAAGTCTGCTAGTCCACATAGTATCTACCCTATTGTTTCTCGAAAAAATGTTCTTCCGTGAGGGCAAAACCACAAAGGGCCAGTTGTACAAGGATGGGAGACTATTTGATGAGCCGTTCAGCCGATTTCGGCGAATTAACTGAGATTCAAAAATAGTTCAAGCATGTATCTGACAGTTAAAAAAAAAAACTTAAACCATGCGTCTTTGAACCTTAATTTAATGGGGGAAATCAGGATTTATTTGTTTGCTTGTACACTTGGCGATAAGTAAGCTTTCTCATCAATCCTGTTCGCTAAAAAAAAAAACAATTTTCTCTAGCTACCTCTTTCAATTGGACGTATGGCTCATCCTTCAAGGTCATCGTCGCGAAAGTGGATTCATATTCATTTTAAGAAATTTCTTGAAAACCTAAAGCTCTTTATTGAGTAGTAGTAGGTACCGAGGTTGGAAACTACAATTGCAATTAATATTTAAAAAGCATTTGAAAGATATCGAAAAGAAATACGTGGGTTTGGCATTAAATAACCTCTTCTTAGCTGTGTTAGAAATTACTTTTCCGGATAGCTCCATACTTATGTCGCAAATTATGGTGATCCTTGCGGTTGCGTTTTGTCTCGGAGCCAAGTCTATTTTCACCCAAATTTTGAGTAAAACGCTCAAATCTACACTCTAAAAACTGCGTGTAAATTTACCACGAAATGGTATGTAATTTTTGGTGTAAAAGTAGGCAAGTTAAGTATTTATACACACGATAAAAGGTAAACAAAATTGAACACATTATGTTGAATATTACAAACATTTGTTGCAAATGTTCACCCTCTGTGTACCTTTCAATCACCATTGCTCAGTATTAAACTAATACAGCCCTATTAATAAAAAACGATTAGTTCACCTTTAGTCCATGGACTTATAAAACCTTGGAATAAGAGTTAGACCATGGACTAAAATTTTCTATTAATAAAATGTCTAACAAAATCTACTACAATAAGTATCAACTCCACCTCCTTTTTATTCTATGCCCCTATAAATTTAATTCTTAAATGTCAATTCTTAGTCTATGAAAACTACACATAAAGTGTCTGTAATTAAACAATCAATGCTTATATTTACTAACATTTGATGTAAAGTTACATATTTTATGTGTAAATTTGCAGTTCGTTTGTGACGATGACCATACGTTTGCACATTCATTATTCATTTCATTCGTAATCAGACCGTTGGCGAACACTGAACGTACTTATATTTTTTTTATAAATAATGTCTTATAATCTTTTGTATTTAATAATTTCAAAAGAATAAACTAAAATGACTCGATTTGTTATGTTTTTTTACTCTAGTACTAATGGGGGTGGCCGTGGCGCGATAATTGTGGGTTCGCCTGTCAACCTCATTGTCAAAACCAAATCTAAAATAAATGCCATACGAGTTGCTGGCTTACTCATTACATGCTGTTTAGGCATAGAACTATCAACATGTGATTGAGTAAGGGCCAGTTTCACACTTTATCCCTCAGTGCCAATTGTCCCCTTAACTTCACTCATGGTAAGATTTCAATTTCACACCAGCCAAGTTGAAGGTGGAATTAAATGGCCATTGTTGGGCACTTAAGAGCTACTTAAATATTTTACATTTTTGCTCAATGTCTTTTCAGTTTGAATAAAATTTTAAATATAATTTCAAAAAAACCGAGCGTTACCATCGTTATTCATGCTATGAGTGACGTAATTTTAAGCGACTGTGAAACAGAAAAGTAACCTAAGTGAGACTTATCGTTTGACGTATGCTCAAACTTAGGGCGAACTTAAGTGTGTAATCTGAAACTGGCCCTAAAACTAGTATGTATACCAATAAATATGACAACGAATGAAAAAAAAAATAATGCGAATTTTAAGGGACATAGATAAATAAGATACCGAAATTTCTTCGCATTAGTTCAGCCGCCATCCCTTGAGATACAATCTGAGACAACAACCACCTACTGTCTCAGAACATCACGCCACACATCTTTCCTATCCTTCTTTTTCTTCCTTACCTAACGCCCGCGCTGTGTTGAAACATCTAAATGGAAGTATAATCCCTTGAGCGCTTGTAGATTATAAAAAATTTTTTTTTTTACTCAAACTGAATTTTAAAAATAAAAAAAAAACTTTATTTATTTTTTAGGAAAAAAATATTGTTTTATTGTTGTGCTTTTTGTCTGCATTATTTACTTTTTAGGCACAAATAGCTTTTATTCCAGTGATATTCAACAGGTGAAAATCATATTGATCAAAATCAATATCACCATTGGCCATCGACTCGTGTTTCTCGCAACGTTGTAATTTTGGCAGAGTTGGTCAACAACATCAACACGTATTTATTTGTGTTAATTGGGACATATTTTTAAGGAACATATATAGTTATACAAGCGTAAAATTTTGTTTAATTTTACATATTAAGTAACGAATCTCTGCAAAAAGTTTAAGATCTTTAAAAGCGAAATCACATACATAAGGTCAAATTCTAAACGTTTCGTACATAATTTTGTTGTAAGTTTACTATTTATAAATTTGAACATAAAGAGTTTAAATTTACACATTTTATGCTGATATTTAAAAAGAAATAAGCTCGTTTTAGAATGAAATCACATAAATAAAGTCTAATTTTAAGCGTTTTCATGCTTAATTTTGTTGGAGCTTAAACATTGTTTGTCGAATTCCGCTATGAACTTAAAAATAAAGTTTATATTTACATATCTTATGCTTATATATAAAAACCTTTTGCTTAAATTCTGTTGGATTTTAAACATAAATCATGTATAGATACATTGGCGCATATTCATGGATGTTTGATAAGTTGTTTCTAAGCTAAACCCGAGTTCAAGTAATTCATAAACAATTTAAATCCATTTCTAAAATAAATACTCGAGTCTACCGTTAGTCACGACAGATGTTTTCTTTAAGTTGTTTTTAACTCTACCGGACATCATAAATACTTGAAAAAGTAAAAAAAAAAATTGTGACAAAAGTGATTTGAATTAAAACAAAGAAAAATGTCAATTGATGAAAACATTAAAGAAGATTTTGATATCTTGGTTGGTACTACAAGTAGACGGAAGCGCTATAAGATCGACCCCTTTGATCTGTTTAACGACGAATTTTATGAAAGGTATTGATCCGACAAACACACGTCAACTTTTGTAATTTATTTGCTAAATATTAAAGACCAATTAACTAAAATAGGTTTGCCAATATCTGGAAGCCTTCAAGTGTTAAAAGCATTAAGTTTTTTTTGGCTACTATTGTTCACACCTGTAAGAAACCCACAAAGTCGAAAGGGGTACAAATTCAATCCTTACTGCATCGCTACAAGAAGCAAGAATATTTGGGCAGAATTAAACAGACATTTAAATTTAAAAGAATTTTATAGAACCAAAAAAAATTAAATATTTTATTAAAACTTCATAAGACACGTCAAAGTTAATTTAAGGTTAAATAGATTTTTAGCCATTTCAGCTTTTGAACAGTATCTAGTTTCTATTGCTGCATGACGTTTCTTCCTCCTGCATTGGATTACTGCATCAGCCTCTTGTGGATGATCGGCAAAATCATCACACAAATGAAATCTAAAAGTATTTCATCCTAAATAAAGTCCGGATAACGGCACTACATTTCTAAAATTTGTTTTTTTATGTAACCTCGTTTTGACATATCGATGTTTTCGTGATTGATTGAAGGAAAATTGTAGCAGAGTTGTATAGAATTCATGTTAGAGTCGGGTCTTACTAAACAGAGCTACAAAATTCTCTATGGTAAAGGGTCCGCCAAATAACGTTTTTTTTGTTTGAAAATGCTATAAAAAAAACTATTGAATATTTTCGCAAATTTCTTTTTTTATTTGAAAGTACAATCCTTCCGGTTAATAATGAAAAATAATGTCATTCAAATCGCTGACTCGGCTGACCATGCAGTAGCCAATTTTTAAGCACATTATCGATTGTGTGCAGCTGTATTTCACCAATGGCTTCACGAATATTGTCCTTTAAAGCGTCAATTGTCTCTGGCTTGTCGGCGTAACACTTATCTTTTACGGCACCCCACAAATAATAGTCCAACGATATCAAATCGCAGCTCCGAGGTGGCCAAACGACATCAGTTCTGCGGCTGATAATGCGATCTTCAAAAACAGGGCGCAAGACCTCGAGTGTAGATTCGGCTGTGTGGCACGTAGCGCCGTCCTGTTGAAACCAAATATTGCCAATATCCTCTTCTTCAATCTTTGTGAACAAAAATTCGTTCAACATGGCCCGATAACGATCGCCATTGACTGTAACGGCCACTCCTTACTCATTTTCGAAGAAAAATGGCCCAATTATGCCCCTGGACCAAAATCCGCACCAAACAGTGAATCGTTTTGGGTGTATCGGCTTTTCAATGTATGCGTGCGGGTTTTCTGTGCCCCAAATGCGACAATTTTGCTTGTTTACTTACCCGCCAAGATCAAAATGAGCTTCATCTGAAAAGATGACTTTTTGGCAAAATCGGCATCTTCTCTAAGTCGATCGCAGGCCCACTTAGTAAATCGAAAACGCATTGGATGGTCAGTTGGCTTCAACTCCTGAACCAATTGGACTTTGTATGGCGTCATCCTTTCTTTATGCAAAATTCGTCTCAATGATGTCTCCGAAATGTTCAATTGTTGAGAACGACGGTGAATTGATGTTGATGGCGCTTCACGCACACTTTCTTCCACAGCAGCAATATTCTCGGGTGAACGAACTGTTTTTGGCTTTTCACGCTTTGGTTTATCGATGAGGATGCCAGTTTCTTTCACTTTTTTTCACAAGATAACGAACATATGGAGCTGACGGTGCTTCTCTTCTTCCAAAATCCGTACGCAATTTTCGCACACATTCTGCAACATTACCATGATTTTCAAAGTAATGTCTCAATATTTCCCAACGTTGTTTAAGCGTATACGCAACCATATTCGTTCAGCGGAAGGATAAAACTAATTATCTGTCAAATCAGACATGAGCTAAGTGTTACCATTCACGAAATAAGCACTAGTTGAAAAAAAAAACGTTAGATGGCGGACCCTTTACCTGTATCTAACCTGTGTGATAAGTTTGGACATTAGTTTATCTAGACTCGAGTTTAAAATATGACTATGAATATGGGCCATTAAGTTTAAATATCTTCGGTATAGAAATACACATTTTTACTTTAAATTTTTATTTGAAATTACACATAAAATATTTAACATTTACACATTAAATATGTAGAATTATTACATGAGTAAAAATACTGCAATTATGGTAGGCAAAAAGTTTCCTCGCTTTATGATAAGTAAAATTACACGGTTTATTTTTAGAGTGTAGGCAACAAGTTTCGTCGTTGTAGAAATTGATTGCTCCATTCCCTAAATTATTTTTGGGAATAAATTTCAGTTTACCTTGGAACATCAGTTCGGAAGTACAACATCAAGAATAGAGATTTATTTTTTAGCAACACTACACGAATTTGGAATGCTTTGCCAGGTAAAATATTTGTCACCAAATCTCATATTCAGATATTTAGCTATTATATTTTCTTAAAATCGCTCGGACATGTCTTAATAACTTTAGGGGTAGTCAACACCCCTGAGAGCTATATATAACAAAAAGACTGGAGGTTATGCAATTATTTGTAAAATACGTAAATACGTTTTGAATAATCTAAATTTAGTTAAGATTTCACATTAATGATTTTTTTTTTAATCAAAAATTATACATTTTTCCTTCCCCAATTATTTGTTTGGCTACGGCCTTGTCTAAGTTCTAGTATCTAACATGTAAATCTTGACAAAAATTACATATTTTAGTAGCTAACTTAGCTAATTAGAACTTTAAACTTAAGCTATTGTAAGTCCTTGTGATCTGACAAGTAATTTCCCCACTGTTGAAGTTTAACAACTGTCAATATTTAAACCATTTAAATTCTTTTAAAAAAATGTGTACTCCTTTCCGGTATATGCAACAACAAGTGCTATATAGTTAAGCTTTTAGTGAATATTATTTTTTCACGTAGGAACCCATCAATTTTCCTGTGGCAGGGACCTATTATTTACGACAAAAGAGTCTGTTCGTATAATCTCACCTTTAGACACCTGCAGGCTGAAATGTGATCTTCCGCCCATTTGGGGTACATAATTTCGATTTACACAAATTTGATTCACTTTTTTGCCTTGAAACAAGAAAAATTTCATGAAAAAGTCACTTCTTTGGCCAAGCAATAACAGACCCCACCGATAATAACAAAATGAAACACTTAATAAACGTACTTAACTAAATTATTTAATAAGCACCGCTGCGCTGTCCGGCTACACAAAGGATACCGCCCCATTTCCCATTCCACCACAGGAGATGATTATTAAATCATTGCATTGGGTAATCATCACAATGCCACGCAGAGAAAGAGTATAGATGCTCGCATCTCACAACAAGAGTATTCCCAACTATACAAGGTACAACAATAACAAACTAGCTGCAACATAGTTCCCCGGCTGGCAGGCGCAGCACAGCCAGAGCACAAATATGGTCTTCGTCCATCCGTCGTCTTCATTGTCCAACAACACTGGCTGGCCCTATACTCGTACCTATACTTAGTGAGCTATACCTTGCTCCACAAAACGACGACTTAAGTACATAATGGCCATTATAAAGCATCATGGCGCGCACGATTTATGTTTTAATTTGCCATTATGAAATGTTAATGCGGCCGCAGATCGGTCACTCGAATGCGGTTTGTTAGCCAAGAGGGGCCTGGCAAGTAGAGAATTCCGTCGAGTTGTTGCGCTGCTGCAGCAAATGCAACATGCGAAAAAGAAAAATTAAGCGATAAAAACGCGCGATCGTTTCGCGAAATTGCAGTGCTAAAATGCTTTGCAGCAATTTGTTGGTTAAGAGGAAATTACAGAGTATAGGTACAGAGAGTACACATAATAAAAAAAAAAACAGAGGAACAAGTTGCAAAACTCTTCGTGTCCAGGACGCAGGAGTTGTAGAAGGAGAGGGGGTTATTTCTTCCAGCTATATCGAGAAAAATTATTACAAGTTATTGTATTTGTATGCTTTGTGCATCAGACCGAGGAACAGAGTTGCCGCTAAGGTTTTTTTTGTTCCATTTTTTGAAGTGATAACTTTTTATGGGAGGGTAAACTGATTCGTTACGTAACGCATAACGCACTATAAACTAAAAGAATTTTATCATTTTAAGGAGTGGACCTAGAAATCTGAAATTCAGGAATGATAGAGTATATTGACTTGAATGTTTGGGTACAAAATTGGATACTTAGAATGTCACCAACCGTTAAGAAAACTGTAATATTGAGAAAATTATAGATTTAGTTGATTAATAAGTAGATACTATGACGATTATTTTGATGTATCAAACATTACTCTATGAGATATACAAGCTTTGCAATCTTAATTTCAAAACAGGAGAAAAACATTCAAAATTGCATGCTTAGTGCGACTCTTATAATCGATGTTCAGTGTAAAAGAACAGTTATGTTTGAAAATTCATTAAAAAGAAAAGATGTGGTGGCTGTTTTCAGCTTACATCGTCAGTTCTAGTAGTCCAATCTTTAACGTTGTTAAGTTGTTAAACCCTTTTTTTTTCAGTTGAAAGTCTGACATTTACGAAAATGGATCTTTTAACTATCGCACAACGCATAAAAATTGTTAAAACCTACTACAAAAATTGTGATTCCGCCACAGCCACATACCGTGCTTTAAGAGGAGATTATGGTTTATAAATCGTCCAACTACGCAAGCAATTGGCAAAATTGTGAAGAAATTTGAAGAGACTGGATTGGTTACAAATATTGTAAGGCCTGTGCATCATCGTTTCGCTCGTACCACTAAAAATATCGCTGCCGTAAGTGAAAGTTTTGCCGAAGACCCGAATGTGTCGATTCCTTGTCATTCTCAGGAATAAGGAATGTCTTACGGCACATAATGGCGTATTTTGCATTTGGATCTACACCTACATCCATATAAAGTCCAGTTCACATAACAACTGAAGCCAGCTGACCATTCACAACGTCGTAGATACGTCGAATGGGTGCTTGAACAACAGGCGGTGGACGGCGATTTTTCGAACAAAATTTTCTTCAGCGACGAAGCACATTTCTCACTCGGTGAAAATGTTAATAAACAAAATTGTCGTATTTAAGGTTCTGAGAATCCTCAAGTAATTGAAGAGAGGCCATTACATCCAAAAAAAGTCACTGTTTGGGGCGCTCTTTGGTCCGGAGGTGTGATTGGACCTTACTTCTTCGAAAACGACGATGGAACGACTTTCACCGTCATTTCGGAGCGTTATGGTCATATGATAACCGAATTTTTTTTGCCTGCTATTGAAGAATACGACTAGGAGAATATGTGGTTTCAATAAAACGGTGCCACATGTCACATACCCCGAGCGAATATGGCTTTATTGGAAGAGGCACGCAGATCATGCGATTTGACACCGCTGGACTTTTTTTTGTAGGGCTACGCGAAAGACCGTGTTTATGCAGATAAGCCTTTAACTCTTGAGCACTTGAATACCAAGATTCGTCAAGTTATGGCTGAGATACCGCCCAATATGTGGCAAAAAGTGGTCGAAAATTACCTCAAAAGAATCGATGCTTGCAACAATTCGCGTGGTGGTCATTTAAATGATGAAGTGTTTCACACTTAATATCAACGTTCAAACTTTATAATAAAACAGCAGCTAGCA